>CM060913.1:914606293-915932959 GCA_030737875.1 Allium sativum
CATAAACATAAACAAAACAAAAGAGATCTAATTAACAAAAATAAACTATACTACTTGCATAAAATAAGACTACACTAATGCATAAAGTAAATAACAAAAATTAAATGAACAAGAAATTAAATTGCATTAACATGAAAATTAAATAAGAGGGAAATGGCTAAGAAGCCAGGAAAGAAAGATAGAGCTTTTGTTTTTTGATCCTACAAACTAACTAACTAAAGGAGAGGATTTATTTACATGGCATAAAGGGGTATATATACATGTTTGAAACCCTAAAACCTTAATCCATTTTGTTGGGGACTACCAAAAATACCCCTTTATGAGGCTCCCATTTGTCTTTAGCCTCTAATTGATCATTAAAAATTCATGAAGCCTTTTTTGTCACCACTTGCCAATATATTAGCTTCTAGTTATTCCATTAAAGAATGAGTGAAAATGGATGAGGTCCTCCACTAAGTTGTATGTGAATTAGTTCCATCTCCATTCCTTTGCAACCACTTTGTGTATGCATATCTCCATGTAAATTTCATGTGCATACTTCATTTTCGCTCCTAAATTACTGCATGACAAATGAAAATGAACAAGTAAATTTTATCAAAAATAAATACATGCATGAATGACCATTTTGTCCCAATATGAAGATGAATGCATGATAATTTGAGAATTTTGGTTTTTTTTTTTGGTTAAAATGTGTAAAAATAGCCCAATATATTATTTATTTAATTAAAACAAGAATAAATGTGTGAATATAAATGTGCATATTCGCGTGCACATCAAATCACCCAACGCTTATCTTTTTATTCGTCCTCGACTAAACTGAAAAACTTAGATAAATATGTTTTCGTAGGGAGCACGATTGCATTGAGCATGTGCAATAAGCCTTTAAACCTCAAGGTGTCCCCACTTGACGAGTGTTGTCTCGTGAGGGTTTTCAGCGGATACTACCCACAAAATCCAAATGTTAAATGCAAAAAATATTTACAAAATTCAAGATTCGAAAATATTTACAAGATGAATGCAAGTTCTCAAAAGAATATTTACAAATGGGTGATTTACTTTTAAATTTGACACGAATGAGTTAACACAAGTTTGGGTCGTCACAATGAAATTTAAGTCCATTACTAATCAAAACTTCAAACAAAAGTCAGGTTACCGTTACAAACTCCTCCGGCTTAGCCAGTTGTTTTGGTAGAAAATAGTGAAAATATGAAATGAATTCTATAATCGATATCAACAATCATAAAATTCCATCTTTATTTCCTTTTGGTTAACAAGTTAGGTCAAATAAGTGAAGATGGTGCTTGGATTTCAAGTGCTTACTCTCTCTTTAATTTGAAAAATATTTACATTATTATTATTTACAAACACCGAACTGAAAAGACCAAGGTATACCACCCCAACACTGCATTACGACTTACGTGAGGGTTGGGATAGAGCTTGGTGGATTGTGCAAACCGACGTTGATCACTTTGTCAACAACATGTCGGTAATCCTTAGGTGTCCTACTCATGCAATGAGACCAAGGTATACTACCCCTACACGACATTACGACTTACGTAAGAGTTGGGACAGAGTTTGCTGGATTTGAACACCAACGCTATATTTACAGGCAATGTTGGATACCCTTGGATAGCGTTTTATTTTATTTTTTTCTTTTTTTCCTTTTTTCGAAAGAGAGAGAACTAAGTGAGAATATCTTAGCATAGCTTCACTTAAAAGATCTAAAATGTTATCGCAAGTAGTCTCAATCAACCATTTTTTTAATCGGATTACAATTTAGAAAACATTCCATACTCATTACCTACGAATCTTCCTATATACCAGTTACACTAAATTTGCTCATAATTCAAACTTTCCTCTCGTTATTCGTTAAGAAAAGTGATTTTCTGAACATTTTAATCATACGACCAAAACTGTATATTTACTTCATCGTGCCCATTTAAAAGTAAATTAAAATGCTTTTTTGAATGAAAAAAAGAAAAGAGAACAACTATGCAAAACCAAAATAATTATGAACCCCCCCCCCCCCCACACACACACTAGATTTTGACTGTGTCCCCACAACAACTGGCATGAGAAAAGAAAAATAAAATTTTGAAAATATGCCCTATATTTACAAGAGAAAAGAAAAAAATATTTACAGTGTATCAAAAAATATATTGACAAGAAGTAAATGAAACAATCTTCTAAAGACCGATTCATTTGTCTCTTCACGTATGAGCAACACAGTTTAAGCACGAAAAATCAAACCATAAAAAGATTCGAAGTTAAACGTTTGTTTGGAAAAACGATTGTCATTTTATTAGATATCAAATGAGTTAGTTTATTTTTGATGGTTTTTGTGGTAGATTGAATAAATGGTTGAAATTCATGTTTAAATTCACCAATTTGAATTTCAAATTTATCATTGAAAAACTATTCAGGAATATTGATTTTAAAATCCAAATGGTGATTCAAATCTACTCACTAGAATTCAACTCATCGTCGAAAA
The DNA here is from genome assembly GCA_030737875.1 of Allium sativum. NCBI lineage: Eukaryota > Viridiplantae > Streptophyta > Magnoliopsida > Asparagales > Amaryllidaceae > Allium > Allium sativum. The sequence goes on from CM060913.1 coordinate 914,608,785, forward strand.
GTCCCAAAAATTTGTTTTCATCAAATTCATCTTCCTTTGAATTATTCACAACTTCATTGCATAAATCATTTTCAAATTCTAAAGTTGTGGTTTGAAATTCTTTACTTTTAAAAAAACGGAAGATCAATTTTGAGACTTAGCTCCACCCTCTTAAAATAATTGAAATCCAACTCAATTACTGTATTATTAACAACTTCATTAAGATTGCTATTTTCCATTTCGAAAGTTATTATTTCAAATCATAGATTGTGGTAAAAGGTGGATTAATGTTCGAATCTTCAAACTTTTGGATTTGATTTTGTTTCTAATGAAACTTCAAGTAGTTTTCATACAACAAATCTGTGTAGTCGTCTTCGTTCATTTGCTCAACAAAATCAAATTTATAATTATTAACATGAGAATTATTAATTTAAAATTGTTGAGAACAAAATTTTTCATTTGCACCACAATTGAAATTATTCCCATTGCCAAAATCATTTGAAAAGTGATTCACATTTTCATTTTGAATTTGAAATTCATTTTGGAGTTCTAAATTGAACTGGCACGCATGGGTTATAATCAAAATCATTTGAATTGGAAATTGAATTCGAATTTTGATTATTTTGAATAATTTGACTTGAATTGTTGCACAAGTTTGAAATATATAATTCATTCATTCTTTGAATTTCAAGTAAAGATTCAATACTTGTTTCCAAAGTTGACGGTTGATCGTTGTATTGAAAATTTTGTGGTGCAAAATCAGGAATATTTTGAAAATTTTAAAAGAATTGTTGCACATTAATGAATTATAGCATTCATTTGTTCTTTGAAATTGTTGTGTGCTCATTTCAAGTATTTCAATTAAAGATTCAAGATTTGAGGGTCAATTGTTGTTTTGAAATTTTTGTGGTGCAAAATCCAAATTATTTGTACAATAGTTGTTATTAAAATATCCATATGAATTTGGTGTAAAATTATATGGATTACATTGTGAAATATCGTAAAATACTTGCAAATAAGGAAATTGGAAGATTTTTAAGAAGTGGTTCTTTTTTCTTAACGAGAAAAGGAAAAAAAATCACAAAAGAGAGTTCTTTTTTTTGGATTTTTAAAAGAGAAAAGGAAATAGATATTTAGAAAAGAAAATCATTTTTTTTATATATATATGCATGAACCTAATGCAACTATATGAATGCAACTTACTTATTTATAAATTTTCTAAAATTATATATTGACGGTTAGATAAATTTCAACAAAAGATTTGTCAGCCAGTTAACAGACAGGAGTTATCGGTGCACCAGGAATCACCCTAGAAATGTAGCCGGAGGTTTAAGTACCTTCAGAGGAACAAGCACTATAATATTTACGAATCACTGTAATATTTATAAACGGCTGTTACTCTGTCATAGTCTAGACATTGAGAAATAATTAGTTAGAAAAAACCAATTTGTCAAAATATAATGATGTCCTTAGAAAATAAAAACAAAAATAAGATGAATGCAAAACATAAATTAAACGTGAATTATCAATGCAACTACGAATGAATTTTTATTTTTATTTTTTTGGATTTTTTTTGATGCAAATGCAAGCAAGCTACAATGCAAGGAAATAAAAAATGTGTTAGAATACAATACCAGAGCGTGTAGAATTTTATTAGCAATTCTTCTAGCAGCAATTTTTTTTAAGCAAGCGCAAAGCAAAGCGGTGCAAAGCAAGCAATTCTTTGAGCTTCCGATTTCTTGCAGATTGGAAGAGTTGAACAATTTTTTTTAATCGATAACAAATGACTTTACACTAAAAAATTATTAATGTTCTTTTTTACTTTCAAATAGGGGGAACTAAAACTAAAGTAGACAATAGCCAAATGAAAATTAACGACAGATATAGACACAATCAAGACTAAACTAAAATAGAAAAACTAAAACAATAAACAAACCATGGCATGTTGTAATATATATGAGTGAATATGCTTTTGTCATATTCTATTTAGTCCCACATCATGGGAATAAGTCTAACATCAGCTCCAAAGCCCATATATAAAGGAGACAATGTAATAGAAATTGTACACACTTGAAGCAATAGAAATAAAAGACTCTCCCCTATCCCTTCTGTTCTCTCTAATGGCTTCTCTTTTATTATACGTTATGTTTTATTTTATAACATGTTATCAGCACGAGATTCCGCTAGAGCTAAAAAAAAATTTATGTTTTGAAATCATCTAGATCTACATCTATGAATTTGTTGTATCTTCTGCTTAGATGTGATTCACACTTCTAGATCTCTTTTCTTTTTCAGTTTCTATAGATCAAGATTCTATTTTAGTGGATCTAACTTTTTAGGTCTAATTATAAATATTGATCCCAAATATGTGTAGGTATATTGTTTCAATTTTTTACGGATCTAATTTTGAGTTTTCCAAATCCAAATGGAGATTTGATTATATATGTATTGTTTACATTATTGATGATGTAGAGGTAGATCTAGTTTTATCTTTTCAGATCTACTATTACTGTAACGACCCGAAAAATCTGAACCAATTTAAAAAAATTTAAATTGGCTAAAATAATGGATTATAAATATTTAAAATAAATATTTTAAATAATAACGATGAAAAGTAACTTTGAATCGACATTTGAAAACGAATATAATTAATTTTAATTATAAACAAGGCCTGAAAAGGCGCTGTAGTTTCAAAAATTGAATTCAAACTTTGACTGACTGTACCGGGTGCAAAACAAAACGGATTTGAGTGAAACCAAAAATATTTAAATCTGTTAGTGAATACCTTTCTAACGAATTTGAAAAATCGAAGTTTCATAGCGGAAAGCAAAAGTTATGGCCAAATGAATTTTCAGAAAGGTCGCTATAGAAATTATATAGCCCGTGAAAATGGCCATTTTGCATACGACCTCGGAATTCGACGAAACCACTTTTGTTGGATCCGGGATGTGAAGTTATTGCTAGGTTTCAAATTTCATAATTTTTGAAGCTAGTATGTGAGTGTGGCAAAAGAAAATGTGGTTTGGTCAATTATAGTTAAATTAGATCGACCAGAAATGGGCCTTTTTGCAAACGGTCTCGAATTCGACGAAACTGGTTTTGTTGGGACTGTATCGTCAAAACATAGCCAGATTTATTTTTCTGGAATTTTTCGAATCAGCTTGCGGCCTTGGCAAACTAAAATGTACGTTCAAATTAAATATTGAATGTTTTATATTTTAATTTGAAGGAAAACTGACTCAAACAGTCGAATGGGCCTACAAAATATATTCCATTGTGTTCGGAATGGGGGTATTTAGCTAGGGGCGGCAGTCGTTGGGTTTAATTTGAAGTTCGAACGTGAAATTCACCTTTTGGAATTTAATTAAAATAAAAAAAATAAAAAAATTATATAAGGCCCCTATCTCTAACCCTAGCCCCCTTTTAAAATATCGCGCCGCCACTATCAGTTTTAACGGCGGTTTGTCGTTCAAAACCTTCTAACCCTCGTTCTTCAAATCTGCTCAATGGTTTTCGGCAATTCCAGCTGCAAATGGAAGAGCTCCATGAGTACTTGAGATCCAACGGTTGAGATCTAAAACCGTGTTGTTCTGGGCATGAATTTCCGCCTCAAACCGAGCTTGTTCGCACGAGCTTTCCCATCGCCATGGGGCCTCCAGCTGGCCACCCTCCCTGGCGGTTGTAGGCGGCGCCACCCCCCTTCATGTCACAGCCTCCGATCCCCTTCCGGTCAAGCGTGGCAGCGGCTATTTGGAGCCCTAGATTTCGAGCTCTAATTGGGTTCGTTCCAGGAAGTATGCGGGTGGAAGAAGGATTAGCCAAGTTAATTATTTCCTTAATTAATTTAGTTAATTCTTTATTTAATTATACAATGTATTGATAGCTGTATTTTTGTCATACGGAATCAGAAATCAGTGAAACAAGAAGCATTGGACTTGTCTTGAGAAGCACTACAATTCAGAACTGACTAGAACTAAGACGGGGATAGTTTAGTTTTCGAGCAAATTAGAAGGCAAACTGTTCTGAAATTCATATAAAACTAGTGGAGTGGAACCCATAGTGAGAATTCTCTCACTATAAATTTTCTTGTATAGTTATTTATATTATAACTGCATATCTGAACTGTTTACATATGTCCACAGACCATGGACGATTTATTTGATTGTGTTGTGACTGTGAATTGTATATATATACGAAATGTGAAAAGTGAGATTTCTAAATTATAAACGATATGGAAAACGATGATGTATAAATTAAATAGTCGATGTATGAGTTATATAAGCATTGTACACCTCTTGTATAAGCATTGTATAAGTTGTACGTTCGATGTATAAGTTATATATGCATTGTAAAAATTATATATATGTTGAAATAGAAGTGAAATGCTATATATAAATATATATATACGCCCCTCGTCCACAAACCATGGACGATATTTATTGGTTGTGATTGGTGTGAAAATTGATTGATACCGAATGGTTGATTGGAATTATTTGTGGTTTATACTGATTGATTGTGGTTGAAAAATACCTGTTTGTGGTTGAGAAATATTTGGTTGAAACCACATAGGATTAGTTTGTGGAAATGAAAAAAATATACATGCCGCCTGCGTGCGAACTAGATGCATGATTCCCCATTGTCAAAAGCTGCGAGGCTTTAAGGTAGAGCGAGGAGCTGTACTAGGGACGGTCCTGGTTTTAACTACCCCACCGTTATGCTGCCGAAATTTTGAATAATATTCATGTGTTAGAATTATTTTCATTTGTTGAAACTATATTTATTCGTTGAATAGAAAACCTTCATGTGTTGAATTGAAACTCATTCGTTGAATAGAAATTCATGTGTTGAATGGTATTCATGTTTTAAATATAAAAATCACATTTTTATCTATATATACAAACTATAGAAAACCTTCATGTGTTGAATCGAAATTCATTCGTTGAATTGGAATTCATGTGTTGAATGGTATTCATATTCTGAAAGAAATTGTTTTAATAAAAATCCTATTTTTATCATCAATATGAACTATATAAAATAATCTAGTTTTGAAGTAAATTGTTTTATAGTAAAAATCCTGTTTTTATCACCTATATTAACTATATAAAATAGTCGTGTTTAGAAATAAATCATTTTACTATAAAAATCACATTTTTACTATATACATGAATTGTTAAAAATAGTGAAGTGTTGAAATAGAAGACAGTTAGATAAAAATATCATTTTTATCAAATGTATGAAAAGAATATAGCTTTGAAATCGAAGAATCGATATATATATATATAAATAGAATTAAAATATATCGAATAACGAAGCCGCAGTTCGTATTTTGAAACCGTTATTTCAAACGATTTCTGCGGGAGATCCGACCATCAAATTTTCCCGAAATCGCAACCGTTGGGTTCGCTTAGGAAATATCTTTCCAACGACACCAACTTTGTAAAAATCCAATGGTTGGATTGTCTGGAATGTTTAATTCAAATATGAAGAAAAACAGCGCCAGAATCGATTATATTTATATATATTTATATATAAATATAATTATATTTAATCGAATAACGACGCTGCAGTTCATATTTTGAAATTGAAAGTTCAAACGATTATACTGGGAGATCCGACCGTCGGAATTTCCCGAAACTGGAACCGTTGGATTCGTTTTGAAATGATCTTTCTAATGATGTAAATTTTGTGAAGATTCAACGGTTAGATTTTCAGATACGTGTAAATCAAATCTGAAGAAAAACAGCGCCACAGCCACGTTATGGCCCGAAGCGTCGTTTAGAATAAATTAGCTATTTTAAAATAAATAAAAATAGCGATAAATTGTTATAAAATATTATAAACGATATGGATGTGAAATTTAGAAACTAACTGAAGGTTGGCTAAGTCAAATGGTTTCTTGGGTAATTATCTGATGTTGGTTTCGGCCTTCGGGGTTAATATTTAGGAAATCGTTCTCTTACTGATGGACGGTTAGTGACTAATGAATTGAAATGATGCGTAGTAGTGTTTGTGTAGCACTTGTTTATTAAATACGCGAGTTGCTCAGAAAGACCGGGTTTATCCCATTCTGAATAACTGAATCGACGATAAGAAATCGAAGATGAAGACGTTGATCGAAGACCGGAGATCTTCACCTCGTTTGGATAGTAACCGAGGTCCTGATTGGGAGGCATCCCGAAATATGGATAGTGAGTGGTGATCGTCCATACGTACGTGGTGATCGATAGGTATGCGAGGTATATAGTGCCTCCGGTTTCGTTCAGACCCAGAACGGACTTGCAAATGGACAGTGTGTCTGACATTGGAATTTATTCTGTGTGATTGATAGCTATCAGTTGCACGGTGTGAATTGCCTGTGTGGTATGCTAAGATGCAGTGATCAAGGCTTCTGTTGAAAAGCAAAGTCTTGTGGTGATGATCAAAGCACCGCCTGTGTGGCGTAGCTTTGTGTATAACGTGAAATCGCGAGCCTCACACCCCGGTATGAACCAGAAACGGGAGAGGACCTCAGGGGGGATGTGCGTTTTCTTTCTAGCTAGAAGTGGCGTAAGTGGTTTTACACGCCTTGGCGAGTTTAACTTATGTGGTTGTTACTGTTGCGAGGCGCCTCGGTTAGATCGGACGATTCGGGTCCAATGGAGTCATTCGTTGGCTCATTTACGCCCCAAAGGGCGGAGGGACGCATTGTTCAGGCATTATAATCCACTTCGTGTGGACCGACCCTGACGATCCAAGGTACGGTTGCGGCTGTGCCTGAGACATGGGCTAGATTGTCTCGAATTCGGTAAGGACTATCTTTTACCTTGGTTCATGACAGAAATCCAATCTCCAAATACGTGATTTTGCGGTTTTAATTGTAGAACTAGTACGGAGACATGATATATGGTACCCATGCCGTCTATGATTGATACTTATGATTTGAAATTGTTTTGACACTATACACTTATAATAGTATCAAATGATTTGTTTTAAACGTACTAAGCATGTTTGGCTATTATAAGGGAAAACCCTATCCCCTGGCTTGCGTTGCATTGTGTGATAGGATCTAGGTCTTATAATAGCTTCATTTTTTCAAAAAACATTGCGCTGTTTTGTTATATGCACTGGTATTCTTTTGAGGAAACCTGTTCCATGTTATACGGCGTGGTCCCTTGATATATCTGATTTAAAGTAAAGTTTTAAATAACTGTTTTAGTTCTCACACCAGTCCCATGACTGACCTGGAGTTTATTGTTTTAACCTAAACTCTGGGTGCCCTTATTTTGACACAGGCAGCTAGTAGTTTTTGTTTTGCCGATTTATATTCACAGGATCCTGGTTTACAGCTGGAACGATACTCGGAAAGCTTTGTATCCGCGTATTACTTCTAGTTGTGTATTGTATTATTTTCTGCTGATATGTAATTTATTGTAATCTCTGATATTTATCGAATGTATAATATTCATTTATACTCTGTATATTCTTGTATTCTGATGAATTGTTGTAATATACAATGAAATGTTCTTCCGTCTGCGTTCTTCTGTGTGTTGTCCTCGACTCAATCCGGGCTTTCCTCACCGGGGAAGTTCGGGTCGTTTCAGCGTGGTATCATAGCTTTGGTTAAGCTTAGTTCTGGAATATAACATATGAATGAACTCGTCAGAAATAGAACCAGTAGTGTTCTAGGATGGGTAACTCTATACAGATAGGATCGGTAATATCCTAGTATGAGTACAGCATAATCAGAACAACTCGTTAGAGATGGGGTCAGAAGTGCCTCAGAATGAGTCCAGAGTTATATGTTTGTAAATAACGTATTTGTGATTATATATATAGTCTGGTTTTAGAAATATAATTTTTGAATATATAAAAGATATATATTTGAAAAGTTAAAAAGTTTAAAAATAATTTGATTGTTGTTTGTGTTGTGTGATAGTAGATTTGATTAATTAAACTATTAAAACGATAGTTAATTTAATCAACAATAGAATAATGGTAGAATTTATGCATTTAAATCACACATTGAACTGATTAGAAAACAGATAGAAATATATATACATGTGCATTATATATGTTTGAACAGGTAAATGGATAGCTGTTGAGTAAAGAATTTATTTGCGTGCCCGACAAATAGGTAAACCTTAATGAGTTGGATGCGAAATATTATTATGTCAACTCGTGTGAATGCCATTGGATGCGGAGTGCTGGTTATTCTGTGTGAAATAATAAACATCGCCATAGGATAGTAACAATTAATTTTGAACTACATTACATGGCATACTTCTGAAGATAGGCATACTTCATCATATACCACATAAGCATTTGGAGCTTGTGTGACGAGGTGGAAGATTTACCATACGAGCGAGAGGCTTGTATGGCGATGACTATATTTTACAGGTTGAACTGACGACTGATATGGACTATTTAAAATGTAACGATAAATTGCCAGATTAATAAAAACCCCACACGGGTCTGGAGTTGACAATAACCACGTCTCTCTAGTTATTAGATACAGCACATGGACTATTTATTTCCCACACGGGACGAGGTGACAAGGATTTATCCTCTGGAGCAATTAAAATACACACTCCCTCAGGCTTTGACAGGGTGACGAGAATTTATTCTCTGGAGTTATTATCTATACACGCTCCCCTGTAAACACCAGAATATATCAATATAAATATGTGTATGCTTGTTAGGATTTATTGGGTACCTAATACGGCCCAATAAATTTCTAAACCTCTCCTCGTACAAAGGAGGTTATGGCGAAATTTTTCGAAAATTCCGAGTGTTAGCCAAATTTTTGAAGAATTTGAAAATTCTCATAAACTGAAAAGTTGGAGAATGGAAGCCAGATCGAACGTAGAGTTGATTAATCAAACCACTTTCGACTTTGTTCCTTTTCAGGGGCGAAAAGTTTTAAGTAGGGGAGATTGTAACGACCCGGAAAATCTGAACCAATTTAAAAAAAATTAAATTGGCAAAAATAGTGGATTATAAATATTTAAAATAAATATTTTAAATAATTACAATGAAAAGTAAGTTTGAATCGACATTTGAAAATGAATATAATTAATTCTAATTATAAACAAGGCCTGAAAAGGCGCTGCAGTTTCAAAAATTGAATTCAAACTTTGATTGACTGTACCGGGTGCAAAACAAAACGGATTTGAGTGAAACCAAAAATATTTAAATCTGTTAGTGAATACCTTTCTAACGAATCTGAAAAATCGAAGTTTCATAGCCGAAAGCAAAAGTTATGGCCAAATGAATTTTCAGAAAGGTCGCTATAGAAATTATATAGCCCGTGAAAATGGCCATTTTGCAAACGACCTCGGAATTCGACAAAACCAATTTTGTTGGATCTGGGATGTGAAGTTATTGCTAGGTTTCAAATTTCATAATTTTTGAAGCTAGTATGTGAGCGTGGCAAAAGAAAATGTGGTTCGGTCAATTACAGCTAAATTGGATCGACCAGAAATGGGCCTTTTTGCAAACGGTCTCAGAATTCGACGAAACTAGTTTTGTTGGGACCGTATCATCAAAACATAGCCTGATTTATTTTTCTGGAATTTTTCAAATCAGTTTGTGGCCCTGGCAAATTGAAATGTACGTTCAAATCAAATAATGTTTTATATTTTAATTTGAAGGAAAACTGACTCAAACAGTCGAATGGGCCTACGAAATATATCCCATTGTGTTCGGAATGGGGGTATTTAGCTAGGGGCGGCAGTCGTTGGGTTTAATTTGAAGTTCGAACGTGAAATTCACCTTTTGGTATTTAATTGAAATAAATAATAAATAAAAAAATTATATAAGGCCCTTATCTCTAACCCTAGTCCCCTTTTAAAAAATCGCGCCGCCACTATCAGTTTTAACGGCGGTTTGTCGTTCAAAACCTTCTAACCCTCGTTCTTCAAATCTGCTCAATGGTTTTTGGCAATTCCAGCTGCAAATGGAAGAGTTCCATGAGTTCTTGAGATCCAACGGTTGAAATATAAAACCGTGTTGTTCTAGGCATGAATTTCCGCCTCAAACCGAGCTCGTTCGCACGAGCTTTCCCATCGCCGTAGGGCCTCGAGCTGGCCACCCTCCCTGGCGGGGGTAGGCGGCGCCGCCCCCCTTCATGTCACAGCCTCCGATCCCCTTCCGGTCAAGCGTGGCAGTGGCTATTTGGAGCCCTAGATTTCGAGCTCTAATTGGGTTCATTCCAGGAAGTATGCGGGTGGAAGAAGGATTAGCCAAATTAATTATTTCCTTAATTAATTTAGTTAATTCTTTATTTAATTATACAATGTATTGATGGCCGTATTTTTGTCATACGGAATCAGAAATCAGTGAAACAAGAAGCGTTGGACTTGTCTTGAGAAGAACTACATTTCAGAACTGACTAGAACGAAGACGGGGGCAGTTTGGTTTTCGAGCAAATTCGAAGGCAAACTGTTCAGAAATTCAGATAAAACTGGTGGAGTGGAACCCATAGTGAGAATTCTCTCACTATAAATTTTCTTGTACAGTTATTTATATTATAACTGCATATCTGAATTGTTCACATACGTCCACAGACCATGGAAGATTTATTTGATTGTGTTGTGACTGTGAATTGTATATATATACGAAATGTGAAAAGTGAGATTTCTAAATTATAAACGATATGGAAAACGACGATGTATAAATTATATAGTCGATGTATGAGTTATATAAGCATTGTACACCTCTTGTATAAGCGTTGTATAAGTTGTATGTTCGATGTATAAGTTATATATGCGTTGTAAAAATTATATATGTGTTGAAATAGAAGTGAAATGCTATATATATATATATATATATATATACGCCCCTCGTCCACAAACCATGGACGATATTTATTGGTTGTGATTGGTGTGAAAATTGATTGATAGCGAATGGTTGATTGGAATTATTTGTGGTTGATATTGATTGATTGTGGTTGAAAAATACCCGTTTGTGGTTGAGAAATATTTGGTTGAAACCACATAGGATTAGTTTGTGGAAATGAAAAAAATATACATGCCGCTTGCGTGCGAACTAATTGCATGATTCCCCATTGTCAAAAGCTGCGAGGCTTTAAGGTAGAGCGAGGAGCCGTACTAGGGATGGTCCCGGTTTTAACTACCCTGCCGTTATGCTGCAGAAATTTTGAATAATATTCATGTGTTAGAATTATTTTCATTTGTTGAAACTATATTTATTCGTTGAATAGAAAACCTTCATGTGGTTAATTGAAACTCATTCGTTGAATAGAAATTCATGTGTTGAATGGTATTCGTGTTTTAAATATAAAAATCACATTTTTATCTATATATACAAACTGTAGAAAACCTTCATGTATTGAATCGAAATTTATTTGTTGAATTGAAATTCATGTGTTGAATGGTATTCATATTTTGAAAGAAATTGTTTTATAATAAAAATCCTATTTTTATCATCAATATGAACTATATAAAATAATCTGGTTTTGAAGTAAATTGTTTTATAGTAAAAATCCTGTTTTTATCACCTATATTAACTATATAAAATAGTCGTGTTTTGAAATAAATCGTTTTACAATATAAATCACATTTTTACTATATACATGAATTGTTAAAAATAGTGAAGTGTTGAAATAGAAGACAGTTAGATAAACATATCATTTTTATCAAATGTATGAAAAGAATATAGCTTTGAAATCGAAGAATCGATATATATATATATATATATATATATATATATATATATATATGAATAGAATTAAAATATATCGAATAACGAAGCTGCAGTTCGTATTTTGAAACCGTGATTTCAAACAATTTCTACGGGAGATCCGACCATCGGATTTTCCCGAAATCGCAACCGTTGGGTTCGCTTTGGAAATATCTTTCCAACGGCACCAACTTTGTAAAAATCCAACGGTTGGATTGTCTGGAATGTTTAATTCAAATCTGAAGAAAAATAGCGCCAGAATCGATTATACATATATATATATATATATATATATATTTATAATTGTATTTAATCGAATAACGACGCTGTAGTTCGTATTTTGAAATCGAAACTTCAAACGATTATACCGGGAGATCCGACCATCGGAATTTCCCAAAACTGGAACCGTTGTATTCGTTTTGAAAAGATATTTCTAATGATGTAAATTTTGTGAAGATCCAACGGTTAGATTTTCATATATGTGTAAACCAAATCTGAAGAATAACATTACCACGACCGCGTTATGGCCCGAAGCTTCGTTTTGAATAAATTGGCTATTTTAAAATAAATAAAAATAGCGATAAATCGTTATAAAATATTATAAACGATATGGATGTGAAATTTAGAAACTAGCTGAAGGTTGGCTAAGTTGAATGGTTTCTTGGGTATTGATCTGATGTTGGTTTCGGCCTTCGGGGTTAATATTTGGGAAATCGTTCTTTTACTGATTGACGGTTAGTGACTAATGAATTGAAATGATGCGTAGTAGTGTTTGTGTAGCACTTGTTTATTAAATATGTGAGTTGCTCAGAAAGACCAGGTTTATCCCATTCTGAATAACTGAATCGATGATAAGAAATCGAAGATGAAGATGGTGGTCGAAGACCGGAGATCTTCACCTCGTTTGGATGGTAACCGAGGTCCTGATTGGGAGGCATCCGGAAATATGGATAATGAGTGGTGATCGTCCAGACATCCGTGGTGATCGATGGGTTTGAGAGGTATATAGTGCCTCCGGTTTCGTTCAGACCCAGAACGGATTTGCAAATGGACAGTGTGTCTGACATTGGAATTTATTATGTGTGATTGATAGCTATTAGTTGCACGGTGTGAATTACCTGTGTGACATGTTAAGATGCAGTGATCAAGGCTTCTGTTGAAAAGCAAAGTCTTGTGGTGATGATCAAAGCACCGCCTGTGTGGCGTAGCTTTGTGTATAACGTGAAATCGCGAGCCTCACACCCTGGTATGAACCAGAAACGAGAGAGGACCTCGGGGGGACGTGCGTTTTCTTTCTATCTAGAAGTGGTGTCAGTGGTTTTACACGCTCTGACGAGTTTGACTTATGTGGTTGTTACTGTTGCGAGGCGCCTCGGTTAGATCGGACAATCCGGGTCTGATGGAGTCATTCGTTGGCTCATTTACGCCCCAAAGGGCGGAGGGACGCATTGTCCAGGCGTCATAATCCACTTCGTGTGGACCGGCCCTGACAATCCAAGGTATGGTTGCGGCTGTGCCTGAGACATGGGCTAGATTGTCTCGAATTCGGTAAGGACTATCTTTTGCCTTGGTTCATGATGGAAATCCAATTTCCAAATACGTGATTTTGCGGTTTTAATTGTAGAACTAGTATGGCGACATGATATATGGTACCCATGCCATCTATGACTGATACTTATGATTTGAAATTGTTTTGACACTATACACTTATAATAGTATCAAATTATTTGTTTTAAACGTACTAAGCATGTTTGGCTTTTATAAGGGAAAACCCTATCCCCTGGCTTGCGTTGCATTGTGTGATAGGACCTGGGTCTTATAATAGCTTCATTTTTTCGAAAAGCATTGCGCTGTTTTGTTATATTCACTAGTATTCTTGGGAGGAAACCCGTTCTGTGTTATACGGCGTGGTCCCTTGATATATCTGATTTAAAGTAAAGTTTTAAATAACTGTTTTAGTTCTCACACCAGTCCCATGACTGACCTGGAGTTTATTGTTTTAACCTAAACTCCGGGTGCCCTTATTTTGACACGGGCAGCTAGTAGTTTTGGTTTTGCAGATTTATATTCACAGGATCCTGGTTTACAGCTGGAACGATACTCGGAAAGCTTTGTATCCGCGTATTACTTCTAGTTGTGTATTGTATTATTTTCCGCTGCTATGTAATTTATTGTAATCTCTGATATTTATCGAATGTATAATATACATTTATACTCTGTATATTCTTCTATTCTGATGAATTGTTGTAATATACAATGAAATGTTCTTCCGTCTGCGTTCTTCTGTGTGTTGTCCTCGACTCAATCCGGGCTTTCCTCACCGGGGAAGTTCGGGTCGTTTCAAATACTTTTCGTATGTAATTTTTTTTGGATTGACTAAAGACAAAAAATCTCTTAAAAATTGTTTTTTTAGGTATATCCAACAGAATTATGGGTATAAAATATATTGATGTAGCATTTAAATTCAATAGCAATATTTATTTATCACTGGAAGTGAGATTGAAAACTCATGATGTAAACGAATTCTTTCAAATGAGGAACCTGAAGTTCATATGTAAATGACCTGAAGCTTATATGACATGAAATTCATTTACAATTTTTTTTTTCAATTGAGGAACCTGAAGTTCATAAACAAATGAAAAATCATAAAGTATATTAATTCTTTGGAATCTGAAATAATATGAACCTGAAGTTGATATGTTAAAGAAAAAAAATTGAAGCCCAAAGCTTTCTTACAAGTTATGACATAAAAAGATTGTACTTCAAGAAGAAGTTGAAAGAGATACACACATTATAATATGTGACAATAACATTGGATTCAATAGAAAATCTCTAAACGGGTTTCATCTAACTGACATCTTTCATGTACAGTTTAAATTAACTGAATATCCTGAAGATATAATATGCATATTAATCTCTTAAAGAGATGTTTTAGAGATTTAATTTTATGTAGCAATCCAACATCCTAGAAGAGATGTTAGAGATTTTTTTGTTGCATTGCAATTACATAAATAAAAGATATGTTCCCTGAAGGAATATCATACACTCCAGAAGTAGTGATTTCTTTTCTCCCTTGAATCTTATTTTTATTTAATGCACCTAATTTTGTTAATGCATGAAGGTTTGATATGTATTCTGTATATTGATATGACATTTCAATAGTTTGTATACATTTATCTCTGGAGGAGATAAGTTCATCCCTGAAACGGTGATAACAAAATATCTTTAGAGGATTTTTGAATATATATTTGAAAATGGTAAAATATCTCTAGAAGAGATCTGTTTATTTGAAAATAATATAATAACTCCAGAAGATATTTCTACAATTAAAGGTGATAAAATATTTGTGGAAAAAGTTCATAATTTTTTCCTAAAAAAAGAAAATATGCTTCTCGAAGATCATAAGCTAAGATTTAAATATTGATCTTAATTTAGCACACCTGAAGTGCATGTAAAAGAAATTTTTGTTATAAAAATGGAGAATTTAGAACCTGTTGTTTCTATAATGGTAAGAGATATTTTGATATAAAAAGAAAGATTTAAAAGATTTTTATATGGATTGAATAATTGAACCAAAAACATGTAATTTTTATGTATAGATCCGCAAGTTTATGGAATTATTCATATTAAAGAATGTAAAATCTCAGTTCTAATTATGCACTTTTACTTAATTCTCGATTAGATATTATATATATATATATATATATATATATATGGTGTTTTAGAAAAACTATGATTATTGAGAATGTAGTACAACTATAAGTTGTTTATTCCAGTTTTGTAGTTGATATATACTGTAGCTAGATCCAAATTTTATAATGTTGATTTAAGTAAAATTTATTTATTTGATTCATATATTTAGACCGTATAATGGTTATTTCCATTTTTTTAAAATAAATGCATTAAATGTATCGTTATGGTAATATATATTGTATTACCATATTATTGTAAATGTATTAAAAGCATTGACTATTGTAAATTAAATGATGTATGTTTGTGTTTAGAATAAGAATAGACATATTTATTATTAGTCAATGTATTTGGCAATTAATATCTAATGTAATGGAAAAAGTTGTATAACTCAGATCTAAGACCTGAAGTCTTGGATTATGAAAAAAGAAACTTTTTGATGAAGTTTACAGTCTGAAATCTTGACAATTAGCAAGAATATAAAAGCTTCTAAATTAAAAGTATGTTAAAAGATTGAGAACCGAAGTTCATTATAAATTAATAAACCTGATAAACATATGTATGTGTATATATATGCGTAGGATCTTGAAGTTCCTTAATCAATGAACTTGAAATGCTTCATAATTTAAAAGCATGAAGCTTTATTGAAACTGTGTGAAATAATAATATTATACTTCTTAAGAAGTTACATCATATGCGATAATGATAATGCATTCAAAGATTGCACAATTTTCAAAAATGAGCTGTATCTTGCTTATATATTTATATTTACAAATTGTATTGAAAAATAAATTTTAACAACTTGAAGTTGTTTATATATTTTATTTGAACCAGAAGTTCAATACAGTGGAGCCAGAAGTTCAACACAGTGAAACCAATTGAACCAGAAGTTCAATACAGTTTAACAAACTTGAAATTGTTTATATATTATTTGAACCAGAAGTTCAATATAGTTTAACAATTCGAAGTTGTTCATATATTTCATTTGAACCAGAAGTTCAATATAATTCCAAATCAGATATTTTGGATATTATGATAGGATCTTTAAGATTCACATTGACATTGCTTGATACGCAAAAACTAATGATTGGAACCTTATGAACATTTTGTTCTAAAATAGGTAACTCAAATGAAAAAGATATGCAAATCAATTACATATGGAATACGTGGACGCATGTATATGCACATATATGAGAATATTTAATTAATAACCTGAAGTTGTCATGAGCTCATATTATAAATTATGCATATATTATTTAGTATTTCAGAAAGTCGATTGACATCAATATTAATTGACCTGAAGTCATGTGCATTCAAATGATAGAAAATTCCTCAAAGTCATCAGATTAATGAAAGGGAATAAGCAATGCAATATGAATGCATCTTATCAACTAAAAGAGCATTATCCTCCTACAATTGAAATATATCTAACGTATTTGCTAGCTATAATGCTATAATGGATCAAAAATGAGAATCCAAAGAAGGTTTATTATTTAAAGTGATAATCTTTGTCAACATTGAGGGGGAGGATAAAGGAATCATCGATGTTAAATATTTGCTAACATATAGAATTATGCAAAGTATTAAGTAACTTGCATAAATTATCAATTATGTCCCTAATAGACTTTATTCAATATACCTTTAAATGCCCGAAGGATCAAAAGGTGTAAATCACAGCTGAAAATGTGGTATAAAAGTTAATTTAAAATATTTTCGGAGTAAGTCATAAAGATGCAAAATAAAGGAGATGAGTATTCCTGAAGAAACAATTAAGGTTGCTTTGAAAGAAACCATCAACATGATTGTCAAAATAACCCCAGATGTGGTTTAGGTACCTAAAGCATGATAATTTTTGAGATCTCAACAAACCATGTATAAAACTAACAAGAAATAATCATCGATGATAAATTAATAAATAATGAAGTACTTATTTATAAATAGATTAAAAATCCCATATTAGAGAGAAACATGATTAGTCATCATGAAATTCTCCTAAATAAGATATATGGACCTGTAGTCCATAAGATATGAACTTGTAGTTCATAAGATAAAAATAGAAATATCTATAATGACAAAAGTACATGGAAGTTACTGAAGCACCATAGAGTGTCAAGTGTCATGAGCATTGTATTTTTCAGAGATAATTGAATTTATTAAAGTGGTGACAGTGTTTAAAACGCTTACAATACCCTGAAGGTATAAACGATGAAAGTATACAAATTCCAGAAGAATTTAAATTACGTTTTTAGTGATAAATAATGCAAAGAGAAAGAAATGTAGATTACAACATTCTTTTAAGTATTGTTGTGATGAAAATCTTGATATAATTCATGATGAGTAGATCACTTCCTGCTTTTAAGAATTATTGTAATGAAAGTCTTAATATCCATTGAGGTGGTAGTTGCGATATGCAAAACTTATTATAATATATAAGTTCCTGAAGAATATAAATAACATTTGTTATTATAAAGAATACCAAGAACATGGATGATAGATTACAACATTCTTCTAAGTATTGTTGTAATGAAAATCTTGATATACTTCAAGGTAGTAGATTACTTCCTGCTTAGTGTTGTTGTAATGAAAATCTTGATATACTTCATTCTTCGAAGTATTGTTGTAATGAAAATCTTGATATACTTCAAGATGAGTAGGTTACTTCCTGCTTAGCATTGAAAGTTGTCTTGTTCATCAAATATGTATTGCAATATGCAAGTTCGACCGAAACAAAAAATTTATAAGCACCTGAAGTGTATTCATAAATGAATATTAGTAACATACAAATCACAAAAGGAAGGCGTTTTAAATAAGAAACATGCCTGAAGCATGGAAATGCACAAAAAGTTTTTAAAATAAAAACTTCATTAAGAAGTATTTGTAAGCAATTTGAGTTATTAAAATAAGAATACGAATTCAAAGGAAAGTATTAAATCAGGGGGAGCATCCATAAGTATGTTATAATGCACTCTTTTTCCTTAACTAAAGTTTTCCCCACTGGGCTTTCTTAGTAAGGTTTTAATGAGGCATTGTCATGATCCAGAAGTATCAACCCAAAAGTAACATACAAAAATAAGTTATAATGTACTCTTTTTCCTTATTTAAGATTTTTCCCACTGGGTTTTTCTTATTAAGGTTTTAACGAGGTATTACATTGGTCTAGAAGTATCATACTACTTTTGACATAGTAAATATGACATTGTATATTGTACTCTTTTTCCTTCACTAAGATTTTTCCCATCGGGTTTTTCTTAGTAAGGTTTTGACGAGACAACATTTTGATCTAGAAGTATCAAACATCTTTTGATGCAGCAAAACTATTATTTATGAAGACAAGGTCATTTGCATGGCTCGGATTCAAGTGAATTATATCAAGGGTGATAGGATGGAGCACATTTCTTCTAAATTTCTCTTCACACATGAATGAAGGGATAACAAGAAAGAGGAGAAACAAATTCAGTTTAAGAAAAGCGGGTAGATCTTTTCTCAAAGGCAATTTCCAAATCAACATTCCAGAAGATGATGTACAAAATTGGCATGCGTCTACTACATCAATAGACTAATTGAATAATGAGTTATAAATAAGGGGGAGCATATAAAATTATGTTATAATGTACTCTTTTCCTTCACTAATTTTTTTTCCAACTGGTTTCTGTTAGTAAGGTTTTTAATGAGGCATTATCTTGATCCTGAAGTATTAACCCTTACGGCAACATTGTAAAACATGTTACCTAAAGATGAAATAAATTTGCACTCTTTTCCTTGTTTATGATTTTTCCCACAGGGTTTTTCACAAAAATGTTATTAATGAGGCATTGTTTAGATCTTGAAGTATCAAACTCTTTTAAGGAATATGATTTCAATATGATATTTATAATGTCAGACGTTGGACTCTTTTCCTTGTTCAAGATTTTTCCCATTGGGTTTTCCTGATAGAGTTTTGAAGGCAACAGACAATAGTTGTATCGACTGAACGGATATATGAAAGCAAGATAATTATAAGGGAGAAATCATCATATATGTTTTAAAAGGGACAACTTCAAGTTAGTAAAGCATTCAAGATTTTGAAGATGCATATTCAAGGGGGAGTGTTGTAATATATATGAGTGAATATTCTCTTATCATATTGTATTTAGTCCCACATCATGGGAATAAGTCTAACATTAGTTCCAAAGCCTATATATAAGGGAGCCAATGTAATAGAAATTGTACACACTTGAAGCAATAGAAATAAAAGACTCTCCCCTATCTCTTCTGTTCTCTCTAATGGCTTCTCTTTTATTATACATTATGTTTATTTTATAACATGGCAAAAATAGAATAAAAATAAAAAAAGGGAAATATGTAGGCCCAAAGCCGGCCTAAGCGCGCAAAGCCCAAAACCAAGTCTAAATTACAAACAAAATTCAATACGCGATCACCTTTCACCAAATCAACTCACTCCCACTCCCTTATTCCACAAATACACTAATATTTGAGCAAAATAATTCCAAAATAAAACATGAATTAGAGTTTGACTTTTCTTTGTTTTTTGATTTTAAATTACGATGCAAAAATTTGATTCGGTGAGTAGGGTTTCACTTCGTGGACTGAGCGAGATCTGGGATCGGTAAATTTTGTGGTTGAGGTTTGGTTTGGGAATTGCGTTTGAGGTGGCATAAGGTTCGATTTGGGGATGGTTGCTTTGTGGTTGGTGTAGGGTTCGATTTGGGGATGTAGTTTGGGGAAGGTGTTAGAGAGTTTATGGAATTGCAGAGGTCTGTTGGAGGCAGGTATAGAAGTGAATTTTGTGGGGTGGTGCTTCATAGGTAGGACATTGATGAAGGGGAGGTGTGGAGATTGCCTTAAGAGTGAGGATGTTTGAGGATGTGGAGAAGCAGTGTTTGTGGTGAAAAATTATTTGAACTAGAGTGGCTTGTTTGGAAGTTTTGATTGTAGAGGTTGTTAATTGAAGAGGTTTTCCAGTAGGTTTGTGGTGAACTTGGAGGGTGTTCGGTTTTGGTGTAGTGAAGTGGAGTTTGTTGTAGTGACCGGTGGACAGTAGCAGTGCAGGGGGGTTTGTGAATGAATGTTGTGGTTGTGTGTTCTGTAGCAGTGTGTTAATTTGAGTATGTGTAGAATTGACAGTGTTGAGTGGTTGTTGACCGGTTGTTGACTGATAGAGGGGAGGTTACAGTATTCTATGTATTTGAAGTGTGGATGGGGGTGGAACAGTGGCTGATGGCAAGAGCAGTTTTGAACTGTGATGGAGTGTTGAAGGTGGTAATAGTGAAGTTTGTTCGTGTTTGGTGAATGACGGTGGTGGAAACCATTGGGTGATTGAGCTATTTGTTATGGTTTAAGCAATGTTGGTGAAGATTTGGTGTATATTAGATGAATGGTTTTGGTTATTAGAGTAAGCAGAATGAAAAACAGAATGAAAACGGAGACAGCGAAGAAAAAATGTAAAGCACAAGTAAATGTACATAAAGATGCAAGATTTGAAATGCAGAATTAATTGAAAATGTTTGTGATGGATTTTTGTAATGATCTGTTGTAATGCAAAATGAAAATTTGTAGATGAAGTGATGATGATTTTTTTAATGCAAAATGAATGGGTTGTTGTGAAGAATGGCCTGAGAAAAAATTGAACTACATGGGATTGGCAGTAAAAACACAGAACCAAATGAAAAAAACACACTAACAACTACCAACAAAAAACTAACACAAATGAATACAAACACAACGCAAATTTTTTTCTTTTTCTTTTAAAGAAGCAACAAAATAGAAAATAACACATAAATAAAAAGGAACACAAGATCACACAAAAACAAAATTGAAACAAAACATAAAAATAAGAACAAACACAAATCTATGAACAAGACCAACCTTTTTTTAGTTAAAAAAAGAAGAACAACAACAATAAACAAAAACTTAATTCGAAGAATAAAACTAAAATTAAAATTCTTTCCCCGGCAATGGCGCCAAAAACTTGTTTGACAATGGGAATTTTATTGATTAGAAATCCATTGTGAAGTGTAATAAACCGCAAGCGCAAGGCGTACACTTGTAGTACGTAAGCGAATACGAGTCGATCCACGGGGAAAGAAGTAATTCTTATTTTATTCAATCAAATTAAAACGAAGTCGAGTTAAGATTTAACTAACTAACTACAACTAAACTAACAAACTAAGATAGATAAAAATTGAGAGTTAAATAACAACTTAGGAATAAATCCACTCTCTAGATCACATGAATCAATATAAAATGAAGGCCTCCTTTTTTGGTCATTTTTGAATTTAGTTGATATGATTATTATAAGCATAGCTTATTCATGCTATTAATTAGCACAAAATAAACCATCAAACTATAACATATCCACTAAATCACCATACTAGTTTAAATGAAAAATGACAACAAGATGAAAGTGAAATATACTTTAAGCATGGCCTATGAACAATTAATTAGAATTATAGATCATCTATTTCAACATCCACTTAATCACCATCATCATATGTAGATGAAGAGGTAACTAGTGAACATATGAAAAAGCATAACCTATTCGATGTCAACAATATAGGCTATCAAATTCAATAATGAACACATAAAACCAATAACATCAACATGCCATGAAGCACAAAAAAAGAGCATGAATAAATGAATTATGTTGCATCTACACAATCAAGAGAGCTTCATTACCCCTAAGTTGAAAGGGATTAGTGTGACGGCCCGCCCCGCACCAACCGACATTTCCAATGAAAGTGCGTTGTGCCAATGCCCGACTAGCACGGGACGGTCGCTAAAGAAAGGAATTTGAATTAACAAGGAACCTATAAAATGTCTCACAGCGCATGGGATAAAATATAATAATAACATAACTTTGACATAAAACAAGCGAGACAGTGCATAAGCTGAAAACTAAACCATCATAGCAGCGGAAATCCAAAATACAGCTTATCATCCAAACCAACATTATTACAACTTTGAAATACTGTCTCTAAAGAAAAAGAAAGAGGTACACTACTAATGCCCAAAGTAGTGACAAGCAACAACACTGGGAGATTATATATATAGCATACGTGGAAGCTCATGTTCGTCTCCGGTACAACTACTCGTGCATAATCACCTGACCTGTCTCTAGTCTGCCCATTTAAGAGCACCCAGAGTAATAAGAAGAGACATAAAACTCTGGGTTAGACAAAAGTCTGGTAGGAGTGATAAGCAGCAAAACAGAATAATAACAGGTATACATAACCATACCTGAACCTGGACCTGCAACCAAATAGTTAGCACAACAGGATGTACAATACTCTAAGGTGACTCTAACGCATGGTGTGAAAATACTGGGGAGGGGGTGTGCATGTCATGATGATAGCAAAACATCAAACATAGCAATCATCCTCACATCTCTCACTTAGTGCGTAAAGCATACGATATCTACCACTATGATCACCCAATTCTTTGTTACGATCACTCTGCCTCATTGAGTCATGACGGCTCCACTGCACTGATCCGTAACCACTAATATTTTGCCATGTCCACTCTACCCCATGGAGTCGTAACAACCCCACTGCACTGGCTGATAGCCCTGCTACGATCACTTTGCCCCATGGAGTCATAACAACCCCACTGCACTGATCCATAGCCACTAATCCGTCTTAGTGGTGAGTCAAAGCTATAGACATCGATAACCCCTTTGCACACGCCCAGCAGTAAAGTCCAATTCATGAAGTTAACTCGTTGGTTCCCATCTGGATTCTGAGTTCTACTTCCAATTTGGACTTCCTTTGCGTCTCGGGTTTTGGTCGAATTGGTATTGGTCTTCAGAAAAGTCGTCGCGTAGTAGAAGTAGTTAGTTCGGTTCGGTCTAATAGTATTCAAACCCTCTGGTTCAGTTCAACTCAAAAGTCCTCTGGTTCGATCATCTGGTTCGGTTCGGTGTATGGAATCCAAGTTCCTCCCTTTAGTTCGGTTTGGTCCTCCACGTCACACCGATTCGGTTCGGTGTCCATAGCCTTGGTCCGGTTCGGTTCGTCGCCTCTTGTTCTCCGGCTCCTGGTTTGGTCCTCAGATCCGATCCCCACGCCCCATCCCAATTTCGATCTGATCCGGGCCTTCCTTATTGCCCTTACATTCTCTTGTGCCAAATTCCGGTCCGGTTTGTATTCCCTTTGCCCAGTCCATCGATCCGATTCTAGCCCTATAACCCGATCCGATCTGAAACCCTGCACATTTTCCAGCGAGCATATATCGTCCATTTTCGCCATACGACGGCGTTTTCAACCATTCTAACTTTCCTACAAGATTACTTAACATTCCAAACAGTAATAACAACAAATAGAATCAACCGTAAACATCCAAACATCAATCATATGAGTTATTTTGGATCAAACATACCCAAATCTATGGTTTTTCCCCTTAATCCCATTAATCATGATTTAAGCATACAATTGGCAAAACATATCCAAATTAACCCAAATTTCTATCAAAGCCCTAAAATAATATTTAAGAATTTTACAAATTTTTCCATAACTTTATCATGCATAATTTCGCTAATTAACACTAATCACCCCTAATTAACCGTAATTAGTGAAAAACAATGCAAATTACTCACCTTAGCCACAAATAAAACTTTAGATCTGAAACTCTACTGTTTTGGGGCGTTTTCCTATGTAACACAGCAGCTCCAACTCTAATTTGGTGTGGATTTGCCTTAATTTGGTGTAGATCTTCTTAATTAGTGATTAAAAGGTGATTTGGGATGATTTAGAGGATGGAGGCCATTACTAGGGTTCAAAGGCTGAAAGTGGCGGCTGTAAAAACTGAAATGAAATGTTTTTCCTAACCCTATCAGGCCTCCTATAACCCTAATCCAGAAATGGGTTATGGGCCTTACTGTTAATCACCTTAATTACGCCCGGTTAAGCTGTTTTTCACCTTTTAAACCTTATTTCATCCATATCTCCCAAACGGTAAGTCCGTTTGGCTAATGTGACCACTCTACGGAAAGCTAAACCATCATCTGAATCCAATGGAAGTGGTTTCAAGTCAAAACTCCTTACCAATCAAAAGTTATGTGCAAAACAAGATTTGCTAGGGGCAAAATGGTCATTTAAAAATCAGAAAAAATCATGAGCATGGGAAATGACCCCAATAGTCGTTCCCCAAAGTTACACAACTATGCGACCTCATATGAAAAAGAAATAAATATTCTACGATCCTTCGATACGTAGAATGCGGGTCGTTACAATTAACCTCTAATATATGTAATCATGACAACAAGAGTGATTACAACATAAATATAAACAAAACAAAAGAGAACTAATTAACAAAAATAAACTAAACTACTTGCATAAAATAAAACTACACTAATGCATAAAGTAAATAACAAGAATTAAATGAACAAGAAATTGAATTGCATTAACATGAAAATTACATAAGAGGGCAATGGCTAAGAAGCCATGAAAGAAAGAAAAAGCTTTTGTTTTTGATCCTACAAACAAACTAACTAAAGGAGAGGATTTATTTACATGACATAAATGGGTATATATACATGATTGAAACCCTAAAACCCTAATCCATTTTGTTGGGGACTACCAAAAATACCCCTTCATGAGGCTCCCATTTGTCTTTAGCCTCTAGTTGATCATTAAAAGTTCATGAAGCCTTTTGTCTCCACTTGCCAATATATTAGCTTCTGGTTGTTCCATTAAAGAAATAGTGATAATGGATGGGGTCTGCCACTAAGTTGTTCGTGAATTAATTCCATCTCCATTCCTATGTATCCACTTTGTACATTCATATCTCTATGTAAAATTCATGTACATACTTCATTTTTTCTCCTAAATTCCTACAAGACACATGAAAATGAACAAGTAAATTTTTAAATAAATACATGAACAAATGATCATTTTGTCCCAATATGAAGATGAATGCGTGATAATATGAGAATTTTGGATTTTTTTGGTTAAAACATGTAAAAAATAGCCCAAATTTGTTATTTATTTAATTAATACAAGAATAAAGGTGTGAATATAAATGTGCGTATTCACGTGCACATCACTTCACGAATGGAGTTCTATGAAAAATTTACGAATGAAGTACATAAACAGATAGAAAATAAATAAAGTATAAGGTAATAAATATTACCATAAAAACCCACGCTCCCCACCACTGTCAGGTCGATCGGGGAGTTCGACTGCTGGTGTGACCTACTGGTCGAACCAGGAAGTGGCGGCTAGGGTTTCTTTATATAATTTATTATATTAATGGACAGATCTTCATAAAATTAAATCTAATGGTCTAGGGTCCTTTCCATGCTTATGAATCTGAATTATATTCCCAAAAGTTATCAAATATGTTTATTTTTGTCAAATTCGAAATATAATGAATATAAATTAAGTATGGATTTATAGGCCTTTTAATATATTATTATCTTCTTGCCTACAACTATTCTTAGATTTGTTTGTGGTTATTGTAAACACCTTGGATCTGGAAATCAGTCCCAAAATTATGATTAGAAATATAGTATTTTATTTTAGATTCACAGGCTTTAGGTGTTGATTTGTGCAGTTTTGGTTAGAATAACCTTCTAGTGTTGGTATTATTTGGGGTCTTTATAGGATTATTGTAATTTTGCCCTTTTTCTATTTTTGCACTAAAAGGCATTATTTGAAATCTACAGGGAAAATAAATAAACCAAATAAGAAGAGATGTGAAAATTCACATATTTTTGTACGTAGTTTACAACAGCTATTCTAAATAAAATATTAACCTATTTTCTTGTGATTTGAAATATGCTAATTTTCTTCTTTTAAATAGTTTAGGCAAAATTTACAATAATTACATTATATAAACTTTTTGTAAAATTTTGAATCTTAAACAAGATTAAACACAAAAAGGGCTCTTTGGTCGTTA
The DNA here is from genome assembly GCA_030737875.1 of Allium sativum. Lineage (NCBI taxonomy): Eukaryota > Viridiplantae > Streptophyta > Magnoliopsida > Asparagales > Amaryllidaceae > Allium > Allium sativum. The sequence goes on from CM060913.1 coordinate 914,635,026, forward strand.
GTATAGACTAGAACATAAATAGTAAATAACAATAAAATAAAAATTAGTAACTACGTTCACTCCACGCTTGATTTGTATAAGTTTGATAATGAGAAAGATGTCTTAGGATTGTCTAGCATATTGTTAAGGTAGGAATGACGGTTTGAATAAATTGACCCACATCACAAAATAAATTGAAGAAGTTGAGTATGAATATGATTTAGAAGGCATTTAGCAACATGGATTCCTTTTATTACAAGGATGTGTGTGCCAACTCATACGCGTGTGCCTTATGCAGGAGGAGAGGGAGCTATGTTCCGACAGTCGTTACATAACAGTGGTATCAGAGCTGAAGGTTACGGGCTGGGCTATGCAGGCAAGGCAGTTCTCACAAAAGATACTCATTGGATGTGAGTCAAGGAGGAGACTGTTAGGATTGTCTCGCATGTTGTTAATTTAGGAATGGAGGTTTGAATAAATAGTCCCACATCATAAAATAAATTGAAGGAGTGGAGTATACGAGTTGGAAGGCATGTAACAACAGGGATTCCTTTTGTTACAAGGATGTGTGTGCTAACTCATATGCATGTGCCCTATGCAGAAGGAGAGGGGGCTTTGTTCCGACCATCGTTACATAAAACGAGGCCTACCGTTGGTGTTAGGATAAAAGTGGTTCTTTTTCTTCTAAATCACTCTATAATTTTCTTTATTTTACTGGAGTTAAAAATAAAGATTTCGATTACCTTTGGAAAGCCAATGGTCCTCCCAAAACCAAATTTTATATGTGGATCATTTTACATTGTAAACTTGATACTATTGAATTACTAAAGATGAAAAATATATTTATTAACAAAAATTGTTATTTTTGTAATAATATTTAGAAGATATTGCCCACTTATACTTAGATTGTTCTATTCCTAAGTTTATTTTATTTAGCATTTTTAACCTTTCCAATTTTCCCTTTAACTTTGATCGCTTTATTTATGATTATTATTGGAACCCTTATAGGTTTCTTTCTAATGCTAATAACAGATATCTATGTGATACTATTTTTTTAATTATTTGTTGGTATATTTGGTTTGAAAGGAATCAAATTGCTTTTCATAATCATAATGGTAATATTAATAATTTGACTTATAGAATTTCTTTCTTTTGTTTTAATTGGATTTCAAATCCTTCATATAAACCTAACAAACTTGTTGATTCTAAAATCTTTCTTACTTTCATTAGATCTCATACTATTATTTCAAATCTAACAGTTTTTCACTACCAATACTTTATCAGCGTCTGTCGATTTTAGTTAGTGATACTTGGTTATTTTTATATTTTCTTCTCTGTTGTTCTCTATCATGCTCCATATGTATATATGTTGCTCCTTGTGATATCTGGTTTAGTTTTACTGCCTTTGTCTGTGATTGTTTGTCATAGTTTTATTCTGACTGCCTTTTGTCTCTCATTCTATCTATTTTTTTGTTTTTTCTTTCTGTGTTCGTTTATTATTATTCATCTTCCGTGAGATTCTTTTTTGCAGTAACAGGTTTAGGATAACTTATTTCTTCCCTTTTTCGACTATAGTATCGGGTTTTTATATTTTGCATTGTTGTATATTTTATCATTGAACTCTAGTTCTTAGGCCTTGGGGTTTCTTTTTTTTTTTTCTCTTTGTAAGAGTTGGGTTTTTCTACCTGTCAGGCTTCTTGATAGCTTATTTTTAAATGTGGAATAAAATTATATGAGTGCTCTCCTCCTCATGAAGATCACTCATTTCTCTCAAAAAAAATCATTGTAAACATATATTAAAATATTATCCATCCAAAATTACGTAAGTAATGTTATTTATCAAAAAAATATTTTTATTATTGTGTTTTTTAATTTAAAATGTTTCCATTTCATGGGAATAAACGCATGATAATAGCTGCATAATAATGATATATTAATTTTTGTGATTGTTGTAGCAATAAACATTGAATTTATTGCTATAATAAAAAGTTCATAAACTGAATAATAACTATTGTAACCATGTACGTTTTTGGGGAAATTATTTGAATAGGGAAATACATGTCTAATTGGTTATGATTAGGAATAGGGATTGTAACTTCAACTATGGAAATAAATAAGTAATAAACCTATGTATATATATATATATATACATATATTCAAATAAAAATGAAATGTACTTGCCTTGCAAAAAAAATGAAATGTACTTAAATTAATATAAAAATGTTTGGGAGTTACAAATAATAGAATAGAACTTTAATGGGACCGATATAAATGGCAATAAATAGGATAATTAATGCGTTTGGAAGTATGACTGCTAGGGTCATAAATGGCAGATAATCTTAAAGGAAATAATAAATGGAATTAAAAGTGGTTTATGGGAATTCGTTTTCATAGTAAATACTAAGTCCAATAAGGAAATAAACATCTAAGCACATAGGATAGGAAGTTATAGGTTTTCCTTATTTTACTCTAGTCAATCTAGAATTAACTTAATCAGAAATAAGGATTGGACTTAGTAAGTTAATAATGCGAGGTCAATTCCCTTATTTGGTAGAAGTCTATAATTTCCAGTAGTCGAATTTATGTACGACTGATGTGAGATATCATTAACATATGAGCCCATGAAGATAATTAACTATGTAGCGTGAATTATTTCCTAGAATAATGTTACTTCAGGTGTTTAGGTAATAAGTGGTTATAGGGTCCGCCTCCCATCCGAATGAAGAAACCATCAAGGGAATAATTCATAAGTGTATCCTGCTTCGGGGTTGGAGGTATTAAGTAGTTAGATCCACCCTTAAAATGGTATTAAGTGATCGCATAGCTTGCCTCCCCATTAATAAGAAGTATTAAATGGCTAATTGGGCACGGTATCGGTAATCTTCTCCATAGTCTGTTTCCTCTAGATAGTAAGTGATTGAGGATGGAGTCCACCTTGGGATAAGGTATTAAATGAATACTATGGTGGTACCATAGGTCTTCCTATCCTATGGGAAGTATTAATTGACTTAGGGATTATCTAATAAGGTTAGCTAGATAGTAACACGGGGGTTCTTAGGGGAAGTCCATAAATGAAAGTTAGTCGTCTAACTATCCTATAGGTAATAAGTGACTGCTTACTATCTCTTACCGTATGCAGGGCTTGGGTATATGCGTGAATGACAAAATCCTTAACTTAGTATAAATTAGTAGCTAGTATCCTATAATTTATATTAGTGTAGGGTAAACCACCGAGTAAGGCATTAAGTGACCAATAGTTTCGCCTTAGGTCTTAAGTGACTGAAAAGACCCTTCCTTATCTTAGACCGAAAGTGAGGTCTTAAGTGGTATATAGAAATAATTTACCTCTTTATGGAATATTGAGTAGTTGGAAGCCCGCCTCTTAGTTTTCGGCAATCGGTTGAATGGTGGTTTAAAAGGCTTCATACTTATGCGTAAAAGTTCTATCTTGATATGCAGTCTCGTTACCTTTGGGGAATACTACCTAGGGTATAATGGTTAGTCATTGTGCTAAATCTTTACATGGTTGGGGTTAGAATTACTAGTCTTGTTAGACGTGTTTTGGTTGGGACCAAACGGAATACATTTGTGTATTGTAGACAGTGTTATGCATTTTTTACTCACCAGAACTTGTTGCTCTGACCCCTTCCTCATAACAACTCTTAGGTTTATCTCGGAGAAGACAAATCTTAGCAGGTGTTCAGTTTGGTTTTCAGCTCCCGTTCTCTCATGCTCGGTATTGACATGGCAATTAGCTTTAAGGTAATTTCCTTAGTCGGTATTGGTTATCCTATCTGGTTTCTATTATGAGTTAATTTTATTGTAATCTGATTATGCTCATGCTCATTTACATTTGCAGGTACTAGATTAATACTCTTTGTGCTTGGATGGGTTGAGTTTTGATTTTTGTCGAAATTCAAACTCAGAAAAGCGTAGGGCATTACAAGTTGCATTGTAAGTAGATCTGATTGTTTTTTGCCCCTGTCATGTTTATTTTTCGATCATATTTTAAGAGCATTTTTGGTTGCCTTTAGTCTTTTATGCAAAAAACACATCGGGTTGTCATGATAAGTTTTGGTTCGCACAATATTAGTAGTGTTTAGAAAATCAAGTTCATCAACCCATAAGTTAGAAATTTTAAAACTTGATTTTCCTTTCATGACCATGCTACCCAAGATGACAATTTGCGAGGAGTGGTCGAATAAGTTAGGGGTGGGTTTGTGATTAATGACGGTAGGCCACTTGGTTAGGGTGGTCAGGTGGTATAAAGAGTGATTAATTTTGGAGAAAGTTTGTCTGTCATGTCTTTTTTATTATTCCACGTAAAAAAGAAATCCAGATGTTTTGATTTCCTACGGGCAAGAGTACTGGGTAGCTTGGTTGGGATGCCTAATTTCAGTAATGGAAAGAGGTTTGCCACCAACACGTCCATCAAGACGTATGTAGCGATTGAAATCGTCAGTTACAATTCAAGGATGAGTGTCTTATCTAAGAAAAGGGAGGGTATGGAAGAGAGTGTTCCTAGCATTAGTGTTATTTTATGCATAAATGAATGTAATGTAGAAAGAAGTGCATAATGTGTAACAACCCAGGATTTTGGCGATATAAATTAATTATTAAAATTTCAAAAAAAAATAGGAATTTCTGCAAATGATGGAATTTGACCATGAAATTTTAACCGATGCGTTCATCTCAGAATTCTGGTCAACTTTCATGTTTGAAGTTTCGCGAATGGAGTCCGTATGAAAAAGTTATGACAAAAACGAAAATGGATGGAAAAAAATTAATTAGAATAATTTAAATATAACATACCTTATTTAACTAACCTGACTAGGCGTTCTGACACCCAGGCGGTCGCTACGGTAGACCCTTTAGGCGTCAAAATGCCAAGTGATAGCTAGGTTTTATAAGTTTGGTTTATAATTTATATAAAATGGATTGATGGATATGAATCAAAACGAATCCAACGGTTCAAGAGGCCTCATTCTTTTCCACAAAAATCTGCGGGAAGAAGTGAAGCTCTTCCATTTTCCTCCTCCAAACCTAGTTTCTTAATATAAAATATATTCCTATACAATAAATAAAATCCTAATCACATAGGATTGAAAGGATTATCAGATCCAATAGAAAAGAATGCAAATTAGCGCTCAACAATAGATTCTCCCCTCTCTTCCTACTTTCTTATATCTCTACAGATCTGGAATTTTCCCCTTTTTAGATAAATTGTAGATTTATAAGAATTTGGGAATTGTAGGCCTAAAGGGTTCACACTTTGGATTTGGATGCTTGCAGGTGAGTGGAAAATTTATATATACGTTTATAATAACGTATTTATCTCGTTTGTAGTAGATCTCAATTTTTATGCCTATTTTCATCAGATCTGCTCATGATATTGTTGTAATGGAATTAGCACCTATTAGATCTGATTATAAAAATTGGTAAAATTTGTGAATTGTATATTGTGGTTATGCATATTATTAATTTTAGGATTCCTAAACTTGTTTACACATATTCCTACAGTTATGTTGTAAAATATATTGCAGTTGTTGGATCTGGAAATCAGTCCCATTAAACACCATTTAGATGTAGTTACATTCCAAATCTCTAGTTCAGTGTTGAATAATAAATTGTATGAATTTGGATAAAAAGATTTGATTGGTAAATTATGTGATTGTAACGTCAAAAGAAATATGACTGTTTGTATTCAATATTGTTGGGTTTTGGCTTAATTGTTGTAAGTTATCCCTTTTTCCTTTTGAATAAAAAGGCATCATTTTGAAATCACAAGAGGCATGATAAAAAGATCAAAAAGGGAAAAGTGGTGCAAATGTATGTATAAATATAAATATAAATATTTATGCGTAATTTGCATCAAATATTCCAAGTTCTATATTTACATAGATTTCTTGTGATTTTGAAATATGCCAATTCCAGTAATTAGGCATAATTTACAATAATTATGGCTAAAGGTCTTTTTTGTAAGATTTGGAACCTTTTGACAATATTGAATGTAAAAAGGAATGTTTGGTTATCAATTAAACCAAATCATTAAATTTAGAATAACAATAATAACAATAACAATAACAATAATAACAACGTTGACCGCACGAAAACATAAATATAAATATATACATTTTTTCTGTCCAAATCAGCTTAAAACGGTAAAATATACATTGTATGGAATTTTTGGATAAGGCTCAATTATGGAATTATATGTAAATGTAATCCATATTGAAATAAAATATTTGCGGTGACCATTTGTAGCAATCAATATAATTAATTGCTATAAATAGGATCATAAATCAATAAATAACAATTGTAACCAATGTTGATTGGGGAAGTAAATATAATAGGGTGATGGTTACGATTCCTAAATTAATTAAGATTAATTTTGTACACCCCCAAAATAGGAAATTTGAATTATAACCATATTTAGACTCGAGGTTAAGCTCAGCTTATGGTATAAGCCTCCCTGGAATCGACCGGCAAATCCAGCAACCACAGGTAGTCAGCTTAATGTGAGGGGTCTAATGCGTAAACATAAATGTACTAAGGCACGAGGTTAAGTTCGACTTGTGGTGGAAGTCTGGCCGGAACCCACTGGCAAATCCAGCATCCACAAGTAGTCAACTTAATGTGAGAGGCCTGATGCATATATATATATATATATATAACAGTCAACAAAATAATAAATAAAAATAGTAATTGTCTATTAGGGTGCAACAAATAGATACCTTGGGACTAATAAATTGTTGCCTTAGGAAAATATGACTGTTATGGTCATAAAGGGCAATAAAAATAGAAATAAAGAAAAAATGGGTGCCAAAAGGGGATTAATGGATATTGATTGTCGTTTAAATACTAAGTCCAAGTTAGCGAAGTAATCAAATTAATATCCTAGGGAAGGAGGATATAGCCTTCCTTATTTATATTAATGAATATAGAACTTATAATTAAAAATAGAATTGGGCTTAGCAGGTTAATGATAAAAATATTATTACCCATAAGAACCCGTGATGATAATAAATCGTGTGGGGAGAGACCGAACAAAGAGGGCGTAATAATGTAGCCCACTTTATCCCAATAGGGTAAGGTATTAAGGGCTAATGGGGTACGAACCTAATAGCCTTCATGTGTAGTCCGCTTCTTGGGTCTTGAGCATTTGGGGTTGAAGAGTCCACTCTTTCAGTATAGGGGTCTTAATTAGCACGTATGCGTATAGCCGACCCAAACCTGAAAGCTAAAAATGTCAGATATGGCTACCTACCCTACGGGAAGTAGTAAGCGACTAAGGGGGTTATAGCTAGAAGGTATAACGAGCGATAAAATACCCTCTCTCACCTTATGAGGGGCAAGGGTATATGCATGAATGGAGGAAGCCTTAACTAGTAGGGCCTGTAGCTAGTGCTCTCTGGTTTATAAAAATATGGAATAAGCTATCAAGAGGTATTAAGTCACCAATAAGTCAACCAACCAATAAGTCTACCTAGGGTCTTAAGTGATGGGGAGAATCCACCCTATGTATTATTAATAGTGAGGCGGGAAATAATAAAGGGAAAGTTGATGGAAAGGTATATAAGTAAATGGGGACTCACCAGTAAGGGGTTCGCTTCTCGGTCTAATAATCAATTTAATTATAATTTAAAGGGCTTCCTAAATATATGCGTAAACGTTCGATCTCGGTATTATCTTGGAATACTACTTTAGGAAGAGTTGTAGAGTCATGCGTAAACATCTACAAGGTTGGGCTAGAATCACTAACCTTGATAGGCATGCGTCTTGGGTTGAACCAAACGGGATACATCTGTGTATTATAATCTGCGTTGTACCTTTCTTGTTCACCGAAATCTTGTTGTTATGACCACCCCTCCTCATTACAACCACCCAGGTTCTCTATAGAAGGTCGGGTTCTCACAGGTGTTTAAGTTTGGCTTTCTGTTCTCGTTCCCTCTCATGCTCGATATTGGAAAAGTGACTAACTTTGAAAAAGATAGTTACTTGAGTTAAGACTAGTTTATCCTATTTTGTTTCCGCTGTTAGTTATCTTATCGTGCTCTTATTATGGTCATGCTCATTTATTGCAGGTACCAGATTTACAAGCTCCATGGTTGAATGTGTTTGAGTTTCGATTTTTGTCGAAATTTGGGCACAGAAAAGTGTGGGGTTTTACATGATTTGACGTGGACAACATAACGGTGTATTTTTCACTTCCTGGATAAGATTGGGAAGATTGCATGGGTTCTAGGATTGTGCATCACCAAGATTCTACCATATGAAGCTTCCACAAGATTGTGTATCGTATTTCAAGCAGGATTAACATACCTAACTGCTCTATGAGAAAGCTCCAGATTTATCTTAGTTTCAATTAAAGCAATAAATTTAACTTGTGTGTTTTAATGAGTTCCCTGCACCAGTCAAGCTTGACATCGCAATGTGATCCTTTCACATTCCATGCTCATATGCTTTGTGTCATTGAGAAAACCCTAATCAACCCATCAGTTTCACTTTCATACTACTTGTTATAGGGTTCTTGATGTCATGATAGACAGGGATGGTAGAGGAAAGAGGGGATTATCAAAAGCAGTAGATGAGTCCTTGCTAGTAGTTTCTTTAACAAGAGGCACACTCTTAAAGGAGTGAAAATAATTTACTTTGGAAACAGGGATAGGGAAGAGAAGTAGTAGAGAAATAGGTTGGACATAACCATCCGGAGGCTTTATGTGGTCATAGGCGTGTTACTTAGAAGTTGGTGACATAAGGTTCAGTTCAATATTATGAAGGGAGAGCATGTTGTCATTGGGATTAGACTGAGAAAAGAGACATTCTATGGTAGTGGTGATAGGATTGTGAGAAAGGGTTCGAGAAGGGGAAATAAGTGGGGACTGAGGTGCTACATGTTTTGTGGGCACCACAATGATCGATGAAGAAGGAAGGTCTGATTGTCATGAGGGGTTAGAAGAAGCATTTGACATGTAATTAGAGGTTAGAGATAAAAAAGATCAGATGAAAGAATGGGGGTAAGCGTGGCTTGGTTAAATGGATAAAAGATAAGTTAGAAAGTGGTGTGTGCTCTTAGAAGATGTGGAAAAAAATATTATTGTTGATTGTTTTGATAAGTCAGGCAAGTTGTTCTAATTTGCAAGGAAATATTTGATGTTGTTGGGTTCATTTGAAGAAGTGGAAGAAATATCATTCAAGTGCTCTTTGAAATTCACTAAATAAGGGGATACATTATCAAACTAGTTTACTTTATTTAAGTGCGCATCAGCGTGCACATCATTGACAACAGCTGTGCATTTTTAGATTTGAATTCCATTTACATGTGTGATAGAATTGCATGCATTCTCATTGTTATTAGAGTTTGCAAGGATATGCTTTTCATTTAATTCCACACCAATCATGTTTTTTGCACCATGATGCTCACCAACTTGATGTTGCACTAAATTATGAACCGTGCAATTTGCACTTAATTTTTTGCTAACTATATTTCCCTTTTCTGTACGATAAACTCTTTTCCCTTTTTCACACACCACCGAGCCTACGTTTTCAATATTTCTGAACTTAAGGATTCCATCCATTTCATGTTTCTCTAAAACAAAAGCTTCACTCATTTGCAGAACATTAAAACAGTTACTAGTTGCAACAACGTCAAATCCCATGCATTTATGAAGGATTTTAACAGGCATGTCCCCATGCATTATAGTTGTTTTCCCTTTGGCAACTAATTGTAGCTCATTTAATTCTTCTATCTGCTTCCGTACATCATTTTCATTTTGAATTGCACTTCTACCACTTTCCACAACCTAGGGATTTATTTTATTCACTAAGTTAGACTTTATGTCTATTGTTACTTTCGTTCCTTTTCCCATTACTTGCCATTTCATTTTCTTTGGTCTCTTTCCATATTTAATCATATTTTGGTAATTTTTCGCACTCCCACGGGCATGATATATATTTTTCCTATTAGTTCAATCATGTTTTCTTGCATGTCCCCAAATTTTTTGCATTTCAGAGTTGCATGACCAAATACTTCACATTTTATAGGTGCCCCCATTGACTAACCTAACTAGAAAGTCATCAACTAACTTACATTCGGGTTTGACTACAATCGAACATTTTTCATGTTCCATCCATTTTTTCAGTCATTTGATCCATGCATAACAACTTGCCCAATCTACTTGCTAAGCAATTGATGCCCAGGCGAGACCACACAAACAACGAGATTTTTTGAAAATGCACCCATGTAGGAACCAACCGTATACTCCCACATAAGTTATTAATTATTAAGAGTTTGTTCCTCATAATGATTGGATCCCCTTGTAGGATATGAATATCGTCTTTTGCATTCGATAAGAGGAACAAAAATTTACTCCATCTGATTTTATACTAATTGAACCTTGCTTCTAAGTTAATCTGAGTTTATGGATACCGCAGTGTAGGAAAGAGGTAGGTCTAGGAAAAAAACCCACTATAAAATTGCAAAGTAGAAACTATTGGGAAAATATCTTGATCAAGACCACTCAACCTTTTTCCTATGCAATGCGAAAACGAGTTTGATCGTGATAGACAGTGTACAAACAACTGGATCTATTATCCAAACCAATCTCAAACACACATAAACCAACCATAACACCAAAACAAGTAATAATAATAATAGAGCAAATAATGATAAATGAATCACACAAAGATTTATAGTGGTTCCACTAACAATTTGTTAGTGTACATCCACTTGGGAGAGAGTATTTTAGTAATACCAAAAGAAGAGTATAAGAGACTGATTACAATTGTCACTCAATTCGCTCAAAATTTTGATTTGTGGAGTTAAGAATTGGAGAAAATGGATTTATATTTTAGAGATCCTAAAACATCGTTGAGAGATAATTGGACGTCTTTCACTTTATCTTCTAGGCTCCTTTTATAAGATCAAATACTTCATACTCAAGTTTACTTTACCCCTAAGTCAAGTAAACTTAACATCAAAATTTTTATATATATGGCAAAAGATCTTATATGCCATCGAAAGAAAAATAAATATATCACCAAATCTCATTAATTAGGAAAAGCTATATTTTCTATTTTTCTCCTTTAAACAAATATCCTTCCTTTTAATGTGATTTAGCATCATTACATTTAACAGAAACCACTTCCAGAGAATGTAACATTACACATCCTTTAAAAGACAGGGGGAAATCAACTGGTGTATACTTCCCCGTATTGTATGGATTTCTCTTGAAGAGGTATGTCCATTTCGGTTGATGTTCTAGGTTGGCTAGAGAAGAAGGGGGTTGACATCGAAGCTGGATGATTTCAGTGGAGGTTGGGTACGATAAGAAGGGGATGACACGGTTGGAATAACTTGAGGAACCGAAGATGAGAAAGAATGGTTAGGTTGGCATGGCAAAGTTGTAGGTGTAGGAAGCATAACGATAGAAATTATGGAACAAGATGGGTTAATGAAGGGAGGGGGTAGACACTGAACAGGTTGGGCATGGGGAGGTTTTGACCTAAGTGAAAAGATAGCTGAGTTGACGGGAACATGAAACGAGGTTAGGGTTAGTACGAAGGGATGGAGAATGGGTGTTGGCATCTCTTCCATGAAAGCTACGAAGGATTTCTTAATTGTTAGATAGTGAATTACATCAGAGTACAACATATATTAGCGTACAATAGCAAATACATGCACAGTGGAAAAATACAGCGAAAACTACTAAGCTCAGCGGAAGAAATAAAATGCTACGATCACAACTCTAGCTTTATCTGCCAACTTCTTTATAAAATATCTACAAATCAAAACTACTAGGTTGTTCGTGTGGAAAATATAGGCACCCAGAGTTTAGGGGAAGAATAATAAACTCCTAGTCATGGGACCGTTGTGAGAACTAAAACTGTAACACCCCGTAATTTTATAACATTAGAATTCACAAATTAAAGTATACTTAATTTTTAGAAAAGAATTAAGTGAAATGGGTTGCGCAGAGAAATATATATATATATTGATATATATATATATATATATAAAAATAAAAATTAAATAAATAAATATGTGAAAAAGTTCAAAACAGCGAATTGGGAGGGGGGATAACCGAACCGGCCCATTTTTGAGGTCGACCCGAGCCTCGCTAGGTCGACTAGGGGTTAATCCAGGTTGTTTGGCTGTCAACCGTGGGCCGATTCACTCAAATGCAAATTTTGCATTTGATTGGTTCTCGTGGTTCAGGGTTAATCTAATGGTCCTAAATAACTTCCTACACCTATAAATACATCCTAATGCTAACCCTAAACCTAATTAAAATAGAATAGTTACCGTCATACCATCGCCATGGAAATCAATGGAGCCGCCGCCAACTAAGAAAGAAGAAAAGCAAATTCAATTCTAATTCTCTCAACCCTAAAGCAAAGCAAAACTCTCTCTTTTCTTCTCTAAATAGTGAGTATGATGATCTTAACAAGATTATTATCATTTTAACTAGGTTGAGTTATGAATGGATTATGAGTAGATGATGTGAATTATCATATATGTTGTTGTAAACCCCTTTTGCTATCATGTATATTGTAAATCCAATGTTATGTGATGATGATATCTTATATGTTGTAAATCATGCTATGATGATGTTATGTATGTTGAAAGTTTCTATGCTAAGTTGTGATGAATCATACATGTTAAAAAGGCCATGATGTTACCATCTATGCTAGTTAGTTCATATTAATTAAATCATCATGTTTGGGTTATGTTGATCTATATGACAAGTCACATATGCAAGTTAGATTGATTATGAACATATACCAAGACATCTATTATGACATCTAGAATTATGCTATGACATATGTGATATCCTATACTAGTTCACACCATCATTATGTTGCCTAAAAACCCCATATGCAAGTTTATGTATAGATTTGGGCTATGATCATATCATATAAATTGAGACATTTAACAAGTTGACACCTTTTGATCCTTAACATGTATAGTTTATGCAAGTTTCACCCCTATTATGATTAGATTTATTTTAATTGTCTATATGTTGTGATAATTTATCTTTGTGCTAGGTGTTAGACTATACAAATCTAGCCTATATTATGCGTTGAATAAGCGAACGTATAAACGTGGGGTAGGGGTAATATTAAGGATTTAATATTAAAAAGTTGGGGTGCAATTGATATGATTTTGTATGCCATAAGTGGATGGCCATAATTGAGTCAATTATGGACATCATTAAAAGTTGACTTAATTAATAATTTGAATAGGGAATTATTAAAACTGGGGTAAAAGATTTTAAGTGTTAATCAATGCTTAGGACACGAGGTTGGACTCGTTTGTGACGTAAACCTGCCCGGAGCCGCCCGGCAAATCCAGTGGTCACAAATGTCAGCCCAATGTGAGAGGTCCTAGGCCTAAACTAAAGCATAACGGTTGTAAAGACACGAGGTTAGACTCTTTTATGGTGTAAGACTGCCCGGACCCGCCCGGCAAATCCAGCTGCCATAAATGCCAGTCTAATGTGAGAGGTCTTTATGAGGTTATGGCCTGAATGAATTAAGAAATACTTAACCAGATAAACATTTAAGGTGGGACATGGGGGTTAAGTAGGTGCCTTGGGTGGCATGAGGAATCTAGGGGGTGCCCTTAGTGGCATGTGAAATACGATTAGTAAGACTTAACCAAACACACATGTAAATGAACATGACTAAGAGGGTTAAGTGGGATATACTAGTGACAAGCTTAGGTGGGTAGCTTGTGGGGGGCCATTTCGACCAGTATCCCAAAAGTATCTTTGTGGGCTCGACCCAAGTCGAGGACGGGACACGCACGCATGCTGGGTTCGACTTTAAGAGGCCAAAACGGGGAGCGGTGGCAACGCAAGTCCAACAGGTTTCGTATGCGTGTGTGGACCCGGGCTGGTAGGTAAGACGTTGTTTCATCGTGTAGGTATAAGCCGTGCATTCTCAAGTTGTATCAGGTTGCCACTTTAGGGGAGTGATACACCCCACTGTGGGGCCAACACAGGTATCTACGAGTAGGGGGCCGATCGAAAGTGGGTAGTGGGGTACACCGAGTGGAGATAGGGGCAGACGACACCTATGTAGTCAGCTAGGGGTACGTAAGGCAATTTATAAAGTTTCTGTGTGAAGCAAGTGGGATCAAACAATAGGGTGACTGGTGTGGTGCAGTGTAGTAATGTGTGGTGCAGTGTAGTAATCATTCGTTAGTAATTAGGTTTGCCTTTACCCTTATCTTTAACGTTATCTTAAACGCTATCTTTATCTTCCTAAGAGTTCATAGACATTTACTTATCTTCCAGCTTATGCCTTAGTCTAGTTATTTTGATAATAGTATTGTTAGAATTATTATACTCGCCAGATTTTATGTCTGACCCCCTCTATTTCTATCCTTTTTCCCCCTCCAGGTCCTCAGGTTGGGCCCAGCTCTAGTGGAGTTTGATTGAATTGCTTCATCTCTCTTTGGAAAGCTTGGACCGTTGAAGTAAAGTCCAGCTTGTTATCTTTTTAATGGCTATTTATGTAATGGGATTATGTATTTTGTTTTTATGAAGATGGATATTGTACTTGGTTATGATCTATGGTTTTATGATGTAACAAACATGTTTAATTTCCGCTGTAATAAAATGAAGTTTTAGATTTCCAAGTACTATTTATTATCTGTCTTGTTGTAATTTTTCTGTTCTATATTCACTTATAACCTCCATGGAAGTTAATGCATTCCCTTTGTGAGTGACATTAATGGACGTGGGGTGTTACAAAAACAGTTATTTACTTTGTTTCAAAATTGGGTAAATCATAAGACCATGCCATAAAACACGGAAAGGGTTTCTCCTCATGAATACCAGTCATAACAACTTGCAGTGCTTCTTGAAAATGAGGCTGCCATAAGACTCGCATTCTATCACACTGTAAAAGTCGCATTTTACGCATTTGAAGATCGTAAAATATTTTTATTTAATTCCCTGAGGGTTGGATCATTCTCATATTTTGATATGCCGATTATGGGGATGTGAGACATGTCCATAATTTTTACCAATTTTATTTATGACCATTTTTTCCTTTTTAGTTTTGTTAGGGCATAACTTTTAAATGGGATCGAATCAGGTGCTGAGATCGACTTCATTGGAAATGAAATAATGTTTCTAATTCCGTAGAATGGTCACATTAAAGATTTGTTTTAGTGGTTTTAGAGGAATCGTTGTTTTAGAATTGCACAGTTTTCTGTACAGATTTGGCTAGGCATTAATGGGCTGAATTGGTGTGGCCCATTTGTGGATTGCTTGGAGACTATAAATATGGGGTAGAGGCATGGAGAATAACTTACTTTCTTAATTCTCTCATTTGGTTGAGCTCCCAATCCTCCTTGCTCAATCAAATACATCTTTCCTCCATTAAAATTCTCGATCTACGCAATAAGATTGAAGATCTACATCAAGTAATGCTAGATCTACATCGAGTGAAGGAAGATCGCATCAAATTGAGAGGTTTGAAGCTCATTCTTCGTGTTCGGATTGGGAATTTAGTGATTTCAATTTATTTTGAAGAATTGTTGAGTGATAAGCATCTCTCACATGGATTTGATCAAGTATATGGGTTGTTTGATTCTATTTTCATTATTTCAAGTTGTTTTCACCTAGATCTACATCATGGTAAGTGTATTTTCATTTGAATCACCAATAGGATCTAATCTAGCAACTTAAACCGGTGAATTTCTATGCCAATTCATGTGTAATTACAAGTTAGATCCACTAGTTTAATTCATTTATTGTTTATCATGATTTTGGTGGAATTCTCATGTTTGATTGTTGATTAATCGTTGAATTGATACTTGTTGATGGTCGATTTGGGTTGATGGATGAAATTGAATGTTTTGCATAAGTTTTGGATTGGATCGAAGATGGATTGGTCAAAGCTGAAGTTGGGTCGCTCGAGTTAGGTCATGACTTGTGATCCAAGACATGGATGGGTTATGGCGGAATTGGGTCGTTGAGCTTCTGAAGGAATCGGGTCATTAGGTTTCTTAAGGAAGCCGGTCGTCCTGCTTAAGTGAAAGTCAGATCGTTTTTCTTTGGTGTAAGGCAGGTCGTGTGTGTTAGATTGGGTCGGTGGAAGTCAGGTCGTCCGAGGTTCTGAGGAGCAGTATAAGATGGGTCATGGGAAAGTTGGGTCAGGTCATTGTACTCGTGGAACGACCTAATGGAGTTGGGTCGTTGGGTTGGTGGAGCAACCTGGTGATGGGTCGGTGGACGATCCGAATGATGGAGGTGGACGACTCGACTCAAATTGACCATATATTGTTGAATTTTGGATACAGTAATGGGCATAGCTCCGACGTGAGCTCAACGTGGAATGTTTTAAGTGTTCATTGGTCGTCGTAATGCAACGAATGTGAAGACGACTCATGGATGTTGAGTTCGTGGATAACGGTTGCTCGAGATGTCGTTTGATCTTGTGGATAGTCTTCTAGTTGGATGGCTAGAGATATTGAAGGCTGAGGGATTATCGTTAGTTGGAGGTTCTAGCAGACTCAAAGCATGGGTATAATAGGGATGCCCAAAAGACTAGAAGTTGTCTAGTCGAGTACCCTGGGTATCGTTGAATGGCCTAGATACGAGTCATGATGGCGTATGAAGTTTGGCTAGAACCAGAGTTACCATTATCCCTTGATGGACGGCAGGATGTTGAGTCGGTCAAAATATTAGCAATGGTTTCAAGGCAAGATTGGTGGTGATAACAAGAGTCATGAATGATGATTGTTTTGCTTGTATCGTCTTGTGTAGATCATTCGACGTCGAAGGAGATATTTCTCGAATGCTTGTCTGATGTTAGTATAGGCTTGTGCTTAGGTGATGTCAATGTCGATTAGGATGATCTACGCTTGATAACTAGCTGCTATGAATGTATTGTTGTTTCTATCTGGTTGTTGTAAAGACCATCATTGTCAGATGTGGGGGAAATGGGTTTGGATTCTTCTCTATTGATGTTGGTAGATTAGTTGATTAATCTGCCCATTATAATGTACTTCATTGATGATGTCAGATAGTTGTTTTATCGCTCATTTAGACCGTTGTCTGACTCAAGGTTTTATATTTTCCCCTTGTTGCCTTGGGTTGTTCATCCGGTTGTGGATGGGCAGACAAAGTAGCAGGTGATAGGCGATAGATCTTAATGATGACGATGCTGCTGAGCAATAATGAGCTGGAGTCTGACATATTATTTTCTACTATCTACTATTGTTTTTTCCACTATTTGATGTACTCTTTGAGTGACTTGTAGTGAGGCTCATTGTACAGACTCTTATAGTGTAATCCAAGGTTGTATGGATATTTCATGGTGATATGAAAAAGTTTTATATTCTGCTCAATTCTGGTTCACTATTATTGCATGCTGTATATGTTCTATTATATTTTACCCTTGCACTGTGAGTTATAAAACAGGTTCCACTTGTGTTATCCTAACCTGATGATCATCCATAGCTTCCTAGCACGTCTTTCGGTGCATTATTTCTCTTGTTAAGTGCAGGAGTTGTGCGCGGTCGTCGCATTTGGTATCAGAGCTCTGGTTATCGATTTTAGCCAAAGTTCGAGGACATAATTACATAAAAGAGACATATTTGTAGATTTATGATGGACGTATACTATATATTAGTGTATAGTATAGTAGCGTTTGAACTCCATTTGCAGTTTTACTCGTAGATGGACTAATAGTTCTATATTACCAATTTAGAATGAGTCACTGACCATCGAGACACACTACTAGGGAGGAGATTGTTCCTATAGTGGGTGATGGCGATATACCAGATTACCTTTTATGTTCGAGGCCATGATGGCGGTATACCAAATTACCCATCTATGTTCGAGGCCATGATGGCAGTGATCATGAGGAGGATACCCGCTCAGGAGACAACTACGGTGGATGTAGGAGTTGAACTGCAGGTGCCTAGGGTCGTGGACTGCGCAAAGCTATGCAAAGATTTCACTACTATAAGAGGGAAGCCGTTTAAGGGGATGGAGCCGATTGTTGAGATTCAAGGGTGGCTTGATACTTGCATTCGGATCTTTGGAGACTTAGGATTTGATGATGCGACTAAGAGGAAGCTTGCATCAATAAAGCTACAGGGAGTGCTACGGATTGGTGGAACTCTATCACTCTAAAGACTACAGAAGATGGGATTTCATGGGAGTAATTCCAAGTCAAGTTTGAGATGAAGTTCATTTCTACCATTCAGAAGTCTATTCTGTTTAAGAGGTTTGTTGAGCTTAAGCAGAATGGTCGACCAGTGCTGAAGTATGTTTATGACTTCAAAGTTTTGTCAAAGTATGCCCGTTCGTATGTTAAGACTCCCTACTGAAGAACGAGAAGTTTGTCATGGGCTTAGACAAATATATTGGGAATCAGCTAGTTGATCATCTAGATGAAACTTATGAGAAGATCGTCGAGAAGGCTTTAAGGCATGAAAGTTTTTTTCCAAAGGAAGAGACTGTTATGTGGATGGCGCCTAAGGAACAACGAGAGTTAGAGGTGCAAGTACGTGACCTTTTGGGAAAAGGTTTGTAACACCCCACGTCCGTTAATGTCGCTCACAAAGGGAATGCATTAAGTTTTGTGGAGCGTTATAAGTAAACAGAATAGAGTATTACAAGGCAGATACATAAAAATAGTACTTGAAAATTTTATAACTTTATTGCAGCGGAAATAGAAATAAGTTTGGTTACATCTTTAAACCTATTACATCAAAACCAGGTACATAATATCAGTCTTGTACAAAAGCCATCAGGGTACATAATTTTTAAAACCATAATCCCCAATCCAAAATGCCATATGAAAGAGAAACAAAGCTAAGCATTGCTTTCAGCACTTCAACCAGGAAAATCCGAATCAAGCTTCAACGTGCCCACCCTGAGAACTGGGGGGGGGGGAAGGAAAGAAAAGAGGCGAAACAAAAAGGGTCAGACATAATGTCTGGCGGGTCCAGTGACTTTAACAATATAATTAGTAAAGCAACATCGTAAGAACATAAACTGGATATAATAGATGACTGTAATCATAAGCAGATATGACAAGGTAACAAGACGAACAGGATGTAATATTGACTGCGCTTCCAACCACTATAAGATATTCACTGCACCGCACCGATACTAGTTTCATACTAAAGGATGATCCTCTTGGCTAAATAGAATGATGATAGTTTCATGTACTTCTAGCTGCCATCATAGGTAACCTTTATGCACCTATCACCACTAGATGTACCCACTATCCTCCTTGTTTAATTATGTACTCCTAGCTGCTCTCGTAGGTGCCCCACTTGCTCCCACCACCACTAGTTGTACCCTCCCCATTAATCATAATAATAATGATGATGATGGTAGTTTCGTGTATTCCTAGCTGCTTTCATAGGTGCGGCCTGCTCCTATCTCCACTAGTTGTACCCCCTTACTAAATATAATAATGATGATGATGGTAGTTTCGTGTACTCCTAGCTGTTGTCATAGGTGCCGCCTGCTCCTATCTCCACTAGTTCTACCCACTACCTTCCCCATTCGATCGGCTCCCTAACTCATAGATACCCGTGCTAGTCCCACGGTAGGGTGTACCACTCCCTAAAGTGGCAACCCGATACCATTGAAATGCACGGCTTATAAATACACGATGCAACAACGTCTTACCTACCAGCCCGGACCCACGCACGCACATGACTCCGTTGTACTTGCACTGCCATCGCTAATTCTTTATTGACCTCTTACAGTCAAACCCAGTAAGCGTGTCCCGTTCTCGACCTATTTCGAGCTCACATAGATACTAAATGGGTTACTGGTTGAAAAGGGTCCACCCACTTGACACAAGCTTCCCTCTTAAGCTTGGTCCCCACTAAGAATTCCCACTTAATCCCTCTTTATCCCCATGTCTAATCACATGTGTCATCTTGATTAAGTGTTTTAATTATGTTTCACATGCTACCCATGTTACCCACTTAACCCTTTATGTCTTACCACATGTCTTATCTTGGTTAAGTGCTTATTATTTATGTTATACATGTTACCCATGCAATACATGCTTCCCATGTCACCCACTTAACCCTTTTACTGTTCCCATGTCTTCCCACATGTCTTATCTTGGTTAAGTGTTTTTAATTCATTATAATCGTAATCTTGCAAGACCTCCCACATTAGATTGTCGTTTTGTGGTTGTTGGATATGTCGGGCGGTTCTAGGCAGTCTTATACGGCAATCTGAATCTAACTCGTGTCTTTGCATTATTACATATCTAATTTCTGCCTTTGACATCTCACATTAGATTACCAAATTGCGGTTGCTGGATGTGCCGGGCGGTTCCAGGCAGTCTTATACCGCAATTCGAATCTAACCTCGTGTCTTAGGTGTTCATTATCACTTTCTTGATTCGAATACCAATTTTAAATCTTGGATTAAAATATACTCCAATTACCCATAATTTCCAATCTAAATTATGTTTATAATTTTAATCCAAATTAGGCCTATAATCTTATGTATACATATTATGCCAAATTATGCCTATACTCTTATGTATACAAATTATATCCAATTATGACCAACCCAACTTATGCCAAATCTCACGTATACAATTTATACACACTTATGCCTAAATTGATTTATGCCAATAATCTCATTTTATTACATATTTCCCCAAACTTTTCCCAATCGTTCAAACGTTATTTGTACGCAAATCTCAACTCAATGTGTTAGGCTCGAAGTTAGCCTAATATCATAAAAACGGAAAAGAAGAGGAGAAGAGAATCAACATCAAAATTGGTGTAAATATACAAACAGCATATGAAACATGAACATGCATATAACGATAAACTGGATCAGAAAGGCATATGAAATATGAACTGACATAGAACAATAAAATAGATCCAATAGGCATATGGAGTATGAACGGGATAGAACAATAAAATAGATCCAATAGGCATATGGAATATGAACTGGCATAGAAAAATGAAATAGATCCAATAGGCATATGATAACAGAACTTTGGGTATGAATCTGAAAGATAAGAATTCACCAAACATGATATGATTCATCTTACAGGCATGTTCATAAAGTCCAATTCACATACTTATCACAATTACTTTTAATTAGTTATATGTGAAAATAACTTAGACTCACAGTGGTAGAAGAGAAAATAGATCTGAATTCTGTATTCTGAATTTGATTAGCAAAACCATTGTTGTAGAATTTGATTGTTATCTTCCAATTTGAATACAATAATTCAAATTTGCTTTGGAGAAGAGAAGAGAGGCTAGTTTTGATTTAGGTTAGGGCAGCATGGAGGCGCCATGGATTAGTGTAATGAAGTTAGGGTTAGGTCTAGGTGTGTTTTTATAGGTGTATTAGGGCCTTTGGATTAGATTAGAGATCATCAGAACCACACAGCTCAAAAGACACGTCATCCAGACAATCCCTAAAGGAAACGTCATCAGAGAACTCTCTAGAATCCTGTGTAGGTTCTGCCTCGGCATGGGCGCATTTCCCAAGTGCTCCAGTGCATTTTTGTTCTGGCGCACTTCACAAGTGCGCCAATTATCCCAGCCTATTTTCTGATTTTTCTGCCCAACTTCTATCGTCCGTATCTTCCTCATACCGTATCCGTTTTACACAAACTCGGACTCTATCTCAAGAAGAATTCTGAGACGAATGCAATGGCATAACCCGTTTCACCTAATTCTTCTTTTAAAAATTAATTATTCTTTAATTATCTCTTATGTCATGTTTAAAATTATGGGGTGTTATATTCTCCCCTCCTTAAAGGATTTCGTCCCAGATATCTCCAAGTTAAGAAGAATGTATCCTACCGTCCAATCATCCATCTACTCATCCATTATCCACAAGAATCCATTGTCCTTAAAAGATTTCTAATGCTATATGAACATATGCAAAAGTGTGTGTATATGTTCCTTATCTAATGCAAAGATCAGGCGGTCTACTGATTCAGTTGACCTTCTTAATGCAAAACTCGATAGTGCCATGCATCCATTATGTATGAAAAAGAACTCTAATGATACATATCATTTCTATATGAGTGCACAACCATTCATTCAAATGCAACATCCATATGATAACACATTAACTATACATCCATTAATTTTAAATATGCACACCCATTCATATGCAATATGATGGTGATTGAGCGATCTTAGCCTAAAGTGTGTGTATATGTGTCCACGAGCAACCACTTGCAAACACTTGCATCCACTTGCAACCATCAATCATAACATGTCTCAAACACATGTTTACATCCATTGGCTTCTACCTAGGGATCGAAGATATAATCGATAGGATGTACTAAACGAGAGAAACAAATATGAACAAAGCTGGTAGGAAAGGAGAAGTTAAGAACATATCCTCAAAAAGGAAAGAGTACTATGCATGTATCTAGTCTTCAGTCTTCCAAGTCGCGTCTTTTCGAGTGTCACTCCACTATACCTTTACCGACTTGACATCGCGGTTACGTAGCTTCTTAACCTCTGTTTCCAAAATGTGGGTTGGAACCCGTCTCACCGTATCACCTCGTTCCACTTCGATGTTCTCTAGTATATTCGGCTCTATGACTTTAGTAGTCTCATGTAAACACTTCCGTAGGTGTGAAAGGTGAAAAACATCATGAACTCCAGCCAACTTTCTCTATGATAGGAAACGACCTTACAAACCTAGGCGCCAACTTCCTACAGATCTGAAGCGAACTACATTCTTTAAAGGAGATACTTTAAGGAAAACCATGTCTCCAATTTCAAACTCAAGATCGATTCTTCTTTTATCAGCGTATGACTTTTGCCGGTCTTGTGTCGTCTTCATGCATCTTCAAATCAAGTCTATCTTCTCTGAAGTTTCCCTAATCACCTCGGGCCCAAGCAAAATCTTATCCGTAGATTCCCACCAAAAAGTAGGTGATCGGAAAGGTCATCCATATAGAGCCTCAAAAGGTGTCATGCCAATACTAGTCTGATAGCTGTTGTTGTAGGCGAACTCTACTAATGGAAGATGTTCCTCCCATGTCCCTCCAAAGTCCAAGATGCATAATCTCAAAAGATCTTCTAGAATCTGATTCACTCTTTCTGTTTGGCCATCCATCTGAGGGTGATAAGCGGTACTCAAACACAATTGTGTTCCTATCGCCTCTTGCAAGCTCTTCCAAAACTCACTGGTAAAAATAGGATCTCGGTCGCTTACGATACTAGAAGGTATGTCGTGTAGACGAACCATCTCTCGGAGATAAAAAGATGCTAACCATGCTGCTGTTATTTTACTCTTGACGGGAATGAAATGGGCTCTCTTGGTAAGTCTATCCACTACTACCCAAATCTCCGTGTTACCCTTCCTTGACCTCGGCAACCCATCAACGAAATCCATGGAAACACTTTCCCATTTCCACTGTGAAACCTCTAAAGGGTGAAGCAAACCACTAGGCTTCTTTTGCTCAGCCTTGACTTGCTAGCACACTAAGCATCTAGAAACGAAATCTACCACATCCTTCTTCATTCCGGCCCAAAAGAAAACTTCTTACTTCTATTGCATTCTTTGAGATCTTCCAATCTTGGATTGCCACCACCTTCGAGGGATCCACTGCTATCCCCTCCTTAGATACCACGTGCCCTAAGAACCTTACTCCCTTCCTCCAAAAATGGCATTTGGAGCCTTGAGTTGATGTGCTCGAAGGGTCTCTACGATTTCCCTAGGGTGTAGGGCATGCTCTTCCTTGCTTCTAAAGAACATCAAGATGTCATCCACAAAGACTACTATGAACTTGTTTAGAAACTCCCTAAACACCCTACTTACCAAACCTACAAAATATGCTGGTGCGTTCGTCAGACCAAAAGGCATGATGAGCCATTCGAAGAAACCGTCGGGAGTCCTAAAAGCAGTCTTATCTATACTATCCTCAGCCACCCTCAACTGATGAAATCCTGTAGCTATGTCCAACTGTGAGAAAAACGAAGCACCAACCAACTGATTGAACCAATTATCTATCCTCGGCAATGGGTGTCTGTTCTTCTTTGTGAGCTTATTCAACTCCGTATAGTCCATGCACAATCTAAGCGAACCATCAACCTTCGTGGCACAAACAACTGGAACACCCCACTCCGAGATACTTCTCCTTATGAACCCTTCCTCAAGCAAATCTTTCACTTGTTTACTAAGCTCCCTCCTTTCTCTTGGATCCAGGAGGCGCACATGCAATGCAACTGGTTTTGCATTGTCCACTAAGTATACGGAAATCTATCTCGCATTTTGGAGGTAAGCCCCTAACCTCCTCAAAGACGTCATCATACTCACGGACTACTCGAACAGATTACAAATCATCGATGGATGCATCAAGTGATTCTAGGTAGCTAAGCATCATCGAAACCTTAGTGTCACATGAAATATCAAGGGTCTTTCCATAACGAGTCAACAGTCTAACTACCCTCCTTTCACAGTCTAGGGTGTCACCATATGTGGCTAGCCAAGCCATCCCTAAAATCGGACCATAACCCATGAAACCAAATACGTAGGCGTTGCATTCAAACCCAACGCCCAAGAAAGACACTCTCAAATCCCGCCGAATCATAGATAAATGAGCTGAACCACCAATAGGATTTGAGACTACAATGGGATCCATAACTAAACTAGTATTTAGGTGCAGTGTTTCAACTAACAAAGCAGATATAAATGAATGTGAATGGCCAGAATCAAACAAAGTTCGAATAGGATGATCAAAAAAGAAAAATCAAACTTTCGACAGAAATGTTTCTTTCCTGTCCTAGTACCATGAGAGCATGAACCTGCCCTCCAGAAGTAGGCCTTGTCCTCTGCCCTTGCCCTTGTCCTTGCCTCCTCGGGCAGTCTTTAATCAGATGTCCTACCTCACCGTAACGAAAGCAACCGTGCTTCTTCTTCTCCCTACAGTCCTTAATTACATGACCCGTTATACCACAATAAAGACACTTCCTCTTGTCATGGGGTTTATTATTCTTTCCACCCTTCTTAGGTTCTACTTTCTTGTTCTATGATTCTTCCACTTTCTTTTCACCTTTACCTTCTTCGTGGATTAAAGCCATATCAACAAGTTTCTTATCCTTGAGTTGTGCTCCTTAGCCTAAACTCCCTCATTCCCATTTTTACCATCCTTGTGTAACATGTAACAAGTCTCTCGAAGGCGGCCTCCATCGCACGAAAAACCCTACAAAGCTTGATAGAAGATTAATCACAGGTGAAACTACTGCGGCTACAGACGGAGGTTAAGCACCTCTTTGCCCTTCGACAAGCGCTGTAGTCTCATCATGCCTACAGAACCATGTCGCGATGAGGTTATCTCCCAAAAAGCCGGGAGCCCCGGAGAGTCAGAAAAGGTGGAAACAAGGATTCAAACAGAAAAATCAAAAGATAGTGCATATGG
This sequence comes from Allium sativum, assembly GCA_030737875.1. Classification (NCBI taxonomy): domain Eukaryota; kingdom Viridiplantae; phylum Streptophyta; class Magnoliopsida; order Asparagales; family Amaryllidaceae; genus Allium; species Allium sativum. Next base: position 914,660,418 of record CM060913.1, read on the forward strand.
CTTTGGGGAATATATCTTTCAAAACAAAATTTTCTTTTGAAAATACTTCTTTTAAAATAGCTTTCAAAATCTTTTATCTGATCTGGTAACCTTCAGCTCTGATACCACATGTAACACCCCATGTCCGTTAATGTCACTCACAAAGGGAATGCATTAAGTTTCATGGAGCGTTATAAGTAAACAGAACAAAGTATTACAAGACGGATACATAAAAATAGTAGTTGAAAAATTTATAACTTTATTGCAGCAGAAACAGAAATAAGTTTGTTACATCTTTAAACCTATTACATCAAAACCAAGTACATAATATCAGTCTTGTACAAAATCCATTATAGTACATAATTTTTAAAACCATAATCCCTAATCCAAAATGCCATATGAAAGAGAAAAAAAGCTAAGCATTGCTTTCAGAACTTCAAGCATGAAAATCCGAATCAAGCTTCAACGTGTCCACCCTGAGAACCGGGGGGAGGGGGGAAGGAAAGAAAAAAGGCGAAACAAAAAGGGTCAGACATAAAGTTTGGTGAGTCCAGTGACTTTGACAATAATATTATTAAAGCAACATGATAAGAACATAAACTAGATATAAGAGATGACTGTAATCATAAGCAGATATGACAAGGTAACCAAACGGACAGGATGTAATATTGACTGCGCTTCTAACCACTATAAGATATTCACTGCACCGCACCGATACTAGTTTCATACTAAAGGATGATCCCTCTTGGCTAAATAGAATGATGATAGTTTCGTGTACTTCTAGCAATCTTTGTGCACCTATCACCACTAGATGTAACCACTATCCTCCTTGTTTGATTATGTACTCTTAGCTGCTCTCGTAGGTGCCACACTTGCTTCCACCACCACTAGTTGTACCCTCCCCACTAATCATATTAACAATCATGATGATGATGGTAGTTTCGTGTATTCCTAGTTGCTGTCTAGGTGCCGCCTGCTCCTATCTCCACTAGTTGTACCCCATTACTAAATATAATAATAATAATAATGGTAGTTTCGTGTACTCCTAGCTGTTATCATAAGTTCTGCCTGCTCCTATCTCCACAAGTCGTACCCACTACCTTCCCCATTCGATCGGCTCCCTAACTCGTAGATACCCGTGCTGGTCCCAAGTAGGGTGTATCACTCCCTAAAGTGACAACCCGATACCACTGAAATGCACGGCTTATACCTACACGATGCAACAGCGTCTTACCTACCAGCCCGGACCCACGCACGCACATGACCCCGTTGGACTTGCACTGCCATCGCTAATTCTTTATTGACCTCTTACAATCAAACCCAGTAAGTGTGTCCCGTCCTCGACCTAGTTCGAGCTCACATAGATACTAAATGGGTTACTAGTTGAATAGGGTCCACCCACTTGACACAAGCTTCCCTCCTAAGCTTGGTCCCCACTAAGAATTCCCACTTAACCTCTCTTTATCCCCATGTCTAATCGCATGTCTCATCTTTGTTAAGTGTTTTAATTATGTTTCACATGCTACCCATGTTACCCACTTAACCCTTTATGTCTTACCACATGTCTTATCTTGGTTAAGTGCTATTATTTATGTTATACATGCTACCCATGCAATACATGCTTCCCATGTCACCCACTTAACCATTTTACTCTTCCCATGTCTTCCCACATGTCTTATCTTGGTTAAGTGTTTTTAATTCATTATAATCATAATCTTGCAAGACCTCCCACATTAGATTGTCGTTTTGCGGTTGCTGGATATGTCGGGCGGTTCCAGGCAGTCTTATACTGCAATCCGAATTTAACCACGTGTCTTTGCATTATTACTTATCTAATTTCTGCCTTTGACCTCTCACATTAGATTACCAAATTGTGGTTGCTAGATGTGCCGGGCGGTTCCGGGCAGTCTTATACCGCAATTCGAATCTAACCTCGTGTCTTAGACATTCATTACCACTTTCTTGATTCAAATCCCAATTTTAAATCTTGGATTAAAATATACTCTAATTACCCATAATTTCCAATCTAAATTATGTTTATAATTTTAATCCAAATTAGGCCTATAATCTTATGTATACATGTTATGCCAAATTACGCCTATAATCTTATGTATACATGTTATGCCAAATTACGTCCAAATTAATTTTTGTTCATTGCTATTAACAATTTATGCCAAACCTCATGTATACAAATTATATCCAATTATTACCAACCCAACTTATGCCAAATCTCATGTATACAATTTATACACACTTATGCCCAAATTGATTTATGCCAATAATCTCATTTTATTACATATTTCCCCAAACTTTTTCCAATCGTTCAGACGTTATTCGTACGCAAATCTCAACGCAATGTGTTAAGCTCGAAGTTAGCCTATTCTCATAAAAAAGGAAAAGAAGAGAATAGAATCAACATCAAAATTGGCGTAAATATACGAACAACATATGAAACATGAACAGGCATATAACAATAAACTGGATCGGAAAGGCATTTGAAATATGAACTGGCATAGAACAATAAAATAGATCCAATAGGCATATGGAATATGAACGGGCATAGAACAATAAAATAGATCCAATAGGCATATGGAATATGAACTGGCATAGAAAAATGAAATAGATCCAATAGGCATATGATAACAGAACTTTGGATATGAATATGAAAGATAAGAATTCACCAAACATGATATGATTCATCTTACAAGCATGTTCATAAAGTCAAATTCACAAACTTATCACAATTACTTTTAATTAATTATATGTGAAAATAACTTAGACTCACAGTGGTAGAAGAGGAAACAGATCTGAATTATGTATTCTGAATTTGATTAGCAAAACCGTTGTTGTAGAATTTGATTCTTATCTTCCAACTTGAATACTCTAATTCAGATTTGCTTTGGAGAAGAGAAGAGAGGCTAGTTTTGATTTAGGTTAGGGCAGCATGGAGGCGCCATGGATTAGTGTAATGAAGTTAGGGTTAGGTCTAGGTGTGTTTTTATTGGTGTGTTAGGTGAATTAGGTCCTTCAAATTAGTTAAGAGACCATCAGAACCACACAGTTCAAAAGACACGTCATCCAACCAATCCTTGAAGGACATGTCATCAGAGAACTCTCCAGAATTCTGTGCAGGTTCTGCCTCGGCATGGGAGCACTTCCCAAGTGCGCCAGTTCATTTTAGTTCTGTCGCACTTCACAAGTGTGCCACTTATCCCAGCCATTTTTCTGATTTTTCTACCCAACTTCTATCGTCCATATCTTCCTCATATGTTATCCGTTTTACGCAAACTCGGACTCTATCTCAAGCAGAATTCCGAGAAGAACGCAGTGGCTTAAACTGTTTCACCTAATTCTTCTTTTAAAAATTAATTATTCTTTAATTATCTCTTATGTCATGTTTGAAATTACGGGGTGTTACAGGGTTTTACTCGAAGAAGTGTATCTGAATGGGGTGCAACAGTTGTGTTTGCAACCAAGGTTGATGGATCTTTGAGATTATGTGTGGATTATCATGAGCTGAACAAGGTGACCAAGAGGAACAAGTATTCGTTGCCAAGAATAGACGATTTATTCAATCAGCTTCAAGAGGCCAAAGTGTTTTCTCAGATGGATTTGGCAAAGGAATTCCACCAGTTGAGGGTGGCAAAGGATAGTGTGCCGAAGACTTCTTTTAGGATACCATCTCGTTTCTTCGAATGCTTGGTGATGCCATTTGGGTTGACTAACGCGCCAGCATATTTCATGGGTCTTATGAATAAGGTATTCAGGGATCAGTTGAACAAGTTCGTGCTTGTGTTCGTGGATGACATTCTGGTTTTCTCCTGGAATGAGGAAGGTCATAAGATGCACTTGCAAGTTTTTTTGGAAATCTGGCGAAAGCATTTGCTGAGAGCTAAGTTTTCGAAGTGTCACTTCTGAAAGAGCGAAGTGAGGTTCTTAGTCCATGTTGTTTCTGCAAATGGGATAGAGGTTAACCCCGCTAAGGTGGCAGCAATCCAGGACTAGGATAAACCTAAAAATGCGATGGATGCTCGGAGTCTCCTTGGATTGGAAGGATATTATCGTCGTTTTATCAAGGATTTCTCCAAGATTGCTGCACCATTAACAGGATTGAAGACGAAGAATCAAGTGTTCACATGGGATACAAAGTGTGAGGAAGCTTTTGGAATCCTAGAAGAGAGACTAACGAGTTCTCCTGTTTTGACGATTCCAAGTTGGAATGAAGAAATGGTGGTATACACTGATGCATGTAGTACTAGACTTAGAGCAGTGCTGATGTAGAAGGATAAAGTTGTGGCCTACGTGAGTCGACAGCTGAAGTCGCATGAAAGGAATAATCCAACTCATGATTTGGAGTTGGCAGCGATCGTGTTTGCTCTGAAAATGCGGATACATTACCTGTTGGGAGTTCAATTCGAGTTGTTTACAGATCACTAGTGGTTAAAGTATCTTTTCTCACAAAAGGGTTTGAATCTTCGGCAGTAACGGTGGTTAGAGTTTATGGTATCACATGATTTTGGTATAGCCTGTACTCCTAGTAAAGGTAACGTAGTGGCGGATGCATTGAGTCGAAGATACGCAAGTTTGGGAGCGATGTTTTCAGAATGGAGGCACCTCGTGTACTTGGCAGCATTTAATTTCAAACCACGGTGTAAGTAGGAACCTGAAATGTTGGCAAGCTTATCGATAAGACCTACTCTCATCGAAAGAAATGGCAAGGGTCAGAATCATGAGGCAAAGCTTGTTGAGATTATCCAGAAGTTAGAACCAGAGGATAAGGAATTCGAGGTCGATCGAGAGGGTTGGCTTCGAAAGAAAGGATGACTGGTTGTTCCTGATATCGACGGATTGAGGGATGAGGTTTTGAGGGAATGTCATCGCTCGAAGTTGATGATTAATCCTGGTTGTAATAAGATGTATCAGGACATGAAGCGATCTTACTACTGGGAAGGTATGAAGAGGGATGTTGGAAAATTCATTTCCAAGTTTGTGAACTGTCAGTTGGTAAAAGCCTAACAGAAGAAGCAGAGTGGATTGCTTCAGCCATTGGAAGTTCCTACGTGGAATTAGGAGCAGATATTGGTGGATTTTATCGATGGACTACCTAGAACCACAACAGGAAACAAAGGGATTTGGGTCATAGTGGATTGCTTGACCAAGAGTGCAAAGTTTATTCCTATTAGATAACTAAGACAACGTTGAAGTTGATTGAGCTTCATATTAAATGGATAGTTCGATTTCATGGTATCCCGAAGAGTTTGCAAGAGACTTTGGGAACCGAAATGTGTTTAAGTACGGCTTATCATCCCCAGACCGATGGTCAAACCAAAAGGGTTAATAGAGTTTTATAAGATCTCCTGAGGGCTTGTGTATTGGACTTCGGAGGGTCATGGGAAGACCATGTACATCTAGTTGAGTTTGCGTATAATAATAACTACCGGTCGAGCATTTGGATGGCACCATACGAGGCATTGTATGGCAGACCATGTAATTCTCTGGCATGTTAGTTATAAACTGGAGATAAGTTGATACTTGAGCCTGAGATGATTATAGAGACCTCGGGTTATTTCAAAATCGTTCAACGATGAATGAAGGTAGCCCAAGATCGTCAGAAGGGTTATGCTAATTAGCGTTGAACAGATTTGGAGTTCGCTGTACGTGATATGGTTTTCGTGAAGATTTCGTTGTTAAAGCATGTTGTTCGATTCGGAAGTAAAGGAAAGTTAGCTTCAAGTTTTGTTGGACCGTTTCCTATAACCAAACAGATTGGAAAGCTCGCATATAGATTGGAGTTACCTGAGAAGTTGCCAAGTGTGCATAATGTTTTCCATGTGTCATTTCTATGGAAGTGTGTGCATGATTCGAATGTGGTGGTATCTCTGGAACAGTACGGAGACCTAGAAGTCGAAAACCTATTTACAAAACCTCATAAGCTACTTTGCATTGTGAGAAATGACAAGAAACAGTTTAGGAGGAAGACGGTTAAGCTAGTCAAGGTGTAGTGGAGTGAGGATGATGACGATTGTACATGGGAAACGGAAGAGAGAATAAAGACAATCCATCCAGTACTCTTCGATGGTATAACCCATTAATGTTGTGTCACCTTACACTATTGTAACTTATACTATTCGTTATAATTTGCATGTTAGGTTAAGGCTATGGATGCATGGCTTGATGGATGCTAGTTTGGACGATAAATTTGCTGCTTCTAGATGGTATGCATGCGGAATTGTTTCTAGTTGGTTGTGTTTTTTTGGAATTTCGGGGGCCAAATTTCTAAAATGGGGAGGGAAGAATGTAATAGCCCACATTTTATGTATTGAAGGATCATAAAGTATTTTTATTTAATTCCTTGAGGGTTGGATCATTCTCATATTCTGATATATTGGTTATGGGGATGTGAGACATGTCCATAATTTTTACCAATTTTATTTGTGATCATTTTGCCCCTATCAGTTTTGTATAGGGCATAACTTTCGATTGGGATCGAATCAAGTGCTAAAATCGACTTCATTGGAAAGGAAATAATGTTTCCGATTCCATTGAGTGGTCACATTAAAGATTTGGTTTAGCGGTTTAGGAAAAATCGCTGTTTTAGTGCTGCATAGTTTTCTGTAAAGGTTTGGCTAGGCATTAATCAGTTGAATTGGTGTAGCCCATTAGTGGATTGGTTGGAGGCTATTAGTAGGGGTTTGAGGCATGGGTAATAGTTTACTTTCTTCATTCTTGCATTTGGTTGAGCTCGTGATCCTCCTTGCTCACTCAAATACATCTTTCTCCAGTAAAATTCTAGATCTACGCAAGAAGATTGAAAATCTACATCAAGTAAAGCTAAATCTACATCGAGTGAAGGAATATCGCATCAAATTGAGAGGTTTGAAGCTCATTCTTCGCTGCTCGAATTTTGGAATTTAGCGATTTCAAGTTATTTCTAAGAATTGGTGAGTGATAAGCATCTCTCACACAGATTCGATCAAGTATATCCGTTACTTGATTCTATTTTCGTCATTTCAAGTTGATTTCACCTAAATCTACATCATGGTAAGTATATTTTTATTCATATCACCATAGGATCTAATCTAGCAACTTAAACTGGTGAATTTCTATGCCAATTCATGTGTAATTACAAGTTAGATCCATTAGTTTAATTCGTTTATTGCTTATCATGATTTTGGTGGTATTGTCATTTTTGAACGAGGATTAATCGTTGAAACGATACTTGTTTATGGTTGGTTTGGGTTGATGGATGAAATTGAATGTTTTGCATAAGTTTTGAATTGGATCGGAGATGGATCGCTCAAGGTTGAAGTCGGGTCGCTCGAGTTAGGTCGTGGCTTGTGCTCCAAGACATGGATGGGTCATGGAGGAATCAGGTCATTGCGGTTCTGAAGGAATCAGGTCGTTGGATTTCTGAAGGAAGCGGGGTTTGTCCTCCTTGAGTGCAAGTCAGCTCGTTTTTCTATGGTGCAAGGCGGGTCGTGTGTGTTAGATTGGGTCGGTGGAAGCCAGGTCGTCCTTGGTTCTGAGGAGGAATATAAGGCGGGTCGTGGTGAAGTTGGGCCAGGTCGTTGAACTCGTGGGACGACCTGACCCGATGGAGTTGGGTCATTGAGTTGGTGGAGCGACCGGATGATGGGTCGATGGACGATACAAAGAATGGAGGAGGATAACCCGATTCATATTGACCATATATTGCTGAATTTTGGATCCAATGATGGACACAGCTTCGGTGTGAGTTCAAGGTGGTATGTTTGAAGTGTTTGTTAATCATCGTAATGCAACAAATGTAAAGATGACTCAAGGATGTTGAGTTCGTGGATAATGGTTGCTCGAGAAGTCGCTTGAGCTTAGAGATAGTCATCAAGTCGGATGCCTGGAGATATTGAAGGCTGCGGAATTATCGTTAGTCGGAGGTTCTAGTGGAATTAAAGTAGGGGTATAATTAGGATGCCCAAAAGACTAGAAGTTATATGGTCGAGTACCCTGGGTATCGTTGAAAGGCCTAGATACGAGTAATGATCGCGTATGGAGTTTTTCTAGAACTAAGGTTATTATTAACCCTTGACAGAGAGCCCTTGACGGACGACAGGATGTTGAACCAGTCATACGATTAGCAATGGTTTCAAGGCAAGATTGGCGGTGATAGCCAGAGTCATGGATGATGACTGTTTTTCTTATATCGTCTTGTATAGATCATTTGACATCGAAGGAGATATTTCTCGAGTGCTTGTATGATACTGGTTTAGGCCTTCGGGGCTTGTGCTTGGGTGATGTCAATGTCGATTAGGATGATCTACACTTGATAACTGGTTTCCATTAATGTATTGTTATTTCTGACTGGTTGTTGTAAAGGCTATCACTGTCGGATGTGGGGAAGATGGGTTTGGATTCTTCTCTGTTGATGTTGGTAGATTAGCTGATTAATCTGCCAATTCTCATATACTTTATTGATGATGTTAGATAGTTGTTTTATCGCTCATTAAGACTGTTGTCTGACTTAAGGTTTTATGTTTCCCTCTTATTACCTTGGGTTGTTCGTCTGGTTGTGGATGGGCAGACCAAGGAGTAGTTGACACGTGATAGACCTTGATGATGATGATGATGATGATGAGCAATGACAAGCTGGAGGCTGGTGTATTATTTTCTACTATCTACTATTGTTGTTTTCCAATGTTTTATGTACTCTCTGGATGACATGTAGTGAGGCTCATTATACAGACTCTTATAGTGTAATCCAAGGTTATATGGATATTTCATGGTGACATGAAAAAGTTTAAGCTTCTGCTCAATTCTGCTTCACTATCATTGCTTGTTGTATATGTTCTATTATATTTTATCCATGCGCTGTTAGTTATGTGATAGGTTCCGCTTACGTTATCCTACCCCGATGATCGTCCATAGCTATCTAGCATGTCTTTCAACGCATCTTTTCTATTGTTAAGTACATGAATTGTGGGCGGTCGTCACACACACATTGCAAACACACACCATCAGGAGAAAGTTTTACCTTATGATAACCAAATATGCTTGGTACGCAAAAGTCTCTTTTATTATCACTGGTGCATAGTGTGGAAATCACTTTCGAAAGTAAATATATAAATCTTGGCAGACGTAGGAACCCATATATTACATCTATATACATGTATTACAATTAAAATTGTAAAAGGCTCATATTGGAAGTTAGGTTCCATAAATGACCAAGGCAAAGGATCTTCCTTAACTGCGATTCGGGTACACCTTTAGCGGGATGTCCTAGGATCAACAAATGCTCCTTATGTATTGGCAAAGACGGCCCATCTATACCAGATGTAGTTCTGGTTTCTTCTGAACATAATGTCTCCTGGCTGTTGTCGACCATTATTCGAGGTGCCTAAATCTATTGTCCACTAAGTAAATTGTCTGGGCTCCATACCATAGTATCACTTTCTCAACTAAAAGGAAACGTTAGTCCTTAACTCTGTTGTACTTCATCCTGTTTCGGCTCATTCCGGTGGCAAGGCTCTGAAGTCAGCATCTGTGCAAAGCTCTGCTTTTCAACAAAATCTTTGATCATCAATAGCTCAGCACTTAGCATGCCACATTGTCAATTAACAATATATAATTGATGTTTATTAATATATAACCCTCTGAGTATATATGTCTTAAAGGAAAGTATAGAGCTAAGAGGATAGATCCTCCACCACCAACTGATATATCATCAATAGAAACCAATTGGTTACGCCGTAAAATACAACGTTAAACACACATCCATTTACAAATTTGCTTTGGGTTGTGAACGAAACCGGAGGTACCTTATTCCTCGTCCAATAAAGAAGAGAGGCCCTTGCAAATCTGGACAATCTCCAAGTGTGTTCGGACAATTTAATCCAAACGATGTGAAGATCCCCGGTCTTCAACCACTGTCTTCAAATATCTTCAACTGTTATATATATCATCGTATAGTTATTCACAATGGGTGGAAACCCATTTTTTTGAATAACTGGCGCATCTTTAAAACCATAATAGATATACAGAAATATCATGAGTCCGGTTCCATCTCGGAATATTCTTTTACGCAAATCATTCATTATATTAGGTATACCCATTTAAATCTTATCCAAGAGTTACAATCGTTAAACTCTTGTTTAAATCTTTCCTTGGAAATCATTTCAAATGATTATAAATTCTCAATTCACAAATTTAACTCAAACCAAGGTATCTACGCTTTATCGGGATTATTAAATCTCGCAAAAAAGGTAATTTCTCAAATCATCACATTCTCATCCTGTATCACCCCATGGAGAAAAACTGACAGTACTCCATATCTAATTGCCCTCATATTTTGGTAAGTTTAATTATCTTCTTTCATTTCAAATTTGATTAAAGATTTCAATTATCTTTATAGGAAAACATATTTACCCAAACCCAACTCATTCATTGATCAATGATTAGGGTAAATTACTTTATCTTTCCTCGATCACATCTCTCACCCAAAATCATACAAACAATTTTTTGATTTTATCATCATGTGAATAACACGCTTATCTTCTTTTAAGCGATCCTTAAATTGTTCCCATTATCGTTTGTTAGGGGAAACTCTTTCATTAAATCTTTATAGTCAAATTATATAAGGATTTTATATCATCTTAACTTAGGAAATCATCTTCTCTTTTAAATGGGTTAAAGAATAATGTTATTTAAGACATCGTTCACGATAAATCCAAAATCATACTTTCATTTTAAATGAAATTTTCATGGAAATTATATGAGCTTATTATTGATATGAATTCATGTATCGAACTAATACTATAATCGGAATAACTACAGAGCCTTAAAAAATTAGTAAGGATCTGCATCCACAGAGACTCATCTTGATTATCACCAAATCAATTCCCATTCAATTCCAATTTAATTCGTTAATTGGAAATCTTCATTAAATCTTAATAAAAAGATTTATCATTTCTTTCTATTCCAACTCATCTTGTAACTATAGTTGGGTTAAAGGATAACGTTACTTAAGACGTCATTCACAATAAACCCAAAATCTAATTGATATCAAATATAAGGTTTAAATAGAATTAACATCAACGTATATTCAACACCAATTTTCGTAATCAACGAATACTATATGTGGAATAACGATATAAACATCTTTCAAATTCCTCAAAATAGTAAAGGCCTACTCAACGGAAATCAATACCAAATATCTAAAGGTTATTTCTATCCAAATATAATATATTCAAATTGGAAAACTTTTCTAAATCAAAAGGTTTATATTACCTAAATTAACTAGCTGACCTGGGCAATCAGGTGCCCAGGCGGTCGACCGCCCAGGTTGACCTACTGGGCGTCAGATCGCCTAGTGCAGGCTAGGTTTTAAAGGGTTAGGTTAATTTGTTTATATAACGAATAGACATATATAACTTAAAACTAATCCGACTGTTCTGGGCCATTTCCACCCTTATAAATAAAGGGGCAGAGCCTCATTCTTTTCCATTCAAATCTAGAGAGGCAGCGGAGCCCTGCCATTTTTCTTCCTCTTTTAACCTAATTTTTAAAATAAAAATATGTTCATACATATCAAATCAAATCAAATTCATATGCAATTAGGAAGATTATTAGATTCAATGGAAGAGGATGCTCAACGATAGATTATTCGCTCTCTTCCCTTTTTCTTACATTTCTATAGATCTAGAATTTTCCCCTTTTAGATAGATTGTAGATTTATAAGAAGTTGGGGATTGTAGGCCTAAAGGATTCGAAATTTAGAAGTTATAGGCGATAAGGTGAGTGGGAAATTTACTAATACAATTATAATGACTTATGTATTACGTTTGAATCCAATCTATGCCGTATGCCTATCAGATCTATTTATTTGAATATTGTGAATTTATTGGCAACATCAGATCGAATTACGATTATGGTCAAAATTGGTAAATCATAAAATGTGATTATGTATAACATGAATCGTATGATTCTTAAATATTTTTCCCATATATTCCTACAGTTATGTCATGGAATAGGTTGTGCATGTTACCTAGCACTGTTGATCTGGAAATTAGTCCCATTAAATACAAATTAGTTGTAGTTATGTTCCAGATTGTTAGTTTAGTGCTGAAATATGAAATATGTGAATTTGGGTAAAAAAGATGAAATTTGTGGGTTATGTGATTATAAGAATAAAAGAAATATTCTTGTTTATATTCAATATTGTTGGGTTTTGGCTTAAGCATTGTAAAACATGTCGTTTCCTCCTTTTTAATAACAAGGCATTATTTTGAAATTACAAGAGGTATATTAAAAAAAGATTGAAAAAAAGGAAAGTGGTGCAAAGGTACACATAAATACAAATACATACATTTGTATGTAATTTGCATTAACTATTCCAATATATATATATATATATTACATATATTTCTTGTGATTTGAAAATATGTCAATTCCACAAAATAGGCATTATTTACAATGATTACGACAAATGGTCCTTTGTGAGACTTGAAACCTTTTGGCAAGTTTGAATATTAAAAGAGAATTTTTGTTTAATTGATTAGACCAAATCATAAATTTGAAAAAGAAGAATAAAGTAAGATATTAATAACTACGTGAGATGGTACAAACCAAGCATCTAATCATTCATGACAGACTATGGCTGTCACCGCCATTCCTGCTTTGAAACCATCATTAATCGTATGACTGGCCATATCTTACTGCAATCCGTCAAGGGCTAATGGTAACCCTGACTCTACCAAAAAATCCATACGCCTTTCAATGATACGTACCTAGGCCTTTCAACGATACGCAGTGTACTCGACCTACGACCGGTTTTTAAGCGTACCCCTGCGTTGAGCCCGCTAGAACCTACGACAACAATAATTCCTTGGCCTTCGGTATCTCTAGTCGTCATCGACGACGACTATCCAACCATTATCACCTAACTCAGAAAACCTTTTAGTTATCACCAAACTCGTTGTATTGCGATTAACAACGAACACATCTCTCCACTTCGACATTCCCTATTGAATTCACTTCGAAGTCATCACATCACTAAATCAACATAAGGTCCACTATCCATTCATAGCATTCAACAAATTGCTACGGAAACAAGACACAGCGTTTCTGCCATCAATCCTGGCACTGCACTGGAACTTCTGGCCGAAAAAATAATAATTTAAAAAGCCCTTTTTTGTTCAAATCTGGGTCATACCCGAAAAATATATTTTTCTAGAAACGACCCTATGTCTGCTCGACCGACCATAAGTGACTGACCCGTCCATTACATGCATGACCGACCCGGAGCCCTTCCAAACTAGCCAAAAATCACGGCTAATAGACCTCCATCATTTCACAAGCGATTGACCAGGATCCCCACACCCTGACCGACCCTGACTGACCAACCTGATTCGACCCGAACTCTACTCGACCGAACCGACACACTCCTGGGTATTTAACCGACCCAATCACCTTCCTCCTAATCGACCCGATCTGTCTCCATGCTGACCGACCGACCCGATCACCCCCGTGCGACCGACCCCATCATGCCCGATCCGACCTTCATGACCGACCCGACCCTTTCTCGTTCAACTTTGACCGACCGATCCAATATCTTAAGTCATGACCGATCGATCCCACCTCCAGACCGACCCATGTTGCACGACCGACCATTCATTTTCTCCCCCGACCGACCACCTTTGACTTGCTTCCCAAGCCATCCGCCAACGACCAATCCAATCCTGGCCTGATTCGAATCTTCTTCAAACTTGACTAAAACTTTGTCGAATGACTCTAACGACGAAATCAACTCATCCAATTCATTAAATACAATCATAAGCATGTTATGAAATCAATAATTAACATGAATATGATGATTTTCATAAAAATTATGCAAGCTTCATCAAAGTCATGATAAATGAACATATGAACTAAATTATGGATCTAACTTGCATAAACATATATATGAAAATTACCAGTTTAAAATTGCTAAATTAGATCCTATGGCGATTCATATGAAAATAGACTTACCGTGATGTAGATCTAAGGAAAATGACTTGAAAATGATGAAATTAAGATCATAGAACTCATATACTTGATTGAATCCGCGTGAGAGATGCATATCACTCACCAATTCTCCAAAACAACCCAACAACACTTAAATATAGACCCGAACAGCGAAAGATTTGATCCAAAATTTTCAATTCGGTGATCTCTCCTTTGGAATGATGTAGATTTAGCTTCCAACGATGTAGATCTTCGATTCTCTAATGTAGATCTCGAATTTTAATGATGGAAAGTTATAGGAGAATGGAGAAATGGAGGATCACAAGATCCTCCAAATAAGAGAATGGAGAAATTAAACTATTCTCCATGCCTCCTACCCACTATTTATAGCCTCCCACCTGCCCACTAATGGGCCTCCACAAATCATCCCATTATGGCTTACCAGACCTGAACAACCAACTGGTAAAAGTTAAAACAACGATTACTCCCAAACTGTTGAGGCAAATCTTCAATGTGACAACTTTGTGGAAAGAGAAACATTATTTCCTTTCCAATGGCACATGTCTCAACACCTGATTTGGTCCAAGTCAAAAGTTATGCATGTACAAGACTGATAGGGGCAAAATGATCACAAATAAAATTAGTAAAAATTATTGACATGTTTCAAATCCCCATAAACAACATATCAAATTATGAGAATGATCCAACCCTCAAGGGATAAAATAAAATATTTTATGATCTTCCGATACGTGAAATGCGGGCTGTTACATCCCCCCCCCCCCCCCCCCAATAATTTCACCCCTGAAATTCCAACAAACACAAACAACTAAAACAATTCTGCATGCCAGTCATCCATGAGTAGCCATTTCTATCATCCAAACTAGCAACTATTAAGTCATGCATCCAGATCCCTAACGTAGCATGCGGAATTCTAATCAACGCCAACAAAGATAACAAACAATAATCACAAAAACAATAACAACATATAATCGTCATCATCCTCTTAAGACGTTTCGTGTCATTTCCACAAGGCGAAGAAGATTACGAGGTTTCATAACTACAATCTCAACTTCTAGGTCCTCGTACTGCCCCAAAGGTATTACCACATCCAGATCATGCGCATATTTTCGTAGAAACGACTCACAAAAAGCGTTACACATATTCTACATTTTCTCAGGTAAATCCAATCTATTTGTGAGCTTTCCAATCCGCTCGACTATCGGAAACGGTCTAACGAACCTAGAAGCTAGCATTCCTTTGTTTCGAATCGAACCACATGCTTCAACGGTGAAATCTTTATGAAAACCATATCGCCTACATTGAATTCCAAGTCCTTACGACACTTATCGGCGTAACTCTTCTGACCATCTTAGGCAGCCTTTATTCCATGTTGAACGATCTCGATACAATCTAAGGTCTCTCTAATCATCTATGGCTCAAGAATCAACTTATTTTCAGTTTCTGACCAACAAGATGGAGAATTACACGTTCTACCATACAATGCCTCGTATGGTGACATCCCAATGCTCGAAGGAGATCTTCCAAAACTCAGTTAACCCTTTTGGTTGATAAGCCGTACTCAAGCACATCTCAGTTCCCAATCTTACAAACCCTTCCAAAGTCCACTTGTGAACAAGGGATCTCGATCACTCACTATTCTTTTCGGAATACCATGGAATCGAACTACCCATTTTATAAAAAGCTCAGCCAATTTCGATGTTGCCCTAGTTGGTTTGACAGGAATGAATCTTGCACTTTTGATCAAGCGATCCATGATGACCCAAATTCCTTCATTTCCTGCCCTTGTTCTAGGTAGTCCATCGATAAAACCATTGATACCTGCTCCCACTTCCATGTAGGAACTTCCAATGGCTGGAGTAATCCACTCGGTTTTTTCTGTTCAGCTTTCACTAAGTGATAGTTCATGCATTTGGAAATAAATTTTCCAATATGTCGCTTCATTCCCTCCCAGTAGTAGACACGCTTCATGTCGTGATACATCTTATCACCACCAGGATGAATCATTAACTCTGATTGATGGCATTCCTTTAGAACCTCATCTCTCAATCCATATATATCAGTAACAACCAGTCATCATTGCTTTCAAAGCCAATCCTCTCAATCGACCTCGAACTCTTTATTTTCTGGATCCAACTTCTGAATAATCTCGACAAGCTTTACATCTCGCTTTTGGATTTCAGCAATCCTTTTAGTAAGAGTAGTTCTTATTGACAAGTTTTCCAACATTTGCAGTTCCAACTCACACCTTGGGCTGAAATCAAACCCTCCCAAAAACTCGAGGTTCTTCCATTTCGAAAACATTACTCCCAATCCTGCATGTCTTCGACTCAACACATTTGCAACTACGTTACATTTTCCTAGGGTATAAGCAATACCAAAATCATATTATGCCAGAAACTCTAACCACCGTTGTTGCCGAAGATTCAAATCCTTTTGAGAGAAAAGATACTTTAACGACTTGTGATCCATAAACAACTCGAACCGAACTCCCAACAGGTAATGTCACCATATCTTCAGAGCAAACATAATCACTGCCAACTCCAAATCATGAGTTGGATAATTCCTTTCATGCAGCCTTAGCTGTCGACATGCGTAGACCACAACCTTAACCTTTGCTACTCTCAACTAGTTAAAAATCATTGCCAAAATCCATCTTGAGAAAACACTTTGGCCTTGTGAAGCTGATCAAACAAGTCATCAATCCTCAGCAATGGATACTTGTTCTTCTCGGCCACCTTATTCAGTTCACTATAGTCTACACACAATCTATACGATCCATCAGCCTTGGTTGCAAACATGACCGGTGCACCCCATTCGGATACACTCCTTCGAATGAATCCTTTTTCCAAAAGGTTACAAGCTTACATCTCTAACTCTCATTGTTCCTTAGGCGCCATCCGCCTAAGAAGCATAACGATAGGACTAACACCCTCGACAAACTCGATTTTGAACTCAATCTCATGATGTGGCAGCAAACCTTTGACTTCTACAAAAACATCATCAAACTCACTTACGATCAGCACCGATGACAAGTCTTCCCATGGAATCGCAAGCGAATGTAAATAATTTGCAAAGACACCGTCTTCGGCCTACATCGAGTCACAACCATTCGCCCTTCCACATGCCCGACTATCACCTACAGCTTCTCGCAATCCACTTTTGCCTCACACCCCTTGAGCCAATACATATCCCAAAACAATCTCAACCTAGCAAAAGTCACAACGAAACGATCATTTGTAAAATCAACCATTACTGAATGAACTAGACCACGACAAGTCCTTCAAAGAGTAGATAAACCCCATACCGGATAAGTTACAATCAAAGGTCCATTAAAACTTCAATTTCCGAACCCGTTCAACATACAATCTTATTATAGATAAGAGAAGACGATTCTCTAGTACCAAATAGAACTCAAACAAACTCCACCAGTAGAAAGCATGTCTAAACTAACAATAGCTTCTACTAATTCTCATCAGTAATGCAATAGGAAATCGTAATAGCTTCCAGAACACACGCTTCCTCCAGTTGCTTATCCTTTAGAAAATTTGGGCAATCTTTTTTCTTATGCCCAGGCTTGCTGCATTTAAACCAATTCCTTTCGGCTCTTGGCTTCTTACAATCCTTGGCATAATGGCCCTCTAGCTGACAATTGAAGCAAATGTCATTCTTCTTGGGTTTCTTCTTTTTCTTATTCAACTTCCTTAATCTATAAGGGCCAGTAAAAGTTTCTTCGTGAGGCTCATGCCTGCTTCTAAAAGCCTTATCCCAAGCAGCACTGATTCTTTCTTCTCGCTCCTTAACTTGGCGTCGAAGTTGCTCCAAATCCCTACTTCTTCTTAACTCATCTTCTTCATCTGTAGGAGTATAATCCTTTTATCGCTTAGCGGAATCATCCCTAGGTACATGCATCGGAATACCATGTTCTATTGCTGCTTTTGGAATAGGTATCCTTATTAGGACTTGGACTGCTGCCATTATAGCTCCGAACATAACCAAACATTCTGGCATAAAAGCTGAAGCTCTTGGCTAGTTACCATCGTCGGCCCTTCTAGTCACAGGCTCATCCCTAGAAGTGTTTCCCGAAATTTGACGACTCATTCTAAATCTAAAAATAAAATGGTTAGTCCACATATGAGATAACTACAAAAATGAAATCCGAACATTATTATACTATACACTACTATATAATATACACCCAAGGGAAATCTACAAATACGTCTCTCATACGTGATTACGTCTTCGAACTTCGGTTAAAATCGATAACCAGAGCTCTGATACCAAATGTGACGAGCCCTCATAACCCCTGCACTAAACAAGAGGAAAAAGTGCACTGAAAGGTGTGTTAGGCAGCTTTGGACGATCATCGGAGTAGTTAAACACAAGCACAACTTGTCGTAAATCTCATAGTCCAAGGATAAAATATAATAGAACATATACAACAGGTAATATTAGTGAAGCATATTTGAGCAGAAATTTCAAACTTTCAAAACAACTAGAAAGTATATACATACACCAGGACTGCAAAACATGTCTGTACAAATTTTCCTCACTACAGCACTCAGAGTAGAATAACAAATAGCGAAAATCCAAGTACTATACAGTAAGAAAGACACTACGCCAGCCTCCTGCTCGTCTCTGAACTGCTACATCGTCCTTACTAAGTTATCACCTGCCACCTAGTCTGCCCATCCAAAATCGGATGAACAACCCAAGGTAATAAGAGGGAAACATAAAACCTTGAGTCAGACAACAATCTTAGTGCGCGATAAAACAGCTATCTAACATCATCAACAAAGTATATA
This sequence comes from Allium sativum, assembly GCA_030737875.1. NCBI lineage: Eukaryota > Viridiplantae > Streptophyta > Magnoliopsida > Asparagales > Amaryllidaceae > Allium > Allium sativum. The sequence continues at coordinate 914,679,194 of CM060913.1, forward strand.
AGAATGGGTAAATAAACGAACTAATCAACCCACAATACCAGAGAAAAACTCGACTCCCATCTTTCCTACATCGGACAGTGATAGCCTTCACATCAAACATTTCAACCATACATCCATGGAAATCAGAACAACCATTCACTCATGGCAATTAGAAACAATCGAACAAAACCACTCATAGCATCCAGATTATATATCTCACGTAAATCACCTTAATCGAATTCAACATCCCTTAAGTACAAGCCTTAGAGGCCTAAACCAATATCAAACAAGCACCCAAGGAACATCTCCTTTGACGTTGGAGAATCTACGTGAGATGGTACAAACCAAGCATCCAGTCATTCATGACAGACTCTGGCTATCGCCGCAAATCCCGCTTTGAAACCATCGCTAATCGTATGTCTTACCGTATCATACTGCCATCCGTCAAGGGCTAATGGTGACCCCGGCTCTAGCAAAAACTCATACGCCTTTCAACGATACGTACCTAGGCCTTTCAACGATACCCGAATGCTTGACCTACGACCGGTTTATAAACGTACCCCTTCTTTGAGCCCGCTAGAACCTACGGCAACGATCATTCCTCGGCCTTGGTATCTCTAGTCGTCATCGACGATGACTATCCAACCATTATCACCTAACTTAGAACATCTCTGAGTTGTCACCACACTCATTATATTACGAGTACCAACGAACACATCTATCCACTTTGACATTCCCCATTAAATTCACTTCGAAGTCATCACATCACTAAATCAACATAAGGTCCATTATCCATTCATAGTATTCAACAAATCGCTATGGAAACAAGACATGGCCTTTCTACCATCAATCCTGGCACTGCGCTGCGGCACGGGTTCAGGAACTTCTACCCGAAAAAATAATAATTTAGAAGTCCCTTTTTTGTTCAAATCTGGGTCGTACCCAAAAAATATATTTTTCTAGAACCAACCTTATGTCTGCTCGACCGACCATAAATGACTGACCCGTCCATTACATGCACGACCGACCTGGAGCCCTTCCAAACCAGCCAAAAATCACAGCCAACTAACCTCCATTATTTCACAACCGACCGACCAGGAGCCTCACACCCTGACCGACCCTGACTGACTGACCCGGTTCGACCCGAACTCTGCTCGACCGACCCGACCCACTCCTGGGTGCTTGACTGGCCCAATCACTTTCCTCATGACCGACCCAATCTGTCTCCATGATGACTCAGTGACCCGATTACCCACGTGCGACCGACCTATCAAGACCGACCTGACCATTTCTCCTTCAACTTTGATCGATCGATCCAATATCCTAAGTCAAGACCGACCGATCCCACCTCCAGACCGACCCATGCTGCACGACCGACCCACGCTGCACGACCGACCCTTCGTTTTCTCGCCCGACCCACGCTGCATGACCGACCCTTCGTTTTCTCGCCCGACCAACCACCTTTGACTTGCTCCCCAAGCGATCCGCCAACCGACCGATCCAATCCTGGCCTAATCCGAATCTTCTTCAAACTTGACCAAAACTTCGTCGAACGACTCTAACGATGAAATCAACTCATCCAATACAACCAGAAGCATGTTATGAAATCACTAATTAACATGAATATGACAATTTTCATAAAAATTATACAAACTTCATCAAAATCATGATAAATGAACTAAATTGTGGATCTAACTTGCATAAACATATAGAAATATATGAAAATTACGGGTTTATAGTTGCTAAATTAGATCCTATGGCGATTCATATGAGTATAGACTTACCATGAAGTAGATCTAAGGAAAATGACTTGAAAATGATTAAATTAAGATCATATAACTCATATACTTGATTGAATCTGTTTGAGAGATGCATATCACTCACCAATTCTCCAAAATAACCCAACAACACATAAATCCAGATCCGAACAGTGAAGGATTTGATCCAAACTTTTCAATTGGTGATCTCTCCATTGGAATAATGTAGATCTAGCTTCCAACGATGTAGATCTTCGATTCTCTAATGTAGATCTCGAATTTTAATGGTGGAAAGGTATAGGAGAATGGAGAAATGAAGGATCACAAGCTCCTCCAAATGATAGAATGGAGAAAGTAAACTATTCTCCATGCCTCCTACCCCCTATTTATAGCCTCCCACCAACCCATTAATGGGCCTCCCCAAATCAGCTGATTATGGCTTACCAAACCTGAACAGCTAACTGTTAAACCTTAAAACAATGATTCCTCCCAAGATGCTAACCCAAATCTTTAATGTGACCACTCTATGGAAAGGGAAACATCATTTCCTTTCCAATAGCACAGGTCTCAACACCTGATTCAATCTGAGTCAAAATTTATGTCCTATACAAGAGCGACAGGGGTACAATTGTCACAAATAAAATTGGTAAAAATTATGGATATGTTACACATCCCCATAAACAACATGTCAAAATACGAGAATGATCCAACCCTCAGGGAATAAAATAAAAATATTTTATGATCTACCGATACGTAAAATGCGGGCTGTTATAGTTAATAAGTGACCAATCGGTCCGCCTAGGGTCTTAATAGATCCGGAAAAATCCACCCTATCTATCATTGATAGTCAAGCGATAAATAATAAAGAATAGTGAATGAGGATATAAATAGAAACCCCGAAATTAGGGGCCCATTCTCGATATAATTAACCAGTTAAGCTCTGGTATAAAGGCTTCACAAAAATGTGTGTAATTATCCTATCTTGGTAATGTAATTTGAGGATACTACTTTGGGAAGAGTAGTAGAGCCGTGCATAAACATTAATAAGGCTGGTTTAGGATCACTAACCTTGTTAGGCATACAGCTTGGTTGAACCAAACAGAACATATTTGTGTTCTAGTCTGTGTTGTATATTTCTTAGTCACCAGAACTTGTAGTTCTGACCCCACCTCCTCATTAAAGCCTCCCAGGTTTCCTAGAGAAGGTCGGGTCCTCACAAATGATTAATTTTGGCTTTTGGTTCCCATTCTCTCTCATGCTCGGTATTGTCAAAGTGACTTACTTTGAAAAAGGTAATGTAACGACCTACGGAATCCGAGCCCGGATTCCGACAATAATACAAATCCCGTATCACTTGTCAGAACCCATGTATCGAAAATGCAGATAGTTATTGGAAAGAAATTAGAGGGTGAGATAAGAAAGAAAGAAATATTAGAGTAGAAGAATGAGAAGAAGAACCAACACAGAATTAGAGTCTCACATCGCAGTGGAACAAAATATAATATAGAAATAAATCTTTATTGAGAGCTTGAAATAAAACTTACAATCATCAGAGTACATCAATACATCTGGACGGTTACAATAATATGTCCTCGTATACAACACACAGCGGAGTAACTATATATCTTATGCCTGAACTTCTCCAGATCGTCTCTGAAACTTCATCGTATCTGATAACCTAAACCTGTGCAAACCGAACTAACTTGAGCATTACAAATGACGGATCAGTCTGGTGAACCAGAGTGAGAAAAACTCCCGAAGTTTATAGGTAACATCCAACTTGATTTTAAAGTTAAAATCTTTTTGAAAGAAAGGATAATCGTGAGACCAAATCCACACATAAATACGGATGGTTTTTACCTTACGATAACCCAAAACATTTTTGAAACAATATTCTTTTGATATTATGATAGTGTCTAAATACAAATAAATAACAATCTAGCGGAACGCTAGCATCTCATGCTCCACATACATAGTATACAATCAAAACCGCAGGCGCTTATTGGAGAATGGATTTCCTGGCAAGGTATGGGACCACCTTTCCTACAATGTACCTCTGGAGATGAATACATTGGGGTTCAACAAGAACATCTTGCAACCCGGCTATACATGGTCGGCCCCTCATTTCTCTTGAGAGTACCGAATATATCATTACCACGGTTGGGGACCAGCCAACCGCTGAAAGCATACAAAAATAAAAGGGACAATCGAAGGCATTTGATTTCTCCAGATCAGTTTATGATATACCCTAATGGGTGCGACCCACATAGCCATGCTGCCTACCTAATTTTGTGCCATTTCCCGGTTGATGAGGCTTGAGGCTATGCTTTACATCACATTTACTTTGAATGCCACATCATCAGATCCATCAAAATCACTAATTGATGTCCACAACAATACTTTATGTGTTAGCTAAAAGAAGTTTTCTTCTCCGCCTCTACTCTTGGTACGATTAAAGAAATCAATGTACATGACCTTTCTGGAAATATTCTGTCAGACATTTGTCCGTACAATTCATCTAGGAACAGGATGAACCGAAGGCGCCCTCCTACTGCATTCTAGGAATCACCCTGAGAATTAGTAGTGAGAAGTCCTTGCATATCCATAGATTCCAACCACGACAGAATCACAGCATATCTCTAGAGATCAGCCAGAGATTGTAAGTAATTCTACTGCTTTATGAAGATCCACAATCAACAATTGCTCCAGCTCGATTAGCATCTTGCACGTATTCTTATTTATTGGTGAAATGGTTTTCGAATATAAATTAGATCCTGTCTTTCCGTACCAACAATCGTATGGGTAAGATTTGATCGTCTGATATTTAACTATCAAATAAACAAAAATGAAATGGATCTACCGGTTGAGTACACAGCATCACTTGGCCTTTTCAATTAAAAATAATTTATGAATAGTTAATTAAATCTTCTAAATCTTTCAATACAGTATTCACTTCTTATTTTAATAGATAAATATTCTCAAACCATTTCTACTTAATACTTAGAAAATTATTTTATATTCATATCCAATTTCCCACTTAATTATCATTTCAAAACATTTGCTACACCATTACTTATTATTCAAATCGGGAAATCGATTCAGCACTTATAACTCATAAAACGATTGTTACAAAATCCTCTTTTGTTTCGTTATTTGAACACCATAATCATCACTTATCCCTTTAGAATAAACCCATTCTAAATCTCTTCTCTTTTCTTTGAAAATATCATTATGTTTTCACAAGATCTCCTTTTAGTTCTTTTAATATAAAGTATCATTTCATATTCAAGATCACTGTTTATTTCCGTTACTTTGGAAATATCAATATATATTTCCTCAAATCCTTTTATTTCCTTTATTATGGAATCTCATTATCTATCCTCAAATCCTTCAAATAACATTGCATTATTATTTCTCAAAATAAATTACTTCTAACACCTTTATCATTACAACTAATATCATCCTTCAATAATCTTGAAGTCATTCAAGTTGGGTATTCTAATTATCTCTCACACCTTGATCAACAATATTCTTATCTTAGGATATATACAAATCGTAATTCAAAAATCCATATTCATTCTAATACCAACAAATACCACTTTACTATTTTATTTAAAATACGGTTATATAAGCCTTCTTACTTTTGAAATCTCCTTTTTAAATATATTATTATTACTAATTCATTGATTTAGTAATTTATTAGTAAAACATCAAATTTCAAATCTTAACTTCTTTAAATTATTTGTTTCATTATCCTGGTTTTTATTATGAATCCTTTTATCACATCTTTACCAAATTCAATTTCAAGAATCCCTTTTTTGATCCTTTCAATCATTCATTTTGAGAAACCTTATTTCAAAACTCATCCATTCTACTTAATGTCATTATTAAGTAACATTAATTTAAAATTAACGCTTTAACTCCACATCTCTTTTTATAAACTCATTTATATAACTTTGGTTTAATATCAAACCCTTTTTCATCTCAATGTCCTTTACTTAATTCAAATACTGACTTTTACTTTATGCTAATCATACTTGCTTAAAAACTCTTTTATAACTTAATTTGGCCAACTCAGTTTAAATATAAACCCATTTATAAACTCCCTTTGAAATTCGATTATATTTCATTACTAATTCTGATTTACCTAAATGAACTTCATTTAAGAAGAAATTTCTTTAAATTATTATTAATTTACTTTATCATTAACTGGAATAAATGTCTAATTTCCATTCTAAATTCTTATTAAATTAAATAACTATTTGTTAAATTATTTCATTTAATCAATCGACATGCAAATTTAATAATCAAATTCAGTTAAAGCAGTTGACTAGGTCAACTCTAAAACATGATTAACTTATTGATTAACTCTAACTTGTCTTTCCATTTAATTTAATAAATAATATTATAAATTTAAACAATCTCATTTACTTCGATTATTATTAAATAAATAATAATCAATTTTCAACAAAATCACATTTTAGTTGTTTCTTAAAACAATTAATCTCAGTTATAAACCGTTACAATAGTCCTTGCTCAGTTGCTTAACCATCTTAGTAATACAAGAATTAGCTTTAAAAATCCTTTGATAATTAAGACTAGGCACGTGCTTCGCACATGGGTAGATTTTTGGTGCAAAAATGGTGATTGATGGTTAAAACAGTCAATATATATGTGGTTGGTTAATTTCTTTTTATAAACTTCATTTAAAATAATATATTTAAAATCTATATTCAGTTATGAAATAAATTTCATAACTTCATTTCTATCGATTTACCTAACAATAAATCTATCATTTATAAAACAATGTATATTTAGGTCATCAACTACCAATTTTCCAACCAATAATTTCCATTAGTTAATATTAAAATAACTGTTGAATTTGAATTCAACAATAAATCATCCAATCATATTCAGTAAACAATCCATGTAATAATAATACAAAAATAAACAATAATAATCCATTCAACTAATAACGGTCAATAAATAACAATAATTCAGACATCCAATTAAATTAAATACGTTTATACTGGTATAAATGTAACCAACAAGGTAAGTTACCTCTATTGGAAATAATCGTTAAAAATAACGATGGGGTTCGATTAAATTAAACGAATGATTAATTTAAATCAATTATAAAATATTCAGTATATATGCAGATAATCATCAAATCTTTAAACCATTTGCAAACAAAGCACACAAATATTTAAAACCCGACTTATATAAATATAAGTGGGAGAACTGTGTGAGTTTAACTCGCCTTGATTTTATTCGCCAATTAGAATGGTTCGCTGTTAGTAAAATTAAACAGTCGTTTAATTTTATCAAAAATCCTGGTAGCTTCCATTGCTAACCATACCAGCTCCATCATGTTGCCTTTTCTGATACGATTCCAGCGTATCTCGTTTGGTTCGAATTTTAATAACACAAGCTTAAGTTATTAATATTATAATTGTATGTTCTAAATTATGCAAATTAACGTTTAAATAAATTATAAATTTATTACTTAAATTGATAATTTAAAACCGTTATTACCTAAATTCATAATGCTGCCTTAATTGGTTGCCATCGATATTGTCCACAACTCGATCCACTATCGTTCTTTCCATGAAATTCGAAACCCGGTTGCACCCTCTGCCTGTTCAAAGGAAGAATGCCCGATCCCATTCCATTTTTTTCTCCTACATGAAAACGGCATGCCTTCGTTTGTTCCAATCTCTCCTTTTCCTTTTTTTTAGATAAAACCTGCAAGCCCATCAAAGAAATAACTACATCCAGGCCATACCATTTCTTCCACATCACCTCTACAGGAGAAACTCCTTCTTCCCCAATTATTCTTGTGTATTTCGAACCCACTCATTCCTAGCGTTCTCTCTTGTTTCCACTTTTTTTTCATTTACTGCTTTGTTTCATATACACTGCAAAACCCACACCCCATGTCAACACTTCACGGCAACCATCCCACGCTCCAACCGAACAGCCGACCAGCGGCGATCCCTTGCCCTGCGCCTCCGATGAACCCCACAGACCCATTTGATTCCACTCCTCCTTCTCTTCACAGCGCATACCGGCCGCTTCTCTCTCCAATATCTACCACCATGCCCAACCACCAGGAAGTGTCACCAGTCCATCTCGACGGCCCTACTCACAAAGCATCCACCCTTTTGATGCACCTGAACCCTATCCTATGGCCACTGTTAAAACAAACACCTTCAGCAATCATTGTTAAGATATGAGCATTCTTTCATACAAACCGACTATATTTGGTTTCCATTGGGCTATGTTTATTTGTTTTTGTTTTGGGCCTTCTGTCAGCCCACTTAAGCTTATTTTCGCTATGTATATAAATAGCGTTACTCTGTACATTTTTATTCATTCAGTTCTGATTATCAATACAATTTCAGTTTTCTACATCATTACATTTCATAGAAAATTTACATGGTATCAGAGCATATAAGCCAAACGACAAAATCAAAATAAGGAAAATCAAGATAACTGAATTTCTGATTCAGAAAGAAGGATAAAGTGCAAGTCTCCTCAGAGAGATTTCATCATCGGAGATCATCCCTTTCTGATTGTGCAGTGTTCTGTTCTTATCAGATCAGAACTGTGCGAGCCTTGCCGGAACTTTATTCACGGCGGCTACAGCAGTTCTTTCATCGACCATCAGAGATTATAATCTTGTCATTTGGGTTTCTTTTCCCTCTGTGTGAAACAGAGATTCTTGAATCTTGAAAAGAAACAAGAACCACTGAGTTCACTGTTTCCCTTCTATCATCTTGAATAGGCTGCCACTTTTAGAGCAGTGACCAAGCCATATCCATGTTCATCGACCTCTGATAATCTGTGTTTAGCATCATGGCCGGGGGAAGCACTTAACAATCATCTGCCACCTCAAGAACTGACAACAATAGTCCACCACCACTTTTTTCTCAGCCTCTAGTGAAGCCAAAGAGCCAAGTTATTACCATTCCTCTCGATGAAGACAATTACTTGATGTGGAAATTCCAAGTTGAAACAGCCTTGAAGGGATACGACCTCCAAGATTATGTCAAAGGAACAAAACCACACCACCTGCAATGATCACAGATGCACAGAATAATATAATTAGAAACCCAGAATTCATTCACCATTAAAAACAGGACAACTTACTGTCCTCATGGCTGTTATCTTCAATTAGTGCCAATTTGTTGTCACAAGTCATAGGGTGCAATTCATCTTATGAAATTTGGTCCACAATTCAACAAATTTTTAATTCTCAATCAGCAGCGAGAATCATGCACTACAGGAGAGAATTTCAAAATGCAAGAAAGGGTGATATGAGTATGCATGAATATATTTCTAAAGTAAAGACCCTATGTGATAAACTCAAGGCCGTTGGACATGTTATTTCAGACAGTGAACAAATCTTGACTCTAACAAATGGGTTAGACGAAGAAAATGAGTCTCTTGTCACTTATATTGCTACCCAAACTAACCTACCAGATATACAGTCTGTGTATTCAGCCCTATTAGCACATGAGGGTAGAGTGGAACAAAGAAAGGCTATCCAGAGAGAATACAGCATAAACTTAGCATCAAATTCAAGAAATACAATTCAGAATCAACAAAGAAACACACCTGGATATGGCAGAGTAAACCCACAAGGACAAAGAGGTAATCCCAATCAGAGAGATAGGGGGAGAGGCAGATCCAATAATAACAGCAATACATACAGAGTAAAATGTCAGATATGTGATAAAGCAGGACATACAGCAAACAGATGCTATTTTAGATTTAATACTGATGTTAACAATGCTCAACAAATTAATCAGAGAGGCATGAATGTTAATTTCGCATAGGCAAACTTCCAAGGAAGGCAAAATAATGAGGGGTCCACATCATAAGTTACTGGCAGTGATGATAGTGTCAAGAAAGATGACATAAATACTGAAGACTGATTCCTAGATTCTGGGGAAACTAATCATCTTACTAACAACCTTCAAAATCTAAATCTGGGTAACAAGAACTATTCAGGTGCGCAAGTTATTCATATGTGTAATGGTGAAACTATGAATATATCACATATCGGAGCAGGATGTGTTAAAGGTAAAAGAAAATTATATCTCAATAATCTTCTTAGAGTTCCTACTGTTAAGAAGAATTTGATTAGTGTATCCCAATTCATTAATGACAACAGGGTATATTTTGAGTTTCACCCTAATCATTGCCTAATTAGAGACTTGCTAAGCAAGGAAATATTATTACAGGGTAGGTTGAGTAATTGCCTTTACAGGTTCAGCCCTATGAAGTCAAGATTAAGCAATGAGAAGAACACTTGGTGTTGCAATGTCAATATTCAGATTAATAATGATAATCACAATGAAAACAATTTTGATGTTGTTAACAGTAATAATTGTCTCCAAATGAATTAAACACTTGGCATTGTAAACTTGGACACCCCAGCTATGACATTGTAATGCAGATTTTAAAAGGCAATAATATTTCTTTTAAACACTCACCTGTTCCTACTATTTGCACACATTGTCAACTTGGAAAGAGCCACAAATTACCTTTTGGTAAATCTGAAACTATTTACTCTAAACCCCTTGAATTAGCTACAGCAGATTTATGGGGACCTGCACCATTAAGCTCAAGGCAAGGACACAGCTGTTATCTTTCCATTGTAGATGCATATACCAGGTATACCTGGATTTTCTTTCTCAAAGCCAAATCAGAAACATACAATGCAATGCTACAGTTTATGAATTTCATAGAAAAACAAATAAACTGCAGCATTAAAGTCATACAGACAGGTGGGGGAAGTGAGTTTTTACCACTTAAACATATTTTTAATCAAAAAGGTATTATTCACAGAACCACTTGCCCATACACATCTGAACAGAATGGCAATATGGAAAGAAAACACAAACACATAGTGGAAACAGGGTTAACATTATTGTCTATGTCTTCCTTACCTTAAAAATATTGGAATGAGGCATTCAACACAAGTGTTTATCTAATAAATAAAATGCCTAAAATTTTTTTGCAAAACAAATGTCCTCATGAGGTTTTATTTGGAAATAAACCAAATTACACCTTTCTGAGAACATTTGGATGCTTGTGTTTTCCATGCCTCAGACCATATAACAATCATAAACTTTCTCTAAGATCCAGTCCATGTACCTTCATAGGGTATGCAAGTAATCAAAAGGGGTACAAATGTCTGGATGATAAGGGAAAGATTATTGTGTCTAGACATGTGGTTTTTAATGAGTGTGTGTTTCCTTTTGCTGACAAGAAAAAAGGATAGAAATCAAAAACATGATCAGTCCAGAACTACTGTGGGAATTATTCCTACACTAACTGAATGGACTGAAAAAGCTGATGATAATGAGACACCACCATTAACTATTGCTACTCCAACTTTTTCCAGCACCAGATCTGATTACAGTTCAACTGAGCATTTAAGTGAAGATGATGATCAAGCACAAAACTATGACAGTCATGACAACAATGATCAACATCAAAGCAGTGAAAATGAAGCAACAGACGGTAGCAGTGAAGAAAACAATGCTCAAGAACCAATTGGACACCACATGATCACAAGAGCCAAAAGTGGCATATTTAAACCAAAAGTGTACAATGCAACTACTGAAAATGCAGACACCATAGAACCAATTACATATGAACAGACAGTGAAACACAAATTATGGTGCAAAGCTATGAATGAAGAGTATGATGCATTGGTTAAGAATAAGACATGGAGTCTTGTGGCTGCACCAAAAGGTAAGAACATTGTGTCATGCAAAAGGATTTACAAACTAAAGAAGGATGCAGAAGGAAAAATATGCAAACACAAGGCCAGACTTGTTGCCAGGGTTTTTTCACAACAGTATGGTTTTGAATTTATTAAAACATTCTCTCTAGTGGTCAAGCCAACAACCATCAGAATCATGCTGAATCTAGCAGTTTACAATGGCTGGGACATAAGACAATTGGATGTATGCAATGCTTTCTTAAATGGGGAGCTACATGAAACTGTCTATATGCAGCAACCAAAGGGGTATGTTTGCAAAGGAAAAGAAAACTATGTATGTCAGTTACACAAAGCCATATATGGACTGAAACAGGCTTCAAGAGCATGGTATGTTAAGCTAAAGAACACATTAAATGACCTGGGTTATATTGCAACAAATCAGACAGCTCTTTATACACTAAAACTCATAGTCAAGGAAGTGTCTATATACTTGTTTATGTTGATGATATTCTTGTGACAGGAAGTGACAATATTGAAATTAACAAGGTAATATCACACTTGGATAAAACTTTTGCTATTAAAGACATGGGGGAAGTAAATTATTTCTTAGGCATACAGGTTCAGAGAAGATCAAAGTCGGAAATATTTTTATCTCAAAGGAAATACATTTCTGAAATTCTCATTAAAGCAAACATGGACAAAGCTAAATCCATTTCCACACCTATGACTAGCAATTTACATCTGTCAAAGCAGAAGGGTGCTAACATTGACAATGGCACACAATACCGTAGTATAGTTGGAGCACTTCAATGTCTAACTATCACGAGACCAGAAATATGTTTTAGTGCAAACAAGGTGTGTCAGTTTATGGAGAACCCTTTAAGTGAGCACTAGAGAGCGGTCAAGAGAATTCTACGTTACTTACAGGGGACTATAGATTATGGTTTAACAATAAAAGCAGGTAAAGATATTAATTTAAGAAATTACAGTGATGCAGACTGGGCTAATGATCCAGATGATCGAAGATCTACATCTGGATATTGCTTGTTTATGGGACCAAACCCTATTTCATGGTGCACGAAGAAGCAGCCGACAGTTTCTAGGTCTAGCACTGAAGCGGAGTACAAGGCCATCGCGTCAGCCACTGCTGAAGTCGTCTGGGTAGAAACCCTAATCAGTGAATTAGGGTTAACTTTTACGAAGAAGCCGATTCTCTGGTGTGACAACAAGAGCACAGTCTCCTTATCCATCAATCCAATATAGCATTCAAGGATGAAACACATCGAAATCGACCTCCATTTCATCAGAGAAAGAACGGAAGCAGGAAAACTCACGATTAAGCACATACCAGCCTTATATCAGAAGGCTGACATCTTAACTAAAGCCTTATCAAGGAGTAATTTCTAGAGATTAAGAGAGGAGTTAAATGTTTTCAATGGCGGCGCAGAGAAAAAGCATGGAAACCCTAGATCGGTTTGACGGGGCATGTTAAGATACGAGCATTCTTTCATACAAACCGACTATATTTGGTTTCCATTGGGCTATGTTTATTTGTTTTTGTTTTGGGCCTTCTGTTAGCCCACTTAAGCTTATTATCGCTATGTATATAAATAGCGCTACTCTGTACATTTTTATTCATTCAGTTCTGATTATCAATACAATTTCAGTTTTCTACATCATTACATTTCATAGAAAATTTACAGTCATCCAATATCGGATCGGTAGGACTATGTTACTTTTTAGCCTATTGAGACTTCCTGTTTCGAAGTCCACTTGGTGAGCTGAATACCCTACAGATACTACTACAGTTTGGAATCCACTTGTTGAACGGAATGAAAGCAAGCGCTACTCCATTTCTTCTTTCTGAAACATACATTCGCCATTTATTCTATTTTATTTTTATCTTCCTAAGGGGTTCGGGTTAAATTGCAGAGAAATGAAACAGAGATGCAATGTATATAAATGAAAAACTAATTAGATAAGAACAATGTCGGTTGTCAGGTAGGTCGGCGAAATGTCAGATATAGCTGTGAAAATAAGAGACATGTTTGATTAGAAAAAGAAAATAGAGTGCAAGACTTGTAGTGAAATTAATGCATAGGCCGGCTCAATGTTTCAATCAAAAAAAATGCACGTTGTCTTTTTGAGATAGGGAGTCTGCACGTATATAAATAAAGAAGGTAGGGAAGATAATTTCAGTTTGGATGAGACTTTTGTATTGTCTGCGTCTCCTTTTTGAAATCAAATCCTAGGCAAGCAGTAAACATTAGGCATGTATCAGTCTTCGTTTTCACAAATAGGTTAGCACTTGGGCATGTGCGTATTAGTTTAGGGTGTACATTCCAAACTAAGCTTGCATTTAGGTCCTTAGTCATGTACATGCTTGTATCCCCTTTGGTGAGGACGTCATAGGTAGGCAGCCACATTATTATAGATAGAATAGGCTTGTATTACTTTATTTCTTAGCTATTAAGCTTTCGTATTTTATTTATTTTGTTTGTACACTATTAACAGGTCCTACCATTACCGTTAAATATACACACCGTCAAACATCAACTCCAAACTCAACAAAAATAAATACACTACTACGTCTTGACGTTATGATTCTAATGAAATTTATTTCGTTGAAAACCGACTTCGTTTGCATAACGTCGTTATTTTAACTTTAAATATATTTATTAGTTCACGCTTAAATTTTGTCTACCGACAAAATAACTCCAGTTGGGTCCAAGTTGGAAATCTATCAATAACTAGCGATAAGTATTCCAATAAAATTCGTTTCATCAAAAACGGAGGTCGTTTGAAAAATAATAAATCATACGGCTTATATAATATCGATAAATTATAAATTAAATCCAAACAAATAAATTAAATAACTATAAATTATTATTAATGTGTGCATATGTGTATATATATATATATATATATACAAATAAAATAATATATATCTTCAAATATAAATCAATATGGATTATAACTCAACATTAATATATTCAAGTAAAACAATGTCCAAATATTTTAAAAAATCCTTTAAATAAAGGATTAATTGTCAAGAATAATCCGAAGTTTAACGTGTCTTCCCATGATAATCCAAGTTTAGATTATTTCTGAATAATTCGAAGTTTGGGGGGTGTCTTCCCATATTGATCCCGATGACCTCCTGACGTGTTATTTTGGAATCAATATGGGAAGACACCCCCAAATTTCGGATTAATATGGAAAGACGCCAATAAATGGGATTAATATGAGAAGACACCTCCCAAACTTCGGATTATTCAGAAATAATCCAAACTTGGGATTATTATGGGAAGACACATTAAACTTTGGATTATTCTTGACAATTAATCCTTAAATAAATTAAACAAACGTTATAATTTATAAACGATTTCCATAGAGACTATTTTAAAATTTGAATTGGACATAACTTATAATCTAAAAGCTGAAATTTCAATTTTTCTCTTCCATTAGAAAATTATAATCAATTAGATTCAAACATTCCTTGTTTCATAGAATTCTGACTTAAAACAGATTCAGTATATTCGGTTGAAGTTTAAAACTCAATATTATGAACTACTGAGGCGTTACGTGCTCGTTTATAATATATATATAAATTTAAATGTTAAATCATCATTTAATTAACGAATTCTAAACTAATAATCCATAAATATTCCAAATATAATATTTAAAATAGATTTAAATATTCGATATCAATTAGCCGAAAAATCCGGGTCGTTACAGGTAGTTACTTGAGTTAATACTAGTTTATCCTATTTTGTTTCTACTGTTAGTTATATTTATCATACTCTGATTATGTTCATGCTCATTTATTGCTGGTATGAGATATATACGCTCCATGCTTGGATGTGTTCAAGTTTTGGTTTTTGTCAAAATTCAGGTGTAGAAAAGTGTGGGGTGTTACAGGATGGAGATGTAAGTTTTAAGCACTGATGCAGATATTTGATTGTTGTGGTTTCAAACTATATGTGACCGATATTTTGTTTGGCAAGCGATATTGGAGAATTGCTAGTGGTGATGGATGGCATTTTGGTTTGCGAAAATGGTTGGATGATGGATATGATTTTGTTTGTAGTAAGATTGTCTATAGTTTATTGGGATTGTTGGAGGTGTCGTTTGTGTATCAGAGGTTGCTGAGAGGTATTGTTATGAATATGATAGGATTTGATGGTCATTGTGGTTGTGATGTAATGAAAGGGGGAATGTATTATGTTGTGTAGTTTGTGATGACGTTGTCGATGAAGTTTCGATGATAAAGGTATTATTTGTGGAGTTTATGTTGAAGGGAAGGGAGGCTTTAAGGGGGAAACTTTTTCTTGTATTTTTTTTGAAAGTTGTTTTAAAAAAGGGAAAACAGATGTAAAAGAAATGGGAATAAAAGGTATAAAATTGGAAATAAATCAATGAAAAGTTTGCAAATATTTTCCACTTGTTTATAAAATTATAGCATCAATGAGTAATGCCAAATTAACTACTCAAGAATATTTTTTCCAAAACTAAAAAAACTAACATGAATTGGAAATGAAATAAAAAATAAAATTTAATTGTTGCCTCCCCGTTAATAGCTCTAAAAACATGACATTATTCTTCTATTAGATTAGAAAAGCACTGTTATGAAACAATATTGCAAATACATAGATGTGTAGTATGTAGTGTGCAAGTCGAACACAGGGAGGAAATTTAAATTCTATTATTTGTGCAATTTAATGGATGAATAAGACAAATTTAGAGGAGGTAGTTTGAAAACTACTATTGAATTTGTTACAAATTCGATTTTGATTATAGTAAATTTAATAACTAGCTAAGAAAAACAGTAAAACAACTATTGAATTTGCTATAGATTTTTACCTAATTGGATCTATATCAAATTCAATAACTAGCTAATAAAAACAAAACAAGAGAAAAGAAAGCAAAACTACAATTGAATTTGCTACATATTCGAATCTAATCGGATTTATATTAAATTCAATAACTAGTTAAGAAAAATAAAAAGGAAATACAAGAATTGCAAGAAAAATAAAAGCAAATAGCAAGTGGTAGTTTCAAACAAGCCTAATTGACTGCCATTCCCAATGTACCAGACCCAAGAGGAGTATATAAATAGAAGAAAAATAATTCTCAATACTTGAATGAAATTAACAATACATTTACATAGGTATTTATATTATAGATTTGCCAACAAAACACTAATCGAATCTTGATCAAATATCAATCAAATCTTGTAATATCTTGGAAATATCTTAGCCTCATTAGAAATCATTTGTTCTTCCTTCTCTGACATGTGTTTGAATGAGTTGTGATGATATATGCATATTTCTTCTACCAATTATTTTCTTGATTCCAAAAAGCCACTTGATATAAGATCTTCATCTACAGGTCTTTATAAATTTGGAAAGTTAATCTTTATTTTTCCTTGTTCTTCGTTTTTTATAACTGCATGTGGGTTGGTTGGCTTATTTGTAAAAGTGACAAAATAATACCAAATTAATATTTATTTATACACAAAAGGATGAAATATAAGCACATAAAATAAACTTATTTCCATGTTTACTAATTAACTCTTAAGACCGATGAATCTCTTACTTCTCAATTATTCCACGTCTTAATCGTTAGTCTTCTGATTAACATGTGTGATCTCACCATCTGTTGCTATACTTCTGATAGATAATTGGGGACGCATAACCATCGAATTAATCTTTTCAGATAGTTACTGAATCGGTACATCCTTTTCTTTAAGTCACACTAAATTTTTGACTAACTCTTACGTTTTTTCGACAACAAATTTCTGCTTATATTAGAAGTCTTACCATTTTTGAGCTTTCGAGATGTCTAAGGATGTAGTGCCAGTAGAAAATCTTTTCTTGATATCACTCAAGAGTTTGTATTTAATATCATTTAATCGGGTAATGATACGTGGTCCAATCCCTGCAAAAAGTTGGTTATTTTTCATGAAATGAGATAGATAATGAAGGTCACCAAATTAAGCAAACAATTTCACATTTGATTAGTAAATTCTTACAAGTTCGTATCAAATTCAATCAAAATTAGATTTGACGGACTTTCTAAAATTTTGAGACTATATTTTTTTCATTTTTTTGAGTCTTTTGGAAGTTAAGATAAGGGAAGTCTTAAAATTAAGTCTCATTCCCTTTATGGTACAGGTTGGGAGAAATATGTGATAAGCCCATGGAACAACTAGAAGTCTTGTCTAACCACTTAGCAAATTAGCATGATAATTCCACACGACGTAAAAAGCGTTCATCTTTTCTCTCTCATAGAAAGTCAAATCTTAAACTAGGTAGTTATGAGTATATATCTTACAGATATTTTAAAAAGCATTTCTTAGCTAATTCTGAAGTTCTAGGAGTTAAAAATTTCTTCTTAAAATTTATTTTAGTCTAATCAAGAGTTTTATGTGAATAAGACTACTTGAGGTTTCGGAGGTCTGTATAACACATAGAAAATTGGGTTAAATAAAAAAGAACATAATGCAAAAATTCATGAACCAAGCAAGAGATTATATGGATAGTCATTCGGTTTATACGATATTGGTTTCTATAAGTTGTTGGGAACAAACCTTTTTCAATATTACTTAAGCTTTTCAGGGGATATAGTGCAAACCAAGAGGGGAATTGGTGCAACCTTAAGAGGATTCTAACACTGGTCGCTATGAGAATTAGATTTCGGTAGCCATTTATATAACGGTGAAGGAAATATCTAATTAATGATGCGTATTTGCTCCCCTAGTAAGTAAAATCCATAAATTTTCAATGTAATAAACATTATACGTCGTCTCTTTTATCACATATTTATTTTCAGTCAGCATCCTGAAAAAGGTGGCGAGCTTATTTTTTCCTTCAGTAGTTACTCCCAATGATTTCTAGCTTTTTTTATAATGAGAGAAATTCTCTTCTTTTTAAATTTCCTCAAACTAACAACACTGAAATTAACCTTTGGTACCTCTTAGATAAATTTTTGTGTTGTTTTATCAACCTATCGAACTCCCTATTCAAGAAGGGAACAAAATAGGTATTTTAGCCTAATCCTTGGCTAAAAAGTTCACAAATAATGTCAAGGTTTGAAATTCCGTGTTCCATCTCTGTTTCGGTCATCAGAAGATTTTGATGTTTCGATTCCATTTTGAAAATTCTAGAATTTCCATTTTGTGAATTCCAGTCTTTTTTTTTGCAAATATGTAAAATAATATAAAACTTTATACATGAAATTTTGACATAAATGCTTTTCAAAATATTTCTATTTGCACAGACTTATAATTACATGATATATTTTGTTATAATATATAAGAAGCCACAGCCTGCATTTTTTATTAATAAAATAATTACTATGAAACCTTGTAAGCCCATATTGTCTAGCCTAGCCCATGAAGTAAATAGTTCCAAAACCAAATCAAAGCTCTGCAGGTTGCTTGAAATGAATAAGGGAAAAGCAAAAACCCTAAGTACGTTTTATCGCTTCCTTCCAGTCTTTCTGACCTTCCTCCCTCTATCTGCTACTGCATTTTCATCATTCTTGGTTACCTTCTCTCCTTCATGCGAGTCTTTTGCTTTTTACTTTTTCTCCTCACTCTAAGTTTTTTTTCTACTATGTTTCTAAAAATGGATTTTGAGGTAGATTTCGATTCGGTTATCGCCGAAACCGTATCGGAATAGGTGGGATTTTGGCAAACCGGCCGGAATCTCAAACCATGAAATGAACTAACCATCATATGGTAAATTTAAGCAGGTAAAAAAGGTAAATATATGTGTACAAATATGATACTAGAGTTTGTTGCTTTTCCTTGTCTTGTTTCCCCTATGGTAGGCCTTTTCTAGAGGAAGTTTTCTACTATGGAAAGTAGGGAATATTTATAATTTTGGCATCCTTGGCACTATCTTTTTCTCCTGAGCTTCGAGAAGACCATCACCACAGTCAACTTCTCCACCATTGAGTCCACCTCTATTGTGACATATGCTATGATCACCATACTCATCATTCTCATTATCATCTCTATTGTCATCATCATGATTACCCCTAGTCTTTGATTAATCATCACTATCATCTTCTATGTTATCAGTTTCAATGTCAACATCAATTAGAGGATCATAGAAAGTGAGTAAATCTATAGCATCAATATTTACGCCTTCATTAAAAGCTCTTATCATGTCTTTGAACTTCTCCTTTTGGTAGTTCATTATAGTGGATAAGAAAAAAATCTAGGTCTGGAAATTTCTCTCTGTTAAAGATATGAGCAAGGAAGAATGCTTTTTCGAAAGGTCTTCTGATTTTAGTTTCAATAAGATCGTGAAGGAATTATACACATTCTCCATAGCATCCTCAATTATTTAAATAGACCACACCAGGAGTCCCATCTTGCTTTTCAACTTCTCTTGGAGGATATCTTTATGACTTATAAGACTAGCAATTGTTGTACCAGAGTTGGTAAGCTTGTTGGTCAAATCTGTTACTTGAACTTTTGGATTTTGCTTTTTTCCCCTCTTTCTCAACGGGTGCATGTAGCTCCTAGAAGGGTTTTATAGCTTTCACTTTTTCTTCCCTTTCCCTATCTTTTTATTTTTCTTCTCAATCTTTAGCACTAGAGAGGTCAATGATTTGGGGGTTAAATAAGGAAGCTACCTCATTGAGTTTAATGATTTGGCCTGCTAATTCAGAAGTGTTATGTCGAGACTCAAATAAATGTTTGGTTGTCTGAAATGGATAACAAATGAAAAGTAAAGTTAGCAATTGCCATTAAAGATATAAAAAATAGTAGAAACAAGACAAAAGAAAACATACCAAAATAAAATGTTTTAGAACTAATAATTGTTCATCTAGAGAGGAAAGCTGAGCTTGCGATGATTTAAGACATAAGATAGACGGTGACTGGGTAACAAGTTGAATCAGGTCTTTGAACTTGTTTATTAGGAAGGTGTTAGAGATTTAGGTGGAAGATGATTATCAGAAGAAATCAAGAGGTCAAGCACCTCACACATACGATTAAGGGCCTTAAGAGAATTATAACAGCCCACATTTTATGTATCGGAAGATCGTAAAATATTTTTATTTTATTCCCTGAGGGTTGGATCATTCTCATATCTTAAGATGTTGCATATGGGGATGTGAGACATGTCCATAATTTTTACCAATTTTGTTTGTGACCATTTTCCCCCTATCAGTCTTGTACAAGGCATAACTTTTGACTCAGGTCGAATCAGGTGGTGAGGCCTGTGCTATTGGAAAGGAAATTATGATTACCTTTCCGTAGAGTGGTTACATTAAAGTTTTGGTTGTCTGTTTGAGAGGAATCGCTGTTTTAAGGTTTCACAGTTGGTTGTTCAGGTTTTGAGAGCCAAATGGGTTGATTTGGAAAGGCCCATTAGTGGGATGGTAGAAGCTATAAATAGGGGGTGAGGGATATGGGAAATGGTTTTAGTTTTTCATTCTCTCATTTGGTGGCCTTGTGTTCCTCCTTTCTCTTACACCTTTCCACCATTAAAAATCAAAATCTAAGGAAGTAAATCGAAGATCTACACCATTGGAGGCTAGATCTACATCATTTGAAGCGGGAATTCATCGGATCAAGGGGTTTGGTTCGAAGTGCTTGCTGTCTGGAATCTTATTACATTGATTTTTGCTTAATTAGGAGGATTGGTGAGTGATTTCCATCTCTCACATGGATTCAATGAAGTATATGAATGTTTGATCATGTTTTTCATCAAATTCAAGTGTTTTATCATAGATCTATACCATGCTAAGTCCATTTTCATATGAATCACCCTAGGATCTAAGTTGGCATGTTTAAACCGATAATTCTTATGTTATTTCATATGTTTATGCAAGTTAGTTTCGCAATTTAGACCATATGTTCATTTGGCATGATTTTTGTATGATTTTGATGAAATAGTCATTTTCATGTTGTTATTGATTTCATATCATGTTTGTGGTCATATTTGATCAGTTGGACAAGTTGGTTTCGTAGAATCTATCGTTTTGGCGAAGTTTTGGTCGAAATCGAGTTGAATTAGAAAATGCAGGTTTGGGTTGGCCATGGTAGGGATGGGTTAATCGAGAAGCTTGGTCCTAGTCGGTCTGGGTTGATGTCAGATCGAGCACGAAGTGTTGGATCGAGTAGGCTAGGGTCGTGCAAGAAGGGTTCAAGCATGGGCTCGAGTAGAGGGGTTCAGACAGGGTGGGTCGAGCAGAGCACTGGTTGAGCAAGGTTCTGGTCAAACTTAGGGTCGGGTCGAGCTCAGGGTTGGGTCGATCAAGCATCAGGTTGGTTTGTGTCTCTGGTCGGTCGTGTGATGTAAGGGTGGTTCCGGTCGTACCATGGTGGGTTGGACGGACAATGGCCGGGTCGGTCATGCATAACAGGGTCGGTCGCACCAAGAACACAAGGTCAATTTCTGGAAAAAAAATGTTTTTCGGGTATGACTCAGATTTGAAGAAAAAGCTTGGAAAAAAAAATTGGGGGGCAACCATCCAAACCCTAACTACAGCGCAGTGATGTAATTGGCTCGATGATGGTGTGACTTCGAAGTAAACTCAAGTAGGAAAGTTCGAAGTGTTGAAAGGCATTCGTTGATCAGTATAGAACAACGAATGAGGTGACAACTCAAAGGTCGTGAGTTGGTGGATAATGGTTACTTGAGCTATGAAGACTCATCGGGTTGGATGACTAGAGATGTGAAGGCCGAGAGATTATCATTGTTATAAGTTATAGCATGCTCAACGGAAGGGTACACTAGAGACGTCTAAAAGACTGGTTGTAGGTCGAGTACCCTGGGTATCGTTGAAAGGCCTAGTTGTCAAGGTTGGACATACATACTTATCGTTGAAAGACATATGGAGTTTATGCTAGAACTTGGGTTGCCATTAGCCCTTGACATATGGCAAGGTTGGTCGTCATATGATTAACGATGGTTCCAAAGCAGGATTGGCAGTGATAGCCAAAGTCAGTCATGGATGATTAGTTGTTTTGTTTATACCGTCTCATGTAGGTCGTCCAACATCGAAGGAGATGTTCCTTAGGTGCTTGTCTGATATTGTTTTAGGCCTTTGGGGTTTGTACTTGAGGGATGTTGAATTCGATTAGGATGGTTTACATGAGGTACATAAAATCTGGATGTTATGAGTGCTTTACCATGATTGAATGGGTGTTCTGGTTTCCATGGATGAATGGTTGAATTGTTTATTGTAAAGGTTATCACTGTCTGATGTGGGGAAGATAGGGTTGAGTTCTTCTATGATGTTATGGGTACATTACTATATTTATCTATCCATCCTCATATACTTTATTGTTGAAGTTTGTTAGCTGTTTTATCACTCATTAAGACTGTTGTCTGACTCAAGGTTTTATGTTTCCTCTTATTACCTTGGGTTGTTCATCCGGTTGTGGATAAGCAGACTAGGTATCAGATGACAGGTGATTAGTGAGGACGATGTTGTTGTGCGAAGGCGAGCAGGAGGCTGGCGTATTACTTTTACTACTATCTAGTATTTTTGTTTCTGCTATTTGAGTTGCTCTTTGAGTGTTGTAGTGAGGCCTTATTTACATACTTGATACTTCCTATGATGTTGGGATAATCTTTCAGGATGTTGTGGAAGTTCGAAAAGTTTGTTATTCACTACTATTACTTGTTGTATATATTCTATTATATTTTATCCTTGCGCTGTGAGTTCTACGACAGATTCCGATGTTGTTTGCCTACTCTGATGATCGTTCATAGCTGCTTAGCACACCTTTCAGCGCATTTTTCCTCTCGTCTAGTGCAGGAGTTTTGGGCGGTCATCGCATTTGATATCAGAGCTCCGATTATCAATTTAGCCAAAGTTCGCAGACGTAATTACGTATGAGAGACATACTTGTAGATTTCAGTTGGATGTATACTATATGATACTATATAGTAGAGTAGCGTTTGTACTTCTTTAGCAGCTTTACTTGCAAGTGGCTAATCATTCAAATTTGCAGATTTAGAATGAGTGGACAAACTACAAGACATACTGCTAGGGAAGGGGCTGTGCTTGGAGGGGGTAATGGTGGTACACTAGATCACATAGCCATGTTTGAGGCCATAATGGAAGTAGTCGTGTGAAGGTTACCCGCCCCAGTGCCTACCATGGTAGATGTAGGTGTGTGAGTTTCTGGGGTTATGGACTTTGCGAAGTTATGCAAGGATTATACATCTTCGGGAGAAAAACCATTCAAAGGATTTGAGATAGCTGAAAAGGTCCAGAGGTGGATGGATTCTTGTGTTCGTATCTTTGGAGACTTGAGTTTGGATGGTGCAACCAAGAGAAAGCTTACATCAAGGCAACTACAAAGCAGGGCCATGGAATGGTGCAATTCTTACACTTGAGACTCCAGAGGATGAGATTTCATGGGAACAATTCCAGGCTAAGTTTGAAGCAAAGTTTATTTCCATGGCTCAGAAATCCGTTCTCTTCAAGAAATTTGTGTAATTAAAGCAGGATGGTCGTCCTGTGCTTGATTACATTTCTGATTTCAAGGCCTTGTCCAAATATGCTCATTCATACATTGATACACCTTATCAGAAGAACGAGAAGTTCGTTATGGGTCTGGATACCTATATTGGATGGTCATTGGTGGATCATCTTGATGATTCATTCGAGAAGATTGTGGAGAAAGCTATTCGCCATGAGAACTTGTTTCCTAAGGAAGCAAATGTTGTCACTACAACCAAAGAAGTACAGAAACCACATCAATGAAGTAATAACAAGAAGAGGAAGCAGCAGCAACAGAAATAAAAGGATAGCCAAAAGAAGCCTAAGAGTGAGGTGGTTTGCTTTAACTGCCAACAGAAGGGTCATTACTCGAATGAGTGTAAGAATCTCAAAGCTGAGAAGAAGTGCTTCAAGTGTAGGAAGCCTGGGCATAAGAAGAAAGACTATCCGAAATCTGCTAAGGGCAAGCAGGTTGTGAAGCCATATGCTTTGGAAGTCGTGTCATCTTCTTCAAGAGCTCCTACTGTAGAGGAGAAGGGAAAGGGTGTCGTCGTTCAAGGTACTCTTTCAGTTAATGGTGTTTCAATTCGTGTGTTGTTCGATACTGGAGCATTGCATTCTTTCATTTGCAATGAGCTTGTGTGTCGCCTGGGTTTGGAAACCGAGATTTGTGATAGACCATTGATCGTGACTAATCCGGTTGGGGGTTCGTCCAGTTTGTGCATGTTGTGTCATGGTCTAGTGTTGTCGAATCATGGTTGCTCTTTTGTGTGTGATTGCTTTGTTCTTAACTTCGCTGGGTTTGGGATCATCTTGGGCATGGATTGGCTCAAGAGGTATACGGTAAGGCTGAACTGCGAGAAGCTAGAGGTGAGGGTTGGGGATATGGAAGGGCGAAAGGTGTTGATTAGATGTAAGCGTGAAGACGGGGTCTTCGTGAGCTATTTATATTCGCTTCGGATTCCACAGGAAGACTTGTCATCTGTGCTGGTCGCTAATGAGTAGGAGGATATTTTGACAAAGTCAAAGGGTTGCCTCCGCATCGTGAGATTGAGTTTAGGATCGATTTGGTCGAGGGTGCTAGACCAATTTTTATGCCTCCTAGACGGATGTCGCCTAAGGAACAGTGAGAGTTGGAGCTACAAGTTCGAGACCTTCTAGGAAAGAGATTCATTTGGAGAAGTGTTTCCGAATGGGGTGCACTAGTGGTGTTTGCAACAAAGGCAGATGGCTCGTTAAGATTGTATGTGGACTATTGTGAGCTGAATAAGGTGACTAAAATGAACAAGTATCTGTTGCCAAGGATTGATGACTTGTTCGGTCAGCTTTACGAGGCCAAAGTGTTTTCTCAGATGGATTAGGCAACGGGATTTCACCAGTTGAGGGTGGAAAAGTACAGTGTGCCAAAGACTTCTTTTAGGACACCATCTGGTTTCTTCGAATGGTTGGTGATGCCATTCGGGTAGACTAACGCGCCAGCGTATTTCGTAGATCTTATGAATAGAGTTTTCAGAGATTAGTTGAACAAGTTCGTGCTTGTGTTCGTGGACGACATTCTGGTTTACTCTTGGAATAAAGAAGAGCACAAGACGCACTTGAGAGTTATGTTGGAAATCTTGCGAAAACATCAGCTGAGAGCTAAGTTTTCGAAGTGTCACTTCTGGAAGAGTGAAGTGAGGTTCATAGGCCATGCAGTTTATGGAAATGGGATAGCAATTGACCCCGCTAAAATAGTAGTAATCCAAGACTGGGATAGACCTAAAAATGTGACGGATGTGAGAAGTTTCCTTGGGTTGGCTGGTTATTACCGATGGTTTATCAAGGATTTCTCCAAGGTAGCTACACCGTTAACAGGATTGATGAAAAAGAACCAAGTGTTCACATGGGATGTAAAGTGTGAGGAAGCATTCGGGATCCTGAAAAAATAAATGGACGAGTGCACCTGTGTTAACCATTCCAAGTGGAAATGAAGAGATGGTGGTATACACCGATGCATGTGGTACTGGGCATGGAGCAGTGATAATGCAAAAGGATAAGGTTGTGGCCTACGGAAGTCAACAACTATAGCCGTATGAGAAAAACTATCGAACTCATGATTTGGAGATGGTGACGATTGTGTTTGCTCGGAAGATGTGGAGACATTACCTATTGGGGGTTCGATTCGAGTTATATATGGATCACAATTTATTGAAGTATCTTTTCTCCTAAAAGAATTTGAATCTTCGGCAGCAAAGATGGTTGGAGTTTCTGGCATCGTATGATTTCGGTATAGCCTATACTCCTGGCAAAGGCAACACAGTGGATGATGCGCTGAGTCGAAGACACGCAAGTTCGGGAGCGATGTTTTCGGAATGGAAGAGCCTCGAGTATTTGAAAAGGTTTGATTTCAGGATAAGGTGCGAGTTGGAACCTGAAATGTTGGCAAGCTTATCGATAAGATCTACACTTATCGAAAGGATTGGCGAGAGCCAAAAGCGAGATGTGAAGCTTGTCGAGTTTATCGAGAAGCTAGAACCAGAAGATAAGGAGTTCGAGGTCAATCGAGAAGGTTGACTTCAAAAGAAAGGGCGATTAGTTGTACCTGATATCGGCGGATTGAGAGATGAGGTTCTAAGAGAATGTCATCACTTGAAGTTGACGATTCATCCCGGTGATAGTAAGATGTATAAGGACATGAAGCGAGTATACTACTGGGAGGGGATGAAGCGAGATATTGGAAAGTTCATTTCTAAATGCATGAATTGTCAGTTGGTGAAAGCTGAACATAAGAAGCCGAGTGGTTTGCTTCAGCCATTGGAAGTTCCTACGTGGAAGTGGGAGCAAATATCGATTGATTTTATCGATGGACTACCTAGAACCAAGGCAGGGAATGAAGGGATTTGGGTCATCATAGATCGTTTGACCAAAAGTGCAAAGTTCATTCCTGTCAAATCAACTAGGACGGCGTCAAAATTGGCTGAGCTTTATGTGAAATGGATATTTCAATTCCATGGTGTCCCAAGAGTATAGTGAGTGACCGAGATCCATTATTTACGAGTGGATTTTGGAAAAGTTTGCAAGAAGCTTTGGGAACTGAGTTATGCTTGAGTACGGCTTATCATCCCCAAACGGATGGTCAAACAGAGAGGGTTAATCGAGTTTTGAAAGATCTTCTGAGGGCTTGTGTGTTAGGCTTCGGAGGATCATGGGAATACCATCTACATCTAGTTGAGTTTGCATATAATAATAGATACCAATCCAGCATTGGGATGGCACCATACGAGGCGTTGTATGGGAGGCCGTGCAATTCTCCAGCTTGTTGGTTAGAAACTGGAGATAAGTTGATACTTGGGCCAGAGATGATTAGAGAAACCTTGGATTATATCGAGATCACTCGGCAACGAAAGAAGGTAGCCTGAGATCGTCAAAAGATTTATGCTGATAAGCATCGAAACCATTTGGAATTCGACGTTGGCGATTTGGTTTTTGTGAAGATTTCGCCGTTGAACCATGTGGTTCGATTTGGAAGTAAAGGAAAGTTGGCTCCTAGGTTTGTTGGACCATTTCCGGTAGTCGAGCGAATTAGAAAGCTCACATATAGATTGGAGTTACCCGAGAAGATGTCGAGTGTGCAAAATGTGTTCCATGTGTCATTTCTATAAATTTTGTGCATGGTTCGAATGCAGTGGTATCTACAGAGTAGTACGAAGACCTAGAAATAGAGACTGTAGTTGCGAAACCTTGTAAGCCGCTTCGTGTTGTGGGGAATGACACAAAACAGCTTAGGAGGAATATGGTTAAGCTAGTCAAGGTACAATGGAGTGAAGATGGAGACGATTGTATGTGGGAGATGGAAGAGAGCATGAGGGCGAATCATCCAGAACTTTTCGTCGGTAGGACCCTTTGACATCATTGTATCGTTATATCTTGTTGTTGTTTGATATAATTCCGCGTGCTAAGATAAGTCTATGGATGCATGGCTGGATGGTTGCTAGATTGGATGATATAATTGGCTTCTCATGGATGATAGGCATGCGGAATTGTTGTGGTTTCTTGGAATTTCGGGGGCGAAATTCTTAAGGGGGAGAATGTAACAGCCCGCTTTTTATGTATCGGAAGATCATAAAATATTTTTATTTTATTCCCTGAGGGTTGGATCATTCTCATATCATAATATGTTGCTTATGGGGATGTAAGACATGTCCATAATTTTTACCAATTTTATTTGTGATCATTTTCCCCTATCAGTCTTGTATAGGGGATAACTTTTGATTTAGGTCGAATCAGGTGGTGAGACCTATGCCATTGGAAAGGAAATGATGATTGCCTTTCCATAGAGTGGTTACATTAAAGTTTTGGTTCAGTGGTTTGGGAGGAATCGTTGTTTTAAGGTTTCACGGTTGGTTATTCAGGTTTTGAGAGCCACAATGGGCTGATTTGGGAAGGCCCGTTAGTGGGCAGGTAGAAGCTATAAATCGGGGTTGAAGGATATGGGAAATGGTTTTAGTTTTCCATTCTTTCATTTGGTGGCCTTGTGTTCCTCCTTCCGCTAACACCTTTCCACCAATAAAAATCAAAATCTAGGGAAGCAAAACGAAGATCTACACCATTGGAGGCTAGATCTA
Organism: Allium sativum; assembly: GCA_030737875.1. Classification (NCBI taxonomy): domain Eukaryota; kingdom Viridiplantae; phylum Streptophyta; class Magnoliopsida; order Asparagales; family Amaryllidaceae; genus Allium; species Allium sativum. Next base: position 914,707,750 of record CM060913.1, read on the forward strand.
CATCATTTGAAGCGGGAATTCATCAGATCAAGGGGTTTGGTTCGAAGTGCCTGTTGTCTGGAATCTTATTGCATTGATTTTTGCTTGTTTAGGAGGATCAGTGAGTGATTTACGTCTCTCACATGGATTCAATGAAGTATATGAATGTTTGATCATGTTTTTCACCAAATTTAAGTGTTTTATCATAGATCTATACCATGATAAGTCCATTTTCATATGAACCACCCTAGGATATAAGTTAACATGTTTAAACCGGTAATTCTTATGCTATTTCATATGTTTATGCAAGTTAGATTCACAATTTTGATTGTATGTTCATTTGGCATGATTTTTGTATGATTTTGGTGAAATAGTCATTTTCATGTTGTTATTGCTTTCATATTATGTTTGTGGTCATATTTGATGAGTTGGACAAGTTGGTTTCATCGAATCTATCGTTTTGGCGAGGTTTTAGTCGAAATCGGAGTTGACTTAGAAAATGCAGGTTTTGGGTCGGCCATGGTAGGGTCGGGTCGGTCGAGCTTAGCCCTGGTTGGTCTGGGTTGATGTTGGGTTGAGCAAGAAGTGTTGGATCGAGTAGGCTAGGGTCGTCCAAGGAGGGGCCAAGCATGGGCTCGAGTAGAGGGGTTCGGTCTGGTTGGGTCGAACAGAGCATTGGTCGAGCAGGGTTCTGGTCGAGCTTAGGGTCGCGTCGCGTCGAGCTCAGGGTTGGGTCGAGCAAGCATCAGGTCGGTCAGGATGGTTTGTGTCTCTGGTTGGTCGTGCGATGTAAAGGTGGTTCCGGTCGTACCATGGTGGGTCGGTCGGACAATGGCCGGGTCGGTCGTGCATAACAGGGTCGGTCGCACCAAGAAAACAGGGTCATTTTCTGAAAAATTATATTTTTTGGGTACGACTCAGATTTGAAGAAAAAGATTGGAAAAAAAATTTGGGGGCAACCATCCGAACCCTAGCCACAGCGCAGTGATGTAATTGACTTGACGATGGTGTGACTTCGAAGTAAACTCAAGTAGGAAGATTCGAAATGTTGAAAGGCATTCATTGATCGGTGTAGAACAGCGATTGAGGGGACAACTCAAAGGTCATGAGTTGGTGGATAATGGTTGCTTGAGAAGGTTGCTTGAGCTATGAAGAGTCATCGGGTTGGATGACTAGAGATCCGAAGGCCGAGAGATTATCAATGTCGTAATTTATAGCAGGCTCCAAGCAGGGTACACTAGAGACGTCTAAAAGACCGGTTGTAGGTTGAGTACCTTAGGTATCGTTGAAAGGCCTAGTTGTCAAGGTTGGACATACATACTTATCGTTGAAAAGCGTATGGAGTTTATGCTAGAACTGGGGTTGCCATTAGCCCTTGACATATGGCAAGGTTGGCCGTCATACGATTAACGATGGTTTCAAACCAGGATTGGCGGTGATAGCCAGAGTCAGTCATGGATGATTAGTTGTTCTGTTTATACCGTCTCATGTAGGCCATCCCACGTCGAAGGAGATGTTCCTTGGGTGCTTGTTTGATATTGGTTTAGGCCTCTGGGGCTTGTACTTGAGGAATGTTGAATTCGATTAGGATGGTTTACGTGAGGTGCATAAAATCCGGATGTTATGAGTGCTTTACCATGATTGAATGAGTGTTCTAGTTACCATGGATGAATGGTTGAATTGTTTATTGTAAAGGCTATCACTGTCCGATGTGGGGAAGATAGGGTTGAGTTCTTCTCTGGTGTTATGGGTATATTAGTATGTTTATCTATCCATCCTCATATACTTTATTGTTGAATTGTTAGTTGTTTTATCACTCACTAAGACTGTTGTCTGATTCAAGGTTTTATGTTTCCTCTTATTACCTGTAACAACCCGTAAAATGCGAGCCAGTTTGAAATTTTTATTTTGGCGATTTTAGCGAATTTTGAATATTTAAAATAGATTATTTTAAATAATATCGACGAGAAATTTATTTTGAATATAATTCGAACGTATATATTATACGCGTCGTCGTTAGAATATAAATAATTATATATAATTATAAATAGAATTGAAAATGGCGCGGTAGTTCGATAATTCGATTTCAAACTTCAATTGAATGTACCGGGTGCAAAACAATCCGGATTTTAGTGAAACCAGAAATAATGGGATCTATTTGATGATATCTTTCTAACGAATCCGACCAATCGAAATTTGATAGTCGGAATCGAAAGATATGTCCAGTTGAAAATTCTGAATAGTCGCTATGGAATTCAGGCCCTTAAAAATAGCAATTTTGCAAACGACCTCGGATTTCGACGAAACCAGTTTTGTTGGGTCCGTGATGTTAAGTTATTGCTAGATTCCAAATTTCATAATTTTTCGAATCAATATGTGAGCGTGGCAAAGGAAAACGCGTTTGACCAGTTTCAGTTGATTTTAATCGACTGGAAATTGGCCATTTTTCAAACGGTCTCAGAATTCGACGAAACTAGTTTTGTTAGGACCGTATCGTCAATACGAAGCTAGAAAATATTTTTCTGGAATTTTTCTAGTCAGTATGTGGCCCCGGTAATTTGAAAAGTACGTTTAAAATTCAATATAAGGATTTAAATGTAATTTCAACGGAAACTGATTCAAACGATCGATTCAGCTTGCGATACATATCCCATTGTGTTTGGAATAGGGGTATTTGGGTAGGGGCGACACTTGTTGGATTTAATTTGAAGTTCGGACGTGAGATTTCTCAATAAAGAAATTAATTGAATTAAATAATATATAAATATATACATTTATAACCTAACTTCACTATCTAACCCTAACTCAAATAAACCAGCCGACATTCAAAGAAATAGAGGGCCGATATCGCCCAATCTTCCTCCTCTTCATTCTCCTTCATCTCGCAACAAAATTCAATACTTAAAAAGGGGAATCGAAGAGCTCGACTAGCTCTTTCCAATCAACGGTGGTGATGGGTGTATACGGCCTGGATTTCTCGAACTAAGGGCACAAACGTGCTTCGTTCGAAGCAGGAATTGAAGGGCCAAGAGGCCACCGGAATTCGTACTGGTTGGGGCGGCGGTATCTCGTGGGTAGGGCGTTGAGATGGTGGAAGCTGATCGAAGGATGCTGGCCTGGTGGCGGCGCAAGCGAAGAGAGATGGTAGCGATGGATTCGAAGGAGTAAATTGGTTCGATGTCTGCTGAGAAACGCGCTTGGAAGAAAAATCAGTAAGCTAATTTATTTTTATATATATATATAGTTAGTTTATTTAAATTAGTAAATAAGCAGTAATAAAAATCTGATTTTAAAATATAATTAGAAATGATTTTAAAATATAATTAGCATTGTTAAAATCATTTTTCATGAATATAAAAATATACCTTGTTACAACAAAAACAGCTTTGTTTTTACAATAAAAAAATGGCATGATTTTAGCGAAGGAAAAAAATATATATGATTCTTATATAATATATATATATATATAGCGTTATTAAAAATATGATTTATATGTTTTGAACTTCGAAAGAAAAATATAGTTTATATGTTTTGAACTTCGAAAGAAAAATATAGTTTTTATGTTTTGAACTTCGAAAGAAAAATATAGTTTATATGTTTTGAACTTCGAAAGAAAAATATAGTTTTTATGTTTTGAACTTCGAAAGAAAAATATAGTTTTTATGTTTTGAACTTCAAAAGAAAAATATAGTTTTTATGTTTTGAACTTCGAAAGAAAAATATAGTTTTTATGTTTTGAACTTCGAAAGAAAAATATAGTTTTTATGTTTTGAACTTCAAAAGAAAAATATAGTTTTTATGTATTGAACTTCGAAAGAAAAATATAGTTTTTATGTTTTGAACTTCAAAAGAAAAATATAGTTTTTATGTTTTGAACTCCGAAAGAAAAATATAGTTTTTATGTTTTGAACTTCGAAAGAAAAATATAGTTTTTATGTTTTGAACTCCGAAAGAAAAATATAGTTTTTATGTTTTGAACTTCGAAAGAAAAATATAGTTTTTATGTTTTGAACTTCGAAAGAAAATGTGATTTTTATATATTGAATAACATAGTAAAAATTCGATTTTTATATATATTGAATAGCGAAGTAAAAATGTGATTTTTACGTATGTAGTGAAAGCAGCAACGAAGGTGACAAAAAGGCGAAACGACGAAGACTTCTGCAAAGGAGTGCCGTGGAGCTAGGATAGCTAATCTGTGAGAATTTCTCACCTTTCAATTTTATTTCTAGTTATATATATATACTAGGATGCAGACGGTGCTTAGTAGCACCCGACACAATCGTCCACAGACCATGGACTTGTTTGTTTGATTGTTTGGTGATTGATTGCGATATTGGTTTGAATGTGGTTTGTGATGTGAAAAATCGAATCGATAAATTGGTTAGGATTAGACGTGCGCCGTTATAAGGCGAAGGAGTAAGGCTAGGTTAGACTCTTACTCCAAATTTTGTGGTTTGCATAACGAAATTGAATGGTTTGATTGATGTGTGAATGGCGTGGGCCTTCACTAGACCGGGGATAAGGCTAGGCCTCGTCCCGTTTCTAGTATCGTGCCGTTATGCCGCCGAAATTTTCTAAAATAAGTTAGAAAAATAAAAATAGCATTTTATTTAACGAATGAACTGAATAGAAATTCATATGTTAAAATAAAATGTGTTATCGTTAAAAATATAATTTTTAACGTGAATGTGAATAAATAAATATTCATTTACAAACCAGACGGTTTGTTTATGTACACCTATTTGAATGACGTTGATTGGGTCGATAAATTTTACACATCGCCTAACTGCACAAATAAAATATGTGTTTGATTGTTTGAAACCCCACACGGGTGTTAGGATGAAATTTGAAGTTCACTCATCCTGATTGATTAAATATGTCGATCGATTGATTGACAAGCTGCTATAAGCGTTAAATGTCTATATTTGATGCTTATACAGTGTAGTGCACTTTGGTTGATGGTTGATTATTTTTCAAGGCTATTATACATGTGTTGTATGAAAATCCATATAATTAACTTTATATGGTAATTGATTGGGCCTCATTCCAGTTTTAAAATAGAAATATTTGAAAAAGAAATATTTGAAATAGAATATTTGAAAATAGAACTTTATGAAGCCGTGTTGATTAGATTGACGCCATTTTGACGTGAACGATATTTATATCGATTTTATCAATTTCGAATTGAATTGAAAACGATTTCGAAATGAATTGAATTGAAAACGAATTCGAAATGAATTGAATTGAAAACGATTTCGAAATGAATTGAATTGAAAAGCGATTTCGAAATGAATTGAATTGAAAACGATTTCGAAATGAATTGAATTGAAAACGATTTCGAAATGAATTGAATTGAATATGAATTCAAATTGAATTGAAATTTGAATTGAACAGAAATGAATTTTGAAACGAATTTATAAAGAAGAATTCAATTTTGCTTTGAATTGAAATGGAAGTTGAAATAGATTTTGAAATGAATTTAAAACTGTTTATATAATTCGTTTTTAAATAGAAATCGACGAAATATATTATATATATATTATATATAATATAATGGCCTGAATAGAACGCGCCGCGCCGCGGCAGTTCGCGAATTTCGACCATTTATTTCAAACGGACATTACGGGAGATCCGACCGTCGGATTCTCCTAAAACCGGAACCGCTGGGTTCGTATCGAAAAGAGCTTTCTAACGAATATTAGAAATTAGAAATCTAACGGTTGGATTTGGAATTATGTCCAAATCAAATTCGAAAAAGGTCGCTGTAAGTGCAGTTCGATGGCCATTGATGGAAATCGACTGTACGGGCCTTGATAAAATTATTAAAAATAGTAATAATTTGTGTAAAATCATAAGAAATGATTTAGAAAGAATTGGGATGAAAAACTCCATATTTGAAAAGATAAAAATAGATTTTTATCGAAATGAACTAGTTTTGAACTAGAATTATAATTCTATTTATTTTTAAATAAATAAATTGAATTCGAAAGGGGTTTTAAAAATAACCAGAATTTCCAATGATTGCATTGGAGTGGATTTGAATCGAAATTATCTTCGGAATATTTCGATGTTGGAATTCGTGATTATACAGGTGTTGTTATGGAAATTTGAAAGATATATATTAATATCGTTATTTCCAATACGACATTTGTGAGTCGTAGAATTCGATATTGAATATAAGCCGATATATTTTCTATTCAGAGCCTTGTATTGAATATCGAATGTGATTTGGGTTTGTCGTGAATGGTGTCTTCACTAACACTGTTCTTGAACCCAGTTGAGAAAAGATTAAATCTTTTTATTTAGATTTAATGAAGTGTACCAATTAAATAATATTTAATTGGAATTGAATTGATATTGATTTTTGGGTTTATCGTGAACAGTGTTTTAAATAACACTTGTTCTTTAACCCGATAATTAATGGAATGTGATTTGGGTTTGTCGTGAATGGTGTCTTCACTAACACTATTCTTGAACCCAGTTGAGAAAAGATTAAATCTTTTTATTTAGATTTAATGAAGTGTACCAATTAAATAATATTTAATTGGAATTGAATTGGTATTGATTTTTGGGTTTATCGTGAACAGTGTTTTAAATAACACTTGTTCTTTAACCCGATAATTAATGGAATGGGATTTTGGGTTTATCGTGAATCGTGTTTTAAATGACACTGATTCTTTAACCCAGATAATGATTAAAACTAAGTGGAGTTTTAATGAATCTTTAATTAGATTGAAAAGATCGAGAATGGAGGATCACCAGTTCTTGTTGCTGGCCCTGAGTAGGCCGGTAAAGACCCGCAACTTCCCTGTAAAGGAAAGCGTCGGATAGTTCGAGAACAAACCACAACAGAACGCATACAGAAGAACATTACATCGTATATTACAACAATGCATCAGATTACATGAATATACAGAGTATAAATGAATATTACACAGAAATATCAGAGATTTAAATTACATTTAAATACATCGCAGCGGAAAATAATACAATACACAACTAGAAGGAGATATACGGATACAAAGCTTTCCGGATATCGTTCCAGCTGTAAACCAGGATCCTGTGAATATAAATCTGCAAAACCAAAACTACTAGCTGCCCGTGTCAAAATAAGGGCACCCAGAGTTTAGGTTAAAAACAATAAACTCCAGGTCAGTCATGTGACTGGTGTGAGAACTAAAACAGTTAATCTTTATTTTTAAAGTTAGATAAATCAAGGGACCACGCCGTATAACACGGAACGGGTTTCCTCCCAAGAATACCAGTGCATAAAACAAACAGCGCAATGTTAAATAAAGAAAGATGAAGCTGTTATAAGACCCAGGTCCCATCACACAATGCAACGCAGCCGAGGATAGGGTTTTCCCTTATAACAGCCAAAGAATGCTTGATACGTTTAAAACAAATCATTTGATACTATTATAAGTGCATAGTGTATAAAACACTTCAAATCATAAGTATCAATCATAGGCGGCATGAGCGCCCCATCCCACTATGTCGCCATATATAGGATTACAACTAAAACCGCAAAGTCACGTATTTGGAAATTGGATTTCCATCTATGAACCGAGGCAAAAGATAGTCCTCAACCGATTCGAGACGCTCTAGCCCGTGTCTCAGGCAAGCGCGCAGGCAAGCCTTGGATCGTCAGGGCCGGTCCACACGGAGTGGATTATTATGCCTGAACAATACGTCTCCCCACCCTATGGGGTGTAAGTCTGGTCCGTCAGCCGACCAGAATGCATTCGGCCGAAACCGATATAACCGAGGCGCCTCGCAACCGCAACAACCACATAAGTCAAACTCGTCAGGGCGTGTAAAACCACTGACGCCACTTCTAGCTAGAAAGAAACGCAAGTCCTCCCTGAGGTCCGTCTCCCGTTTTTGGTTCATACCGGGTGTGAAACACGCGAGGTAAACGTTACACAAAGCTACGCCACAAAGGCCGTGCTTTGATCATCACCACAAGACTTTGCTTTTCAACAGAAGCCTTGATCATTTGCATCTTAGCATGCCACACAGGCAAACCACTCTATGCAACCGATATCAGTCACACAGAATGAAATCCGATGTCAGACACACAGTCCATTTACAAGTCCGTTCTGGGTCTGAACGAAACCGGAGGCACCTAGTACCTCGCATATCCATCGATCTCCAAGTACGTCTGGACGATCACCAACTGTTTCCATCTTCTTGGGTGTACAGCCCAATCAAGATCATCAGTTATCACCTAAACGACGTGAAGACCTCCGGTCTTCGACCATCGTCTTCATCTTCGACTTATCGTCGTATCAGTTATTCAGAATGGGATAAACCCGGTCTTTCCGAATAACTCGCGTATATTTTAAATAAGTGTTACACAAACACAACATACGCCTCATTCCAATTCATCAGTCACTAACCGTAAATTAATCAAGAGAATAATTCCCCAAATATTAACCCCGAAGGCCGAAACCAACATCAGATCAATATTCAGAAAACCATTCTGCTTGGCTAACCGACAGTTAGTTTCTAAATTTCACGTTCAAATCTAATTAAAGATTTAACTATCGCCTGGAGCAAAACTGGTGATCCTCCATTCTCGATCTTTTCAATCTAATTAAAGATTCATTAAAACTCCACTTAGTTTTAATCATTATCTGGGTTAAAGAATCAGTGTCATTTAAAACACGATTCACGATAAACCCAAAATCCCATTCCATTAATTATCGGGTTAAAGAACAAGTGTTATTTAAAACACTGTTCACGATAAACCCAAAAATCAATACCAATTCAATTCCAATTAAATATTATTTAATTGGTACACTTCATTAAATCTAAATAAAAAGATTTAATCTTTTCTCAACTGGGTTCAAGAATAGTGTTAGTGAAGACACCATTCACGACAAACCCAAATCACATTCCATTAATTATCGGGTTAAAGAACAAGTGTTATTTAAAACACTGTTCACGATAAACCCAAAAATCAATATCAATTCAATTCCAATTAAATATTATTTAATTGGTACACTTCATTAAATCTAAATAAAAAGATTTAATCTTTTCTTAACTGGGTTCAAGAACAGTGTTAGTGAAGACACCATTCACGACAAACCCAAATCACATTCGATATTCAATACAAGGCTCTGAATAGAAAATATATCGGCTTATATTCAATATCGAATTCTACGACTCACAAATGTCGTATTGGAAATAACGATATCAATATATATCTTTCAAATTTCCATAACAACACCTGTATAATCACGAATTCCAACATCGAAATATTCCGAAGATAATTTCGATTCAAATCCACTCCAATGCAATCATTGGAAATTCTGGTTATTTTTAAAACCCCTTTCGAATTCAATTTATTTATTTAAAAATAAATAGAATTATAATTCTAGTTCAAAACTAGTTCATTTCGATAAAAATCTATTTTTATCTTTTCAAATATGGAGTTTTTCATCCCAATTCTTTCTAAATCATTTCTTATGATTTTACACAAATTATTACTATTTTTAATAATTTTATCAAGGCCCGTACAGTCGATTTCCATCAATGGCCATCGAACTGCACTTACAGCGACCTTTTTCGAATTTGATTTGGACATAATTCCAAATCCAACCGTTAGATTTCTAATTTCTAATATTCGTTAGAAAGCTCTTTTCGATACGAACCCAGCGGTTCCGGTTTTAGGAGAATCCGACGGTCGGATCTCCCGTAATGTCCGTTTGAAATAAATGGTCGAAATTCGCGAACTGCCGCGGCGCGGCGCGTTCTATTCAGGCCATTATATTATATATAATATATATATAATATATTTCGTCGATTTCTATTTAAAAACGAATTATATAAACAGTTTTAAATTCATTTCAAAATCTATTTCAACTTCCATTTCAATTCAAAGCAAAATTGAATTCTTCTTTATAAATTCGTTTCAAAATTCATTTCTGTTCAATTCAAATTTCAATTCAATTTGAATTCATATTCAATTCAATTCATTTCGAAATCGTTTTCAATTCAATTCATTTCGAAATCGTTTTCAATTCAATTCATTTCGAAATCGCTTTTCAATTCAATTCATTTCGAAATCGTTTTCAATTCAATTCATTTCGAATTCGTTTTCAATTCAATTCATTTCGAAATCGTTTTCAATTCAATTCGAAATCGATAAAATCGATATAAATATCGTTCACGTCAAAATGGCGTCAATCTAATCAACACGGCTTCATAAAGTTCTATTTTCAAATATTCTATTTCAAATATTTCTTTTTCAAATATTTCTATTTTAAAACTGGAATGAGGCCCAATCAATTACCATATAAAGTTAATTATATGGATTTTCATACAACACATGTATAATAGCCTTGAAAAATAATCAACCATCAACCAAAGTGCACTACACTGTATAAGCATCAAATATAGACATTTAACGCTTATAGCAGCTTGTCAATCAATCGATCGACATATTTAATCAATCAGGATGAGTGAACTTCAAATTTCATCCTAACACCCGTGTGGGGTTTCAAACAATCAAACACATATTTTATTTGTGCAGTTAGGCGATGTGTAAAATTTATCGACCCAATCAACGTCATTCAAATAGGTGTACATAAACAAACCGTCTGGTTTGTAAATGAATATTTATTTATTCACATTCACGTTAAAAATTATATTTTTAACGATAACACATTTTATTTTAACATATGAATTTCTATTCAGTTCATTCGTTAAATAAAATGCTATTTTTATTTTTCTAACTTATTTTAGAGAATTTCGGCGGCATAACGGCACGATACTAGAAACGGGACGAGGCCTAGCCTTATCCCCGGTCTAGTGAAGGCCCACGCCATTCACACATCAATCAAACCATTCAATTTCGTTATGCAAACCACAAAATTTGGAGTAAGAGTCTAACCTAGCCTTACTCCTTCGCCTTATAACGGCGCACGTCTAATCCTAACCAATTTATCGATTCGATTTTTCACATCACAAACCACATTCAAACCAATATCGCAATCAATCACCAAACAATCAAACAAACAAGTCCATGGTCTGTGGACGATTGTGTCGGGTGCTACTAAGCACCGTCTGCATCCTAGTATATATATATAACTAGAAATAAAATTGAAAGGTGAGAAATTCTCACAGATTAGCTATCCTAGCTCCACGGCACTCCTTTGCAGAAGTCTTCGTCGTTTCGCCTTTTTGTCACCTTCGTTGCTGCTTTCACTACATACGTAAAAATCACATTTTTACTTCGCTATTCAATATATATAAAAATCGAATTTTTACTATGTTATTCAATATATAAAAATCACATTTTCTTTCGAAGTTCAAAACATAAAAACTATATTTTTCTTTCGAAGTTCAAAACATAAAAACTATATTTTTCTTTCGGAGTTCAAAACATAAAAACTATATTTTTCTTTCGAAGTTCAAAACATAAAAACTATATTTTTCTTTCGGAGTTCAAAACATAAAAACTATATTTTTCTTTTGAAGTTCAAAACATAAAAACTATATTTTTCTTTCGAAGTTCAATACATAAAAACTATATTTTTCTTTTGAAGTTCAAAACATAAAAACTATATTTTTCTTTCGAAGTTCAAAACATAAAAACTATATTTTTCTTTCGAAGTTCAAAACATAAAAACTATATTTTTCTTTTGAAGTTCAAAACATAAAAACTATATTTTTCTTTCGAAGTTCAAAACATAAAAACTATATTTTTCTTTCGAAGTTCAAAACATATAAACTATATTTTTCTTTCGAAGTTCAAAACATAAAAACTATATTTTTCTTTCGAAGTTCAAAACATATAAACTATATTTTTCTTTCGAAGTTCAAAACATATAAATCATATTTTTAATAACGCTATATATATATATATATTATATAAGAATCATATATATTTTTTTCCTTCGCTAAAATCATGCCATTTTTTTATTGTAAAAACAAAGCTGTTTTTGTTGTAACAAGGTATATTTTTATATTCATGAAAAATGATTTTAACAATGCTAATTATATTTTAAAATCATTTCTAATTATATTTTAAAATCAGATTTTTATTACTGCTTATTTACTAATTTAAATAAACTAACTATATATATATATAAAAATAAATTAGCTTACTGATTTTTCTTCCAAGCGCGTTTCTCAGCAGACATCGAACCAATTTACTCCTTCGAACCCATCGCTACCATCTCTCTTCGCTTGCGCCGCCACCAGGCCAGCATCCTTCGATCAGCTTCCACCATCTCAACGCCCTACCCACGAGATACCGCCGCCCCAACCAGTACGAATTCCGGTGGCCTCTTGGCCCTTCAATTCCTGCTTCGAACGAAGCACGTTTGTGCCCTTAGTTCGAGAAATCCAGGCCGTATACACCCATCACCACCGTTGATTGGAAAGAGCTAGTCGAGCTCTTCGATTCCCCTTTTTAAGTATTGAATTTTGTTGCGAGATGAAGGAGAATGAAGAGGAGGAAGATTGGGCGATATCGGCCCTCTATTTCTTTGAATGTCGGCTGGTTTATTTGAGTTAGGGTTAGATAGTGAAGTTAGGTTATAAATGTATATATTTATATATTATTTAATTCAATTAATTTCTTTATTGAGAAATCTCACGTCCGAACTTCAAATTAAATCCAACAAGTGTCGCCCCTACCCAAATACCCCTATTCCAAACACAATGGGATATGTATCGCAAGCTGAATCGATCGTTTGAATCAGTTTCCGTTGAAATTACATTTAAATCCTTATATTGAATTTTAAACGTACTTTTCAAATTACCGGGGCCACATACTGACTAGAAAAATTCCAGAAAAATATTTTCTAGCTTCGTATTGACGATACGGTCCTAACAAAACTAGTTTCGTCGAATTCTGAGACCGTTTGAAAAATGGCCAATTTCCAGTCGATTAAAATCAACTGAAACTGGTCAAACGCGTTTTCCTTTGCCACGCTCACATATTGATTCGAAAAATTATGAAATTTGGAATATAGCAATAACTTAACATCACGGACCCAACAAAACTGGTTTCGTCGAAATCCGAGGTCGTTTGCAAAATTGCTATTTTTAAGGGCCTGAATTCCATAGCGACTATTCAGAATTTTCAACTGGACATATCTTTCGATTCCGGCTATCAAATTTCGATTGGTCGGATTCGTTAGAAAGATATCATCAAATAGATCCCATTATTTCTGGTTTCACTAAAATCCGGATTGTTTTGCACCCGGTACATTCAATTGAAGTTTGAAATCGAATTATCGAACTACCGCGCCATTTTCAATTCTATTTATAATTATATATAATTATTTATATTCTAACGACGACGCGTATAATATATACGTTCGAATTATATTCAAAATAAATTTCTCGTCGATATTATTTAAAATAATCTATTTTAAATATTCAAAATTCGCTAAAATCGCCAAAATAAAAATTTCAAACTGGCTCGCATTTTACGGGTTGTTACAATCTCCCCCACTTAAAACTTTTCGTCCCCGAAAAGGAACAAAGTCGAAAGTGGTTTGATTAATCAACTCTACGTTCGATCTGGCTTCCATTCTCCAACTCTTTAGTTTCTGAGAATTTTCAAAATTTCAAAAATTTGGCTAACACCCTAAATTTTTGAAAAATTTCGCCATAACCTCCCCTGCAATGGGAGCATCGGGGAATTTCAAATAGCTTCCCCGGTCCTTCAGATCTCAAAAAGAAAAAGAAAAAGCCAAGCGGCTAGCCAATAGGCTCACAAAATCATCATCACCCAAACAAAACAGGAAATTATGTAGTAAACATGTACCTATTTGTCGGGCAAACAAATCTTATTCCCTGCTCTAGCCTCCTTGCTATGACCTGTTCAATGATACATACGTATATGCAAGCAAACGCAACCAATTTTCGATATAATTCAATATTTGGTACCATTTGGCTAAATGGTTCAAAATTAGCAAACAATTAAACAAACAACACAAACATCAATCCATTAGTGAATTAGAGTTTCAAATTCATAATTTTGATACATATACAAAAATCAGATTTTGATGCCAAATCACAACAATGTATTCTAACTATATTAGTTTTGGTTCTCACACCAGTCTAATGGGAAATATATAGAAATCTCACTTTCGTCACTCGAAAATAAATACTGGCGACAGTGCCCCATCACCAGAATCATTCCCGGGCACTAGAGGGATTCTATATCTACCCAATATATTAAAACTTCGAATACACGTTTGCAAGACATATATGCAAAATCTTTATATATCGGATTGTCCTAATCAATATAAATAAATAATCAACTACGAATAATTGATTTAAATTTTCAAAACAAAACTTGTTTTTATTTTCAAAAATATACTCTTCACACTCGTTCTAGGATACTACTGATCTCATCTCTAACGAGTCATTCCCGTTGGATATTACTAATCCAGTATCTGATGAATTCTTTCGTACGGTTCTAATGTGTCTTGTTCTCTGAGCTTTGTAAACCAAAGCTCTGATACCTTGGGTTGTTCATCCGGTTGTGGATAAGCAGACTAGGTACCAGATGACAGGTGATTACTGAGGACGATGTTGTTGTGCGAAGGCGAGCAGGAGGCTGGCGTATTACTTTTACTACTATCTAGTATTTCTGTTTCTGCTGTTTGAGTTGCTCTTTGAGTGTTGTAGTGAGGCCTTATTTACATACTTGATATTTCCTATGATGTTGGGATAATCTTTCAGGATGTTGTGGAAGTTTGAAAAGTTTATTATATGATGCTTCACTACTATTACCTGTTGTATATATTCTATTATATTTTATCCTTGCGCTGTGAGTTCTACGACAGTTTCCGATGTTGTTTACCTACTCTGATGATCGCCCATAGCTGCCTGGCATACCTTTCAGCCCATTGTTCTTCTTGTTTAGTGTAGGGGTTATGGGCAGTCATCACAAGAATCAAGGGTGGTAATCTTCAATGTGGAATCTTGGAACTATATCATTATCTTTGCTTATCTAGAAGGACTGTATTTGATATGATTGCCTGATTGGGCTTTGACTTATGCCTGCATTCTTCATCAAGAGTAACGAAAGTGTAATCACTTATATGTCTTTTTGATGGATTATCAAAAAAAATTCTCTTTGTAGGCTCGTATGAATTATGAACATCAACTACAGAACATTTGGATCCTATACCTTAGGCCGAAGGAGAATTAATGACTGTTTTGCTTGATATTGTGGGGAGAGCCCCAGTAGTTCCCTTTTCCTTAGAGTTAGTAATTGTGGTAAACGTTTCTAAATCTAAAGAATGTGTTTATGAAATAGTATTAATGAAAGATCTAACTAAGTTACCAAAGAGTACCTGAGAACTACCTTGAA
Source organism: Allium sativum (assembly GCA_030737875.1). Taxonomy (NCBI): domain Eukaryota; kingdom Viridiplantae; phylum Streptophyta; class Magnoliopsida; order Asparagales; family Amaryllidaceae; genus Allium; species Allium sativum. Next base: position 914,723,078 of record CM060913.1, read on the forward strand.
ATGGCGGATACTAATGTTGATGTTGGATTTTTCTTAATTGAACATCAACACCACATTTTAATGTAAATCGGATAATAATCACAGTAAGTAGTCATAAAGCAGTCAAAAAATGCATAAAAGTAATGGAGACGCTAAATTTATAATGGTTCAGCAAATCGTGCATACGTCCACTTGTTGCAGTCTTATTGTTTATACTATATGATCACAAGTACATTTCAATTTGATTCTAAAATGCAGGGAAAAGTTATTATTTTTGGCAAAGTCGACAAAGTGACTGCAAACACTTATATTATTATTATAACAAATAGTAATTACAATAGTTCCAGGGGAATTTCCAATTACCAATCTACTACAAACGGTTTTTAAGGTGGACCGTCCACTGTTCGGTTTTTAAGGTGGACCATCCACCATTATCCTAAACTAGGTAACAGCACTGGAGCTAACCTCCACATAGGGATAAAATGACATGATACATGGCATACTTAAAAAAAGTGCATTTACATATCGAATTACAATTTCACACTTACAAACAGTACACACGCTGAAAAATACCATTTGTTGCAAATTGCAGCACCATTATAGTATATATCACACGTAGAGATAGCATGAAAGCGAACCATCAAAGAACATGGAGTTTGACCATTGCAATAGAAGGTGCAGTCAAGACCTAGCCTACCTCAAGCTACACACCAGACCAGTACTGTAATGACATGGGATTTCGGTCAACTAATTTTAAATATTTGGGGTGGATAATATAAATGGAATTTTATATTAAGTTATTAATTTAATAATCAATTTTGATTCAATATCGAATATATTAAACCATTGTAATACAAAAAATAATTCAGTTCGAGATTTACAACTGAATTAAATACAGTTCAAACTTTTGTTTGAATTAGAATAATAATATTAAATTATTATCGAAGAATTTAATGGTTTGAATTTAATTTATTGATTAAAATAATATCTTCTTCAGACGATAAAATTGGACTTCGTCACCAATCCCAGTGTATCCGAAATAGGGGTATTACCTTGAGATTGTCAGTTGTTGGGTTCAGAAAGGAGTTCGGAATCATGACGTATTTTAAATTAAAGGACAACGGTTGAAAAACAAATTTAAAATAAAATAAAACATTTTAGTTGTGGACAAAAACAAGGGGCCGTGTATCCTCCATCTCCACACAAAAGAGAACACCATGACTTCCTTCCTTCACCACAAATCAAAACAAACCCCTTTGCCTATATAAATTAACCATCGCTACTTCTGTTTTCTCATTCTAGAAATAAATCAGTTCAAGCATTCTTCTTATGTTCCTTCTTTTCCCAATCCAATCGGAAATCACGAGTTCATCTAAGGCTTGGCGGCAAAGTCACTCGCGTGTAGGAAGGAGAAGCTGTCACCATTGTGGATTTTGTTCGATGGTGGGTTTCCGTCTTGCTTTGAGGGGTGCGATTTGAGGGAACTTGACAGAAGCGGAGGGCGACGTCGTTGTTGGTTTCGAACTGGAGTTCGACAGTGGAGGTTAATGATTTCGAATTGATGTTTATTGTGGTAGTATCGTGATTTACAGTTATGAGGTTGGGTGTTGTTAGGACCACGGTTGATGTCGGCTACTAGGAGGATGCGATGGGGCTTTGAATTCTGGAATGGTGCAACATTTGAGGAGCGCGATGTTTGGGATTTACTGGAGTTCGGCAGTAGAGATCTTGGATCTGTTTTTGGGCAATGAACCGTCAACAGAGTTTGGCCTACATATGAGGGTTGATGTGTTTTTAAATAAATTGCAGTGCCAAGTCTGAAATGGGAAAGACAACAGGTTCTTTTGGTTCGGAGGAAAGATGGAGTTGAAGTGGGTTTGTCGCTAATTTGCAGTAATGCTTTGGTTTGGCAAAAAGGAGCGATGCATTTAGGGGTTGCTAGGGCTTTCAACAGGGAGGCATTTTGTAACGACCCGAAAATGTGGTCCAATTTGAGCTGACCAAATAACACAAGTCCAACCCCAAATTGCACTGGAAATTCAAGAAACTAATAGAAAGAAGATAGAGGGTGAGAATAGATAAGATAGAAACTTATAGAATAGAAGAAGAAGAAGAAGAACATCACCATCAGAGTAAATGCGAAACTCACAGCGAAACGAATAAAATATAACATAACTTTTGAAATAAAACAATTATGTATACAATAGCACTTATTAGAGTACAACACTTACAACAACAGCGGAAATAATAATAGCTATAGAATCTTGAAGCCTCCTGCTCCAAGCTCCCCAAGTGTATCTGTAAATCCCGACTACTTGACTGCCCGTACAAATTTAGGCACCCAAGAGTTTAGGGAAACAAAACAAAATAAACTCCGAGTCAATCATGGGACTGGTAAGAGTAAAACAGTTTAAAATGGTCTGAACAAGTAAACGATATCTCATAAGACCACGCCGTATAACGGAACGGTTTTTCCCTTATGAGAATCCAAAATATCTTTATATCAAAAACCTTTTGATATTATAATAATGTCTATGTACAAATAGATATCAATCTAGCAGAAACGCTTTCATCTCATGTTCTACATATAGTATACAATCGAAACCGCAAGCACGTATTGGGTAACGGATTTCCAACTATGACAAGGTATGGAACCACCTTCCGATCAGTGTACTCTAGGAACGATACACTGGAGTTCAACAAGAACATCTTGCGACTCAGTCACACGTGACCGACCACTCATTTCGCTTGAGTGTATCGAATGTACATCACCAACGGTCGGGATCAGCAACCGTTCCCGTATATATATATATATATATATATATATATATATATATATATATATATATATATGGGATAGAATTGATAGATTAAAGAAGCAAATGAATATTCTCTAGATAGGTGATTACACACCCTACTTCGGAGCGACCGACTTAGCCATGTTGCCTGCCCGATTTATGTCATTTATCGGATGTGAGGCTAAAAGCTACGCTTATCTTTTTCAAATCGTATCTTCATTTACTTGGAATACCACATCGTCATACCCGCCAAATCATTATCGATTCCCCTAATAGTATCACGGGTATGAAGCTAAGAGAAACAAATTCCTCCACCACCAAACGTAATACGTTGAAGAGATCAACATATATGATTCGTTAGGAATACTCTGTCAGACATTCGTCCATACAAGTTGTCCTGGGACTGGACAAACCGAAGGCACTATTCAGTACATCCATCTTAGGCACTGTTATCTAAGACTTATACAATAGCCATTGCACTTTACTCCGTCTTCAATATATTCAGCGTACTTGATTCGCAACGCTTATGCCAATACAGAGTGGTTCTTTGGATAATAATCCAACCGGTCTCTCCATATTAACAACGTTAAAATGGTCAAAACTTTAATAGTCGGTGATTTAACTATCAAAGAAAAACTCGTGTGCAAACAACGATATTATTTCCAGATGGAAATTATATCAATCAAACATCATGTATATCTGTACATATTTCCTTATTTTCTATATTTAAAAAATATTCGTTATCAACGTTGGAAAACATTTCCATTGTTTATTTACGTATCACTATCCTTCCACAACTATTAGTCCCTAATTATAAACTAGTATGAGAATGATTTCCTAAGTATAAACCCCGAAGGCCGAAACCAACATCAGATCGATGCTCAGAAAACCATTCAACTTACTAATCTCTAGTCAGTTTCTAATTTTGCTTAACGCTATTTCTTTAACTCCATTTGATTAACTCTAATTGATTTACTCTAATTCGAATAACTAGTAACTGTTTTAACTTTATTTCAAATAACTATATTCGATTTAACTCCATTCGCTTGACTCTAGATCGCAACGATCACAATGGTTACGCCTGATTCCCTCAGGAAACATCCGACCGCCGTAGGCTATCTGCAGCCCTGCGAATTACGCTAGCAGTCATGCTAAATGGTAACTTATCCTGAATAACTATGTTTGACTAACTTCTTCGAATAAACTATATTTGATTAACTTCTTTTTGATAACTCTAATCGGCTAACTCTTTCCTATCTCGTTAATTTCCTTTTTCCTTTTATCCTATTTATTTTCTAAATAAATGTTCCTTTTACAATTCCATTTATTTTCTAAATAAATATTCTCCTTTATAATATCTTATGATTTTATAAATGCTTTATTTTCAAATTACCTCCTTTTATAAAATCGGTTGATTATATAAAATTCATTTATTTCAATATACATTGAAATATCCCTTTTTACATCCCAGGGTCTTTTTATGATATTTAAAATATCGAATAACAATGATCAATATCATTCAAACATACCGAATCAACAACAGATTTTATAGCACAACATATATCACAATATATGAAAACGGTAAATTAAATGTTGAGGAATCCAGTCGGATCCCTCCAACCTGTCTCCCTGCATCCACAGATGTTACACGGTATAATATACATCAATTTCATTTCAATATGAAATGTTCTGATAAACAACATCAACATATATTTAGCGGTTTATATATATGTATATATATATATATATATATATATATATATTCAACTAACTGACTAGCTGTTCAATCAACCAAATCAACACATAGCAATCAGTCATCGTTTATCAGTTCTAAATATACGTTGTAAAAATAGAACTGTTTAGAGTTGGTGAGTTTTACTGACATTGGCAGTTCATCGTTAAAGAACGACAAACTGTCATTTGATTTGAATCAAACAGTTTATTTCGTCATAAATTCATACGAGCCCCAATCCACTTCCAATCAGTTCCATGGTGTTGTCGTCGTCCATACGATCCTAATGGATCCGACCGTTCGTAAACCGACACTGTATGACAAAGATATGACTTACACAAGTTATACAATCATTTAAATTAAAATAACTTGACTAACTTTCTAATTGGGCTTAACCAAACTTGTTCGGCCCACTTACCCTTCCAAACCCCCAACCCGGAATGAAACCCTTCTCCCCCAAATCTTAGTAACCTGTCACTCCTGTACTTCATATTTCCATTGTCGATTCTTCACCTCATTCTCCCTCCCAGATTCATGAAACACCTCAATTCCTTCACCAATCTCACTCTCTTTGATTTCTCCTTCTCCCTACACCCAAAACATTGAACTCGCACATCGGGTTCAAATCCCATTCTCCAGTATTTTGTGCACTGTCGAGAACAGCCATCGACATTTTATTGTTCGAATTCCTCAGCACTTTGCACCAAAGTGCTAAACCACCTCCTGAATCCCAATCTAACCACCAAATTGAGAATAGAAGCCTCAAATCTCCACTTTGTTGGAACCCTAGCTGACGCTGTAACAAAACAGCGAAACCAAGTGATGCTCGAACTCAACAAGGACCATACCAGTGCGAAGCTCTTATCAAGTGTAGACGAACGAACTTGGTTTCAGTATTTATGGAATTTGATTTCATTTCTTTTGATTTTCCAAAGAATGAACTTCACTGTAATTTTTTCTCTGAGGTTACGGCGACTCATTGACTTCTGGAAAAATGAATTAGGTTAAAAAGAGTTAAGGTGTTTTTATAGTAGAAATATAATATTTTTATATTTGATTTTATTTTGATTTTTAAGCAAACGCTATACGTGTTAGTCCTCAAAAATTCCTGTGACCACATACGATACCCAAAAACTATGAAACTGGACATGCAGCTACAGTTCGACATTACGGTCCAAACGAAACTGGTTTCGTCGAATTCCGACTCTGTATGCTCACACAGCGTATTTTTAACCATCGAAATACTGACTGTTTTTCACTCTAAAAATCCCCAAACTTGGAATCTAACAATAATTTAATATTGCGGATCCAATAAAATTAGTTCGTCGAATTCCGACTTCGTTTGCAAAAGTGGCTATTTTTAAAGCTCTAAATAGCCTATTTAAATATATAAATATAATTGAATTTAATATTTAAAAATAAATATTAACGTCTACATTCACATGGAATACCGTACAGCTTCAGAATATTCCTATATGGATTTACAACTCGATATTACATCGTCAGAGTTATATCGATGTTCGATTTCTATTTAAATCCTTCTATAAAATATAATTAAATCGTTATGGTCAGGGTGCTGCATTTCTGAGAATTTGATTTGGACGTAACTCAAAATCTACACACGAAATCCCGATTTTTCTCTTCCACTAGAAAGATATACTCCACCAGCTCCACATGTTTCTTGTTTCATAGAAATCCGATTTAAAACGAACCCTGTATATTCAGTTGAAGTTCAAATCGCCAAATAGGGAACTGCCGCGCCATTTTGAGCTCTATTTTAATTATATTAAAATCCTACGTTCAAACTGACGTCGATTGAATATCTTCATCAATATAATTCAACTCCAAGCTGAATTAAATCTTAGGGATGACCCCGTTCATAGAATATTGTGATTTCCAATATTTTGATTATTTCTGAATTAAATATAATATTCTATTATTTAAATTAATTAAATAAATCACTTATTTAATTAAATCACCATTTAATTCACTATATCACTATTTATATAATTAAATAAATTAATTATAATACCTCTGACAATGCGGGTCATTACATTCTTCCCCACTTGAAATAATTTCGTCCTCGAAATTGCTAAGGTAGAGGACGACCCTATCTATTGGAATTCCTAAGATTTGTTTACACCTTATTTCTGATTTCAACTGAACCAATTAATATAGACTAAAATATTTATTCATTCCGACTAACTAAAATTACCAAAAAATTTGAAAATTTTCTAACACTTTAAATCCTTGGAAAATTTCGCCATAACCTCCTTTGTACAGCCCTATCGGTAAAACCACAACTCGCCTCTCTAGGCCTTCTCCAACCCAAAAGAAAATAAAACAACCAAGCGGCTTGCCAATTCGGCTCATAAATCTCATGCTTATATCAAATGTAAACTTGTACCTTTTTGTCGGGCATATCACTATGTCCTTTGCATCTGTTACCAATTCAACGTATACCAATGTCATTCCAACTTGATCTCAAATCAATTTATCTTTAACACAACCATTCGCTTATACCTAAGTCGAATTTCATTTCAAACTCAAGCACTATTCTTGATTTCCCATCCATAACTCACCAGCCCAATATAATTCCAGATTATCTCTAATCAAGTCTAATCCCACTTGACATCAATCTATTTCCATATGATTTTCACTTAACTGGCTTTTAATTCCATCTCAATTTTATTGGATTTTACAAATTTTACTTTAATTTGTTTTTATCTTAAACAGCCTTTACCTGGGATTTTCAAATAGCTTGGTTTTTCCCAAAAATCAAATATCCATTCCTGGAATTTCAAACCAACTTGTTTTTCTCAAAACAATTCAAAAACAAAATCTTTGGTAGTAATCCGTCACTTAGAAACTCGAAAATCACACCGATGATGCTGCGCAGTCAACATCGGAGTTACTTTCCAGCGACTGTAGTGAGTTCAATACTATATCACTTTCAGATTGAAAAACATTTTCAAAATCTCCCAGGAACTTAAAATTTCCTTATTTTAATTCCAATTCTTATTTAAATTCAGATTCAATTCATTTCAATTTCATATAATTCACTTATATGAATTTCTGGTTAGTTATATATAACCATTTCACTTTATAATCTTACTCGATTATAATTACAACCAATATATCTAATATATATTTCCTCTATATCAGAATATACTCTGGTAAACTTATTTTAATTTACCCTCTTTACAAAACATATCATGTCGACCCATCGTATTCGACTATTTACAAACTCCTACCGATACAGTGGATCAAACTGATCGATCAGATCCCATAAACAACTCAACCAATGAATCCCCACAATATAAAACAAATTTTATATCAAATAACAAATACGTTCACTCGTATATATACACTCAAACTCAATCTAGGGTATTACTAACCCTATCCCTACCGAGTCACGCCACAGAGCCAAGGTAATTCTTAACTTAAGCTCTGATACCAACTATAATGACCCGAAAATCCGGTCCAATTTGAGCTGACCAAATAACATAAGTCCAACCCCAAATTGCACTGGAAATTCAAGAAACTAATAGAATGAAGATAGAGGGTGAGAATAGATAAGATAGAAACTTATAGAATAGAAGAAGAAGAACATCATCATCAGAGTAAACACGAAACTCACAGCGAAACAAATAAAATATAACATAACTTTTGAACTAAAACAATTATGTATACAATAGCACTTATCAGAGTACAACACTTACAACAACAGCTGAAATAATAATAGCTATAGAATCTTGAAGCCTCCTGCTCCAAGCTCCCCAAGTGTATCTGTAAATCCCAACTACTTGACTGCCCGTACAAATTTAGGCACCCAAGAGTTTAGGGAAACAAAACAAAATAAAATTCGGGTCAATCATGGGAGTAGTATGAGTAAAACAGTTCAAAACGGTCTGAACAAGTAAACGATATCTCATAAGACCACGCCGTATAATGGAACTGGTTTTTCCCTTATGAGAATCCAAAATATCTTTATATCAAAAACCTTTTGATATTATAATAATGTCTATGTACAAATAGATATCAATCTAGCAGAAACGCTTTCATCTCACGTTCTACATATAGTATACAATCGAAAACGCAAGCACGTATTGGGTAATGGATTTCCAACTATGACAAGGTATGGAACCAACTTCCGATCAGTGTACTCTAGGAACGATACACTGGAGTTCAACAAGAACATCTTGCAACTCAGCCACACATGACCGACCACTCATTTCGCTTGAGTGTATCGAATGTACATCACCAACGGTTGGGATCAGCAACCGTTCCCGTATATATATATATATATATATATATATATATATGTGACAGCATTGATAGATTAAAGAAGCAAATGAATATTCTCTAGATAGGTGATTATACACCCTACTTCGGAGTGACCGACTTAGCCATGTTGCCTGCCCGATTTCTTTCATTTACTGGATGTGAGGCTAAAACCTACGCTTATCTTTTTCGTATCGTATCTTCATTTACTTGGAATACCACATCGTTATACCCGCCAAATCATTATCGATTCCCCTAACAATATCACGGGTATGAAGCTAAGAAAAACGAATTCCTCCGCCACCAAATGTAATACGTTGAAGAGATCAACATATATGATTCGTTAGAATACTCTGTCAGACATTCGTTCATACAAGTTGTCCTGGGACTGGAAAAACCGAAGGCACTATTCAGTACATCCATCTTAGGCACTGTTATCTAAGACTTATACAATAGCCCTTGCACTTTACTCCGTCTTCAATATATTCAGCGTACTTGATTCGCAACGCTTATGCCAATACAGAGTAGTTCTTTGGATAATAATCCAACCGGTCTCTCCATATTAACAACGTTAAAATGGTCAAAACTTTGATAGTCGATGATTTTACTATCAAAGAAAAACTCGTGTGCAAACAACGATATTATTTCCAGATGGAAATTATATCAATCAAACATCATGTATATCTATACATATTTCATTATTTTCTATATTTAGAAAATATTCGTTATCAACGTTGGAAAACATTTCCATTGTTTATTTACGTATCACTATCCTTCCACAACTATTAGTCCCTAACTATAAACTAGTATGAGAACGATTCCCTAAGTATAAACCCCGAAGGCCGAAACCAACATCAGATCGATACTCAGAAATCCATTCAACTTACTAATCTCTAGTCAGTTTCTAATTTTGCTTAACTCTATTTCTTTAACTCCATTCGATTAACTCTAATTGATTTACTCTAATTCATAGTATCCGTTTTAACTTTATTTCGAATAACTATATTCGATTTAACTCCATTCGCTTGACTATAGATCGCAGCAATCACAATGGTTACGCCTGATTCCCTCAGGAAACATCCTACCGCCATAGGCTATCTGCAGCCCTGCGAATTACGCTAGCAGTCGTGCTAAATGGTAACTTATCTTGAATAACTATGTTTGACTAACTTCTTCGAATAAACTATATTTTATTAACTTCTTTTTGATAACTCTATTTGATAACTCTAATCGATTAACTCTTTCCTATCTCGTTAATTTCCTTTTATCCTATTTATTTTCTAAATAAATGTTCCTTTTACAATTCCATTTATTTTCTAAATAAATATTCTCCTTTATAATATCTTATGATTTTATAAATGCTTTAGTTTCAAATTATTTCCTTTTATAAAATCGGCTGATTATATAAAATTCCTTTATTTCAATATACATTGAAATATCCCTTTTTACATCCCAGGGTCTTTTTATGATATTTAAAATATCGAATAACAATGATCAATATCATTCAAACATACCGAATCAACAACAGATTTTATAGCACAACATATATCACAATATATGAAAACGGTAAATTAAATGTTGAGGAATCCAGTCGGATCCCTCCAACCTGTCTCCCTGCATCCACAGATGTTACACTGTATAATATACATCAATTTCATTTCAATATGAAATGTTCTGATAAACAACATCAACATATATTTAACGGTTTATATATATATATATATATATATATATATATAATTTCAACTAATTGACTAGTAGTTCAATCAACCAAATCAACACATAGCAATCTATCATCATTTATCAGTTCTAAATATACATTGTAAAAATAGAACTGTTCAGAGTTGATGAGTTTTACTCACATTGGCAGTTCATCGTTGTAGAACGATAAACTTCGTTTGATTTGAATCAAACAGCTTATTTCGCCATAAATTCATACGGGCCCCAATCCACTTCCAGTCAGTTCCATGGTGTTTTCGTCGTCCATACGATCCTAACGAATCCGACCGTTCGTAAAACTGACACTGTATGACAAAGATATGACTTACACAAGTTATACAATCATTTAAATTAAAATAACTTGACTAACTTTCTAATTGGGCTTAACCAAACTTGTTCGGCCCACTTACCCTTCCAAACCCCCAATCCACGATGAAACCCTTCTCCCCCAAATCTTAGTAACCCGTCGCTCCTGTACTTCATATTTCCATTGTCGATTTTTCACCTCATTCTCCCTCCTAGGTTCATGAAACACCTCAATTCCTTCACCAATCTCTCTCTCTTTGACTTCTCCTTCTCCCTATACCCAAAACATTGAACTCGCACATCGGATTCAAATCCCATTCTCCAGTATTTCGTGCACTGTCGAGAACAGCCATCGACATTTTATTGTTCGAATTCCTCAGCACTTTGCACCAAGCTGCTAAACACCTCCTGAATCCCAATCTAACCACCAAATCGAGAATAGAAGCCTTAAATCTCCACTTTGTTGGAACCCTAGCCGACGCTGTAACAAAATAGCGAAACCAAGTGATGCTCGAACTTAACAGGGACCATACCAGTGCGAAGCTCTTATCAAGTGTAGACGAACGAACTTGGTTTCAGTATTTATGGAATTTGGTTTCATTTCTTTTGATTTTCCAAAGCATGAACTTCTCTGTATTTTTTCTCTGAGGTTACGGCGACTCATTGACTTCTGGAAAATGAATTAGGTTAAAAAATGTTAAGGTGTTTTTTAGTAGAAATATTTGACTTTATTTTGATTTTTAAGCAAAAGCTATACGTATTTGTCCTCTAAAATTCCTGTGACCACAAATGATACCCAAAAACTATGAAACTGGACATGCAACTACAGTTCACATTACGGTCCCAACGAAACTGGTTTCGTCGAATTCCGACTCCGTATGCTCACACAGCGTATTTTTAACCATCGAAATACTGACTGTTTTTCACTCTAAAAATCCGTGCGGTCACCCAATGACTCTAAAAATCACCAAACTTGGAATCTAACAATAATTTAATATTGCGGATCCAATAAAATTAATTTCGTCGAATTCCGACTTCGTTTGCAAAAGTGGCTATTTTTAAAGCTCTAAATAGCCTATTTAAATATACAAATATATTTAATATAATTGAATTAAATATTTAAAAATAAATATTAACGTCTACATTCGCATGGAATACCGTATAGCTTCAGAATATTCCTATATGGATTTACAACTCGATATTACATCGTCAGAGTTATATCGATGTTCGATTTCTATTAAATCCTTATATAAAATATAATTAAATCGTTATGGTCAGTGCACTGCATTTCTGAGAATTTGATTTGGACGTAACTCAAAATCTACACACGAAATCCTGATTTTTCTCTTCCACTTGAAAGATATACTCCACCAGCTCCACACGTTTCTTGTTTCACAGAAATCCGATTTAAAACAAACCCTGTATATTCAGTTGAAGTTCAAATCGCCAAATAGTGAACTGCCGCGCCATTTTGAGCTCTATTTTAATTATATTAAAATCCTACATTCAAACTGACGTCGATTGAATATCTTCGTCAATATAATTCAACTCTAAGCTGAATTAAATCTTAGGGATGACCCCGTACACAGAATATTGTGATTTCCAATATTTTGATTATTTCTGAATTAAATATATTATTCTACTATTTAAATTAATTAAATAAATCACTTATTTAATTAAATCACCATTTAATTCACTATATCACTATTTATATAATTAAATAAATTAATTATAATACCTCTGACAATGCGGGTCATTACACATTTCAAGTGGAGTTTGGGGAGCATGGTACTAGTCGATGATAGCAATTATGAGGAGTTATAGGGATTGAGATTCGCAGCAGTAGTGGGATCATTCTGGTAGTTTAAAGTGATGTAGCAAGCATAAGTTTAGTAGTGAAGTCGAGGCGTGATTTATCGAGGGCAGCGAGGTACATTTTTAAAATTAAATATACATAGAATAATTAAATTATATGCGTTAGTAGTTCACTTAAATAAACCATCATTTAATCGACAATTAAATTAATTGAATCGTAGGTCCAAAGTATATTTATTCGAAAATATCCATGGTCGTGATGAGATGGAATTCAACTGGGTATTCAGCACAAATAAAAATCAAAGTGAGTAAATCTTACTCACTTTATTTAGAATTATTTTTATTCATTATAAATAATTGTTGTTGTTTGGTTGGATATTTCTGATTGCTTTAAATATATTAGTTATTTAGGGATGACTATTATATATATATATATATTGGGTTGATGATTGGTTGGATTCCCGCAGTATCATTAGCGGATGCCCACAGTTTCATAGCGGATGATTTCCCTATGCGCCCCACAAATATATTAGTGGATGACCTTCATACCGCGATATCCTACCTCGAAGCAGGATGGGTATTTCTATGTTGACTAACGTCGGTGGATGCAGGAAAACAGGTTGGAGGAATCCGACTGGATTCCTCAAAAATATATTATCTGTTTATTTATTTGTTGGCATATATACTGTCATACATGATGTGTTAGAAAACCTGAAATAAATAATTGGTTGTTTGGTGTTTGAATATCACTGGGCCTAAGTGTTATTTTATAAAAATACCCTGAAAGGGGTATTTGAGATTTAAAAGAGGAAATTCTATTTTTCTTAAATAGAATTTGAATTCTTAAATAGATTTGAAGTATAAACTTGTTTTGAAAAATAAAACAAGTGGTTCCTTTATAAACGAAGTTTATAAATAGTTCTTTTATAAACGAAGTTTATAAATGAAGTAAAAAGAATTATCATTGGATAATTCAGAAATAAAAATACAAGTGTGAAATATAAAGGGAAACCTATTTTCCAAAAGTAGAAATATCGATTTCAAAAGGAATTGAAATCGAGACTAGTTTAAAGGAATTGAATATAGTAATTTAAATGGAATTCGAGTATAGAATTTGAACATAGAAATTTAAATAGAATATAAATAAAGGAAATTTGAATATAGAAATCAAATAGAATTTGAATAATAGAATTCAAATGGAGTTTAACTATAGAATTTGGAAATAGAATTTCAAAAGGGATTTGAATAAAGGAATTTAAATAGAATTTGTATATAGAAATTCAAACAGGATTTGAATAAAGGAAATTCAAACATAGAATTTAAATAAGAAAATTGAAAAGGGATTTGAATAAAGGAATTGAAATATAAATTGAATAGAGTTGAATAGGGATTTGAATAAAGGAATTTAAATGGAATTTGAATATAGGAAATTCAAATAGAACTGAAAATGGAAATTCTGAATTAAAGTCGAACTTTGAAAGGTAAATGGGATTTGAGAATTTATATTCGGAATTGAATATGAAATGTTATTGAAATTTAGAATTTCTATTAGTTTATAAGTTGAAATATATTTGAACATATCCTGTTCAATGTGAAATTGACAAAAGGAGTAAATTTGCAAGTTAATTAACAAGTTAAGTTAAAACGATTGAATTGAGTTGAAATAAATTAGAAATGAATGGATATACATTAGATAGGGTGGGAATGAAGTATAGAAGAGATATAAATAGAATGCCCGACAAAAAGGTACGTATTTAATTCATATATGAGATTTTATGCGCCGTATCGGTAAGCCGCTTGGCTTTTTTTTTTTGGATTGGTGAGGCCCATGGGAGGCTATTTGAAATATCCCGATGCTCCCGGTACAAAGGAGGTTATGGCGAATTTTTCCGGGAATTTAAGGAGTTAGAATATTTTTTAGAAAATTTGATAGTTAGAAATCAACGTATCGATATATATATAGAAGTCGATAAGAAAACGAACTTAGAAATAGAATAGTAAATCAAAAAGGAATTCTAGAATAAAATATCGTAAGAATAGAAAGAGAAAGTATATACGTTTTTAAAAGTGAATAAATAATTATATGGTATTGATTATTCGAGTAAGTATTCATATCTGTTTTGAGGTTATAAATGTTATTCAGTCAAGGTCTGAGAGGTAGTTATACCCCAACTTGATTGATTTCATTATTAACAAATAAATAGTAAGACTTCAAGCTCGAAAATCAATGTTGGATAAGAGTTAGTTGAATATAGTATTTGGGTTGTCGTAACGATGTTTTACACAGCATCCGTTTTAACCCAAATAAGTGTAAACTTGGAAATAGAATAAAAGATATTTCCTAAGTATAGAAATAAACGAGATCGGAAAAGAGATAGGTAATTGAAATATTTTCCAATTATAAATAGCATATATTTCTTGAAGTTTAGAAAATAAAGGAAGGCGATATTCGGAAATGTTTTCCAAATAACGTAAAAGGCCAATATGGTTATTGAAAATATTTGGTTAACAAATATTGATAAAGAGATGGAGAAGTGATTTAATTAATGGAATATTAATTTAAGGGCTCAGTGATTGTTTGATAATTGGATAAACACTTGTTTTCTTTGATAGTTAAATCATCGACTATCGAAACACTTGTTTTTATTCGATAGTTAAATCACAGACTATCGAAGTTTTTGACCATCGTTGTCAATATGGAGAGACCGGTTGGATTATTATCCGAAGAACCACTCTGTATTGGCAGTAGCATTGCGAATCAGATTATATAAAGATAATCGAAGACGGAGTAGAGTGTAAGGACTTTTTCTATTAATAGAAATTGTACCTTCGGTTCATCCTGTTTCTGGGTGACTTGTATGGATGAATGTCTGACAGAGTATTTCCAGAAAGGTCACGTACATTGATTTCTTCAACAGTACCAAGAGTGGAAGCGGAGAAGGAAACTTCTTTAGCTAACACGTAATGTACTGTTGTAGACGTCAATTAATGATTTTTGATGGATCTGACAATGTAGCATTCGAAGTGAATCTGATGTGATGATAAATCGTAGCCTCTGGCCTCAACAACCGGTAAATGACAGAAATCGGGCAGGTAGCATGGCTATGTAGGTCGCACCTATTAGGGTGTATAATCACCTGATCTAGAGTTTCATTTACTTCTAAAAATCTATTGTCGATGCTGTTCCACTCGGGAAACGGTTGCTGATCCCAACCGTTGGTGATATACATTCGATATACTCAAGTGAAATGAGTGGTCGGTCATGTGTGGCTGAGTTGCAAGATGTTCTTGTTGAACTCGGTGTATTCTCCTCTAGAGATACACCTGCGGCAGGTGGTTCCATACCTTGTCATAGTTGAAAATCCATTACCCAATAAGTGCTTGCGGTTTTGATTGTATATTAATTATGTGGAACGTGAGATGCAAACGTTCCACTAGATTGTTATTTACTTGATTTAGACATTATTATAATATTAAAAGAGTTTTGATATAAAGATTATCGTTCCTTTCAAAGGGATTTTGAAAGTTATATCAAGTGTTTGGATACTCATAAGGGAAAAACCCGTTCCGTGTTATACGGCGTGGTCTTATGAGATATCATTTAGTTTTTGAAACTGTTTTAAACTGTTTACTCATACCAGTCCCATGACTGACCTGGAGTTTATTTTGTTTTGTTCTACCTAAACTCTTAGGTGCCTAAATTTGTACGGGCAGTCTAGTAGTTCAGGATTTTACAGATCTATCTAAAGGAACTTGGAGCAGGAGGCTTCAGCGTTAGTTATATAGAGTTTTGTTCCGTTGTGTTGTAAGTGTTGTACTCTGATAAGTGTATGCTATACAGTTAAGATTTTGTATTTCAAAGATATGATATATTATATTTTGTTCCGCTGCGATGTGAGATTCTGTGTTGTTGTTTTTGTTCTTCTTCTATCTTTTTCTTCTAATAAAAAAATGTTTCGTATTTTCATGATATTTGGGTTGGACGTATGATGTATACAGTCAACTCTGATATTATGACTTTGCGGGTCATTACAGTTAGTATCAGAGCTTAGGTTGAGCGAATACCTAGGCTTGTTGGAATGTGCTCATTAGAGATAGGGTTAGTAGCACCCTAGAATGAGTTAAGTGTGTATATATATACGAGAGAGCGTACTTGTTATTTGATATAAAAACTGTTTTATATTGTGTTGACTAGTCTGTTGAGTTAATTATGAATTCTGATCGAATCGTGGGATGCCACGATGTCGATAGGAATTTATAAACACTTGAACAGGAGATTGGACACGATATTGTTTTAAATGGTTGGGTTGATTGTTCAGATTATAATCAAATTAGATTATAAAACAGAAATAGTTATATATAACCAATAGAATTTGTATAAGAATGAAAAATATACAAATGTGATAAATTGAAATTGAATTCCAACCAGAATTCAGAATTTAAAATTTTGGGAAGTTGGAAAATATTTTCCGAATTTTATTAAAATAATATAGCTTTATTTTGGAAGGATTTTTGAATAAAAATCATTTGAATGGATTTTGAATATGATAAAGCATTGAACTCACTTCAGTGGCTGGGAAATAATTCTGATGATGGTCGCAATATCATCAGTGTTCATTTTCAAGTTTCTAAGTGATGAATTGCTTCCTTAGAAAAGTTTTTGATGGAAAATTTGTTTGAAAGGAAAACAAATTGTTTGAAAATTCAAATGTTTTTAATTTGAGATGGATATAAATATATGTATATATTTATATTACTTCAAAGGAGTTTTGAAATAAAACCCTGGGAAAGTGAATGATTGAAATTAAATTTAACTTAAGTAAGTTAAATGGATCGAAATGAATAAATTGAGTAAGATCAATATGAATGAAATATGAATTGGGTGTGAATAAAGGGAAAAACCAAAAGAGTTAAACAGAAAATATATTTGTAAAACAAATATAAAGGAAATATATTTGTAAAACAAATAAAAAGGAAATATTTGCAAAACATTTACAAATAGAATAAATGGAAGTGTTTGTTTGTAGAAAATAAATAGAATGTTATAAATGAGATATTTATTTGTTAAATAAATAGAATTTAATCAAAGGAATATTTAGAAGATGAATAGAAAATGGAAATATGTTTTTAACAGATAAATAGAAAAGATTAATTTATAAATAACAGTTTATAAATTAAATTGAATATTTATCATTCGATAAATGGAATATATAAGTCTGAACTTATATAAAGAAGAGATATTGGTTTTTAACACCGATAGTTTTAAACAGAAGGGGTACAGAACACTTGTATAAGTGAAGTAACGTTACTAAAGAGAACATTTATAAAGTGAAGAACCGTTACTAAAAGAAAATCTTTATAAAAGAATAAATGTTATCCAATAGGAGTTATTCGAATAAGAGAAGTCGATTAGAATTAGAATAAATCGATTAGAGTAAGAATTAACCAGTTAGAGTTAATCAGTTAGGATTAATCCGTAGAGTTAATTGAATATTAGTTATTCAATTAGAATTTATCGAATATTTGTTATTCAAATTTAGAGTTAACCAGATAGAGTAAATTAAACATAGTTAATCTAGTTAGGATTTAATTGAATGTTAATTATTCAATTAAAGTTGATCGAATATAGTTATTGAGATAGAGTTAGTCAAACATAATTACTCATGATAAGTTGCCATTTCGTACGACTGCTAGCGTAATTCGCAGGGCTGCAGATAATCTAGGGCGGTCGGATGTTTCCTGAGGGAATCAGGCGTAACCATTTTGATCGCTGCGACCTAGAGTCAAGCGAATGGAGTTAAATCAAGTATTAGTTATTCGAATAGAATTAAAGGAGTTATCAAATATTCGTTATTCGAATAGAATTAAAGGAGTTATCAAATATTAGTTATTCGAATAAAGTTAAAAGGAGTTATCGAACATTAGTTATTCGAATAGAATTAAAGGAGTTAATCAAATATAGTTTATTCGAATAGAGTTGAAGGAGTTATCGAATATAGCTTATTTGGAAGGAGTTAAGTGAAAAGAGCTAATTAAATAGAGTAAATTGATAAGAGTAAATTGAATAGAGTAAATCGAATATAGTTTATTCGAAGAAAGGTTTCGAATCTAGTTATTCGAAAGAGAGATTATCGAATATAGTTATTCGAAGGGAGGAGTTATCGAATAGGGATTTATTCGAAAGAGAGTTACGTAAGGAAGTTTGAAATGTTAAGTATCAACATAAATAAGTTTTGAAAAGATAAATGGGTTTGTAGCACTTTTTCTACCTTAGCAATTTCGAGGACGAAATTATTTTAAGTGGGGAAGATTGTAATGACCGGGATTTCGGTCAACTAATTTTAAATATTTGGGGTGGATAATATAAATGTAATTTTATATTAAGTTATTAATTTAATAATCAATTTCGATTTAATATTGAATATATTAAACCATCGTAATATGGAAAATAATTCAATTCGAGATTTACAACTGTATTAAATACAGTTCAAACTTTTGTTTGAATTAGAATAATAATATTAAATTATTATCGAAGAATTTAATGGTTTGAATTTAATTTATTGATTTAAAATAATATCTTCTTCAGACGATAAAATTGGACTTAGTGACCAATCCCAGTGTGTCCGAAATAGGGGTATTACCCTAAGATTGTCAGTTGTTGGGTTCAGAAAGGAGTTCGAAATCATGACGTATTTTAAATTAAAGGATAACGGTTGAAAAACAAATTTAAAATAAAATAAAATATTTTAGTTGTGGACAAAAACAAGGGGCCGTGTATCCTCCATCTCCACACAAAAGAGAACACCATGACTTCCTTCACCACAAATCAAAACAAACACCTTCGCCTATATAAATTAACCATCGCTACTTCTGTTTTCTCATTCTAGAAATAAATCAGTTCAAGCTTTCATCTTCCGTTTCTTCTTTTCCCAATCCAATTGGAAATCACGAGTTCATCTAAGGCATGGCGGCAAAGTTGCTCGCGTGTAGGAAGGAGAAGCTGTCACCGTTGTGGGTTTTGTTCGATGGTGGGTTTCCGTCTTGCTTTGAGGTGTGCGATTTGAGGGAACTCGACAGAAGGGGAGGGCGATGTCGTTGTTGGTTGCGAACTGGAGTTCGACACTGGAGGTTAATGATTTCGAATTGATGTTTATTGTGGTGGTATCGCGATTTACAGTGATGCGCTTGGGTGCTGTTAGGACCATGGTTGATGTCGGCTACTAGGAGGTTGCGATAGGGCTTTGAATTCTGGAATGGTGCGGCATTTGAGGAGCGCGATGTTTGGGATTTACTGGAGTTCGACAGTATAGATCTCAGATCTGTTTTTAGGCAATGAACGGTCAACAGAGTTTGGCCTACATATGAGGGTTGATGTGTTTTTAAACAAATTGCAGTGCCAAGTCTGAAATGGGAAAGACTACAGGTTCTTTTGGTTCGGAGGAAAGATGGAGTTGAAGTGGGTTTGTCGCTAATTTGCAGTAATGGTTTGGTTTGGCAAAAAGGAGCGATGCATTTAGGGGTTGCTAGGGCTTTCAACAGGGAGGCATTTCAAGTGGAGTTTGGGGAGCATGGTACTAGTCGATGATAGCAATTATGAGGAGTTGTAGGGATTGAGATTTCCAGCGGCAGTGGGATCATTCTGGTAGTGTAAAGTGATGTAGCAAGCATCAGTTTAGTAGTGAAGTCGAGGCATGATTTATCAAGGGCAGCGAGGTACATTTTTAAAATTAAATATACATAGAGTAATTAAATTATATGTTTTAGTAGTTCACTTAAATAAACCATTGTTTAATTGATAATTAGATTAATTAAATCGTAGGTCCAAAGTATATTTATTCAAAAAGATCCATGGTTGTGATGAGATGGAATTCAACTGGGTATTCAGCACAAATAAAAATCAAAGTGAGTAAATCTCACTCACTTTAATTAGAATTATTTTTATTCATTAAAAATAATTGATGTTGTTTGGTTGAATTTTTCTGGTTTCTTTAAATATATTAGTTATTTAGGGTTGACTATTATATATATATATATATATATATATATATTGGGTTGATGATTGGTTGGATAACCGCAGTATCATTAGCGGATGCCCGCAGTTTCATAGCGGATGATTTCCTTATGCGCCCTACAAATATATTAGTGGATGATCTTCATACCACGATATCCTGCCTCGTAGCAGCATGGGTATTACTATGTTGACTAACGTCTGTGGATGCAGGAAAACAGGTTGGAGGAATCCGACTGGATTCCTCAAAAACATATTATCTGTTTGTTTATTTGTTTGCATATATATTGTCATATATGATGTGTTAGAAAACCTGAAATAAATAATTGGTTGTTTGGTGGTTGAATATCACTGGGCCTAAGTGTTATTTTATAAAAATACCCTGAAAGGGGTATTTGAGATTTAAAAGAGGAAATTCTATTTTTCTAAAATAGAATTTGAATTCTTAAATAGATTTGAAATATAAACTTGTTTTGAAGAATAAAACAAGTGGTTCCTTTATAAACGAAGTTTATAAATAGTTCTTTTATAAACGAAGTTTATAAATGAAGTGAAAAGAATTATCATTGGATAATTCATAAATAAAAATACAAGTGTGAAATATAAAGGGAAACCTATTTTCCAAAAGTAGAAATATCGATTTCAAAAGGAATTGAAATTGAGACTTGTTTAAAGGAATTGAATATAATAATTTAAATGGAACTCGAGTATAGAATTTGAACATAGAAATTTAAATAGAATATAAATAAAGGAAATTCGAATATAGAATCAAATAGAATTTGAATAATAGAATTCAAATGGAGTTTAACTATAGAATTTGGAAATAGAATTACAAAAGGGATTTGAATAAAGGAATTTAAATAGAATTTGAATATAGAAATTCAAACGGGATTTGAATAAAGGAAATTCAAACATAGAATTTAAGTAAGAAAAATGAAAATGGATTTGAATAAAGGAATTGAAATAAAAATTGAATAGAGTTGAATAGGGATTTGAATAAAGGAATTTAAATGGAATTTGAATATAGGAAATTCAAATAGAACTGAAAATGGAAATTCTGAATTGAAGTCGAACTTTGAAAGGTAAATGGGATTTGAGAATTTATATTCGGAATTGAATATGAAATGTAATTGAAATTTAGAATTTCAATTAGTTTATAAGTTGAAATATATTTGAACATATCCTGTTCAAAGTGAAATTGACAAAAGGGGTAAATTTGCAAGTTACTTAACAAGTTGAGTTAAAACGATTGAATTGAGTTGAAATAAATTAGAAATGAATGGATATACATTAGACAGGGTGGGAATGAAGTATAGAAGAGATATAAATAGAATGCCCGACAAAAAGGTACGTATTTAATTCATATATGAGATTTTATGCGCCGTATCGGCAAGCCGCTTGGCTTTTTCTTTTTCTTTTGGATTGGTGAGGGCCATGGGTGGCTATTTGAAATATCCCGATGCTCCCGGTACAAAGGAGATTATGGCGAATTTTTTTGGGAATTTAAGGAGTTAGAATATTTTTAAGAAAATTTGATAGTTAGAAATCAACGTATCGAATATATATAGAAGTCGATAAGAAAACGAACTTAGAAATAGAATAGTAAAATCAGAAAGGAAGTCAAGAATAAAATATCGTAAGAATAGAAAGAGAAAGTATATACGTGTTTAAAAGTGAATAAATAATTGCATGGTATTGATTATTCGAGTAAGTAGTCATATTTGTTTTGACGTTATAAATGTTATTCAATCAAGGTCTGAGAGGTAGTTATACCCCAACTTGATTGATTTCATTATTAACAAATAAATAGTAAGACTTCAAGCTCGAAAATCAATGTTGGATAAGAGTTAGTTGAATATAGTATTTGGGTTGTCGTAACGATGTTTTACACAGCATCCGTTTTAACCCAAATAAGTGTAAACTTGGAAATAGAATAATAGATATTTCCTAAGTATAGAAATAAACGAGATCGGAAAAGAGATAAGTAATTGAAATATTTTCCAATTATAAATAGCATATATTTTCTAAAGTTTAGAAAATAAAGGAAGGCGATATTCGTAAATGTTTTCCAAATTACGTAAAAGGCCAATATGGTTATTGAAAATATTTGGTTAACAAATATTGATAAAGAGATGGAGAAGTGATTTAATTAATGGAATATTAATTAAGGGCTCAGTGATTGTTTGATGATTGGATGAACACTTGTTTTCTTCGATAGTTAAATCATCGACTATCGAAACACTTGTTTTTATTCGATAGTTAAATCACAGAATATCGAAGTTTTTGACCATCATTGTCAATATGAAGGGACCGGTTGGATTATTATCCGAAGAACCACTCCTTATTGGCAGTAGCGTTGCGAATCAGATTATATGAAGATAATCGAAGACGGAGTAGAGTGCAAGGACTTTTTCTATTAATAGAAATTGTACCTTCGGTTCATCCTGTTCCTGGGTGACTTGTATGGATGAATGTCTGACAGAGTATTTCCAGAAAGGTCACATACATTGATTTCTTCAACCATACCAAGAGTGGAAGCGGAGAAGGAAACTTCTTTAGCTAACACGTAATGTACTGTTGTAGACGCCAATTAATGATTTTTGATGGATCTGACAATGTAGCATCGAAGTGAATCTGATGTGATGATAAATCGTAGCCTCTGGCCTCAACAACCGGTAAATGACAGAAATCGAGCAAGTAGCATGCCTATGTAGGTCGCACCTATTAGGGTGTATAATCACCTGATCTAGAGTTTCATTTACTTCTAAAAATCTATTGTCGATGCTGTCCTATTTGGGAAACGGTTGCTGATCCCAACCGTTGGTGATATACATTCAATACACTCAAGCGAAATGAGTGGTCGGTCATGTGTGGCTGAGTTGCAATATGTTCTTGTTGAACTCGGTGTATTCTCCTCTAGAGATACACCAGCTACAGGTGGTTCCATACCTTGTCATAGTTGAAAATCCATTACCCAATAAGTGATTGCGGTTTTTATTGTATATTAATTTTGTGGAACGTGAGATGCAAACGTTCCATTAGATTGTTATTTACTTGATTTAGACATTATTATAATATCAAAAAAAAATTGATATAAAGATTATCGTTCCTTTCAAAGGGATTTTGAAAGTTAAATCAAGTGTTTGGATTCTCATAAGGGAAAAACCCGTTCCGTGTTATATGCGTGGTGTTATGAGATATTATTTAGTTTTTGAAACTGTTTTAAACTGTTTACTCATACCAGTCCCATGACTGACCCGGAGTTTATTTTTGTTTTGTTCTACTTAAACTCTTAGGTGGCTAAATTTGTATGGGCAGTCAAGTAATTCAGGATTTTACAGATCTATCTAAAGGAGCTTGGAGCTGGAGGCTTCAACGTTAGTTATATAGAGTTTTGTTCCGCTGTGTTGTAAGTGTTGTACTCTGATAAGTATACGTTATACAGTTAAGGTTTTGTATTTCAAAGATATGATATATTATATTTTGTTCCGCTGCGATGTGAGATTTTGTGTTGTTGTTTTTGTTCTTCTTCTTTCTTTTTCTTCTAATAAAAAAATGTTTCGTATTTTCGTGATATTTGGGTTGGACGTATGATGTATATAGTCAACTCTGATATTATGACTTTGCGGGTCATTACACGTACCAGCATAAAAGGGACAAGGCAGGAGAGTAGCATAATAGTACCATTTTCATAGTTAAGGAAAGTACAGCCAAGCCATTCACATCCCAGCATATCACATGACAAGAAGTATCCTTACGGCCATCACAAGATGGGCAGTAAGTAGATTTCGTCAACCAAGAAAGCAAGGAAGAGAGCCTAAGCTTCACATGTTTTGCCGCAAGGAGAACGAAGAAGAAGATAGACTAGAACACCTAAAAAAAACTGGCCAAAACACAACCCAACATGAAACTGCTTCCATATTCAGACATTCCCTTAGTTTCCAAACAGCCTAAAATAACGAGCCTAACTCACGCAATAGACAACCAAACCAGATCGATCTGTCACCAAAAGGATTCAACAAGACGCAAACTTCGAACTCATTGAATATCAGATCCTTCATTAAGCCCCAACACAACCAAACCAAAATATTCGGACAGCTAAGCAGACCAAACAAATGCTCACCAAACAGAGACAATTCACAAAAACCTGATATATAGGAAGCTAAAAATACAAGGCAAAAAGGCCAGCGAGTCGCGAAAATTGTAACAAAGAACTAGAAGTTACGTCTGAAGCTCCTCGTCGAAGAACCATAACTATCCAAGACCGTGCAAGTCAATACCACACATGACTAAAAAAGAGAAAACCACAAAAAGCAGCATAGCAGACCCAATAACAACGTGGTTGTCCCCCTTCCACCTGGCTCGATCCAGACAAAGTTGGACAAAAATTCACCATACAATGTGTTGTTCTAACTCGCTCGGAAACCTAACTTTGCACATTATTGCATTTCGTACAACTAACTACAGTGGATCTGAGCAATGATTCTTACACCAGAAAGCTCGAACTAACTGTTAGATCATAGGTTTTTGATTCATGACAAGGAAGAAGAGAAGATCAAAGGAAAAGTGATATATGTTATGATTATCTATTTAATTGTGTCTTAGATGTGTTATATATTGTTAAAGTCTATCCTCAAATATATAACATACACAAATGCACTTATGAAAAGACACTTCGCAAAAAGATACTTCGTCACTACGCGAAGAGACACTTCGCGAAAAGACACTTCACGAAAAGGCACTTCGCGAACAGACACTTCATCACTTCGCGAAAAGACACTTCGCGAAAAGACACTTCACGAAGAGACACTTCATATTTTCAACGGTCATATTTTACAACGGTCATATTTTACAACGGTCATATTTTCTAACAGTCATATTTTACAACGGCCATATTTTCTAAAAGGCATCATATTTCATGAAGAGATTCCTTTTCATTTCTGAAAGGAAATGGGTGCATCTCTTTGATAAAACTCTTCATGGAACAACTCTTCAACGATTATATATACATCACAAGCATTTTTTTTTTACATCACAAAATCTTCTCATATTTTCTGATCTTAAACTCTATACATTCTTGCATACAAAAAAGCTCTCCATTATTCAAATTACTTGTTGAATCGTTGAAATTATTTCATATCTCTTGATTCAATAAGTAATATGCTTCCTTCAATCTTCACGTACACGTTATATACTTGAGGATAAGATTATAGGAAGGGTGTACTCAACTATTGGCTATTCAGTTTTATTCAAGAACACAATCAGAAGTCAAACTCTTGTTCTTTGTTAAAGTTCTCAGTGTTGTAAAGAGGCAAGTTTGAAGTCCTCCGTGTTGTAAGAGGCAAGTTGTGAAGTCCTCGTATTGATAGAGGCGTGAAATTCCCGTTCGGCTGCTCGGGTGTTGTATACCTGTTCCTCCGGGTGAAGTGAGATTGTTGATAGTGAATTCCAGAAGGAGTCTGGGACTGGACGTAGGACGGGAAGTCCGAACCAGTATAAAAATTCCTGGTGTGATTTTTCTATTTTTACTGCATTTACTATCATACAGTTCTGTGCTTGTTTATTACTTCATACTTGACTATTGTTCGTCATATTACAGATCCTTGTGTGTATTATACTTAGCACATACACACGCACTTTCATTTGGCATCAGAGCAAGGTTATCACATAACCGTAACATAGTTATTTGATATATTCTTGTGATATGGCAAATGACCCAAGTTCTAGCACTCAAAACACCACTTACACGTAGGTCAATCAACACAAAGACCTCCATTCTTCAATGGACTTAATAATAGCTATTGGTCAACACGTATGTCATTTTACATGCAGTCAAATAGCTATGATGCCTGGAATGCTACACAAAAAGAAATAGTGATTCCAACAACTGAATATTCAGAATGGACACAAGCTGAGAAAAAGGCAGCAGTCGTAAATGCAAAAGCAATAAACATGTTGTTTTGTGCATTAGACCAAAATGAATATAACCATGTTAGTATCTGTACCACTGCATATCAAATTTGGCAAACGCTAAAATCCACTCATGAAGGTACTAACAAGGTTAAACAAGCCAAGATAGCCATGTTGAAAAGTCAGTTTCAAAATTTCAAAATGAAGTCGAATGAGATAATCAATGATATGTATTCGCGGTTTCAAACTATTCATCATGCACTTATTGGATTAGGGCAAAAATATTACGATTTGGATGTTGTCTCGACAGTCCTACATTCTCTAACTAGTGAATGGGAAGGAAAAGTATTAGCAATTGAAGAAGCTAATGACCTTTCTGTCATGAAGCCAGATGAATTGATAGGAAATCTAATGTCCTATGAAGCAAATTTGCAGGCTAGAAAGGAACAGAAAGAAGAAAAGAAAAATGTAGCATTTCATGCCGGAAAAGATGAAGATGAATCAGAATCTGAAGATGAAGATTTAGCTTTTATTGTAAAAGGTTTCAAAAAATTCTTGAAACAACGAAAAGCTAGTCGATATAACAAAAGGAAATCTGGTTCAAATAAACCTTCATCATCAGCTATAGAATGTTTCAACTGCCATAAAAAGGGGCACATGCACAAAGATTTTCCGGAGCAAAAGAAGAAGTCAGAAAATGACAAATTCAAATACAAGAAGGACAAATCAAAGAAACGAGCTTTCTCAGTCACATGGGGTGATTCAGACTCGTCTTCATCAGAGAGTGAAAGTGATTTAGAAGATGAACAAGCAAACGTTTGTTTTATGGAAACATAAGATGAGGTAAGAATTCCTACATTTGAAGAAATTCTTGATATTAATGCTGAATTGATAGTTAAATTTAAAGATATGAAACGACAATGCAAAGAAGCCAAAGAAGATTTGAGTAGAGCAGAGTTTGAACGAGATATGTTAAAAGACGAGAAGAAAATATTAGAAGAAGAACTTGAAAAACTTCAAGAATCATCATCTAATATTGATTCTCGATTATCTCTTTTGAGTCAAGAAATTGAAACTCAAAAAGAGAAAAATGATGCTCTTACTACTGAAAATCATGAGCTTAAGGCAAAAGTCAAAATTCTGGACCTAGAAAAGGCTAGTTTACAATCTAAGTTAGATGATATTACTCAAAATGTTTTTAGCTTCAACAAAGATCGAGAAAATTTGACAAAAATCATTGGAAGTTCACAACCTGGTTCAAATAAACAAGGTTTGGGATATAAGAAACAAGAAACCAATCATAGAAATAGTACTAGATATGCTTTTATGTACAATAAAAATATCACTGCTAGTACTAATGTTCATCCAAGACCCAATTATTATAGAAATTCGAATACTTCTATGACTAGCGGTATTTATAATAAAAATAGAAGTACGAAAAGGAATATCACTAGAGATTATTTAAGTATTTGGGTTCCTGTAAGTTGGAAAAACAGAGAAAAATATATTGATGATTATTTTGATTCAGTAGTTAATAATGAAAATTTTATCTTCAAAGTTTCCATTAAACCCTCTTGGGTATGGTTACCTTCCATCTAACCCATGGACCCAAACAAAGCAAGTGGGTACCAAAACTATATATGTCATATTTTTCGCAGTACACCACAACAAAGAGAAGGTTATTCGGTATCTCTAAATATCTTTGAAAACTCAGCTTATCAAAAAATCACATGATTCAATATCTCCTAAAGGAATCAAAAGGTAAGATTATTTATATTATGCACTAACAAAATGTTGCAGAGAAGGTTTATATCCAGGAGGAGATAAATATATGCAAGCATACATTCAGGAGGAGAAAATAAATAACTCTACAAGATTGCAGGAGGTTGTCATCAATCAAAAAAGGGGGAGAATGTTAGATCACAAGTTTTTGATTCATGACAAGGAAGAAGAGAAGATCAAAGGAAAAGTGATATAGGTTATGATTATCTATTTAATTGTGTCTTAGATGTGTTATATATTGTTAAATATCGTCAAATATATAACATACGCAAATGCACTTATGAAAAGACACTTCGCGAAAAGACACTTTGTGAAAAGACACTTCGCGAAAAGACACTTCGTCACTACGCGAAGAGACATTTCGCGAAAAGACACTTCATGAAAAGACACTTCGCGAAAAGACACTTCGCGAAAAGACACTTCGTCACTTCGTGAAAAGACACTTCGTGAAAAGACACTTCGCGAAAAGACACTTCACGAAGAGACACTTCATATTTTCAACGGTCGTATTTTACAACGGTCATATTTTACAATGGCCATATTTTCTAGCGGTCATATTTTCTAACGGTCATATTTTACAACGGCCATATTTTCTAAAAGGCATCATATTTCATGAAGAGATTCCTTTTCATTTCTGAAAGTAAATGGGTGCATCTCTTTGATAAAACTCTTCATGGAAGTTGACAACTCTTCAACGATTATATATACATCACAAGCATTTTTTTTACATCACAAAATCTTCTCATATTTTCTGATCTTAAACTCTATACATTCTTGTACACTAAAAAGCTCTCCATTATTCAAATTACTTGTTGAATCATTGAAATTATTTCATATCTCTTGATTCAATAAGTAATATACTTTCTTCAATCTTCACGTACACATTATATACTTGAGGATAAGATATAGGAAGGGTGTACTCAACTGTTGGCGTGTTATTCAAGAACACAATCATAAGTCAAACTCTTGTTCTTTGTTGAAGTCCTCGGTGTTGTAAAGAGGCAAGTTTGAAGTCCTCCGTGTTGTAAGAGGCAAGTTGTGAAGTCCTCATGTTGATAGAGGCGTGAAATTTCCGTTCAGCTGCTCGGGTGTTGTATACCCGTTCCTCCGGGTGAAGTGAGGTTGTTGATAGTGAATTCCAGAAGGAGTCTGGGACTGGACGTAGGACGGGAAGTCCGAACCAGTATAAAAATTCCTGGTGTGATTTTTCTATTTTTACTGCATTTACTATCATACAGTTCTGTGCTTGTTTATTACTTCATACTTGACTATTGTTCGTCATATTACACGATCCTTGTGTGTATTATACTTAGCACGTACACACGCACTTTCACTAACCACGCAGCCACCACATACAAAAATGGAAAGGGTAACATGAGAGTAGGGTTGGAGTTAATCGACGAATAGATTGAAATCATAGGTAGAATGGAAACTAGGGTTTAAATAAAACATTGAAAAACAATGAAAAACTCCCACGCAAGCGAAAACAAGGTGGAATTCAGAAGTGGAAGATCAAGATCTCGAAGTTGAAATGGAGAGAATCGAAGTTACAAAGAGAATCGAAGAATAGAAGATAGGGGAGGATGGCCTTGCAAAAGAAAACTTACTGTTATTATGCTTTAGCAATGTCCTTGCACAATAACCTCCAAAATCCAAGAGAAGCTCCCTAAAATGATCGATGATATGTCTTATTTGTAGTTGTGTGAGAGATTAGATATGCCATAAATCAAGGAGGGAAAGTGGATTGAGTTTTGCATAAATTCATATCTGATCCTTATGCTACACGAAAATATACCGATCCCCTACAGTGTTGGTATCCCTTTTTTATATCAGAGCTTGGGTTGGAATGTTGCCGAGTTTCGAGTTTTTCCAAGTGATCGACTATGTTGATCGCTTAGATTTTAGTCGATCCGCTCTATTTGTAACACCCCACCTCCGTTAAGGTCACTCACAAAGGGAATGCCTTAACTTTGGTGGAGCATTTTAGTAAACAGAACAGAAACTTACAAGACAGATAAAACAGTACTTGAAAAATTTTAACTTTATTACAGCGGAAACAGAAATTAATATGGTTACATCCTTTCAATTTCAGAATTCAAGTACAAAATATCAGTCTTGTACAAAAGCCTTCAAAATGCATAGTTTAAAATCATAATCCCCATGGAACGGAAGCTATACAGAGCCAAGCCATACTTTAAGCACTTCAAGCAAAGAGAAATCCGGATCAAGCTAAAGTATTTCCCTCCTTGGATAACCTGGGGGGGAAACGGAAGAAAGGAGGCGAAACAACAAGGGTCAGACAAAAAGTCTGGCAAGTCCAGTGACTTTCAGCATATGAACAGATAATAATAATATGATATGAACATAAAACTGGATGTGAGATAACTATAACAGGTGTAGCAGATATAACAGAAAAACAGAATGATATAAACTATTGTTTTACACTTCTCTGCACTAATACTAGTACAGCAGAATTAGGTGTCACCCTAATGTCTAAATTGAAGCAGGAACGGGTACAGAATACTTTAACAGAAACAGAATGCTAATAATGGGCCTTTACTACCCGATCAGAAACAGACAGAAGAAGAAACAGATTTATCCCTATGGAGACAGAATGTGGAATTAGGTGTACACTAGTAATGGGCCTTTACCACCCGAACAGACGGTACCACACAGAAACAGACAGGTGTTACCACCCAACAGAAACAGACGGTACCAACAGAAACAGACAGAACTAAGCGTACCCTAAAACCCTACCCCAAGCGATCGGCTCCCTAATACATAAATATCCTGTGTCGGCCCCACAGTAGGGTGTATCACTCCCTAAAGTGACAACCAATTGGCATAGACCTATTTACAGATGTAACGGCGTCTTACATCCTCAGAGGCAGACCGGGATCCATGCACGCACATGAACCGGTTGGAACGCACCATCAACACCCCTCGCCATTATCAGAATGAACCGCTTATAATTAGTTCAGTAAGCGTGCCCGGACCCTACCTACTATTGGGTCAAAGTTTTGATACCAGAAAGGGTTACTGACTAATATGGGTCCCAAACAACAGATGACACAAGTAATTCCCTTCCTAACCTTGTGTCCCCAGACTAACAGATTTCAGATTAACTTGTTTACAAGTTCAGACATACAGAATTCAGATTTACTAATTCACAAATTAAGTTAACAAGTTTTCAGACTAACAGGTCAGATGTACAGATTTTTCAGATTTGTCTAACTTTGTATTGGGCCTACAGATTCATGGACGGGTTTTACTACATCTATTAATCCCTTTGGTTTAACCCTATTTTCCCCAATACGTTTTAGACGTCATTCTTATCTTAGATTTTGCATTAATTAATTATTAATGCACAGACCTCTCACATTAGGTCGGTAGCTTGTGGCCGCTGGATATGCCGGGCGGTTCCGGGCAGACTTCTGGCACAAGCTAGACCTAACCTCGTGTCTTACGCATGTTATGACTAACTTCTCACATTAGAACCTATTGTTTGCGGCCACTGGATGTGCCGGGCGGTTCGGGCAGATTTACGCCGCAAACTCATTCTAACCTCGAGTTAGCCATGTTTATCTTTGCGGCCAATTAATTAATAATTTACCGTTTATGCGCACGCCCAATAAATATGCCAATTCAGATTATATCAATAACAGGATGATTATATCAACATAGCAGATAACAGATTTTATATGACTTAACGGATTTAACAGATTTAGCAACTTAGCAGATTTTGGCATATAACAGGTTAGGCATTTCAACCGACAAATTTAACAGATTAGGCATTTCAATCTAATTAGCAGTCTAGGCAATATAACAAAACTAGTAGTTTAGGCAACTTGATAAATTAGCAGATTTAGCAAATTTAATATTTCTAAAAGTTCTATTTACATGCCTTGCCCAATCATAAATTGGCCTAAATTCATATGCTTACATAATTGTCATGATTCACAACATATACTCCATGTTTGCATAAGCGCAGAATATGGACATAATTTGCCATATAACCTATGTTCCAATTTTTGTTAAACTAGCATTTTACAGCAGATTCACATATAAATTATACCAAATATAACATTAATTTCAATGCATGCCATATATCCAAAAATCCCTATTTAGGTGTAATCACAATAATAGATATCCTAATTAATGTAAATCTTTACACCTAAGTTTCCATATCTTCTTCTTTTTGAGTCATGAATCCTTATGCAAACTATACCCAACAATATAAATCTTTAAATCATATCTTCTAAAAATCATATCTTGACTTTTATGTGCATTTTGTCCAAAATCTCAAATCATATGTAATCTTACAATGGTTCCTCTTTTCTTCTATCATAGAATATGCATAGATCCAAATCTAGTTTACAACATAAGCTCATTAATTACAGTTCTAAATTATAACATAACTATTATACGTTCATAGTCAAATTTATGCATATGTCCAATATATTTTATGCCTCAGACCTAAAGTCATACATTCAATTTAGTCTTGTCAAATTTCGTATCATTCATTATTTATCCCAAAATTTGCGTTCATACATTCATCTCTTATGAGATTAGGCACAGGCTCGTGGTAGCCTGGCTATAAAAACAGAAAAGAAGAAAAGGGATACAGAACAGTCACAGAAAAACAAATCTGACAGAAGAGAATATATATACAATCTCAGATTCAGAATTAAAAACATATCAAAATTATAATTAACGTTTATAGCGAAAAATAACTGTACTTGCCTTGATTGGATTAAAGAAAGAACTTTAACTTGTTGTAGAATCTTTGCAGAAACTTTAATCTCTAGTTTGAATTGAGTTGCTTAGGCTGATGTTGATTATCTTCTAGTTTTAATTCCAGCAGAGCAGCGACGCCATTTTTATTTTTTTATTAGAAGAAGAGAGCAATGGAGGCTAGAGAATTGTGTAAGAAACCTAGGTAGAGTCTAGGGTCATTTTTATAGAGTTTATGAACTGATTAGGACCATCGATGTTGCTTGGATTGATCGTAGCCATTCATTCGAGAGAGAGACCAATTAGAGCCTGCCACCTAGCCCTAATGACAAAGCAGACTACAGAAAATCGACCAATATAAAATAGGCCAGCCAGGTTGGGCTGGGTTCGACCTGGCTCTAGACCAGGTCGACATGCCTGTCGACAGCCCTGTCGACCTGGCTAGACCAGGTCGACAGCCCAGTCGACCTGGGTGCATTAGGCGGGAGTTTTCCCGCCCTGGCCAATTGGGCCCGATTTTGGAATTAAAACTTATTTTTCTGAGCTGTTTTATTCTGTTCGAATTTTAAACTTAATTCAGAAACTTCCGAAGGCCATATCTTCTTCATACGGACTCCGTTTTTCGAAAACTCGGACTCTATTTCGCGTATTTTTCCGAGACGAACGCAATGGCGTATCCCGTTTCCCTTAGTTCTTTGATTTGAAATTAATTATACTTTAATTTGTGAATTTCACAGTTATAGAATTCGCGGGGTGTTACATTCTCCCCCACTTAAAAGGATTTCGTCCCCGAAATCTTCAAGTTAAGAAGAATGTGTCCTACCATCCAATCACCCATCTACTCAACCATCATCCACAAGCATCCATTGTCCTTAGAAAACTTCTAATGTTGTATGAACATATGCAAAAGTGTGTGTATATGTTCCTTACCTAATGCAAAGATCAGGCGGTCTACTGATTCAGTTGACCTCCTTAATGCGAATTATGTCAGTGCCATGAGTCCAACATGTATGCAATAGAATTCTGATGATATATATTATTTCTATATGAGTGCACAACCATTCACTCAAATGCAACATCCATGTGCTGAATCAACCATTTTGCATTCACAAGAATTGAAAAATGCTCACCCATCCATATGCAGTATGAGAGTGTTTTCGAGCCGATCTAGTGCCTAGTGAGTGTATATGCATCCACGGGCAACCACTAGCAACCACTTGCATCCACTTGCAACCATCAAACATAACATGTCTCAAACACATGTTTACACCCATTAGTTTCTACCTAAAGTTCAAATATTCGATCGATAGGATACAGTCGAATGATGGAAGTGAGTACAGATAGAACGAAAATTTGGTTCCCATTAGACATGGGTCCTAAGTATCGGCCCCAAAGACCGAAACCAACATCAAATTGACACCCAGAGGATTACCTTCTTTACACAATGTCAAAACTGGAAATCCTATAAAAAGTATTTAGATATTTACAGACTACTGGTACAGATCAGGTTCCCTAATGATTATTAGGAAGCTAAGCATGATAAAATCATACCCCACGAAAACTAAGAATGTATGCGTCATACTTGACGCCTAACACAGATATCCCTCAAACCCCAATCTCAAACAGATGATCCATAACCATTATGGGTCTGAGTCTATAGCGGAATTCAGAAATAATACTAGTATTAAAGTGCAGAGTATCGATTACAAAATCAAAATACCATAATCAGAAAAAGTCTTAACTCCATAATCAGATAAAGAAATTAAACCTACTATAGAAATTTTCCTATTTCTATCCTAGCCACTAGCCTCAAGAGTGTTCGCCTGCCCTCCTTGTCCTCATCTCTTCGGGCAGTCCCTAGTGAAGTGTCCCATCTCCCCACAGTTGAAGCAAGCGCCCTTCCTTTTTCTGCAACCCTTGTTCAGATGAGTTGAGCTCCCACAAGTAAAGCACTTTTTCCCCTTCTTATCTTCTGACTTCTCATCCTTCTTTTGTGTTTCCTTTTTGGGCCCCTCTTTCTTATTCTGTGGTTCTTCCTTCTTTGTCTCTTTCGGGCCCTTGCCTTCCTCGTGCAGTAGTGCCATATCCACCAATTTCTCGTAAGTTGCTCCCATGGGTACATGGGTCATGGCTAGGCTGTGTAGTGGCTCATTCAATCCTTTAACAAAGCGGAGAGCCTTTTTATGCTGAGTGTTGACTAAATCCAATCCGAATCTTGCTAGTTGGTTGAACTGGTTGACGTATTCCTTGACCGTCATACTTCCTTGCTTAAGAGACAAGAACTTTTCCAATTGTAAGCTTCGTTCAGCTTGCGAGAGGAATTTTGTCTCAAACCTTGTTCTGAAATCCATCCATGTCTCAACCGGCCTCTCGGCGTTAGTGACTTCCCACCAGTAGGAAGCTTCGTCTTTGAGCAGCCATACTGCCAACTGTACCTTCTGCCTATCGTCCCCCTCGAAGATAACGAATAGATCCTCAGTTTCTTTGAGCCAATTCCTTGCTTCTACGAATGATTCAGTTCCATTGAAATCCTTCCCACCCATGGCCCTAAAATCTCTACAGATATTTGAGAAAGCAATTGCAAGAGGAGGGGGTGGAGGAGGGGGATCATTTGCTGGACCTGCAGCGGCGGTCCTAGCCTCAAGATATTGACGAAACCAACCGGGTACATGAACACCCTCTGGTATCTCAGATGCTTCAGACATGCTGGAACGAAAAAGGAAAGGTTCAATACAAAAAGGACTGAAAGAAAGATATATGGCTCTTGGGGATCATGTTTTTCAAAATAAGCTTTTTTTTTTTTGAAAATACTTCCTTTCAAAACCTTTTTTGAAAATAATTTCTTCAAAACTTTTTTTTTATATAAAATCTGGTAACCTTCAGCTCTGATACCAAGTGTAACACCCCACCTCCGTTAAGGTCACTCACAAAGGGAATGCCTTAACTTTGGTGGAGCATTTTAGTAAACAGAACAGAAACTTACAAGACAGATAAAACAGTACTTGAAAATTTTTAACTTTATTACAGCGGAAACAGAAATTAATATGGTTACATCCTTTCAATTTCAGAATTCAAGTACAAAATATCAGTCTTGTACAAAAGCCTTCAAAATGCATAGTTTAAAATCATAATCCCCATGGAACGGAAGCTATACAGAGCCAAGCCATACTTTAAGCACTTCAAGCAAAGAGAAATCTGGATCAAGCTAAAGTATTTCCCTCCTTGGATAACCTGGGGGGGAAACGGAAGAAAGGAGGCGAAACAACAAGGGTCAGACAAAAAGTCTGGCAAGTCCAGTGACTTTCAGCATATGAACAGATAATAATAATATGATATGAACATAAAACTGGATGTGAGATAACTATAACAGGTGTAGCAGATATAACAGAAAAACAGAATGATATAAACTATTGTTTTACACTTCTCTGCACTAATACTAGTACAGCAGAATTAGGTGTCACCCTAATGTCTAAATTGAAGCAGGAACGGGTACAGAATACTTTAACAGAAACAGAATGCTAATAATGGGCCTTTACTACCCGATCAGAAACAGACAGAAGAAGAAACAGATTTATCCCTATGGAGACAGAATGTGGAATTAGGTGTATACTAGTAATGGGCCTTTACCACCCGAACAGACGGTACCACACAGAAACAGACAGGTGTTACCACCCAACAGAAACAGACGGTACCAACAGAAACAGACAGAACTAAGCGTACCCTAAAACCCTACCCCAAGCGATCGGCTCCCTAATACATAAATATCCTGTGTCGGCCCCACAGTAGGGTGTATCACTCCCTAAAGTGACAACCAATTGGCACAGACCTATTTACAGATGTCACGGCGTCTTACATCCTCAGAGGCAGACCGGGATCCATGCACGCACATGACCCGGTTGGAACGCACCATCAACACCCCTCGCCATTATCAGAATGAACCACTTATAATTAGTTCAGTAAGCGTGCCCGGACCCTACCTACTGTTGGGTCAAAGTTTTGATACCAGAAAGGGTTACTGACTAATATGGGTCCCAAACAATAGATGACACAAGTAATTCCCTTCCTAACCTTGTGTCCCCAGACTAACAGATTTCAGATTAACTTGTTTACAAGTTCAGACATACAGAATTCAGATTTACTAATTCACAAATTAAGTTAACAAGTTTTCAGACTAACAGGTCAGATGTACAGATTTTTCAGATTTGTCTAACTTTGTATTGGGCCTACAGATTCATGGACGGGTTTTACTACATCTATTAATCCCTTTGGTTTAACCCTATTTTCCCCAATACGTTTTAGACGTCATTCTTATCTTAGATTTTGCATTAATTAATTATTAATGCACAGACCTCTCACATTAGGTCGGTAGCTTGTGGCCGCTGGATATGCCGGGCGGTTCCGGGCAGACTTCTGCCACAAGCCAGACCTAACCTCGTGTCTTACGCATGTTATGACTAACTTCTCACATTAGAACCTATTGTTTGCGGCCACTGGATGTGCCGGGCGGTTCCGGGCAGATTTACGCCGCAAACTCATTCTAACCTCGAGTTAGCCATGTTTATCTTTGCGGCCAATTAATTAATAATTTACCGTTTATGCGCACGCCCAATAAATATGCCAATTCAGATTATATCAATAACAGGATGATTATATCAACATAGCAGATAACAGATTTTATATGACTTAACGGATTTAACAGATTTAGCAACTTAGCAGATTTTGGCATATAACAGGTTGGGCATTTCAACCGACAAATTTAACAGATTAGGCATTTCAATCTAATTAGCAGTCTAGGCAATATAACAAAACTTGTAGTTTAGGCAACTTGATAAATTAGCAGATTTAGCAAATTTAATATTTCTAAAAGTTCTATTTACATGCCTTGCCCAATCATAAATTGGCCTAAATTCATATGCTTACATAATTGTCATGATTCACAACATATACTCCATGTTTGCATAAGCGCAGAATATGGACATAATTTGCCATATAACCTATGTTCCAATTTTTGTTAAACTAGCATTTTACAGCAGATTCACATATAAATTATACCAAATATAACCATTAATTTCAATGCATGCCATATATCCAAAAATCCCTATTTAGGTGTAATCACAATAATAGATATCCTAATTAATGTAAATCTTTACACCTAAGTTTCCATATCTTCTTCTTTTTGAGTCATGAATCCTTATGCAAACTATACCCAACAATATAAATCTTTAAATCATATCTTCTAAAAATCATATCTTGACTTTTATGTGCATTTTGTCCAAAATCTCAAATCATATGTAATCTTACAATGGTTCCTCTTTTCTTCTATCATAGAATATGCATAGATCCAAATCTAGTTTACAACATAAGCTCATTAATTACAGTTCTAAATTACAACATAACTATTATACGTTCATAGTCAAATTTATGCATATGTCCAATATATTTTATGCCTCAGACCTAAAGTCATACATTCAATTTAGTCTTGTCAAATTTCGCATCATTCATTATTTATCCCAAAATTTGCATTCATACGTTCATCTCTTATGAGATTAGGCACAGGCTCGTGGTAGCCTGGCTATAAAAACAGAAAAGAAGAAAAGGGATACAGAACAGTCACAGAAAAACAAATCTGACAGAAGAGAATATATATATACAATCTCAGATTCAGAATTAAAAACATATCAAAATTATAATTAACGTTTATAGCGGAAAATAACTGTACTTGCCTTGATTGGATTAAAGAAAGAACTTTAACTTGTTGTAGAATCTTTGCAGAAACTTTAATCTCTAGTTTGAATTGAGTTGCTTAGGCTGATGTTGATTATCTTCTAGTTTTAATTCCAGCAGAGCAGCGACGCCATTTTTATTTTTTTATTAGAAGAAGAGAGCAATGGAGGCTAGAGAATTGTGTAAGAAACCTAGGTAGAGTCTAGGGTCATTTTTATAGAGTTTATGAACTGATTAGGACCATCGATGTTGCTTGGATTGATCGTAGCCATTCATTCGAGAGAGAGACCAATTAGAGCCTGCCACCTAGCCCTAATGACAAAGCAGACTACAGAAAATCGACCAACATAGAATAGGCCGGCCAGGTTGCGCTGGGTTCGACCTGGCTCTGGACCAGGTCGACATGCCTGTCGACAGCCCTGTCGACAGCCCTGTCGACCTGGCTAGACCAGGTCGACAGCCTAGTCGACCTGGGTGCATTAGGCGGGAGTTTTCCCGCCCTGGCCAATTGGGCCCGATTTTGGAATTAAAACTTATTTTTCTGAGCTGTTTTATTCTGTTCGAATTTTAAACTTAATTCAGAAACTTCCGAAGGCCATATCTTCTTCATACGGACTCCGTTTTTCGAAAACTCGGACTCTATTTCGCGTATTTTTCCGAGACGAACGCAATGGCGTATCCCGTTTCCCTTAGTTCTTTGATTTGAAATTAATTATACTTTAATTTGTGAATTTCACAGTTATAGAATTCGCGGGGTGTTACACTATTTCTGCCTAATCGAACATTCAAGTTTATGCCTATCTGGTTCGATCGAAGTAAAATTGATCAGAATCATCTGCTTCGATCTACTTTAAAATCTTATCTTGATCACATCGTGTTGTTCATGCCATTTTGGTCGATCAACCTAATGTCCAAAATATCAATCCCTTAAGGTATTCATACCGTTCTGACTATGTGATTACGCAAATTCCTAAAGCAACTTCTTTGAGTTGATCAACATGTTTTAGATGATAGCCCTGGGTCGATCACTTATTTTCATGATGATTTGAATTTCAAATCTCCTACTGATCTAATAAATATTTGATCGAGCAAGTTTTTTAAAGTGAATTCCATGTATCGATCCATGCATTCTGAGTGATCGAGCCAGGGCGATCACCACTTTTGTGAATACTGATCTGGACTTTCCAAAGTGATTGAGTAAGTGCCAGATTGATATGATTCTTAGTTCTCAAGGTGATCAGACTGTTCCGATCATGGTTTTATTAGGTGGTTGATCTGATTATGTGCATGATCGGTCAAGTGATATTGAGTGATCCAATGAGCCGACTAGGCTATTTCTGAGTGATGGATGGTGCCCGAAGGCGATCGATCCAAGTTTAGTTGCTTTTTTATTCCCAAGTGAACCTAGGTTCCGATGTTTATTTTGAGTTTATATGAGTCCAAGCTTGATTCATGTGCAATCCAGATGTCCAAGTCTAAAGCATAATAGCCTTACAAAAAGGCCAGTTAACACTTATTCCCCATAACATGTCTTTCTGTGAAAGACGTGTTTTGTATTAGTCCAGTTTCTGCAATCCTCCAAATTGATACTAAGTTCCACAACCATTTAGAGTTGCAATCACGATCTTGTCGGATCTTTTAAGTATTCAATAGCCTCTTTGAGCTAGTATCGATGTCTTTGCCAAGCCTTATTGTCTTTGTAACTTCTATGGGTTGATGTTGAAAGTTCGTGACCGTGCCTGGTCGATTCCATGCCAAGTATAATCCGTGATTGACAATGTGAGTTTTGTCCCTACTAACCGTGGTCCACAGTTAGAGTTCTGAGCCTATCTAGGTTTTTGATCGAGCATAATCCATTCTAATCATATTGTAACTCGCCTGGTTTAAGTCATGTGTCATCCATATATAATGTTTTTAGAGCCTCATCGGGCTTCTGCTAATTATAAGACATGCTTAGCATTCCTAGTTCAGGATGATCCCCACTAAGCATCAGGCATATCTAACGGTTCATGGATTGTTTAATCCCTATCAAGCTTCATCCATACTTAATAGTTCATGGTTTGGTTGGATTGTCAAGCATCGGCCATACTTAATAGACCACGGTTTAAATTCCCGTCAAGCATCATCCATACTTGATGGTTCACCGTTTTGTTTGCATCTATCAAGCATCAACCATACTTGATAGTTTGTCGCCTCTTCGGGCACTTATCGTGCATCATCCATACTCGACATTCCAGTTAATTAAATAGTTTTATGCTTGATGAGCATCATCAATACTCACCAAAAGATTAAAGTTGATTGAAATCAAGTTTTACATCCGATCATCATCAGCTATACTCACCGAATTAGGGATATCAATGAATACCGAAAAATCTAAAATCTTTAGCATCCACATCCGAAAAGCGGATAAATATCCGATATTCGAAAAAAGTGATGCGGATATAGGCATATCCACATCCGAAAATTATCCGTCCTCTTTTTTTCATGATTATAGCTTAAATTATGTGTGTTTTAACATAATTAAATATACTAATCTATTATTTTGTATAGTTGAAAGTTTACTAAACGTATGCTAAAACTCCATGTTTTCGCGGTCTCTTTTTTTTTCTTCAGCTTTATTTCTCGCTTATTCTTGTGCTGCTCCTCTTTAGTCACTTCGCTATTATTGACCATTTGACTTGCCTAGTTTGCCCCTTCTATCTTTTTTGGGTTGATTAGGGTTTGGCGATTGGAATCACTGTGGCTGGTTTCGAGCTTTCTAGGTCTTTTTTCTTCATCCATGTCCAAATGTGAAGTTAACTGAGGCATTGATTTCAACTATTTTCCCTGATTCTTTGGCCATAAGAAAGTGAGTTCTGTGTCGATTGTGTGGCTTCACTGTAATCGTTTGTGGCTCTCTGTCGCCTGCATTTCTTGTTAATTGTCGACTTCTCCTTATAGTTGTCTCCTATTATTCTAGAGCACTCGTGTTCCCTACTCTAGACCACTATCGAGGGGACCGTGCAGCCTCGTTGAAGGGTCTTGTGATAAATATGTTGTTTCCTCAGACAAAGGGGATTTCAACACCCTGTTTGTGCCGAGCTTGGCTTTTGATTGTAGCTGTGGTCATGGTACTGTTGCTCCGGTCTTGGGTTTCATGGTTGGTTCTGATGTGTT
This sequence comes from Allium sativum, assembly GCA_030737875.1. Classification (NCBI taxonomy): domain Eukaryota; kingdom Viridiplantae; phylum Streptophyta; class Magnoliopsida; order Asparagales; family Amaryllidaceae; genus Allium; species Allium sativum. The sequence goes on from CM060913.1 coordinate 914,765,025, forward strand.
GTGGTGTTGCCATATAAGATGGCCTAATTGATGCTGACATTGATTTTCTCATTGGTGGTCGGGAAGTGATGACCCCTCCCCAATGACAAAATTGTGGCATTTTAGCTCGATTAGTGGCTGCGTCGCAACCGCAGCTGTAGGGACAGGGTGTCTGTTTCAACCCTTCTGCTTTTGTTTGGCCACTGAGTCCTCAATCGGCTAAGAGTGGGCGACCTTTGAAGGGTCGACGACTCCGTCGGCATTCGAAGATGTTGAGAAAGGTCACTTCGTTTGCGCTTCCTGTGGATTGTGGTGAGCCTTTGGTTCATGTTACTATAGCTCATCCTAGCCCTCCAATATGCCTCTGTAACAACCCGTATTTTTATAACGTGTAATAACCATAAATCAAGGCAGAATTAATTTTTAATTTAAGAATCAAGGAAAACGGGTTAAGCCATTGCGTTCGACTCGAAATTCTGCTGGGAAACAAGTCCGAGTTTTTGAAAATCGGAGTCCGTATGACCAAGTTATGACCTTTCGAAGTTTTCAGAAGTTTTCAAGTTCAAAAACAGCTCAATTCGAATTCAAATTTCGAAATTCAAACCTCAGAATGGACTGGGCGGGAAATCTCCCGCCCAGGACCAAGTCGACCTGGGGGTCGACTATGTAGTCGACCTGCCCAGGACCAGGTCGACCATAGTGTCGACCTGGGGGTCGACCTGGTGGCCGAGCCCACTTCTGAAGCTGGATTCACTTTGATGTTTCTGGCCTCGTTTCTATCCACATTCGTTGACCTGACCCTATAAATATAGCCCCTAATACTAGTCTCTCTACACAAAATTCTTTCTGACCTTATGCTGCTCTAATTTTGGTTGAAAAGTTTGAGAAAGGGACTACTTCTTCTACGTTGAGACTGCGTTAAGAGAATTGTTGATTTGGGGATTTCTGTTAGGACTTGACTAAGCATATAAAGATTCAACATCGACTTTCTTTTTCTAATTCTCGAACCACGATCTGTAAGCCCCAGTTATTTTTAGATTTAAACTGTAAATGTAATATGAATATGATGTAAATTGAAATTGGACCTATGTATGATGACTGTTTTACATCCATTCTTGTTCATCTTGGATCTTGACTCTTAGATATTACTATGACATTCATTTGGGGCCTATTCATGTTGTAAATCAAATAGAAAACCCCCTTATATTATCATGTTGAATCTGCCATTAGTCACAAGTTTATGACTATCACCTTATGTCAATCGCTACCATGACTATACTATCACCATATGTCAATCGTTACTATGACTATACTATCACCTTATGACAATTGTTATCTTGACTAGTACCTTATTTTGCTAAATTTGGAATCTTTATGTTTGAGGCCAATATCCATATGCCAGTAATGTTATAATATTTTATCAAGTCATACCATGCTATGCCAGTAATCACTTTTGCCACCTTATACCCGTCCCTTTTTATGTTATTCCCTAATTAGATTTATTTGTATCGATTCGAGCACACGTGCGATGGGAATACGATTTGGGTAGACTAGGTAAAACATGAATTGACTTTGAACATGAACGTTGTTATAACATGAACCTGGATATGGACATGAACTTGACACGATTTGACATGAAACATGACATGAAAACTCGACATGAATTTTGACATGAAAACTTGAACATGGGCATGACAATTAGATAAACTTGAAAATGGCCAACTCGAGGTTGGGTTGAGTTTGCAGTGTAAATCTGCCCGGAACCGCTCGGCAAATCCAGTGACTGCAAATAATAGGATCCAATGTGGGTAGTTGGTCATATCGCACGAAAAACCCGAGGTTAGACTATGTTGTGGTGTAAATCTGCCCGGAACCGCCCGGCAAATCCAGTGACCACAATAGTTAGTTTAATGTGAGAGGTTGGGGTGCATTAATGAATTAATGCCACATGATAGGGTTAAGTCATGAACCACTTGAATATACTTAACCAACTTGACACGATGATTTGATAGGGTTAAGTCATGAAACGCTTGAACACACATAACCAACTTGATACATGATTTGGATAGGGTTAAGTCACGAATTTGAATGACAACGCTTAACCCATTAGAAACCCTAGTTATGCGGTCGTTTTCAGCAGTAACCCACGTACTGGACTGATTGTAAGCGACCAGAAAGACGGCTGAGTAGGTGCGCCATTGTAGGTTCAGGCGGACTATGGTCGTGCACGTAGTCCGGAGTTGAAAAAGCAGGCATTGGGCACCCGTAGATTTACACTGTGCGTGCTTGATTCGTGTCGGTGGTTGGCACCATAGGACTTTATACACCCTATGGTGGACCTAGCACAGGTAACTACATTTCAGGATAGGGCCGTATGACACAGACACATGACGAGCTTGGACTTGTAGGGAGCCGATCGATTAGTAGATCGTACCGTAGGACCCCGTAATGGGTCACTTCATGATATTGGGCCCATGGATCATTTCATGATTAATACTTGACATGGGTTAGAACACTAGTACAGTTGGTGCAGCGAATCTCGAATATGCGATGCTAGACATGACTTATCCTGTTATCTTAATTCCCCTACCAGTTCTGTTATCATCCTTATGTTTAATTCCAGTTTTCACATATCATGTTACCTTTACTAGTTTTCATACTGAAAGTCACTAGGGCTTACCAGTCTTTATGAATGACCCTTTTTCTTTCACCTCTTTTTCTTTTGTTTTCCCCCCCAGGTTCTCAGGGAGGAAACACTAGCTCTTAGCTTGGATTTAGCTTGCTTTCTGACAGCTCATGTACGGTTTGGTCTTGGGCTATACTATGGCTTCTTCTGCTATTTATGGGGAATAATTTACTTTTGTTATCTTAAGTTTATGCTTCTTTATTTGGAACTTAATGTAAAGGAATAATTTGTACCTTGGATATATGGGGCTTTGACTCTTTTCTTGAAAGTAATAAAATTTTGGTTTTTAATTTCAACCGCTGCTTTATTTATGTTCTGCCTTGTGATATCTTTGTGTTGTTTACCTAGATAATACTCCACCAAAACTAGTGCATTCCCTTTGTGAGTGACCCTAGCGGAGGTAGGGTGTTACATTTGGTATCAGAGCAGAAGGTTACCAGGCTGGGCAAAAAGTTTTAAAAACCTTTTGAAACTATTTTCAAAACCATTTATAAAGAAGCATTTTTCAAGAAAAGTTTTATGTTTAAAAAGGCTATTCCCCAAAAAGCCATTAGCACGTTCCTTGGTTTCCTCGTTTGAATCTTTTTCTTTTCGTTTTTCAGCATGGCTGATCTTAACCTTCCTGAGGGAATACCCGTGCCTGGATGGTTCCGAAGGTACTCAGAAGCCAGGGCCAACGACGTGGGCACGACAGACATCCCTCCTCCTCCTCCCCTAGTGGTCGCAGTTCCTCCTCCTCCTGGTACCGCCTTTGCCAAAATATGCAAAGACTTTAAAGCAATGGGCGGCAAGAACTTCGTTGGAACAGAAACCTTTGTTGAGGCACAAAAATGGCTAAAGGAGACTAAAGACTTGTTTGTTATCTTTGATATGGAGGACCATAGGAAAGCTTAGTTAGCAGCATGGTTGTTGAAAGAGGAAGCTGCATTCTGGTGGGAAGTCACCAACGCTACCAGGCCAGTTGAGACTTGGGCAGACTTTAGAGAGAGGTTTGGGCTAAAATTCTTATCGTCAGCAGAAGAGAACCTTCAGATGGAGAGGTTCCTAGCACTCAAGCAAGGGGACATGTCTGTTAGGGAATACGTGAATAAGTTTAATCAGCTTGCTCGGTTCGGTTTGGATTTGGTCAACACAGCCCAGAAAAAGGCTGTACACTTTGCTCGAGGATTGAACGAGCCCCTACACAGTTTGGCCATAACTCATGTACCCATGGGGGCGACCTTTGAAAGCTTGGTGGATATGGCTCTACTTCATGAGGAAGACAAGAATAGCAAGAAGGAGGTTAAGCCTAATGAGACTCAGAATAAGAAAGCTGACTTCAAGAAGGGGGCAACAAGAATAACAAGAGCAACAACAAATCACGTGATACAAGGAAGTGCAACTTTTGTGGTATTACGGGACATCTAGCTAAAGACCGTAGAAAGAAGAAGAGGAAGTTGGGTGAATGCTTTCATTGTGGAGATACTGGACACATCAGCAAGGATTGCCCTAAGAAGCAAGGGCAGGGGCAAGGGCAGACCCAGCGAGCAGGAACTTCTAGAGGGCAGTTGCATGCTCTCAACACCACTCCAGCTCTTGACCGAGGTAGTAATATTTCCGTAGAAAGCCTTATTTACATTTCTAACTTTCCTGCTCGAACCTTATTTGACTCTGGCGCATCGCATACTTTTATTTCATCTGATATTGTTGAAAATCTGCACCTAAGTACTAGTCTGGTTGAGGATCCCGTTATAGTTTCAAATCCAATTGGGGGCTCCGCCCATTTATCTATGATGTGTGTGGATTTGAGGATCTCTATCTTAAGCATAGAATTCACGTGTAATGCTTATGTTCTCAGATTTATGGGATACGGTTTGATCCTAGGTATGAATTGGCTGGCCAATTATGGAGCCATTCTTGATTGTGAACAAAAGGTAGTGAGGCTCATGACTCGCCTTGGCAATACCCTTGAAATTTCTTGTAACCCTAAGGGTCCGGTCATGTTGTGTTATCTTGAATCCCTTGACTCGTCCGACGATAATTTGCAATCTGTAAGAGTGGTCCGAGAATATCCAGATGTCTTTGATGAAGTGAGGGGATTACCTCCTAAACGCGAGATAGACTTCCGAATTTATCTTGTTGATAATGCCAAGCCAGTTTCATTGCCCGTTAGACACATGGCCCCGCGAGAAAGAAGAGAGCTCAGTAAACAAATTAACGAGTTGCTTGAGAAGAATTTCATAAGACGAAGCATTTCTGAATGGGGAGCTCCGGTGGTATTCGCTACTAAGGCGGATGGATCGCTTCGTCTGTGCGTAGATTATCGTGAGTTAAACAAGCTAACAAAGAAGAATAGGCACCCACTACCAAGAATCGACGATTTGTTTGATCAGCTTGTGGGAGCATCTGTTTTCTCTCATCTCGATCTAGCCACAGGATTCCATCAGCTTAGAGTGGCTGAGGATAGCATTGACAAAACTGCGTTTAGGACTCCAGATGGGTTCTTCGAATGGCTCGTCATGCCGTTTGGGTTAACGAATGCACCCGCATACTTTGTGATTTTGATGAGTAGGGTGTTTCAGGATTTCCTTAACAAGATTGTGGTAGTTTTCATGGATGATATTTTGATCTTCTCAAAAGATGAAGAAGAGCATGCTAGACATCTCAAGGAAGTCATGGAAACACTTAGAGCACACCAGTTAAAGGCTAAGTTCTCCAAATGCCATTTTTGGAGGAAGGAAGTTCGGTTCCTTGGATATGTAGTTTCTAAGCAAGGCATAGCCGTGGACCCCACAAAGGTAGTTGCGGTACAAGACTGGAAAATTCCTAAGAATGCAACAGAGGTGAGGAGCTTTCTCGGTTTGGCGAGCTACTACAGGAAGTTCATTAAGGACTTCGCTAAGATTTCTGCCCCTCTTACTAAGTTAACAAAGAAGAACCTATCTTTTGCATGGGACATAGAGTGTGACGCTGATTTTCAGAGACTTAAGAGAGCCCCCACCACAGCTTCAGTTTTGGCATTACCTGACGGAGGCAAGGTGTTTACGGTGTGCACAGATGCGTGCGGCACGGGATTAGGCGCTGTCCTAATGCAAGAAGGAAGAGTAATATGCTACGGGGGCAGACAACTTAAGGTTCATGAGAAAAACTATCCCACGCATGATTTGGAGTTGGCCGCGATTGTTTTTGCACTTGAATCTTGGCGCCATTATCTTCTTAGGGAGAGGTTCGAGCTGTATACCGACCACAAATCGCTTAAGTACCTCTTCTCACAGAAAGATTTGAATCTAAGGCAACAGCGGTGGATGGAGTTCTTGGCATCATATTACTTCGATATAGCCTATACCCCTGGCAAGGGTAATGTGGTGGCGGACGCGCTAAGTAGAAAAAGGTGGACTTTGAGCCCCTTGTTTGTTGAAAGGAAAAGCCTTGAGTTTATAGCCACCTTTGATTTTACACCTGCTGTTGAGTCATTGACTGCTACGTTAGCATCTCTTGAGTTAAGACCTACACTTCTAGATCAAGTAGGGACTTCACATAAGGAGGACCCACAAATAGTCGAAATCATGGACAAGCTGATTAGGGGTGAGACGTCAAGTCACCTCAGTAGGTATGCCATAGATTACAAGGGATGGCTAAGGCGCAATGGAAGACTATGTGTCCCACAAGTGGGAGACTTAGTAAGGAAAGTTCTCGAAGAGGCGCATCACTCGAAGATGACTATACATCCCGGAGGGGATAAGATATACAGGGATATGAAACGCATTTTCTTTTGGTCTGGAATGAAAAAAGATGTGGCAGAGTTCGTTTCGAAGTGCATGGTGTGCCAACAAGTAAAGGCCGAGTCGAAGAAGCCTGGTGGGCTATTACATCCTTTGGAGGTTCCGCAATGGAAATGGGAGAGTATCTCTATGGATTTCGTGGATGGACTGCCTAGGTCAAGGAAGGGAAATACTAGCATATGGGTCATAGTTGATAGACTCACGAAAAGTGCTCACTTCATTCCAGTGAAAAGCAAGAGGACTGCATCATGGCTGGCGTCTATTTACCTTCGAGAGATAGTACGGTTGCATGGAGTTCCTTATAGTATAGTTAGTGATCGTGACCCGATTTTTACTAGCCAGTTTTGGAATAGTCTGCAAGAAGCAATGGGCACATGACTGAACTTAAGCACGTCCTATCACCCGCAGACGAATGGACAAACCGAAAGGGTAAATAGGGTACTAGAAGATCTCCTGAGGCTATGCATTCTTGACTTCGGGGGAACTTGGGAATACCAACTTCCTCTCGTGGAGTTTGCATATAACAATAGTTACCAAGCTAGCATCGGAATGACACCGTTCGAAGCCCTGTATGGAAGACCATGCAAATCCCCAACTTATTGGTGGGAGATGACATACAGACTTATACTTGGGCCCGACATGATAAGGGACACTTCTGAGAAGATTGAGTTGATACGAAGACGGATGAAAACGGCCCAAGATAGACAGAAATCTTATGTGGACCAGAGAAGGACAGACCTAGAGTTCGAAGTCGGAGATATGGTCTTTATAAAAGTTTCTCTGTTACGCAATGTAGTTCATTTTGGAGCAGTTGGAAAGCTAGCACCAAGGTTCGTAGGACCCTTCCCCATCACTGAGAAGATTGGATAGATGGCCTATAAGGTAGACTTACCCGAGAAACTGAATGGAGTACACAATGTCTTTCACGTCTCGCATCTCCGAAAGTGCTTGCATGAGTCAGCCAAAGTGGTTGAGCCAAGCATCCTTGAAGACGTGGAAGTGGAAAAAGAAGCAACATTAAGGCGAGTTCCGATTTATATCTTAGGAACGGAGAATAAGAAGCTAAGGAATCGAGAAGTCAAGCTAGTTAAAGTGCAGTGGAGTGAAGCACAAGAAGACGCAACTTGGGAAACCGAAGAGAAGATACGCGCGCTTTACCCATTTCTTTTTGAGGGTACATTCTCGATCTCTTTTTCCTATAAACTTGAAAACCTTTTTGTATCATGCTTCTACTATCTACGTTTGTCTTGTCATCTTCTCGATCTTATCTTGAGAACCTTAGGTAGAACCATATGGATGTAAACATGTGATTGAAACATGTTATGGTTGATGGTTGCAAATGGTTGCAAGCGGTTGCTAGTGGATGCATGACACACATTAGGCACTAGATCGGCTCAGTCACATTTTCATGTTGCATATGCATGAGTGCTTATACTTGTACATGGATGGAACTTGTTATGCTATCACTTGGATGTTGCATATGAATGAATGTTTGTGCACTCATTTAAAGATTATAAACTATGTTAGGAATCTGTATACATGTTGGATTCATTACACTAACATATTTTGCATTAAGGAGGTTTACTGAATCAGTAACCGCCTGATCTTTTGCATTAGATAAGTACATATACACACACTTTCTGCATATGTTCATACAGCACTAGAAATCTTTTAAGGACAATGGTTGCCTGTGGATGATGCTTTGAGTTGATGGATGATGGATGGTAGGACACATCCTCCCTAACTTAGATATTTCGGGGACGAAATCCTTTAAGGAGGGGAGAATGTAACAACCCGTATTTTTATAACGTGTAATAACCATAAATCAAGGCAGAATTAATTTTTGAAATAAGAATCAAGGGAAATGGGTTACGCCGTTGCGTTCGTCTCGAAATTCTTCTTGGAAACGAGTCCGAGTTTTCGAAAATCGGAGTCCGTATGACCAAGTTATGACCATTCGAAGTTTTCAGAAGTTTTCAAGTTCAAAACCAGCTCAATTCGAAATTCAAATTTCGAAATTCAAACCTCAGAATGGACTGGGCGGGAAATCTCCTTCCCAGGACTAGGTCGACCTGGGGGTTGACTATGTAGTCGACCTGCCCAGGACCAGGTCGACCATAGTGTCGACCTGGGGGTCGACCTGGTGGCCAAGCCCACTTTTGAAGCTTGATTCACTTTGATGTTTCTGGCCTCGTTTCTATACACATTCGTTGACCTGACCCTATAAATACAGCCCCTAATACTAGTCTCTCTACACAAAATTCTTTCTAACCTTATGCTTCTCTAATTCTGGTTGAAAAGTTTGAGAAATGGACTACTTCTTCTACATTGAGACTGCGTTAAGAGAATTGCTGATTTGGGGATTTCTGTTAGGACTTGACTAAGCATATAAAGATTCAACATCGACTCTCTTTTTCTAATTCTCGAACCACGATCTGTAAGCCCCAGTTATTTTTAGATTTAAACTGTAAATGTAATATGAATATGATGTAAATTGAAATTGGACCTATGTATGATGACTGTTTTACATCCATTATTGTTCATCTTGGATCTTGACTCTTGGATATTACTATGACATTGATTTGAGGCCTATTCATGTTGTAAATCAAAGAGAAAACCCCCTCATATTATCATGTTGAATCTGCTATTAGTCACAAGTTTATGATTATCACCTTATGTCAATCGCTACCATGACTATACTATCACTTTATGTCAATCGTTACTATGACTATGCTATCACCTTATGACAACTGTTATCTTGACTAGTACCTTATTTCGCTAGATTTGGAATCTTTATGTTTGAGGCCAATATTCCATATGCCAGTAATGCTATAATCTTTTATCAAGTCATACCATGCTATGCTAGTAATCACTTTTGCCACCTTATAACCATCCCTTTTTATGTTATTCCCTAATTAGATTTATTTGTATCGATTTGAGCTTTCGTGTGATGGGAATACGATTTGGGTAGACTAGGTAAAACATGAATTGACTTTGAACTTGAACATGAATGTTGTTATAACTTGAACCTGGATATGGACATGAACTTGACACGATTTGACATGAAAACTCGACATGAATTTTGACATGAAAACTTGAACGTAGGCATGACAATTAGATAAACTTGAAAATGGCCAACTCGAGGTTGGGCCGAGTTTGCAGTGTAAATCTGCCCGGAACCGCCCGACAAATCCAGTGACTGCAAATAATAGGATCCAATGTGGGTAGTTGGTCATATCGCACGAAAAACCCGAGGTTAGACTATGTTGTGGTGTAAATCTTCCCGGAACCGCCCGGCAAATCCAGTGACCACAACATTTAGTCTAATGTGAGAGGTTGGGGTGCATTAATGAATTAATGCCACATGATAGGGTTAAGTCATGAACCACTTGAATATACTTAACCAACTTGACACGATGATTTGATAGGGTTACATCATGAACCGCTTGAACACACTTAACCAACTTGATACATGATTTGGATAGGGTTAAGTAACGAATTTGAATGACAACACTTAACCCATTAGAAACCCTAGTTACGCGGTCCTTTTCAGCAGTAACCCACTTAGATGTATCATGATACCCTGGGACTAGGCAGGGTGGGACACGATTACTGGGCTGATTGTAAGTGACCAAAACGACGGCTGAATAGGTGCGCCATTGTAGGTTCAGGCGGACTATGGTATTGCACATAGTCCGGAGTTGAAAAAGCAGGCATTAGGCACCCATAGATTTACACTGTGCGTGCTTGATTCATGTCAGTGGTTGGCACCATAGGACTTGATACACCCTATGGTGGACCTAGCACAGGTAACTACATTTCAGGATAGGGCTGCATGACACAGACACATGATGAGCTAGGACTTGTAGGGAGCCGATCGATTAGTAGATCGTACCGTAGGACCCCGTAATGGGTCACTTCATGATATTGGGCCCAGGGATCATTTCATGATTAATACTTGACATGGGTTAGAACACTAGTACAGTTGGTGCAGCGAATCTCGAATATGCGATGCTAGACATGACTTATCCTGTTATCTTAATTATCCTACCAGTTCTGTTATTATCCTTATGTTTAATTCCAGTTTTCACATATCATGTTACCTTTACTAGTTTTCATACTGAAAGTCACTAGGGCTTACCAGTCTTTATGACTGACCCTTTTTTCGCCTCTTTTTCTTTCGTTTCCTCCCCCCAGGTTCTCATGGATGAAACACTAGCTCTTAGCTTGGATTTAGCTTGCTTTCTGACAGCTCATGTACGGTTTGGTCTTGGGCTATGCTATGGCTGCTTCTGCTATTTATGGGGAATAATTTACTTTTGTTATCTTAAGTTTATGCTTCTTTATTTGGAACTTGATGTAAAGGAATACTTTGTACCTTGGATATATGGGGCTTTGACTCTTTTCTTGAAAGTAATAAAAATTTGGTTTTTAATTTCTACCGCTGCTTTATTTATGTTATGCCTTGTGATATCTCTTTGTATGTTTGCCTAGATAATACTCCACCAAAACTAGCGCATTCCCTTTGTGAGTGACCCTAGCGGAGGTGGGGTGTTACAGCCTCTCGAATGGCTTGGAGGCTCTGCATGTTGTTGGCGAGGTTTTTACCTCTTCGGTGGTTTATGGCGAGGAAGGGATTGCTTCATAAGCTTATGTGTCGATGGCTTTGGTTCCATACTCAGAGTTGGTTGTTCCTGTTGATGGGGTGTGTGGCTTGTCTATTTATTCGCCTTCAGTTCGTCGACAACAACAGTCTGATCTCCATTTGCAACCAAAAAGTCTTTCTTTAGGCGTGGCAGCGGAGATTAGCTCGTTGTCCAGCGACAAGGCTATGCTTCATAGTGCTCAACGTATTGTTTCTATCGGGTCTCCCAAAAGGCAGGTATGGTGCTCCAATCTATTTCTTTCTTTTCTTTGTTTAATGTTGTTGTGTCATTTCCTATTACATCCGGTTTTGTATTTGGTGTCTTGGAAACCGAGTTTGATGCCTATTGTACTTCACTTGTGCCTGTTGATCGGTTTTTAGATCGATTGGTTGGCACAGTTGCTGTTCGGGAATTGTTTGACTTCCCGCTGTCTTCTTTTGGTTCCCTGAATACTGTTTTTGTGTGGTGTTCGAGGCTTCTGGTTGATCCTTACCCCTCTCAAGCTCTTGACTGGTTTTTTGGTTGATGGAGATCATTTTTATGATCATTCGTCGGTACACAACTCTCGATCTGCCTTGAGTGTTTTGTGTTTTACGACTGTGAATTGGTTTTGGTTCGTGGGTGCTCGCTGCCCCTTTGATTCTTTGTCCAATGCTTGGCTTTGCGAAGGCTTTGTTGAGGCTTTTTCTGTTGATTTTCATGTTGTAGGTTCGAGTCACCGCATGGCCTTGTCAGTGTTGTTGAAGACTCTCGGTTTGACACCAGATTGGGGTGTCGGTTATCGTGCTTGCGTTGGATCCTTCGTGCACTGTACAGGACATCTCCAATTATGGTAGGTTGGGCTTTTAGTAGTAGGCGTATAATTATTCCAGCTTTGGATCATTTTACATGCTACTTCAAAAAGTGTCTCCCTAGGTTGGTTTTGTCTTCTACAGTCTTGCGGGTTATCCTATTGGTTAGTGATCCTTGGATCGGGTCCCTCTTCGGTGATAGGTCATTACAGCTTATGCTGGGTTGTCAACTTAATGACAACTCGGTGTTTATTATGGCAACACAGGAATTGGTGTCAAGGTGTAACGTCTCGCCTTTTGGACTGCTTCAAATCAGTAATTAAACCAACTTAAAATGTTCAAATCGATGGATCGTTATTTAGCTTACAAAGTTTAAAACAGAATCAACATAGAAAACACAGAATAAATAACACAGTATTGAACAGCGAAATGATTTTTTATATATTACTCAAAAAAATTGATATAAAAAATTTTCTATACAGCGGAATTAAAACACATTTTAAATACAAGAAAAATATTTACTGTTCTTAATAACTTCAGAGTGCGTCGTCTTTGGAAATCCCAGCTTCGCCAATCTTTGAATCCTAAGCTGTAATCTTTAAATCTGTAATGCTTGGGTCTGACAAGAACGTTCCATGCAAAAATATAAAACACTCGATTCAGGATTAATCATTGTTCAAGTAAATTAACTTCAATAGAAACTGAAATAAATAGTTAATCCTACATTTTATTAAATTTCGAGTACATCGAACCCATGAGAAAACTATCGAAATATATCGTAGCAACTTGGGACGAAACAAATCAGGACAACATATGGATTTATATACATACGTATGCCGGTGACATATATGTACACCATAGTGGCATACATATACATATGTGTACAACAAGGTACGTAAATATCCGAGTATCAAGTATAATATCTGTGCATATCAGCTTTTATTTCAGGAACAAACGTTCATGGGAGCCTGCACGTGCACACAACATACGCACTAGGGTTCACCACAAATCGCAAAGGTATAACAAATTGTAATGGACAACTTGTATAGGGAAACCTTCTTGCAATGAACATGTCCAAAGCAGAAATGATCAAGCCTTTTCAGGTTAATATGGGTAATGGACAAGAGTACCACAAGTAAAGCTTACAAATGAACACTGAAATGGGATAGACTGCATCAAATACACAGTGGCATGAACAAGTAGGAAAAACTAAGGTCTCAGCAGCAGGTAAGCAAATTATTCAATTTCTATGTACAACAATACAAGTCTCACAGGTTGTAAATATAACATGGAACAAAACATCTTTAAACATTGTGTTTTTTTCCAACTCAAATTCACTAATACAAGAGAAATAACATCATGAATCAAGACAATGGACGGACAGTGGAACTAGAATGATGCTAATGAAAATTTGAATAGGGAAACACTTCTGTACTTTCTAAATTTGCTTAATTCTCATTCCTTAATGATTTTTTTACTTGTCTCGACTGTATAAAAAAATCTTAAAATTTTAGCCAGAAGACTAACAGATATACATTTTGAAATGGAAGAGGTGAAACTAGCTAATTTACAAATAGGTGGTAACAACTTCCCAGACCAGACGGATCCACCCAACATTTTACAAACTAAATTGGGATTTGACAAACATGGTATATTTCAAGCAATGTTGTGTATTCCATAGTTAGGTAAAATAAAAAGAAAATCAAACATACTTCTATAGGCTTAGCCCTTAAAAATGCAGATCACGGATTAAATTAGACCACAGGCCTTGACAAAATGTAGGTCTGCTACTTATTTTATTAAAAGAAAATAAATTAATTGAACCAAAGGAACAAACAGTCTGTTTATACTCAGTTCTTCATTTCTTTTTTTTACTATTCTTCTTCCTATAGATTTTGCTGAAATTGAAAGAATAAACTCTTTTTAGGCCAAGTAAACTATGCTGGAAACATTAGAACAATGTTGTTATAGACTTAATGTTGAAGCAACTAATAATTTGGTCAAACCCTTAAAATAAAAACAAACGGCAATAATGTCCTATACTACAAATTAGTGTATTTAGGGTCTCAACAACTATTCACGAATGCAAGGTGTACTACTTAAGTTGAACTGCATACTTACAAGTGCATAAACGTAAGTCATGGAATGTACTCTAGACATGGCAGCAAGGATCACCAAAAGGTGAGTGATCATGACACAAATACAACACTGATTTGAACAAACTGTTTCAATAAACAAAAACAAAGACCATATGATCAACGAAATTGAGGACATAGTAAATAATTTGATTTGAATTGCTGTTAAAATACTTGAAGCAAAGAGAAACTATAAGCCAAATACTCACATTAAAACAGCAGCAACTGAAGGAACAGGAAGCGTTGGTGCCTAACTTCGATTGCGGCTCTGGTGGCTTGCGAGCTGCTGGCGGATCGGATTATTAAGGTGAGGGTAAACTTGGTGACTGCGTCTTCGATTGGATGTTTGGAAATGAAGATGGCTGAAAGGTGGAGGCTTCAATTTTTGGCTGCCATTATTTTTGAAGGTGGAGAAGTTGAATTTAGGGCAACCATTAAAATGACAGAGGGATGAGTTTGGGGAAAGCTGAACAAAATGGAAAAGAGGAGCGATATTTTTATAGAAGGAATAGACGAAGATAAGAACGATGTAATTTTCAATAGGGTTTTATGTAGCAGCGAGATACAGATGTAGGTCGGCATGATTTTAATGGGTGTAGGTGATAAAAAAAATAATTTTTTAAATATTAATTCTTAACGCAAATTACCATAGAATGCTCCAAATTCGTACCGGTAACACAATTTCCAAATATGACAAAAATCATACGTACTTCTTTGTTTTCGCATTCTGAATCAAACAAAATTAGTTTGCTCGGAATCTGACTCTATTAGCATATAACGTTAAATTTATTTATTGGTTCACCGATTTTATTCCGTTTTGTCCATCAGCAACTCCGTTCGTTTGCAAATTTAAACGTTAAGTTTCAATCTCTCTCTCTATATATATGTGTGTGTGTGTGTGTGTGTGTGTGTTTGTGTGTGTGTACACACACACATATCTAAGCACCTTTTCGATATATTTCAACATATAAAATCTCCAATTTAATTAATGTCAATTACGTTTATTTTTAAAGTCAACCAATAATATTTTTCAGTCAAATTTCAAATCCAATTCAAATATCCAACTCAATTCAATTAAAATATTCAACAAATAAATATTTGATTTCCAATCAACTATTCTGAATTAAATATTGAATTTAATTCATACACAAAACAATATATTAAATTTTAAATTTCTAATCCAAGTCTCAATATATAATCAATTATTAATAGTTGAATTTTCAATTAATTCTGTTTCCAGTTGTCAAATTTTCTGGGATGTTACACAAGGCATGTGCCTAACTCCACATTTTTACTTTGCTTTGGTGCTTCAGTTGATTCGACCTCTCATTCCTTGTGGATGATGAGTCTGTTCACCCCTATTCTATAGGCTCACCTCTTTTTAGTAAGGAGGAGATATCGATCATTAATGATCGACTCTCTTGCCTAACTAAGAATTCTTATACATCTCGATCTCTTTCTTTGAGTTCTCCCGAGTCTCGAACACCTCGCTCTTCATGCGGGAAACCGAGGAAGGTGTCCCGCACTCCTCGTTTCAATCATACATGCTCTATAGCGGCGTCTAATCAGATTGTCAGGTTTACTCGATTTACGTTATATCTTGTCTTATTGTGGTCTATCTTTTCAGGGTTTTGTTCTTGTTGTTCTCTTCCCTCTATCGATGAATTTAGATGGCTAATTTTCTATTCTGGAATATCTGTGGTATAGGTAACGATGCTTTGATGGCTAGACTTAGGCATATTGTCAAGAAGCATTATGTTTGTTGGGTAGTGCTTATGGAGGACCAGAAGTGCTAACCAAATCTTTTTTTGTCTCTTGGTTTCGAGGGTGCTTTTGCCAATTTATCCAACAAGATCTGGATTATTTGGTCCATAGCAGTTGTTGTTCATCCTGTTTTCAACTCGGAGTAGCTACTCTCGGTGGCCTTTTCCCTCCCCAGCCTATCTTCTTGCTTCCTTTTCACTACGGTGTACGCGAAGTACGGTCAGATTGAGCGATTGGTTCTGTGGTCAGACATCATCTCGCTTTCAAACCTTGGCTTCGCAGAATCGTTTATAGGGGCGATGTTAATATCGTTGCCTGCCAAACTGACAAGAGGGGTGGCTCATCTATTATTCGAGCTGCGGTAGGCGATTTCAACTCCTTTATTGTCAGTTCCAATCTTCTTGAGGTTTCGTTGGCGGCTTCGGCCTTTACTTGGTGTAATAACCAAGAAGGCCCTAATTGGATTCTCTCTCGTCTGGATAGAGTTTTTGGGTCGGAAGGGTGGTTCAATCTTCCTTTCTCCTATTTTATCTCCTACCATTACCAGATTTTCTCAGATCATACTCCGATAATTCTGCGGTTCTCCCCCTTAGCTCTTTCTGGCCCCTCTTCCTTCCGTTTTCAGAGTATGTGGAGATCCCACCATACCTCCCACGGTAAAGTGGAAGCTTCTTGGGATCCTATGGTGTTATTTACTCAAAAACTAAAACGGCTCACATCTTGCCTGAAGGTTTAGAACATGCAGGTTTTCAAGAATATCTTTGACCGTGTCAAATCTGCGGAAGAATCGCTTATTCTAACGGAAGCCTCTTTTGATGAGGACCGGTATCCCGCTAACAAGGAGGCGTGGGCGCTTGCCCAACTCGCCTATTCCTCGGAACTTCGTGTTGAGAACTATTTCCTTAACTAGAAAGCCAGAATAAAGTGGATCGCTGATGGAGATGTGAAGTACAAATTCTTCCACTCGTCGATTTGAAAGAAGAACATCCTTCTATTGATTCATCATATTCTTCGGCCTGGTTTTTCTCTGGCTTCAGAGCCAGGTGAAGTCAGGGCGACTATCCTTCACCACTTCCAATCCTTAGCTCTCCTTCTAAGAGCTTCTCCGATCTGTCGGTGTTAGCTTTTATTCCAAGGACCATTCTTCCATAGGAAAGCGATGTTCTTTCCTTTCCCCTTTCTTCTAAGGAAGTCCGGTCTTGTGTTTTTGCTTTGAGCAAGGACAGTGCTAGTGGTTCTGAAAGTTTCAATGGGGTCTTTTTTCGGAGTGTCTGGCCTATCATTCAGGATGACTTTTGTCTAGCCATCCAATTTTTCATCTCTGGAGGTTCTCTCCCTCAGGAATGGACTTCCACCAACCTGGTGCTTATCCCCAAGTGCGAAGATCCCCGCTCCTATGTAAATTTTTGCCTTATCAACCTGTGCAAATTCTCCATCAAGGTTATATCCAAGGTGTTATCCTTTAGACTTACACCTTTTCTCGACCATGTTACCTCTTCTTCTCAAGTTGGGTTTGTGAAAGGACGCTTGATTATGGACAACGTCCTCTTAGCTCAGGAGCTGGTTTCTTATATTGATCGCAAGTTTAGGGGTTATAACCTTGTCATCTAGCTAGATATGGCCAAAGCATACAATCATATGTCTTGGTTTTTCATTATTTGGGTTCTTAGAGATTTCGGGTTCCCAGCGCCTCTTTTTGATCTTGTTTGGAGGCTTATCTCCAACTATTGGTTTTCCAATCTAAGCGGATCGGCCAACGGATATTTCAAGTCCGGTAGGGGTCTCCATCAAGGAGACCCCTTGTCTCCGACTTTGTTCGTCATCGGCGTAGAGGCTTTCGTTCGGGGCCTGCACTCGCTTATGATTGTGATCCAAATCCGTCAATTTGTCACCCCTTGGAGTTGTCTGCTGATATCCTCCTTATCGTTTGCGGATGATATTATTATCTTCACATATGGTAATCGGTCCTTCATTCGTTGGCTCATTGCCTTCCTCCATTAATATAACGAGAGGTGTTCAGGCCAACTCGTAAATTCAGAGAAGTGCTACCTGATTCTAGCTAGAGACTACCTTCGAATAGGTTTTCTTGGATCCAATATTTCTCTGGGTTCAAGGCCGCATCCCTTCCTTTGTCTTACCTTGGGGTTGTCCTTTATAAAGGAAGTAAACTTAACGTTATTTTTGACCCCCTTACTGATCACGTAAGGGGTAAGATTATCCAGTGGAATGCGACTCTCCTTTATCAGGTAGGTAGACTAGTTTCAGGGGTGCTTTTGCTAACTTATCCAACAAGATCTGGATTATTTGGTCCAAATAAGTTGTTGTCCATCCTGTATTCGATTCGGAGAAACTACTCTTGGTGGCTTGTTCCCTACCCGTCCTATCTTCTTCCTTCCTTTTCTTTGCGGTGTATGCGAAGTGCGATTGGATTGAGAGATTGGTTATATGGTTAGACATTGCCTCGCTTTCAGATCTTGGCTTCGCGGAATCGGTTATAAAGGGAGACTTTAATGTCATCTCCTGCCAAGCTAAGAAGATGGGTGGCTCCTCTATTAACCGGGTTGCGGTAGGCGATTTCAACTCCTTTATTGTCAGTTCCGGTCTTTCCAAGGTTTCTTTGACGAGTTAGGTCTTTACTTGGTGTAATAACCAAGAAGGACCTGACCGGATTCTCTCTCGTCTGGATAGAGTTATTGGATCAGAAGGGTTGTTCAATCTTTCTTTCTCTTACTTTGTCTCCCACCTTCACCGGACTTTCTCAGATCATGCTCTGATGATTCTGTGGTGCTCCCACTTAGCTCTTTCTATCCCCTCTTCATTCCATTTTCATAGTGTGTGCCGATCTCACCATACCTTCTATAGTACGGTGGAAGTTTCTTGGAACACTCCCGCTTCTTGGGATCCTACGGGTTTGTTTTATAAAAAACTAAAACGGCTCAAATCTTTCATGAAGGTTTGGAACATGCAAGTTTTCAAGAATATCTTTGACCATGTCAGGTCTTCGGAATAATTTCTTATTATAGCGGAAGCCTCTTTCGATGTAGACCTGTCTCCCGCTAGCAAGAGGCGTGGGCGCTTGCCCAACTAGCCTATTCCTCAGAACTTTGTGTTGAGAACGGTTTCCTTCGCCGGAAAACCATAATCAGGTTGATCATTGATGGAGATGCGAACTAAAAATTCTTACACTCGTCGATTCGAAAGAAGAATAACCTTATATCGATTCATTGGATTTTTCACCCTGATTTTTCTTTGGCTTTCGAGCTAGGTGAAGTCAGAGAGACTATCCTTCACCACTTCCAATTCTACATTAGCTCTCCTTCTTAGAGCTTCTCCGATCCGTCAATGTTAGCTTTTATTCTAAGGATCATTCTTCTAGAGGAAAGCAATGTTCTTTCCTTTCCCCTTCTTCTAAGGAAGTCTGGTCTTGTGTTTTTGCTCTGAGCAAGGACAGTGCTTGTGGGACTGACGGTTTCAATGGGATCTTTTTTCGGAGTGTCTGGCCTGTTATTTAGGATGACTTTTGTCAAACCATCCCGTTTTCCTTCACTGATGGATGCGAAATTCCCCGCTCCTGCGTGGATCTTCACCTACCATCCTATGTAACTTCTCCAACAAGGTTATATCCAAGGTGTTATCCTCTAGACTAGAACCCTTTCTCGACCGTGTTATCTCTTCTTCTCAAGTTGGGTTTGTGAAAGGACGCTTGATTATGGACAAAGTCCTTTTAGTCCAGGAGCTGGTTTTTCATATCAATCACAAGTTAGGGGTTCTAACCTTGTCATCAAACTAGATATGACCAAAGCATACAATTGTATGTCTTGATTTTTCATTATTCTGGTTTTTAGACCTTTCGGGTTTCCAGAGCCTCTTATTGATCTTGTTTGGAGGCTTATATCCAACATTTGGTTTTTCGTTCTAAACGGATCGACCAACGGATATTTCAAGTCTGGTAGGGGTCTTCGTCAAGGAGACCCCATGTCTCCAACTTTTTTCGTCATCGCCGCGGAGGCTTTCGTTCGGGGCTTGCACTCGCTTATGATTGCGGGCCAAATCCACCGATTTAGCACCCTTCGGGGTTGTCTGCTAATCTCCTCCTTACGTTTGTGGATGATATTATTATCTTCACAAATGGTAATCGGTCCTTCATTCGTCGACTCATTGCCTTCCTCTAACAATACGAGAGGTGTTCATGCCAACTCATAAATTCGAAGAAGAGCGGCTTCATCGTGGCTAAAGACTTACCTTTGGATAAGTCTTCTTAGATCCAAAATTTCTTTGGGTTCATGGTCGCTTCCCTCCCTCTGCCTTACCTTGGAGTTGTCCTTTACAAAGGAAGGGAACTTAACGCTATTTTTGACCCCCTTACCGATCGCATAAGGGGTAAGATTATCCAGTGGAATGCGACTCTCCTTTCTTAGGAAGGTAGACTGGTTGTTATAAAATCGGTGCTTAATTTAATAGGATCACATGTCTTCACTGCTACGACTCTTACCTCATCTTTTTTCCATTCTTATCACTCTTTGGCATCATCATTCTTTCTGTGGGAAGAAGGACAACGCTAATCGACATCATTGAATTTCTTAGGACATCGTTTGTCGTCCCAGGTCAGAAGATGGTTTAGTCCTTCGTAAACCTAAATATGTGTGTACAACCTTTGCTTGCAAGTTGTTGGTTAGGTTTAGAGAATATAACTCGCTCTGGGCGTTGTTTCTCCATGCCAAATACTGTAGGCTCTTGGTCATGGATTACAGCGGTACCCCGTGTTGTGCTAGTGGGACGTAGAAACGTATGCAATCCTTTAATCCTTTTTCCGACTTCCATAGGTTTGGAGTTGGGTGGGATGGTATCCCTTTCTCGGTTAGGGCGGCATGGGAGTCTGCTAGGACTCCAGCTCCCCGAGACCTCATATTCTCCTTTTTTAGGATGCTCGTATGCCTCCAAAAATTTATCTATTTATATGGAGATCTATTCAGGATGGATTACCGCTGGATGACAACCTTATGAGGATTGGCATTCCTCTTGTTTCTTGGTGCAGGTGTTGCAGAGCAGGAGAGTTGGAATCTAATGCTCACCTTTTCTTTCATGGCACTCATGACAATACTGTCTGGAATTACTTCGAGAACCTATTCGGTCTCCGTGGTAACACGACTTCCTTTGTTGATTTACTGAGATATTGGTGGTCTAACATCTCAGGCAAATCTCTTCGTTTTATCCTCTTCCGTCTCATCCCTTGCCTTGTCTGTTGGCATCTTTGGTGCTCAAGGAATAAGGCTATCTTTGATGAGGCTCCTACGGATCCTCTTTCCATTACCCAAAAGGTGAGAAACGATGTGTTCCTAGACTTTCATGGCTGGCCTTTCTGTGGAGCTATATGCTCCCGCTCGAGGGCTTTGGATAGATCTTTCGAAGTTTCTTCTGATCTGCCTCCACCTAGAGCGGGGATCAATTGATTTTTTACGCTCTTTTCAGTGACAACTAGTTGTTTTGCTCTTTCGTTTCCTCACTCCCCCCTCTATTTCATGTCGTGTGCTAGTTGTGCAGATTCTATTTTTCATGTTTTGAGTTATTTCTTCTGGCTGAATCAAGATTCATAAGTTAGCTCGAGCTATTGCCCATTTGGAGCACTTTTGCAGCTTGAGTGTTAAATGGGACTCAGCTATCGTCTGCAGCCATTGTCCTTTTCTCGTGTTGAGGTTTCTTGCTCTTCGGACTAGGTGGTTCTGCTCAACTTGTTTGAGTGTTTTGGTCGAGCATTGAGAGGTTTTGGTCCTCTGGCTAGTCGACTCAACTCTACTTAATTTTGTCTTTCCAGTTCTGTTGTGCTGTATTTTCATTGTATTTGTACCTTTTATACAGCTTTGTAGACCTCTTTCTACAAAATTGTTTTAGTCAGCCGTTGGAGAACGACTGGATTCTCCCTTTTGCTATATTTATTTATTTATTTCAAGGAAAACGAATACTAATTGCTTAAAATTATAAATTATCAACATATTATTTATTTTATCACCTTAGTAATCCATTGTAAAAAAATTCATATTTTCTATAAAAAATCATTTATGTTCATTGAATTATCGGTTGTTGGCGGAACGGATAATTATCCAATATTCGTCTGTATCCACGGATCCTAAAATGATTTTGGATGTGGATATGATATTATCTACGTATGAAAGTATCTGTTGACAGCCCTACACCAAATTGGGTTATTAGAGTTGTTTCATTATAGGTTTCACACCTGAGAAACACCACCCATACACATTAAGCGATCTTCTTAAAGTAGCAAAACAAGAAACCTATGTCCGAGGAGAACAATCCATACACACCATGCAGATTTATTAGAGTGGGAACAAAAGTAAATTTTGGTACAAAACTATGAGGTTTTTCACTACCAAAGCTTGCTTAGGGATCTCTTTGGCTCCTCGTACAAGAGTAAATAGCTTAACATTTTTATTACAACTTGATAAAAAGATAAAAGAAATAAAATTAAACTGGTTGTTCACCATCGTCCAAGAGCATGCCTAGGGATCATTTCGGATCCCATACATGGTAGGAGACTTATCCATCATTATTATCTAATTCCTACTTGTCAATTGATGAAAAAGCCCCAACGAGTACCAGGCTCGCCTCTATCCCTTGCAAGCAACAACAACTTTTGTTCCGTTGTTGCTATTGCCCTGTTTTAGACATACCGTTGTAGTTGTCCATTCCTCACTTGCTCTTCGATGATATCTCACAAGTGTCTCATGTCCATTCATTTTGTGAAACAAACGAAATTTCCCGAAAGCTATGTCTTTCATAGTGGACTTCCATCTCGTTTTCCTTCTCATCAGAGAGTTCCTTAATATCACAAAATTTTGTTCTAGACTCGCATTCAATTGTGTATATGAGTCGTACTTTGGGCCTGTTTTCCTTCGGTTTGCGAGGCCTGAATTCCCCTTAGCTTTCAGTTTTCCTTTGTTATTTCCAAAGTTGAACTATTCTCCGTCCTTAACATGATTGACTTTAAGGGATTGACAATCTGTTTTTGCATTTTCCTGACTTAGGAATCTATCCTCTTCAAGTTAAAATTCCTCAAGACCCTATGGGGGATCCCCTTCCAATGAAATCTTGGACTTAGAGTTGTCAAAAACAACATATACTGCAGCCATTAAGACCACGGATGGATTGGGAAAATCCATCGAAGCTACTACAGCATTGAATCACTCCATGAATTTATGTAGAGCTTCTCCATGCCTATACCTGATTGTAGTAAGCATTATCACATTTTTGGCCTTAGAATGTGGACCTAAAATTAATCATTGAACAAATCTCTCCACCAAGTTGCTTTAACTCTTGACATAGTTTGATTTCAGCTATCTGTGATATATAGCAGTTATGTATGTTAGAAAAGGAAAGCACTACACCATGACATCGTCGGATGCCCCAATACTTTATTGTGGCGAATTTATCGCATGAGATGGGCGATAGGATCCTTTCTACCATCGTAAGCTTCCAAAACTAGTACCTTAAAGTCCAATGGATTCTGAGAATTTCAGATGTTCTAAGTGAACAGACTTCAATTCTAGTCCAAGTCTAAGTGAGATAGTCCTTCTCTCGAGATCGTTCTAATCATATCCATGATGTGACCATCTTCATTGAGCAACTGGTTTCAATTTCTAGTTTCTATATCCAGGGTTTAAGCATTTTGAGTATCCCGTCCAAGGTTCACACTTGTATGCTCTTCATTTCCACGTCCAAATCCTGAGTTCAGATTAAAAGTAGGGCTGAATGGCAAGTTAAAGGTATCGAAGGGAGTTCCCTTCGCTTTAAGCAGATCGGTGTTGATCCTTCTAGTCGGATCGTTACGACTCCTTCAAATGAAGCGGTGGTTGCCCCCTGTTTCATGTTGAGTCATTGTATGTTGCTAGGTCTAGCTCCAGCAGTCTAATTATGAATTCTTGGATCGATGTTATGGTTGCCTAGTTGAGTAACTTGTTCATCAATTCCTCTTGTCGTTTAAGAAAATTTTCCTAGTGATCGAGGTGGGTTTCTAAGCCATTAACCATCTCATCCATATCCTCCCTTAGTAGGTACAAGAAAGGATTTCCATGAAAGAAGCCTCTTGACATCCTCCTTCCATCATTCTGCCTTCTAGTTGCTTATTCATGGCCTTATTTTTCTCCATGGTTTCCTTAGCAGAGAGATAACCTTGAGTTCAAGTAGTAGGCCCTTCCTGACACGCCTAAATATTAACATTGAATTTTGGTCAATCGAATGCCAACACCCGATTTATATGTAAATTAGATAATAATCACAGCAAGTAGTCACAAAGCAGTCACAGGATACATAAAGGTAAATAAAAACACTAAATTTATAGTGGTTCGACAAGTCATGCCTACGTCAACTTGTTGCAATCTTTTTGTTTATATTATACGATTAGAAGTATGATTCAATTAGATTTTAAGAATGTAGAGAAAAATTATTGTTATTAGGCTTCATCCATATCCTTGCATGGTAATCTCCAAAAGCCAATAGAAGCTCCCTAAAATGAGCCGTGTGATTTCTTATTTATAACTATATGTGAGATCAGATTCACCATAAATTAAGCAGGGAAAAGTGGATCATGTTTTGATCGGGATTTGCAGAAATTCGTATTTGATCCATGTGTTACAAGGATCATTACCAATCTTCCATGGGATCAGTATTCATTATACATAGCTACGCAGCATATCGAGATACCCTAAGCTTCCTAAGGGCGTTCCTTTTCTTAGTTGGTTCCATAGATATTTAGAAGCTACGGCGCTTGCTGAGGGACAAGAACATGCGCAGGTTCCAACACCCGCTGCTGTGGTTCCTCCCAACCCACCTACAGCCGCGACTTTTTCTAAGCTTTGTAAGGTCTTCACTAACTTAAGAGGCAATACTTTCGCTTGTACGAAGACGTTTGTGGAGGCGCGCACTTGGATTAGACAGACCGAGAGGATTTTCAAGCTATTGGAACTGGAGGATAGAATGAGAGTTGGGCTTGCAGCTTAACAACTAAAGATAGAAGCCTCATTTTGGTAGCAGATTGTAGAGGCTGAGGGAAGACAAGTGGATTGGGTCGAATTCAAGAATAGGTTTGAGGGGAAGTTTTCGTCTTCTACTGAGGAAGGAATGCAGTTAGAGCGGTTTTTGAGCTTGAAGCAAGGAGATTTTTCGGTAAAGGAATACATCAACCGATTCAACAAGTTATCGATATATGATATGGATTTGGTTAATACTACTCACAATAAGGCTATTCGATTTGCGAGTGGGTTTAATCAATCCCTCCAAGGTTTAGCGAAAACTCACATTCCAATGGGAGCGACATATGAGGCGTTGATTGAGATGGCGTTGATGCATGAGGACAAGGAAGAAGAGGTTAAGGAGGATAAGAGTGGAGCTTCTAAGTTTTCTGGTCCAAAAAAAATTGGAATAAGAAAAATAAGAAGAAGCAAGTTGGAAATCCAGGCAGATCAAGACTAAGATAAAGTGTCATGGGTGTGGAACACTGGGATACCTCATTAGGGATTACATGAAGCTAAAAGGGAAAGTGTTTTAATTATGGGAAGTTAGGACTTATGAGTAAGGCATGTCCATAGAATACGAGACAGGGTAATGGTACAGTAGTAGCTCGATGCATGTATTGGAGGCAACACCGACTAGCAGTTGCTTGGATAAAGGTAGGAAAATCTCTGTTGAAGGTTTAATCTCTACCTTTTCTTTTACTATTCACACTCTTTTTGATTCATGAGCTTCTCATTAGTTTATTTCCAGTACTTTGGTTGACTCTTTTCACTAAAAAAATCTCACTAGTTACCGATCGCATAGTAGTTTCAAACCCTATATATGGTTCGATACACCTATCTATGATTTGTAGGGGTTTGAAAATTAAAATTTTAGGCATTAAATTTGATTGTGATGCCTATGTGTTGGGATTTTTGGGGTACAAGATGATCTTAGGGGTGGACTGGTTAACCATGTATGGGGTTGTACGAGACTGCGAGAGGATGATCGTTCGTTTGGTGACATGTTGTGGTAGGACCCTAAAAGTTTCTTATGACTTGCAAGGGTCAGTCATGTTGAGTTTTCTTTACTCCATAGATTCTTCTATTGATATATATTATGTACCTGTTGTCTATAAGTATCCATATGTATTCGAGGAGGTTATAGCATTGCCACATAAGCGAGAGATCGATTTTCGAATTTATCTTAGTGAAAACGCAAAGCCTGTAGCGTTACTTCTTTGGCATATAACTCTGAGGAAATGGAAAGAGTTGAAAAAGTAAGCAGGTGAGCTATTGGAAAAGAGTTTTATTAGATGAAGTATTTCTGAGTGGGGGGGAACCGGTTGTCTTCGCCACTAAGGTTGTGGTTCCCTTTGTCAATGCGCAGAGTACCGAGAATTGAACAAGCTCACAAAGAAGAATCATTACCCACTCCCTCGGATCGATGATTTGTTTAACCAGTTGGTGGGCCCGACTATATTCTATCAGTTGGATATGGCTACTGGTTTTCATCAGTTATGCATGGCAAGGATAACATCGATGTTTCGAACTCCTGATGGCTTCTTCAAGTGGTTGGTTGTGCCTTTTGGGCTGGCTAGCGTACGACATAATTCGTGTGCTTGATGAATAAGGTATTCAGAGACGTTCTGAATAAGTTGTAGTGGTTTTGTTGGATGATATCCTTGTTTTCTCGAGAAACGAGGACGAGCATGCTTCGCATTTAGGAGAGGTTCTCCATACTCTCCGAATTTGTCAGTTGAAGGTGAAATTCTCCAAGTATCATTTTTGGAGGAAAGAGGTGCGTTTCTTAAGTAATATGGTCTCAAAAGATGGGTTGGTTCTTAATCCCGCCAAGATGGTGGTGGTACAGGATTGAAGGACCCTCCAAGAACATGACTAAGATGAGGAGTTTTGCTGGCTTAGCGGGTTACTACATGAAGTATATTAAGGATTTTGCGCGGATCTCGACACCATTAACTGGACTTACTAAAAAGAATTTGGCTTTCTCTTAGGATGTGGATTGTGAGGATGACTTTCAGAGATAGAAGAATGCTCGCACTGGTGCACCAGTTTTGACATTACCCAATGGATCTAAAATGTTTATAATTTATAGCGATGCTTGTGGGACTGGTCTAGGTGTGGTATTGATGCAAGAGGGTAGAGTAGTATGCTACAGTAGTAGGCAACTAAGGATTCACGATAGGAATTACCCTACGCGTAGTTTAGAGTTAGATGCTATAATATTCACACTTAAGTATTGGAGACACCACCTACTTGGCGAGAGGTTCGAGCTCTTTATAAACTACAAGTCACTCAAGTATTTGTTCTCTCAAAGGGATCTCAATTTGAGGCAACAAAGGTGGATGGAGTTATTAGAAGCATATGATTTTAAGATTTCTTATACTCTTGGCAAGGAGAATGTAGTGGTTGATGCTTTGAGTAGTAGAGGGCGACATCGAGTCCTTCATTAGTTGATTGACAGAGTTTAAAGTATATAGCCACATTCGATTTTTAACTATCTAAGAATTACACTCCAGGATTGTTGCCATCTTTAGAGGTGCGACCTACTTTGCTAGAGTAGATTAGGAAGAGACAGAAAGAGGATCCCAAGCTTTCAGACATTTTGGAATGATTGAGTAGAGGAGAAGTTTCCAAACACCTCCTTATATATACTGTGGATAGTAGAGGCTGACTTTGACGAAATGGTAAATTAAGTGTACCCTGGACGAATGATTAGACGAGTGCGGTATTAGCCTAGGTCTATCGCCCTCGGATGACATCCATCCGGGTGGTGATAAGATGTATTGTAACATGAGGTGAGTCTTTTATTGGACCGGCATGAAGAGGAGCGTGGCTGAGTATGTAGCTAGATTTTTGACTTGCCAAAGAGTTAAGGCAAGGCAAACAAAGTCCGGTGGACTACTTCAGCCTTTGGATATACAGTTGTGGAAATGAGAGAGCATTTCTATGGATTTTATGGATGGTTGCCTAGGTCAAGGAAGGGCAACACCAGCATTCAGGTCATTGTGAATCGACTGACTAAGAGTGCCCATTTCCTCCCAGTCAAGAGTAAGAGAATGGATGCATGGTTTCCTTCATTGTATATTTGCGAGATTGTTAGACTCTATGGTATTCCTTCGAGCATCGTAAGCGACAGAATACCAAGTTTTACTAGAGAGTTTTAGAAGAGTCTGCAATTTTCTTTGGGGATGCAACTTAGGTTGAGTACTACTTATCACCCTCAGATGGATGGACAGACTGAGAGGGTGAATATGATTTTGGAGGACCTACTGAGGTGTGCATTTTAGACTTCGAAGGGACATGGGGGGATTATTTTCCCCTCGTAGAATCCACATATGATAATAGCTTCCAGTCCAGTATTGGCATGACACCCTTTGAGGCCTTGTACGGGCGATCCTGCAGATCTCTGACGTGTTGGTAAGAATGACAAACAGACTTATTCTCGAGCTGGAAATGATTAGCGAAACCTCTGATGAGGTTGACTTGATTAGGAAGAGGATAAAGGAAGCACAGTATATGCTAAAGTCATATTCAGATAAAAGAAGGATCGACTTAGAGTTTGCCATTGGAGATTTGGTCTTCATCAAAGATTCACTGCTAAGGAACATTGTGAGGTTCAGCTCTGTGGACAAGTTGGTCCCAAGGTTTGTTGGACCATTCCCGGTCGTGGAGAGGATTAAGCCAGATGGCTTATAGAGTTCGACTACCAGAGAGACTACCAGGTGTTCATGACATGTTCCATGTATCGCACTTCCGGAAATGTCTATACCCATTTAATGGTGGTAGTAGAGCGCAATGCATTAGAGGACATAGAGATCGAACGGGAGGCATCCATTCGATGAGCACCTCGACGGATCTTAGTTTTTGAGACCAAGGAGACGAGAAGATGGAAGTGAGATTGGTCAAGGTGAAGTGGGGAGGCGATAATGGCGAAGCCACATGGGAGCCTTAGGAGAAGATGCGTATTTGTTATCCCTATCTTTTGGATGGTACCTTTTTATTTTTTCGATCTGTAGTTTTTAGGTTCTATCATTTATGTTCCTTTGAACTTGATCCTAGGAGAAACCTATAAATGATAGGATATGCTTGGAACATGTTATGGTTGATGTTTGCAACTAGATGCAAGTGTTTTCAAGTGGATGCAGTGGATGCATATACACACATAGGACCTATGATCGGCTGAATAGGACACTTGCATATGCATATGGATGCGTGTGAATTTGATTTATTTATATGGTTGTAATATATGGATGTTATCATAGAGTTATTGCATATGAATGATGTTTGATGCACGCATACTAATTTATATGTTATCCTTATTATTTTTTCATACATTTGGATGCATGGCACATAAATAGTTGCATAAAACGAAGGTTGATTGAATCAGTAGACCGCATAATCTTTTGCATTAGTTAGAATCGTACACAATATACTATTGCATAAGTAAATGAATTGCATTAGATAAATTTAGGACAATGGTTAACACTAAATGCTGGATGAGTAGATGGATGTAGAAAGAACTTATGTTATTCTTATACCTTAGAGATTTTAGGGACGAAATCCTTTAAGGAGGGGAAAATGTAACAACCCGAATTTTAACGAATAATAATCAATTAATTAATAAACTAAATAAATAATAAGTTGAAAATTTATGAGAATTCGGCAATGGGGTTTGCGCCATTAGGTCTGTTACGATATTCTGGTTCAGATAGATGTTTGGTTTGCGTAAAAAGGGCTTAAAACGAATAAATTATGACCAATTGAAGTTTGAAATTCAAAATTAGAGTCTAAAATAAAACAATATGAATTAATATAATTAATCACACTTAATTAGCATAAGAACTAGGACGAATCAGTCCTAGCTAGGTCGACTAATAGGTCGAACCTTGTGTTGACCCCCTGGGAGGTAGGTCGACCCATGTATTTGCCAAGAACGATTTCGTTCTTGGAACGAAACAGAGGATACTGGGAGCTTCGGGATTCTTCTTTATTGATGTGGTTTGGTCGGCTGGGATCAAAACTAATATCTAAGGACCTAGAATTCCGTACCTCATCAATAAATAAACCTATACTCATCACCTATTCCCCACAATGCCTCTTCTTCATTTCCATGCCTCTACTACACCCTTCTTCTCAAAAATAATAATAAAGTTTGTTCACGAACATAATGGAGTATTGTTTATTCATAGATTTTGGAGATTTCCAACTAGGCCTATTGGATTAGTAAATTTAGGTGAGATTTCTATGATTACTAGATTCTATTAAGTTAAAGTTAAATCTATAGAATAGCAGTTGTAAATGTTTCAGATCTAGATTATTCACAGTTCTTAGATCTAGATTATTACAGTTCTATTTCAGATTCAATTGTCTATAATTTTATTTATGAATTCCTTCTGCCCATTTCTACGATTTTAATACAGATTTCTATAGACTATTGTGTAAAATCTTTTCTTCCCTTTTTCCTTTTTCAGATCTTGCAGTTACGTCAAAACTATGCCTAAAAGGCATATGAATACGATTGAACAAGCTTGAACCTGTATGCCTAAATATTTGTGATGGATTATTTCTTTTTCCTATTTATTCAGCATTTGGATTAGGGAATAAAATTAATGGAATGGAAATAATCTAATTGAGGCTTAATTTGAATATGTTGAAAAATGCAATTAAGAAGGGAATAATCAGATTAAGTTTAATTTGGACCGTATGAATGCCTATTGAACAAATTTTTACAGAAGTGGACAGTAATCAGAAGATTGCACAAATAGTTAATTGTAATTTCTAAATATGACTTGGAATATTTGAAAGGGACAACTAAGCTTAATATGTGCCTATTGATTTATAGTGTGTGGGTAAATTACGAGCCTAAAACTTTCGTCGTCAAGCTTTAATATGAACATATTGATCAGTGTATGTGTAAATTATGAGCTTAAAAACTAAACTGTCATGGTTAAGGCTTATATGTGCATATTAATTTATACTGTGTGAGTAAATTACGAGCCTAAAGGTTTTTTTGTCAAGCTTTATTGTGATCATATTAATTTACATTGTGTTGGTGAATTGGGGGCCTAATAAATTGAAATTGTTTGTGGGGCCAAATCAAGGGTTAGTAATTTAAGCCAGTTATTTATGTGTTGGGATCCATTCCATGTAGCATACCCTTTTTATTATTTTTGGTCTCAGTATGAGGCAAGGGCACGCACCATGCTATTTTGTGGATGTAAATCGGTCCAACTGGAGGGTATAAGTACGTTTTGGTGGGCAGTGTGTGTGCATTGGTCCGATTTGGGAACATAAGCCACTTTGACGCCTATGGATAATGTTATATCTTTTGTTAATGGCCTAAGGCCAGATAAACCCAAACCCATAGTGGGCATAAGTTATCCATGAGTCGCTGCAGTCGATCAATTGGGTAGTATTATAAAACTTGTTCCTAATTATTGTTTCATTTCGATTTTGTAGAAGTGGAAAATGGTCATCATTTCAAAATCTTGTGAATGAGAACAGTTACATATTTTATGTCATTTCTGCTATCATTATTCTATTCGTTCACTTTTAGGTGTGCACAGACACTTACCCTTTTATGACACTAGAACTACTGTTTCATCTATTTCTCTTTCGCTTATCTGTCGTGCTAGTAATCACTACAGCTCACTAGACTTTTTGTCTGGCCTATTTTTTCTTTTCATTTTCTCCTCCCGTTAGGCTCTAAAGGAGGAACCATTTATCTTGGAATGCTTAGGTAATTTTATCTTGAAAGATTCTTATAGATATGTATTTTTTTCTTATTTCTTTCCACGGTTTGCTTGTACCATTTTGGCTATTTGGGGATACAATTATTTTTGTACTATGATATTACTACTATTACGACTGAGATTTGAGACATAACATTTTAAGATAATTTGATATAGATAAAATAATAAGGATCATTTTGTTTATTTAATGTGAATTGTCTTTCTAAAGGCAATAAATGGTATCAACTTTCTTAGCAGTCCGACAATCAATTAGAGAAGGAAATAATAGAGCTTAATCAACTAGACCCTGAGGTCGATATTGAGTGTGCCTTCTAAAAATACCATGCAAATAAACATATAGAGTGACATATGTGTTGCCTCATTTAAGGAAAGTATTTCATATCGAGTCATTATAGGAATGAAACCACATGCCTAGTTCTGGTCAATACCAAACACTTTTTTTATTAAAGGATATCAAGCTCGACACGTTATATCGACTCAGTAGGTTTAATACGTTATGATAATTTTTCGATGGATGGATATCGCACCATATTTAATCCATTACTAAATTCGATATAATAAGTAAAATGACGTGTTACTCTTCATTGTGAAAGATCGATATGCTATTGAAGAATTTGGTAAATTTGGAAGCAGTAGACTATCCCTGATAGCGTGGATATGAAAGAGCAAAATACCATGTTGCACTTTAGTAAGAAAAGCACAAGATAACAAATTTTTGCTAAAGGCGACATAGTGCATCGATCTAATCAGTAACGACATACTGCACTAACCTTTACCAAAAATGAAATAAGGGGTTGAGTTTTATTTCAAACTTGTGTCAAACCCAATTATAGTTGATACAACATATTTTTCCTTCTCATTAAATTAAATGTCATCAAGCTCATTGATAATGTAGACTTCAACGAAATCAATTTGTTATAGTTAATATTGATAGACGTCGATATGATACATTTTCCCTACTAAAGTCGATATGATGAGACGATACTTTAATTTGCCCAATTAAGTTTGATACACCATTTTTACTATTGTTGAACTTACAGAAGCTAAACTTCATGTCCTTGTCAAGACCAAGTATGGAAAATAGTTTGTATTGAAGCCTAGTTTTTTTTTTAATAATAACTATTAAGGTTTGATTCTCTTTCTCAAACATAAGGGTCAAATCCATGTTCAACCTAAATTAAGTCATCCAGATTGAAATTAAGGTTTAAAAGTTCCTAGTTTTGTAAATTTGGACAGAATAGTTGGAATCCTAATTACAGTCTTAGATTTCAACAACAAGATAAAGTGATTAAGCTATTAAAAAAGAATTTGTACCTGAATTGTG
Organism: Allium sativum; assembly: GCA_030737875.1. NCBI lineage: Eukaryota > Viridiplantae > Streptophyta > Magnoliopsida > Asparagales > Amaryllidaceae > Allium > Allium sativum. The sequence continues at coordinate 914,797,889 of CM060913.1, forward strand.
AATCTGATTACCTAAGAAATAAATAAATTTTGAACTTTGAAAAATTTTGATTTCTTGAAATTGCAAAAAGAAGACAAGATATGAGCTGGATTCACAATTTAAAGAAGGAAAAAGTAGAAGTGGGATTGTCAATTTCAGATGGACAACTCAGATTCGTCTGGTTAAAAGGATGGTGTGATCAAGACTATAACTTGCTTTGACTTAAAAATCGATAGACTCATCGCGCTAGGGTGCTAGCGTCATGTGTCGCCTTCACTAACAGTAAAAGATTGTATCGTCTAATTCTAAATCAAAGGAACAATATGACTCATATTTACGGTAGAACTGTATCGCCTCTCTATGGAAAGCCACATCCTTCCCTTTCCTTTAGGGCACATGGTGTCACCTTTGCTTGATTTAGAAGGATAATGTGGTGTCTGTTAAAAACGCCGCTTCCTTAGAACCCCAAAGATATTTTGCCAGCTCTCAGCAATGAAGGTTATAGGACAATGTCATCTTTTTATAAACATCGCTCCAACTTGCCCTAGGACATACTCGGTCGCTTTGCTAGAAGTGGTAATTGCCCCATGAAGATAACATGGGTGCACAATTTTATTATTCTCAAAAGATCCCTATTGTCTTACTTTATTGAAGAAAGGGTATCATCCTTGGAAACCTTAGAGATTACTTCGTTTTCCATAGAGTATTCAACTATACCATATTAGTTTAAACACAAACTTATGTCGCCACTATCCATCTGAAGATTGTATCGCCCTTCTTCAATTAAGAGGAAATATCGCTTCATTCTAAGTGGTAGACCTGTTTCATCTCACTGGATGGTGGAGCCGTGTCGCTTTCACTTGTCAAAAAGGTATTGCACTTCTCCTCAATATTGATGATTGCTTTTCCTTACAAAGATTATAAAGATTACTGTCACGAGCCAACAGTCGAAGCCCAGAATCAACTCTTGCCTCATGTATCAAACTTCAAAATCACAAAATGAAGTCGACATCCCCAGAGGCGAGATGTAGCCTATCCTACACCTATGAATAAAGGCAGAGGGGTGTCAAGAAAGGGCCCAAATCTTCGTTTCTTATTATCTACATTTTAAATTTCTTGTAACCCTAAGTTGAATAGGAATAAATTGTCGATTATGATTTTGTGACCGCCACTTGGGCTTATGTACTTGCATAATATATTTTGGACAATAAAAATATATTTCAATCGACCTTGCATATTTTCTTGCATATGTTTTCGTATGACTCGACATGACTTGGGACAACACACAAGTGTATCAAATTCAAACTCACCATGGGCTTCGACTTGAATATTGAGCATAGCTCCTTATAATTTTAACGATAATTTGACTTTACACCTTGAGCTTATTTCCTCAAGCTAATACAAGACCTTTACATATTGACTTCACACAACCTATTTAGGTTGTTAACGCAAAAATTTATTGACATCTTCCATTGTGGGATGGCCTAGATCCAACGTAAAACACATCTTTGAGTATATCAAATATTGCATTAGTTATCATGTCTAACGAGCCTGACCTTGTTAAGACCTAGGGTTGGACCACTAACTTAGAGCAAAGTGTTTGTTTTATATTGTTGATGCTATTAGAAGTTAAAGCATTTGATAAAGTTCTCCAACATTGTGTAAAACTATGGTAGAAGTATGCTAAATTGTTGCGTGCACGAGAAGATATAACTTAAGGTGTCATTTTATTACCTTTTTAGGTACCGTTTAGTATATAGTTAAGCTATATTAGTTTAGTGATAATCATGCAGTTAGCGATAGTTAGACTTTATGCTCAACTCTCCATGTTTTTATAGGTTATTTATTCCTTGAGTAGGTTGACTTATAGGAGGGAACCATGTTAACATTGGCTTCGATCCTGCTCTGTGCCCGTATATCTTCTTGACGCAAGTATCTATCAACTTCAAAATAAATCCCGTCGAGATCCCTCACGGGTCTCTTTGCAAACTAGCTTTGAATTTAGATTTATCGGCCACTCCAAACAAGGCCACCGTCAAGAGCATTGAAGGTTCTGGCTTATCCACCGAAACCACTGCCGTGTTGAACTTCTCCAGGAAACTTCTCAGCATTTCTTCTACTTTTTGCCTTATTAACGTTAATATCATCATATTCTTTGGACGAGCTATATGAACCCAGAATTTCCCTATAAACCTATTCACGAGTTCGTTCTAAGAGCCAATTGATATATTATTAATCTGTCTAAACCAAAGTGCAACCAAATCAGTCAGAAACAACAAAAAACACTTCACCATTAGTTCAGTGTATACCCTTGGTACGTCCATGTGCCTATATAGCTTGTTAAATGTGCAGTTGGATCTGATCTCTCGTCGTATGCTGTCAAGACGGGCTATTTAAAGTCTGGTGGGGCTCTTGCATCCCATATGTTAGGAGTGAAAGGATCCTAAATTACATATTCATATCCATGGCTGGGTACTCCGCTTAGGCGTCGTATTATCTCAGCCAGCCTATCTACCTTGGAAAAATGTTTAAAAGTCTACCCCTGAGCCTTGGGGAATATTTAGGAATGTACTGTTCAGGTTGCACTTCAACAACCCTTCTTGTTGATGTTCCACGCCTCTCCACTACGTATGTATCTGAGTTGACCATTCTCCGGTGATCCGGTTCGACATAGTCAAACCGGTCTATGTGCTCTACATTGCTATTTATTTCTGAAGCTATATATGGTCGAACCATGTTTCTAATGGCATCGTTTAAGGCATCACGAGTTGAAGAGTTGCGACCCAAACCAATACTATCGAGGTGGTTACCCCCAGCTCCTTCCGGTTCGACATTCATGCTTAGTCGAACCAGATTTGGAGTCGAGCAGCGTGTACCCTCGGGCATCGCTTCGGTCGCTGCAACCGCTGCTACATTACTGGGCCTTGCCCCAACGTTAACTCCTTGGCATGTTGGTCTTTGGATCCATCGAATCGCGATAGGAAAGTATTCATCATTTCTTCCTGTCTATAGAGAAGACCATCTTGTCATTTCATACACGACCTTAGGTCTTTAATCACATCATCCATCTCCTCTAGGGTGAGGTAAATAGATAGATCGCCAATGGAGGAAGCCTCTTAGCTTCCCTCTCTTCCTTCTCCATCTGCTTAAATACTGACATCAACTTTCTTTCACTTGACCATATTTCAATCTTCAAGCAATCAGTTTCCTTTAAGCTAGGAACCAAGTAGCATGCTCCCTTCTTGGGTGCCAAAATGTTGGTACATAATTTGATTCTTCTGAGTTTAACACCCAAAATCCACAAATATCATAGAATGACAGTAATATTTAATTACAGACTGTTTCATTATGCTCAAAAGATCTCTATTGTCTTACTTTATTGAAGAAAGGGTATCACTTTCAGAAACCTTAGAAATTGCTTCGGCTTCCTTAGAGTATTCAGCTATACCATCTTAGTCAAGCCACAAACTTATGTCGCCACCATCCATCTGAAATTTGTATCGACCTTCTTTATTTAAGAGGAAATATCGCTTCGTTCTAAGTGGAGGGCCTGTGTCATCTCACTTGGATGGTGGAGCCGTGTCGCTTTCAGTTGTCGAAAAGGTAACGCACTTCTCCTCAATAGAGATGATTGCTCTTCCTCATAAAGATTACTATCACGAGCTAACAGTCGAAGCCGAGAATCAACTCTTGCCTCATGTATCAAACTATGAAACCTATAAAATAAAGTCAACATCGCCAAAGGCGAGATATAGCCTATCCGACACCTATGAATAAAGGAAGAGGGGTGTCAAGCAAGGGCCCAAATCTTCTTTTCTTGTTCTCTGCATTTTAAATTTCTTGTAGCCCTAAGTTGAATTGGAATATATTATCGATTGTGATTTTTGACCACCACTTGGACTTATGTACTTGCATAACATATTTTGGACAATTAAAAATATATATTTCAATCAACCTTGCATATTTTATATCGTATGCTTTTGCATGACTCGACATGACTTAGGACAACACACAAGTGTATCAACTTCAAACTCATCATGGCTTTGACTCGAATATTGAGCATAGCTCCTCTTAATTCCGACGATAATTTAACTTTGCACCACAAGCTTATTTCCTCGAGCTAGTACAAGACCTCTACATATTGACTTCACACAACCTATTTAGGGTGTTAACGCAAAAATTTATTGACATCTTCCACTGTGTGCTGGCCTAGATCCAACATAAAACACATATTTGAATCTATCAAATATTGCATTAGTTATCATGTCTAACGAGCCTGGCCTTGTTAGGACCTAGGGCTGGACCATTTACTTAGAGCAAAGTGTTCAATAAAGTTCACCAACATTGTGTAAAACTATGGTATATACATGCTAAATTGTTGTGTGCACGAGATGTTATAACTTAAGGTGTCGTTTCATTAATTTTTTAGGTATCGTTTAGTGTATAGTTAAGCTATATTAGTTTATTGATAATTGTGCAGTTAGCGATATTTCATTTTCATTAGATTTTATGCTCAACTCTCCAAATTTTTATGAATTATTTATTCCTTGAGTAGGTTGACTTATAAGAGGGAACCATGTTAACTGGAGGCGAGTTTGAGCTACACCTATTACTGTTATTATTTCTCAGTTTAGCATTTTTGGATATTGACATGTTATACTTATATATATACATATGTGTATACATATATATAAGATTAGATGTACTTATTATACTCCACTTTTCAAACTATTAGGTACTCTGAATGTGATTCTTTGCGTCTCTTACATACACAAGTGAGATTCTTTTATTCGTGCACGCATATATGGTTTACATTATACTTTTTCCTTTGGATGTGAGACGTTAAATTGTTACAAGAACACATACACACATATCTTTATTTATATACTTATTCCGTTTCGTTTGATTTTATCTAACGAACCATTAATATCGGCATTTGAGATTTTTAATATCGTTTTGGGTATGGATTACAGTTGATATGAAAGGAGGGACTTTACAGCAAGCGTTATCCATAATTCAATGATATTGTACCTTTATTGATAAATGAAAGCAAAGCTCATATAAGATCAAATGCAAGGAATCGCAAAATGTTATATAGAAAAAACTTTAGAATTTGGCAAAGTGCCATAAATCAGTACCAATTAATGGTATGCATTTGTACAGATCGATAACTGGTGAAGTCTTAATAACATTCGTTGGAATCTGACCACAAATCATGATTTGAAGCTCAGTCACGAAGCAACAATGAATCTTGATCTATAGATAGAAGTTTATTGACTTTTACTGATCAATAGTGTTGATAGACACCGATCGATAAACATACACTATGAGCCAAATCAATGCAGCCATATTAATTGTCCTATTTTAGCGAGTCTTGATTAGATTTTCATTGATGAATTTGTATAAGGTTTCACATATATTTATTTGCATTTATAATACAACATCCTTACAACAATAAAGAGACTGACTCAATTTTAAAACTAGAGAAAATCGACAGAAATATATTATAGTGGACATAATATAAAATCTTGTGCTTTTTCCTGTTGCAATTTTCATATACTTTTGGACTAATATCTAACTAAGTTGACTTCAATAAGAACGACTTAAAATTAAAATACACGTTTACTTAAATCTAAATCAATGATCATAGCATCAGTGATCACATTACCAATCTAAGCCAATATTATGATTTAATATTTTGCCCTTGATACGATCTCGTCAAGGGGATGATCTCTATCTTCTTGGAAAGCAGCCAGTTAAAACGCTAAATTTCATGGCCATTTTGCAAAAATCCTAACCTACAGAAGAGAGAGTTTTTGTGCAAAAATTTTAAATTTTTTATTTGTCTGCCTCACTGAGACATAAAAGGTTAAGACTATGTGACCATAAGTTCTTAACCCCTCGACTAGGTGCTAGGTCGATCTTTTCACCAATTTGAAGGGAGAAAGGATTTGAATCCTGAATCTGAGTGCGAACTACAATAACTTATTTTGCATAACATTATAATTTAGCAAATATAACTTCCATTTCAACGGTGAAGACTCTTAGCGATCTCAATAGAGATAGTATGTTGCTAAGGGCACATCAATTTTATCTTTTTAATATCATTACTAAAAACAATAAATTTTTATATGTACTCTTCCTAACACCAAATATTTTAATGAGCTACTAAAATTTTTATTTTGACCATGAGCTACCGTCGATTAACAATGTTTTTTCAGGACGATTAATCATCAAACAATGTTAGTTGGTGGTTGATAACCATGAAAAATGATGTTGGTCGGCGATTATTTATCATGATTGTCACGAGCAATTTTTTTGATATTGAGAAGTATACTAAGTTTATTGAACCCATTATTATTTTTTCTTTGTTATTACAAACAGAGAAAGATGGTGTTCTAGGTAGATTCTATTTACACACCGCAAATAACCTTGCATACACCAAAAAAAGAATTAAACATCATATGCACCACTTCTTACTTAATATACACCATACATTTACCAAAACTATCCTCCTTTAGAATAAAATATGCATTTTTTTTTCTCTTTTTACTAACTTTCTCCATCATGCATTAATTAAACTAAGAAGCCATAATTTCTAATTCCCCAAATCATAAACTCTAAATGGATGTTAAAATATTTAATTATCTATGTATATAAATTTTAATTTGTTCTTTTGAATACATTAAAAAGTTAAATTATTTAGATTTTAATGTTAAATCTAAACATGATTTGATTTAAACAATGGGTTAAAGAATTTAGCACTCTAAATAAATAAAAAATTAGTAGTTAATTTTAAATTTTATTTGATTGAATGAATGCTGTTAAAATCGACTACATATAAATATTGCTCGTAACGACATGAACATAATTCAATGCTTGAAAAAAAAAAATTAATTTAATTAAATATATACATATATAACTTTGTGAGAAAAGTTAAATTGACTATACATAATGCAAATAAGAAAGAATTTATAAGATTTTCATTTTTTAGAATTTTTTTATTTTTTATTTTTTTAATAAGAGCATTTTGATCTAAAGATTTATTAAAAATTTAACGGTGTGAGTAAAGAAATTTTCGGGTGTTTGAATAGAACTTCTCGGTGTTCTGCTGGCAACACATCGTAGATAAACAGCTGTATCCATTTGAACAGATTGCCCCAAAACCATAATTAAACCCTAAGTTGAGGGCGGATGACTACTTCATCATGGTTCGATTTTAGTCTCGTTTAGCAATTACTGGGTATTTTCTTAGACTTTGGCATTTCATTTGAAATTGGTTTGTCCCTGTCCAAAAATTAAAAAACATAGATATGTTTGGACCGATTTGAAGTTATGTTGCATATAGAAGTATAAGGTTGATACAAGATGCTTATCAGTTATCTGATTAGTGCCTAGGATGTGTCTGAGTCTTAAATTTCATAGAGAGCTTAATTTTAAAGTGTAGCCGTGTATGAGTAACATATGCTATAGTTACAGGTAGTATATTATTATGTTTGTTTAATGATATTTGCCCTTGGTTTCGTCGAATGTGATGTTAATGAATGTAATACTGCCTTCTGCAAGATGATTCAAAAATTATCCTGGGTCACATAATTTTTTGTAACTAGTCTGTGTTAACCATCGACCGTAAAGGTCCTTTGTTTGGATCATGAATATACCCAAAGAGGTTAGTTTGTTCATGAAAAAAAAAACCTACTCTTTTCACAAGTGTCTGATATATATATTTTTAAAAATCATTCTGAAATTGTCTTATAATTTTGGCTCATTGTGAGTTTTTTAATACAAATACATGAACCAGTCAATGTGACTGGAAAATATTTTTAAAAGGCAAACTGAGCAAGGTCAATAATGCATACTGTTTGGTGAGTTTAGTATAGAAGGATACGTTAAAATTATTAAAGCAAACTTACCCCAAGGGTTAATATCACATACACGTTTTTGATTCTCTTTTCAGCTTGACTATAACATATGTTTAGTGTCAAACCTGTGATCCTTGACAACACAATCAAATGTCACAAAACTATTACCAATGATCTTTGGCACATTTCTTGATTTTCGTATACAAAGAGAATGTCGTAACTGTAAGTCATGTATTTGCTATTTTGGTGGAGAGAACTGTTTTTTTCTTAAGTGACCGTTCATTATATACGAATTTAACATGATGTTTTATGTATGATTTGAGTTATCTCTGCTATGAAAATATAAATCTCTAATGATTTGATGAATTCAAAGATAACAGATTGAGCTACTAGCTAGTTTCCATCTCTGATGGATTAGCAGTATATATAACATTGGACTCTTAGCTTTATCAATATATTGGTATGCTGATATATAGGTGCACATATCAGTTAACAATGGACATCTGCATCTTCCTAACAGCATATAACTCCGTATGAAATCAAGTGCTCCTTACCCAATTGAAACTTCTTTGGGTACATGAACTGGAAACTCGTGTATCTCTTCTTCCCAAGGATTACTCGTAGCATGATCAATCGTCCTCAAAGCTCTCCATACCGCACTATTACATTTAAAACCTGATCCAAATGCTATTTGCCACACACGGTCACCTTTCCGAATCCTACCTTTTGCTTCACAATAAGCTAGCTCATACCACAATGAGCTACTTGAAGTGTTCCCAAACCTGTACAATGTCATTCTAGAAGGTTCCATGTGCCATTCACTAAGATCCAAACTCCTTTCTAGCTCATCAAGCACAGCTCTTCCTCCAGCATGAATACAGAAATGCTCGAAAGCTAACTTGAAATTTGGGACGTACGTTCTTACCTTCATATGAAATAGCTTTCTCTTGATTATTGTGATCAGAAATTGGATCTGTTCAGACATAGGCAGTACTAGTGGTCCAAGTGTTGTGATGTTTGCTTTTAGGGTTTCTCCTGCCACGTGCATTAGGTCTTTGGAGAGGGATACACCCAAACGTCCCTCTTCATCTTCTTCTTGATTTATGCATGAGAAGCAACGATCACTGGAACCGGTGTGTGTCCGGACGGCATGGAGAAGTTGATATTTTGAGCGACGACGGTCGGAGTGACGGTTGGAAAGGAGTATGGCAGCACCACCCATTCGGAAGAGGCTATTTGTTACAAGCATTGACCGGTTATTACCGAAGTATGGGTTCAAAGTCACACTTTCTGTGCTCAACACTAATGCATAACTGTTCGGGTGAACCTGTAAATATTAGCTATTATATCATCAAATAATATATATATATCTTTATTAATAATTAGAATAAAAACACAAATTTTTGGTCCGACCATGAAGTTCTAAAATTAGCCTTCCAGGCATATAAGAGCTCAAGGTTTTGACATGCCAAAAAATCTTGTAGATAATCTAAATCCAAATTTTCTCCTAATCTGATTTCCATTTAACTGCAACAGGTCAAGACATCAATTGCTTGCAGGCTTAATGTTTATCGTGGAATTGTTGAGGTGATCCTTTTAGTTTTACCATTTTACATTTATAGTTTCTTCTGTTTGTAGTTGTTCGGTGAACATATGTTTCCTGTATAAGAATTAATAGCTTTAATTCTCTTTTATTATAGTTTGAACATGTCATGGTTTAGTTTATATACACATACAATATGCTTGTAGTGTTAAACTCTAGTACAACATTAAGGTTTAAGCGCCTGCATACAGTGCATGGAGTTTTATGAACTTATATGTTATATGTTAAGGTAAGGTCTGATTGGATGTTTACCAGTTCTCTTTTAGTTAAACAAATAAATGGAAACATTTTGGGTGAACGCCAAGTAACATTGCCACTCCTTTGTCCATACCTCGTCTTTGTTGCGTACTTGGGAGGTAGCAGGAATCGTTTAGCCAGTATATAATATATATGATCACCCATGTAAGAATCTAATATAAAACACCAGGCATTTAACACTCTTTTGCCATCTGTTTATAACAATTAATATCCTACCTACCCTGTAATAAATGTTCTGAATTGGTTGGAAAAACTAAGTAATATGCAGTTCTTAACTCCATGATTCAGTCCACTGTACTTTCTGCACATGCAACTGAAATTATACTGATCACCCCTCGTAGGACCATATTCTATCTTTATGAACGTGGCCCAACATCAATACATAATTCTGTTACCCTACACTTTGAAATGGCATATTGGTTGCTTAAAGTTTCCTACAAATTTATTTTACATCTCTAAATTGGTTGAATACTTAACTCCTGTCCAACTACTTCCATTAAGTTTTTTTTTTTCACTTGCATGCTGAGAAGTACCCATCACTGTCATAGGCTTCTTTGAATTGGTCAGGACCCATGTTTATTAGGGAGTGTAATATGCTTCTAGGGGATGACCTTGGTGCTACAACAAACTAATGCAATGGCTGTGGGGTTTTAGTCTCCTGTGCACTCTATTAGACTTATTTGTTTCAAAGGGAATTTTTCTCCCAGGGCAATCCTTCCAGAATCCTCGCACATTGAGTAACCTTGGGCACTAAGCTTCAATATCTAAAATAAATGCCTATACCATGGATATATACATGTCAACTATGGAGTTTCTTGTTTGATGCAAGTTGGCTGCAAACATATGAATTATTGGCGTGATTCAGCGATATTTATTGATTTCTGTTGACAATTTATAGTTTAGATAACTACTTAGTTTCTTCACAAAACCAATTGGCTAATGTGAACAGTAGCTTCTTAGTATATATCTAGGATCTTAATTGAATATTTCTCAATGTGAGACTATTATTTTCATCACTCCCCTTTCCCGTGTGGCGTATTTGAGCCATCTACGTGATCATAGTATTTTGGATGGAGTGGAGCATGTATGGCGGTTAAGCCCATACATATTAGTTGAATTAGTTCAAAACCTTGCACTGATACCACTTGTTGGCATTTTATAGTTTGGTTTTCTTTTGCAGCATCGTCGACCTTGAACAATGATTCATCAGCTGGATTATTCTTTGGAAGTTTATTGTTACTTGATAAAACCACCTTCTTTTTTATTTTAAGATTATCACTAGAATCTCGTATTGACAAGTCAAATTGAGTTGTTGCTTTTAGTTCTTTAAAATCTGATCCAGCTTCTTCTTCTATGTTCTTCATCGCATTATTATTACCATAAACCTCCTTCAATAAGTTACATGAATCTTTCGCGGAACTTTCTCTAACAATATGATTTTGTACTACTTCATCGACGTTCTCACTCATCACAACACGAGCTTGAAGATCTTTCCATCTCAAACTTGTAAATGATTTTTCTTCCTCCTGCGTCATATTTTTAATATTTTTTGGTTATTCGTAGCCATTTTCAACGATCTTCCATAACCCTTTGGAAATAAGCTCTTCTTTCTTTTTGTTATTCCATTCTTCATAATTTTCTTTTGTGAGAACAAATGACGAAAGAAATAGAAATGTCATAGCTTATAATGTTTGATTTTTTTTTTCCGCTCAATATGTGAACGAACGAAGCTTTGATACCACTGTTAGTAATTTATAGTTTAGATAGTTACTTAGTATTTCGTTGCAGACAGTTTAAAATGTGGAATAATATATGCATTAATGACTAGTTATTGGTTGCAATTATGATGTAGGCCACTGAAACATTATCTAGGATAACCAGGGGCTTGTTTAAAGTTTGTCGAAATCAGAATCTGAAAAAAAGATTGACATTCTAGCTGACCATTCATCAGAAAACTAAGATAGTTATCTGCAGCTCAAGATATCGTTTGTTAAAAGAAATAAAACAACCAAAAACAGTAAAAGTACCTGAAGCAACTGTTTAGCAAGATCAATAGAGATAAGACCAGAACTACATCCCATTCCGCCAAGGCTATAGCTCCTAACATTCCCTCTCATTTTGTAGTGACTTGTTATCATAGCCGATAGTGAAGGAGTCGGAACAAAAATGCTACAGTTAACCACCAATATACTGATATCTTTTGCCCTGACTCCTGTTTTCTCGAGAAGATCATCAATTGCTCCAAACATCACCATCATAGCTTCATCACGTGCGGTTTTTATACACATATTTATAGGGTTGTCAACAATTGATTTAGGTAGGTAAGTAGTTTGTCCCAGGCCTGACCTCGCTAGCATTCGTCTTTGAAATGCTACATTTTCTTCTGTAAATGTTCCATAGCTTTGAAACTGTTTCATGAATTTTTCACAGGTGATTTTGAATTCTGAACCTGGTTTATAGCATGATTGGTCAACTATGTATACAGGCCGAGCATGATTTTTTCCGTAAAATGTTGTGAGAGTAGCAAGAATTGATAAGATGAGAATGAATACAGTTGGTTTGATATGGAGATAGACAAGTAAAGATGGAAAACTAGCTATGAAAAGGAGAAGAAAGACTGGTAGCAGAAGAACATGGAGTGAGTGAGAGATAATGTAATGGTAGAGTTTTATGTAGTTTTGGTTTACTTGATTTATCATGGTGATAATGGTTGCATTGTTCTCTGTTGCCATTGGATACTCCTTATAGTATTAGTATTTCTGGAGTAAATTACTCAATATTTCCGAAGGAGGTAATGGAAGTGAGGATGATAGAAGTAAGGATGTAGAGAAGTAGAAGAGCATATGAGCTTTTATAGAGACGTCTAAGCAGGAAAGAGTCAACATAAGAAGGAAGATATTAACAAAGAAAGGATCAGGAACATGGAAATATTCAATGCCAATGAAGTGTCCTTGTTCACGTTATAAAATGCATTGCGATATGATTAATTTGTGAGATATGGCATACCATGTCAATACTTCGTATTTGAAACAATCAAGATTTCTTTTATTGGTAAAATGCATGGTATGATTTGGTTTATTAGAACTCGTAATTTAATGATACAGTGCAGTCCGTATTTCTCTACTTTTATTCAAACAAGAGCAGTCATCCTTGTCTCTTTACTCCTTCATATAGAGCTGTTTGGTAATTAATGTTTGTTATAGGTTAGGTCATGTTCACCTTCTATTAAAGCACAGTGCAAAGAGAAAAATGGAACAGGTAATAATAATTTTTTGACATGGTCCCGTTACTAGGGGAACATATTTAGGTTATAGAAGGTTCAAAATTCCCCTGGGCTGAATTTGCACAATGTTATTTGAGCTTGAGACTCTTCCCCTTGTAACCCCACCCCCTTCCTCCCCTTCTTTCTTTTCCTCTATGTTTCTTTTCCGTTTAGGGTTTTCAATATTATTGTAACACCCCACATCCGCCAATGCCACTCTTGCAAGCACACTAGCTTTGGAGGGACGTTAAATAAGGTAAACATGCATGCAGATATCACAAGACAGAACATATAAGTAAAAAAAACAGAGTAAATAAAGCAGCGGATAAAACCATAGTCAAGTTACATCAAAGTACTTGGTCATTATTTTCCACAAAACATAGTCTAGAAACATCAACTGAAAACTGGAAAGAAAATCATAAAGTAACTATCCCCAAGGTAGAATAAAGCCATAGCGAGCTCAAGTCCAAACCGTACGTGAGCTATCCAGAAAAGCAGCTAAAGATCCAAGCTAGATACCAGTGTTCCCACCCTGTAAACCTGAGTGGGGGGGGGGGGGGGGGGGGGGAAACGAAAGAAAAGAGACGAAAGAAAACGGGTCAGTCAAAAAGACTGGTAAGTCCTATCTACTATTAGTATAAAAACTAATAAAGTTAACTGAACATGTAAAACAGAGATGAGATGTAGGGTGATAACTGGCATGGTGAAAAGTTAACAAGATAGACCAAGTGTGGCATCGCATATACAAGGTTAAGTTAGTTGCACCAGGTGTGTACTAGTATTCCAATCCATGTCAAGTATAAACAAGAAATGATCCCTTGGCCCAAAGCTAGCCCACATCATGAGATGACCTAAATCGAGGTCCAACTACTCGGTCTAGTCGATCGGCTCCCTATAAGCCTAACTCGTCGTGTATCGGTGTCATACGGCTTAATCGTGGAATGTAGTTAACTGTGCAAGGTCCACCCCAGGGTGTATCCAGCCTTAAGGTGTAAACCACAGACACAATTCAAGCACGCACAGTCTAAACCTACTGGTGCCCATGTTCAACTCCGGACTTAATGTGCACGACCATGGTCCGCCTGAACAACCGGTGCACCCTTCAGCCGTCTCTTTTGGTCTCTTACAATCAGTCCAGTAATTGTGCCCCACCCTAGCCTAGTTCAGGATACCCATGATACTTCTAAGAGGGTTACTGCTGAAAAGGACCACGTAACTAGGATTTCAAGCGGGTTAAGTGTGGTTAACCCTATCCTAACCTTTTTTTGAGTTGGTCAAGTGTATTCAAGCAGTTCATGACTTGACCCTATCAATACATCGGGTTTAATTGGTTAAGTAATCAAGTAGTCCATGTCTTAACCCTACCAATCCATCATGTTTAATTGGTTAAGTATATTCAATTAGTCCATGACTTAACCCTACCAATCCATCGTGTTTAATTGGTTAATTATTCAAGTAGTCCATGACTTAACCCTATCATGTGGCATTAATTAATTTAATGCACCCAACCTCTCACATTAGACCTTATTGTGGTTACTAGTTAAGCCGGCGGGTCCGGGTAGCTTTACACCACAACTTAGTCTAACCTCGGGTTTCAAGTGCGACATGACCAACTATTCACATTGGGTCCTATTGTTTGTAGCCACTAGTTAAGCTGGTCGGTTCCGGGTAGATTTATGCTACAAACTCAACCCTACCAGTGTTCCCACCCTGTAAACCTGAGTGGGGGGGGGGGGGAAACGAAAGAAAAGAGACGAAAGAAAACGGGTCAGTCAAAAAGACTGGTAAGTCCTATCTACTATTAGTATAAAAACTAATAAAGTTAACTGAACATGTAAAACAGAGATGAGATGTAGGGTGATAACTGGCATGGTGAAAAGTTAACAAGATAGACCAAGTGTGGCATCGCATATACAAGGTTAAGTTAGTTGCACCAGGTGTGTACTAGTATTCCAATCCATGTCAAGTATAAACAAGAAATGATCCCTTGGCCCAAAGCTAGCCCACATCATGAGATGACCTAAATCGAGGTCCAACTACTCGGTCTAGTCGATCGGCTCCCTATAAGCCTAACTCGTCGTGTATCGGTGTCATACGGCTTAATCGTGGAATGTAGTTAACTGTGCAAGGTCCACCCCAGGGTGTATCCAGCCTTAAGGTGTAAACCACAGACACAATTCAAGCACGCACAGTCTAAACCTACTGGTGCCCATGTTCAACTCCGGACTTAATGTGCACGACCATGGTCCGCCTGAACAACCGGTGCACCCTTCAGCCGTCTCTTTTGGTCTCTTACAATCAGTCCAGTAATTGTGCCCCACCCTAGCCTAGTTCAGGATACCCATGATACTTCTAAGAGGGTTACTGCTGAAAAGGACCACGTAACTAGGATTTCAAGCGGGTTAAGTGTGGTTAACCCTATCCTAACCTTTTTTTGAGTTGGTCAAGTGTATTCAAGCAGTTCATGACTTGACCCTATCAATACATCGGGTTTAATTGGTTAAGTAATCAAGTAGTCCATGTCTTAACCCTACCAATCCATCATGTTTAATTGGTTAAGTATATTCAATTAGTCCATGACTTAACCCTACCAATCCATCGTGTTTAATTGGTTAATTATTCAAGTAGTCCATGACTTAACCCTATCATGTGGCATTAATTAATTTAATGCACCCAACCTCTCACATTAGACCTTATTGTGGTTACTAGTTAAGCCGGCGGGTCCGGGTAGCTTTACACCACAACTTAGTCTAACCTCGGGTTTCAAGTGCGACATGACCAACTATTCACATTGGGTCCTATTGTTTGTAGCCACTAGTTAAGCTGGTCGGTTCCGGGTAGATTTATGCTACAAACTCAACCCAACCTCGAGTTGGCCACACTCATATTTTCTAAGTGTCATGTCCATCATTATGTTTACAAACATAATCACAAGTCAATGTTCATGTCATATTTTAAAACCATGTTTTCATGTCATTAATATTACCCAAACCCAACGCATTCCCATCGCATGTACGTTTCGCATAACATAACATAGATCAAAAGAGGGAACTTGGCAAAAGCATGACAAAAGGGCATAAGGTAGTAAGGTTGGCCACAAGTTAAACATGGTGGCATATGAGGCATAAATATGTTCATTTAAACTTGCATGTTACATGCATAACATTCAAACTTAGCGAATAGGTGATACATGGTCCTAAATGACATAGGATGATGACTAGAAGTTCGCATATAATATTATATGCAAGTTATCATAAAAGTTATGAGAGTTCTCATGTTGCATAATGCAACATTTCAACATAAAGCCTATAGCTTTTAGCCCACAAGGTCAAGGTGATAACTTTACAAACATGCATAAAATAAACCTATGCATAACATGTTAGAATCAAAGCACATATCATACTTAGGCCCAAACTCAAACTTGCAACATGTCACATTTAACTTCATAGTTAGAATCTAAGAATAGTATAGGGCTTACAATGCTATGAAGACTTATAAAATAAAATAAGATTGAGACGAAGCCACTAGCAACTCTAAACACTCCCAAATGATAAGCTCCAATGAAAACCCTTGAGAAACAAGTAAAAGATCCTTGCTTTGATGAAGAAAGATTGAACTTTGGCCTTAAATCAAGCTTAGAAACTCTCGAACAAGCTTAGGAACTCTCATATGAATGAAGATGGAGGCTATGACAAGAGGGTGGAGGCCATGATTAAACATTTTGGCATAGTTTTGTTATAGGATTGATTTATGATGATTTAGGCTAGGTATTTGGGTCTTTTTATAGATGATTAGGTTAATATAGACCATAGGATTAACCCTAATTCAGATCTGGGCCATCAATTCACGTCACTAGCCTCCAAAACAGGTCCAAACAGCCAAAATAGGTGCACCAGGCCGACCTTGCCGACCAGGGAGGTCGACCCCCAGGTCGACTCTAGTGTCGACCTGGTTGGGGGGAGGTCGACCCTAGTGTCGACCCCCCTGTCGACCTGTCGGGGCGGGAATTTTCCCGCCCAGTCTGTTTTGGCTGAATTTGAATTCTAAATTCAAATTTGAACTGTTTTTGAACTTGAAATTTTCTGAAAACTTTGACGGGCCATAACTTGGTCATACGGACTCCGATTTTCGAAAACTCGGACTCTATTTCGCGTATTTTTCCGAGACGAACGCAATGGCACAGCCCGTTTCCCTTGATTCAGATTTTAACATTAAATTCTGCCTTGATTTATGTTATAACATGTTATTCAAAAATACGGGTTGTTACATCCTCCCCACCTTAAAGGATTTCGTCCCCGAAATCTTCAAGTTAGGAAGAACGTATCCTACCATCCATCATCCATCTACTCAAAACATCATCCACAAGTAATCATTGTCCTTAAAAGATTTCTAATGCTGTATGAACATATGCAAAAGTGTGTGTATATGCACTTATCTAATGCGAAAATCAAGCGGTTACTAATTCAGTAAACCTCCTTAATGCAAAATATGTTTGTGCAATGCGTCCATATGTATGCAAATTCATAACATAACTTATAGTCTCTACATGAGTGCACATAACATCCGTCCATATGCAACATCCATGTGATAGCATACAAGTTTCATCCATGAATAAGCATAAACACTCATGCATATGCAGTATGAAAGTGTGTGAGCCGATCTTAGTGCCTAACGTGTATCATGCATTCACGAGTATCCACTTGCAAACACTTGCAACAACTGGCAAACCTCAAGCATAACATGTTTCAAATACATGTTTCAACCAAGGGTTTCTACCTAAGGTTCTCATGACAAGATTTACGAAACAAGATAAACTAGATAAACATGGATAGCAAAAGAAAGATATACCAACTAGGAAAAGAGATTGAAAATGTACCCTAAAAAAGAAATGGATAAAGCCCACGCATCTTCTCCTCGGTTTCCCAAGTTGTGTCTTCCTCTGCTTCACTCCATTGCACCTTAACAAGCTTAACTTCTTTGCTCCTTAGCTTCTTTGTCTCCGTTTCCATGATACGAATCGGAGCTCGTCTTAGGGTTGCCTCTTTCTCCACCTCCATGTCTTCAAGAATGCTAGGTTCAACCACCTCAGCGGACTCATGTAGTCACTTTCGGAGATGAGAGACATGAAAGACATTATGTACTCCGGCCAGCTTCTCGGGCAATTCCACCTTATAAGCCATCTTCCCAATTCTTTCTATGATAGGGAAGGGTCCTATGAACCTTGGTGCCAGCTTCCCAACTGCTCCAAAACGAACCACATTACGCAAAGGAGAAACCTTCACGAAAACCATATCTCCAACTTCAAATTCCAAATCTGTCCTTCGCTTGCCAGCATAGGATTTTTGTCTGTCTTGGGCCGCTTTCATCCGTCTTCTCACCAATTCAACTTTCTCGGATGTGTCTCGTATCATATCGGGCCCAAGTATAAGCCTATCCGTTGTCTCCCACCAACAAGATGGTGACCTACACGGCCTCCCATACAGAGCTTCAAATGGTGCCATCCCTATGCTAGCTTGATAGCTATTATTATAAGCAAACTCCACAAGAGGGAGGTGGTCTTCCCAAGTACCACCAAAGTCAAGAACACAAAGCCTCAAGAGATCTTCTAGCACTCTATTCACCCTTTCGGTTTGGCCATCTGTCTGGTGGTGATAGGCTGTACTTAGATTCAATCGCGTACCCATCGCTTCTTGCAAACTATTCCAGAACTGGCTAGTGAAGATAGGGTCACGATCGCTAACTATGCTAGAAGGAACCCCATGCAATCTCACTATCTCTCGAAGATAAATAGATGCTAGCCATGATGCGGTCCTCTTGCTCTTCACTGGAATGAAGTGAGCACTCTTTGTAAGTCTATCAACTATGACCCATATGCTCGTATTCCCTTTCCTTGACCTAGGCAATCCGTCCACAAAATCCGTAGAGATACTTTCCCACTTCCATTGCGGGACCTCTAATGGATGTAATAGCCCACCAGGTTTCTTCGACTCGGCTTTCACTTGTTGGCACACCATGCACTTTGAAACATACTCTGCCACATCCTTCTTCATTCCAGCCCAAAAGAAAATGCGCTTCATATCCCTATACATCTTATCTCCTCCAGGATGTATAGTCATCTTCGAGTGATGCGCTTCTTCGAGAACTTTATGCACCAAGTCTCCTACTTGTGGAACGCATAGCCTTCCATCACGCCTTAGCCAACCCTTGTCATCAATAGTATATCTAGCAAGGTGACTAGACGTCTCACCACGAATCAACTTGTCCATGATCTCGACTATCTGCGGATCTTCCTTCTGCGAAGTCCCTATTTGATCAAGAAGTATAGGTCTAAGCTCAAGAGATGCTAACGAACCCGTCATCGACTCAACAGCTGGTGTGAAATCAAAGGTTGCCAAGAATTCTAGGCTCCTCATCTCAACAAACAAGGGACTCAAAGTCAACCTACTTCTGCTTAGTGCATCTTGTTAACGTAATTAATAGTCTCTTAAGGGCAATATTGTCTTTTGTGTTATGTTTAGCCTATATATAAAGGCCTCTTGTGTTGCTTTAGGGTTAACACTTCATCTCATCTTGTAGCCGCCATCTGCTTTGTACTGTAATGGTGTTGATGAATAAATGAATTGCTTTAGTCCTCTTTATCAGAATTAACATGGTATCAGAGCCAATAAGATCCACAATCCTAATCTAATCCCGTTCTCAATCTCTGACCTGTTCTCAATCTCGTTCTCAGCAATCCCGTTCTTAATCTCTGACCCGTTCTCAATCTCGTTCTCAGCAATCCCGTTCTCAATCTCATTCCAGTGACCTCACAAGCAATCCCAGCCACGAATTCTCAGACCTCCACCATCTCCAGCAATCCCAGCCAACGGTTTCAGATCCGAAACCAATCTCGGCCTCCACCATCTCCAGCAATTTCCGATCCCAGACCTGAATTCTCCACAGCAGATCCAACAACCGGATCCAGCAATTTCCGATCCGAAGTCCCAGACCCTACCCGACGTTGAACCCATACCCGAAACCGACGTTGAACCCATACCCGAAACCGACGTTGAACCCAGACAAGACCCTAAATCCCAGACCCGAACGAAGACCCAGACCCGAAAATCCTAGACTTGAATTTTCCTATACCCGAAGTGAATTCTCCCAGAATACTTTTATTTTGGGTTTGTTCCTTTTTTGAGCTTTTATCTTTTGCAATACCCTGGGTAAAGCAGGAGGAATCTGATTCACTAGTGGAGAGTACCCACTACTAGTCCTTGCAATTTGATCCGAAGTATTTTGGCTATTCTGTGATTTATTAAGATGGATGAAGTTAGAGATGATTCACTCCAAGCTGTTAGTGTTCAGTTAGATGGTAAAAATTATGTTTATTGGAGTTATGTGATGAAATTTTTTTTGAAAGGTAAACAAAAATGGGGTTATGTTTCGGGTGCCATTGCTAAGCCTGTAGATAGAACAGCTGCTAATTATGTGTCTTTGTTTGACAAATGGGAGATTGCAAATTCTAAAATCATTACTTGGATTAATAATTCAGTCAAGCACTCGATAGGTACTCAATTAGCAAAATATGAGACAGCTAAAGAGGTTTGGGATCATCTTGCTAGATTGTATACACAGTCTAATTTTGCAAAATAGTACCAATTGGAGTCTGATATTCGTGCTCTGCAGCAGAAAAGCATGAGTATTCAGGAGTTTTATGATGCTATGACAGACTTGTGGGATCAGTTGGCACTCACAGAATCTGCTGAATTACGCGCCTTTGGACCTTATATTGCACGAAGAGAAGAACAAAGATTGGTACAGTTTTTGATGGCTCTTCGCGACGAGTTTGAAGGACTTCGTGGGTCTATTCTACATCGTCATCCGCTACCTTCTGTTGATTCTGTTGTTAGTGAACTTTTGGCAGAAGAAATTCGTCTTCAGTCTTCTGTTGCAAAGGAAGTCTCTACTCCATCAGTCTTTGCTATGCCTCCACGACCATGTTCAAATTCGCAAGTCAAACCTTATGTTCCAGTTGCTCGTGATGAATGCAGTTTGTGTAGACAAAAAGGTCACTGGAAATCTCAATGTCCACTGAAAAGAAAGCAGCAGCAGCTCTATCAGCAACCTCAGCAATTGAAAAATTTTCGACCACCAATTCCTCATAATGGACCTCCTCTTCTTCCTCGCCCCCACAATGCTCTTACAGCTCCTACTTTAGATTCTTCAATGATTGAACAATTTCAGAAATTCCTTGCATCTCAGCCACATGCTATGTCAACTACATCTCAACAAGGTTTGTCATCTAATTCATCAAGTATATCTTCTTCTTCTGCCTGGATTTTAGATTCAGGCGCTTCAAATCATATGTCACCTAATTTATCTTCTTTCACTTCCTTGGCTCATAAATTTTCTATGCCTGTCATGAGTGCTAGTGGTACATCTATGCCTGTGCAAGGTGTTGGTTCAGTCTTTACACCGTCTCTGTCCTTATCTAATGTCTATTACATTCCTAAACTTGCATTAAATCTTGCTTCTGTTGGTCAAATTTGTGATAATGGCTACTTGGTTTCTTTTTCTTCTTCTGCATGTTATGTTCAGGATCCAAAGTCACAGAAAGTGATTGGGACCGGCCATAGAGAAGGAGGACTTTATGTATTGGATCAGCTCAAAAATTCAGAGATTGCAGCTTCTGTTCCTAGTGTGGATGTTTCGTCCTTTCGTTTGAGTCCGTCATCGTCTATGTTTTATTTGTGGCATTCTCGTTTGGGTCATGTTTCTAAGTCTCGATTACAATTCTTAGCGTCTACTGGAGTTTTGGGAGAATTGAAAACTCATGACATTTCTGATTGTAATGGTTGTAAACTTGCAAAATTTTCTGCTTTGCCTTTTCCCCAAAGTAATAATTTTTCTATTGCACCTTTTGATCTTATTCATTCTGATGTTTGGGGACCCTCTCCTGTTTCTACAAAGGGAGGCTCTCGTTATTATGTCTCTTTTATTGATGACTGCACTCGTTATTGTTGGATTTATCTTATGAAATGTCGCTCAGAATTTTTTGGAATCTATAATGAGTTTCGATCTCTTATTAAAACTCAGCATGGAGCTGTTATCAAATGTTTTAGATGTGACTTGGGGGGAGAATATACTTCTCATGCTTTTAAGGAAATTCTTGCTTTAGATGGTACAATTTATCAGACTTCTTGCACTGATACTCCTGAACAAAATGGGGTTGCTGAAAGAAAACATAGACATATTCTTGAAACTGCTAGATCTCTTTTATTGTCTGCTAGTGTTCCAAGTGAATTTTGGGGAGAGGCAGCTCTTACCTCTGTTTATTTGATTAATAGAATTCCTACTTCTCATAATTCTGGCTTGTCTCCCTATGAGAAGTTGTATGGTTGTCCACCAGATTATTCCTCTCTTCGTGTTTTTGGTTCCATATGTTTTGTTCTTCTTCCTCATGTCCAACGAAGTAAACTAACTTCACGGTCTGCTATATGTGTTTTTCTTGGTTATGGTGCAGGACAAAAAGGATATCGTTGTTTTGATCCAGTCAGTCACAAGCTATATGTTTCTCGGCATGTTGTTTTTCTTGAACATATTCCTTATTTTACAATTCCTGATCGTACTCACAATATATCTATGTCTGACCTTGTTCATATTGATCCTTTTACTACTGATGATGATGAGCCACCTCCTGCTGAAATTCCAGACACTTCCATTGACTCAACAACCACTCAATCACCTTCTGAGATAGTAGATGTTAGTGAACGTCGATATCCTATCAGAAACCGTCATTCTACTAGACGACCTGATTTTGAATACTCTTGTCTTTCCAGTTCATTTTCTTCATTTCTTACTTCTATACATTGTCTCTCTGAGCCTTCATCTTTCAAAGATGCTGTTCGTGATCCTCATTGGCAACGTGCTATGGCTGAGGAGCTGACTGCTCTTCATCAGACTCATACTTGGGATTTAGTACCTCTTCCTGCAGGAAAACGTGCTATTGGTTCTCGTTGGATCTATAAGATTAAAACTAAAACTGATGGATCTATTGAAAGGTATAAAGCTCGTTTAGTTGCTAAAGGTTATTCTCAAGAATATGGTATGGATTATGAGGAGACTTTTGCTCCTGTTGCAAAAATGACTACAGTTCGAACTCTCATTGCGGTTGCTTCTGTTCGTCACTGGAATATTACTCAAATGGATGTTAAAAATGCCTTTTTGAATGGAGATCTTCATGAAGAAGTCTATATGACTCCTCCTCCTGGTGTTGATCATCAACCCGGTGAAGTCTGCAAACTTAAGAAAGCTCTTTATGGTCTCAAACAGGCTCCCCGTGCTTGGTTTGAGAAATTCTCTACTGTGATTACTTCTCTTGGTTTTTACTCAAGTAACCATGATTCCGCTTTGTTTGTCAAGTGTACCTCGTCTGGTCGAATTTTGCTTTCTCTTTATGTTGATGATATGATTATTACAGGCGATGATGCTGTTGGGATTAACTTGTTGAAGTCTGAATTGACTCGAAGTTTTGCTATGAAAGACTTGGGTCCCCTTCGTTACTTCTTGGGTATTGAAGTTGCTTCTTCTCCAGAAGGTTATCTTCTTTCTCAATCCAAGTATATTTCTGATATTCTCGAGCGCGCTCGTCTCTCAGATAATAAGACTGTTGATACTCCAACTGAGCTCAATGCTCGATACTCTATTTCTGATGGATCTCCATTACCAGATCCTAATCTTTATCGAACGATTGTTGGAAGTTTGGTTTATCTCACTATCACTCGTCCTGACATTGCGTATGCTGTTCACATAGTCAGTCAGTTTGTTACTTCTCCTACTACAGTTCATTGGGCTGCTGTTATTCGCATTTTGAGATATCTCCGTGGCACTCAGTTTCAGACTCTTTTGCTTTCTTCTACTTCATCTTTGGAGTTATGTGCTTACTCTGATGCAGATTGGGCTGGTGATCCTACTGATCGCAAATCCACTACTGGCTTTTGTATTTTTCTAGGAGATTCTCTAATTTCTTGGAAAAGTAAGAAGCAGGACGTTATATCTCGGTCTTCGACAGAGGCAGAATATCGTGCTATGGCTTCTACTACTTGTGAAATTGTTTGGCTACGATGGTTGCTTGCTGATATGGGTGTTTCCTTACAACGACCAACTCCTTTGTACTGTGATAATAAAAGTGCTATTCAAATTGCTCATAACTCCGTCTTTCACGAAAGGACCAAGCATATTGAGATTGACTGCCATATTACTCGCCATCACCTTCAGAATGGCACTTTGACATTGCCATTTGTCTCTTCCTCCTTGCAACTTGCAGATTTGTTCACTAAATCTTTGTCATCTTCACGTTTCCGGTTTCTGACTGACAAACTCTCGATGCTCATTGCTGTCGCATCATGAGTTTGAGGGGGGATGTTAACGTAATTAATAGTCTCTTAAGGGCAATATTGTCTTTTGTGTTATGTTTAGCCTATATATAAAGGCCTCTTGTGTTGCTTTAGGGTTAACACTTCATCTCATCTTGTAGCCGCCATCTGCTTTGTACTGTAATGGTGTTGATGAATAAATGAATTGCTTTAGTCCTCTTTATCAGAATTAACACATCTGCCACAACATTACGTACCCTTGCCAGGGGTATAAGCTATCTTGAAGTCATAAGATGCCAAGAATTCCACCCACCTTTGCTGCCTTAGATTCATATCTTTCTGTGAGAAGAGGTACTTGAGTGACTTGTGATCAGTATACAACTCAAACCTTTCGCCTAGAAGATAGTGGCGCTAGGATTTGAGAGCAAAGATGATCGCCGCCAATTCCAAATCATGAGTGGGATAGTTCTTCTCATGAACTTTAAGTTGCCTACCCCCATAACATATCACTCTTCCTTCCTGCATCAGAACAGCACCTAACCCCGTGCCACATGCATCGGTGTACACGGTAAACATCTTACCGCCGTCGGGTAATGCCAAAACTGGAGTTGTAGTAGGGGTCCTCTTGAGCCCTTGAAAAGCAAGCTCACATTCTAAGTCCCATGCAAAGACTAGGTTCTTCTTCGTCAATCTAGTAAGAGGGGCTGAAATCTTAGCGAAGTCCCTGATGAACTTCCTATAGTAGCCCGCCAGACCGAGGAAGCTTCTTACTTCGGTTGCATTCCTAGGAGTCTTCCAGTCTTGAACCGCAACCACTTTCGCGGGATCCACAGCTATGCCTTGCTTAGAAACTATATGTCCAAGAAATCGAACTTCCCTTCTCCAAAAATGGCATTTGGAGAACTTGGCTTTCAACTAATGAGCTCTAAGCGTATCCATCACTTCCTTGAGATGTCTAGCATGTTCTTCCTCATCCTTTGAGAAAATCAGAATATCATCCACGAAGACAACTACAAACTTGTTAAGGAACTCCTTGAACACCCTACTCATCAAATCTACGAAGTAGGCGGGTGCATTAGTCAAACCGAATGGCATGACAAGCCATTCAAAGAATCCATCTGGAGTCCTAAACGCAGTTTTATCAATACTATCCTCAGCCACTCTAAGCTGATGAAATCCGGTGGCTAGATCGAGCTGAGAGAAAACAGAAGCACCAACAAGCTGGTCAAAGAGGTCGTCTATTCTCGGTAACGGGTGCCTATTCTTCTTTGTCAGCTTGTTCAACTCTCGATAATCAACACATAGACGAAGCGAACCATCCGCCTTAGTAGTGAATACCACAGGAGCACCCCATTCAGAAATGCTTCGCCTAATAAAATTCTTCTCAAGCAACTCCTTGATTTGCTTACTGAGCTCCCTTCTTTCACGTGGGGCCATGTGCCTAACGGGCAATGATACTGGCTTGGCATTATCGACTAGATAAATGCGGAAATCTATCTCTCGTTTAGGGGGTAACCCCTTAACTTCTTCAAAGACATCAGGATAGTCTCGGACCACCATTACAGATTGCAGGTCATCGATGAACGAGTCAAGAGATTCAAGATAACATAACATGACGGGACCTCTAGGGTTACAAGAAATTTCTAGGGTATTACCGAGGCGAGTCATGAGCCTCACCACCCTATGCTCACAATCGAGGATGGCTCCATAACTGGACAACCAATCCATGCCCAAAATCAACCTGTATCCCGTGAACCCAAGAACATAAGCATTACACGTGAATTCTACAGTCAAGATAGAAATCTTTAAATCCACACAAATCATAGATAGATAGGCGGAACCCCCAATTGGATTTGAAACACTAACGGGATCCTCAACTAGACTAGTACTTAGGTGCAAACTTTCAACAAGATCAGAAGAAATAAAACTATGCGATGCGCCAGAATCAAATAAGGTGCGAACAGGATAATCAGAAATATAAACAAGGCTTTCTACAGAAATACTACCTCGGTCCTGAACTGGAGCAGTGTTGAGAGCATGCACTTGCCCTCTAGAAGGTCCTGCATGCTGAGTCTGTCCTTGCCCTTGTCCTTGCTTCTTGGGGCAATCTTTGCTAAGGTGTCCAGGCTCTCCACAGTGAAAGCATTCACCCAACTTCCTCTTCTTCTTTCTGCAATCTTTGGCTATGTGCCCAACAATCCCACAGAAGTTGCATTTTCTTGGGTCCTTTGCCTTGCTGTTGTTGGCCTTATTGCCCTTATTGTTTTTGTTGTTCTTGTTGTTCTGATTGCTCTGATTTCCTCCCCACTTGGAGTCCGTCTTCTTGGCTTGAGTCTCATTAGGCTTGACTTCTTTCTTGCAATTCTTATCGTCTCCTTGAAGCAATGCCATGTCCACTAGGCCTTCAAAAGTGGCCCCCATGGGTATATGAGACATGGCTAAACCTTGTAATGGCTCATTCAACCCTCATGCAAAGCGTAAAGCCTTCTTCTGGGGAGTATTAACCATGTCTAAACCAAATCGAGCAAGCTGGTTAAATTTATTCACATACTCCCTCACTGTCATGTCCCCTTGCTTCAAAGATATAAACTTCTCCAATTGCAGATTCTCCTCAGCAGATGATAGAAACTTAAGCCAAAACCTCGTCCTAAAGTCGGCCCAAGTCTCTATAGGCCTAGTAGCATTGGTGACCTCCCACCAATAAGCAGCTTCTTCTTTCAATAGCCACGCTGCCAACAGAACTTTTCTATGGTCTTCCACATCAAAGATGGCGAAGAGATCTTCAGTTTCTTTCAACCAATTTCTTGCCTCCACAAAAGTCTCCGTCCCAATAAAATTCTTGCCACCCATTGCCTTAAAGTTTTTGCAAACCTTAGCGAAATCTGCTTTTGGATTCTGAGGAGGAGGAGGAGGGACCTCAGTTATGGTGGGGGTGTTTGCTGGGCCCACATCGTTGGCCCTAGCTTCCAAGTACCTCCGGAACCATCCGGGAATGGTTACTCCCTCGGGAAGGTTAAGATCGGTCATACTGAAAAAGAAAAAGATAGATTCAGAACGAGGAAACGAAGGATAGTGCTAATGGCTTTTGGGGAATAGCCTTTTAAAATAACTAGACTTTTCTTGGAAAATACTTAATTGGTTTTGAAAATAGTTTTTCAAAAGGTAAGTTTTAAAAACCTTTTGCTCAAATCTTGTAAACCTGGCTCTGATACCAAATGTAACACCCCACCTCCGCCAATGCCACTCTTGCAAGCACACTAGCTTTGGAGGGGTGTTAAACAAGGTAAACATGCATGCAGATATCACAAGACAGAACATATAAGTAAAAAAAACAGAGTAAATAAAGCAGCGGATAAAACCATAGTCAAGTTACATCAAAGTACTTGGTCATTATTTTCCATAAAACATAGTCTAGAAACATCAACTGAAAACTGGAAAGAAAATCATAAAGTAACTATCCCCAAGGTAGAATAAAGCCATAGCGAGCTCAAGTCCAAACCGTACGTGAGCTATCCAGAAAAGCAGCTAAAGATCCAAGCTAGGTACCAGTGTTCCCACCCTGTAAACCTGAGGGGGGTAAACGGAAGAAAAGAGGCGAAAGAAAACAGGTCAGTCAAAAAGACTGGTAAGTCCTATCTACTATTAGTATAAAAACTAATAAAGTTAACTAAACATGTAAAACAGAGATGAGATGTAGGGTGATAACTGGCATGGTGAAAAGTTAACAAGATAGACCAAGTGTGGCATTGCATATACAAGGTTAAGTTAGTTGCACCAGGTGTGTACTAGTATTCCAATCCATGTCAAGTATAAACAAGAAATGATCCCTTGGCCCAAAGCTGGTCCACATCATGAGATGACCTAAATCGAGGTCCAACTACTCGGTCTAGTCGATCGGCTCCCTATAAGCCTAACTCGTCGTGTATCAGTGTCATACGGCTTAATCGTGGAATGTAGTTAACTGTGCAAGATCCACCCCGGGGTGTATCCATCCCTAAGGTGTAAACCACAGACACAATTCAAGCACGCACAGTCTAAACCTACTGGTGCCCATGTTCAACTCCGGACTTAATGTGCACGACCATGGTCCGTCTGAACAACCGGTGCACCCTTCAGCCGTCTCTTTTGGTCTCTTACAATCAGTTCAGTAATCGTGCCCCACCCTAGCCTAGTCCAGGGTACCCATGATACTTCTAAGAGGGTTACTGCTGAAAAGGACCACGTAACTAGGATTTCAAGCGGGTTAAGTGTGGTTAACCCTATCTTAACCATGTATTGAGTTGGTCAAGTGTATTCAACCAGTTCATGACTTGACCCTATCAATACATCGGGTTTAATTGGTTAAGTATTCAAGTAGTCCATGTCTTAACCCTACCAATCCATCGTGTTTAATTGGTTAAGTATATTCAAGTAGTCCATGACTTAACCCTACCAATCCATCGTGTTTAATTGGTTAAGTATTCAAGTAGTCCATGACTTAACCCTATCATGTGGCATTAATTAATTTAATGCACCCAACCTCTCACATTAGACCTTGTTGTGGTTACTAGTTAAGCCGGGCGGGTCCGGGTAGCTTTACACCACAACTTAGTCTAACCTCGGGTTTCAAGTGCGACATGACCAACTACTCACATTGGGTCCTATTGTTTGTAGCCACTAGTTAAGCCGGTCGGTTCCGGGTAGATTTATGCTACAAACTCAACCCAACCTCGAGTTGGCCACACTCATATTTTCTAAGTGTCATGTCCATCATTATGTTTACAAACATAATCACAAGTCAATGTTCATGTCATATTTTAAAACCATGTTTTCATGTCATTAATATTACCCAAACCCAACGCATTCCCATCGCATGTACGTTTCGCATAACATAACATAGATCAAAAGAGGGAACTTAGCAAAAGCATGACAAAAGGGCATAAGGTAGTAAGGTTGTCCACAAGTTAAACATGGTGGCATATGAGGCATAAATATGTTCATTTAAACTTGCATGTTACATGCATAACATTCAAACTTAGCGAATAGGTGATACATTGTCCTAGATGACATAGGATGATGACTAGAAGTTCGCATATAACATTATATGCAAGTTATCATAAAAGTTATGAGAGTTCTCATGTTGCATAATGCAACATTTCAACATAAAGCTTATAGCTTTTAGCCCACAAGGTCAAGGTGATAGCTTTACAAAAATGCATAAAATAAACCTATGCATAACATGTTAGAATCAAAGCACATATCATACGTAGGCCCAAACTCAAACTTGCAACATGTCACATTTAACTTCATAGTTAGAATCTAAAAGTAGTATAGGGCTTACAATGCTATGAAGACTTATAAAATAAAATAAGATTGAGACGAAGCCACTAGCAACTCTAAACACTCCCAAATGATAAGCTCCAATGAAAACCCTTGAGAAACAAGCAAAAGATCCTTGCTTTGATGAAGAAAGATTGAACTTTGGCCTTAAATCAAGCTTAGAAACTCTCAAACAGGCTTAGGAACTCTCATATGAATGAAGATGGAGGCTATGACAAGAGGGTGGAGGCCATGATTAAACATTTTGTCATAGTTTAGTTATAGGATTGATTTATGATGATTTAGGTTAGGTATTAGGGTCTTTTTATAGATGATTAGGTTAATATAGACCATAGGATTAACCCTAATTCAGATCTGGGCCATCAATTCACGTCACTAGCCTCCAAAACAGGTCCAAACAGCCAAAATAGGTGCACCAGGCCGACCAAGTAGGTCGACCCCCAGGTCGACTCTAGTGTCGACCTGGTTGGGGGGAGGTCGACCCTAGTGTCGACTCCCCTGTCGACCTGTCTGGGCGGGAATTTTCCCGCACAGTCTGTTTTGGCTGAATTTGAATTCTAAATTCAAATTTGAACTGTTTTTGAACTTGAAATTTTCTGAAAACTTTGACGGGCCATAACTTGGTCATACGGACTCCGATTTTCGAAAACTCGGACTCTATTTCGCGTATTTTTCCGAGACGAACGCAATGGCACAGCCCGTTTCCCTTGATTCATATTTTAACATTAAATTCTTGCTTGATTTATGTTATAACATGTTATTCAAAAATACGGGTTGTTACAATTATCATCGTGTGTTAAAATCAAGGCCCACTTTGTCATGAGGCAACCTAGGCAGGTGCCTCTAAATTCCTTTGGTTTTTAAGGACCTCTAAATTTATGAACAAAAATGCTACTTCGAGCGATCAACATGTTATTTTCTGCGCACATAATGGCAGAGGCTTCCGATTGTGCAACACCCCATGATTTCCTCCCCTTTATTTCGAGACCTGCACTTTCCTACTGCCTGTTTTCGGTTATTCCAGCGTTCTCCATTTGTAAATATTGTGCATATACAAGATATGTGTATTGATATCTATTCTAACTTTCCAAGTTAGCATTTTAGTGCTTTGGTCAAATTTCTTACTCTAATTCCAAATGGCTTAGGTTCAGAATTCATGCTCAATAGATTTTGACCGATGTTGGTCAGTTTAATCTTCATTTGTCTAATTTCGCAGAAAGATAATATACACATTGTTTATGCGGAGGCCCTCTTCCACCTGTGATGCAGCCTTAGGCCTCTTCAATTTTATTGCTATTCCTCAGTAACACGTGACATCAGGATAAACATTAACTAAATCCAGTTAATATACACACATTTAAAAATTACTTGACGAAAAGACATCCACTGCATCTTTGTCAACAGTTATCTACTTTGTTGCCATATTGGACTGCATTCATTTCTGCGTAGATGTTGAACCATAATAATCATTCAGAGTTGTCGAGAATTATGCTGCAATATTTTATTGTTTGGAGTCTGAGACTGGTGATTTGTGATACAAAATCACATTAAGAACAATAAGTAATGAAGGAAAACAATTATTTACTAGGACTTGCTCAAAATAATATTATATATACGGATATGCATATCGTTATAATAAAAGTGAAGATTTTACTCGTTTGAATTAGATGCAACAATTTATTTGTTGTCGTATAAATGAAGGTTTGAGCATCAAGTGATAGCTTGTTTGAAATAAACTTTTATACGGGTCATTCTAAAATGTGAAAATATGCTATTTTTCTGGGGTTTAGAAATTGAGAGAATTAAGGTTTTTCTTGTGATCTTTTTGGTGAATTCAATAAAGTTTGTTTGAAGATATTTCTTTGTTTTTTGTTTATCTTGCGTCTTACTTCTCAAATCTAATCGTGCATGTATTCTTGGGAAAACCCTGATACTTTATAATATTCCATTTATTTTTAACTTGTGTATTTATAAGACGCAACCCACAGGACTATATTTGGTTTTGCAATCACTACCAAACTAAACCAAGCGGTATTACCTGCACAGAGTGGTGGTAAGTGTTGGAAATGTTTACAAACATTATGTGAATTATTAAAAATGATTGAATAAGTGTATGAATGGCTCCTATGTTTGAGTAGTCCCACATCATGGGATTATAGGGAAGAGGCAAGGATTTATACTTGTTTCTAAGAAGTCATGTTGGGGCCTTGGGCTCCCAATACATGCATTGTTGTGAGGAGGGAGACCATGCATCATGACCACCACACACGCGCGCGCGACCGACCGACTCGACTCGACCCGGCCCGGCCCGGTTCGGTTCGGGCTTGGGCTTGGGCTTTGTGGTGTAGGCACTTATATTTTTGGACCATAAAACTTAGTTGTTTTCGAACCGTTTTTTTATGGAAAAATTATTCTGCGCACCGATATTTATTCTGCAACGGAAAAGTTTTGCAACGGTAAAATAATTAATCCCCCCCGAAATTTTAGCAGATCCGATATTTTCTCCCAAAACCTAATTCTCGTTCTATATATACTATTTTATCAGAGACGAGAAAAACACCGAATTTTATATTCTCTTCTTCTCAGCCGCCATTAAAACTTCTAAGAAATTTCGAGCAGTATTTTTCCCGAAAGTGCAAATCTGCACTGATTTGTTTGTGCAAGCGAATCAGTTACTATTTTAGAGGCTGTTTTATCCTAGAGGCGGCGGCGAAGGAACGAATTGGTTTGCACCTCTGACCAAATCGCCGAATCGTCTTCAAGAAAGCGACCTAGTCCGCGACTCAGCCATTGTTTTCCAACAATTTGAAGACGAACTGAAACAATGGCCTCCAACTCAACCATGGACGATTCTGCTCCTCCCTCTGCTTTTCACGGCCCTCTGGTGACTGCTGCTCCTTTCAAGTTCGAAGGTCTGCATTTCAAGCGCTGGCGTCAGAAGATGGAGTTCTTCCTCACGATCAGGAAGGTGGTGGCTGCTCTGACTGCTGAAAAACCGCAGCTACCAGACAAGCCTGACGAGACTGATGCAGCAAAGATGGCATCATGGACTGAACAGTCAAAGCAACTGCAGACCTGGACTGAACAGGATTACTTATGCAAGAATTTCATACTGAATGGACTGAGCGATGATCTGTATGATTATTATAACTCAGATGAAAAGACGGCAAAGGAGATCTGGGAAGCACTAAAGAAGAAATATGACACAGAGGAGGCAGGGGCAAAGAAATACGCTGTAAGTCGCTACCTAAAGTACCAGATGACTGATGATAGATCGGTAGAGATGCAGTCTCATGAGCTTCAGAAAATAGCTCATGAGATCATCTCCGAAGGTATGGTCTTGGACGAACAATTTCAAATTGCTGTTATCATTGACAAATTACCCCCTAGCTGGAAAGATTTTAAGAACACTTTGCGACATAAGACTAAGGAATTTTCCTTAGAGAGTTTGATTACACGCCTCCGTATTGAGGAGGAAGCACGCAAGCAAGACCAGAAAGAAGAGGTGCTGATTGTGAATAACAGCAGTACTAAGAAGACCACTCCCGCTGTTCTGAAACCAAATCAGAAATCTTTTAAGAATCAGAACAGGCGCAACAAACAGAATGGGAATCCGCAAGGAAACCCAAAAGGACAGCAGAAACCAGCCCAAAAGAATGACTCTGGACAGTTGTTTCTTTGTTACAACTGTGGAAAACCAGGGCATATGGCACGAAAGTGCCGGAACAGGCCAAGCTCTGCACCGCAGGCTAACCTGACTGAGGAGCCTCTTACGGCTATGATTACTGAGATTCACCTTGTTGGTGGATCAGAGGGTTGGTGGGTAGACACTGGTGCTTCTCGCCATGTCTGCTATGATCGTGGCATGTTCTCTACATACACGGCTGCTGAAAATCAGAAAGTGCTGTTGGGAGACTCTCACACCACTACAGTTGCGGGGATTGGAAACGTGGAACTCAAGTTCACCTCTGGAAAAACTGTAATTCTGAAAGATGTTATGCACACTCCAGAGATAAGAAAGAATCTGGTCTCTGGCTTCCTCCTTAATAAGGCTGGTTTCACTCAAGTTATTGGGGCTGATTTGTACACTCTTACTTATAAGGGAACTTTTGTGGGAAAGGGTTATGCTTGTGAGGGTATGTTTAAACTGAATGTTGAATCTAATAAAGTGACTTCTTCTGCTTATATGCTTTGTGATTTTAATATTTGGCATTCTAGATTGTGTCATGTTAATAAACGAATAATTCAAAACATGAGCACCCTAGATATGATACCTAAAATGACAGAATCTGAATCTGATAAATGTGAATTCTGTACACAAGCTAAAATCACAAAGAAACCTCACAAATCTGTTGATAAAGTTTCTGAACCCTTAGACTTGATTCATTCTGACATATGTGAACTTGATGGCACTTTAACTAGACAGGGACATCGTTATTTTATCACTTTTATTGATGACTGCTCTGATTTCACATATGTATATCTTATGAAAAATAAAAGTGATGCTTTTGACATGTTTAAAACATTCAAAACTGAGATTGAGAATCAAGCAAATAGAAAAATTAAGAGATTTCGTAGTGATAGAGGAACAGAATATGAATCTAATTCTATTCTGGATTTCTATAAACAACATGGTATAGTACATGAGAGAACTGCACCCTACTCACCTGAAATGAACGGTAAAGCAGAAAGAAAAAATAGGACCTTTACCGAGCTAGTAGTTGCCATTTTATTAAATTCTGGTGCAGCAAACCACTGGTGGGGGGATATTTTATTGACTGTATGCTACGTTCTGAATAGAATCCCTAAATCTAAGAATAAAATTTCACCTTATGAAATTTTAAAGAATCATAAACCCAATGTCTCATACTTTAGAACTTGGGGTTGTTTAGCATATGTTCGCATTCCAGACCCTAAGAGAATAAAATTGGCAAGTAGAGCATATGAATGTGCATTTATAGGCTATGCTATTAATAGCAAAGCATATAGATTTTATGACCTTAATGCACATAATATAATTGAATCAAATGATGTCGACTTTTATGAAACTAAATTTCCTTTCAAATTAAGGAATAGTGGGGGCACTTCAAATATGCCTATTAGAACAGAACTTAATGAAAATTCTGAAGCTGAACCTAGAAGAAGTAAAAGAGCAAGAACCATAAAAGACTTTGGTTCAGATTTTTGTGCCTTTACTATTGAGGAGGATCCTATAAACCTCCAAGAAGCCTTATCTTCTTTAGATGCCGATTTCTGGCAAGAGGCTATAAACGATGAGATGGATTCTTTAGAATCCAATAAGACTTGGCACTTGGTAGATTTACCCCCTGGTTGTAAGTCTATAGGCTGTAAATGGGTACTTAAAAAGAAATTAAAACCTGATGGCACTATAGATAAATATAAAGCACGACTAGTAGCTAAAGGTTTTAAACAAAAGGAAAATATAGACTTCTTTGACACTTTTTCACCTGTAACTAGAATAACATCCATTCGGGTACTAATCTCACTTGCTTCCATTCATAATTTACTTATACACCAAATGGATGTTAAAACTGCTTTTTTGAACGGTGAATTAGACGAAGAAATTTATATGGACCAGCCTGAAGGATTTGTAGTACATGGTCAAGAACATAAAGTATGTAAATTGGATAAATCATTATATGGTTTAAAACAAGCACCTAAACAATGGCA
The DNA here is from genome assembly GCA_030737875.1 of Allium sativum. Classification (NCBI taxonomy): domain Eukaryota; kingdom Viridiplantae; phylum Streptophyta; class Magnoliopsida; order Asparagales; family Amaryllidaceae; genus Allium; species Allium sativum. The sequence goes on from CM060913.1 coordinate 914,833,220, forward strand.
TGAAAAATTTGATAACTTAATCATTTCAAATGGTTTTAAAGTTAATGAAAGTGACAAATGCATTTATTACAAATCTGAGAATGACATTTGCACTATTATATGCCTTTATGTAGATGACCTACTCATTTTTGGGTCAAATATTCATGCCATAAACTCAGTCAAATCCTTATTAAGTGTCAATTTTGATATGAAAGATCTAGGTGAAGCGAGTGTAATCCTTGGTATTAAGATTACTAGATCAGAAAAGGGAATTTCTTTGGACCAATCTCATTACATTGAGAAGATACTAAAGAAATATAATTACTTTGACTGTAAACCTGCAAGTACGCCATATGATCACAGTGTAAAGTTATTTAAGAACACTGGTGAAGGTGTAAGACAGTCTGATTATGCGAGCATCATTGGCAGCCTTCGGTATGCCACTGATTGTACTAGACCCGACATTGCCTATGTCGTGGGATTATTGTGCAGGTTTACCAGTAGACCTAGTATAGAGCACTGGCAAGCTATTGAAAGGGTAATGAGATACCTTAAACGAACCATGAACCTTGGATTACATTATGAAAGGTTTCCAGCTGTACTTGAAGGGTATTCTGATGCAGACTGGAATACCTTATCTGATGATTCTAAAGCGACCAGTGGCTACATATTTAGCATCGCTGGAGGAGCTGTTTCTTGGAAATCCAAGAAACAGACTATTTTGGCTCAGTCTACTATGGAGTCTGAGATGATAGCACTAGCTACAGCTAGTGAAGAGGCAGAATATTTGAGAAATCTGCTAGCTGAGATTCCCTTATGGGAAAAACCGATACCAGCAGTGTTGATACATTGCGATAGTACCGCGGCTATTGCAAAAGTTCAGAACCGTTACTATAACGGTAAGAGACGACAAATACGTCGTAAGCACAACACTGTTAGAGAACTACTTTCCACAGGTACCGTTAGAGTGGATTACGTACGTAGTGAGGAAAATTTGGCAGATCCTTTGACGAAAGGACTGTCCAGAGAGAAAGTCCATAACTCTTCTAAAAGAATGGGACTATTGCCCTTAGATTGTTGAGTCACGCACAATGGTAACCCGACCTAAATGACTGGAGATCCCAAGAACTAGGTTCAATGGGTAATAACAAGTTGTGTAGTGATATGAGTTGAACATGCTATTTAATAAACCAAGAAGCATGTATTCCTGAAGTGATTAGAGGATGAGTTAATAGAAACTCTTAATGAGATCTATACTCTATTTGGAGTGGAGTACCTACCTTCAGGAGTGCTCTTGATAGACTCACCTTTGTGAATGTGGAAATGTGGCCGTTTCCTATGGAGTTTGGGCAAAACTTCTAGAGCATTCACTAAACTGGGATAGACGTGCAGGGCCATAAATGCACGGGCTTATCTGATTGCACTATAGAAAAGGTTGTGTGTGGTTTGATGTCAGGAATAGAGTTCAAGACTACGTGTCACTCTAGTAAAAACTGAATCTTACTCACTATGCAAAGGTTCAAGTCCTTGGACACCTTTGTTTATGCACAATCTTATGTTTTTTAAGAAACTGCTCTAAAATATTTTTAAAAATTCAAGTGGGGGATTGTTGGAAATGTTTACAAACATTATGTGAATTATTAAAAATGATTGAATAAGTGTATGAATGGCTCCTATGTTTGAGTAGTCCCACATCATGGGATTATAGGGAAGAGGCAAGGATTTATACTTGTTTCTAAGAAGTCATGTTGGGGCCTTGGGCTCCCAATACATGCATTGTTGTGAGGAGGGAGACCATGCATCATGACCACCACACACGCGCGCGCGACCGACCGACTCGACTCGACCCGGCCCGGCCCGGTTCGGTTCGGGCTTGGGCTTGGGCTTTGTGGTGTAGGCACTTATATTTTTGGACCATAAAACTTAGTTGTTTTCGAACCGTTTTTTTATGGAAAAATTATTCTGCGCACCGATATTTATTCTGCAACGGAAAAGTTTTGCAACGGTAAAATAATTAATCCCCCCCGAAATTTTAGCAGATCCGATATTTTCTCCCAAAACCTAATTCTCGTTCTATATATACTATTTTATCAGAGACGAGAAAAACACCGAATTTTATATTCTCTTCTTCTCAGCCGCCATTAAAACTTCTAAGAAATTTCGAGCAGTATTTTTCCCGAAAGTGCAAATCTGCACTGATTTGTTTGTGCAAGCGAATCAGTTACTATTTTAGAGGCTGTTTTATCCTAGAGGCGGCGGCGAAGGAACGAATTGGTTTGCACCTCTGACCAAATCGCCGAATCGTCTTCAAGAAAGCGACCTAGTCCGCGACTCAGCCATTGTTTTCCAACAGTAAGCAATGATTTTTCCATTTGTAATTATTGTGACATTCAATTTATTAAGACTAATTGTTAGAAGAAAATTTGGTCATAAAATTATGTGAACTAATACTTGTGTTTACTGTGATCATGCCAAAGGAGGTCCAGATATGTTCATATAATGACAAGTGTTAGAGAATGTAGCCAGCGACAAAGCACAGTAGGCGGAAAAGAGCAGCGATCAACTTCACTTAAGTCCTTTGTAAGTTGATGCAACTGTTATACTCCATCGTTGGTATGTGTGGACTTCTTAGTATGCCGATTGCTATAGGTTAAAGCTCGTTCTTGCACGAGTTTTTATTTCATTCATTTTTTTACTGGTTCAGAAGCGATAATTTTGCCAGAGTAATGTGTATTTTTTATAGATGGAAGATGCTATAAAGCCCGAAAAGTAGGGGCCAGGAAACTCAGGAAATGAGCATAATTCATGTGGAGCTGTTGGATTCAAGGAATGGTGGAAACAACAGCCATCAGATCTGTTTTTTGACATTTTGACAAACTAATTTTCGGGACTTTTGGCATTTTCATTTATAGATATTATTTGACAGTTTCTTTTTTAAACATCATTGTACTCAGTAAAGACGGTTTGTGGAGCAGTTAAGTACACATAGTCTCCTTTTCTTTTTCTTTTGTTTTCAAAAATAAATAAAGTAGGTAAACTTGTATGCATACATCATGTATAGTTAAACATTTTAGTTAGTTAAATGTGTAATAATTATTTAGTTTCATTTGATTGTATTTTTAAAGTTATTGTTTTTAGCACAGCATCTGGACTAATTTTTCATGCCATGCTAACAGTTAACTTTGTCTTTGCTCTCCAGAAACGATCCAGGACAGAGATGCTACAGTCTTGCTCATATCACTAATGGCTCATCAACCCTTTCCCTGAGGTCTATTTTATCTTAGTATTCCATTTGCTGTTAAACATTCATATTACATATTTGGTTTCCAACTTTTGATGGTGCAACGCCTATAAACATGAATTTCCCCGTGGTGCTGTGAATTCGAGTTATGTAGAGGCTGCGTCTGTTTCTAATTCGGAAGTAATAAACTGTATGTGTGATATAGAGAAGTAAAGCAAACAGTGTATCATACAAGCATCCTAGTTAGAGAGCTTCATATCAAGATTTAGCATGCGAGGTCAAATATGTCTATGATACATCTACATTAGTTAGAACTCACCACTAGAAGCTAGCTTGAAGGGGGTGTGTCTAATGGATTATATACAATTCAATGTATCCCATATTTTATGATAGGAGACACAACATTGCACGACTCTTTGAAAGTCCAATATCCACGTTGGTTTACTCTATCGACACTGTTCCGACGATAGCTCCTTTTCCTTTTCGACGGTTTCACTCATCTATCGGTATTTTAATATAGCCGTCTATGCCGGACTTTTGAAGAGGGGTGGACTTTCTGATTTTCAGGTGGGAAGCAGTAGTAAATGATAATTTCAATTTTGCAGCGAGCATATAAAATTGGATGGAACGAGCATATAAAATTATTGAAACAGGTTGATGATTAATGAATCTGTAATTAATGAGCAGACATCCATTGTATCATTAAGCTGACTCGGCATCTTTACATTTCATTTTATAGCAGATGACCAGTTCATATGGGAGTATGAGCTTGTTCACACCACTTTTGGTGGTGTGAACAAAACACTGGCCCAGATGACCAGTTCATACAGGACCCCTGATTTCCATCAATCAGGACGGTGTTTTGTTCACACCACCAAAAGTGGTGTGAACAAACTACTGTCCCTTCTCAGTTACATGCTTCATTCACAATACTATTGTTGAACATTTAATAATGACAACGATATTATAACTTTCAAAATCAAATCAGGTTCCAGTTAGCGCATTCAACATAAATGTTCAACCCACCTTTTGTATTTTTGCTTAAGATTTTAATTTTGATAAATGAACGATATTTTGGATGTCTATTATTAGTGCCTGATTATGTTTAAAACTGCAGCTTGATCAATGACAACAGTCAAAAGAAGAAAATAAGTAAATATGAGCATTTGTGATGACAACAACATTAGTGTTGGCATTCTCACTGCAGTCTTTTATCATAATCGTTGTTTTGTTATTTATAAGAGTAGACAAAGATCTTAGCAATTAAGCATCAAGCATCAATCTTCAAAAACTAAAGTTGGTTTGGCGAAAACAAGTTTTTTATTTTACATTTTCAATATGTATGTCTGATTGTGTGGAACAGAACGAGAAGTCGGAAAATAATTTTCATTCCAATAAAAGGGAGAAGGCAAAGGGAAAGAAAAAAGATAGGTTTTGGTATTTTTCAGAGGTGGAAAACAATAAGGTAGTGTTTGGTTTATTTTGTGTTTTGAGTTTTCAACGTTAATTTTGAAAGATGCAAAGATTTGAAGGGTAACGGACTAAAGACGGAGGGGATGATGGAGGGTATTGAGGATGGTGGATGGATGAATTTGACGTCGTTTTTCCGTTGTTTCTTAAAATATAGAAAATGGAAAAAAGTTATTTTTTGTTTTGTGTGTTAACTTCATTTTGTAAAATGGTCGTTTTTTCACGATATGCGTGCGTTGTTCGTACTTTTGTACGTACGAAAACCGAAAATTAAAAAATAGAAAGAGAACGCACCCTAAGTTTTTTTTATTTTATTTTATACGTTAAAACTATTTTACAAACTAATTGTTTTCCTAGAAGGTTTTCAAATCAAGTGCACCCTAAGATATTGTGTGATTTGTAATCTCCGGTTTTGTGTTTTCTTAATAAATGAAATGCATTTGGTTAGTGTGCTGCTAAAAGCACCCTGAAATATGCTTCCTAACACCATAACTAAACACCACCATCCTTCCTATACATATATGCCTCTGACCACCATGAAATAAGAAATAGACACCCAGCCATACAAAATAATTTAAGATAAATAACCTCATCTTTTTCATTAGAACATTGGCTATTCGCGAGATCTTCGTTCGTGTATAAATTCTCGTCCTTCATTGCCAAGAAATCCAACAGTAATGATTATTAAAATAAGTTTTCCTCGAATTGCAATAAAATTGAGAATTAGGTTTTAAGAGGAATCAATTGGGAAAGAAGTTGACGGCGGATCATGTTAGGAAGCATATTAGGTCGACGTTTATATTTGATCGATCGAGATAAGATGATAAAAAGAAATAGGGTTTACGTTTGAACTAATGGCGAGAGATGATATATGTTCGATGATTAGGGATTGAGTGGAGGAAATAAACTGGTGTTAGGAAGTACATTAAATTAATTAAGAGTGATTAAATTAAACATGGTGTTAGAAAGCACATTTCAGGGTGCTTTTAGCAGCACACTTTGGTTAAGTAATTTGGATTTTTTTTGGGAAATGGGTAATGTGGAAAAATAGTTTTAACATATAAAACTGAAAACAAAAATTTTCATGTTTTTGCATTACGGAGAGTATTAAAAAGGTAAAAAAAAAAATGTCTTCTCCCGCATGTAATGATTATGATTTTTCCATCCCCGCACATTCTTCGATGCCTTTTCAAATATGTATTGAAAACGCAAAACACTAAACTTAAAAGTGAAACCAAACGGACCTGAGTGGCAGTAGGAGTTTATTGACACCACTTTATGTGGTGTCAACGTGACTCCACCATCTTATTGGTGGAAATCATGGGACACATATGGGCCTCCCTAATTTCCACCAATAGAGGACCGAGGTCATGGTGACATCACATAAAGTGGTGTCAACAAACTCGAACTTCCTGAGTGGTGCCTAAACAACGCGGAAGTAACATCTTGATTAAGACAACATAAGAATCAAGTGACAGTTCCTCCATCAAAAAAGTGTATTAAGTTGTACAAATCAAGGAATAGGATTTTGTTCACATCATTTTTAGGGATGTGAACAAAACACTCCACCATGATTGGTGGAAATCAGGGGGACCCATATGAACCTCCCTGGACCGAGTGTTTTGTTCACATCCCTTAAAAGATGTGAACAAAATCGCACTCCAAATCAAGGTGCTTTTGATGATCATAGTAATCAAACTGTCTTTTCTGTCCCTTTCAAAGGTTAGTATTATCGTGTTACATTTGAGTTGTTTAACAGCCCACTCAAAAATCAAGGACTATACTATTTACCATGTTGAGGGTATTTGAATTAGTGATTTCAGACATTAACATTAGCTTCCAAATTATATGTTATGGTACCAAAGTTTGATTTGGTAACAATGCATGACCCACATCATTCAATATTCTTTGACATTTAAGGCATTTCAGCTAGATTACTTCCCAGGAAAATATTTTATGGTCCTGCTTCTGACATTGTTCCAAAAAGCAGATTTGAGGACTTTGCTAGCATTGTACATGCAAAGAATTAGGCTAGCATTCACCATTGTAGCAGTATATGTGGAATCTGTGAATGCACATGTGACTTATGTGATTGTGGCAAATATGTTGTTTTTCTTCATGCTCTGGCTTTTATGATCAACTATCTACCCTTCCAATTCCATCAGAACGTGATACGATTAGCGTATTTTTCTGAACCACTAACTTCTGATCCTTCCCATTTTGTAGTATTTTACGCCTCCATGCTTTTCATTTCAGTTTCCCCCCTCCTTAATATTCTTCTAAACTTGTTATCATAATAACAACAATCGTTACATCATTTCCCCCTCACATTTTTCACTATGTCATTTTATTACAATTTTGTCGCATTATATTATTCTCAATAGTGTCTGGTATATGATAACGTATTTGTCGCTTCATCTTGAAATCAATCAAGCAATGGGTTTATTGAATCAAAAATTAATATAAAGTACTATGTTTTTGGGTGAATTATTGATATGATGCAGTCCTCAAGTTTGAAATCACATAACATATTTTAAAGCGTTGTTTATAAATTTTGTTTTTAAATGAGACCGTTGATGCTACATCATAGTGAGTGCTTCACCTGAAAGTGCTTTGTTGCTCGCTAAGTCTCTTTCGATGGCCATACTGCATAGTGGGTATAAGATGTTTGACTGATACCAACTAACTGTGGTATGTATGATTTATTACGTCAATATCTTGCATTCCATATCTAATTGGACCACAAACATTCAATTAACCAACCTCAAACTCTGCATGGTACCAATATCATGTGTTCATTGTATTCATGCAACCAAATACCATAACACAAAGCAGACACGGCATTTATGTGGGGGTAGCTTTGCATAAATTTGGTTATGTACCTTCATTTGGATATATTATTTCAATTTCGACTACATCCATAACGCATATGAAGTTATTCGCATGCAACAACATGCTTGGTTGTTCGTATTTAAAATTGTATTTCAAAGATTCAAGAACAATACTTACAAACTAATATGTTTCCTTATTTAGCATGTCCATCTAGCGCCAACTTGGATTCATTCCTTTTATTTGAGTTGTAAATGGGTTAGGCGATAGCAACAAATGCTTTAGTTGGAATGTCACAGTTTGCCACTAAATAGGATGAGAAAATTTCTATCTGACCATACCCAATTTTTGATTTTATTAAGGAAAACGAAGATTGTGTTGTGTTAAATAATACTGAAGCAGAAAATATTGCGAGTGGTATGATTTTGGCTTTGATTTCCAAATAATATAATACCAATAGTAATAATGATGTAGTTATATTTCCACAATATCTATGACCACTCAAAACCACTTGAAGAAAACCTCAATTTTTTTCTTGAACTGTCAAGTTTAAATGAATCAAATATCAGATCTTCCTTTCATTTAAAAAAATTGAAATATAAATAAATAAATCATTTGTTAAATAAAACAACGAAACATATGTTTGAACTTTAAACCTATCCTGCTTGTATTAGCACAAAATTATAATGGTAATTAGTCTAATTCTAAAGTCTTACAATCATACTCATGTTAATTTCCCAATGTCTTCTGAGATGATGTACATGCTAAAATAAAGTTTCTCTAAAAGTTTTGTTTTGACATAAAATATCGAACCCAACTCTGCTTTTGCGTTATATATATATATATATATATATATATATATATATATATATATATATATATATATATATATATATATATATGGGATAGGATCAAGAGCACCCCAAATAGTGCAACGCCCCTTTAGCCCCCCTGATTTCCACCACATATCCCGATTTCTCTCTCCTCCAACTAATTCTCCTCCCCCCCACTAGCTTATTTAACTATAAATACTTGGCTCTGGTTGAGGTGCAAAATGGGTGCCCTGGAGCGTGCGCTCTCTCTCTCTCTCTCTCTCTATATATATATATATATATATATATATATATATGTGTGTGTGTGTGTGTGTGTGTATATATATATAGAGGAGCGTTCAATTGCTCCCCAATTGCCCCCTCTCTCCACCTCTCATTTATTATAAATTATGCTAGTGGAAGGAGAAAGAAGTAGTGGAGGGAGAGAAATGGAATGTGTGGTTGAAATCAGGGGGCATTTAGGGGTGCCACACTATTTGGGGTGCCATTGAACGCTCGCTATATATATATATATATATATATATATATATATATATATATATATATATATATATAAGGGATAGGATAAAGAAGCCCCAAAAAATGGAGCATCCCAAATGCCCCCTAATTTCCTCTTCTCATTTATATTAAAGAAAGTGAGTAGGAGGTGAGAGAATGAGTGAAAGGAGGAGAGAAAGAGGTGAGAGGAAGGAAATGTGTGGTAGAAAAGTGGTAGGCTAAATGGGTGCCCACTATTTGGGGTGCCATTGAACCTGCCCCTATATATATATATATATATATATGTATATATATATATATGTATATATATATATATATATGTATATATATACCAAAGTTTTAAAACACAAAAGGCATATATGAGGCGTTTTTAGGTCTACGAGGTGAGGCGTAAGCCTTGAAACGTTGAGGCGTAAGCTTTTCGGGTAAAAATAAAACGCAAAACAAATAAAGAAATTCTGACACTTTAAATGAACCAATGCAAAAAATGAAAAACAAATAATTTAAGATCCAACCTTTACCAAATATATATTTTTATTATAGATTAATTATAGATTAAAAATAAATAATCGAAACTCATATGATTCAAAATTTGATTTCTTAAAACTGTTTGAAGATCACATCAAACTCTAATTTTGATACAGTCTATCAATTCAAATCGATTTGCACAATTTATTTCGAGATTTAACAAAGTTTATTGAAAAACATTCTTTAAGTAACAATGAGAAAATTCGTTACATTGTTCGTGATCATTATTTTATACACATTCTTACTTGATCGTGTGGATATTGAAATTGAAAAGTAAAAAATGCTAATTTTTATTTTCTTAAATTTTGTCTTTTTTATTTCCATTAAATGATTAAAGTTTAATGACTTTTATCTGTGTCAATATCTGCAACTAAAGATAAAAAAGTATTTAAGTCATATGCCTCAGTTGTTTGAGGCGTGCAAGACGTATGTTTTATGCATTTTGTATGCCTCAAGTTGTTGAAGCATAAGCTTTGGAGGTAAAAAGCCTTTTGGAATAAGCCTCAACGCGTTTTATCTCGTATTTTCTCGAGGCGGACATTGAGGCGAGTATCGAGGCGGTTTTTTTAAAACAATGATATATAATATAATATAATATAATATAATATAATATAATATAATAAGATTAATAGACTGTAAAATTCAAATATGATGTGGTACGACAGTCTTATATATTCTGAACAGGGATAAAATCGCGTGGACAAAGCACAAATAATCTTGTACTGCATAACCACGGCTGGCCCTAGGGTAAGGAGAGCAAGCTAATCGCCTATGGCAACCCCCCTTTAAGGAACAAGCATCTGATCGAAATGTGTTATATATATATATATATATATATATATATATATATATATATATATATATAAGATTCACAATAGTTTTATGGAACAACTATACAATTAATAGTTATAATTTTGCATTTCGATGAAATTGAAAGCTTGGTTAAATTCATAAAATTTATTGATATCTACATTAGATCTAATGTTATCGTTGTTTTTTTCGATTAGAGGCAACATTGTTGCGCTTTGTCTGGGGGAAACCTAAAATGTAGGACCGGCACTGTGCATAACTGCTTTATAATTTAGTAGACCAAGGTTTAAACTTATCATAATTAGGGCTGGACATTTTTACCATATTACCACTTACCAACCATTACCAACTGCAACCAACGAAAGTGTCACCGAATAATTGCTAACCGATTTGATTGGTACGGTATGTCAAACCACATGAAAATAAATAAATAATCAAAGCCTAGTGCATTTAGAAATTCAAACGGTACACGAAGTTCAGTATTTAAAAAAAATTGATCATGAAATTTTATTTGGTGTATTTTTTTCTTCAGAAAGAACACATTTGAACACTATGCTGTACTTAATTACTAACAATGAGTTTTCCAATGTTCCATATGTAAGAACTCTTTTTTCCAACTGTAACATCTAGCAGCCTACATTTGACCGACAATCCACATTAAACAGGTTGTAATAATGGTGCTGTTAGAAAAAAGTATAATTGAAATGACTTATTTTATGTTATACTTTCATATATTAAAAAGCTCAATAAACATTATCATGGGTGCCTTGTGTTAGAAGCCCGAAGATGTAACAAAAATCAACAACAATGTAACATGTTTAGAAGCCCGAATCCTTTGTGCATCGTAGGAGCTGTGCAGTTAAAGTACTCAACATATTCAATGCGACGAATGCGCAAAAATTCATAATGTGGATGTAGCGAATGACTCTAAAATAGTATATAAAACTTGTAGTTTATGTTTTAATAAATATATAAATGATAATTAACATTCAATTTAACTGTAATTAATGCATATTTAATATTAAAAAAAACATGTATATATATATATATAATGTAAATAAACATAAACTGATGTTTAATTAAATTTAATAGAATATTAAAATGATTTTCTTTATGAAAATATGTTTGAAAAAATCAATTTAAAAAGTAATTATATATTTTTTTATAAGGGAAACTCTACTTAAACGCAGGATTTTGACACAAAATTGGACATAATAAATCTCAACCACTAGATTTTTCCATAAATTACACTTTCCACAAAAAGGCAAACAAATTTAACGGCCGAGAGTTTGTGTCTCTAACTTTGTGTCTAATTTTGTGTCCTTATAGTCGCTCACTTTTTATAATGTATAAATATCATTTCTCATTTCATTTTGTTTAAAGCAAATATAGTAGAAATGGCGGAATATGGCTAAAACAATGAGATATAGCGAAAATAGTGGGTGTTAAAACGGAAAAGATATTTTTGAAACTATTTTGAAAAATCTTTTCGTAAAAATCCGCTATGGGATATAGCATGACAATAGTCGGGCATTAGTTGCTGCGCAGCATAGGAGAGCTAAAATTTGTCGTAAAGTAGTTTTTTTTTTTGAAAACACAATAATGTGTGATCTTCCTATAGGAAGAGAGCACACACACACACACACACACATATATATATATATATATATATATATATATATATATATATATATATAAATGAAAAGAACAGGGTACAATATCCAAATACAGACCCAGACAAGAATGCCAAAAGAAAGTAAGGAATAATAGATAGATGAGTTCCGGCAAGGCCACCACCCATCATACCACAATACCGAGTTCCGGCAAGGCCACCACCCAGTATTGAGTATATCTATTTCCGTACAAAATGGCAATCTAAATAATAGACAATGGGGCTAATCATACCCCTATAACCACAACACATCAACACTAAATACATAAAAACTAGACAAGCAAGCAAAAATCCCAATCCAGTCAGCACTCTCATAGCCACGTAAGTTCCCGGGGTAAGTCCATAATCAGTACCCTGAAATACTAAGAAAAATTATCAGTAACAAACAAGTATATATGATTATATGCTTATACCTATATATGTATGTGTAAATATACATATTAGTATAAAAATTATACTTATGTGTATATTAACATGTATATATATGTATAATCATATAATCATATATACCATAGAAAGAAAGAGAAAGCGAAATAAAAACATGTAGGGTAAGTGCTAATAACTAATCAAAGGTCAACAGAGACGAAATCTATTAAATCTAAAATATCTAGAAAATCTAATAAACAAACTCAGATTTGATCTGACCTTAAGCAGAAAACAGCCAAAGCTTAAATAACCAAAAAACTTATAATGTGAGTTCGACATCCAATCTAGACTAAATTTCACAATACTAATTATTAAATTATCAGAAGATTCAGACTTAAAATTAATTAATCTCTGATTTCTTTCTAACCAAATAAACCACCCCGAGATTACTATTAAGGAATCCAATATATATCTCTGCCTAGTATTAAACCTTAATCTAATACAATTCCAATACTCAGTACAATCATTTAAAACATTGAAGCCGACAAATGTAAAAATATTTAGAATCATGTTAAAAATATAAAGTGTGAATTTACAAGAAAAGAATAGATGATCGACGTGCTCCTCACAAATATGACAAAAACCACATTTGCTATCAAATATGATATTCTTTCTTTTCAATAGCTCAATCGTATTAAGTTTCTTATGGATGATCAACCACATAAGAAACTTCGCTTTGGGGGGAGCATTTGACTTCCATAGAAATTTAAAAGGATAAGTAGAAACTCCAGAAAAATTAATAAAATTATACATTGAATTAACTGTGTAGACTGATTTCTTATCTAAACTCCAACTCAGAGAATCCCCATGCTCATCTAAATTATACATTTCTAACTTCGCTTTAAGTAGAGCTAACTGTCTTAACAAGACTTCTTCTAAAATGTTATCGAAGGAAAACACCCACGGTGGGTGAACATCCACCCTATAAACATCTATAATACGTGCATCCTTAAAATTACAATTATCATAAAGTTCGTTGAATTCAATTTTTAATGGCACCCTAGAGATCCAAGGATCATGCCAAAAGTAAGTAATATCCCCTGAGTGAACTATTACTTTATAACCTATTTTGAAAAAAGGAAAACAATTCAGAACAGATTTCCAAAAGTGTGATAGTCTATTTTCCCATACACTGCTATTCCCCACGATGAACTCCCCTCTAGAGTAATAGGATTTAACTACAATGGACTTCCACGATGCGTTAATGTCAGGGCTTCTAAATTTCCATAACCATTTAGCAAGCATAGACGAATTAAAATTGTATAAATTTAAAATACCCAAACCCCCTTCGTTTTTAGACTTACAACACGTGTCCCAGTTTACTAAACATTTGTGAACTTGACCTAAGGTAGCACCATTCCAAAGAAAGTTACGTCTAATCCTATCAATCTTCTCTATGACCCATAATGGAAATCGATGTACAGCCATCCAATATGATGGAATAGCCGAAAGTACCGAATTGACTAAAACTAATCTACCTGCTCTCGATAGGAATCTGTTATTCCAACTAAGTAATCTATTATTAATCTTATCAATGATCACTAACCAATCTTCTTTTTTAAGTTTCGAAGGTCTAATCTTAAACCCTAGATAATCAAAAGGGAATTTCATAATGGAGCAGTTTAAGGTGTCAGCTACCAAAGTCTCCACCTTATTAACATCATTAAAAACCATAACCGCACTTTTATCAAAATTAATCCTAAGACCGGATAACATTTCAAAACAGTAAAGTATAAATTTAAGAGTAATTATGTGCTTTGGCAAGTAGGAAGAGAATAATAATGTATCATCAGCAAATTGGAGAATAGATAATTCATTATTAAATTCCTCGTTCCCAACACTACCAAGTATCCCTAGTCTACTTGCTCTTTTAATGATTCTAGAGAAGACATCTGTAACACCCCGTGTATTCTATAACTGTGGAATTAACAAATTAAAGTATAATTAATTTGAAATCAAAGAACTAAGGGAAACGGGATACGCCATTGCGTTCGTCTCGGAAAAATACGCGAAATAGAGTCCGAGTTTTCGAAAAACGGAGTCCGTATGAAGAAGATATAGCCTCCGGAAGTTTCTGAATTAAGTTTAAAATTAAAAATCGGGCCCAATTGGCCAGGGCGGGAAAATTCCCGCCTAAGACACCCAGGTCGACTGGGCTGTCGACCTGGTCTAGCCAGGTCGACAAGGCTGTCGACCTGGTCCAGACCCAGGTCGAACCCAGTCCACCCTGGCTGGCCTAGTCTATGTTGGTCGATTTTCAGAAGCATGCTTTGTCATTAGGGCTAGGTGGCAGGCTCTAATTGGTCTCTCTTTCGAATGAATGGCTACGATCAATCCAAGCAACATCGATGGTCCTAATCAGTTCATAAACTCTATAAAAACGGCCTTAGACTCTACCTAACCTAAGTCTCTAACACAATTCTCTAGCCTCCATTGCTCTCTTCTTCTAATTAAAAGTAAAAATGGCGTCGCTACTCTGCTAGAATCAAAACTAGAAGTCAATCAACATCATCCTAAATTCAAATTTGAGATAAAAGCTTCTGCAACAAATCTGTAACAACTAAAGTTCTTTCTTTAATCCAATCAAGGCAAGTACAGTTATTTTCCGCTATAAACGTTAATTATAATTTTGATATGTTTTTAATTCTGAATCTGAGATTGTATATATATTCTCTTCTGTTAGATCTGTTTTTCTGTGACTGTTCTGTATCCCTTTTCTTCTTTTCTGTTTCTATAGCCAGGCTACCACGAGCCTGTGCCTAATCTCATAAGAGATAAACGTATGAACGCAAATTTTGGGATGAATGATGCGAAATTTGACAAGACTGAATTGAATGTATGACTTCAGGTCTGAGGCATAAAATATATTGGACATGTGACTTGGGATTGGATGCATAAATTTGACTATGAACATATAATTTATATATGTTGTATGCATAGTTATGTTGTAACTTAGATCTGTAATTAATTAGAAAAAAAGATGAGCATATGTTGTAAACTAGATTTGGATCTATGCATATTCTATGATAGAAGAAAAGAGGAACCATTGTATGATTACATATGATTTGAGACTTTAGACAAAATGCATATAAAAGTCAAGATCTGATTTTTTAGAAGATATGATTTAGATTGTTGGGTATATTTTGCATAATGATTCATGACTTAATAAGAAGAAGGATATGGAAACGTAGGTGTAAAAGATTTACATTAATTAGGATCTCTACTATTGTGATTACACCTAAATAGGGAATTTTGCATATATGGCATGCACTGTAATTAATGATCATATTTGGTATAATTTATATGTGAATCTGCTGTATAAGGTTAGTTTAACAAAAATTGGAACATATGTTATAGGGTAAATTATGTCCATATTCTGCGCTATGTAAAGGTATGCAAACATGGAAGTATATGATCTTATTGTGAATCACGACAATTATTTATTTGGGCATATGAATTTAGGCCAATTTATGATTAGGCAAGGCATGTAAATAAAACCTTTAGAAATATTAAATTTGCTAAATATGCTAATTTGCCAAGTTGCCTAAACTGCTAGTTTTGTTATATTGCCTAGACTGCTAATTAGATTGAAATGCCTAATTTGTTAAATTTGTCGGTTGAAATGCCTAACCTGTTATATGCCAAAATCTGCTAAGTTGCTAAATCTGTTAAATCCGTTAAGTCATATAAAATCTGTTATCTGCTAAAGTCTGTTATCTGCTGTGTTGATATAATCATCCTGTTATTGATATAATCTGAATTGGCATATATATATATATATATATATATATATATATATATATTGGGCGTGCGCATAAACGGTAATTAATTAATTGGCCGCAAAGATAAACATGGCTAACTCGAGGTTAGAATGAGTTTGCGGCGTAATTCTGCCCGGAACCGCCCGGCACATCCAGTGGCCGCAAACAATAGGTTCTAATGTGAGAAGTTAGTCATAACCTGCTTAAGACACGAGGTTAGGTCTGGCTTGTGGAAGAAGTCTGCCCGGAACCGCCCGGCCCATCCAGCGGCCACAAGCTAGCGACCTAATGTGAGAGGTCTGGGCATTAATAATTAATTAATGCAAATCTAAGATAAGAATGACGTCTAAAACGTATTGGGGAAAATAGGGATAAACCAACGGGATTAATAGGTGTAGTAAACCCGTCCAATACAAAGTTAGACAAATCTGAAAAATCTGTACATCTGATCCGTTAGTCTGAAAACTGGTTAACTTAGTTTGTGAACTAGTAAATCTGAATTCTGTATGTCTGAACTTGTAAACAAATAAATCTGAAATCTGTTAGTCTGGGGACACAAGGTTAGGCGGGGAATTACTTGTGTCATCTGTTGTTTGGGACCTATATTAGTCAGTAACCCTTTCTGGTATCAAAACTTTGACCCAACAGTAGGTAGGGTCCGGGCACGCTTACTGAACTAATTATAAGTGGTTCATTCTGATAATGGCGAGGGGTTTTGATGGTGCGTTCCAACCGGGTCATGTGCGTGCATGGATCCCGGTCTGCTTCTGAGGATGTAAGACGCCGTGACATCTGTAAATAGGTCTGTGCCAATTGGTTGTCACTTTAGGGAGTGATACACCCTACTGTGGGGCCGACACAGGATATTTATGTATTAGGGAGCCGATCGCTTGGGGTAGGGTTTTAGGGTACGCTTAGTTCTGTCTGTTTCTGTTGGTACCGTCTGTTTCTGTTGGGTGGTAACACCTGTCTGTTTCTGTGTGGTACCGTCTGTTCGGGTGGTAACGGCCCATTACTAGTGTACACCTAATTCTACATTCTATTTCCGTAGGGATAAATCTGTTTCTGCTTCTGTCTGTTTCTGATTGGGTAGTAAAGGCCCATTATCAGCATTCTGTTTCTGTTAAAGTATTCTGTACCCATTCCTGCTTCAATTTAGACATTAGGGTGGCACCTAATTCTGCTATACTAGTATTAGTGCAGAGAAGTGTAAAACAATAGTTTATATCATTCTGTTTTTCTGTTATATCTGCTACACCTGTTACAGTTATCTCACATCCAGTTTTATGTTCATATCATATTATTATTATCTGTTCATATTCTGAAAGTCACTGGACTTGCCAGACTTTTTGTCTGACCCTCGTTGTTTCGCCTCTTTTCTTCCGTTTCCCCCCCAGGTTATCCAAGGAGGGAAATACTTTAGCTTGACCCGGATTTCTCTTTGCTTGATGTGCTTAAAGTATGGCTTGGCTCTGAATAGCTTCCGTTCCATGGGGATTATGATTTTAAACCATGCATTTTAAAAGCTTTTGTACAAGACTGATATTTTGTACTTGAATTCTGAAATTGAAAGGATGTAACCATATTAATTTCTGTTTCCGCTGTAATAAAGTTAAAATTTTTCAAGTACTGTTTTATCTGTCTTGTAAGTTTCTGTTCTGTTTACTAAAATGCTCCACCAAAGTTAAGGCATTCCCTTTGTGAGTGACCTTAACGGAGGTGGGGTGTTACACTTGGTATCAGAGCTGAAGGTTACCAGATTTTATAAAAAAAAAAAAAAAAAAAAAATTCAAAAAAAAAAAGGTTTTGAAAGGAAGTATTTTCAAAAATAAAGCTTATTTTGAAAAACATGATCCCCAAGAGCCATATATCTTTCTTTCAGTCCTTTTTGTATTGAACCTTTCCTTTTTCGTTCCAGCATGTCTGAAGCATTTGAGATACCAGAGGGTGTTCATGTACCCGGTTGGTTTCGTCAATATCTTGAGGCTAGGACCGCCGCTCCAGGTCCAGCAAATGATCCCCCTCTTCCACCCCCTCCTCGTGCAATTGCTTTCTCAAAGATCTGTAGAGATTTTAGGGCCATGGGGGGAAGGATTTCAAAGGAACTGAATCATTCGTAGAAGCAAGGAATTGGCTCAAAGAAACTGAGGATCTATTCGTTATCTTCGAGGTGGACGATAGGCAGAAGGTACAGTTGGCAGTATGGCTGCTCAAAGACGAAGCTTCCTACTGGTGGGAAGTCACTAACGCCGAGAGGCCGGTTGAGACATGGATGGATTTCAGAACAAGGTTTGAGACAAAATTCTCTCGCAAGCTGAACGAAGTTTACAATTGGAAAAGTTCTTGTGTCTTAAGCAAGGAAGTATGACGGTCAAGGAATACGTCAACCAGTTCAACCAACTAGCAAGATTCGGATTGGATTTAGTCAACACTCAGCATAAAAAGGCTCTCCGCTTTGTTAAAGGATTGAATGAGCCACTGCACAGCCTAGCCATGACCCATGTACCCATGGGAGCAACTTACGAGAAATTGGTGGATATGGCACTACTGCACGAGGAAGACAAGGGCCCGAAAGAGACAAAGAAGGAAGAACCACAGAATAAGAAAGCGGGGCCCAAAAAGGAAACACAAAAGAAGGATGAGAAGTCTGAAGATAAGAAGGGGAAAAAGTGCTTTACTTGTGGGAGCTCAACTCATCTGAACAAGGATTGCAGAAAAAGGAAGGGCGCTTGCTTCAACTGTGGGGAGATGGGACACTTCACTAGGGACTGCCCGAAGAGACGAGGACAAGGAGGGCAGGCGAACACTCTTGAGGCTAGTGGCTAGGATAGAAATAGGAAAATTTCTATAGTAGGTTTAATTTCTTTATCTGATTATGGAGTTAAGACTTTTTCTGATTCTGGTATTTTGATTTTGTAATCGATACTCTGCACTTTAATACTAGTATTATTTCTGAATTCCGCTATAGACTCAGACCCATAAGGGTTATGGATCATCTGTTTGAGATTGGGGTTTGAGGGATATCTGTGTTAGGCGTCAAGTATGACGCATACATTCTGAGTTTTCGTAGGGTATGATTTTATCATGCTTAGCTTCCTAAGAATCATTAGGGAACCTGATCTGTACCAGTAGTCTGTAAATATCTAAATACTTTTTATAGGATTTCCAGTTTTGACATTGTCTAAAGAAGGTACTCCTCTGGGTGTCAATTTGATATTGGTTTCGGTCTTTGGGGCCGATACTTAGGACCCATGTCTAATGGGAACCAAATTTTCGTTCTATCTGTACTCGCTTCCATCATTCGACTGTATCCTATCGATCGAATATTTGAACTTTAGGTAGAAACTAATGGGTGTAAACATGTGTTTGAGACATGTTATGTTTGATGGTTGCAAGTGGATGCAAGTGGTTGCTAGTGGTTGCCCGTGGATGCATATACACACACTAGGCACTAGATCGGCTCGAAAACACTCTCATACTGCATATGGATGGGTGAGCATGTTTCAATTCTTGTGGATGCAAAATGGTTGATTCAGCACATGGATGTTGCATTTGAGTGAATGGTTGTGCACTCATATAGAAATAATATATATCATCAGAATTCTATTGCATACATGTTGGACTCATGACACTGACATAATTCGCATTAAGGAGGTCAACTGAATCAGTAGACCGCCTGATCTTTGCATTAGATAAGGAACATATACACACACTTTTGCATATGTTCATACAACATTAGAAGTTTTCTAAGGACAATGGATGCTTGTGGATGATGGTTGAGTAGATGGGTGATTGGATGGTAGGACACATTCTTCTTAACTTGAAGATTTCGGGGACGAAATCCTTTTAAGTGGGGGAGAATGTAACACCCCGTGTATTCTATAACTGTGGAATTAACAAATTAAAGTATAATTAATTTGAAATCAAAGAACTAAGGGAAACGGGATACGCCATTGCGTTCGTCTCGGAAAAATACGCGAAATAGAGTCCGAGTTTTCGAAAAACGGAGTCCGTATGAAGAAGATATAGCCTCCGGAAGTTTCTGAATTAAGTTTAAAATTAAAAATCGGGCCCAATTGGCCAGGGCGGGAAAATTCCCGCCTAAGACACCCAGGTCGACTGGGCTGTCGACCTGGTCTAGCCAGGTCGACAGGGCTGTCGACAGGGCTGTCGACCTGGTCCAGACCCAGGTCGAACCCAGTCCACCCTGGCTGGCCTAGTCTATGTTGGTCGATTTTCAGAAGCATGCTTTGTCATTAGGGCTAGGTGGCAGGCTCTAATTGGTCTCTCTTTCGAATGAATGGCTACGATCAATCCAAGCAACATCGATGGTCCTAATCAGTTCATAGACTCTATAAAAACGGCCTTAGACTCTACCTAACCTAAGTCTCTAACACAATTCTCTAGCCTCCATTGCTCTCTTCTTCTAATTAAAAGTAAAAATGGCGTCGCTACTCTGCTAGAATCAAAACTAGAAGTCAATCAACATCATCCTAAATTCAAATTTGAGATAAAAGCTTCTGCAACAAATCTGTAACAACTAAAGTTCTTTCTTTAATCCAATCAAGGCAAGTACAGTTATTTTCCGCTATAAACGTTAATTATAATTTTGATATGTTTTTAATTCTGAATCTGAGATTGTATATATATTCTCTTCTGTTAGATCTGTTTTTCTGTGACTGTTCTGTATCCCTTTTCTTCTTTTCTGTTTCTATAGCCAGGCTACCACGAGCCTGTGCCTAATCTCATAAGAGATAAACGTATGAACGCAAATTTTGGGATGAGTGATGCGAAATTTGACAAGACTGAATTGAATGTATGACTTCAGGTCTGAGGCATAAAATATATTGGACATGTGACTTGGGATTGGATGCATAAATTTGACTATGAACATATAATTTATATATGTTGTATGCATAGTTATGTTGTAACTTAGATCTGTAATTAATTAGAAAAAAAGATGAGCATATGTTGTAAACTAAATTTGGATCTATGCATATTCTATGATAGAAGAAAAGAGGAACCATTGTATGATTACATATGATTTGAGACTTTGGACAAAATGCATATAAAAGTCAAGATGTGATTTTTTAGAAGATATGATTTAGATTGTTGGGTATATTTTGCATAATGATTCATGACTTAATAAGAAGAAGGATATGGAAACGTAGGTGTAAAAGATTTACATTAATTAGGATCTCTACTATTGTGATTACACATAAATAGGGAATTTTGCATATATGGCATGCACTGTAATTAATGATCATATTTGGTATAATTTATATGTGAATCTGCTGTATAAGGTTAGTTTAACAAAAATTGGAACATATGTTATAGGGTAAATTATGTCCATATTCTGCGCTATGTAAAGGTATGCAAACATGGAAGTATATGATCTTATTGTGAATCACGACAATTATTTGGGCATATGAATTTAGGCCAATTTATGATTAGGCAAGGCATGTAAATAAAACCTTTAGAAATATTAAATTTGCTAAATATGCTAATTTGCCAAGTTGCCTAAACTGCTAGTTTTGTTATATTGCCTAGACTGCTAATTAGATTGAAATGCCTAATTTGTTAAATTTGTCGGTTGAAATGCCTAACCTGTTATATGCCAAAATCTGCTAAGTTGCTAAATCTGTTAAATCCGTTAAGTCATATAAAATCTGTTATCTGCTAAAGTCTGTTATCTGCTGTGTTGATATAATCATCCTGTTATTGATATAATCTGAATTGGCATATATATATATTGGGCGTGCGCATAAACGGTAATTAATTAATTGGCCGCAAAGATAAACATGGCTAACTCGAGGTTAGAATGAGTTTGCGGCGTAATTCTACCCGGAACCGCCCGGCACATCCAGTGGCCGCAAACAATAGGTTCTAATGTGAGAAGTTAGTCATAACCTGCTTAAGACACGAGGTTAGGTCTGGCTTGTGGCAGAAGTCTGCCCGGAACCGCCCGGCCCATCCAGCGGCCACAAACTAGCGACCTAATGTGAGAGGTCTGGGCATTAATAATTAATTAATGCAAATCTAAGATAAGAATGACGTCTAAAACGTATTGGGGAAAATAGGGATAAACCAACGGGATTAATAGGTGTAGTAAACCCGTCCAATACAAAGTTAGACAAATCTGAAAAATCTGTACATCTGATCCGTTAGTCTGAAAACTGGTTAACTTAATTTGTGAACAAGTAAATCTGAATTCTGTATGTCTGAACTTGTAAACAAATAAATCTGAAATCTGTTAGTCTGGGGACACAAGGTTAGGCGGGGAATTACTTGTGTCATCTGTTGTTTAGGACCCATATTAGTCAGTAACCCTTTCTGGTATCAAAACTTTGACCCAACAGTAGGTAGGGTCCGGGCACGCTTACTGAACTAATTATAAGTGGTTCATTCTGATAATGGCGAGGGGTGTTGATGGTGCGTTCCAACCGGGTCATGTGCGTGCATGGATCCCGGTCTGCTTCTGAGGATGTAAGACGCCGTGACATCTGTAAATAGGTCTGTGCCAATTGGTTGTCACTTTAGGGAGTGATACACCCTACTGTGGGGCCGACACAGGATATTTATGTATTAGGGAGCCGATCGCTTGGGGTAGGGTTTTAGGGTACGCTTAGTTCTGTCTGTTTCTGTTGGTACCGTCTGTTTCTGTTGGGTGGTAACACCTGTCTGTTTCTGTGTGGTACCGTCTGTTCGGGTGGTAACGGCCCATTACTAGTGTACACCTAATTCTACATTCTGTTTCCGTAGGGATAAATCTGTTTCTGCTTCTGTCTGCTTCTGATCGGGTAGTAAAGGCCCATTATCAGCATTCTGTTTCTGTTAAAGTATTCTGTACCCGTTCCTGCTTCAATTTAGACATCAGGGTGGCACCTAATTCTGCTATACTAGTATTAGTGCAGGGAAGTGTAAAACAATAGTTTATATCATTCTGTTTTTCTGTTATATCTGCTACACCTGTTACAGTTATCTCACATCCAGTTTTATGTTCATATCATATTATTATTATCTGTTCATATGCTGAAAGTCACTGGACTTGCCAGACTTTTTGTCTGACCCTCGTTGTTTCGCCTCTTTTCTTCCGTTTCCCCCCCAGGTTATCCAAGGAGGGAAATACTTTAGCTTGACCCGGATTTCTCTTTGCTTGAAGTGCTTAAAGTATGGCTTGGCTCTGAATAGCTTCCGTTCCATGGGGATTATGATTTTAAACCATGCATTTTAAAAGCTTTTGTACAAGACTGATATTTTGTACTTGAATTCTGAAATTGAAAGGATGTAACCATATTAATTTCTGTTTCCGCTGTAATAAAGTTAAATTTTTTCAAGTACTGTTTTATCTGTCTTGTAAGTTTCTGTTCTGTTTACTAAAATGCTCCACCAAAGTTAAGGCATTCCCTTTGTGAGTGACCTTAACGGAGGTGGGGTGTTACAACATCCACCGCTAAATTGAACAGAAAAGGCGATAAGGGGTCTCCTTGTCTAAGACCCCTCTTAGATTGAATCTTCTTTCCCACTATCCCGTTAACAACTATGTTAGAACAACCAGATCTTAACAATAATAAGATCCAGTTTGTCCATCTTACACTAAAACCTCTAGCAAGAAATAGTTCACATAAGAAATCCCAGTCTATAGAGTCAAAAGCCTTCTCGAAATCTAACTTTAATATGGCACAAGTAATGTTATTCTTACAACAGACATTGATGTATTCCTGTACTGCTGCCACACCATCAACTATATTTCTACCTTTAATGAATGCGGTTTGAGAACAATCGATAAGATCGTTCATCCTAGTACTAAGCCTGTTAGCTAATAGTTTAGATATAATCTTAACGGAAACATTAATAAGAGAGATTGGCCTAAAATCCTTTAGAGAATTTGCTCCCTCTCTCTTATGAATAAGGATGACGTTTGCACAGTTGAAACTACCTAAACGTAGTTCACCATTATAAAATTCATTAAATAAATTTATTATGTCTGGCTTTAAGACTTCCCAAAATTGCTTATAAAAATTAACAGAAAATCCATCTGGTCCAGGAGCTTTGTCACTAGGCATGTCACATATTGCCTTCCAAATCTCTTGCTCAGTAAAAGGTTCGTCTAAACTATCAAGATTTGTCCTACCTTCATATGGGTATAACTCACTCCATATAACGTTAGTTCTCCTCTTAATCTTAGTACCAAAAATCTGCCTATAGTAACTAGTGAAAGCTTCATTTAAATCTTTTTGTATATTCAATTCTACATTATCCACAATTATAGAATGAATCATATTATCCCGTCTCCTCTTGTTCGCTACACTATGGAAAAATTGAGTGTTATTATCCCCTTCCTTAATCCATTGTATTCGCGATCTTTGCCTCCACATTACCTCTTCTTTTTCTAAAATTAGTTTGAGATCTTTTTTAAGATTACAGTATTTATCCTTTTCAGCTAGATTAAGAAGCCTTGACTCACTAATTTTATCCAAATCCAATAAACCACACATAATCTTATTCTTTTTAATTCTCACATTACCAAATACAAATTTATTCCAACGCTTTAAAAAGAATCTCAATTTACCTAACTTAGCAACAAAAATCTTAGCACTATTACCACAATATAAATCATTAAAGTAGAATAAAGATCTCCATTTTACCAAAACTAGATTTATGAAACTAGGATCAAGTAACCACATTTTCTCAAATTTGAAATTGTTGCTAATAGTTAAGTTCGAATCACAAGTAAGGATGATTGGACAATGATCAGAGAGTAAGAATGGAAGTCCCTTGACTCTACAATTTGAAAATCTATCTTCTATCTCCGAATTAATGAAAAACCTGTCTAATAATGCAAAGGAGGGACTATCACGAACGTTCGACCAAGTGAACAATCTATTATCCATATGAATTTCTATCAAATTATTATCTAAAATAAATTCATTGAATTCCTCCATATCGGAGAAATCACCTTCACGGGGTAACCTCTCCCCTAGGAATCTAGTAACGTTGAAATCACCCCCAACAATCCAAAGATTGGGGGGGGGGGGGTGATTTCTGAAATTAGATATTTCATCCCACAAAATTCTCCTCTCTATCTTAGAATGAGGTCCATACACATTGGATATGCATAAAGTAGAATCATCGCAAAGGGAAGCTAATATAACGTGTAAAGAATGTATCTTTATAGACTCTTGAACGAGTCTATATTGACTCTCTTTCCAACCAATCATGAGTCCACCAGCAGTACCTACTGCCGGTAGACACACCCATTTACGGAAGGTGGACCCACCTAATCTAAGATAAAATCTAAAACCCGGACGTTCGATTTTTGTTTCTTGCAATAAGATCATATCAATATGGTTATCTCTAAAGAAAGATCTAACTTTAGCACATTTTTTAGGTTCATTTAGTCCTCTAACATTCCAACTAACTATCCTCATCTATTTAAGGAAGTAACCCTTTCTAATTCTCTACTCCTAATATAATCAGCGTCCAATTCAATATCAGTAAATATAAATGCTGTATCACTGGCAAGCTGAAAAAGTTGGCTAGTTGTCATACTATTTAGCGCATATGGAGAATAGGTACTGCCGTAAACAGAAGTCATACCTGAGCCCCGTGTCGAACTGCTACTACTAGCATCCGAAGCCGGGGACCTACCTCTATATGGAGAGGTGCTAGATCTGATTCTAGCACTACGCCGTACCAATCCAGAACAAGAAATAGCTTTTCTGCGCCTCCCCCTTCTAGACGCAGAGGATGAACGATCTGAAATCACCTGTACGACCTCATTTGGCATCAACAAATCATCACCGCGCAAGTAACTAGCAGTATCTTGTTCACCCACTGTTGAGGAATGGCCATTGCCAACACAGCAAATCAGTCTAAACAAATTGTCCTCCCAATTAAATATATCATAACTCGGCCTCAATGTCAAAGACCACAACATCATTCCACCTGTGCCGATAGCCACCATGATCTCGCTGCTCAAATGACAGACCCTAACCAAATTGCCAGCCGAGAGTGTTATTGTACCATCCAACCTCTTCCCTTCCAAACCCAACTAATCATCCCATCTATTCGGAACTACCACCTCAAAGCTAACCCGGTCACCACCAGTCACCTCACAAACCCCTTCTACGTTATCTTCTGTATCAAATTCACATTTTTTATCCACCTTGCCACTTCCCATTCTAATACGATTCAAGTCCTTCTTATGATGTAACAAATTAACTTTTAATCTATTAACCCGAAATCCTCTCCTTCTCGAGTACTCCAACTTCATACCAACCTCACTGCCAGAGTCTACTGTATCTTCATTCGTTGATACCAGCCCCTCCTCATCTACATTCACTGTCAATGCATCAAAACTATTCAAAAGAGCAACATCATTTGCCACTGTCCATGAAATCACTTTTGACTGATCTTTAGTGAGAGCAGCCTCCCTCTTCAACATCACCTCATGACTTACCTCTTCCATTTCTAGTTCATCCCCCTCTAACTTCACGTTAATACTCTTGTCGAGCTTATACCCATTACTCACATCAACAGACACAGAATCGTCAACCAGACCCATGCATTTTATTACTGCAGGGTCCAACATCAATGGATCACAACAGTGAGGCCACCGCAATTCAACAATATTCAGTCTATCCTCTTCAAAACAGTTTACCTCACACTCATCTATATTTGCACTCTTTACCTTAACCTCCTCTGCCTTGGAGTTGTACATTAAGCCGTCAAGTTTCAAGAAATCAGAAGCAGTAGCATCCTTATCTCTGAATTCACTAATAATTGCAGAATGCAGGGCATCGAAGTGATCCAGAATTCTGTCTAACAACCTAACCGCCTTCATGATTTTATTCGGAAACTGACCAGAGAGCAATCTTCGTAGCTTAATCAAGTTTAAACTAAATGCAAAGGCGTGTTCTTTACTGTTTAAAGGTGCTGGCAATGGGGGATAGACCCTGTCTTCATCACCCCTCTTTTCCCACAAGATTCCATCCACCATCCCTTCTAAACTCCATCCCAACAACAACAAGAGGTAGGCACTTTCATTTAAACAACTAGGAGAGTCCAGAGAAAGCAAGTCTAGAAGCTCAATTATAATATGACATATTCTCAAGCAGTTCATATGCATCAGTTCTAATAATGATTTTCCAGTAAAACTCAATGAACAACTAGACTTTCTATGACCTATTCCGCCACATTTAAAGCATCTCAGGCTATTTCTACAATCCCTTGCTCTGTGATTCGATTCACCACAGCGAAAACAAACATTAGATCCCACGTTTTTACTATATTGAAATTGGTTAGCCTTAAACGAATTCCAGTTTGGCATATTAAGCATGGGTTTCCTTACAATATCAGCATAAGAGCGAATAAGAGAAGAGAATAATTGCTGTGGTATACTTACAGATTGCTGCGGAAGGCTTTCAGGAGAAATATGCGATGCCTCACACTGTCTAAAGGTCAGATTGAGCCTCCCCCATTCATGTTAGTCATATTTTTGATTAAAACCGGAGGCGAATTATTGATAATACCAGATATGCCATGGTGGATTACTCTTGATTTGCCACCGAAAATCAATACATCACCTGATTCCAGCAGAATGTTCCTGACAGAGTTTCTTCCCTCTCTATACACAAACTCCGCTGAATCTCCTATCGAGATTGAAACAACTGGAAGGCCAAGAGACAGACTTTCCTTACTTTCATCATTATCCTGGTGCATTCCCAATTTCCCATCACTATTGTAGTAATTAATGATACAAACATCAGGGGTCATGGGTGGAATTTTGTCAGGCTGTCGTCCTTTTTCAACTAGAATCTTATGTGCAAAAATCAAAGAATCACAGACCAATTTGTTGAATTCAACATGGATTTTTGGGGGAATTGATCCATCGTTGTTCCTCCTATCTTCAAATATTCTGGTTTGAGGATTCCAATTTTTTCCCAAGCACATCAAGAACAGATTCATCATGGAGCCGTTTTCGAAGACCGGTCTGTAGAAACCACCATCTCCTATACCCAGTTCTTGAATTCTTTTAACAATCTGAACTTGCTCATCAAGACTGATAAAATTCTTTAAAAGGATCAACCCAGAACTTAGAACCTGTGCGTCTTGAATCTTTAACCGATTTAACCCCAAATCACTATCCGAAATCGATAGAAGACTCCTTCTATACTCCGATGACCCACAGTACCTCACGAGATGGCCGCTCTCTCCACACCCAAAACAACGTTTCTGGAATCTAATGGAAACCAAGTCTGGACGAGATGTAAATTTCATTTTTTTCCTCTTCTCGTGCAGAAGACTTAGAATTATTTGGGTAAGAAACAGAAGAGAGATACGACCGAGATCCATTCAAGAAGAATGAAGAAGAGCGTTCCGCCATTATTTTTGATTTCACCCAGATCGTAAGAACCGCGCTGATAGTTTATTTCTCAAAATCTATATCTGTCGTAAAGTAGTTGAATTTAAATATCCTAGTATTAGGAAGCCCTCATTACAAGATCGCTTACTTTGGCTTAGAAAAATAACATAATTATATATACATATGCACACACATATACACATGTGTATATCAACAATATAACGTGAACTAAAAATGAACACCAACACATACCATCTGCATTCTATTAGCATAGTTGAATATGTGTCACATAAACTATTTGTGTGTTTACGGAAAATATGAGCATGATAGATTAGTTAACGTGGTATGCGTTTGCGTTTACCAGCAAAACATTTTTGTTGTGAATTTTTATTTAATTGATTTATAATATATTAGTTAATTGAATATTTTTAATAAATAAAACATATCAATAATATGCAAAAATAAACAAATAAATAATAAAATTGAAAAATTATAAATTATTCAGATTCAGTTCAAACCAACTCCATAACGTAGAGCACTGTAATATGGTTGCAATGCAAAAAACATTTTAAAGGACCTCATTTTCAAACGTTATTAATTTTAAAAATTTATAAAAACTTCGATTTATTAATTAACTTAACTAAGCCCAACGGGATGAACAACTCTATTTCCACTTTTTAAACGAATGGATCATTTGGTGGGTTAGCTCCGTTGGAGCGTCCGACGCATCCAAAACGCGATTGTGCCTCGTTTCTTTCCTGAACAAGCCCTATGTGTTCAAATTATCTTTCGACTATGTCAAGTTATAATCAAAAGTATAAAAAATCAAATATTACCAGCAAAGTAAAAGCGAACATTTTCTAATATTGAAAGCACCACTCCTCTTTTGTCTTGAGTGGTTATTGATAAAATAAATCAAACTCACCACAAAATTATAACCAAATATTCCCCATAATAATTACCAAATATTCTTTAAATGCCAAAATAGAACAGGTACAAAAAAAAAATTCTGATTGCAATTACGTTTATGCGAACAAAATCATACAAATAGACAAAAAAGAACCTTAAAAAGTGGATGAAATCATATATAAAATTTTCCTATGAACACCCAAAAATGCTAAGATGGCAAAATAGCCTAGGTGCCTAAAAATTTATATGAGTGCTACCTCAGGAGATTAAAAAGCTTTTTTGGGAAATCACACAGAAAGTAATTGACAGGACCTAAATAATAACTCTTTTAAGTGTATATTGTTGGATTCTAATACTTTTTTGCTAATTTTCACCTCAAAATTTGAAGACTTGATCTGATTGTCAAATTTATGCTATATAATATTTTAAAAATTAAATGCAAAGAATGAATATTATTGTAATGTTCGACATTCCAACGCATCTCCATATACACACACTTTATTATCTGTAATGACATCACCTAATGAAGCTTCTAATGTGCCAGTGTCCCGATTGAACACCCCTTTGGTTGCCTTTTTGGATGAGCACATACATGGTTTTGGCAATACTTGTTCGTAACAAAATGAATTATAAATGTTACATATCACCAGCCCATATATATACCTCTTGTTATGCATTATATTTCTTAAAATGTTGGCCTTACGTTCAACTCCACACACTTATAATGCGAGTCATACCTAACAATTCTTCACCTTGGTATATCTCTTTCCTTCATTTGGAGCATACTGAAAAAGCGATATAGTTCACTTCTTTTACACAGTCTTGCCTAACACAGTTCTATAAGACTGCGTTACCAAAACTCCACCTTAAGACAAGAACTTTCCACCCAACCGATCTTGGAGCATGAGTT
The DNA here is from genome assembly GCA_030737875.1 of Allium sativum. Lineage (NCBI taxonomy): Eukaryota > Viridiplantae > Streptophyta > Magnoliopsida > Asparagales > Amaryllidaceae > Allium > Allium sativum. The sequence goes on from CM060913.1 coordinate 914,863,453, forward strand.
CTCAACATAGTGGGGAATGGGGTCAGGCTTCTTACATATCTCCAAGCCTCAAGGAATCATTGTTTCGGTCACTCTTGCATCATCTATGTCTATGTGCCAACGTCTTATTTGAATATCTCTTTCTCTGCCTTGGTGAACGAGTACGTATATGGTCTTGGCAATACTTGTTTGTAACAAAAGAATTTCGCAATGTTACGTACCACTAATTTCACACACACACACACACACATATATACACACACACACACATACACACACACACACACACATATATATATATATATATACACATATATATGTATAAGAGCTTACCATGTGCATACGCGAAGATCAACCACTTATGTGGTGCTCGCGGATCAAGCTAGGTGTACTAGGGAGAGTTTTACGACTCCAGTAGATTTCTCTCCTTAACACACACACACACACACACACACATATATATATATATATGCACACACACATCCATACACTCACACCCATGTTATGCTTCTTACTGCTTGCGATTTGAGACTTATCGTTCAACTCATGCACTCACAATGCAAGTCACACCTCGGAAATGTAACTTAAAATATTAAATAAAAAGGGGAGAGAGAAGAAAAAAGTTGACAAATGGTCATAGTCCATGATTAAAATCCTATATTCCAAATCGTGGCACCAAAATCAAACATAGATTGCACAAAAGGAAGTAAAGAACTGCACTAACAAATAATGAACAAAATTTAGCTTAATTTAAATTTGGTGGTTCAACCTTGATTAAATTTCAAGTGTCTTCTTGTTTAGGAAGTTGTTAAAAGTTTGATCAAGAGTCTTAAATTGATTTCCTCGTTTCTGGTGGGTGCTAGCCAGGGACAATATCGAAGCCCAAACATACACTAAATGAAGGGATATAACAAATACAATAATTAAATACACATATACAACACACAATGGATTTTGAAGCTGCATGAATTCTTCTGTACCCAACTCCGGTGTTCCCATGTGCTGGATCAATCTTATCCATTGATTTGCACAAAATCTAATGGTTTTGAGTGGATTGTAGGACCCGTTCATTAGATTATTAATAATATGTGTGGTTGATGTGTGGTGGTGATTTGTCAGACACACGGGAACACTGGAGTTGGGTACAGAAGAATTGATCCCTTTTGAAGCGTCAAGTTATCTTCTTTTACATATGATTATTTCAATAATTAAATACACATATACATCACACAATGATTTTGAAGCTGCATGAATTCTTCTGTACCCAACTCCGGTGTTTCCATGTACCGGATCAATCTTATCCATTGATTTGCACAAAATCTAATGGTTTTGAGTGGATTGTAGGACCCGTTCATTAGATTATTAATAATATGTGTGATTGATGTGTGGTGGTGATTTGTCAGGCACACGGGAACACTGGAGTTGGGTACAGAAGAATTGATCCCTTTTGAAGCATCAAGTTATCTTCTTTTACATATGATTATTTCAATAATATTAAAAAATGCCTTGCTGATATCTAATAAGTTAATAAATTGCACACTATGCATAAATTAACAGACCATGCACTATGAATAAAAATTTGTAATCATTAATCGTTGCAATGTACATCTTATTACGTTATCAAAATTTCATGTTGAATTCGTTTGTAAAACATTTTAGTATGTGGTGACCATTAAATGATGACGTAGTAGAACCAATTTTTCTACTTGACATGAAGCAGCGGATTATTCCTCCTAGGATTTCTCAACCCTTGATTTTGACAATCATGGGATTTTCATCAGTTGCGAGTATATTAACAATTTGGAGATTTTTATTGGTTTAAATCTTGTAAGTTCATGAATGAAATCATATGAAATCTAGAAGACAGTACCATAAATGTACATGCAAATCATATAAATGCTAGAAGACAATGCTATAAGCCTCAACTCTATTTGAAGATTCCCCCTAATTAGTTTGCTTATCCGGGAGAAGCTTGATAAAATAATCTTTGTAAGGAACAAATAATTTTAAAGGATATCGAGGAATTCTCCACCTAATCAGCTTGCTTATCCGGGGCTTTAGTCTTGATGAGAATACTACGTGTTCATCAATAGTAGCGATGATGCCGACCAGTGAACCATGTAGACACAGGTTGTTGAAATCGGTGATACGCAAATCACAATTTTGGGCAACAAATAATCTTATATATTTTGTGGAGAGATTTGTTGCTAGATTTGGTGCTAGATTTGATGAAGATATTTGGTGCTAGATTTTATGGAGAGATATTGATTGCTATATTTGTGGACATTTATTGCAGGATATTTGGTGCTTATCCAAATAGTTTTATAAGAAATATGAAGATAATTTGGATGCCAAGTTTTCTTGGACATGAAGCAATTCTCTCTATAAAAAGGGCCAGCTGACATCTTCATTAGGTGTGGGTGAGAGCCACCAAGGTGTGGTTGAGAGCCACCAAAAGTGATCATTTAACTATTTCAAATTGAGTGTTCTCCTTCAAATTTGTTAGCCATTAGATATCATATACCTATTTCTCAATAAGGTTATTGGTTCAAGTTGTAATTGTTTGTAACGATTGTTGAGATCGTTTGCAAACAATTTTTATTAGTGAATTAATAAAGAGGGTTGTTGAGTGGAATATCGTGTGCTCATATTTCCGATATTATTTGTGTTTTTTTTCCCAATCAAATTCATCTTCAAGCGATTGGGTGATAAAGATCCAATTTTTCTTGGCATTTTGTCAAGCTTCCGTTGCGCACAAAAATCATAACTGTTTACTATAGTACATACCAGCTTACTGTTTTATTTCAAGTGGATGAGTACCTAGTACATTAGCATTAGGATTCGGTATTTATTTCATGGATACAACAAACAAATACTTGGCTTTTGCTATGTTTCTAGGGTAATAGGACAATGAACAAATTGGTTTGAATAATGTTAAGAAGTAAAAACTAAGTGTGAAAGTGTACCTTTGAGTTTACCTTCCATCCATTCCAGTCACAAATGTACATTTCACAGTCAAATCACTTGAGCCTTCTTTCTGCTATATCATGCTCAGTTTGTTCAACTACAATTTTCAGTATTATGACCTCATCTTCAAGTGGTCCTCTTGCTTCCTTTGTTTTCTTAGCTAGTTAACGTGATTTTTTAGTTCATCCTCTATTCTTGATCCTACAGCTTTAGAATTCTTTAGCCTTTCAGCTAGCTTGCATTTCTCGTCGGAATTCTTTGGCCTTTTAGCTAGTTTGATTTTCTGCATTTTGAATTTCTATATCATCAGCTAAGAATCGGTATTTTATCTGAGAAAATATTTATACCATGCATTGTAGAAGCAAAATTAATTAATTATTATCATTAGACTTGCTTATCAGTTATAGGCAGAGAAATCAAGTGTAAGCTATGGAACTCATCATAATAAAAGTAAGGTGAAGGTAAATTCATGCATTGCAGCTAATGTAAAACTTAGGGTGTGTATGAGGATAGCGGTAGCGGAGTATTATAACGGGGTATTTAGTTAGCAGAGAATGCATTTGCAGGTTTAAGCGGACCTTTTTATTATTGTTTTTTAATTTAACTAATTAATGTTTAAAACATAACAGTGTCATTAAAGCAGAATAACATGGTAAACCAAACAGAACATTCCACTACATAATAATATTACATAAACTAATAAAAAGGAGAAATACAACACACTACTAACGCTGACGGAAATTTCTCAGTTGATAACTTATATAACCAAGCAAGTCTCGGTCAGATAATATCTCCACCGCATTCAAGATTGACGGATTGGTGCAAAAAATCTCAATAATCTCGCACTTCTCAACGTTAGTAACAGCAGAGAGAACATAAACAACGTTCCGCCGCGACTTCGAAACAATCCGTTTGAACGAACAGGGATTGTTTGGTAGGTTGCCTACTAGACATACCGCGCGACATCGTTCGACATGTAGACTGAACTAGTGGTGGACTCTCTTCACTTAGAATATCATAATACATAACTGTATTGGCCGCAGTAAAGATTGTGGTGGTGGGGGAATCTCGTACCTGTGGGTGTCTTTCCCTATGCAGTCCCCGAAAAACTCATTTTGCTCTCGAAACTTTAAAGGTGGATTTCTCCTGAACCTCTGGTACAAGCAGGAAGGACCGCTCCACCATTCATTTGAGCCGTCGAGGCGGTCGTGAACAACATCCCATACACCACATGAAATTTGAAGCAGTTCTTTCTAAGCTGTCCAGACCTTCTTTAGATTATCGCATTTGTTCTTTATCTGGGTCTTTGTCAAATCATCATCGAACCGCTCGTTAAACTCCCTCTGAACCACGATCAAAAATCTCCCCATGCCTTTGAGTTGTAAATGAGTGAGACAGATTTCTATGAAGCCTCCTTTCTTTCCACTGTCCATGTAGCGATGGGCGTAGACGAAGATCCTGAAGTAGAGGCAGAAGAGTGTGACATTTGACCGAAAAAAATATTAAACGAAAATTTTGGAAAAAATATATATATATATTGGATATACAAACGTTAGAAATATAATGATGAAGAAAATAACCTAAAATTTAGTTGGAACCGGCCGAAAAAAAAGTAAAATGAAGAGAGTTGGAAATGGTGAGCGGAAGGTGAGGAGAAGAAGGAAGAAAAGGGAGGGGGGGGGGGGGGGGGGGGATGTTTATAGGCAGGGAGCGAGAAAGCTCCAACGGCTCAAACGGTCCAAATTAGACCCTCAAATGCTAACCTTATACGTAATGAATACTATTCAAATTTTTGACGTGCAGTCTTAATGATACTCTTAATTTATAATCCAATACATAAATCATCAGTACAGCACTATGCAATTAAGCCATGCTAATGCAAGTCAAAAGATCTTAGCATCCTTCAAGTGCTACACTTTTCCAGCTTAGCACTTTTAGACAGTGCTTTCGTTGTGGAGCTATGCATGTGAAATCAGTAATTTTTAGCACCGACATTTTTTATAAAATACCCGACTAATGTTGTCTGAGTTCCCTTTTGACCCGAGTAATAAAAGCCTAAATATAGGCCTAAGTTTGGGGAGATTTGTCACAAGGTAGTGCATCGTTATTAAACCTAGAGTTTGAAGATTATTCTAAACCTATTTAGTTATATCCAAAAACAAATGAAGTCGTTGCCTTCATAAACTGAAGTACTGGATCTGAAGTTATAATAAATGTAAACAAATTGAAGTTATTAATTTATCCACTAACTGAAGGACTGCATATGAAGTTAGCAGTGTTTAATTAGGACAATCGTCTATTAAGTTGTCGATATTGGATTTTTGATCTTTTGATTCATGCCAAATAACAGCATGACTTATTTGCTTCATATATATGAAGTTTGAAAATTAAGAGGAAAAACTAATATAACAGAGTATCGGGGAGAAAAAGTCTAATATTTGAGGATATTCTAAAACCACCACATTGTAATATCTACTAAAACCTTCTTCATCCTCGTAATCTCCAAACTGATTTACAATGCACTAAAAAATGTATATGCTATCATCATGTTTCAATTGAAACAAATTTTGGAACATCAACTGGAAACTTATGAATTTCATCGCTCCATGGGTTCTTCTCCTTTGCAGCGTCGATATTCCTCAGTGCTTTCCAAACTGCACTGTTGCACTTAAACCCTGACCCGAAAGCTATCTGCCATGCTCGATCACCTTTTCCTATCCTTCCCTTTGCCTCCGTGTATGCAAGTTCGTACCACAACGAGCTTGTGGATGTATTCCCAAATCTGTATAAAGTCATCCTTGATGGCTCCATGTGCCATTCACTCAGCTCTAAGTTCTTCTCAACTTCATCTAATACCGCTCTTCCTCCTACAAAAAGACTGAATGTGTGTAAAGATGATTTGAATCGAATCAAGTTTATGAACCAATCAATTTCATACCTGCATGTATGCAGAAGTGTTCGAAGGCTAACTTGAAATCTGGAACGTAGGGCTTAATCTTCAATCTAAAAACTTTTCGTGCCACCAACCCTATGAAAAACAATAGTTGTTCTGACATGGGAAGGACTAGTGGACCCAAAGTGGTAATGTTAGCTTTCAGAGTCTCGCCTGCCACGGCCATGAGATCCTTCGAAAGGGCTACGCCAACCTTTCCGATGTCGTCCTCTTCTTGGTAGACACAGCTGTAGGGTCGGTCTTTTGCCCCTGTGTGTGTGCGAACTGTTTGGTTTAGTTGGTATTTAGAGCGACTGCGCTCGGAGCGGCGGTTGGTTACGAGAATTGCTGCTCCTCCCATGCGGAATATGCAGTTTGATACGAGCATCGAGCGATTGTTACCAAAGTACCAGTTTAGAGTTATGTTTTCTGAGCTTACTACTAGTGCATACGAATTGGGATTAACCTACATGATTCCACAAAATTAAATTGACAAGCAAATGAAAAGTATAATTTTACATCCTAAGGTTACTAAATTCTGTTATTCTATGCTACTTAGCCTATTCGCAAAGCCTGTCTTAGCCTCCCTGCCTCTGACCACCAGCCGGGACTTAAAAATATCAATTTTTGATGTCATCTGAGATAGCAGAATATAAATATAACATATCTGTGAATTGAATCTTGACAAACACATAATAGTAGTTGGAAATGTTTTTCGGTTTCTACTATTTTTTCTTTTCTTTCAATCAATATGCACGGGGATTGCATTGTGGACATTACTATCTACGGATTATCATTAACACCACTTAAATATGTAGCAAAATTAATTGATACAAAATACTTCAAACACCCACTTTGTCTGATTACATGAAACCGAGTGAGAAATTAGGCGCATGGTATTGCATAATCGAATTATGCAAATATATAAAAATAAAACATTCTATAACACAGTAAAAAGTACTCATATCAGCAATTTATAATGGCAACATATTGAAATTGGAAATGTGAGTAAGACATATTTTATTGTTTTATTATTCAACTGTGTAAGATGTTTACGTGCGTACTAAAAAATTAATTTTGGTTGAAATAATAGCATATATGATCAATCAATTTTTTTTATTAGAAAAAGTTGGGTTTCAAGTTGACCGGTTTTAAGACCATGTTTTGTTAATTTCATTGTATTTTGCAAAACCATTCGAATTATTTCTTAATTTGTAACGATTTGAGTGTGTTGGAGGGAGGAAGAGAGATGAACAAGTATTGTCCATTTTTCTCTGAAGAAGGTGAATAAATACATATATTTTAATTTTGTTGGAGAGAGCAAACACGGGAGAAATAGATATAAATTAAATTTGTTGATGCCGGTAGATATGTGGATCAATATAGCGGGTGCAAGAAAGAGTGGGTGAAATGTGTATATTTGATGCGTGTAGATACTAGCTAGTACCCTTTCAGTATTTGTCTATCTTTTTATGCACTGAGCACCTGTTGACTGTATAATCAGTTTATCTTACATCCATAGAACAATACACTTAATGTTTAACCATGCATGCCTGAGCTGTTAAATTTTGTATGTATTCAAAAATGAATAAAACCAGCAAATCCCTACTTTTATATTCTATGAACAAGGTTTTGTTAATATGTACTTAAATAGATATGTGAAAATTTAAATATAACAATGACATTATTACATATAATACGGAATTGGATTTAAAAGAAGAAAAATCACATAATGATTTTGAAGATGTTAAAAGTGTTTAAAAATCCAATATGCTTCTAAAACTTTACTCAATAATCAACACACTATTGTATGTGCACATAATAACATTTGGCCCTATGTGAATATTTTTCTTGGCCATACCTCAAAATAAAATGAGGAGTTTAGGCCAATTTAGTTTTAGGTTTGACTAGTTCCATATATTTTTCCCTATCTGAGGACTTAGTCAAGCTCCGCCACCGAATGTAACTTTAACTTGTTTAATACCAATCTCATTCAAGATGTTAAGATTTTAACTCACCTCACGAACCATGATGCTGATTTGAGATCATTTGAAATTCAAGATTTGAATGCTTCTATGATGATATTAAAATACAGAGAGATTTCTATAGAAATAATACTTAAGCGTTTGGTTGCAATGGAGAGTTGTAATTGACACAAAACCAGTATGTTAATATTCCCATGATGTTAGGGGTCAGGTGCAGATTTGAAAGCACGTGTTTCCACTATATGTGAGTTCAATTCGATATGTCCATGCATGTGTTTTTCTTTAAAAAAACAACAATAATTTTTCGGAGGAAAAAAAGGTTGAAATATTTTTAAGTTGTTTTTTTTTTTTTTTTCTTCATTTCTTTTAAATGCCGTTATTTGTACAGAATATTTGTTCTTTCCACAAAACCTATTTCTTTTACAAGCTATTTATTTTTTTGTAGTTTATCCATTTAACTTTTGTAAATATAATAAAATAATTGGTTTGAAAGATTTTTCTTTAGAAAAAAAAACTGCTGATAGGTCGAAAGAAATATTTAAAATACTAGTTCATGTCAGGTTTTTTTCAAATTACTTTTGTCGGTTTTAAAATGTACACTTTTTCCTTCCCTGCATCAGCAAAACCTTTCTATGGGTCCAGTTTGATTAAGAAGTCTCATAGTAGTACGAGATAGTGATACACTGATAAAAACTTCAAGAGTCAAATTTTAATGCGAGGATTGTTAATAAACCGAGACGTACTCATGCCTTCAAATTGCAGTTGCCTCTGTCCCTTTTGTTTCTCAAGCCTTCACTCATCATTTGAATGAATAAACCTAATATAACTTAAACTAATTGAATGAATGAGATTTAGTGAGCATGCAAGGATGGAAAATACTTTGGACAAGGGATTTCATCCTAAAGTGCATCATAATTGGGGAAGAAAAATCACATATTTTGAAACCGACAAAAGGAGTTTGGAGATTTTTTTTTTTTTTTGGTCATATCCTAGTATTTTAAATATTTCACTTAACCTACATGCAAAAATTATTTTTTCTAAAATCTTTTAAACGGTCATTTCATTATACTCTGACAAAAAATAAATGGCTGAACTTAAAATATTTATGGCTTGCAAAAAAGTAGATTTTGTGGAAAGAGCTAATGTTTTGTACAAGAAATGACATTTCAAAAAAAAAAAAAAAAAAAAAAAAAAAAAAAGAATATAAAAAGGATTCTTAAAAATAGTTCGAATATTTCAACTTTTTTCCCTTTGAAAAGTTAATGTTTTTTTAAAGGAGAAGTGTTTGTAAAAATAATGAATTGTAACTTTCAAATACGTTCAACAAATAATATTTGTTATTAAAAATCCAAAAGCGACGGAATATTATAATTCATGAATATTCTATCAATTAGAATTTAATGCTTTCTATTAGCTTGATGGTAAAAAAATTCTCAATCTTGAAATTCATCTCACATTCCTACTAAACCACTTGGTACCAACCCTTTGCATTAAATATGATTATTTTTAAGGGTGTTAAATTTGTTCGAGCGTCCATTGTTTGGTTCGATGTTGAAATATGTCCATCTGTATTCGTTCATTTCTCATTTAGGATACAACTAGAAAATTTTGTATGATATTTCTTTTGTATGATTTTCTTGATGAATTTTTTATTGTCCGTATATTGTATGTTCGTTGTTCGGTCCATAGGAAGAGCGTCCAAATCAAAGTTCTGTTTGATCCGTGTCTGTTCGAAACTCTTATAGGACATCACATAAATACCCTTGTATTTGGTCCGGTCTTGTCCATCCGATTAACATCTCCCTGAATATTTCAAATTCCATTCTATTTATATATTACCTCACCCTTTGAGATAACCTCACTTATTCTCTCTAATTAATTAATTTCATAGTTGCTCAAAAAGAGATATAGATAAGTTTTCAGTATGCATAAACTGGCAAAATATTTGATTCTTTTTTCAAGAAAATCGAAATGTACAAATAATTTCCCAGAAATATTCTATTTTTAAAGTTCAAATATTTGATAAATCTTTCTTTTTGTAAGATCTTCTTGTTTTCTTTAAGTCATTTACTACAAATACATTCAGAGATTTTTTTTTTCTCTAATAAATAAATAAATAATAGGTTTAAATTTGTTCTAAAGGGTTGGAAGATTTTTTTATCTCTATTTTTTCAGTACTCAATACCAAACTTCTAATGTTGTTTCTAAAGGAAAATTATTTGATTTCAACAATGTTTTATAACATCTTTATAAAAATAATTGGATCAATGAAATCATTTTTGTGATTTAAATTACATGTTTAGTGTTCCTCCCAAATAATATGCGTGCATCCATTCTGACCTGACTGTATAATTTAATCAGTGTTTCATTAAAAACAGATAGACGATGCAAAAGACCTTACCCTGAGTTCAGTCTCAGTGCTTCTTTTGAGAATAAAATGAAATAAAAAGCCAAAGTGAAATTAACGTGTAATGTTTTTTTGAAAATGGAATGTGTAATATATTAGTGGTTATTATAAAACACCAACCTGAAGTAACTGCTTGGCAAGATCAATGGCAATCATTCCTGCACTGCATCCCATCCCTCCAAGATTATAACTCAGAACATTCTCTCTCATTTTATAATGATTTACGATCATAGCTGATAGGGAAGGCGTCGGGTTAAAACAACTAGAATTCATGATCAGAATCCCAATATCTTTCACCTTCACCCTTGTCTTCTCTAACAAATCATCTATCGACCCAAACAGTACCATCTCCGCCTCCTTCCTCGCTTCTGCCATGCACGGGTTCGCAGGCAGCCTGAGCACTGAATCAGGAAAGTACGTATCTTGCCCTAGTCCAGAACGTTCCAGAACCTTCTTCTGGAACAAAAGGTTCTCCTCTGTAAATATGTTTGCTAGTCGGGAGTGCTTCACAAATATTTCTCTGCTGCATTTGTTGCCGTCTTTAGGTTTGTAGCATGAGAAGTCCAATAGGTAAACTGGCCTAGGGCGAGTCATGAAGTACAGACTCGTGAGCAACGCGACTGTAACAGCCAAAAGAATCGACTGAGTTTGATATTTGCTATATTTAACACTGCAAATTGACTTAATGTCATTGAGTGAGTAGCTAGATATGTATATGGATACAATGATAATGAGGATATACAGGGTGTTGGAAATGAGGTGATGATATGCAAGTTTTGCATATCTTGAATAATTTTTCTTTTTTTCAGACATTGCTAGTTGAACGCTTTTTGTATCTGGCTCTAGGTTGGGTTAGCTATAAGTGGTAATGTGTATTTATATACACAAACACACACTTATATAAAAAGTGAGAGCATTAAATTTGAATTTCAGTACTGAAACAAGTGGGGAAGAGGAAGATGCAACTACTTTGAACAAACTTTAGCAATTTGAACGCAATAAAATTTTGATGCTGTGGCGAAGTCTGTGATAGAAGCTTCCAACTGAATGATTGCTGTGGTATGCCTGTATTTTACCTTTACATGATCTGATGCAGAAGTTCAACTGTTCAGGGAATCATGCCAATGAATGTTAATTAGCCAACCAGTACGCTGATAGTAATCTTATGAAAGTGACTGGAGTACATACAAATGGAAATTGAACTATGTTGTCAGATCTCAAGGAAATGTTGGAAACAAATTACGTTGCTTAGTGACATTTGGAATACGTTATGGATAATTCAGAGTAAAACTTCTCCAGACTGAAAAGGAGTGCAAGTAAAACTTCTTTAGATTTATTTACTTGGGTAAACACGGGTTTGATGTTACTTCATTGTTTAGGAAAATATGAATTGTACTGGAGCACGATTGTTATTTTGAAATCTTCTAATTTTGATATTCTAGATTGCGTTTTGAAGTGACAAACACAAGTCGGAAAGGTTATCTTGGAACAACTCCTATTAAATAACAGCTGAAACTTGAAAGTAGATGGAATTGCTTGTTTTGGTATGTTGGGTAAAAATTGGCTGGAAATGTTGATTTTTTTTTAAAATCCATTCCGCAATGAGAGTTTGGTTAGTAGATGCTTTAGTTTAACCAACTAATCAATTGCGCATGTGCTGTAGCTGTCTCACTGTAGTCTAGTGCTGTTGGCAGTCATTTTCTATCCCGTTCCGGTCAGTTTGGCCTGAGGATGACACGGAAATGCCACAAAAGATAGCGGTGGCAATTAGACCCAAACCATCGGATCCGGACCCGATCCGACGACGAGTTAAGTTTTGTCAGGTCTAAACTACACGTTTCATAAATTTTGATCTGACCCGATTCGAGCATCGCCGTGTTCGGCTGTATATTAACACTAAAAATACATATATTTTTAATACTTTTGGATCGGATCTTCCTAGGGCTGTAAATTTTGTACGAATGTCTGATGTCCGTCTGTGTCCGTGACCAAAATACGTCCGTCCGAGTCCGTCCGATTCTCATTTATGACACGAGTTTGGACAACAAAATTTGTGTTCGTGTTCGTTCGAATTTGTCCGAATTCCATATAATTCGGTGTATAGTTGAGAGAAAATATAATAAATAGTATAAAATATGATATAAATAGTCATGTCCGACCGTGTCCGTGTCCGAAAAACTATATCCGTGTCTGACCGATTATATTTAGGGCACGAATTAGAACAACAAAAATTGTTTCAAAAAAAATTCGCTTAGTGCATGTTCGGTCCGATTTTTTTAGGACATAAACTGAACATATCTCCGTCTGGTTCGACCGATTTACACCCCTAGGTCTTTCGGGTCGGATCGAATTTGGTCGGGTCTTTACTGTACTTTTCAACATCTTGACCCGTCCCGAGATCCATCGGGTTCAGTTCGGGTCCGAATCTTTTCGGGTCTATTTTCCGGTTTTGGATTTTAATTGTCACCCCTAACAGAAGATAATTCTACGAATTGTTGCCGTTGGACGCATCATTATGTTCAACTTGAATAGTTGGCTCACTTTCGTCCATCCTCCCATAAGAAGCCCCCCTCCCCCTTTTTCATCTCCACCACCATAAAGCCAACCGCCTCCTCTACCTTTTTTTTTTTTTTTTTTTTTTTTTTTACAACATTCTATGTTTAGTTTAGATGATTTTTTCTCGTATTCTATTTTATTTTTTCATTTCTACAACATGTACAACATTCTATGTTTAGTTTAGATGATTTTTTCTCGTATTCTATTTTATTTTTTCATTTCTACAACATGTATGTTTTCAAATTTTTTTGGAATGTTTTGAAATTGCGTTTCCCGGTTTAAAGGCGCACGCTTTCGAATCAGCTACTACTTCCGCTTCCTCAACCTATTGTGATAAGAACTAATAAGCATGAAACGACCTTTATTAATATTTATTTGAATCATTTGTTTGAGAGAGCTCATTCCATCAATGGTTTTTACGTGGTCGTCGATGTAGATTTTCAACGTGCGGTTTGACCTCGACTGATCCCATACCCAGATGATTAACAAATGAGATAATCTAAAGCTCTCCTGGAGTGATTGTAACAAACTGCTAACAACTGAAGGTGGACATTGGAAAACAGAGCATGATCTTCTTAACGGCACCGATGAATGGTGGGGCCGGTAATGGTTCGAAATTATAGAAAATTAATGAGACATGCTTTGAAGAAATTCAGAGAGCTGGATCAATAGTTCAAATGTTGCATACAAAAGGGGACATGTGCTTATGATATACCACCAGCTCATCCTTTCGTCGAGGTCGATACAGCTTTACGCAGCGATGAATGACCAAAGAGGCCATACACCTACATATTCCTAGTAGACATACCGAGCATGACAGTTCGAGCAGGTATGTGTCTGGATAACCGTTTGTTCATACTGATCGGTTCACAAGTTTATTTTTAAGTCATTTGTTGTTCTTGCTCAAAAGCGGGGGATTTTGTAGTTTTCATCATGATCATTTGATTTTGGATATGGTGGAGAGACAGGTTGATGAGATAGTGAAATATATAAATTATCATTTGGTTGTGTTCTATAGTTAGTTTATTTATTTTATTTAGCATATGTGGAAATATCTGAAATGCAGCGTGTAACGAAAAATCTTATTATTTGCTTGTATTTCAATTTATGTACTGCTATTTTATTTTTGCTGAATGCATATTACACAAAAAAACATCTAATTAATTAACCATAAAACAGTTAAATTAAGCAAACCACAATTAAATATATTGTTTAATATTCTGTTTAATACATCGTTTGTAGTCGCAAATGCGTATCTCGTTCATCAACATACCATGGTCAATACATCGCTCAATACCCTGCTCAATACAATGTTCGTGTTCGTCGCAAACGCACCCTTAGTAACAATTGTAATATTATTGTGATGAATCTAATAATTGGTAAGTAACTCGATTTTCAAATGTGGTGATATTTTTGCCTGTCCTTAAGAATGTGATATAAAATGCATTATTTAACGCATAGTTTAACCGTTTACTGAATGGTGTGGTCTTGTGAACTTATGTTCTTAAACTTGGTTGAGCTAATAAAAGTAAGGCTGTTGGTAGTAATTTGATTTAGGGTTGTAAAGAAATACCCGAAAAGTTCGAAATCTATCCGCATCCGTATCAGAAAAGCGAATAAATATATGATATTCGTAAAAATAAACGCGGATACAGATATATCAATGTGCGAAAATTATTCATCTGTTATTTTGTATAAGATTGTAGTTTAAGTTATGTATGTTCTAGCAATGTAAAAGATATTTATTATCGTTCTTTTTAAGTTTGAAGTTTATATTATATGCATTAATCGTATATTTACCGTTTAAGACTATTTATGTAACAAACCGACTTTCGAACACTTCGGAGGTCGAGTCATTATTAGGAAAAAGAAGAAAAATGTAGAAAATAGAATTACACAACATTAAAATCTCACAGCGGAATTCTGGATAAAATATAATAACACACATAATTTATAGATATCATGATAATTATACATCAGAGTTTTTCCAACATACAGATAATACATACATAGGGTCTTATGACCTGTCCATCTTACACACCATAATATAACATAAGGTTGCATATATAAATACTAGCATGATTGTTATTCTAGAGACCTGCCAAACTTCTCCTTAGATGGTGATTCAGAACCTGGACATTTTGACTACTCATAATAAGTATTATGAGTACCGAAGAGTTTAGCAAAACAAGAAAAATAAATTCTGGGTCAGACATAAGCCTTGTGTTAGTAAACAATTTTATTTAAAAATAGCTAAGAAGTTAAGAGTATCTTATAAAACCCTGTTGCATATGGGGGCTTGTTTAAATTTAGAAATACCATTTAGAAAGAATGGAATTCTCGTAAGACACGACCACCCATAAATATGGCATGTGTTTTTATCTTTAGATAAACCAAATTACATTTATATAAAATTCAATGATATTATAATAATGTCACTCAATTCACAAATAAATAGTAATATAGGCGAAAAGCTTGCATCTCACTTTTTGACATAGTTGGTTCACAATAAAAACCGTACGGCTCGTATTGAAGTTTGGATTTCCAACATGACTAGATATGGAACCATATTCCGATCAGTGTTCTCTAGAGATGAAACACTAAGGTTCAATAAGAACATCTTGCAATCCGGCCACACAAAACCGACCACTCTTGAGTGTACCGGATATATCATCACCACGGTTGGTAGCTAGTCAACCGAATACATTTCGAAGAATACCAAAAAGGGACAGTCGATTTCTCTAGATAAGGTGATGACATACCTTAATGGGTATGACCCACATAACCCTGTTGCCTATCCAATTTCAATCATTTTCCTGTTGATGAGGCTTGAGGCTATGATTACCTTTTAAAACATTACGTCATCATTCACTTGGAATGTTACATTATCATATTCGTCAAATAACTAATTGACGTCCATAACAATACTCTGGGCGTTAAGCTAAAAGAAGATGTCTTCTCTGCCACCAAACAGAAGTACGTTTGAGGAAATCAATGTGCATGATCTTTTGGAAATACTCTGTCAGACATTCATCCGTACAAGTTCGTTTTGGATTTGAACGATACCTAAGGTACTAACTCTACTACACCCATTTTGGAATCACCTTTGGGATTAGTAGCAGTAGTCCTTACTCTTCAAATTCTTCAAGTTGACTTCAATTTAATCGAACGCCTAGATCGAAACAAAGTGTTATTCAGATTTTATATTGAAAACTGATCCCGGTCTCTTTGAATCGATGAACGTTAATATCATTTAGGGTCAAGTTATACTTAAAGGAAAAAACAAAGTTATTAATTTGGGAATTCACTTCATATTTAATATCATGACCTGTACATTCAAATAAGATTATTTATACAAATTAATTTTCTGATTTAGAATAGGAATCGGTACAAGGCGATTAAACTTAATAGACGTTTTATTTAAAACTATTTTAAATTTGTTTGATGTTAACAGAATTTTTTTTGTTTTAAAATCTATCTCAAAGAATAAGCTATAGTTTATTTCGTTATGAAAATAAGCGAATAAGGGTATTAACTTGCAATTAATTTACTTATTAAATTTAACTTACTACATACATGCTAAGCATTTAAATTTACTTGCATCTATATTTAAGTGAAGTTGAAAATGATTATTTTTTATTTAAAATGAAACTTCCTGGGCCCTTCCTGCCCAAAAACGTACATAGCAAGCCTGATGCTCACATACACCTTAAAGATTTGCGCCTCCTTTACTTCTTTATTTATGTAAAAGAAGTTTTAAATTTCTAAAGAACTTATTAGGTTTATTTTTTTTTCCCTTTATATATTAGGCCTAGGCCCAAACTCAAATCCATGCAACCATTACCCAAACCGTCCCTATTTGTTATTTCCTACAACCCTTCCCTAAGAATCTTTTACCTCTTGGCCCAAGCCATAACTTGGCCCTTCCATTTCATGCAACTGCTGATCCTGGCAGATCCACACTTAATAATGCTCCAGATCCTCCTTTTTAGTTTTGAGTTTTATTTGCAGCATCTTACAAAAACAATACTTCACATGTACCAAAGAAAATGGCACAATGCATCAGTGTTTTGGCCAAAAATCAGGATCGAATTGATCCGATCCGTCTTCTCCTTCATGCTTTTTTTATGTCCAAACTGAGCCCATTATTTCACGCAACTATTCTCAGGTAAACTCTACTACTTCGATCATTGCTTCATGCATACCAAGCTTCCAAGATTTTCTTGCCTACGAAGCTGTCTTGTGCATCAAGCTTCCCATCACCATGCATCAACTTGATGCATGCAACTCGGCACTCTTTTTTCTCTTTCTTTCTATTACATGTTGCTCCATCTTCATAGTGCACACTCGTGCACCATGCACATGCACCACCCCAACCCTGGCGATCTCAGCCCCTCGATGGTCGCCACAAACATCTTCTTCCCCTCTCACACCATTGCCGACCCCAAAAACCCGTGCCTTCCATCAAGTCAAAATATGCATCTTCAACCGGCATTTCATCAAAACTGGCTTCATCAAAAATCACTTCATTTCGTCGCTATCCAAGTCCAGTCGCCACCAAACTCCGATCAGTCGGAGCTGACGCTATCCCCTTACAAACACCCCTGGTGTGATCACCTAGTTAGCACTGTAGGTGGCGCAGTTCACTGTTGTTTCAACCTTAAAAATCGAACCAAATCATCCTCCTTTGATCTTGTTCTTGAAATAGAGCATACTAGAATTTTGTTATTATTTTTCCTTGATTCATGGATGCCTTACGCTTTTTCAGATCCAACATTAAGACTCCATACCTTCATCATCACCAGAAATCGACCAAAGATCAAAATTCCGTTCATACTAGAGTTCTCCCTATATGCTCAACTAAAATTTTTGGTATAATCACCAAAATTCATGATTTTTAAAGGTAATATGTATTCAGATTTCAGAAACAAGATGTTTGAAATTATGAGTTTATAACCCTTTTTAACCGAAATCTAAGATTAACAGGGTGTATGTATGATAATTCATAACCAAAAAAAATAAAATTAAAAATTAACTCGAGATGAATATAAACAAGTTTCATGTTGATCATCGAGGTTAAAACAAACTAGATTAAGAGTAATTGATTTTTAAAACTAGGAAGTGTATATTTCTTTTTATGAGGATCTTTCATTCCTAGGAATGTTCAATCTTCTAGGCATATCAAAGTTATTTATACTTATTGTATTCAACAAACATCAGATTTTTAATAGCATCATTACAGATAGACATATGCACACATATAGTTGAATTAATCAAGGATTTAAATATACAAAACTGTAGAAAAGCTTTAATGTTTACTCACAGTTTGTTCTATCCTTCCTTCTACAGGCCTTTTTGATTTGTTGAGGTTTCAACAGACCCCTTCCCCATTAGAATATGGTCATATATATAGGTTAGTTCATATACATGATCCTTGGTTAGCACGTAAAGGAAAAATCAGGTATTAAGTGTGATTAGAATAGGATATTTTGATTTGTACAGGTTAATAAATGCCTATGATTTGCTACTGTTTTTAAGTAGCTTTGCTGGACCAATAGATTAGTGTTAATACTGAGCATATATTAATTAATCTATGGGATTCTCACATATTTTTACTGTTGCTTAGTAGTATGGTTTATCAAATTCTTCTTTACGGCTAAATTATTGAACATTTGCCTTAAATGTCCAGCTGTGTTTTATTCGTTCTTAATACTGGTTTTTCCTGCTCCTTATGACTTAGAACTAAATATGATTGGTGGCTTCATCTCTTGCCTACTTAATGCTTGCAAGTTTCCAGGTTTCTTACTGGGGAAACTAGTTGCTTTCAACTAAATGCATATCTAAAATATTCTGTAGGCATTTCATTCCATATTTAGATTTGTACTTGTGTTTTAGATCTCCTACGATTATTTAGATATATTTATGTTTGTATCCTCATTAAATAACTTAAAATTGGTTTTACTGTATCCTGAGATATGCTGGCCTTATCACATGTATTTCGACTAGGCTTCTATAGGGATTTCAAATGGATTTACCGTCCAAGATTAGGTACAAAAATCTTATGATAGCTGACTTATTATTTAATACAAGGATGTTATGTTTTGCTGGCCTATCAATTTACGTAAGGCTGTGTATATATATTGTTAGCCCACTTTGTGAACTGGGCAACACAAAGTCAAGACATGAAATATTGAAGAACTTGAAAGACTCTGAAGCGGGTCGGATCGGAGAAGGATAGCGGTTCAGATAGGGTAAAGTTTGCTGTTCGGATCGGTGAACTATTACTCTGGGAATTAAAGAAGCACAGCTATTCGGGTCGGAGGGGAATCTACTTCCAGTCGGATCGGAAAGCCACCCAATTGCTACAGAGATAGGTCGGAGCGGAGCGGAGCAGAGTAAAAGAAGAGAGAATTGGCCCTCACTTAATCCTGTTCGGATCGGAGGTACCGATCCGAACCCCTGTAGCCTACTCTTCCGATCCGAACCCATTTTCCACATCACTCCCCTGCATAAGCGCCCAGATATCCGGATCGGCTATGACCAGTTCCTGCCCACAACGTCCATTACTCTGATGCGTTGTCAACATAGAAATCCATCCGAACCCGAGGCAGATGGGATGGATGACACGTGGCTCCGATCCGGATCGGGCTCTGAGCAAATTCACACCTATAAATACCCCGTCTGGAGACAAAGAAAAGGATCTTTTTTCTGGCACTTGGAGAGTTCAACCACCTTTATAACCCGAATTCCGGCAATCCCGGAAAATCCAAATCTTCTTTCATTATTTGTTTTCAACAATTGAGTGATTGTAAGTGAGTTGTGAGAGAAATCAAGTGAATATTTCATTGTACTTGCAACTAAGTCAGTAAAAATAGTGAGAGACAAGTGGACGTAGGCATTTCTTCGCCGAACCACTATAAATCCTGTGTGTTCATTTTTATTTTTATCTCATTTCATTTGCTTTTAATCAATTTGGGTGTTAGAACCACTTTTTGGTCTATCATTTTGGTGCTTTCACTGAGAACTCATCTGAATAATTCTTTGTTTTCCGGGATTATCATTCTACTTTTTGGACCGTTGAGTTCAAAGAAGTTAATCCTTAAGTTTCAACGCCCTTGGATATTTGTCGAAGTGATTGTCGAAGAACCCTGGCCAAAGGAAAAGGCAAAGAAGTTCAATCTGTTTGAGGTAATGGAGCTGGCGAAGATCAGTAAAATGCGGTTGTAACAAGGTCTCGTGGGCAGAGTTCAGCAGCAGGACGAACCAATGCAGGAAATCCGAGCCGTCTTCAGGGGGAAAGCTCCGATCCGATCCGGGTAGGAGATTCTGAAGCAGTGCATTCCCCCAATCTGAACCGACCCGAGCAGCTTGCCATGTACCGACCCGACCAGACTCCCCAGCTCCGATCCGACCCGACCTCCCATCTCCGATCCGATCCGACTCTTGGTGATGTTGAAACTTCTACTCGAGTCCCTACAAATGCTCCGATTCCAGCCACCAGGGTCAGTGACCAGGTCAATCCATCTGCACCCATTACTCAAGGAGATTTCTCGCGCTTACTTGACATGCTCGAGAGTACTAGGGAGGCTATGAAAGTCCACGAGCGCACTAATCTCATGATGCAGGAAAATATGAGGCTCATGAGCAGGGAGATTAGCGAACTCCGTCGACAGAGAACTCCATCACCGGTTCGTCACACACCAGTGGATCAGTCTTCATCTTCCGAGGAAGGGCGGCCCCGTGAACGAAGGCCGCTCGAACGACCTTAGAATGTGGAGCAGCTGACATTCGGATCTTTGGGATCTCGTGAGGATATTGCACAAGCACTAGGAAACAATGACCCCACTCGGCGGCAAAGGCTCCAGTCCCCTCCTCCCGAGATCGACCGGGAGCGTAGGGAACGGAATAGAGCAGAAGCAGCTCGAAGAAGAAGGGCATCTCCTGAACAAGAGCCCAGGAGGAACTCGGATACTAGGGCCAGGGAACCTGAGCGGCCCCTAACTAATGCTGATGTACAGGCAATGGTTTGCCAGATCGTGTCCGAGAGCCGAAACTATACAAATGAAGATTATGGCATTGAGCGAAGCCATACTCCTTTCACCGATGATATCCTCGACTTCCAGTTTCCCCGGCGTTTTAACCTGCCACAGATGGACAAGTACAACGGGAGAACTGATCCGGGACAGCATTTGATGCGATACTCGTGGCTCATGAATGCTGCTGCTGCCCCTGATGAAGTGAAGTGTAAAGCATTCCCAATCTATTTAGAAGATGTGGCGCTGTTCTGGTTTACCCGACTTCCCCCTCGTTCGATTTCGAATTACAAGGAGCTGAGCGAACGTTTTATGAATCAGTTCCGACTCCATGCCCGAAAGTCCAAAATTGTTATTGAATTATCAAGAATCAAGCAGGCACCAGGAGAGTCTTTGAGGGCATATCTTGACCGTTTTAACTTAGCTGTGACTGAAGTTAATGACCCGCATGAGCCCACCATTCTGATGGCATTAAAGGAAGGAGTCGATCCTAAATCTGAGTTCGGGGATTACCTTTCTGGGAAGACACCCTCCACAAGAGAGATATTCTATGAAAAAGCCGATATTTATTTAAGGCGAGAGGAGGCCAGGGCAAACCGAAAGAGAAAGTCTGAGGCGGCTTCAAAAG
Organism: Allium sativum; assembly: GCA_030737875.1. Lineage (NCBI taxonomy): Eukaryota > Viridiplantae > Streptophyta > Magnoliopsida > Asparagales > Amaryllidaceae > Allium > Allium sativum. Next base: position 914,884,940 of record CM060913.1, read on the forward strand.
AAAATGTGCAGAGTAACGTCGCCGTGAAGCAGTCTGGGGAAAGTTCCGGCAAGGTTGAAGTAAATGTGGGAAACAAGGGTGGAAACAACAATAACCGTAATGCGAACGGAAACAGAAGAAATAGAAATAGGGGAAGTGATCCTAACAAAAGACCCCGATTCCAGACCTACGAGAATTATACACCATTGAACGACACCCTGGAGAATATTTACCTGGATACGTACAACGTTTTGCAGTATAAAAGACCGCCACCTCGTGATTCGACCGAGAAAGAGATGGCGATAGGGAAGTTTTGTTTGTTTCATGGAACTCAGGGGCATTCAACCAATGAATGCCGGCATTTGAGAGATGTGATTGAGAAGCTGCTGCGTGAAGGGAAGTTGGATGAATACAAGGTTGCCCCGAGGGACAGGGGGTAAGGAGAGCAGGCTCCAAAACAGATTCTACCTGCTCCCAAGCCTACAGCGAAGCAGAAAGGTAAAGGAATTGTTATCAACTCCATAGTGGGCGGACCTCACCCGGCAATCCGTAGTTTCAGATCAATGGATCAATATGTAAATGCTGCCAAGCACCTAGATGTGAATGAAGGTGATGATTTGGAAGATATCACCCCCATAAAACAACAGAAGACCATGTTTGACGACGTGGTATTCCGCAGCCGAGATAATACTGGGATCCAATCACCCACTGATGATCCGTTGGTTATTACTACCACTATTGGGCCGGCTTTGGTCCATAAGGTATTAGTAGACAACGGAAGTTCTGTCAATATTTTATTTAAAAAGTCATTCAATCAGATGAAGCTTGAATCTGAAGATTTGAAGCCATGTGAAGGATGGATCAGAGGCTTCAACGGGGCGTCAACATCTCCCATGGGATACATAGAGTTGCCCGTGACCTTGGGGCAAGGAGAACGCAGAAGAGTGCGGATGCTTCAGTTCGTAGTATTGGACGTAGATTCGCCTTATAATGCATTTTTGGGGAGGCCTGCCCTTGCTGAATTCAGAGTTTGTATCGCCCCCTGGTGTTTATTGCTTAAGTTCCCAACCGAAGCTGGAACTGGAGTAATGAGAGGGGATCAAGTTTCCGGACGGGCCTGCTATGTGGCCGAACTAAATATGTTGATGAAAGGACTTAACATTGAGAGTAAAGGTGCCTTGCCTCCCCCAAAGGGGGGCTCGGCATAGCAATTAGAGAAATCGACCCCGAAGGAGTTGCCCAAAGGAACGCCTGAGGACCTGGATCCCAGAAAAGACGAGGAACCAGAGACTAGAAATGCAACTCCTAATGAAGCGACAGTGGAAATTCCCATTGATGAAACTGATCCGACAAAAGTTTTGAAGGTTGGTTCTCAATTGGATCCATGTCGAGCCAAAGAACTAACGGACTTCTTGAAGGCAAACTTGGACGTGTTTGCCTGGACCCATGCTGACATGTATGGGATATCACCATCCATTATAAGTCACAAATTAAATGTAAACCCGAAACATCCGCCTGTGAAGCAAAAGAGACGTATGCTGGGCCCAGAGAGGTCGGCTGCTCTCAAAGAGGAAGTGGAGAAGCTGAAGCAGAATGGATTTATTCGAGATTCGACATACCCCGACTGGATATCGAATCCCGTCTTGGTAAAGAAGCCGAATGGAAAGTGGCGGACTTGCATTGATTTTTCAGATTTGAACAAAGCTTGCCCAAAAGATAGTTTCCCACTTCCCAGGATTGACCAGCTTGTAGATTCGACAGCAGGTCATGAACTTCTCTCTTTCATGGATGCATATTCCGGATATAATCAAATTCCTATGCACGTGCCAGATCAAGAGAATACGAGCTTCATTACGAATTTGGGGTTATATTGTTATGTTGTAATGCCATTCGGATTGAAAAACGCCAGAGCCACTTATCAGCGCTTGGTGAACAGAATGTTTTATAATCAAATAAGGAAGACTATGGAAGTTTATGTGGATGATATGTTTGTCAAATCGAAATAGTCCTCCAGCCATACGCAAGACTTGGCGGAAATGTTTGGTATCCTACGAAAATATCGGATGAAGTTGAATCCTCTGAAATGCTCATTTGGAGTGGCATCGGGAAAGTTCCTAGGCTTCATTGTGAGTTCCCGAGGAATTGAAATCAATCCTAGCCAGATAGCAGCGATTAGAAACATTAAAGAGCCGAGGAGAATTAAAGACGTCCAAAGTCTTGCAGGGAAAGTAACTGCGCTGAGTAGATTCATCTCCAAAGCCACAGACAAATGCGTTTCGTTTTTTGATTTGATTAAAAGAGGAAAGAAGAACTTCGAGTGGACTCCGGACTGCGTTGAGGCCTTTCGAAATTTATTGGAACTGCTAGAGAAACCGCTGATTTTGTCAAAGCCAGTAAATCATGAAGAATTGTTTGTTTACTTGGCAGTCTCGGCTCACGCCGTTAGCACAGCCCTGGTTCGAGAAGAAGACAAATTACAAAGGCCAGTGTATTATGTAAGCAAGAAATTAGCAGCGGCATAGCGCAACTACCCAAAAATTGAGAAGCTCGCTTACAGCCTCTTAATCGCATCCCGAAAACTTCGTCACTATTTCCAAGCTCATCCAATAACCATATACACCGACCAGCCCTTGAGGCAGGTATTGCAGAGACCCGAAGCATCGGGAAGGTTGATCATATGGAATATAGAATTAAGCCAATTTGATTTAAATTTTCAACCACGAAAGTCGGTCAGGGGGCAAGCTCTGGCGGACTTTATAGCGGAGTTCACTATCCCAGAGGAGGAAGTAATCGATGACAAAGTGGTTAGGTCCGAGGATGAGTTAAAGATAGATCCGTGGAAACTATACACAGATGGAGCCAAGAACGATCGAAGGTCCGGAGCTGGAATCGTCTTAGTCACCCCCGAAGGACGGTCGTTATATTATGCTCTACGATTAGAATTTTCGGCGACTAACAATGATCCTGAATATGAAGCCCTGATTGTCGGGCTGAAGCTTGCTAAAGACCTCGGAATAAAAACATTGGACATATTATGTGACTCTAAAATCATTGTTTGCCAAGTGCGAGAGGAATTTGTGGCTCAGGGACCTCGACTTATCGCCTACCTCAGGAAAGTGAGAGAGCTATTGAGTAGCTTGAAGCGGTACGATATAACACACATCCCAAGAGCCGAAAACCAGAAGGCGGATTGGCTGGCAAAGCGGGCTAGTTCCGACAACCCAGAAGAGACTGAAATAATTCCAATTGAAACATTGGAATCGCCAAGCTTTGAGTCAATGGAAGTTGAGTTCGCTTTCGAAGCAGAACCGGAGAAGGAGTCGTGGATGACTCCAATTAAGAATTTCCTTAAGAATGGGACACTCCCATCAAAGAAGAGTGAGAAAAGAGCTGTAGTTCGCAAGGCTACCAGATATGTCATACAAGATGATACTCTTTATAGGCAAGGATTTTCTATGCCCCTGTTACGATGTATAGCACACGACGACATCAAGCGTGTACTAAGAGAAGTACACGAAGGTGAGTGCGGAGATCATACAGGAGGTCAGACTTTAGCAAAGAAGATATTGCGATACGGATACTTCTGGCCTACAATTAATAAAGATGCAGCTGATTATTCACGACGCTGCGATAAGTGCCAGAGATTCGCCAAAATCCCCAGAGCACCGTCGACTCAACTTAAATCAATGGTGAGTCCTTGGCCATTTGCCACATGGGGAATTGATATCATTGGAGTTCTACCAATTGCTAAAGGAGGAGCTAAATATGCAATAGTGGCCGTGGACTATTTTACGAAGTGGGTGGAAGCTGAGCCCTTGACCAAGATCACGGCAAGAAAGGTGATAAGTTTTGTGGTCAGAAATATTATATGCCGATTCGGGATCCCAAGGACGATTATAACTGACAACGGAACCCAATTTGATAGTACTGAATTCATAAATTTCTGCCAGAAGTATAAGATTGACAAGCGATATACTGCAGTTGCCTATCCGCAGTCGAACGGGCAAGTAGAGGCAATAAACAAAGTAATAAAATCCATCCTCAAGAAACGGTTAGAGCGTGCAAAGGCAAAATGGGTTGACGAATTGCCCCTAGCTTTGTGGGCATATCGAACAACATTTAAGACGGCCACCGGTCACACCCCTTTCTCTCTCTCCTTTGGCTCAGAAGCAGTAATTCCAATTGAACTGGAAGTTCCTTCCCACAGGGTGACATATTATGACCCGATGACGAATCGGGCGCTCTTACTTGAGTCTCTTGATGAAGTCGAAGAAAAAAGGGACAAAGCAGATTTGCGTGCGGCAAGACATCGACGTCAGATGGCACGCTATTACGACAAAAAAGTTCGCCTCCGGACTTTTGGACCAGGAGATTTGGTGCAAAAGAGAGTCTTTCCATCCCTTCCTCACCTCGGTCCAAAGTGGGAAGGACCCTTTGTCATCCAACGGAAACTTGAAAAAGGAACCTTCAAGTTAACGACCGTAGATGGCGAAGAAGTCCCTAGAGCATGGAATGCCCAACACTTAATGCGATATTTGGATTAGAAATGCTGTACTTTTTGTTATTTTTCTTATGAACTCTCTAATAAGGCACGACTTGCCTTGGGAAAATCTGACGATATGAATAAAGGACTATAAAGTGGGTGTAGGCTACGACTTAGCCGAACCACTATAAAAATATTGTGTGTTATTTACTTTTATGCATTATATATATATATTCATCGATTATTCTGTTGTGATTATGGAATGCAGGATGATTCAAAACCTGAAAAGGTTGAAGACAGTTTAAACATACGAAAAAGCACAGCGACTATTTGTGTGACAAGACATAAAAGAATGAGAAAACGACATTCTTAACTCTAACTCTCCAGAGAGAGAGAGAGAGAGTATAAAAGCGTCTCCGACTGAGCGCTGAAAAAGAAATTCTTCCCCTAACTCTAACTCTCCAGAGAGAGAGAGAGAGTATAAAAGCGTCTCCGACTGAGCGCTGAGAAAGAAATCTTTCCCGCTGAAAGACCGGGGAATGAATAGATTGCTGAGCTCGAACTCTAACTCTCAAGAGAAAGAGAGAGAGAGTATAAAAGAAATGCCAGAAAAAACGACAGGTACTGACGACACAGGAAGTGCTATCCCGTCAGAAAATCGGGAGCATTCAGATTGCTTGATTAAGCATTAAATAATCTGTGGGAATTGACTGGGGGCATATATGTATACGCATATTTCCTCCCTCCGTAACTTCATTTCATAACTATAGTAAGACATGCATTTTTACATAAGTGCAGAACTACTAACAAACAGACATTGCAGAAATTGAGTAATTTTTTATTTACAAATGAATGAATTTGTACAGGAAAATAGCTAAAAAAAGAAAGCGCAGGAGCCACTCTTGTAGCAGCAATTATTGGTTCACTGGATGCTAAAATGATACAAGGCAATCCACTATTTAGGTTTTGAGTGAGCCTTGGACTTCTTGGCGGTTTTTTCCGCATCCTTTGCTTCTTTCTTAGCCTCTGTCAAGATTCGTTTAGATTTCTTCTTTCCTGAAGATGCGGTGCTGGAACCAGTTGACTTCTTCCCAGAGGGCGGAGCGCTGGAATCAAGAGAAGATTTTTTAGCGAGTTCCTCTGTAATAGATCTAGTTGAGAGCTTAACAACTAACCTTGATCCCGCATCCACAACTGCAAGGGGCTTGAGGGCTTCAGGATCTAGTTCTTCGGCTTTTAATTGCAAGCGTTTGTCTTGATCAGCTTTCATTGCAGCCAAAGTAACATCATCAGCATTTTTTGACTCCCCGACTATTGCAACTTCTGGTTCCTCTTCATGACCTCCATCACCGCCATCATCCTTTAAAGCTGCTATCATTTCTTCATCATGGGGAGTGGCGACCTTAGTCGGCTCACTTCCTTCTCCCAATTCTATAGGAGCAGCCTTGTCCTCCCCTCTTTTGGCCTTTTCTGCGGGCTTTTCCCCGGCGGTGGCTCCCTGAGTCACATCTGTCTTTTCGGATGGCTCAATACCTACAGAATGAGAAGCAACAGTTATCAACTCAGGCGAAAACAGTGGGTTTTTCATCGATTGCTCAATCACATGGCGAAAGGTAGAAATAGCCTTGACAAATTGAGGAGAAAAGGTAGGGATACCTTCCGAAGACTTCTCTGCAGGGGTGACTACTACCTCTGATGCTGTTTTAGGAATAGGGGATAGCAGAGTTGTTCGGGGAATTCCCGGATTTTCAGGATCATACCCCTCTACTTCAGAAGTCGCAGGGGCAGAAGAAGAGGAACCGGCTTCGAGAACATGCTTTTGTTTAGACTTCCGTCTCTCTTCTTCCATGGCCTCAGCAATGAGGCGGCGCCCTTCAGCTAGGCGCTCCGGTTCATCATCCCTCAAGTATTTCTCCATTAGCTTATCTTCATCGATGGAATCGACCTTAAGTTCCTCTTTTTCCCACTCGACGATCTGATTCCATACTTGAACTAGAGTGGATGGATAATCCTCGATCCAAGAAATGTTTCGGCGACGGATGATATGTGCGAAGAATTCAATCATTAATTCACCGAAACCCTGAATATCAGCCTCCGCCTCTGACAGTTGTTTGCGGGCTTCCTCCGCAGATTTGATAGCGCATTCCACATTGCCCTCAGCCAGGGCAGCTCTGTTCTCTACCTCCAATAGCTTTGAAGCCAAGTCGGCATTCTTCTTTTCTAGTTCAACACTCCTCTTTGCTAACTCGGCATTTTTTCGTTCGAGGTCAGCATAAGCAAGGCGTGTCTTAGCAGCTTCTGACTTAGCCTCATCAGCTTGCTTTTTTAACTCAGAGTGCTCTTGAGTGTGAGATTCAAGCAAGTCGTGATAACGTTTTTGCATGTCCTCAAATTGTTGTTTGAAGTTAGAAGCATCCCTTTGAGCGACAGCTAGCTGAGCTTGAGTGTCTTCCAAATCTTTTCCTAGAGCTTTTAAAGCCTTGGCATCCTCCTCCGCGGTCTTTTGCATTGAGTCGGTATTTGTGATTAGAGTGCGGATGATTCTGGAAAGGTTGCGTGAATATTTAAACATCTCAGAATACTGTTTTTCCACCGCATCTATCTTTGCTTTGGCCTCATCTGCCCACTTAGAAGAAATAGGTTCAAGGGCAGGTAAAAAAGTCAGAGCTCGAAGTACTGTGCGGGAAATTGCTCCTCCAAGTATGCCCGCTTTACTGCAGTTTCCGCATCTAGTGGGGGAGGAGCGGGGATTGTCAATTCGGTGTCCCTGTGTGAAGAGGATTCGGTAGTTTCTTTGTCTGTCCTAGGTCGTTTAGTAGCAGGGACCTTGTGCTTACTTCGAGACCCGGTTTCTTTTGGAGGACTTCTCTCTCTACTGCGCTTTTCATGGGAAGAAGTGGAGTCTTTAGATTGTGGTCTGTCCTCTTCCCTACGGCTTTGATAACCTTTGTATTTCTCTTGTTCCGGCCGAACGGGTGAGCGAGAACGTGAGGGTCGAGAACGATAGGGATCATAAGGCCTTCTCTCATCCCTACCACGATCATCACGGCGATCATACTCGATATCCTGAGGAGGATTGGACATGCTGCGACGAAGCTTCCTGATATTATAGTAGGATCGAGACATCGTACCTGCACAATAAGACAAACGAAATTTAGAATTAATGGATTCACAGAGAAATAGGTGCAATGAATGTTAATGCTGTTGTATAAAGTGTGTCCTAAGTGGTGTGTTTCCCCCCAACCAACCCGAGTCTGGAGCTAGACTAGTACGGGCAGGCTCTATGGCCTTAGCAGGAGTGGTCTCTTCAGAAGAGGTGAAGACTAAAGGATCCTTCCTAAAATCCTCTGAAGTGTATATAGTTTCAGGTAAGGGGAGATCCCCCAAACCCTGAAATATTTGGTCATCAGTACTAGGGACATCCCCCTCGGAAGCATTAAGTGGCGACTCTTGGGAGGATGTTGACTTTTCCGGAGAAGTAGCCTCCTCGGGGGCAATATATCCTTCACGATGCTTTTCGGCCAGGTTAGCCAATTCGTCATCCTGAGTAGAAGATGGAGAAGGTGAAGTTTGAAGAGGCACTGTAGGAACTCCTGAGCCTTCTCCTATCTCTGGTACTACCTCCACTGGAGGAATATATGCGTATGGAGCCATCCCATGACCAATGCTACGAAAAACGGATAACAGCCCATGAAAGTGAAGATATTCGTCTTTAAGGACTTCGTCGATAGTCAAGAATTTTTGATCGCCATTAAGAAGTTGGTGCATCCGGTCAAAGAACACCTGATCTGATATTTGTTTTGGATTGTCGACTGCAAACAAAAAGGAAAACAAGTTAAGGTGATAACTCGAGTGTATAGAGCCCGGATTTAGAAAATCGGTGCTTTACTTGATTTCGTCCACCTCCTGGCACATCCAGGCTGTCGCTTCACATAGAACCATTCCAGTCTGGAGTCTCCAGCTTTACTGCTGAATGGCGCCGAGATTATCTTCCTCTTAGGAACAGACTCAAAATAGCAGAAAGATGGACTCTCTCGAGTTCGATGCTTGAAGTTATAGAAGAAATGAACGTCATCGAACGTGAGCTCTATGCCTAAGATCTCATGGTATGCTATGTACAAAGTGTGCAAGTAGGCATAAGAATTGGGATGCAGCTGCATGGGGGCAATCCGCATTTGTCTTAGAAAGTCAATGATGAAGGGAGAAAACGGAGGGATAGCGCCGACCATACACATCAACCGAGTGACTGCCATATATCCTTTTGGAGGGTTGTGGGGACGGTCAGAGCTTGAAGGCACTAGAGTGTCCCTTTTCATTATCCCGTACTTTAAGCAAATTCGGATAAGTCGATCGTTGTGGATTGTTGATTCAACGGAATCTGGAGGTGATTCAAATATAACGGCCGATTCAAATTCATCGGGGGCTCGATCGTCACCAATCCCTCCTTCCTCCTCAAAACCCAGAGAAACTTCATTTTCTGAAGACACCTCGTTGCTTTCCCGATTTCCAACCCCGTAGTCTGGACCCTCATTGTCCCATTCTGGATCTGACGGAGAAGATATGTCCTCGAGAGTGATTTTGTTAGAGGCTTCCGGGGCTTCTTTCCTCTCAGCTAGTCTGGAAGAACGTCTGGGTCTCATGGTCATAGAACTATTGAAGAAGCAATAGCACAAATTAGAGCAAATTAGCCCGTATCCCCCCGTGCGTGTGTGTAAACTAAAGTGTGAACAATGTATACGGAAAGTGCAAAGTAAATGTTTAAAACTGCGAAGAAAAAGTTTGGCAAGATATAAAGAGTTGAAGTAATTCTTGATGTCCAGTTACGTTCGCAAGGCACTATCCTAACTGTCCATAAAATTGAAGATTATGTCGAAGGTCGATTAGGCCAGTTAGACGAGTTTTTATGCGTTAAGATAGACTGTGCTTCGGTTCGGTTCGGATTCATTCATTGGGATCGGATCGGGGGCGTGACCTTAGGCTTGGAAATCTTATTGAAGCTCAGAAATTGAAGTCGGATCGGATCGGAGGCAAAGTCCCCTAACGGTTCGGATCGGATCATGTAGTTATATTTCTCTTCCATCATTTTACGATCCGATTCGATTCAGTTAGGGAGGCTCCTTCCCTCCTGTCTTAAATGCTTGCTCCGACCCGATCCGATCTCCTAGATTTCGTTTCTTTTTTTTTTCTGTGCTCGCCCCGACCCGATCGGACCTCCTGAATTTCCTTCCTTCTTCCTTTGTTTTTCACCTTCCATATCCTTCCGAACCGAACCGATTCTCCATCATCTTCTTCTTCTCCTTCACCCTCTTTCTTCTCTATCCGATTCCGAGGCCAATTTCGTGCCATTCACCCAACTCGAAGCCAAGCAATTCTACGATGGTGCACTTAACAACGGATTATAATCTCCTGCATTCCAATCTCGAGACGACGACAAGTTTATTGGTGATGATGACGAGGGAGGGTCACGGCGGCAAAGTTCATCAGAATTTCATGCTCAACTCATCCTAATCGTCTACAAATTCGAATCGGGAATAATTAGAAAAAGGATTGTTCAAAGTTTCAAAACCTACCAATAAAGTTACGTTGAGAGTTAAAAGAAATTTGGGTGCTTCAGGAGTTAGATGTTTTTCTTTCTTTCTCGCTTTGCAGAACTCGGGAGTAAAATAGTAAGAATGAGAAAGGGATGAAGAATCGGTTTATATAGAGGAGTAGGATGTCTATTCGTCTCCCCATTCGGATCGGCAGCCCAATAGGAGAACCCCTGTTCGGATCGGATGGACAGCCCAGAAGCGAAGCTTGGCCCAATAGTCCAGTGGAAAATAGAAAGGAAAAGGGGTCTGTTCGGATCGGAAACCGAACCGAACCAAATCCTTTAGCTCAGCGACGAACTGAATTGGAATTTGAAGAAAAAGATAAAAACGCAAGGAAAATCAAAAGGGAAATTACCTCGAAGAGCGCTATGCATTGATGGTCAAAGCATGCTCCGTCTCCAACAGAAGCATCCTTTGAGGGGGAAAAATGTTAGCCCACTTTGTGAACTGGGCAACACAAAGTCAAGACATGAAATATTGAAGAACTTGAAAGACTCTGAAGCGGGTCGGATCGGAGCAGGATAGCGGTTCGGATAGGGTAAAGTTTGCTGTTTGGATCGGTGAACTATTACTCTGGGAATTAAAGAAGCACAGCTATTCGGGTCGGAGGGGAATCTACTTCCAGTCGGATCGGAAAGCCACCCAATTGCTACAGAGATAGGTCGGAGCGGAGCGGAGCAGAGTAAAAGAAGAGAGAATTGGCCCTCACTTAATCCTGTTCGGATCGGAGGTACCGATCCGAACCCCTGGAGCCTACTCTTCCGATCCGAACCCATTTTCCACATCACTCCCCTGCATAAGCGCCCAGATATCCGGATCGGCTATGACCAGTTCCTGCCCACAACGTCAATTACTCTGATGCGTTGTCAACATAGAAATCCATCCGAACCCGAGACAGATGGGATGGATGACATGTGGCTCCGATCCGGATCGGGCTCTGAGCAAATTCACACCTATAAATACCCCGTCTGGAGACAAAGAAAAGGATCTTTTTTCTGGCACTTGGAGAGTTCAACCACCTTCATAACCCGAATTCTAGCAATCCCGGAAAATCCAAATCTTCTTTCATTATTTGTTTTCAACAATTGAGTGATTGTAAGTGAGTTGTGAGAGAAATCAAGTGAATATTTCATTGTACTTGCAACTAAATCAGTAAAAATAGTGAGAGACAAGTGGACGTAGACATTTCTTCGCCGAACCACTATAAATCCTGTGTGTTCATTTTTATTTTTATCTCATTTCATTTGCTTTTAATCAATTTGGGTGTTAGAACCACTTTTTGGTCTAACATATATATATATATATATATATCACTTTCGTCCTACACATGCTCTTCTGCCTAAGATTGTTTTTATAATTGCGGCTGAACTTAACACCCTACAGGAATTAGCACATGTTTTGGACATGGCTAGGATTTTTCTTTAGTCTATTGTAAATCTGTTTACAGGTTGTATTTTCTTTTGTGAGGTGATTTGCTACCTTTTCTAATTAAATGCTATGACCAGGCTTTGTTTTTGGTTCTTTCTTTACTCCTTTACCGTCTACAATCTTTTCTACTTAAATACATGATATTTTGTCTCTTTTCATATTAATAGCCCGACTGTCTATAGGTTGTATTTTGTTGTGATGTTATGTTCATTTAATCCTTATCTTATTATAATATTCACACTATTATTTTTGGTTTCATATTTTTGTTTTACGTGTAATGTAAAAAGACAAATCAAATTTCACATTCATCTTATCTTATATATGTATATATCTTCATTATATATGACAATCCTACTTGTCTTGTTTTTATTTGATTTTGTTTTTGGTTTTTAAATTTTATATTATATTTTTAATTTGTAAAGATTATCCTAACTTAATAAAATTCTATGATACACAATATTCCAAAGGAAGTTATTTAAGAAAGATTTAACTTCTTATAAATTTTGTTATAAATGGTAAATAATATAAGTTAGATTTAAATTTGAATTTTGAAAACATTTTGCTATTTTAAATGCATGTATATCTTAAGTATTAGATAAAATGTTATTTTTAAATGAAATTCAAATTATTTAGATTTATAATTAATTGCTTACATAATCAACTAAAAACTGGGTCGTTACATTCTACCCCCTTAAAAGAAAACTGTCCTCGAAATTAGAGAGCAAACGGATAAAGAAAATTGAGTTGTCAAACCAAAAGTCATCATACTTAATATGTCACATCATCCAGTATCATACATATACTCGAATAGATTGAGTTATATATATTATATATCATACATAATTCACCTACTAGTTTAATTAATTAAGCTAACTATATAGATCCATAAGCGTCAGTTGAAGTTGAAGGTTCATTCTTAATAGCATACACCTTGGGCTGCGGTGCCTTCTTCATTAGTGGACAATCCCTCACTAAATGTCCTGGTTGATGACAGTTATAACGAAGAGTTTTCTGAACAATCTCACTTCCTGATCCAAGTTGTTGTTGTTGAGTTGGTTTAAGCTTATCAGTAGAAATATGTAAGTTTGTTTAAGCTTATCAGTAGAAAGCTCTATTTTCTTGTGGCCAAAGTATCAATAGCATTGTACATGTAAGATGTGTTAGCGTCTAGCTTGTCAGTAGAAAAAGGAAATCAATGAAGCGGAAGTATTTTAAAGTAGTACAGTATAAGACTGTCCAATTCAGCAATCCTTTTCTTCTTTAATAATGATAAATAATATAAATCATTTACACCAAATAGTTAAAATATTTAACTGAATATGTGAAAGAAAATTTTGTTTATTTCAAAAAAATTCTGTGATATTGTGCGGCATTAGAGTTTAAAAAATTAAATAACATAGCCAGTACACTAAGCACTTGCATCAATAAGAAAATGGTTTAACCTCCAAAATATTAACCACCCATTCTTGATTAATCTTGTGCAAGCAACTATTTTTCCATATAATATAACCATGAGACGTGTTAGTGGTAAGCAACTAAGGTCCAATATTACGAAAGAGGACAATCGGTAATCAACTGAAAATCATTTGCTCAGCAGTTTCAGTTTGACCAAAAAAAGGATATGAGTACCATGAGAAAGATAGAGTATACATAACTTAAAAAAGGAATCTTTGTTAGACTTGTCATCTATGTAATAACAGTGGTGAGCTGAATAAACTATCATAGCATTTGACATATTATGACTTAGATATACATTTCGAACATAAGCACTTAACCCAAACTAGTCTACAATAGAAAAATATTTTGGCAAACAGACGAGGGGCCAGTATTTTATGAAATTTGAAGAATATACTTTTTTGGAATTTACAGGTAAAAAAACAGGACTGGGAAAACAACATGACATCTTCATCCAATGTCAAGTGAAAAGGAGCGTAAATAGTCGATTCCTTTATTACATGAAAACAATATATCGTAAAATACATTTATCAAAATTTATATTGTCAAATTTAGTAGCTATGTATACCAACAATTATATACTGACGATGATATCTTAAGTAAGACATCCAAAAGGACACAAGTACTCAAAAAATACTATCAAAATGACGGTCTGGTTGTTAAAGAAATACCGGCAAGAAACACTAAACAGTTGACATTGTTGTGCCACCCAGAAAGTTAACACGTCTAGTGCATTCTTTTTCCTTCAAAACAAACGTAATAAATCAGCACTGATCTTGCTCTAGTCAGTTATTTTTCTATGACTAAAAGCATAACAGTTAAAGTCCGCTGGGTAATTTAAACAAACAAACTACATGAATAAATCCACCAAACTGAGAAATCATAAGCGATGCAGATATTGAATCGGTAAACATGAAAGGATTTTAAGACAATCTTTCTTCGAAAACACCAATTTACCATAGAAAGAACCCAAAATAAGATTGAAAAAGTAATAATACCTGAAGAGATCGGCATGACAGAGGCCAATTCAATTTCTGAAGAAACGTGGCGTCAGAAGGGAAGGAGGGAGTAAACCTAGGCGGCGGCGATTAGGGATTGTAAGAACGAAAGATTTGGGGAAGGAGGGAGTAAACCTAGGCGGCGGCGATGAAAATTTAGGGATTGTTACAACGAAAGATTTGGGGAAGGAGGGACTAAACCTAAGTGTTAGGTTATAACGAAAACGGAAAGGAAGGGCTGGACACTTCCTGGAGGTAAAATTACCATCTGAACCCTTGCGTTCAAAATTATGGGCTATTGTAACGGTAATAACTATTATAAACGAAAACCACGGTAATAAACGTTATGAATTAGTAACAGATATAACCATTACTAATAGGAACCGAGAAAATGTTACAAAATGGCCTGTTTGGTGTTGTGTCTCATGGACACATCTGTAAATAAAAATTTGAAAACCATGATATTTCCAAAAGCAATCACAGTCATTTAAGTTGAAGATAATCTGGTGCTATAATAATATTATGATAAATAGCTTTCCAAAACAGTTAGACTCACCATTAAAGCTTTACCAGAGCTTTTAGTCTTTAAGTGAAATTCCAGACAATTTATGGTTGAATTAACTGAAAGAAGATTTATTATAACAGCATGGGACCTTTGTTTCATTTCCAGAAATGTTCGTACTTTTAGGGTTATCAAAGCTATGTATATTATTGTATTCAACAAATACGAGTGTGTAACCCGTGCGTTGCACACGATAATGTTATAAAATATAGATTTTAAAATTTTAATGTTAAAATTGGAACTTTATTATACAACACATAGTAATTCGGCAAAATAAATATAATATAATAATTTTTGTTGTTTAAACATGATATGTGTTTGTAATTTATATTTCTTTGAAGAATAAGTAGTGTCATATGATTGGAGCTTGGTTTTTTGTTTTACTTGGTTGTAAATGTAGTTAAACCTAGTGTGTATAGTGTAAAAATAACAAATCTAACACATTTTGTACACTTACCTTGATTGTTAGTTGAAACATTCCATTATCACATGAATGCTCCAAAAGTTCGTGTTAAATATTCTAGGGTGCTTGATCTTTTTTTCTAATCAGAATTAGCAAGAAAATTAACACGAATAGTGAGCATCTTGTAATCCATTTATGTGTTAAAATCATCTATAGATAAATAATAAAATTAGCAAGCCTCAAACTTCTTCCCTCGACATCTAACTGGATTTTGGTCACTTAAAATATTAGTCAAGAATTAGGTGGAAGGTAACAAATTTATATTTTGCAATCCTGTAACAACCTGCTATTTCCAAATTAGATCGAAAAGAAGAAATGAACTAACAAAAATGCATGGACGTGCCTGGAGCAATAATAACAATATATGGACTTACCAAAAAAAAAACCAAATCATTACATATGTATTGTTGTTTACAGGCATAAGACTATGAATGAACAAAACATAAATTAAGATAACTGTTACAAATTAATAAAGATGTCCAAATCTCTATATCGATATAAACAACTCAGCCTCCATAAGCCTAAAACAACACAAAGTTATAAATGACATATTTTACTATTAAGTCATAATTGGAGTGAGGTTAAGTGGATCATAATTAGAAATAAAATTGTTGA
The DNA here is from genome assembly GCA_030737875.1 of Allium sativum. Classification (NCBI taxonomy): domain Eukaryota; kingdom Viridiplantae; phylum Streptophyta; class Magnoliopsida; order Asparagales; family Amaryllidaceae; genus Allium; species Allium sativum. The sequence continues at coordinate 914,900,514 of CM060913.1, forward strand.
TTTCAATCAAAATTTACACATATCATAAATTGTACACACCAAAACATAAACATGCAACCATCACAAAGAATCTTATCCCACTGTTATTATATCAAGCAAAACGAAGATGGCAGCAGTAGTAATATTTTTTTTAAGAAGAAGACGGTTGGGTAGCATGAAGCTACAAAGCCGATTATATATATATATATATATATATATATATATATATATATATGAGAGCGACTATAAGGACACAAAATTAGACACAAAAGTATGTAAACAAAATCTGGAGCACAAAAATTGTTTGTCTTTATGTGTGAAGTGTAATTCAGAGGGAGATCCAATGACTCAGATTTTGTGTGTTTAAATTTATGTCAAAATTTTGTGTCCTTTTAGACTTTCCCTATATATATATATATATATATATATATATATATAATAAAGGCAGTTGACATACCCCACTGGTGGCGATATAAGCAATATCCAAAGATGCAAGTAGTTTAAACCAGCAAAAACCTACACTCAGATTGTGTGCATAACACAATTTATATAAATTTACATAAATAAACTGACCATCATAAGAAACAACCATATCATCCAAGCAAAAGCGTCTCCCATACAGAGGAAGTCATTCAGTGCAAGTCGGTAGTAATATATTTAGCAGATGGTAGGCGGTAAAAATTGGGTTTCTATTCTAGACATGTTAGGATCAAATTAAGCAACCGTTTTATACATCCAGTTATATAACACATACCTAACCAAGAATCACAATAGTAATTATAAGTTCTTAAAAACGAATTCTCACATACATGTTATATGTAGTGCCTGAAGAAATTGGTGTCTGAAATAAGTTAGGGACATAAACTTAAGTACAGAGGTAACGAAAGAAAAATAGTCAAAAATATGAAGTTAATAAATAAAAAATTAATGCGAAGGAACTTACATATTCAGAAAGCATATGGCAAAGGGAAGAAGTTGCTCTAATGGGAGAAGAGCTTGTCGGACATCTTGGAGTAGACAAACTTATAATGTAATAAGATGCAACTAATACTAACAAATTATAATACTTAAAAAAGCTTAGTCTACGTAGCATCTCATGGACACATCTGTAAATAAAAATTTGAAAACCCTGATATTTCGAAAAGCAATCACAGTCATTTAAGTTGAAGATAATCTGGTGCTATAATAATATTATGATAAATAGCTTTCCAAAACAGTTAGACTCACCATTAAAGCTTTACCAGAGCTTTTAGTCTTTAAGTGAAATTCCAGACAATTTATGGTTAAATTAACTGAAAGAAGATTTATTATAACAGCATGGGACCCAGAAGGCATTTAAAACAATAAGACAATCACAAAACTTTATAGCTAAATACTTATCTTTAATGTAGTTCCACTGATGGACGTTCTTCTAATTGGAGCTGCGTGAAGAAAGAGCTTTAGATGACTTCATTTGAGTATTTGATAACAGGAAAGAAACCAAATCACCTTGGAATGCATTAACAGAGTAGACTAGTATTGTATAGACAGTCAAAATTTCATCAAAATCAGAAAGCCAAAATTAAAACCAATATAACAAAAATAAAGTACTTACCATATGTACGCAACTCCGTATTTGCGAAAAGATGACGACATCGCCACTTCCTTGCCTTTATGCTAGAATGGAAATTTGGGGTTTCTGCACATGTAGCTGAAAATGAGATCTTGAAGGGGAGATGGCGAATTAGGGTCAGGTTGCGCGAACTGAAGTCGGAGTCAACTGGTTCAGATTAGGGTTTTGGTTTGACCCTAGAATCATTGTGGAAAAGAGGGATCGGAGTATAAAAGTTCAGAGAATGACAAAGAAGAGGATATTTGCTAGAACGATAAATTAACCAGAGATGATCTGATTAAATGAAACTATCTGAACTTTCCTAGTTGATCCTTTTCTGCTTCGTAAATAAGATGGAATTAATTTGTGGAAGAAGGAGAAGAGGGACGATAGAAAGAAGTGCAAAAAAGGAAAAAAATTTGAAATGCGAATTTTGAGCTGACAAAATAACCTGGTGGCTTCTACGGTAGTATAGATTATATTACAGAGTAATTAGGTTTGTTTGTAGGATTAAATTTTAAATGTAACGCAAAATATCTCTAAATTTTCAAGGTGGATAAAGATAATGTAGAAAATAAGGAGAGAGCTTTAATGATAACGTAGATTTATAGTGTATTATTTTGATTTAATAAAAGTTTCTTTCAAGATTTAAGGAGAATTGAGATAAATGAGAGAATTAAGGGGAATTGAGAGAATTGAGAAAAATAAGGAGAGAGCTTGAAATTCTTCTGCTTTACTATTATTTAATAGATCTAATTTTTAATAGCATCATTACAGATAGACATAGGAACACATATAATTGAATTAAACAAGGATTTAAATATGCACCAACGTAGAAAAGCTTTAGTGTTTACTCGTAGTTTGTACTATCTTTCCGTCAGTATGCCCTTTTGATATGTTAAGGTTTCAACAGACCCTTTCCTCTTTAGAATAGGGTCCTATATATAGGTTAGTTCATATACATATGTTCCTTGGTTAGCACCTAAAGGAAAAATTAGGTATTAAGTGTGATTAGAATATGATATTTTGGTTTGTACAGGTTAATAAATGGCTAAGATTTGCTACTTTTTTTAAGTAGCTTTGCTGGACCAATTAATTAGTGTTAATACTGAGCATATATTAATTAATCTACAGGATTCTCACATGTTTTTACTAATGCCTAATATGGTTTAATCAAATTCTTCTTTGCGGCTAAATTATTAAATATTTGCCTTAAATGTCCAGTTGTGTTTTATTCATTCTTAACAGTGATTTTTCCTGCTCCTTATGACTTAGAACTAAATATGATTGGTGGCTTTATCTCTTGCCTACTTAATGCTTGCAAGTTTCCAGGTTTTTTTTATTGAAGAACTAGTTTCTTTTAAATAAATGCTTATCTAAAACATTCTACAGACATTTCATTCCATATTTAGATGTGTACTTGTGTTTTAGATCTCCCACGATTATTTAGATATATTTATGTTTGTATCCTCATTAAATAACTTAAAATTGGTTTTACTATATCGTGGGATATGCTGGCCTTATCACATGTATTTCGACTAGGCTTCTATAGGGATTTCACATGGACTTACTGTCCAAGATTAGGTACAAAAATCTTATGATAGCTGGCTTATTATTTAATACAAGGATGTTGTGTTTTGCAGGCCTATCAATTTACATAAGGTTGTGTATATATATCACTTTCATCCTACAGTATTTGCACATGCTCTTCTGCCTAAGATTATTTTTATAATTGCGGCAGAACTTAACCTTCTACATGAATTAGCACATGTTTTGGAACTGGCTAGGATTTTTCTTTAGTCTGTTGTAAATCCATTTGCAGGTTGTCTTTTCTTTTATGAGGTGATTTGTTTCCTTTTCTAATTAAATGCTATGACCAGGCTTTGTTTTTGGTTCTTTCTTTTCTCCTTTACTGATTGTAATCTTTTATGCTTAAATACATGATATTTTTTCTCTTTTCGTCTTAATAGCCTGGCTTTCTACAGGTTGTATTTTGCTATGATGTTATGTTCATTTAATTGTTATCTTATTATAATATTCACACTATTATTTTTGGTTTCATATTTTTGTTTTACATGTAATGTAAAAAGACAAACCAAATTTCACATTTATTTTATCTTATACGGTCTTATATATGTATATATCTTCATTTATAAGACAATCCTACTTGCCTTGCTCTTATTTGATTTTGTTTTTTATTTTTAAATTTTATATTATATTTTTAACTTATAAAGATTTCCTAACTTAGCAAAATTCTATGATACACAATATTACAAAGGAGGTTATTTAACAAAGTTTTAACTTCTTATAAATTTTGTTATGAATGGTAAATAACATAAGTTAGATTTAAATTTTAATTTTGAAAATAATTTGCTATTTTAAATGTATATATTTCTTAATTATTAGATAAAATGTTATTTTTAATTGAAATTCAAATTATTTATATTTATAATTAATTTCTCATGTAATCAACTAAAAACCGGGTCGTTACAATTTATTATCATTTTATTTGTTTATTTTTAGCATTTTGATAACCAATTGGATTGAAAAAACTTTGTATGAAAGTAAAAAATTCCATTCATCCTTTTTAATTTGTCGATTGTTAGCAAATCATATAATTTTCGATATTCATTCGTATTGACGGATATAAATATCCAATATTCGAAAATAATTTCAGATGTGAGTATGGATATGATTGTATCGAAAGCATCCACCGACGACTCTAGTTAGGCTAGGTCAAAGCATTGATATGGATTATCTTTAAAATAGGTGATACCCGATACATCCCGATGACACACTAATTCAACAAATAAGTCCCCTTCGCATCGATCGCCTTCATTTAAACTAGGTCTGGATAGATCATTTTTAGATCAATCTTGATTTTCCATTTTTAAAAACTAAAGGCCATGCAAATAAGTAGAATCAAAATAAATAAGAACAGAACAGTGAACTTTTATAGTGTTTCAACCAAACATTCACGTTCACTATGTAGTTATCTTTTAGTTCTTCTCCGGTTATACTGCATAATTTGACTTCTAAGTAAGAAAAATAATGTAATCAAGAATTCACAATATTAAGATGTTACAATGAAAAATTTAAAGGATAAAAATATTTCTTTGAATCTGAAAGTCCTTTATTCAATGTTGAGTTAGACTATTAACTTATGAAACTAGTGAGTGGCTCGTGCTTCACACGGGCAAAGTGCAGAATCGATTGAAAGCAATTTGTTAGTATGTATAACTTTCATTATAAACAATATATATGTCAGAGAATTTGGACAACTTATGCATATGTTAAAATATACATTTTTATTGATGAATTGCAAATATATCGATCAGTTACATACATGGTAACAAAATGCAATTAGTTGAAAGTAAGCGAATAAAAGTGTACATTCCCATTGGCTGAAAATCATGCATACTTAGGGTCCGTTCTTTTTTGAATCGAAAAGGGGAATGTGAAAGGGGTAGCGAAAGGGGAAAATTCACGAAAGAAGAATATGTTCTTTTAACGAAAGGGGCTATGTGAAAGGGGAGCATGTAGTATTTATGTTATTATATTTGTGTAAATTATTTTGAATATATATATATATATATATATATATATATATATATATATATACCTGATACATAATACAAAATACTGTAAATGTATAGTTCAGAACTCAAAATGTAGGTTACAAAATACGAAATACAAATCAAAATTTCAAAATACAAATTAGCAGAATACAATTCCTAACGTAACCTAATAGCAGCTAGTTCATTTCGTAAGGAATCTCTAACTAATGCCATAGCGGATGTCGTTGCATGCCTTTGAACTTGTTCCTGATCATTATTTCAATAGTATTGAATGTTATAATACTCTTCTAGATATTCTTCGAACACCAGATCTAGATTATCGTTATATGCCATGAAGTCAGGATCTCCAGCGTTGTACCATCGTATGAAATTGTAAATAGTCATTATGGTAGTGGCAATCTGTATTTGAACTATATGGATATATTGGCATATTACGTAAGATTGCAAATTAGTTCTTTCAAATATCAATAGTTTTTTCAATTGCCAATGCAAACTAGAAGATAGTAGTTGAAAACTACGTTATTTGTCTTTAGTTCATTATGTGTATCATTGAAATCTGGAATATGGTATCTTACACTGCGATAAGAATGTACATACCCTTCTAGTAGTCGATACCCTGATCCACTAAATAATACTAGCCTCTCGGCAGATGTGGAAAATTCAAACTAGGAGCATTTACGACTTCACGAAAGATTCTAGTATCATAGGTTGTTCCTTCCCACCCTGCTCTCATGAACGTAAATGTTAAGTCAAAAGAGTATACAACCATTATATTTTGTGTAGGCACACCTTACGACCTACAAATTGTTGCATTTCTGCCTGAGGAACATGAGCCATTACATGTGTACCGTCAATAACTCCAATACAATTTTTAAAAAACGGATAATATCACGGTGAAGAACGGATATCTTTTGGAATTCTATTAAATTGAGGATCGATGGGCCTAATAATACCCACAGATAGTAACAAGATAGAATTCAAAACTGTATAAAAATAACTGTGTACCGTGGATATTGAGCGTTGAAATCTTTCAACAACCTGCCATATAGGAATAGCCAAAGGGATTGTATCTTTAACTGTAACGTGCATCACTGGATGCAACCTGAGTGTTTCAAACTTGTTACGCCCCGAATTCGACCGGCCTCCTAAGAGAGGAGTAAACGCAAATTGTAATGAGAACACGACTCATCAGAACCCAAACATGAGAATATTTCATTGCTATTACAACAATTTACATCAGAGTACAAGAATATCAAAGCACGAATAAATATTACACAGCGGAAATACAATATCAGAGATTAATAATTTACAAAATAGCGGAAAATATAATACATGAATATAATGTGCAGTGGATAACATCAACTACCACAACTGAAAGAAATAAACGGATACAAAGCTTTTTGAATATAGCTCCAGCCGTAATCCAAGATCCTGTGAAAATGAATATCTGCAAACCAAAACTACTAGCTGCCCGTGTGGAAAATATGGGCATCCGGAGTTTAGGTGAGAAACAATAAACTCCGAGTTAGTCATGGGACTGGTGTGAGAACTAAAACAGTTATTTACTTTATTTTAAAGTTTGGTAAATCAAGGGATCACGCCGTATAACACGGAACGGGTTTCCTTCCAAGAATACCATAAAACAAACAACACAATGCTAAAGGAAAAAATGAAGCTATTATAAGACTCAAGTCCCATCACACAACACAATGCAAGCCGGAGGATAGAGTTCTACCTTATAGCAACCAAACATGCTTGATAAGAGAAATTTATCTTTTATTATTACTATAAGTGAAGAAATCAACTTCAAATATAAATGTATCAATCACAGGCTGCATAGATACCATATATTATGTCGTCATATAGGTTTACAACTAAAACCGAAAAGTCGCGTATTGGAAATTGGATTTCCATCTATGAACTTAGGCAAGGGATCTTCCTCATCGATTTTGAGATACAATAGCAATGCCTTAGGACTCAGACTCTGGTGAGCCCTAGGTTAGCCGCATGGCCGATCAGTCATCGTTGATTGGTAATACCATAAACTATATGTTAGTCAGTTCTATCGAACGTCTCATAAGGTCAGTATATCAACCAAATCAAAGGGACATGGCGACCCAAATCAAATCTGAGGTACCTCGCCTTCCATCAAGTAATATCCAACATCCACATAGGTAAAATGTCTGGGCTCCATACTATGACATCACTCGTAGCTAGAAACTAATGTTTGTTCATTTCCATATGTTCCTCATCCCGTTTTTGGTTCATACCGGGGTGTGAAGCTCGCGAATTAATGCTACACAAAGCTGTGCTATATTAAAGTTATGCTTTGATCATCAGTCACAAAGTCATGCTTTTCAACAAAACCTTTGATCCATGCAACTCAGCATACCACATTGTCAATCCATACCGTACCATAGATTTCCACCAATATATAACCTATAGGCTCGTATGTCTCAAAGAAGGGTGTTAAGCAAGAGAATAAATTCTCCGCCACCAGACATATATATATATATATATATATATATATATATATATATATATATATATATATATATTTAGAAGAGATCAACGAATACAGCGCGAAATACAATGTTAGACATACAATCCATTTGCAAGTCCGTTCTGGGTCTGAACGAAACTGGAGGAACCTTATTCCTCGTCCTATATGTCTAATACAAGACAGAGGCTCTCACTTATCTGGTCGATCTCCAAGTACGTCTGGACGATCACGACTTATTACCTCGTATTGGGTGTACCGCCCAATCAAGACATCAGTAATCATCCAATCGATGTGAAGATCTTCGATCTTCAACCACCGTCTTCAAATATTTGACTTTTAATCGTCATATCAGTTATTTAGAATGGGTTGAACCCGGTCTTTTCGAATAACTCGCGTATCTTATAATCAAGTGCTATTAAAACACATCATATGCCTCATTCCAATTCAGAATATTCTTTTATTCAAATATTCTTGGAAATCATTTCAAAAGATTTATAATACCATTTCTCAAGTTAAACCAAATTAAGGTTTATCAAACTAGTCGGGATTATCGAGCCTTACCAAAGTAATCATTTATTTTATTATCCCAACCCCAACCTATTCAACCCATGGAGTAAAACTGGTAGTACTCCATATCTAACACCCAGTGTGTTATCGGTAAAATTAATTACCATTTCAAATCTAATTAAAGATTTAGCTATCACATGGAGTAAAACTGGTGATACTCCATCTCAAACATTTCTTGAATTTGGTAAATTTACTTACCTCATTCCCATTTCGATCTAATTAAAGATTCATTAAAACTCCACTTAGTTTTAATCTCAAAAATAATTACTTAATGATTATTCAACTTTAGGAAAATTAATCATGTCTTAAACTGGGTTAAAGAACCAATGTCATTTAAAACACAGTTCACTATAAACCCAAAATCATCTTCCAGAAAAATGGAACCTTCACGGAAATCATAATAGTATATAATCGATATAAATTTCCATATCAGACTAATACTGTACGTGGAATAATGGCAAGGCCTTTTGAATTCCATAAATAGTAAACGCCTTCCTTCGTAGATGCTCATTTCAATTATCACTAAATTGAGTTCCACTCAATTCCAATTTAATATATTAAATTGGAAAAATTTTACTTTGTAAAATTCTATTAATCTTAATTAAAAGATTATAAATTCCAAATCATAAATTCACTGTTAATTGGGTTTAAGAACTAATGTTATTTAAAACATCATAAGAACCAAAAATCACTTTCATTTAATTCTAATTATATTCATTAATTATAAAATCTCATTAAATCTTAATGGAAAGATTTACTCTATTTTCAACTGGGTTTAAGAATAGTACTATTAAAGATACTATTCACGACAAACCCAAAATCCAATTTGATATTAAATACAAAGCTCTGAATAGAAATCATATCGACTTATATTCAATATCAAATTCTGAAACCAACAGATATCGTATTGGGAATAACGATATCTATATCTTCCAAATTCCTTACGATATCCGTATAACCACGGAATCCAATATCGAAATATTCCAAAGATTATTTCCATTCACATCCTTTCCAATTCATACGTTGGAAAAATTCTGGTTATATTAAAATCATATCAATTCTTTATTCTAGTTGTTAACCATTTCATTCAGATAAAAATATCTTTTATCCTTTTCAAACTTGGAGTATTTCAATATTTTCATGTCTATCCAAAATCGGACATCAAAGTCATGTTTTAATTCTTCACTGAATATTATTTTAAAATATTCATTATTTCTGAATTGTAATCAGACTCAATCAATTACCATATAATTTTATTTATATGGATTCCATATATCGCATGTATTCAAAAATAGTGGTAAACAACTATTAAACATTCAATTCACATCCAGAGTGCAATTTTCAACTGTATAAGCATTAAACAATTAAATAACGCTTATAACAGTCTGTCAATCAATCGGTTAACATACAACTAAACACAAGGGAGATGTGTGAAGTTATTATCATCCCCAGGCCTTGTGGGGGGTTTTCAATCAACATCCAATGATCATTATTTGCATAATTGGGCGACATGTAAAATTATTGTTCCAATACCTGTGTCGGGTTTACATCACAATTCATGTGAACTTATCTAATATTCGAGAGACGGGTGGGTAAATTGTCATCCCAATCATTTATAATATAAACTTTTTATTTATAAACATTTATAATCACAATTTAATAATGATAACATTAAAACGGTAAAACATCCATCATATAACAAACCAATATTGCAATCACAAGCAAACTATGTATATACAGTTATAATAATAAATAATTGTACAAAAGATTTGACTGAAAGAGTTCTCTCCTTAGTTGGTTCTGAAATCGTTAAATAACGATAAACATTCGATTGTTTACATCGGACGTTTATCTCCGCCAAAAATTTCCATGAGCTCCAAACACTCCAAATTAGTTTCATTGTAAAGCTCTGGTCGATAAGGTTCCAGCTGATCCGGTTTCTCTAAATTTCGACAACGTATGAAAAAGTTATGATCGTTTTAAAAAATTAATTATTTTGCCCTCTGACAGACATCTGTTGCTTCGATTCAGACGTCTGAATTGAAACAAATAATTATTTCCAGAGAGCTTTGACAGACGTCTGTTGCTTCGATTCAGACGTCTAAACTGAAGGAATAATTATTTCTTTCCAGAGATCTTTGACAGACGTCTGAACTGAAGCAAATTGCAGGAAATGAGTTTTTCGAGAGCTTGAACAAACGTCTGTTGCGTCGGTCAGATGTCTGAACTGACGCAAATACAACATTTTGCCTAGTTAATGATGTGCAATCGGTTCTCGGACGATCTCGGATCAATGGTGATGGCTTATAACATTTCATAAGCTAAAATGAAGCCTCTTTAGCTAACCGAAACCGCTCGAGAACACATGCACAACCGTATATACATAAGATTACAATGATTTCGATTATAAACTCCAAAATGACTAAATTCTCTAACCACAGCAGTTAAATGCGATATAAACAAATCGTGAAGTCTTAGAACTTGCTGATGTGACAACGGAGCTTCATAATATCGCGAAATCAACCAACAACTTATGAATTAGATTGTATCGATAATTCAAATCATAATTTTCAACTTAACGAAACTAAAACGTAACGAACCGGAAAGTGTATACTTATCTAACCAATTCATATGAATATACACAAATCAAAATGAACCTAAATTACACTTTACAAGCCTCTAGGCTTGTGGCATAGATGTGAGTTCATGAAGAACTCATGAAGAACTCACATTTGCTTGTTAGAAGCAAGAAATCGATTCAATATCAAGCAAGAGAAACCACTCTTCCAATATAACTTGCTAATCTTCAATCTATGCATGAATGCACAAATTTCCTAGAAGTTAGGTCATAGGAAATACCGCAAATTGAAGAGGAATGCAAGAAGGAGATGGAGAAGCTTATTCAAGTTGTCTCTTTGATTTTCCCCTTTATTTGAGCTTCCAATTTCAAAGCCTAACTTAAGAATTTCTATTTCCCATTCCCTTATCCATTTCCATTTTCTTTTAAGTGTTTGGGATGAATAAGAAGAAGAGGGGCTGATTTGGGGGTTATAAGGTAGGCTAGGTTTAGCCAAACCAAAACTCAACCCAAGTGCCAAAACTTCAAAGCTCGGAATATATTGAAGTTTATAGTTTTCGGACATGTAAACGACATTTTGAACTCAATGGAAGTAGTTTTGAGTCCAAATTCGTCCATATGTCAAAAGTGATATTTTGGTCATACTCACAAAGAAAAAGACCAAACTTCTCCAACTCTAAAGGTATCGATGTTTATAGTTTTAAAAGTCACAAACGATATTTTGAATCCAATGGAAGTGGTTTCGTTGAAAATGGAGGTCATTTATGAAATGGCTATTTTTAAGGGCTATATATATATTCCATAACGACTATTCTAAATTTTAATTTAGACATAACTTACAATTTATAAAGTGAATCTCAATTTCTTACATTCGTCAGAAAATTACAATTCAAAATAATCCAAAGTTTCTTGTTTTATCATGTTCTGATTTATGTTGAATTCTATACATTTGTTCAAATTTTATAATCAAATTTTCAAACTAGCGCACCATTTCAAGCCCGTTTTAATTAAATTTTAAATTAATACATTCTAATTTCAATTAAAATAATTTTTAACTCGTTTATTCATTAAATAATTCATTTGAAATATTTAGTTTGTATGAAAATCAATTAAAAATAAATTTTAAATTGGTTCCAAAAATGCGGGCTTTTACACAACTGTTCACACAACGATATAAAACATGGCCTCTTCATTTATAAATTTCGTTGACACTGTTTTGCATGGCCTGTAGTAGTTCATTAGCCCAAGTGATATTGAAAATTTCAGAATTGTGTATCTTAGTCATGTGAGGTCGTCGTGTAGCATAATACATTATAATAAACTGGATGTCTTGTAATCTTCAACGGTAGAATCATCACTAGAAGAACTTAGATCTGCCATTTGATTTAAAGAAAAATATATTTAGGGTGAGGTTGAGAATGAGGATGGGGGGAGGATATATGGAAGAAGCTGAAGAGAAGGGGTATTAGCAGGTAGGACGAGGGAGAGATAAGGCTTTCGTTCGACTTGCATCTGACGTGTTAGACGTGGAAAATGAAAATCGTTACCTTTCAACGGTTCATCCGAACATGACAACTATGCAGTGTCCACGCATGACACGTCGAACACGGATGCCAACGTTAACTGCTAGTGTTAAAAAATGAACAATACCTTAGTAAAAGTAAGATAACCATTAGACTTAACATGACTGTATAAATTTTCATATGGAAATCATACCCATTGGCATAATTATGAAAGTACATAAATGGTGTGAATGTTAGTTAACCAAAAATACATGCATGCTCCCACTGACTGGAATATGGTAGTATGTAAAATGAAAATTTAATATTAAGTTCTGCAGTAAGCACTAAACTGCATGATTAGGTTGGGTAGGAAAATAATCTAACCATGCTCACAAAATTAACTTACGGAAATAGTAGTGGGTAAGAAAAATGACAGTGTCGGTGATAATAAGATATTATGAATGCGAATTTAGAATAACTTGGTGCACAAAATTCTTCTACAAATCAAACAATACATGATGGACAATACACAAACAACATGGACAATACACAACAAAGTAAAAACAACATACACAGTACGGAGATAACAATAATTTTCAGGTAGTAAAATAATTACTTCTTCTGTTTCTTGTCCCAAGTCCTTTTTAGTGGTGAAGCTGGTGCAATAGTTTTGTTATTGAAATCCTAAGCAATAAAATAGAACTAAGTTAGTATTCGTAGTTCCTTTGCAATTTTTATTTATTGGCAAAAAAAGTATGCAATACTTGTATAATTGATAATAACACTGTAATGGGTAGACAATATAAGAAGTAAATGTTTTTCAAAAAATACTTGTTTTTAAAATATCGAAATAAATTAACGTACATGAGCAAGTGGGGAATAATATTTAATAGATTACATGCTTCTAACATGCGGTCGTAAAGGGAAGTAAGGTAAGCAGGCGCATCAGGCATCCAACATATGTTATTTCAATGTACTTCAGCGGAATATTATGTTATATATATAGTAAACAAAATAAAAGCGGTCATACACATTAAAACAGTTGGCAGAAGTTTAATGTGTACATATCACACACTATAAATATTGAAAAAAAAACTGTGACTATTGTCCGGTTATGACCGCAGTTCGCATATCAACATATTCTGGTGATGCAACATACAAAATTGAATGTATATTTTCAAGTTTAATCCAATTTACGAAGTTGTGACAGCAGGTGCATAAGTTGACGTTGCATAGGATCAACAAATTGTTAATTGTTTAACTTACACTGTCTTATTTGCACCATGCGTATTCTAATCCAAACGACAATCCCTGTGCTCAACCAAATATTGAAGAGTAAAATAACACAATGGAAGAAAGTTAAATGTGAAAATATTCTCATTGTGCAGTTAATTTACAAAGGGTTTGTTGTGTATAGACCTTTTTATGACACTGAAGGGTATGGTCAATGCTTCCAACATTACTGAGTTTGTCATTGCGGAGCACGATTCTGATTAGAAAGGAGCTAAGTATACCAATTAGAAGTATCTGCGAAAAAAAGTTGATTGAGTAGAGCAATAACTAGGATAATGCAAAAGACATAAGACATGCCCCCAAAACACTTCACGACATGATAAGTTATATTACTGGTTATTGATAGGCAATAAAGTAAACAATGCATTGGAGTGAAGCATAATGGTAACCTAAGTTACTAGTTATTAATGTAGTTGAACAATCAATTAACAAATTATTATTTTATGAGCATGTTTTAAACGAAGGCTAATAGTAACATGCTTCCAATGTGCTAATAGTAAAATGTATATAGCATAAACATATGACTGTAATAATATAAATAGATGAAGCTCAGAAAAGTTGAAGGCAAGATGAAGCACAATTCTAATTATTGCCCAGGGGATCAAACCACATTTTTGTTAGGGTCATTATCTTTTGTTTGTGATCTTGTCATCATGGGTACACAATATTGCAGAAACTGAGGGTTTAGGGAAAGTCAGAGATGATTTAGCAGGAAGGCAAGATTGACAGAAAGTGGAAGAAATATAAGAAATTAGCTAAGAACAGAAAGAAAAGAAGTACGCAAGGAAGATGAAGAAATTAGGTTATAGAGAAGCTAGAAAATTAGCAGATTGTCATTAAAAGAGGTAACAAATGAATCTTCATACATTTTTACTCATGACCTTATGTTTTTCTTGTAGGTCGTTTATTACACAGCAGATCAAATTTAAGGTATTAGGCCCATTTAATTACAAAGCCCAGAAATAACAAATCATCCACTTCCTTTTCTTTGTGTGCACATATACATGCGTGCATATGCACATATGATCTAGGCTTCAGTAATGCCAATATTTGGTGCCACATTAACTCCTTCTCCAAGCTCGTCTTTCTCATGTTGTTGCCTAATCGTTACCGATCCTGATTCGACGCCAATAATTATACTGGTATCGAGTAACAAGGTGTTCGATGAATTGTCTCAGTGACTTCCATATGCAATCATCATGTTTGTTGAAATTTTTATGGCTATAACACTCCCTCCTTCTTCAAACTTTGACCTTGTCTAAAGATCAAAGGTAGGAAATGTAACACCCCGTGATTTCTATAACGTTAAGCTTCACAAATTAAAGTATAATTAATTATAAATGATGAAATCAAGGGAAATGGGTTACGCCATTGCGTTCGTATCGAAATTCTGCTTGAGATAGAGTTCAAGTTTGCATAAAACAGATATCGTATGAAGAAGATATGGACGAACGAAGTTGGGCAGAAAAACCGGAAAACGGGTCAGAATGCACTAGTGCACTTGTGAAGTGCGCCAGAACAAATTTGAACTGGCGCACTTGGGAAGTGCGCCAGTACAATTTTGGCTTGGCGTACCTTCCAAGTGCGCCCAGGTCAGAAAGACCTACTGGTCAGGCCCTGGCTGGCCTGGTCAGGGTCTGGTCGAATTCTGATGCTTGGCTGAGTCACTAGGGCTTACATGTCTCTTTCTTATTGGCCTCTCTTGAGATGGATGGTCTGGATTCACCCTAGCTTCATCGACGGCTCAAAACAATTTAAAATTCTATAAATACAACTCAAGTCTAACCCTAAATTCACACAAATAATAGAATACAAAAGCCGTCATGCTCCTGGAGAAGAACTAGGAATGGCCGTCAATTAGAAATCCTAGAGACAAGCCAACAAGCCTAAGAGACGAATCAAATTAAAATAAGATCAAAACTTAATCAAATCATTCAACGCAACTTTGCTACCCAAAGGAGAGCATCTCCAAATCAGAATAACAGAAATTAGAAAATAAGAATTCATCACACGTTGTAAGTATAGTGACCTTTCAGAATATGAATAAAAACTGTGATGTGATTCGATGTGAATGAAAATAGAATCGTGTTGTAATAATTTTTGTGTATTATAATGGTTCTACCATGACTTGTGTATTGATGTTTGTGGCATAAACTGATTGATGCAAGCCTATTGAACAATTGTATATGAAAACAATGGCACTTGCAAGTTTGTGGCAAAAACTAGAAATTGATCCCTTTTTGTATATGTCGATGGCATGGACTGTATATTCCCTTAGTCTAAATTAGAATTTATGTAAACATGTTATAAACCTTCTATGCCTACATGACCCAAAACCTATGATATCATTCTTATGTTTATTGGCAAGTATAATTAGATCTATGTTTGCAAGTATAATTGGATCTGTATTTCATAAACTATGCAAGTTCATGTTTATTTGCAAAATATAATTGGTTCTATGTCAAACATCGTTTGGGTTTCATAAACTATGCAAGTTCATGTTGAAATAGGATATATGATTAGATGTAAAAATTGTACATTTTGATAAATATATAACATGCTAGTTTTGTGGTCGATATTATGCCAAGTTAACATGTTTAAACACAAGTTTGTATTTGCCTAAACTATGCCATTTCATATGTCACCTACTTAGTCATACTTTGATTCGAATGCAAGTTCACATGACCCATGTTATATGTTAGTTGAATCGCCAAATTGCAAGCTCATGCGCCACACACCTTTATGTATTACATGTTCTTGATTTCCCCTTTTCCTCATGTTTATAAAGTTGGGCTGAATTGTGACAAGCCCAACACATGTTATAAAGTTGCGAACAAACGGGGGTAATAACGTTGGGTGTAAAATATGAAAATATATGTTGGCATGTTTGGCACATGCCAATGATTATGACACATAAGCGGTATGAATTGAAATACCCAAAAATAAAAGATATGACATTTACCTATAGTTGAAAAGTAATAAAATATGTAAATTTAGAAAACACGATATGCTTAACCCGAGGTTGGATTGAGTTTTGATGTAAACCTGCCCGGACCCGCCCGACTGTCTTGTAGTCACAACAATACCTATCCAATGTGGGTGGTTAAGCATTGAGCCCAATAAGGACCCGAGGTTAGACTGAGCTACGGTATAAACCTGCCCGGAACCAACCGGCACATCCAGTAACCGTAGTAATACCTGTCTAATGTGAGTGGTCTGGTACTCCTAAGAGGCTAAGGAGAGATGGTAGGGTTAAGTCAACTATAACACTTAACCAAATTCAACATGTTAACACGAATTGATGGGTGGGGTTAGGTAAATACAGACACTTAACCACTTAATATGTTTGACTAGAAAATCCTGGTAACGAGAGACCCGTTTCAGCAGTAACCCAAAGTTAGGTATCAACGGTACCCTGAAACTAGGCAGGGTGGGGCACGATTACTGGGCTGATTGTAAGCGGTCAAACGACGGCGGTGGGTGCACAGTGTAGGTCTAACGGGGTGCGGGCGTGCACACACTCCGGAGCAGACAACCAGGACACTGGGGACACCGGTAGTATAACCTATGCCTTCTAGGATTTGTGTCGGGGCCGCCACCATGGGTCTTGATACACCCCATGGTGGGACCAGCATAGGTATCTACAATTCTTGGGGGCCGTATTACACATGTTAACGCGAGTAGGAGCCGATCTTTAATAAGAATAAGGATCACTCCACCCTCACCATGGGGTGCCAGTTAGAATAAACTCAAGTAGGTGCAGAGATATAGTATGGGTGTGATAGTACATTCGACACTTCCTTAGCTTGTGACACTTTCCTATTTTTAGTTTACATCCACCATACCCTTTTTTTATTCACATATTGAAGAGTTACTAGATTTACTCATGCTTTATGTCTGACCCTATTTTCTTTTCGTCTTCTTTTCTTTCGTTCCCCCCCAGGTCCACAGGGAGGAAACAGCTCAACTCAGTCAGGCTCTTTACAAGCACCAAGAACGTAGATGTATGATTTGGATCTTTCTTGCTCGGAAAATGGCTTTGGATATCACTATGGGGATTTTTGTCACTTTATTTATGTTTTCATGCTTCTTTAATAATCAAGGCAGTTATGAGGTTGTAATGTTGGAAGTATTTTGAGACAATTATGGAAATCTTTGTTTGATACACGTATTGATGAAATAAAAGTTTGTTTGGTTTCCGCTGTTTAAAATATGTGTATTTATATCTGTCTTGAGTTCATCTGTGGCTTATACTTATAAACCTCCACCAAAGTTAAGGCATTCCCTTTGTGAGTGACCTTAATGGAGGTGGGGTGTTTCACTTGGTATCAGAGCATAGGTTTACCAGACAAGATAAAAGTTTTTGAAAATTGTTTTCAAAAAAGAAAGTTTAAAGCATTTTTTTTGTAAAAAGTGTTATATTTATAAAAAGTCAAAATCCCCCAAAGCCATGTGCCCTATCTATCCTTCTCTATCATTCGTTTTGAATCTTTCCTTTCCGTTTCAGCATGTCTGGAGACCTTAACCTTCCAGAAGGAGTGTCGATTCCCGGCTGGTTTAGGAGGTACTTAGAAGCAAGGGCCAATGGCGTGGGCCCAGCAGACATCCCTCCTCCAGTGGCCGCGGTTCCTCCTCCTCCTCCTCCGTCTCCTCTTGGAAATGCCTTCGCAAAAACATGTAGTGACTTCAAGGCTATGGGTGGAAAAGACCTTTATGGGACAAAATCTTTTGTTGGAGCAAGAAACTGGTTAAAGGAGAATGAGGATTTGTTTGTCATCTTTGGAGTGGATGACAGGCAAAAGATACAACTTGCGGTGTGGTTACTTAAGGATGAAGCTTCCTATTGGTGGGAAGTTACTACTGCTCAGAGGGCGGTGGAAACATGGGAAGACTTCAGGACAAGGTTTGAGATGAAATTCCTCTCCCAAGCCGAAAGAAGCCTGCAAATGGAAAAGTTTCTAACTCTGAAACAGGGAAGCATGACGATCAGGGAATTTGTTAATCAGTTTAATCAGCTGGCCAGATTTGGGCTAGACTTAGTAAACACCCAACAAAAGAAGGCACTTCGCTTCGTCAAGGGTTTGAATGAGCCTCTACACAGCCTTTCCATGACCCATGTATCCACGGGTGCGACTTATGAAAGCCTGGTGGAGATGGCGTTGCTACACGAGGAAGACTACGACAAGAAAGAAAATAAGGGGGAAGAGAAGAAAGAAGGTCTACAAGCAAAGAAAACAGACTTCAAGAAAGGAGGGAAGAACAATAAGCTCCGTGAGAAGAGAAGGTGCAATTTCTGTGGCATTGTGGGCCATATATCAAAAGACTGCCGGAAAAGGAAGGCGAAGATGGGTGGTTGCTTCCATTGTGGAGAAACTGGACACCAAGCTAAGGACTGCCTAAAGAAGAAAGGGCAGGGACAGAAAGCCGTATCCACTTCAGGGGGTCAGGTTCATGCACTAGTGGCACCTCAGCAGGAACGAGGTAGTAATATTTCTGTAGAAAGTGTAGTCTATCTTTATGATCATCCAGTTCGTACACTTTTTGACTCTGGCGCATTACACTCTTTTATTTCATCTGCATTAGTAGAATCTCTGCATTTAGACACTAGTATGGTAGAAGATCCCTTAGTAGTTTCAAATCCAATTGGGGGATCCGCTTACTTGTCAATGGTTTGTTTGGGTTTGAAAATCTCTATTCTCAGCGTTGAGTTTAATTGTAATGCCTTTGTTTTGGGCTTCTCGGGATATGGTTTGATCTTAGGCATGGACTGGCTATCCAGTAATAGTGCCATTCTTGACTGTGAGAAAAGAGTAGTTAGACTCTTGACTCGGCTTGGTAACACTCTTGAAATTTCTTGTAATCCCTTGAATGCTTAGTTATCTAGAGTCGCTTGAAGCTTCTGATGAGAATTTGTAATCAGTTAGAGTAGTCCGGGAATATCCGGATGTCTTTGAGGAAGTGAAAGGCTTACCTCCGAGGCGGGAAATAGACTTCCGCATATATCTTGTGGATAACGCAAAGCCTGTAGCTTTACCCGTTAGACACATGGCTCCAAGGGAGAGAAAGGAGCTCAGTAAGCAGGTTAAAGAACTTCTCGAAAAGGGGTTCATTAGACGGAGCATTTCGGAATGGGGTGCTCCAGTGGTGTTCGCAACCAAGCAGATGGTTCACTTCGCCTTTGCGTCGACTATATGGAGTTAAACAAATTGACCAAGAAAAAATAGGCACCATCTTCCCCGAATCGACGATTTGTTTGATCAGCTTGTAGGTGCGACGGTCTTCTCCCAACTTGATCTGGCAACTGGGTTCCATCAGCTAAGAGTAGTTGAAGACAGCATTGATAAGACAGCATTCAGAACCCCAGACGGTTTCTTCGAGTGGCTTGTCATGCCTTTCGGCTTGACAAACTCACCCGCTTATTTCGTAGACCTAATGAGCAGGGTGTTCGGAGAATTCCTCAACAAATTTGTGGTTGTCTTCGTAGATGATATCTTAATCTTCTCAAAGAGTGAGGAAGAACATGCTCAGCGTCTGAAAGAAATCATGGATACTCTAGGTGCACATCAACTAAAAGCCAAATTCTCCAAGTGTCACTTCTGGAGAAAAGAAGTAAGGTTTCTTGGGCATATAGTGTCCAAAGAAGGGTTGGCTGTGGACCCCGCGAAAGTGGTGGCAGTGCAAGATTGGAAGACACCAAAAAATGCAACCGAAGTTCGAAGCTTTCTTGGGCTAGCCGGTTTTTATCGAAAGTTTATTAGGGATTTCGCGAAAATCTCAGCCCCACTCACAAGGCTAACAAAAAAGAATCTGGCGTTCACTTGGGATTTGGACTGCGAGTTTGCTTTCCAACGATTAAAAAGGGCTCTTACAACAGCCCCAGTTCTAACTCTGCCTGACGGAAGCAAAATGTTCACAGTATACACGGATGCATGTGGAACGGGACTAGGCGCTTTTCTAATGCAAGAAGGAAGGGTAGTAGCTTATGGCGGAAGACAATTGAAGGTTCATGAAAAGAACTACCCAACCCACGATCTTGAGTTGGCCGCCATCGTCTTTGCACTTAAGTCTTGGCGCCATTATCTCCTAGGTGAGAAGTTTGAATTATACACTGACCATAAATCGTTGAAATATCTCTTCTCCCAGAAGGATCTTAACTTGAGGCAGCAAAGATGGATGGAGTTTCTTGCCTCGTATGATTTTGAAATTTCCTATACTCCCGGAAAAGGCAACGTGGTAGCAGACGCGTTGAGCCGAAAGAAACTGACCCTGAGCCCTCTCTTTGTGGAAAGGCAAAACTTGGAGTATATAGCCAGATTTAACTTTAGGCCCTCCTCGGATTTTGTACCGGGTTTGTTAGCATCTTTCGAAGTATGCCCTACTCTCTTGGACTCAATAGGGGCTGCACAACGTGAAGACCCTCAGCTTGTTGATGTGATTGATAAACTTATTAGGGGTGAGACTTCTAGTCACCTCAGTAGGTACGCCATCGATGATAAGGGTTGGCTGAGGCGAGATGGAAGATTATGCATCCCACAAGTAAGGGAATTGACAAAGAAGGTTCTCGAGGAAGCGCATCATTCCAAGATGACTATACACCCTGGCGGTGATAAGATGTACAAGGATATAAAAAGGACTTTCTATTGGAGCGGCATGAAGCAAGACGTGGCAGATTTCGTTTCTAAGTGCATGACCTGCCAATGGGTCAAGGCCGAACAAAAGTAGCCTGGAGGACTCCTTCATCCTATAGAGGTCCCACAGTGGAAGTGGGATAGCATTTCAATGGACTTCATTGATGGACTGCCTAGGTCGAGAAGAGGCAACACTAGCATTTGGGTAATAGTGGATAGGCTTACTAAAAGCGCCCACTTTATACCTATCAAGAGTAGAAGGACTGCCTCATCTCTAGCATCTCTTTATCTCAAGGAAATAGTTTGACTCCATGGGATACCCTCAAGCATTGTTAGTGACCGAGACCCTATTTTCACAAGTGAGTTTTGGCGGAGTCTGCAAGAAGCTGTAGGCACACAGCTATGTTTGAGCACGGCCTATCACCACCAAACAGATGGTCAGACGGAAAGGGTGACTAGAGTTCTAGAGGTTCTTTTAAGACTTTGCGTTCTTGACTTTGGAGGGACGTGGGAGGATCACCTTCCTTTAGTGGAATTTGCCTACAACAACAACTACCAAGCTACCATCGGTATGGCACCCTTCGAAGCCTTGTATGGAAGACCGTGCAAATCACCAACTTGTTGGTGGGAGTCTACAGATAAGCTTATACTTGGGCCAGACATGATTCGAGAAACTTCAGAGAAAGTGGACTTGATACGTAGGAGAATGAAGACAGCCCAAGACAGATAGAAATCCTACGCCGACAAAAGAAGGACCGACCTTGAGTTTGAGGTTGGGGACAAGGTTTTCCTTAAGGTATCCCCTTTAAGGAACGTCGTTCGCTTTGGATCCACAGGAAAGCTAACACCAAGATTTGTAGGACCGTTCCCTATCATCGAGAAGATTGGGAAAATGGCTTATAGAGTGGATCTGCCTGAAAGATTGGCTGGAATTCACAACGTCTTTCACATTTCTCATCTCCGGAAATGTCTACATGAATCAGCGGAAGTGGTGGAGCCAAGCATTCTAGAAGAAGCCGAAGTGGAACGCGAAGCAACTGTGAGGAGAGTTCCAACCCGCATCATAGGAACTGAAGTGAAAAAGCTACGCAACCGCGAAGTCAAACTCGTTAAAGTTCAGTGGAGCGACGCCGAGGAAGACGCGACTTGGGAAACTGAGGATAGAATACGCGCTGCCTACCCTTTTCTTTTTTAGGGTACATCTTTGACCTCTCTTTTTCTTAAGTTGTGCTTGTATCTACCTTTTTAGGTATATCTCCTCGATATTATCCTTTATCCTTAGGTTGAAACCCCTTTGGATGTAAACATGTATTTGAGACATGTTATGGTTGTTGGATGCAAGTGGTTGCTAGTGGTTGCTCGTGGATGCATATACACACACAGTCTAGGTCTTAGATCGGCTCAATCACTTCATACTGCATATGCATATATGTATTCTTATTTGTATATGGTTAAAAACTTGATATGCTGTCATATGGTCATCACATTTGTATGAATAGTTGTGCACTCATGTAGAATTATGAGTAGGAAAAAAATTGCATACATAATGGATTCATGACACTTACATGATTCGCATTAAGGAGGTCAACTGAATCAGTAGATCGCTTGATTTCTGCATTAGATAAGGACATGTACACACACTATGCATATGATCATGAAGCATTAGAAGTCTTTTAAGGACAGTGGATGCCTGTGTTTGTTGGTTGAGTAGATGGACTGTTGAATTGTAGGATATACATTCTTCCTAACTTGAAGATTTCGGGGACGAAATCCTTTTAAGTGGGGGAGAATGTAACGCTCCGTGAATTCTATAACGTTAAGCTTCACGAATTAAAGTATAATTAATTATAAATGATGAAATCAAGGGAAATGGGTTATGCTATTGCGTTCGTATCGAAATTCTGCTTGAGATAGAGTTCAAGTTTGCGTAAAACAGATATCGTATGAAGAAGATATGGACGAACGAAGTTAGGCAGAAAAACCGGAAAACGGGTCAGAATGCACTGGCGCACTTGTGAAGTGCACCAGAACAAAGTTGAACTGGAGCACTTGGGAAGTGCGCCAGTACAATTTTGGCCTGGCGCACCTGCCAAGTGCGCCCAGGTCAGAAAGACCTACTAGTCAGGCCCTGGCTGGCCTGGTCAAGGTCTGGTCGAATTCTGATGCTTGGCTGAGTCACTAGGGCTTACATGTCTCTTTCTTGTTGGCCTCTCTTGAGATGGATGGTCTGGATTCACCCTAGCTTCATCGACGGCTCAAAACAATTTAAAATTCTATAAATACAACTCAAGTCTAACCCTAAATTCACACAAATAATAGAATACAAAAGCCGTTATGCTGCTGGAGAGGAACTAGGAGTGGCCGTCAATTAAAAAGCCTAGAGACAAGCCAACAAGCCTAAGAGACGAATCAAATTAAAAGAAGATCAAAGCTTAATCAAATCATTCAACGCAACTTGGCTACCCAAAGGAGAGCATCTCCAAATCAGAATAACAGAAATCAGAAAACAAGAATTCAACACACGTTGTAAGTATAGTGACCTTTCAGAATATGAATAAAAACTGTGATGTGATTCGATGTGAATGAAAATAGAATCGTGTTGTTATAATTTTTGTGTATTGTAATGGTTCTACCATGACTTGTGTATTGATGTTTATGGCATAAACTGATTGATGCAAGCCTATTGAACAATTGTATATGAAAACAATGGCACTTGCAAGTTTGTGGCAAAAACTAGAAATTGATCCCTTTTTGTATATGTCGATGGCATGGACTGTATATTCCCTTAGTCTAAATTAGAATTTATGTAAACATGTTATAAACCTTCTATGCCTACATGACCCAAAACCTATGATATTATTCTTATGTTTATTGGCAAGTATAATTAGATCTATGTTTGCAAGTATAATTGGATCTGTATTTCATAAACTATGCAAGTTCATGTTTATTTGCAAAATATAATTGGTTCTATGTCAAACATCGTTTGGGTTTCATAAACTATGCAAGTTCATGTTGAAATAGGATATATGATTAGATGTAAAAATTGTACATTTTGATGAATATATAACATGCTAGTTTTGTGGTCGATATTATGCCAAGTTAACATGTCTAAACACAAATTTGTATTTGCCTAAACTATGTCATTTCATATGTCACCTACTTAGTCATACTTTGATTCGAATGCAAGTTCACATGACCCATGTTATATGTTAGTTGAATCGCCAAATTGCAAGTTCATGCGCCACACACCTTTATGTATTACATGTTCTTGATTTCCCCTTTTCCTCACGTTTATAAAGTTGGGCTGAATTGTGACAAGCCCAACACATGTTATAACGTTGCGAACAAATGGGGGTAATAACGTTGGGTGTAAAATATGAAAATATATGTTGGCATGTTTGGCACATGCCAATGATTATGACACATAAGCGGTATGAATTGAAATACCCAAAAATAAAAGATATGACATTTACATATAGTTGAAAAGTAATAAAATATGTAAATTTAGAAAACACGATATGCTTAACCCGAGGTTGGATTGAGTTGTGATGTAAACCTGCCCGGACCCGCCCGACTGTCCAGTAGTCACAACAATACCTATCCAATGTGGGTGGTTAAGCATTGAGCCCACTAAGGAACTGAGGTTAGACTGAGCTACGGTGTAAACCTGCCCGGAACCGACCGGCACATCCAATAACTGTTGCAATAACTGTCTAATGTGAGTGGTCTGGTGCTCCTAAGAGGCTAAGGACAGATGGTAGGGTTAAGTTAGCTATAATACTTAACCAAATTCAACATGTTAACAAGAATTGATGGGTGGGGTTAGGTAAACACAGACACTTAACCACTTAACATGTTTGACTAGAAAATCCTGGTAACGAGGGACCCGTTTCAGCAGTAACCCAAAGTTAGGTATCAACGGTACCCTGAAACTAAGCAGGGTGGGGCACGATTACTGGGCTGATTGTAAGCGGTCAAACAACGGCGGTGGGTGCACAGTGTAGGTCTAACGGGGTGCGGGCGTGCACACACTCCGGAGCAGACAACCAGGACACTGGGGACACCAGTAGTATAACCTATGCCTTCTAGGATATGTGTCGGGGCCGCCACCATGGGTCTTGATACACCCCATGGTGGGACCAGCTTAGGTATCTACAATTCTTGGGGCCCGTATGACACATGTTAACGCGAGTAGGAGCCGATCTTTAATAAGAACGGGGATCACTCCACCCTCACCACGGGGGTGCCTGTTAGAATAAACTCAAGTAGGTGCAGAGATATAGTATGGGTGTGATAGTACATTGGACACTTCCTTAGCTTGTGACACTTTCCTATTTTTAGTTTACATCCATCATACCCTTTTCTTATTCACATATTGAAGAGTTACTAGATTTACTCAGGCTTTATGTCTGACCCTATTTTCTTTTCGTCTTCTTTTCCCCCCCCCCCCCCAGGTCCACAGGGAGGAAACAACTCAACTCAGTCAGGCTCTTTACAAGCACCAAGAACGTAGATGTATGATTTGGATCTTTCTTGCTCGGAAAATGGCTTTGGATATCACTATGGGGATTTTTGTCACTTTATTTATGTTTTCATGCTTCTTTAATAATCACGGCAGTTATGAGGTTGTAATGTTGGAAGTATTTTGAGACAATTATGGAAATCTTTGTTTGATACACGTATTGATGAAATAAAAGTTTGTTTGGTTTCCGCTGTTTAAAACATGTTTATTTATATTTGTCTTGAGTTCATCTTTGGATTTTACTTATAAACCTCCACCAAAGTTAAGGCATTCCCTTTGTGAGTGACCTTAATGGAGGTGGGGTGTTTCAGGAAACTTCTTAATCAACTCCTAATTATCCTCCCAAGTCGCATCACTTTCATCCCTTTGCTTCCATTTGACAAGAACTTGTGTGACTGGCCGGTTATTCTTAGGAACCATTCTTCGATCGAGAATCAATTCAGGTTCATATACTAATTCTTTAGTGTAGGATGGAACATCTTGTTGTATAATTACCCCATGACCATGCTGTTTTTTGAGCTGGGATACATGGAAGATGGGATGAGTTCTCACTCCTGAAGGCAACTTGAGTCTGTAGACTACGCTACCTGTTGACGGCAAAAAATGTCGTAAACACCAAAGATTCCAATTACTAGGAATAATTAACTTGGTCGTATAGACAAGGGCGGAAATAAAAAAATAACATAAGAGAATTATAGTGGTTCATCCTCGTGAGGGGCCTATGTCCACTTTCAAGCGTTGTTGGAATATTATTGATCACAAAAGGTTTCAAGATTGAAACCACCTCATGACATCTCATTACATTAGCTTCTAGGCTGTATGATGTCATCATTATCATATATGAGGTCATAATTGACATATGTTGTAAGATATAAGAAAAAGACAATTTTTCCCTTCTTCTTCCCCAAAGTGGAGATGCCATTAATGGAGCTCTCATGAAGGCTCAAGGTCTCAAATTCCAACCCCTTTGAAGTGTGAGGCCATGGGCTATTTATTGAAGAGGGGTTAGGTAGGAGTAGGTGGGAGTAGGTAGGAGTGATAAGAGACATGGTTAGTGCTAGTAATTTAGGTAGAAGTTACCGTTTATTTTGGTAGTGTAGGCCGATAGTTTACGTGAGTACGACTCTTGCTTTTGGTTTTTCAAGAAACGGTGTGGTTCTCATGTACACCCTGTCATTAGAAAGAAAGATGTTAGGCATGTAGCTTGTTTAATGTACCTGTGTAGGAATTGAATATGAATTAGTAAAGATCGCGATTCGTGTCGAGTGTTCGGATGTTCTTCTTATATTTTCCAGCGTCGTGTACTTGGATAAGTGTACTTATCGTTACACTTAACAAAAGAGCGATCGGGGGGCCACGCTCTCGGTCAATTATTCTAGAGGGGCGTGATTAAGCGCAGGCTTCTAGTGAGTTTCCCTTAGCTCAGGAAACCCGTAGTTTGCGAAGCCAGGCCGAGTGCCTGCTATATTGGGTTGCCCAGGGTTAATCCCAAGTGTAGCGAAGGCGTATGACGTCACGTTATGCGGTCTGTCCGGTGTGTTGCTCTACCATCGTTCATCCGATTGAGGCGAGCCGCATATGTCATTTATTCGCCTAAGAGGAGAATCCCGGATCATCATCCCGTAGGGCCCGATCGTGGCCATGGGCCACCCCTTAGCCTTGAGGGCTTCGGGGAAGAAACGATTTAAGGTCGGTCTTGGTGCTGCGCCAAGATTCGACCGACACCCGTAGCCAGGGGAGAAAATTACATTACTCCTAGATGGTTGTTGGGTGGCCCCAAGTTGCTTGGGACTTGGGCGTGGAACTATTTATCCCTCGCCTTAGCACAGGGCCCAGGTTCGAGTTCTTGTTTACTTATACTCGGTCACGCAATGGGCCGACGACTCGAGTAGCGTTGCCGACTCCTGTGCTCGGGGTGCCGGTCGTACCCAGTGTAGTTTGACCTTAAGCTTGGCTCGAGGTGCGGATGGATATTCTGTCTCCCGCACTTGGGGGTCGAGACGACGGTCGATTGTTCACATACAAGTTGGTTGTCAAGATTAATCAAACGCGTCATACACGGAGGAAACACATGGAAGAGGTAGAAAGTTGAACATCATTTCTACTAATAACTTTGGCAGTAATAGCCTTTACAATGCCTTGAATTGCTAGAAAATAAACATCGTTTGAAAGCGTAAACACTGTGCAATAAGTTACGTAAAGTAGCGGTGGAGATGTTCACTGTTCCATGCCCTTGGGAGTTCGGCTCCATCCACGATTGCGAGTTTGAAAGTTCCATCGCTGAGTCTTCGTTGTATGGAATATGGGCCTTCCCAACGAGGGGCAAGGCCTTTCGGTGGAGGAAAGACCCGTTTCAAGACAAGGTCGCCGATGTTGAGGTCCTTGTGACGGACCCTGGAATTGAAGTATCGGGCTACTCGTTGTCGTTGGGCGGCGACTCTGAGCACAACTTCATTCCTTCTCTCTTCTAGCAAGTCGAGTGATCCCAGAAGTAAATCTTGGTTTGTCTTTGGGTCGAAATAAGTAACTCGATGAGATGGAAGCTTGAGCTCGATAGGAATGACGGCTTCAGACCCGTAGGTAAGGGCGAAAGGAGTGTATCCGATTGCTGTCTTATGGGTGGTTCGGTAGGCCCATAGGGCTAGAGGAAGTTCTTCCACCCACTTGCCCCTAGACTTTTTCAGACGTTTCTTGATAATGGATTTGATGACCTTATTAACCGCTTCGACTTGTCCGTTGGCTTGAGGATGGGCCATTGCCGAGAATATTTTTTCGATGTTGTGCCGTTGACATAAAGCTTTGAATTCGATGCTCTCGAACAGAGTTCCGATCTCGGAGATGATGGCTTGAGGGACCCAATATCGAGTGATGATGTTGCATACGATGAAGCTGATCATTTTCTTGGTGGTGATTGCGGCGAGGGCTTCGACCTTTGCCCATTTGGTGAAGTAATCAACTACGATGAAAACATATCATGCCCCACCCCTGGCCATTGGGAGAGTCCCAATGATGTCGATTCCCCATATGAAGAATGACCATGGGCTGATCATTTGTGTCAATTCTGTAGGCGGGGCTCTCGGGATCTTTGAGAAGCGTTGGCACTTGTCGCATTTGCGAGTATAGTCTGCGGCGTCTTGATCGAGTGTGGGCCAATAATAGCCATGTCTAAGTATTTTTCTTGCCAAGATTTGTCCTCCAGTATGGTCACTGAACTCACCTTCGTGTACATTACTGAGCACTCGGGTGGCATCCTGATTCGCTACGCATCTGAGCAATGGGACAGAGAAACCCCTATGGTAGAGCACCCTATCCACAAGAACATAACGAGCCGATTGGAGGGTGAATGATTGCCTTTCCTTGTAGCTTTCCAGGAGGGTCCCATGCTATAGGTAATTCTTGATTAGCGTCATCCAAGATTCAGGTTCGGGTTCGGCGTTCATGGCCGCCTCGGTTTGTGCTTACTTGATACTCGGGAGTTGAGCACTTCGACAGGGGCAAACCCCAAGAGTTGCGGATCCTCGGAGCTTGCTAGCTTGGCTAGTGAATCTGCTTTTTCATTCCGTTCTCGAGGGATGTGTGTGATGACGAAGCGGCCGAAGTGGGTGAGTAATTCCTGAACCTGATCTAAGTACAGGGCGAGTCGTTCTCCCTTAGCTTGATATTCCCCTTGCACTTGACTCACGATGAGTTGTGAATTGGAGAAAATCTGGATTGTCTTTAGTTTGAGCTTGATCGCGATTCTAAGCCCGGCAGTCAAGGCCTCATATTCTGCTTCGTTGTTTGCAGCAGAGAAGTTTAATTTTAATGCATAGCATATCGGGCGTTCTTTAGGGGTGATGAACACGACTCCGACCCGGGAGCATTTTCTGTTAGAGGAGCCGTCCACGAACAATTTCCATTGATTGTTGGGAGCTTGAGCGTTTTCTACAGGAGCCTCCTCAGGGCTGTAAACTGTACGATGAAGTCAGCGAGGGCTTGTCCGAGGATGGCCCGACGGGGTATAAAGGCTATCTCAAACTGGCTTAGTTCCATACTCCACTTCTGTAGCCGTTCGGATGCTTCAGGTCGTTGTAGGACTGGTTGTAATGGATGATCGGTGAACACCTTTACAGGGTGAGACTGGAAATATGATCGAAGCTTCCGAGAAGAAATCAATAGAAAGAATGCCAGCTTTTCCAACTTCGGGTAGTTCTTTTCTGCTCCCGTCAATTGTTTGCTGATGTAGTAGACGGGTCATTGGATACGGTCCTCGATGCGGACAAAGGCTGAACTAATCGCCTACATGGAAACAGCCAAGTAAACATATAAGTCCTCGTGATCCACGAGCTTAGATAAGATAAGCGGTCGCTCTAAGTGATACAGGAGGTCCTCGAACGCGAAAACGCATTCTTGGGCCCACTTGAAGTTGCGTTTTCCTTTTCGAAGTAAATCGAAGAAAGGAATGCACTTGTCGGTGGCTTTAGAGACGAACCGACTTAACGTGACGACCTTTCCATTTAGACTTTGGACATCCTTGATGTTCTTGGGGATTTGGATGTCCCGAATAGCTTGGATTTTTCTGGATTGACTTTGATTCCTCGGGAATTGACGATGAAACCCAAGAATTTTCCTGAAGTGACTCCGAAGGAGCACTTTAGAGGATTGAGTTTCATGTCGTACCGGCGAAGGATATCGAACATTTCAGAGAGGTCATGGAAGTAGTCGCTGGACTCTTTTGATTTGACCAACATGTCGTCCACGTACACCTCCATGGACATTCCAATTTGGTTTTCAAAAAGATGATTAACCCTTCGCTGATAAGTGGCGCCGACATTCTTGAGGCCGAAGGGCATGACCCGATAAAAGTAAAGTCCAAGGTCTATTATGAAAGAGGTGTGATCCTGGTCACGAAGACTCATCGGGATTTGATTGTAGCCTGAGTAAGCGTCCATGAAAGATAGTAGCTAGTATCTGGCAGTTGAATCGACTAGTCGATCAATCTTTGGGAGCAGGAAGCTGTCCTTGGGACATGCCTTGTTTAAATCGGGGAAGTCAACTCATGTTCGCTATTTACCGTTGGATTTTTTGACCAGGACTGGATTGGAGACCCATTCGGGATAGTCGGCTTCGCGGATGAAGTTATTGTGGAGTAGACAGTCTAGCTCTTCCTCGAGTGCTTTGGGCCTCTCGGGTCCCAGAAAGCGGCGCTTCTGCTTGATTGGAGGCATTGTGGGATCGACACTTAAACAATGGCAAGCGACCGCGAGATTGATGCCTTTCAGATCGGAGTGCATCCATGTGAACACATCCAAATTTGCCTTCAAGAAATTTACAATATCTACTCTGATTGCGGGGTGAAGGTGTGATCCTATCTTTAGCATCATTATCGGATCGTCGGGATTAACTGGAACATCCACTATAGGCTCGACCAGAGTGGCCCTTTCATTTTCAGGCTCTTCGTCCTTCCACAGGTCAAGGTCACCGGAAAGACGACAGTGGTACCTAAGCCATGGCCCAGACGCCGCTGATTACTATGTAAAGACAGTTTTGGCGCAAGAAGGTGTGGGCATGACTTTGCCCTTGTCCTTATTGCGCGCATTCTTCCATTCCATTGCATAACATTCCCTGGCGCTTGCTTGATCGCCTCTAACAGTTCCAATCCCATTTTCTGTCGAGGATTTCATTAGGAGAGACCATGGCGACATGCAGACCCAAAACTTAGTGAGAAAAGGGCGTCCAAGGAAAGCATTGTAGGGGGAGTCAATGTCTATAACCATGAAAGTGAGGATTCGAACCCCGCTCTGATCCCCCTCGCCCAGTTCTATGGGTAAATCGATCATTCCCACTGGGCAACTAGAAGCCCTATTGAAGTCGTGGATCGTGGTGCGGCAAGGCTTTAGGTCCTTTGCTTCCTATTTCATCTGATCATAAGCAGCTTTGAAAATAATGTTGACCGATCTTCCCAAGTCAATCAATACTTTTCAGACAAAAGCAACACCGATTTGAGCTGTGATAACTAGTGGATCGGTGGTTGGGATTTCAACCCCCGTAGAATCTCTTTCGCGGAAAATGATGTCGTCCTGCATGGTTTTTTGGAGCTGGGATGGGACGGATTCGTCGGGAGTGGAGGAAGCTTCATAAGTAGCATGCTTTATGGAACTCACATACTCTTCCATTTTCCGAAAGTTGTCGTGTGTGGGGTAAGGTTTGCCACATATAGTGTTAATCATGATCACATGCCTTGGGTTAGATGGACCCGCAGCCGTCTTGACGGACGCCTGAGGTGCTGGCATCGGAGGCTTTGAATTTGTTTCGGGAGGAAAGGGTTCTTGGACATATTGCTCGAGTCGTTTCTCACGGATAAGCTTTTCGATTGGGTCCCTAAGCTGGCGGCACTCATTGGTATCATGCCCATACACGTCGTGGTATCGACAGTATTTCCCAGTATTTTTCTCATGGTCAGTTAATTCCCTAACGCGTGACTTCTTGTATGACAATGTGTTGTATGTCTCCAAGTAGATTGTTTCTAATTCTTCATTCAGTGGGGGTGTACGCCTCGAAGTCCCAGTAAGGACTGGGTCTCCTTGGCTCGATCGAGGCCTGACCATTGTTCTAGTCCCCTTGCCTACCATTGTTCGGCCTTTGCCTGCTGGTACCTGCCCCCTTGTTCTGATCAAAGGGCTTTCCGACTTGTTTTCCTCTAAGGTTGTTATTTGCAGTGTCCGCTTGGGGGTCACTGGGGCGACTTGTGGTGGAAAGTCGGTTCTGTCTTGCCTCCTATTGGCATAAGTACTGATCTGCCTTCTCATAGAAACGGTCTAGGCTTTTTGGCTGCTTCTGATCGATCCATGCCCCCAAATTCGGAAGAGGGAAGGGCATCTTTGGCTAACTGAAAGAGTATGATGCGAGGATCCGGATCCTCGACCTCAGTGAGGGTGATGTTGAACCGGGAGAAGTAGCTTTTGAGTGACTCGGCGGACCCTTGGTATAGGTTGGATGAAGTAAGGGCATTTTTTGGAGTTGGAAAATGCATCCTGAATTGTTTAACTAGTTCTGTCGCTAGCTGGCCGAAGTTGTTGATGGAATCAAGTGGGAGGCGAGAGAACCATAGTAAAGTGGTCCCTGATAAGAAGATTGGGAAGCACTTGCATTTGACAGGATCATTGCTCTGGCTTGAATCCATTTGCCATTCATACTAGTTCATGAAAGCACAAGGATTAGTAGAGCCATTGTAGAGTGGCATTTGTGGCATGTTGAAGTGTCGCGGCCACTTAGCTTCATTTACTCTTTTTGTAAAAGGGTTGCGCCTAATGTGCACCTCCCATGAATCGTGCACATTTCCTCGCATTTCCCTCATGATTCTTCGAACCATGTTGGGAAGATAAGTTGGATGAGAACCGCCATTGGGATCCATGGATTTCGGCGAGGATCTAGAGTTCTGTTGCGAGGACGTCTTCGATGATGTATGTCCGGGTTGTCTTCCTCCATGTCCTCGACGTCTATAATCGGATCATGTTCTGGAGGAGCGTGGGCCGCTGGAATAGTAGGTCCATTGTCTCGATGGGCAACCATTGGGTTTTATCGAGGAAGGGGCTGGTTGATCGGACCCGGTCCATCATTGATGATCAAGCGTGAGCGATCTTGGTGTTGTGCCCCCTCGTTATATGTGACTGTAGTTCGGTCGGTGTTGCCGTTGGCGTGGCTATTGTCGTTACCGTTGTCGAGAGCGTTGGTGTGGACGACGACGTTGTTTATGAGGCTAAACCTCCTTCTCTGATGTGGGGCTTTTGACTCAGAGGAAGACGTTTCCGAGAAAGTAGGTCGAGGTCGAGCGTTGTTCCGAGTTAGTCGAAGTCGACCGACGACGCGCTGACTTTCTTGAAGTTGTCGCATAAGGTCGATGTTATTCTTTAATGCTTGATTGAGCTCGACCGCCGTGTTCTCATATTTTTCACTAAGCGCGCGATCTGAGCTTTTGTTGCGGGCGCTACGGGGTCCACAGCAGGAGGGACATTTTCATTAGTGGTCGGGATATCCGCTGGCTGAGGCTATTGAGATGTTCCGGCTTCGGCTGAAGAGCTGATCATTGCGTTCTTTGGTCGCTTTGCCATTGTAAGTGAACTCGGCGGCTGGTTAAGCTGAAGTACCTAAAGCTCGTCGGAGGTCGAGATGGCAACGTGCGACAAAGGCGCAAAAATCCGAGTTTTCTCTGTGAAAGCACCAAATGTTGACAGCAAAAAATGTCATAAACACCAAAAATTCCAATTACTAGGAATATTTAACTTGGTTGTATAGACAAGAGAGGAAAGCATAAAATAACACAAGAGATTTATTGTGGTTCAGCCTCGTGAGGGGCCTACGTCCACTTTGAAGCGTTGTTGGAATATTATTGATCACAAAAGGTTACGAGGTTCAGACTACCTCATGACATCTCATTACATTAGCTTCTAGGCTATATGATGTCATCATTATCATATATGAGGTCATAATTGACATATATTGCAAGATATAGGAAAAAGACAATTTTGCCCTTTTCTTCCTCAATGTGGAGTTGCCATTAATGGAGCTCTCATGAAGGCTCAAGGTCTCAAATTCCAACCCCTTTGAATTGTAAGGCCATGGCCTATTTATAGGAGAAGGTTTAGGTAGGAGTAGGTGGGACTAGGTAGGAGTAGGTAAAAATAGGGGACTACATGCAAAAATTCGCACCCGCCACTTGCACCTGCACAAAATTCGAACTTGGCTCTAGGTCCGAAATATCGCACCTACTAGGTGCGAAATTTCACACCCTGCTAGGTGTGAATTCCGCCTCCCAGGGGGCGCGGGGACCATAGATACAGGCGCTCGGGGCTTGTGGATCCTTCAGGATTTGAGGCCTCGGTTCGGAAATGCGTTTTAGGTGCTGCGAGGTTTTGAGCGACACGGTCCCTTCTTGATCCTGTTTCCCTCACTCCTAGGCTCCTTGGCCTTGACTCCATGCGATGGGTTGAGTTAAGCATGTCCTGTGTACTTTTGGGAACCGGACCAAAAGGCCGGTTAACACTACCTATCTTCTAAGTGATTTGGTATGGACAATAAAATTTAGGTGAGAGCTTGGTTGTTTTCAAGTTACTTACATAAATTTGTCAGTAGGGTTGCAATTTTAGATAGACCCAGTTGTCTACTTCTAAATTTCTTTTGGTTCTATGAGCGTCTACAAATTTCTTGGCTCTTTCATGTGCTAATTGCAAACTATCTTTAAGCATTCGGATCATAATATCTCTGGAGAAAATCTCATGTTCGACTTGAGGCACCTTGGCAGTGTGAGGGATATATGAAAGTAATGAAGGAGGTGTGACTCCATACACAGCAAAGAAGGGTGTAACATTGGTGAAGCTATGCTAAATCGTGTTATACCAACATTTAGCCATAGGTAACCAATGTGACCATTCGTTGGGTTTGTGACAAACAAAGCAATGTAAGTAACCTTCCAACGTCTTATTAACAGCTTCCGTTTGACCAACCATTTGAGGATGGTAGGCCAAGCTTAGGTTAAGTATGCACCCCTGTAGCTTAAAGAGTTCTTACCAGAAAACACTCGTGAAGATAACATCTCGATCATTAATGATGTTTTTTGGCAACCCATGCAGCTTAAACACCCCTTCAAAGAGTATTTTGGCAATATCCTTAGCCGTATAAGGAAGCTGTAATGGGAAGAAGTGAGAATATTTGGTGAGCCTATCAACTACTACATAAATAACGGTGTGTTTCTGGGTTTTTGGCAATCCAATAACAAAATTCATTGATATGTCGGTTCAAATAGCTTCGGGGATAGGCAAGGGATTCAACAACTTAGGTAGAAGTGTGTTTTCACTTAACACATTCTCTCACATATTTCTCTACTTCTGATTTCATTCCCTTCCAATGAAATACTTGCTTCAGCCTACGCTTTGTCTTTCTCGTACCTGCATGACCTCCTGATGGTGTTGAATGAAATTCCTGAAGTATGATGTCAATGACTGTAACGACCAGGATTTTTCGGCTATTTGAATTTGAATATTTAAATTTATTTTAAATATTATATTTGGAATATTAATGGATTTTTATATTGAAATCATTAATTAAACGATGACTGAAGTTTATATTTATATTTAAAACGAACTCAAAATGGCGCGACAGTTCGTAATACTGAATTTTGAACTTCAATTGAATATACATAATCCGTTTTTAGTCGGAATTCTGTGAAACAACAAATGTTAGGATCTTATTGATGATAATTTTCTAATGGAAGAGAAAAATCGAAATTTTATCTTATAAATTGTAAGTTATGTCCAAATCAAATTTTCAAATAGTCGCTATGGAAATCGTTTATAAAATATAATGTTTATTTAATAAATAAAATAAGAATTTTTATACATTTGAATATCGTTTAACTCCAAACCGTTAATTTTGAGTTATAATTTCATATTTGTTGAATTTGTAATGATATAGTATTTTATTTGGAAATATTCGATAATAATAATTTATTATTATTTAATTGTTTTGGATTTAATTTATAATTTATCAATATTATATAAGCCTTATAAATAGATTTTTTCCAAACGACCTCCATTTTTGGCAAAAAAAATGTTATTGAGATACGTGATGTTAGTTATTGCGAGATTTCTAGTTTGGAGCCAATTGGAGTTATTTTGTTGGTAAGCGAAATTTAAACGTGAACCGATAAATTAAAGTAATGTCTTTGTGCAAATGGAGTCGGTTTTCAACGGAATCAATTTTATTGAAACTGGAACATCGAGACATAATGGCATCTATTTTCGTTATTTTTAGAATTCATAGGTGTCAATGCGAATTTAACGGTCCATATTAAATTGCGGTAGCGATATAGAAACAAATCTACCCCAACTCTAAAAAAAGGACAGGACACTATTGCTTTTTTCTTTTTCTTTTTCCACTGTCCTATTCACATGCCTAATGCCCTCTGCTTTCACAGCTAGAAACGAAACCGTGCCAACAAAGTGAAAGAAAGAAAGAAAAAAATTCAAATTATTTCCTTGGCAGCCAAACTGTCTTATCGTACTTCCCACGTAACCGTACCTACCACGTTTCCTCCTCCCTATATAATCGCACCTTCTAGTTTACTGCTTTCCTCTATTTTATTCCAACTTCCCTCTCAACAGTTGAAGGTCGAAACAAAATATATATGTATATGTGTGTATATATATAAGAGTATTTATATGTATAAATATATAGCGGGCTATTTTTAGAGTAACGTATAGGATACAACGAATTTTAAGTTCATCCATTTTGAACTGAAGCCTGGAGCCAAACCGTGAAGGAATGGGAGGCGGTTGAGTGATGGTTGAGGTTGAGGTCGGCGCACGGTTTTGGAGGGGTCAGAGCCGACCATAGGTGGCGGAGGGGATGGTGCAGTTCACTGTCGATGAGGAGCTAAGCATAAAAAAAGAGAGAATAATGAAACTGGAAGGGTGGGATGCTCGACCAGGTGTACGCGAAGAATGAGAACAACATGGGAAGATCGGAGGAAGTGGGTGCAGAAGATTTGTGGTCCAGTGGGGTGTTGACAGGAGTAGGAGGTGCTCTGGGCGCGGGCGAAGTGGGGGTGATGATCCGACGTCAGGGGTCTAGGCATTATGGCGTCGGAGTGATTGGAGAATGGCGAGCCACGGTGAATGGGGAGGTAGATTAATGGAGTTAGGTGGTACGACAGGTTCGTGATGGGATGTGTGAAGCCATCGTGGTGGTGGAGCTGCATTCTTTTGTTTGGTTTCGGGAAAAAAGTAAAGCAGAATGAAGTTGGGGAAGAAATATATGGTTCGAAAATACATAGGAGCAGGTGAAGATTACTTGCCTAATTTTAATCATCATTACATGCCTAATACGTGATTACATGCCAAACAAAGATTTAAACGTGCACCTAATAATGTTTTATATTATGCCTTAAACTCTTTAGACATGCCAAATTAGTAGGACATCAGGCAGAGAAAGGCACGGCCTGTTAAGTGGTTAACAAGTTAACTATCAGATTTAGACTTTTTTTAGAATTGTTGTTTTAATTGGAATATTTTACACAGAAACGTGAATGGAGCAGTGAGTTTTTGAAAAAAATTATCATGCCTAATCACTAATTTAAAATAGCTGATTGTATTCCATATATATATATATATATATATATATATATATATATAAGTTTGAGATACGGATTCGAACAAAAAATAAGGGCATAAATAATTTTGAGGCTTTTTATAATTGTATTGTTGGTACCTAGTTATGTGACTGAGAATACCTAAGACTGTTAGAACATGGCCGATTAGTCAAAGTAGTTAAGGTATAATTAAGGTAAAATAAATATTTAGATAAAAGTTTAATTAATTTAAATTAAAAATTTAGCGTATAATTTGTGTAACGTTCCCATTTATTAATAGAATACAAAAAAAAAACCAAGGGACATTGGAATCGTCTTGACAAGCGCTTTCTTTTAGAACAGAATTGGATGCGTTTGGATGCAGTTGGAGTTTTCAGTTGAATTAAATGCATGTTTAATTTAACTAAAAATTAGTCGTTATCTCGTCGAATGGAAAACAAGGTGAGTTAAACTCACTCAGTTATCCCACTTATATTTGATATAAGTCGGGTTTATGTTTGTGTGTTTTGTTTGCTATTGGTTGAATGATTTGATGATTGTTTACATATATACTGGTTATTTTATATAATTGATTTGAATTAAACATTCGTTTAATTTAATCGAAACTAATCGTTATTTTTAATGATTATTTCCAATGGAGGTAACTTACCTTGTTTGTTACGTTTGTAATAATATAAACGTTTGAAATTGAATTGGATGCTTGAATTGTTGATAGTTGATCGTTACCAGTTGAATTAACTATTCATGTTTATTATATGGTCGTATTGAATGGATTAACCGATCGAATACAGGGAAGAACAGGTTGGAGGAAATCCAACCAGATTCCTCAAAATTTACTGTTTATTTCATGTTATATTACATATACTGTTTAACCAATCTGATTGGATGCTTGATTGATCATTGATTTTTGAACCCAAATTCACCATTTGTTCATTATTAACCAATGGGCAATATTGGTTGAGAAATTAGCAGTAGATGGCCTAAAATACACACCATTTTATAAAGATTGATTTACCGTTAAGTAAATCAATAGTAATGAAGTTATAGAATTTATTTTATATCTGAGGATAGATTTTGAATTATATTAAACAAAGTTATAAAAAGGAAATAAATATTTATATTTATGATTTAAGTTTGTAAGAACCTATTAAATGATTTACAAAGCAAATTCTTATATTAATAAGACTGATAAGCAAGTGTGCAGGAATTAACGTAACGATTTATGCTGAGATTAATTGTTTTTAAGAAACGATTTAAAATAAGAGTATTTTGAAATAGATTATTGTTTATTTAATAATAGTCGAAGTGAATGAGATTCTTTAAATTAATTATTAATTTAAAATGAAAAGGCAAGTTAGAGTTAATCAACGAGTTAATCATGTTTTACAATTGACCAAGCCATCTGTTTTAACAAAAATTAATTATTAAATTAAATTAATTTGTGCCGCTTAATCTAATGGAACAATTTAGCGAATGGTGTTTAACTTAATAAGAATTAAAAAGGAGATTGGATATTTATTCCAGTCATTTGAGTAAGTAATCGAAGATTAAAATGAAACATAAAATTTAAAGGAAGTTTGTGAATGGTTTTATATTCAAAACCGAGTTTGGTAAATTAAGAGATTTTAAGAGAATACGTTATGCTTAAAATAAATGTTACTTAATATTTGAATTAAATAAAGGAAATGAAGATGGGAAAGGGTTTTATATTAAAACAAAGTTATAAATGGGTTTATGGAAAGAGAGGCGAATTTAAAGCATGAATTTAAAATTAATGTTACTTAATAATGGCATTAAGTGAATTGGATGAGATTTGAAATAAGATTTCCCAAAGGGAAGGATTGGAAGGATTCTAAAAGGGGTTAATTTGATTGAATTTGGTAAAAGATTTAGTAATAGGATTCGTAATTAAAATCCAGATAATGAAACAAATAGTTTAAAGAAGTTAAAGTTTAAAAGTTGGTGTTTTAAAATAACAATATATTTAAAAAGGAGATTTCAAAAGTAAGAAAGTTGTATAAAACTGCATTTTTAATCAAATAGTGAAGTGGTATTTGTTGGTATTAGAATGAGTGTTGATTTGTGAGTTACAACTCGTATCTATCTTAAGATAAGTACGTTGTTGATCAAGGTCTGAGAGGTAATTAAAATATGCCAACTTGAACAACTTCATGATTACCTGAGGATGATATTAGTTGTAAATGATAAGGATGTTAGAAGAGATTTATTATGCGAAATAATAATGCAACGTTATCTGAACTATGCTTAATAGTGTACGAACACTAACGGTTAATAGTGTGTGTTCTAAACTATGCATCCAGCATAAATCACAACAAACATCAACCATCATTAACCACTAATAATCCATCACTATATTTAAATTAGTCTAACCACTAATTAAATACATAAATTATGGTTAAAGATTTCTCACCAAACAACTTTCTAATCTTCACGGTAGGCGAGCCTAGCTGAGTGAACCGTCAGACAGTATTTCAGTGCACCATCTTCTTCACCAAAATATATATAATATAATATACACTAATCTCTCTCTCTTTATATTATAAGAGGAGGAGGAGCAGATGACTACGAACTTCGGCAAGGTGGTGGTGGAAAAAAGGAAACTTATGCCATGGAAACCATGGCCATAAGCTTTAAGAAGAAGATGGAAAGGAGGAAATGGAATGGAATGGTATTTTTTTTTTGGAGAAAATGCCTCCTTTTATAGGAATGGAGGGTTAAAGAAGTGATGACACATTAGGGGCAAGTGGAAGGAATGCATGGAAGGAGGCATGCAAAAATGCAATTGTCCTTACACTTGTCTTAAGGAGAAAAGGTGAACTTTTGGTAGCACCCTTAAATGCTATGAAAACTAAGGGTAACACTTAATTCTAATGGTACTAATTCATGTTACGGTTTGACAAATCTAATCGAACGACAAATAGTATAATAAATCCAAACTCATTAATATTTATAATTCAAGTAAAATCTATTATATAACTTATCAAAATTATTAAATATTATTAACCATATATATTTATGTCAAATTCGAATTAAGTAATAAAAATTCCAATTTTAAATTGGTTAAAAATTCTGGATCATTACAATATGAAATGGTATTTCCAGAGTAAAAGAAATAAAAAAGAGATTTGTGAAAATATGACGATATTTTTGAAGAATGATATGAGAATTTGAAAGTGTCTTTTGTAAAAGAATACATGACGAATATTATTTTCAAATAATGAAACAAAGGATATTTTATAACGATTGTATTTACGAATGATAAGTTGAATCGATTTCCCGAGTATAGATAATAAGAAATGTCGTGGTCAATGTTTTGAAATGATAATTAAGCGGAAAATTGGATATGATTATAAGATATTTTCTAAGTATTACAATGAAATGATTTGAGAATATTGGCTTATTAAAATAAGAAGTGAATAATGTGTTTGAAGTTTTAGAAGTTTAATTAACCATTTGTAAATTATTTTTAATTAAAAATGCCAAGTGACGTTGTGTACTCAACCAGTAGATCCATTTTATTTTGTTTATTAGATAGTTAAATGACCGACTATCAAAATCTTGCCCATACGATTGTTGGTACAGAAAGACCGGGATCGAATTTATATTCGAAAACCTTTCCGACCAATAAATACGAATACGTGGAAGATGTTAATCAAGCTAGAGTAATTAAAGACCGTGGATCTTCATAAAATGGTAGAATTATTTACATTCTCTGGATGATCTCCAGAGATATACTATGATTTTATCGTGGTTGGAATCTACGGATTCGCAAGGACTTCTCGCTACTGATTCTCAGGGTGATTCCTAGGATGCAGTAGGAGGGTGCCTTCGGTTCATCCTGTTCCTGGGTGACATGTATGGATGGATGTCTGACAGAGTATTTCTAGAAATGTTTTGTATTGTATTGACTGATTGGTTCGAGTTAAACTGGCAAATTGATACAATATTATTTTGTAAAGAGGGTAAATGAAATAATTTTACCCAACTATATTTTTATATAGAAAAGAAATACTATTTTTTTAAATTATTGAAGTATTGGTTTGTTGGATTGATTTGAATAGGAATTCAAATGGAATTGTAAATCTGAAGAGTTTAATTAAACCAGAAGAGAATTTAAAATATTGAATTTGTGAATAGGAGTTTAAATATATAATTAAACAAATCAGAATTTAACTTTAACTAAGTTAAATAAATTTGAAAGGAAAGTGGAATAATTTGGATATGTCGGCTGTTGATTGTTTGTTTATTGAATGATTGGTTCGTTAGATAATAAAATTCGTTAACAAAAATGAATTGAAAAACTAAGAAATAAATTCCAAAATAATGAATTTGAATAGAACCAAATATGAAATGAAACTAAGTGATTTAACCCTGTAATGGTTATTTGCATGGTATATTGAGTTATGTGTAGAATGGAAGGAACATGAGCAGTTAGGGCTATGCTTGGTGATTAGAGTTTGGTTGCCCGACAAATAGGAAAATATTAATACATAAAGTGGGTGATTGATTTTATGCCTCTGGGTTGGGTAGCCATTTGGATTTTATTTTCTTTTTGATCGATATGAGAGGCCCGGAGAGGCGTTTGTAGTTGTTTGAATTGAATAGTACAGGGGCGGTGCTAGCGAATTTTTCAAATTTTTTTAATGCTTGGTATATACTTTGATAAATTTTTAAATTAATTTTTGGTAGTAATTGGGTTTGCAGCATTGTTCTTAAGTATTAATTTCGAGGATGAAATTCTACTAAAGGGGGAAGAATGTACCGACCCGGATTTTTCGGCTATTTGAATTTGAAATATTTAAATTTATTTTAAATATTATATTTGGAATATTAATGGATTTTAATATTGAATTCATTAATTAAACGATGACTGCAGCTTATATTTATATTTATATTTAAAACGAACTCGAAATGGCACGACAGTTCGTAATATTGAATTTTGAACTTCAATTGAATATACAGAATCCGTTTTTAATCGGAATTCTGTGAAACAAGAAACGTAAGGATCTTATTAATGATAATTTTCTAGTGCAAGAGAAAAATCAGAATTTTATCTTATAAATTTTAAGTTATGCCCAAATCAAATTTTCAAATAGTCGTTATGGAAATTGTTTATGAAATATAACGTTTATTTAATAAAATAAATAGGAATTTTTATACATTTGAATATCATTTTAACTCCAAACGTTAATTTTGATTTATAATTTCATATTTGTTGAATTTGAAATGATATATTATTTTATTT
Source organism: Allium sativum (assembly GCA_030737875.1). Taxonomy (NCBI): domain Eukaryota; kingdom Viridiplantae; phylum Streptophyta; class Magnoliopsida; order Asparagales; family Amaryllidaceae; genus Allium; species Allium sativum. Next base: position 914,943,645 of record CM060913.1, read on the forward strand.
GGAAATATTCGACAATAATAATTTATTATTTAATTGTTTTTGATTTATTTTATAATTTATCGATATTATATATGCCTTATAAATAGCCTTTTTCCAAACGACCTCCGTTTTTGGCAAAACAAATTTTATTGAGATATGTGATGTTAGTTATTAGGAGATTTCCAGTTTGGAGTCAATCGAAGTTATTTGTCGATAGGCGAAATTTAAACGTGAATCGATAAATTAAAATAACGTCTTTGCGTAAACGAGTCGGTTTTCAATGGAATTAATTTTATTGAAACCGGAACATCGAGGCATAATGGTGCATTTATTTTTGATATTCTTAGAATTCATAGGTGTTAATGCGAATTTAACGGTCTACGTTAAATTGCGGTAGCAATATAGAAACAAATCTACCCCAGCTCTAAAAAAGGGGGGACGCTCTATTGTTTTTTTCCCTTTTTCCGCCGTCATATTCACGTGCTTATTGCCCTCTGCTTTCACAGCTAGAAATGAAACTGTGCTGGCAAAGTGAAAGAAAGAAAAAATTCAAATTATATCCTTGACAGCCAAACTGTCTTACCGTGCTCCCCACGTAACCGTGCCTATTCGCACCTTCTACTTCACTGCTTTCTTCTATTTTATTCCAATCTCCCTCTCAACAGGAAAAGGTTGAAAAAAATATGTAAAAAAAAGAGTGTGTGTATATATATATATTTAAATATATAGCGGGCTATTTTTAGAGTATCATGTAGGATACAACAGTTTTTAGTTCATCCATTTCGAACTGAAGCCTAGAGCCAAACCACAAAGGAATGGGAGGTGGTATAGTGTTGGTCGAGGGGGAGGTCGACGCACGGTTTTGGCGGGGTCAGGGTCGACCATAGGTGGCGGTGCAGACGACGTAGTTCACTGTCGATGAGGAGTTGAGCATAAAAAAATGAGAGAATGAAACTGGAAGGAAGGGATGCTCGAGCAGGTGTACGTGAAGAATGAGAACAGTATGGGAAGATCGGAGAAAGTAGGTGCAGAATTTTAGTGGTCCAGTGGGGTGTTGATAGGAGGAGGAGGTGCTCTGGGCACTGGCTAAGTGGGGGTGATGATCTGATGTCAGGGGTCTAGGCATTATGGCATCGGGGTGATTTTAGAATGGAGCGCCGCGGTGAATGAAGAGGCAGATGAATGGAGTAAGGTGGTACGACGGGTTAGTGATTGTAAGTGCGAAGCTAGAAAGGTGGAGCTGCATTCTTTTGTTTAGGTTCGGGAAAAAAATAAAGCAGAATGAAGTTGGGGAAGAAATATATGGTTCGAAAATACATAGGAGCAGGTGAAAATTACTTGCCTAATTTTAATCATCAATACATGCCTAATACGTGATTATGTGCCAAACAAAGATTTAAATATGCGCCTAATAATGTTTTATATTATGCCTTAAACTCTTTAGACGTGCCAAATTAATAAACATTAGGCAGAGAAAGGCACCGCCTATTAAGTGGTTAACAAGCTAATTAGCAAATTTAGATTTTTTTTTAGAATTATTGTTTGAATTGGAATCTTTTACGCAGAAAGGTGAATGGACCTGTGAGTTTTTGAGAAAATCTAGCATGCCTAATCGTTTATTTAAAATAGCTGATTGTATTCAATATATATATATATATTTATATATATATTTATGAAAATTTGTAATTATTATTGCAAATACCAATCATATACTTCATTTATATGCCTCATCAAAACCTTATGTCCCCCTAATCTATATGGGTACCACATAAGGAAATAGAGCACATATAAAATCCATATATTGACATTACATCATCAAAACCTCTATAACCAACAATACAACCAGCCCAACATCAACACGACTAAAACAAACCAACATCAACACGACTAGAAAACAAAAAAACAAAAAATATACATAATCTCAGCCTGTATCTAAAAGTTCAACACCCCACTGCCTCAAGAAATCTTCATTAACCATTGATCTTTTCGCCTTTGTAACATTTTTATTCACCAAGTATTTGATTTCTCCTTCTATCATCTGCAATCTTATCTCTTTTGCAACTTTGCTGTCATTAAAAACTTTCACATTTCTCTCTTGCCAAATCTGATAAATAGCCACTGTGTATACTGCACATGCTATGTCAAACATCTGGTTTTTACACTTGAAAATATTTGGTATCTTCAATGCATCCTCCTCCAAATGACCCACATCCATAACATCAAAACCAAGTTTGCACATCAGAGAAGACCAAATAAACCAAGAATATTCACATTGGAAAAAAAGATGACTTACAGTTTCTTCATCATTGTTGCAAAGAAGACATCCAATCCCCTTGACAATACCAAATCTTCTTAGCCTCCCTCTTGTATTCAATCTGTTGCTTACAGTTAAGAAAGCAATCATAGACATTCTCTTTGAATTCTTTTTTATTCCAAATTACTTTGAAAAACTTTTTAACTGGTTGCCTACACCTTTCTTTAGCCCATGCATTGTGAAATGAAAATTGACAGTCTTTACCCCATTCATAAAAGTCTTCAGAAGCATCAGTTTTAACCTTTACTTGATTAATAGTTTCTTGGATTTCAATTGTAGCAGGATGAAAATTTCCTACTAATTTACCTTCAGAAACTATACAAGAAACCAAATCATCATTTCTACCAAGTATTTGTAATCTGGATAGAGCAATAATATCAACTAAGCATCTAGCATGAATCCAGGGTTCATACCATAAAGAGGTTGATGCACCATTAACAATAGCTTTATTAAAAAATTGTCTACCAGAATTTCTAAGCCTTAACACTGTTTTCCAAGGGCTTGAGGCATTATTATCAACATTTAAATTCCAAAATTGCTTACCCCAACAGTATTTTCTCTGCATCCATTGACTCTATAATGTTGAACTTGTTAAATATTTCCATAGTATTTTAATTCCAGCTGCTCTCTTCAAATCTGAAAAAGATTTTAATCCAATACCACCTTCTAACTTTGGTAAACAAAGATTTTCCCATTTTATCTTGTGTGCAGCGCCTCCCCAAAAAAAATCAGAACATAACATATGAATTTATCAATCACATGCTCAGGTAATTGATATACAAACTACCAATATTAAAGAGAAAAGTTGCTCAACCTGTCTTGTAGAGAAATGTGAATAATAGAATCATGAAATCTTCTTCTAAAGTAACAGACAATCAGGGGTGGAATAAGGTCATAAATAAAAAGAAACAAATGTGGATGAGAAAGGAAAAGGATCTTAATGCTGAAAAGACAAATGAATTGCAAAATGATATTGAAGAGCTAGTGGAAATAGTTGGTGGTGGTAATAAGGGACTAGATAAAGAGACAAATAATGAAGAGAGTATGGATATTAGTTTGGATTTGATAAATAGGAATAATCAAAATGTTGTAATTGCAGATGAGCAAGGCAATCTCAATATTTGACCTAATGATTTTGAGCATATTCTAAATGATGCTGTAGCAAAAGAATTTCATGTGAACAATCCTTTTTCCATTCTCAATGATCATGAGGATGATCTACCCTCAAAATTGCCAGCTACCAACAATGCAGCCAATGTTCTCAGTGGTAATACTTCAAATTTGCATTCAACTTTCAACTCTTTTTCAACCTCTGTTATTCAAGCTCAATCATGTTCTGCTACTACTTCCACTGATTGTTCATTTTCATCATCAGCTCCCATTATCATTCCTGCATTCTCCAACTCCTCCACTCCTACCATGTCCTGTGCCTCTTTGTTTAGTTCACAATCTCCCTCTAATTCATCTATCAATATCAATGTTCATACATCATCTCCTTACTCTCACCTAACACTCCCTCCTCATGTTATCTTACCTCCACCTGCTATTGTTAGTTCCACTACATCTCAACATCTCAGAATACTTCATCTTTAGTAGCAGATTTTTCCACTTTTGGGAGTAAAAAGAAAACTAGAAGGAAAAAGAAAATCAATTCAAAAGAGAATGTTCCCCCGATGATGACTTAAATGATGGCAAGGAATTTAGTTCTGATGATGTTTTACCATTCAGCAGCACTAAAGTTTCTTCCACAAGGCATACCAGAAGTCATCCCAATGTCATGTTCAATCCACTTCATCATTTATGATTAACTCTATCTGTTTTTGGAATATTAGAGGTGATAATTTACCCTCAAAGCAAAGTGAAATAAAGCATTTATTAAAGGAAAACAATATCCAGTTGATGTGCATATCAGAGAATAAACTAGATATTTTATCTACTGAGAAAGCAGCAAAATTCATTGCTCCTTCATGGTCTTTTGATCACAATTTGGCTGCAGCACCATTTGGTAGGTTGCTAACTATTTGGCATCCTGGTTTTTTCAATCTTTCTAAAAATTTTGAAACCGATCAATTCATTCATTACAAATGCACTTTCCTTCCCACTAACTCTTCTTTTTTCCTCACTTCTGTTTATGCTTACAACTCTCTATCTTCTCGAACATCTTTTCTTGATTCTGTTAATTCTCTAAATCCATCAAATGATCCATGGATTCTTGGAGGGGATTTCAACTGTATGTATAGTGGCTCTCAAAAATTTGGTGGTTGCCCTCTTACTTTGAAAAATATTGCTCCTTTAAATCAGATGGTCATTAAATCCTCCTTAACCCTGCTCAATCTTATGGTCTTTTATACACCTAGTCTAATTGTGCTCGTCATGGTCAACCCACATTGTGTAAGCTTGATCATATATTTGCCAACTCATCCTTTCTTGATCTCTGGCCTAATTCTTTTTATCTTATTCCCTCTCCTATTCTATCTGACCACTGTCCTTTAGTGTTTCATTGGGGGAATGAAGATTCTATTGACTTGGGTATTAAATCTTTTAATTTTTTAATTTTTGGTGTAATCATTCTGGTTTTTCCGAGCTTTTTTTGCAGGTATGGAATGGTAGTTTCAACATGAATCCAATGATAAATCTGCTAAAAAAGATGAAGTCTCTCAAAAGCAAGTTAAGAGTTGGTCTTCAATACATTTTGGTAAAGGATCTTAAAAATCAGACTCTATCAGATTGGAACTTGACAACATTCAAAGAGATTTACAGCAAAGGCCTTATGACCTTCTTTTGAATCAGATGGAAAAGGATAAAAGATAGCAACTTCAACAAATGTTAGAAATGGAATTACAAGCATTAAGGCAGCAAGCTTTTATCAGACGTGAATTAGAAGGGGATAGAAATACCGGGTATTATCACAATTCCATTAAGATTAATAGAGCCAGGAATCACATTTTCATGATCAAGGATATGAATGGTTTAGTACACAGTTCTAATGATAAAATAAATGAAGCTTTTGTGAATTATTTATCTTCCATTCTTGCCAATTCTAGTGCTCTCGAAGTCAATATAAATCCTCTTTATCATATAATTTTGCCAACCATTTCCTATAAACAATCTGAGAAGTTGATCACTTTAGTTACAAAGGATGAGATCAAATTAGCTGTTGACAATTTAGATCCCAGTAGTTGTGGAGGACCAGATGGCTTCAATGCATTTTTTATTCAGAAAAACTGGGGAACTATTGGTGAAGACATTTCAACAGCAATTTTACATTTCTTCATCACTAATATTCTCCCTTCAAGTTGGGCTTCTGTTTCTGTTTCTGTTTCTGTTTTTGTTTCTGACTTCAGACCCATTTCATGTTGTAACATTTATTACAAGATCATATCCAAAATTCTTGCTAATAGAGTTCAAGCTGTATTGCCAGAGATCATTTCATCTAACCAATCTGCATTTATTCAAGGAAGATCCATATCAGATAATATTTTGTTAACTCAGGAACTTCTCTATGGTTACAATAGAAAAGGAATATCTCCAAGATGTATGTTGAAACTTGATATTAAAAAAGCTTTTGATACAGTTGCCTGGAGTTCAATTTTCGCAGTATTAGCCAAGATGAACTTCCCAATTCCTTTTATTGCCTGGTTGCATTCATGCATTACTTCTCCAAGGTTTTCAATAGCTCGCAATGGGAAATTACATGGTTATTTTAAAGGTACACAGGGAGTAAGACAAGGATGTCCTTTATCAGCATATATATTTATCATGATTATGGAGCTTCTCAATTCTTTGCTGATAGAAAAAGTCAAAAGCAAGAGTCTGGAATTACATCCTAAATGTAAGTCTCCCATGATTACTCATTTATTATTTGCAGATGATTTAGTTTTGTTTACAAAACCATCTGAAAATAACATACAATGTATCATGGACACTTTACATTCTTTCTATATGATCACTGGTTTGCAAATCAACTTAAGCAAATCTCACATCCTTATTGCTGGTTTGTCTGATTCTTTGAAAATTGATTTGATTGAAAAATCTGGTCTTAAGGAGATGCCTATGAATTCTACATATTTGGGTCTTCCCTTAATTAGCTCTCGGATCTCTAAAGATAATTGCCTTCCTCTCTATGAAAAATTGTTTCTAAACTTCAACAATGGCCTTCAGGCAGTCTATCCCAAGCTGGTAGGTTGACCATAGTGCAGTCTGTAGCATTACCATTCACAACCTACTAGACAAGGCACTATGTTTTACGCTCTAAGTTAATTAACATGATTATTAGTGCACTTAATAAGTTCCTATGGCATGGTGACCCTTTTTCCAAAAAGATGATTCCTATTTCTTTTTTCAAATTGTTTGATGATAAACTGAATGGTGGCTTGGGAATCATCAATTTATCACTCTGGAATAAATCAGCTATTGCAGCTTATATTGACAAGTTATATTCTAAGGATAACTGTCTTTGGTCTGCGTGGGTTAAAGCTAATCTAATTGGGAAAAAGAATTTCTGGACCATGGAAATACCAGCGAGCTGTAGTTGGAGTTGGAGGAATGTGCTCAAGCTAAGAAATATATTTCTGCCTATGATACAATGTAACCATAAGATCATCAAAAATCTGTCCTTCTGGTTTGATCCCTGGACCTGTTCAGGTATTATTTTAAGCAAAGTAATTGATTATAATTTGAGAAGGCAATCTGGCATCCCTGAATGTGCTAAAGTTGATGATTATATACATGAATGAAACCTGGTTCTGCGTCATACTAGTTCCTCTATTTTACGAGATTTATGGAGGGAGTTATCCAATAATTTTGTAGTGCATGGTGATAGTCCTATATCATGGAATAACAAGGCCTTTTCTATCAAGCATGTTTATTCTTCTTTGCAAGGTGATAAGCAGGTGTTTCCATGGGCAAAAAGAATTTGGGTTAACAATAATTCTGCTAAAGAAAATCTTCTTTTATGGAAGATTATGGCGAATGCTATAAATACAAAGGATAAATTAGTCAGAATTGGTGTTGTTCCAGATGCTATTTGTTTGTTGTGCAATTCTGCAGAGGAGACAAATGTTCATTTATTTTTTGAATGTAGTTTTACTTATCAAATCTAGTATAGGCTCATGGCTACAGGATGCTATCATAGGCCTTCTTCGATCAGGAAAATTGAATGGTTCAACCTAACTAAGAGTACCAGATGGAAGAGCAGTAGAAGCATGATGCTTTTGTATATTTTAAAGAAGTTTGTCTTTGAAATTTGGTCTGAGAGAAATCGCAGAGCTTTTGGCCAAGGATGTTTGAATGCTAATCAAATTTTCAGTTGTATTCATGGGAAATTCTTAAGAAGGTTAACAAGATTTAGTGATGTCTGCATTTGCATGGGAGTGGTTGAATTTCATTTGTAATCAGAGCAATTTTCTACCAGTGGGTCTCGGCAACCTTCAGATTTGAGTTTTTACTGAGTTTATTTGTTGTATGTTATAGTTTTTTTTCTTCTCATTTCTGTTGTAGTCTTGTTTTTGGTTTTCTTGTAACTGCTACTTTGTACTGTTTTTGTTGTTAACATAATCTTAGCTTGCCTTTCAATACAAGACAGTAGGTGTTATTACTGATTGGATAAGTTCAGCTCTACCTGCAAAGCTTAGAAATTTCACATCCCAACTTTGAATTTTCTTTTGAACACTATTGAGAAGAGATTGACATTCATTACAATGAACATAATTGGATGACAATGGTACTCCAAGATATCTAACTGGTAGTTGTCCTAACTGAACTCCCAAAACTAAAGTGATTTCCTGCACATTCCTAGCATATGCACTAAAAAATACCTTAGTTTTATTTTCACTTATTGTAAGACCAGAAAAGTGCTTGAGTTTTTCAAATATACTCCTCAATGAGAATGCACACACAGGAAAACTTTTACCAAAATTCAATAAATAATCTACATACAAGAGGTGAGAAACTACTGGCTCAAAACTGCTAACTGGAAAGAATTTCTTTTGAAGTGTCAATTCATTCAAACTAAAAGTGAAAAATTCCATGACTATAACAAATAGATATGGGGATAATGGGTCTCCTTGTCTAATGCCACGATTTGATGAAATATATCCATGAGGAGTCCCTTGAATCATAATTGAAAAGGTAGGCAAGGAGATACACTCATATATAATATTAATGAAATGGGATGGGAATCCCATAATCTTCATCAAATGGCAAATGAATTCCCTATTTAACATGTCATATGCCTTATGTAAATCCACTTTGACACAAAACTTGTTAACTTTGGGTTTCTTAAAATATCTTAATAACTCATGTGTAAGAAGGATGTTATCTCCAATATATCTAGAGGGGATAAAGGCACTCTGATTTGGAGAAATAAGATGGGGTAAATACCATTTCATTCTGTTACATAAAATTTTACTGAAAAATTTATAAAACATGTTACAACATGCTATAGGTCTAAATTGAGAGATTTCTGATGGTCTATCTACCTTGGGTATCAAAGTTAGAATAAACCCTTTAGGTAATTTTGTAGAATTAAAAATATCGTGCATAGCAGCCAATAAATCCCACTTAATTATTTCCCAATGAATCTTAAAAAAATTTGAATTCATACCATCAAGTCCCAAGCTCAAGTCTTCATAAATTGAAAAAACTGCTGTTTTGATTTCCTCCAGTGAAATGTCTTTAAGTAGAGCCTGCTGTCCTATAGAATTAATCACATATGAAGACTGAAAAAATGGAACCTCACTGTTAATACATTCATTGAACAAAGTAGAAAAGTACTGGATGGTTTCACAAGCTAAATCCTCCTATTTATATAAAAGCTCACCATTAGACTTAACCAAAGCCTTTAAATTTTTAGTATTCCTCCTTGATGACATTTTAGAATGAAAAAAAAATCTAGTTTTTTTGTCACCATCTTGTAATCAGGAAACCTTAGCCTTTTTCTTATAGCTCCAAAGTTTGATATGTTTTTGAACATTTAAAGCTTTCTTTGCCTCCAGCATTCTTTCATATAAATTCTGATTTTCAGGATCTAAATCTAAAGAAACCTCCGTCTCATGAAATTTTGCTTCAGCTTCCAACAAAATATCATTTTCTTTAATCTGATTTTATTCCATTGTTTCAATTCGACTTTACATGCCTGTAACTTCCTCTGAAAAGCATAACTAGGGTAACCATTAGCTTCTATATTATATCCTCTCAAAAAACATTCATCATATCCCTGTTTCAAATGCCACTCATTTGAGTATCTAAATGGAAATCCCTTTGTGCCTGAAGATGTGATTAATTCTAATAAAATTGGATTATGATCACTAGACATTTGTGAAAGAGAAAGAGCTTTCATGTCAGTAAATTTTTGTAAAGAATTATGATTTACAAAAAATTTATCTAGATTATTTGCCATACCTCTTCTTCTCCATGTGTAGTTGAATCCAACAGCCTTGATTTCAATCAACCCTCCCTGAGATAAGCAATTGTTGAACATCCTGATTTGCTGAAAAGATATTGGTAATCTCCCTTTTTTATCCATATGTGAAGTGGAATTGTTGAAGTCCCCCATTAGAAGCTATTCTCCTGTTATAATTCCTGATTCTTGTAGGAGGTTTTGCCAAAGAACCTGTCTATCATAAAAGCTATTACTTGCATAGACCATTGTCACAAAAACAACTAAACCACCTCTATTAGTTGCCTGCATAGTAACATGTTGATTTGAGGAGGACATAGTAATGACAGACCAGACTTCTTTATTCCATAAGCATATTATCCTAGCAAAGAATGCAGTAGAGATACGAGGAAGATAATCCCATGATCTAGGTATTAATCTATCAAATTTATCTAAATTAGCAGCACTAATCTTATTTTCTAACAAACCAACAAAGTTGGCTTGAATTTGATTAAGAGAGACAATATATCACCCATCCTTTGTGGTGTACTGATACCCTTAACGTTCCATGATATGAATGTCATTTGATAGATGAGTTGCTCCTAGTTGATCTTTTAGGAGGAGCAATAAGATTGATTATCTTTTTACCTTTCAAATGAGCTAAATATTCATCATTCTTAGTAATCCCCTCAGAAACGTCATTATTTTCTTCAGTACCTGTATTGTCATTCAATTGTTCTGCAACATGGTTTATCACATCATGTAAAGTGTTATTAGGCAAATCAACATCTAAGAAACCCAAATCATTAGCATCAACTTGATTAGCATTCTCATTATTACCATTATCCTCATTAGCATTAGGAATTTCTTCATTAATCTCATCTTTCCTACCAGTTAATTAATCTTGATTATTAGAATTCTCCTCATTAACCTCACTATATGAAGTACTTGGTGTATCCAACCTTTGCTTCATCATCTACACTGGTTCATTAGAAAGTTCATGAACAATATTCTTATGCCAAAATCTGTTGCACTTCTCACATCTAGGAGGAACAAACTCATACACTATTGTTATATTCTTTTTGAAATCATTATGGAGAACCAGAGGTATTTTAGATACAAATTTAAACTCTACATCTATAGGCACAAGGTAACCAGCAAATCTAGTGATGATTTTATTGGCAGTTTTCCAATCAACTCTTATTGGTTCACCGATAAAACTAGCAATCTTTGAAAATGCCTCATTCGACCAAATCTCCATTTCTAAATCATGTAGCTTAATCCAGATCTGTACTCTCATAGCCTTCAACTTATCAAATTCATACCCCGTATACCATTTATAAACCATTAATAACTTCCCAAAATATGAATATGTCAAAGTCTTTAAAACAGAATTACAATCCAAATCATTATCAAATCTTACTGTATAATGAACCCAAAAGTTATATGAATCTTAAAATTACCTTTCGGTCTCCAAACTTTTGATATGTATTCCCTAAGCTTCTTCACTGATAATCTGAAATCCACCGGATGGAAAACGAATCTTTCTCAAAGATCTAAAGGACTAACAGGTTACACCCATCTCATCTTAGTTCAGTAACCAAGAAATTCAATCTTAATGATTTGTGGGAACATCGAAAGCTTCTTTAGCTTAATTTTTCACATGTTGTTTTGTTGATCAAAGGGGGTTTGACCATGGTCGGAATTCGATTTAATATATTTTGGAATATGATGCACCATGTTATATTTCTATTTCGTACCCATAAACGAGTTTTCAAAAGTCATACAGTGCAATCTTGGATTTTCAAACTGATGTTGCACCTCATGACTTCAATGTTGCACCCAAAAACGTGGGTAGTTCCACCACGCATAAATTTGTATCCAATTTGAGTTAGTAGAACCATAACCAGTCGAAACAAAGCTTTCTCATAGATCTATAGGAATAACTGGTTGTACCCATCTCATCTTAGTTCAGTAACCAAGAAATTCAATCTTAATGACATTTGGGAACATCAAAAGCTTTTTTAGCTCAATTTTTCACATGTTGTTTTGTTGGACAAACGGGGTTTGACCATGGTCGGAATTCTATTTACTATATTTTGGAATATGACGCACCATGTTATTTTTCTATTTCGTACCCATAAACAAGTTTTCAAAGGTCATACAGTGCAATCTTGGATTTTCAAACTGTTGTTGCGCCGCAAGACTTCGATGTTGCACCCAACAGACGTGGGTTGTTCCGCCACTTATAAATTTGTATCCATTTTGAGTTACTAGAACTATAACCAGTCAAAATGAAGCTCTCTCATAGATCTACAGGACTAACAGGTTCCACCCATCTCATCTTAGTTCAGTAACCAAGAAATTCAATCTTAATGATTTTTGGGAACATGGAAAGCTTTTTAGCTTAATTTTTCACATGTTGTTTTGTTGGAAAGGGGGGTTTGACCATTGTCAGAATTCGATTTAATATGTTTTGGAATATGATGCACCATGTTATATTTCTATTTCGTACCCATAAACGAGTTTTCAAAAGTCATACAGTGCAATCTTGGATTTTCAAACTGATGTTGCACCTCAAGACTTCGATGTTGCACCCAACAGACATGGGTTGTTCCGCCATGCATAAATTTGTATCCATTTTTAGTTAGTAGAACCATAACCAGTCAAAACGAAGCTCTCACATAGATCTATAGTACTAACAGGTTACACCCGTCTCATCTTAGTTCAGTAACCAAGAAATTCATACTTAATGACTTTAGGGAACATCAAAAGCTTTTTTGCTTAATTTTTCACATGTTGTTTTGTTAGTCAAAGAGGGTTTGACCGTGGTCGGAATTCGATTTAATATGTTTTAGCATATGATGCACCATGTTATATTTCTATTTCATACCCATAAACGAGTTTTCAAAGGACATACAGTGCACTCTTGGTTTTCAAATTGATGTTGCACCTCAAGACTTCGATGTTGCCCCCAACAGACGTGGGTTGTTCCACCATGCATAAATTTGTTTCCATTTTGAGTTACTAGAATCATAACCTGTCAAAATGAAGCTCTGTCATAGATCTATAGGAGTAACAGGTTACACCCGTCTCATCTTGGTTCGGTAACCAAGAAATTCAATCTTAATGATTTTCGGGAAGATCAAAAGCTTTTAGTTTAATTTTTCACATGTTGTTTTGTTGCTCAAAGGGGGTTTGACCATGGTCGGAATTCGATTTAATATATTTTGGAAAATGATGCACCATGTTATATTTCTATTTCATACCCATAAACGAGTTTTCAAAAGTCATACTGTGCAATCTTGTATTTTCAAATTGATGTTGCACCTCATTACTTCGATGTTGCACCAAACAGACGTGGATTGTTCCGTCATGCATAAATTTGTATCCACTTTGAGTTAGTAGAACCATAACCAGTCAAAATGAAGCTCTCTCATAGATCTATAGGACTAACAGGTTACACCCATCTCATCTTAGTTTAGTAACCAAGAAATTCAATCTTAATGATTTTTGGGAACATCAAAAGCTTTTTTAGCTTACTTTTTCACATATTGTTTTGTTGGTGAAAGGGGGTTTGACCATGGTCGGAATTCGATTTAATATATTTTGGAATATGATGCACCATGTTATATTTCTAGTTCGTACCCATAAACGAGTTTTCAAAAGTCATACAGTGCAATCTTGGATTTTCAAACTGATTTTGCACCTCAAGACTTCGATGTTGCACCCAACAGACCTGGGTTGTTCCGCCACGCATAAATTTGTATCCATTTTGAGTTAGTAGAACTATAACCAGTCAAAATGAATCTTTCTCAAAGATCTATAGGAATAACAGGTTACACCTATCTCATCTTAGTTCAGTAACCAAGAAATTCATACTTAATGATTTTTGGGAACATCGAAAGCTTTTTTAGCTTAATTTTTCACATGTTTTTTGTTGGTCAAAGAGGGTTTGACCATGGTCGGAATTCGATTTAATATATTTTGGAATATGATGCACCATGTTATATTTCTATTTCGTACCCATAAACGAGTTTACAAAATTCATACAGTGCACTCTTGGATTTTCAAACTGATGTTGCACCTCAAGACTTCGATGTTGCACCCAACAGACGTGGGTTGTTCCGCCACGCATAAATTTGTATCCATTCTGAGTTAGTAGAACCATAACCAGTCAAAACGAAGCTTTCTCATAGATCTATAGGACTAACTGGTTACCCCATCTCATCTTAGTTCAGTAACCAAGAAATTCAATCTTACTGATTTTCAGGAAGATCGAAAGCTTTTTTAGCTTAATTTTTCACATGTTGTTTTGTTGGTCAAAGGGGATTTGACCATGGTTGGAATTCCATTTACTATATTTTGGAATATGATGCACCATGTTATTTTTCTACTCCATACCCATAAACGAGTTTTCAAAGGACATACATTACACTCTTGGTTTTCAAACTTATGTTGCACCTTAAGACTTCGATGTTGCACCCTGTTCCGCCACGCATAAATTTGTATCCAGTTTGGATTACTAGAACCATAACCAGTCAAAACGAAGTTCTCTCATAGATCTATAGGACTAACAGGTTACACCCATCTCATATTAGTTCAGTAACCAAGAAATTCAATCTTAATGATTTTTGGGAACATCAAAAGCTTTTTTAGCTTAATTTTTCACATGTTGTTTTGTTGGTTAAAGGGGGTTTGACCATGGTCGGAATTCGATTTAATTTATTTTGGAATATGATGCACCATGTTATATTTCTATTTCGTACCCATAAACGAGTTTTCAAAAGTCATACAGTGCAATCTTGGATTTTCAAACTGATGTTGCACCTCAAGACTTCGATGTTGCACCCAACAGACCTGGGTTGTTCCGCCACGCATAAATTTGTATCCATTTTGAGTTAGTAGAACTGTTCGTCGCTTTCCTATGAATTAGAAAAGCGCGAATTTTAAATTAAATTACTGCAAGCACACAGGTGTGTAGCATACAGGTCGAACACATGGAGGTAAATTAAAATCAAATTATTTATCTAATCTCTTGGGCGAGTTAGACGAAGCCTGGAGATTTTGTTGAAATAAAAACAAACTGAAATTGCGAACTTAGGATTATCGTTGAATCTAATCAACGATTAATCACTAAAGAAAGTAAATTGCAAAACAAGAACAATAATACAGAAAATTAAAGTGCAGAATAAGAAGAACAACAAAAATAAAATTAGGATCGTCGTTGAAACTAATCAAACGACTAATCACTAATGAAACAAATGTAAAATACAATTGGTGCTCTTCCAAAACTAATTGTGAAGACAACACCTATTGCTAAGAAAGAAAAACGCAGAAATAGTAAAAAGGAAGAACTTTTATTAATGGAGAAGAGAATACAGAATAATGGATAGGATGGTGGCTACAATGACATTACAAGGGTATTTATAGGATAGAAAGCCAAACCCTAACCCTAACCCAAATATAATGATAGACGAGCTTTAGGGAATTCACCAAAAGAGTTTACAATGAGAATCTCAAATGGGCCTTAGTTAAATGTATTAAATCTTTGGCCTTTCTTCTTTTCCTCTTGGTTCTTTAACAAGTCTCCCTTGATTTGAGATGTGCATGGCCTTTTCATCAATCATTTTCTTGTCCAACAGCAACCAGATGTGGGATCTTCATCTACAATTCCTCAAAATGTAAACAAATAGCAATCTGATCTCCATTTCTCTACTTTTCTGGTTGCATGCGGGCTGGGTTGGAATATCTATAAAAGTAACAGAACAATACCCAAGTAATATTTATTTATATACAAAAGATAAGATATAAGAGCATAAAATAAACATATTTCTATGTCAATCAAATACCCCCACACTTATCTTTTACTCGTCCTCGAGTAAAACAAGAAATGAAAAACTAAACTAGATAGGTCGCACTTTCGTAGGAAACACGATTGCATTGAGCGTATGCAACAAGCCGTTAAACCTCTAGGTGTCCCTAGTAGGACGAGTGGTGTCTTGTGAGGGTTTTCAGCGGATACTACCCACAAAATCCAAATGCAGTATGTTATGATTCTAATGAAACTACATGAATGCAATGGACATATGCAAAATAAAAACAAACATGAAAACAAGACTTGTTTCTGAAGTGGTACAACAAATTAAATTAACAATTTCTAGTCAGCTGATTTTATTTTAGATACCTCAACTTGTCACAAATTTTCAATATAAATCAAGTTTTCAAATGTTAAATTCCAGTTTGGCCAGTTGGTTGAGTCGATAACATAGTGCAGCCATGAAATAAATTCTTAGTTTGCTTGGCACAGTTTGCAAAGTGGTATTATTATTTTCTCATGTATGGCTAGTCAAATCAATAAGGTCAAGAAGTGTTTGGGCATCATCTCTTATTCTTTATTCTATAAAATTTTAAAATTTATGATTAAATACATACACCTAACTTAGAAGACCAAGGTTTACCACCCATGCACTGCCTCGCGGACTAACGGAGAGTGGGTAAAGAGCTTGGCGGATTGTGCAGGCCGACTTTGACTTTGTCAACAACGTGTCGGTAATCCTTAGGTGTCCAATCTCATAAAATGAGACCAAGATATTCCAACGCTGACTTTGTCAACAACGTGTCGGATAGAGCTTGGCGGGTTTGCACACCAACGCTTGATATACAAGCAATGTTGGATACCCTTGGATTACTATTATTATTGAATTTATAAGCACAAAAAGAGAGTTACGCGAATTCAACTTAACACAACTTAGTTTTAAAGATTCGAAAAGCCAATATAAGTATTTTAAGTCCTCCACTTATTTAAACAAAATCTACAATATAGAATAGATTTCATGGCCAACACCTAAGAATCTCCCTATGTACCGGTTACACTATTATCCCTCAAAATTAAACTTTTCATTATATTTCTTATTCGATCTAAGTTGAGAGAAAAAATACTATCAATTGACTAATAATTATTAACTTATTTTGTTGCATCAAACTAAAATGAGTCATGTTTCAAAAAAAAAATTGGCATGTTAATACAGTCTAAAATGCATGATGGTCCTATTTAAATGGCTGAAAATGAAAAGAAAGAAAAATGAATGAAATGCAGACTCCCCCCACACTATAACTAAACAGTGTCCATACTTTGAACGTTTCCTAAATTTGAAAGATCGTACCCAAAGGTGAATGAGATGCAAAATTATTTGTAGAATGTAATGCAGTCTTACTATATGTAAGAATGGATCATATGTATAATGATATATGTGTTTGCGATGCATGCGATGCAATGAATGCCACCAACTTTTCCCCCCACACTTGGTTCTAGCCCGATGAGTTCTGTTCCCACTATGTCTAGGCATGTTTTCTAATAAGCAAAATTTTTTGAAAACCATCTCATCTTTATACCTCGATTTATAGTCCAGTAAATGAATGTTCGGGGTCGTCCTAACAAGAAAATTTTCAATCAAGCCAACATTCCAAAAGTAATTCATGTGCTCAACAAATTTATCAGTGTAATTGTCCAAAAATTTGTGATCATATATAAATTCAGTGAAATTTGAATTCTGAGTGTTGTTCAAGAGTATGTGATCACTTTTCTCATCATTAATTGACAACGTATTTTCGACACTGACAATTTCAAGTTCGTTTGAAATTTTCTCAAAGTTAAAATTTTCGAACTCGTGACGTGAATCTACTTCTTCCTCATTTGTCAACTCATCCTCATACAATCCAAAAAATTCATGTTCATTAAAATCCTTCTCCAATTCTGAGTTTTCGAAAAATTCAACATTTTCATTTTGTTCAAATTCAAAAATTTCAAGGTTCTTGCGTCCTGAAAGAGGGAGATCAAAATATGAGCTTAAATCATTTTCCTGAAAAGAATCAAAGTTCAATTCATTTGTTGAATTTTTAACAACTTCATTTAGATCGTTATTCTCAATTTCGAAAGCCGTTATTTGAAAATTTTCATTGTCACTAAGAGTTGAGTTATATTCTGATTCAAGGCTTGTTTGAATTTGATTTTGTTGCTCTTGTTGTTCTTTATAAGACGCCATTAAACAAAGAAGTTCATCCATATTTTTATTTAGCCTTTCCGCCCTCTCATCAAAATGACATTCTAAAGAGTCGTTGATTTGAGAGCTCTCATTTTGGATTTCTTGATTCTCAAAATTATAGTCCACATCAATTTCACAATCAAAATTATTTCCAATCCTGTAGTTGTTTGAATTTTCAGAAAAATGATATTGGAAATCATATTGATTTTGAAAATTAGGTTCGTAACCAAAACTGTTGAAATTCGAGGGAAAATTGCAATTTTGGTTATTTGCAAGATGTTGATATGGGCTATAATTTTGAAAATTTCGTTTACGACCCCATGTTCATGTGGATCAAAGCTATATTGCGATTCAAAGCCATTTTGATGTGGATGTGGCCCATAATCGAAATTGTTGAAATTTGAATTGAAATCGCAATTTCAATCATATTCATGATTTTGAAAATGTTGGTCAGTTGGAAAATTTTGAAAACTGTTGGCATTGAGCTCACGAAATTTTGGAAAATTTTGCCTCATGATTTGTAATTCATATTCATACTCTTCAAGAGGACGTCTACTCCGATTATTATCCCACGATTCTCTCAAAGATTTTTTTGAATTAGACATTTGAATGAAGTCAGGGTAAGACATAAATTATTCTCACTTCAAAATAATATAAAATGCCGAGTAGTGCTCTATTAATTAACTGACTCAATTAGAAGGGGGAAGAGGGTCTTATGGCCGTTCACGTATAATATAAAACTAAGGGATATGACCAATGTTTTACGGGTAGTATGCAACCTCTTTTGCTAATAGTTCAATAAATTGAACTACTATATATCCACGATCCAATTATATGAGACAGACAACTTCACAAAGCACCACTTTTCAATTATATTATTTTGAAATCTCTAATCAGATTTATTGTTGAAATACGACGAGAGATGATTTTGGTTATGGAAATTTGTTTTTCACAGACAGAATCAGAAATTTCAGTAGTAGAGCAGTCACAGAAATAAATTGCAGAATTAATTTTTTTTTTACAAGCAAGCCGCTGCCCCTGCAGAAGATTTTTACAAGCAATTTCTATATTTTCAAAGCAGCTTCAGCACCTGTAGAGTTTAGAAAAATATTACCGTGGGGTATGGCTGTCCTTCCAGAAAATTTGAGTAGCGTCAATGATTGAAATCTCACTATTTGCAATTTCTTTTGATTTTTGAAATCTTGATTTGTTGCTTGAACTCCAGTCACCTTGTCCTTAGTTCGAAACTCTTTTTTTTTTGGTTTTTTTTTGAATGAATTGAATATCAAAAAAAGCACAAGAAAAATAAACAAAGGAATTAACAAAAAAAAGCTAACTTTTTGGAGAAGATGGTGCTGAAGTGTGGATTGAAAAAAAACTGTGGTGAAATGAGATTATGTGAGAGGAAGGGGTATTTGATCAGAGGGAAGAAATGAAGCAGGGAAAAATAATTGAAAAAAAAAGAATGAATCTTTTTATGACCTTCCCTTTTTTTATTATTGTTGAAAAAGTGGACAAATAGGAAAGAAAGAAATGACAAAAAAAATGGGAAGAGAGATTTTAGGAAAGAAAGAGAATTGTAAAGGAAGGAAGGAAAGTAATTGTAAAAGATTTGGAAAAGAAATTGAGAAGGGAAAGCAATAAAAGAGAAGACAAAAACAGAAAGAATTTTTTTCTTTTGTTTATTGTTGTTAAATTAGAAGAGGAATTTTTTTTGAAAAGAAAGGGAATTTGTAAGAGAAGAAAAGAAATCAAATGTATTGAGAACAAGAAAGACAAAAGAAGAAAGGAAAAAAAATTGCAAAAGAGGAATCTTTTTTTTTCTTTGAAATTTATAAAAAGAAAAAGAATGTAGATGATTGGAAAGAAAGTGGAACGATGGAAAGAATAAAGGAAAATTGAAAGTTTTTTTTTAATGAAGGAGAGAGCCGAAAAGAAATAAATGAAAAAAATGGAAAGGGAGATTGTAGGAGGTGAATGAGAAATGCAATTGGAAAGAAATAAAAAAAAAAGAATGCAAGTTTTTTTTTTTATGAAAATTTAAACAAGAAGAAAGGGAAGGAAATGAATGGTAAAAACCCAAACAAAAAAGGGAAAAAAATTAAAAGAGGAAGGAAATAAGAGAAAAAAAGCAAGGTTTTTTGAGTAGAGAGGAAGGGTAGAAGAAATTGAGGAAAGAAATAAAAGCAGACAAAAACAAGAAAGAAATCAAAGTGGACAGAGAAGAAATTGCGAAATTTTTTTTTTTAGAAAATCGTAGACAAAAGATGGAAACAAATAAAAAGTAAAGGAAAGGGAAAAGAAAAATGTGAAAATCAGCGAGGTGGTAGAAAGATGGAAAGAAATTTAAGAAAAATTAGCAAGTTTCTTTTTTTGTATATATATATTTCTTTTTGAAGAAGGAATTAGATTGGAACAAACGCAAACAAAAAAAAGAAAGAAATGAAAATAAAAAGAAGGAAAATTAAAAGAAAAAAGGGGCAAGATTTTTTTTTTTGAAAGATTGTAAAAGAAGAAATGAATATAAAAGTAGGAAGGAGGATTGAAAAATGAAATGAATATAAAAGTAGGAAGGAGGATTGAAAAATGGAAAGGAATAATTGAAAATAGGAAAAGAAATTGAAAGAAAAAAAAGGCAAGAAATTATTTTTTTCTCTTGCTTAGTTCATGACAGTATCAATGTAATTAATACGCCACATCACTAATTGAGATTTTTTCTATATGTACAAGAAACAAAAATATACACAAAATAAAATAAAAACTAACACGAATCGGAAATTAAATAAACAATAAAATTCAATCGTTACCTCCCCGGCAACGGCGCCAAAAACTTGTTCGACGCTTTCCTATGAATTAGAAAAGCGCGAATTTTAAATTAAGTTACTGCAAGCGCACAGGTGTGTAGCATACAGGTCGAACACAGGGAGGTAAATTAAAATCAAATTATTTATCTAATCTCTTGGGCGAGTTAGACGAAGCCTGGAGATTTTGTTGAAATAAAAACAAACTGAAATTGCGAACTTAGGATTATCGTTGAATCTGATCAACGATTAATCACTAAAGAAAGTAAATTGCAAAACAAGAACAATAATGAAGAAAATTAAAGTGCAGAATAAGAAGAACAACAAAAATAAAATTAGGATTGTCGTTGAAACTAATCAAACGACTAATCACTAATGAAACAAATGTAAAATACAATTGGTGCTCTTCCAAAACTAATTGTTAAGACAACACCTATTGCTAAGAAAGAAAAATGTAGAAATAGTAAAAAGGAAGAGCTTTTATTAATGGAGAAGAGAATACAGAATAATGGATAGGATGGTGGCTACAATGACATTACAAGGGTATTTATAGGATAGAAAGCCAAACCCTAACCGTAACCCTAATATAATGATAGATGGGCTTTAGGGAATTCACCAAAAGAGTTTACAATGAGAATCTCAAATGGGCCTTAGTTAAATGTATTAAATCTTTGGCCTTTCTTCTTTTCCTCTTGGTTCTTTAACAAGTCTCCCTTGATTTGAGATGTGCATGGCCTTTTCATCAATCATTTTTTTGTCCAACAGCAACCAGATGTGGGATCTTCATCTACAATTCCTCAAAATGTAAACAAATAGCAATCTGATCTCCATTTCTCTACTTTTCTGGTTGCATGCGGGCTGGGTTGGAATATCTGTAAAAGTAACAAAACAATACCCAAGTAATATTTATTTATATACAAAAGATAAGATATAAGAGCATAAAATAAACATATTTCTATGTCAATCAAATACCCCCAAAAACTTGTTCGTCGCTTTCCTATGAATTAGAAAAGCGCGAATTTTAAATTAAATTACTGCAAGCGTACAGGTGTGTAGCATACAGGTCGAACACAGGGAGGTAAATTAAAATCAAATTATTTATCTAATCTCTTGGGCGAGTTAGACGAAGCCTGGAGATTTTGTTGAAATAAAAACAAACTGAAATTGCGAACTTAGGATTATCGTTGAATCTAATCAACGATTAATCACTAAAGAAAGTAAATTGCAAAACAAGAACAATAATGCAGAAAATTAAAGTGCAGAATAAGAAGAACAACAAAAATAAAATTAGGATTGTCGTTAAAACTAATCAAACGACTAATCACTAATGAAACAAATGTAAAATACAATTGGTGCTCTTCCAAAACTAATTGTGAAGACAACACCTATTGCTAAGAAAGAAAAATGCAGAAATAGTAAAAAGGAAGAACTTTTATTAATGGAGAAGAGAATACAGAATAATGGATAGGATGGTGGCTACAATGACATTACAAGGGTATTTATAGGATAGAAAGCCAAACCCTAACCATAACCCTAATATAATGATAGATGGGCTTTAGGGAATTCACCAAAAGAGTTTACAATGAGAATCTCAAATGGGCCTTAGTTAAATGTATTAAATCTTTGGCCTTTCTTCTTTTCCTCTTTGTTCTTTAACAAGTCTCCCTTGATTTGAGATGTGCATGGCCTTTTCATCAATCATTTTCTTGTCCAACAGCAACCAGATGTGGGATCTTCATCTACAATTCCTCAAAATGTAAACAAATAGCAATCTGATCTCCATTTCTCTACTTTTCTGGTTGCATGTGGGTTGGGTTGGAATATCTGTAAAAGTAACAAAACAATACCCAAGTAATATTTATTTATATACAAAAGATAAGATATAAGAGCATAAAATAAACATATTTCTATGTCAATCAAGAACCATAACCAGTCAAAACGAATCTTTCTCAAAGATCTATAGGACTAACAGGTTATACCCATCTCATCTTAGTTCAGTAACCAAGAAATTCAATCTTAATGATTTTTGGGAACATCGAAAGCTTTTTTAGCTTAATTTTTCACATGTTGTTTTGTTGGTCAAAGGGGGTTTGACCATGGCCAGAATTCGATTTAATATATTTTGGAATATGATACACCATGTTATATTTCTATTTCGTACCTATAAACGAGTTTTCAAAAGTCATATAGTGCAATCTTGGATTTTCAAACTGATGTTGCACCTCAAAACTTCGATGTTGCACCCAACAGACGTGGGTTGTTCCACTGCAATGTGAGACTTTGATGCTATATTGGTTCTCTTTCTTATTCCTCTATTCTAACATTCTTTCTCTCCTTACCCTCTAACTTCTTTCTTCTAGCTTGCTAGGTTTTCGATACTTGAGTTTGGGCACGGGATGTATTAGTGTCTAAAATCGAGAGTCGAATTTCCCGGGATGCTACAATGGCCTCCTTGCAATGTGAATCGATATAAATCTTGTTTTTATAAAAAAAATGAGCCCATCAACAATAGTGTTTTTGCTGAATTCATGGGGTCTTTCCTGGATTTTGTGCAGGTTTTTGGTGTACTTTTCAGATTGTGACATCAACTTTTTCAATTCGGGTAGTCATAGACTTTCCACAGTAGTAATAGCTTGGCATTGTTCATTATCATCACTATTGGTTGTCTCTTCTGATACACATGATAATTTATCTGCTATAACATTTGCGTTTCCTTTTATATAATCCACTTTGTAGTCGAACCCATGTAATTTAGCCAACGAACGACCCTAAATTCCAGTTGTTAATCTTTTAGTCAAAAGGTGCTTCTAGCTTTGATGATATGTTTTGATTATAAATCTTCTACCCAATAAATATTGAGACCACTTTTTTTGTAGCTGAAATTAAAGCTAATGACTCCTTTTCATAAGTTGATAACAATATATTTTCCCCACTAAGGCTTGGCTAAGATAGGCAACGGGAATACCCTCTTGAGTGAGTACTTCACCTATTCCTACCCCCACTGACATCACATTCCACCATAAAGTCTTTTTCAAAGTTTGGCATGTTGAGAATAAGGGGTTCCAACAAACATTGTTTGAGTTTCTTGAATGCTTCAGTAGCTTTATCATTTTAATAAAGGCCTTTTTCTTGAGTAGTTCGGTCATAAGCTTGACTATACCATCATAATTTTTAATAGTTTTTCTGTAGTAATCATTAGGCCTAGAAAACCACTAAGTTCCTTCATATTCTTTGGTTGAGGCTAGAAAATTAGCATATCGTCATTAAAAGAGGTAACAAATGAATCTTCATACATTTTTACTCACGACCTTATGTTTTTTTGGAGGTCGTTTATTACACAGCAGATCTAATTTGAGGTATTCGACCCATTTAATTACAAAGCCCACAAATAACAAATCATCCACTTCCTTTGCTTTATGTGCAAATATATAGGCGTGCACATGTACAGATGATCTAGGCTTCAGTAATGCCAATATTTGGTGCCACATCAACTTCTTCCCCAAGCTCGTCTTTCACATGTTGTTGCTTGATCATCATCGATCCTGATTCGACGCTGGTAGTTATATTGATATTGAGTAACAAGGTGTTCGATGAATTGTCTCTGTGACTTCCAGATGCAATCAGCATGTTTGTTGAAATTTTTATGGCTCTAACAGTTTTGTAATGATAACCCTATCATTAATCATTCCTAATGTACTGA
This sequence comes from Allium sativum, assembly GCA_030737875.1. NCBI lineage: Eukaryota > Viridiplantae > Streptophyta > Magnoliopsida > Asparagales > Amaryllidaceae > Allium > Allium sativum. Next base: position 914,967,862 of record CM060913.1, read on the forward strand.
TGATTATGCTAGCCATTAATAAAAGAAAAATTATTAACGACTACAAATTTAAACTTATAGACTCAAGGACAAATAAATTCCTGCTTCTCAAAATAAATAGGAACTTATAGTACAAAGATAATTTTTAGTTTTTGACCGCACGCATATTGAAGAAAAAATAAAAAACTTTATCCATAGAGTTTTACAACCTACTTACCATATATTTCAAAAAAATTAAGGTGCCCTTACTTGTGATCTATTAGTTGTGATAGAAAGACATTCTATGCATTTCACAAAATTGTGCCATAAATACCAAAACCCTAAAATGAGAAGCATCAATTTTGTTTAAAAAACAAAACAAAAAGGAGATAAATTAGATCATGTAATTTCTCTCTTTAACCATTTTCTTTCATTTTTCACCCTTATCAGCAAAGAGGAATGTTATTAGTGACATACTAAGTCATTAGTAAATGGATTATACATAGAGGAAGAATCAACTAAAGGACAACAGTACATAAAGTTATTATGTACAGTAAATATGCGGTGGTTTGATCAATTGTTTGGTTAATTTTTTTTATCATTCTTTTGTAAAGTTGATGCATAGTTTCAAAACCTTGTATGGAGAGTCAGTAGGTGCTGTAGACAATAACTTTGAATAGAAATAAGCAAGCAACCACATTACCAAGGATAACAAATGGTTCAGCATTTTGGACACAAAATTGCTTTTATCATATCTAAAGAAAAAGAGAAACATTCCTTTGATTGAGGACACCATGAGTATTTTGTAATTAGTTAGTCTAATGGGTATACCAATCTCATCAAACCCATAAACATGTTTGGTTTAAAAGAACTAAAAATATGAATAAAAATGAAGGCGACGACCAAGTATCTATTTTGAACACCGCCATAGCGAAAATTAGGCCTAATAAATAGAAGCTAATTGAGTTAATGGATTTGAGATCAAAAGATAACTGTTCTGATACTAAGTATTATATTGTAGCATAGTTCTTTAATTTGTAGTGGAGCAATGATGGTGTATGATTTTTGTTTCTTGGAAATTTTTCTCCATACATTTTGTACTAAAAAGAGCAACATTGTATTTGATTAACAACAATAATAGGTTCTTTTGAAGTACTAAAATATGATTTAAGGACTATTTAAAATAATTTTAAGGGATTATGTAGAGTGATGAGTGGAAACCCGTGCAATGCATGGGAGCATAGACTTTTTAGTGTTTTAGTTTGCATTCATCAATAAGCGGTGATGTTTTATTGTGATGGTTAAATTTATCAGGTAGCAGAATACCACAACATTGGTTGTAATATCCCCTTAATCATATGTTGCATGCCAACATAAGTTGGTCATGAGAAAGATTTTCATACTGAATATAACGGGGATTACGTTCATATAGGAGTTTGATTGGTTAATATCAACTAACTCTGAATAAGAGTAGAAGTGTCTAGTGGCTGTATATGTTGGATATCGCTACAAACATAACAGCAAACTTCATGTAGTCAAATTTAAGCGTTTATGAGAAGTCTGATTTTTAATTAACTGTTAATTTTAATATATTATTATTTTTCAAAAATATCCAAGCGTAGATAATTTTGCATTTTTCATGCATATGAATGCACATATCAATCGTTTATCAAAATGCAAATCAGACTATGTTAAAAAGATAATCAAACAGTTACAGCAAGTAATCAACTATTATATTAAATTTTAAAGAGTAATAAATATTAAAGTTTGCGCTTCCATTTTGTAAGTTAGAAAACTTCTATCATCTCTCTTGTAAAAAGTTTCAAACTACCATATTAACATAAAGAATCTTTTTCCTCTATTGAAAAAAATCGCATTTTCCATGACATTGGCACACTCATAAATTCTCGATACCCGCAATATGTACCAATCTTATTAATAACGTTCAAATAAATAGACACTGTTTATAAAATAGTAATGTTCTAATTAGATTACTCATTTCCTATTCCAAAATAATGTATTCCTCAAACGTTTGATTAAGGTAACTTTATAAAACAATCAAAGAGTGGGAATAGTTAAATAAATTAAGGATATTCTCAAACAATAAATGTTGAAATAAAAAAGGTTGCAAAATTAGGAAATAAACCAATTTATTGGAAACGGAAAAAGTATGAAATTAATGAAATATGATGAAAATTATAAATAGCTGAATTACAGACAAAATACCTTAAAGGATCTGAATTACTAATCAATAGGGAAGAACATTATATTTTGATTACATTATTGGAAAAGATTAATAAAATCGTATGACATTGTGAATATGAAAAGATATATAAAACATATAGTAAACGTGTCAACAATATTCACGTAATTAGGTATATATAATGAGCAACTGTGATGGCCCGCCCCGCACCAGCCGACATTTCCAATGAAAGTATGCTGTGCTAATGTCCAACCAGCACGGGACGATCGTCAAAGAAAAGAAAGAAGGAAATTTGAACTAACAAGGAACCTGTAGCATATCTCACAGCGCATGGAATAAAATATAATAATAACATACTTTGACATAAAAACAGGCGAGACAGTGCATAAGCTGAAAACTAAACATCGTAGCAGCGTAAAATCCAAATACAGCTTATGTTCCACTTCATCATTATTACAACTTTAAAACAATCTCTAAAACAAAAGAAAGGAAAGGTACACTACTAATGCCCAAAGTAGTGACTAGCAGCGACACATGGTGAATATATAGAGAATAGTACGTGTAAGCCTCCTGCTCGTCCCCGGACAGCTACTCGTGCACAACCAGCTAACCTGTCTCTAGTCTACCCGTTTAAGAGCACCCAGAGTAATAAGAAGAGACATAAAACTTTGGGTCAGACAAAAGTCTGGCATGAGCGATAAGCAGTAAAACAGAATAATAACAGGTATACTAAACTATACCTGAACCTGGACCTGCAACCAAAGAGTTAGCACAAAAAGATGTACAATACTCTAAGGTGACACTAACATATGGTGTAAAGATACAGGGGTGGGGTTGTGCATGTCATAGTGTTGTCAAACAATCAATCATATCAACCATCCTCACATCTCTCACTCAATGCATAAAGCATACGATATCCACCAATTTGATTACCCAAATCCTTGCTATGATCACTCTGCCCCATGGAGTCATGGCGACTCCACTGCACTGATCCATAGCCACTTGTCGTTGCTATGTCCACTCTGGCCCATGAAGTCATAACGACTCCACTGCACTGGCTCATAGCCATGCTACGATCACTCTGCCGCATGGAGTAATAACTACCCCACTGCACTTATATGTAGCCTAACATCCGTCTCGGTGGTGAATCAAAGTTATGGACGTCGATAACCCCTTAGCACGCATCCCGCAGCAAAGTCCAAGTCATGAAGTTCACTCACTGGTTCCCATCTAGATCCCGAGTTACAACTTCCCATTCAGATTACCTTTGCATCTCGGGTTTTAGTCTCCTCCAGATCGGTTCGGTCCTTCAGTCATCATTGGTTCCATTCAGATTGGTCCTTTCCCCTCATTCAGTCCATGGTCATCAACCCTGTTCGGGTCGTGCTCCCCAGAGTGGTTCGGATCGGTTCATTTTCTTCCACTGGGTCGGGTCATGCCATCATGCCACTGTCAGATTGGTTTGTGGTCATCGTTCAAGATCAGGTCGGTTGAGAGAACTCCAGATGCAAGCAGGTGGTGACTAGCGGTTCAGTTCATTCTCCTTCCACTGGGTCGGGTCTGGGCACCCATTAGGTTCGGGTCGGGCCCCTTCATCGCTTCAGATCGTGACTCCAGGTCGTGGCTCTGCTCGCAGCTCATGGAGGTTAGCTCGTGGTGACATGCTTGGCTCATGAGGCTATCTCATGAATGGAGGGCTCGGGTCGTGATGGCTCTCCACGGTCGGGTCGGGGTCGGGTAGGGGCAATCCGATCCAGGCTGGCTCCTGTATATTTTTCCAGCGATTGTTTATATGCCATACGACAGCGTTTTGGACCATTCTAACTGCTCTAAACAAGCACAAAGCATACCATACAGTCATAGCAACATGTAGAATTGACCACAAACACCAAAACAACAATTTGATATGTTAAAATGGATCAAACATACCCAAAACCCATATTTTCCCCTTAATCATGTTTAACAATAACTAATGTTAGGATTAGCAAAACTTAACCAAATCAACCCAAATTTCTAACAAAGGCCTGAAAAAATATTTCAAAATTTATAAATATTTTTCCAGAATTTAATCATGTACAAATTCACTAATTATCACTAATTACCCTTAATTAACCTTAATTAGTGTAAAAACAAGGCTAATCACTCACCTTTAGCCATAAATAAACTCAGATCTGAAACTTTTGGACAAAATGGTTCAGATCGCAATACACTCCAGCAACTCTACCTCGATTTTTGTGCTAATCCGCTTTGATTTGATGTAGATTTGGCTTAATTTAGCGATTAGCAGATGATTTGGGGGTGTTTTAGCAAGTGAAGGCCATTGCTATGGTTCAAAGGTTGTAAGTGGCGGCTAAGAAATGAAATAAAAACTGATTTACTAACTCATCTCAGCCCTCCCACAACCCTAATCCCAAAATGGTTTATGGGCCCTCTTGCTAATCACCCTAATTAGGCCCGGTTAAGCTGTTTTTCACCTTACAAACCTTGTTTCAGCCATATCTCCCAAACGGTGAGTCCGTTTGACTAATGTGACCACTCTACGGAAAGGTAAACCATCAACTGAATCTAATGGAAGCAATTTTAGGTCAAAACTCATTACTAATCAAAAGTTATGGCCAAAACAAGATCGGCTAAGGGAAAAACGGTCATTAAAAAATCGGTGAAAATCATGAACATGGGAAATGACCCCAATAGTCGTCTCCCAAAGTTACATGACCATACGACTTCGTATGTGAAAGAAATAAATATTCTATGATCCTTTGATGCATATAATGTGAGTCGTTACATTCCCCCCCCCCCCCCCCCCAAGAAATTTCTCCCTTGAAATTCCTTAACTAAGAAACAAGCAAAGGATCGCGCATGCCTACCAACCATTCCTAACAATCAAACATACAAAACCAAACAAACAAGTCTATCCTAACATGCGGAAAACTAAGTCGCAATTAAAATCTTACCAGGCAAAGAGTTCTGGTTACGTCTTCCTAATGCTATCCTCTGTCTCCCAAGTACAGTCATTCTCATTCTCGCCCCACTGAACTTTGACTAGATTCACCGCTTTCCTTCGAAGTTGCTTCGTATCTTACTCGACAACACGAATCGGCTTGCGGTTCCCAACCGCCTCGGGTTCTACTTCGATATCATCCAACTGATCAGGTGAAATAGTCATATCGGGGTCGTGCCCGAATTTCCTTAAATGGGAAACATGAAATACGTTATGAACTCCTGCCATCTTCTCTGGTAATTCAACTTTATATGCCAAATTTCCAACTTGCTCGAGGATTGGGAATGGACCAACAGATCTTGGTGTTAACTTGCCTCTCCTACCAAATTGTATCACGCTCTTTAATGGAGAAATCTTGACAAAAACCAAGTCACCAATGGAGAATTTGAAATCTCTTCTCCTTTTATCAGCATAACTCTTCTGCCTATCTTGGGCAGCCTTCATTAGTTGTCGGATGATCTTAATCTTGTCTGAGGTTTCTCTTATCACATCTGGTCCAAGCACAAATTTCTCACCGGTTTCTAACCAGCATGACGGTGAGTTGCACGGTCTTCCGTACAAAGCTTCATATGGAGCCATACCAATACTGGATTGATAACTATTATTATTTGCAAACTCTACTAGATGCAAATGGTCATCCCATGATCCACCAAAATCCAATATGCAAGCTCTCAAGAGACCATCTAATACTCGATTCACCCTCTCTGTTTGACCGTCGGTTTGAGGATGATACGCGGTACTGAGATGTTATTCTGATCCTAACGCCTCTTGTAAGCTCTTCCAAAATCCACTAGTGAACAACGGATCTCGGTCACTCACAATGCCTTTGGGTATTCCATGAAATCTCACTACCCACTTCATACACAGTTCTGCTAATTTAGCTGTTGTTCTATTCGACTTGGTCGGTATGAACCTTGCACTCTTGGTCAATCGATCCACAATTACCCAGATACTATCATGGCCTGATCTAGTCCTTGGTAGACTGTCGATGAAATCCATTGAGACTTGTTCCCATTTCCATTCGGGAATTTCCAATGGCTGTAACAAACCTCTAGGCTTCTTTTGCTCAGCTTTAACTAGCTGGCATTTCATGCACTTGGATATAAATTTCCCAACGTCTCTCTTCATCCCTTCCCGATAGTAAGTCTGCTTCATGTCTTGATACATCTTGTTACCACCGGGATGTATGGTTAGTTTTGATTGATGACATTCTTTAAGCACTTCATCACTCAAGCCATTGACATTGGGTACAACTAGTCTACCATTCTTTCTAAGCCATCCATCTCGATCAAGCCCATACTTGTTCATCTCTTCGTCGATTCCCATCTCTAACTTTGAGATGATTTCCAATAGGTTAGGATCGTCCTTCTGACTAGAACCAATCCGCTCAATCAAAGTGGGTCTGATCGTCAAACTTGCTAACATTTCTGGATCCAATTCACACTTTGGTCTGAAATCATACCCAGCGATGTACTCTAGTTTCTTCCATTCTACAAACATAGCCCCTAAACTGGCATATCTCCTACTCAAGGCATCAGCTACCGCATTTCCCTTTCCTGGTGTATATGCGATATCGAAATCATAGGAAGCCAAGAATTCCAACCATCTTTGCTGTCGGAGATTTAGATCCTTCTGAGAGAAAGATACTTTAACGATTTATGATCGGTAAACAACTCGAATCTTTCTCCCAAAAGATAATGTCTACACATCTTCAACACGAATACGATCGCTGCCAATTCCAAATCATAAGTAGGATATCTTTTCTCATGCGATTTCAGTTGTCGATTACCATAAGCTACAACCTTACCTCCTTGCATTAATACAGTACCTAGTCCAGTACCAAAGGCATCTGTGTATACCGTCATTTCCTCATTCCCTTTAGGAATGACTAACAATGGTGCACATGTCAACTTTTCATTTAGACTCTTGAATGCATACTCGCACTTTTCGTCCCAGACGAAAGATTGATTTTTCTTGGTCAACTAGATCAACGGTGCCGCTATCTTGGAGAAGTCTTGGATAAACTTACGATAATATCCAGCCAATCCGAAGAAACTTCTTACGTCTGCTGCATTCTTGGGCATAGACCAATCCTGTACCGTAGCCACCTTCATAGGGTCCACAGCAATACCATTCTTTGAAACAAATTGGCCTAAGAATCTCACTTCCCTCCTCCATTAGTGACACTTAGAAAACTTTGCATTCAATTAGTGTTTTCTCAATACCTCCATCACTGTCCTTAAGTGTTCCTTGTGTTCTTCCTCTGTCCTCGAATAAACCAAGATATCATCTACCAACACAAGAACAAACTTATTCAACTGATCTCTGAATACCCTATTCATAAGATCCACAAAATATGCTGGTGCATTGGTCAACCCGAATGGCATGACCAACCACTCATAGAATCCAGATGGCGTCCGAAAGGCCGTTTTAGCTATACTCTCAGCTTCCACTCTAAGCTGATGAAAACCGGTCGCGAGATCCAACTGGGAGAACACTCTCGCGCCACTCAACTGATCAAACAAATCATCTAACCACGGAAGGGGATACTTATTCTTCCTCGTTACCTTATTCAACTCGCGGTAGTCCACACACAATCGAAGGGAACCATCTGCCTTGGTAGCAAACACAACTGGTGCTCCTTACTCAGAAAAACTTCTCCTGATAAATCCCTTCTTCAAAAGATCGCTTACTTGCACCCCGAGCTCTCGCTGCTCCCTTGGTGCTATACGACGGAGCGGCATCACTATAGGTCTGACATCTTTCACTAAATCAATACGGAACTCAATCTCTCGGTGTGGTGGAAGTCCGGTCACTTCCTCTAAGACGTCCGGTTACTGGCCAGCCACCGGCACATCTGACAACTCATCATACGGGATGTCGAGGGAATTTAGAAAACTAACCATTACCCCATCAATAGGTAGACCACCAAACACTACCCTCCGCCCATCATCCACTCTAACTGTCACCAAAAAGCCCTCACAGTCTACTACCACCCCGTACCTTTAGAGCCAATCGACTCCCAAAATAATGCCAAACCCAGTAAAGCCCAAAACAAAGCAATTACAAACAAACATGCATCCATGACTCGATAAGAGCACATTACGACAAATCATGCTAAGGCTAGTTGAACCACCAATCAGGTTCGTCACCGCTAAAGGTCTATCGACTATCTCGGGTTCCAATCCCAACCTATCTACCAGGTCACTAGATATGAAGGAACGGGAAGCTCCGGTATCAAGCAATACTCGAACAGGAACACCATAAACAGAAAGCATACCTTGAATGATGACATTCTTTCCTTTCTCCGCCACGGTCGGGGCATTCGATGTTGTTTGCTTTCACAATCTGCTTCTCTTTAGGGGGTTGCGGACACTTATCCTTGTGATGTCCCACTTGGCCACAGTTGAAGCACTTCCTGTCTGCTGGCTTCGCTTGACATTCTTTAGCATAATGGCCCTTCTTGCCACAGCTAAAGCATTCAACATCTTTCTTGCTCTTTTTCTGACCATCCTTAGCTTGGTTCTGACTCTGCTTCCTTTTATTCTAAGAATTATTCTTGTCTCCACTGCTTTCTTGCGACTTTGGCCCCTCTGCAGATGCAACAGCGGCTTCAGTCTTGGGCTTGGGATAAAGGATCTCTGACCTCAATACTTTCCCAACAATCGATTCAAACGTCTCATCGATATGGTTTATAAGCCTTTCCCCCAAGTACTGATCTAAACCTGTTATAAACTTCTCATTCTTCTTCTCAGGAGTGTCGAAAAGGGATAATCCATACTTGGATAAAGTATCGAAGTCAGCAATATACTCCGAGACTGCCCTACCATTCTGCTTAAGCTCCAAGAACTTTCTGAACAACTCTGACTTCTGAGCAGCTGGGATAAACTTTTCACCGAATCAGGCCTTAAACTGATCCCATGTAACTTGATCCTCTTGGGTAACTGCCTTAATAGCATTCTACCAATTCATCGCCCGTCCTTGCTGCTGACGGGATGCTAGCCTTTTCTTCATCACATCCTCGATACCCAAATCTTCGAAAATGCGCTCACAGCTATCAAGCCCATCCTGAACTTCTAAAGCCGATACCGTTTTGTGGAACGACTTCCCACCAAGGCCAATGTAATCCTTGCATAGCTTGGCGAAATCAGCCCTAGGCGCCTGCACCACTGCACCACCACCATTTGCAGCATTAGGAGCTGCCCTCTGAACATCCCTAAGCATCTCTCTCATGAGGTCAGTGAAAATTGTCCTCAAATCAAGAGCATTCCCATTATTAGTTCCTCTACCAGTACCCCTAGTATATCGGCTCATCGTTCAATATGTAAGGAGAAAACGATTAACCATCTCTTCAGTGGTGCCAGTGCAATACAACTTCATCTTTAAATATACTAATAGTATATATATAGCTTTTGAAAACAAAAATATCACAAATACGCGCTCTCATATACGTACTATCTCTCACTGGTGTCTTCCCTTGGTTAACTATGTAACCTAGAGCTCTGATACCAAATGTGACAGCCCGCCCCACACTAGCTGACATTTCCATTGAAAGTACGTTGTGCCAATGTCCAACCAACACGGGACGTAGTCGTCAAAGAAAGAAAAGAAGGAAATTTGAACTAACAAGGAACCTGTAGCATATCTCACAATGCATGGAATAAAAATATAATAATAACATACTTTGACATAAAAACAGGCGAGACAGTGCATAAGCTGAAAACTAAACATCGTAGCAGCGAAAAATCCAAATACAACTTATGTTCAACTTCATCATTATTACAACTTTAAAATTGTCTCTAAAACAAAAGAAAGGAAAGGTACACTACTAATGCCCAAAGTAGTGACCAGCAGCGACACAGGGAGAATATATAGAGAATAGTATGTGTAAGCCTACTGCTCGTCTCCGGACAGCTACTCGTGCACATCCAGCTAACCTGTCTCTAGTCTTCCCATTTAAGAGCACCCAGAGTAATAAGAAGAGACATAAAACTCTGGGTCAGAAAAAAGTCCGGTATGAGCGATAAGCAGTAAAATAGAACAATAACAGGTATACTAAACCATACCTGAACCTTGACCTGCAACCAAAGAGTTAGCACAACAAGATGTACAATACTCTAAGGTGACACTAACATATGGTGTAAAGATACAGGGGTGGGGGTGTGCATGTCATAATGATGTCAAACAACCAAGCATAGTAACCATCCTCACATCTCTCACTCAGTGTGTAAAGCATACGATATCCACCACTTTGATCACCCAAATCCTTGCTATGATCACTCTGCCCCATGGAGTCATGATGACTCCACTGCACTGATCCATAGCCACTAGTCCTTGCTATGTCCACTCTACCCCATGAAGTCATAACGACTCCACTGCACTGTCTCATAGTCATGCTACGATCACTCTGCCCCATGGAGTAATAACTACCCCACTGCACTAATCCGTAGCTTAACATCCATCTCGGTGGTGAATCAAAGTTATGGACATCGATAACCCCTTAGCACGCGTCCCGCAGCAAAGTCCAACTCATGAATTTCACTCATTGGTTCCCACCTGGATCCTGAGTTACAACTTTCCATTCGGACTACCTTCGCATCTCGGGTTTTAGTCTCCTCCAGATCGGTTTGGTCCTTCAGTCATCATTGGTTCCATTCGGATCGGTCCTTTCCCCTCGTTTAGTCCATGGTCATCAACCCTGTTCGGGTCGTGCTCCCCAGAGTGGTTCGGATCGGTTCATGTTCTTCCACCGGGTCGGGTCGTGCCATTGTGCCACTGTCAGATCGGTTCGTGGTTATCGTTCAAGTGCAGGTCAGTTTAGAGAACTCCAGATGCAAGCAAGTCGTGACTAGCGGTTTAGTTCGTTCTCCTTCCACTGGGTCGGGTCGTGGGCACCCATTAGGTTCGGGTCGGGCCCCTTCATCGCTTCGGGTCGTGACTCCAGGTCGTGGCTCTGCTCGCAGCTCATGGAGGTCTGCTCGTGGTGAAATACTTGGCTCATGAGGCTGTCTCACGAATGAGGGCTCGGGTCGTGATGGCTCTCCACGGTCGGGTCGGGGTCGGGTAGGGGCGATCCGATCCGGGCTGGCTCCCGCATTTTTTCCAGCGACTGTTTTTACACCACTCGATGGCGTTTTTGACCATTCTAACTGTTCTAAACCATCAGAAAGAATACCATACAGTCATAGCAACATGTAGAATTGACCACAAACACTAAAACAACAATTTGATATGTTAAAATGGATCAAACATACCCAAAACCCATATTTCCCCCTTAATCATGTTTAACAATAACTAATGTTAGGATTAGCAAAACTTAACCAAGTTAACCCAAATTTCTAACAGAGGCCTAAAATAATATTTCGAAATTTATAAATATTTTTCCAAAATTTAATCATGTGTAAATTCACTAATTATCACTAATTACCCTTAATTAACCTTAATTAGTGTAAAAACAAGGCTAATCACTCACCTTAGCCACAAATAAACTCAGATCTGAAACTTTTGGACAAAATGGTTCGGATCCTAATACACTCCAGCAACTCTACCTCGATTTTTGTGCTAATCCGCTTTGATTTGATGTAGATTTAGCTTAATTAGCGATTAGAAGGTGATTTGGGGTGTTTTAGCAAGTGGAGGCCATTGCTAGGGTTCAAAGGTTGTAAGTGGCAGCTAAGAGATGAAATAAAAACTGATTTACTAACTCATCTCAGCCCTCCGATAGCCCTAATCTCGAAATGGGTTATGGGCCCTCTTGCTAATCACCCTAATTAGGCCCGGTCAAGCTGTTTTTCACCTTCCAAACCTTTTTTCAGCTATATCTCCCAAACGGTGAGTCCGTTTGGCTAATTTGACCACTCTACGGAAAGGTAAACCATCATCTGGATCTAATGGAAGCGGTTTCAAGTCAAAACTCCCACCCAATCAAAAGTTATGGCCCAAACAAGATCAGCTAGGAGTAAAATGGTCATTTAAAAATCGGCAAAAATCATGAACATGGGAAATGACCGCAATAGTCATCTTCCAAAGTTACACAACCATACGACTTCGTGTGTGAAAGAAATAAATATTCTATGATGCTTCGATGCGTATAATGCGGGTCGTTATAGCAACTACTGAAAAATGATCTCAATGTCAAGAAATACATCTCGTAGAAATTGGCATTATCGAATACAGGAAATTAAAAATTAAAATTAAGCTTCACTATAGCAAATAAAATGAGTTGCAGGTGTATTATTAATAAGAAGTTACAATTAAGTGACAAAGTTTAGTTATAAACCAAAATGACTGAAATATATTTGCATTCCTGGCAATGAAATGATTGATGAAGGGTCAATGTATATGTATATCGTTTTATTGTGGAAGACAATGTGTAATCCGACAAAATCATCATATGACTTACCAAATAAAAAATTCACAACATAGATCAAAAGTAAAAAAATATGAGTGAATTCTTATTTCTGCTGCAAGTGTACTAAAATTTTGTTTTCCCTAATGGTAGAAAATCCTACATTGCTGCATTTCATTGATAGTTTCCGTTCATAATCTCGAAGCATTCATTCCTTGATTAGAGGGTATGAACAATCAAAGTTGGTAAGTTGGTTTAATAAGAGATTGTAAAATACTAAAACTATTTATTTTCCATGATTTGTGTTGTTTCTTCAATAAATGTTTATTTGCAAACAAACCGTAATAAAGATGACAAAAAACAAACTAACAGGGATTCTTAAGACAATATGAACTTAAACATAGAGCATGAAATGATGAGACCTATGTCCCAAGGAATTACTTAATTTTTTTCGTACATTACATCAGGGTTCATTACTATATGACAAAAAAATATTACAAATGGATATGTTCTTTTATTGAAGTTTCAATGCAAACAACCGTCAAGGTCATTGCAAATCTGGAGGAAGAAAAATTATCACCAGAATGAAGATGTTGCATATAAAATCTGCAGCCAAACCATAAAAAAAAATAACATTCTGTCTCAGATATCTTATATGTTAATTTTTTATTCCTAATTATATTACCCATACTTCTTTCCAGTAGCAAAACAGATTGGTTATACAGATAAAACCTTGAAAACATCAACTGTATAAATAAACGCCTGCTGATAGAAAAAAGAGAAGAAAATTAAGTACTCGTTTTATCACATGGTTAAGTACATCAATAATGCATAAAGGACACCTAAATTATGGAAAATTTACCATCTTCTTCTCTTCTTAGATCCAACCAAAAAGGCTGCAACTTGCAATGTTCCGTTAATGCATTAGATTTTCTGGCATATATAATCACAACTATTAAGAACAAATGCAATCAGCTTTGTAACAGGTTCTGTTGGAATATTTCGACAATTTGGTCACATATGTAAAATAAAATGTGTTGTGCTATTTTGGTGTAAAGTCTAATTAAAGTGATTTAATTTTAGATTAGAATCAAAAGGCTTAAAGCTTAACTTATCATAGGCCTAATGTGTAGATACCGTGGCAGTTTTTAATTTGTTGAAGGGTCGAATTATAAAATGCCAACTTTATAAATAAGGGGTTATGGTCCTCGAATTACACAAGCCTTAGCAACTCTCTAACCTCTTCTACGGAGAGCTAAATCTAAACTAGGGTTTGTGTCAATTTGGAAGACCGAATCAAATTCATCTTCTCCATGGCAACCAATTATGGAATTCAGGTACTGCAATAATTAGATACAGATTCGGGTACGCTTCCGCTTATCAAGTTATTTATTTTTTGATTTGTTCTCAATTAAATCAATATAGTTACATATTTAGATCTAGGGTTTTATGATTGTCTACTATTAATATATATTGAAATCCCTAACAAGTGGTATCAGAACCACCCATCATTGATTTCATTGGGAAAAAAAATTTTTTTATTAAAGGTCTGAATTTGATTTAGTTCCATTTCTTGTATTGAAAATTAAAGGCTGACTTATGAAACTCTTTTGGTTTCGAAAGACAGATCTAAATGATTAAAATTTTATAGTCATTAAATTTTTAGAAAATGATCTGAATTCCTCTAAAGTTGGAAAACAACTTTTGTCAATCATAACATCACAAGTTATTGCATATTATTTTGAATTAATTACAAATCTCAATATGTAAGAATATTTTGAATATGTTATGAACAATTGTTTTCCTCTACTGTTTATTGATTGTATATAATGGTTTGAATAATCTAGAACCATTTATGCAAGGAACTATGGATCTAGCCCCTTGATTTAATTAATTTGGACATACAAAATTATATATACGATATTTGGGATATTTTAGAAATTTTGAATCAAGTATGCTCCTTTTGAGATATTTATCCATGTTTAGATTTGAGATGAAATGATTTTGTTTCATTTTTTTTATATTTGTAATTAAATCAATTTGCTGTAATATTGGTTTAGATTTTTTGACCATATATCGATCCGTTACATTTTTATATTATAAATGCATTAATTGTGGTTGTTATGGTAATATCGTAAATGTGTTAAATGCTTCAGTTATGGAAATTAAGTAATTTAGCTTGTTTCTATTAGGAATAAGAAATGACATTTTTTATGCATTTATGTTTATTAAATACATATATTTTGTATGTGTAGCGCATGTGAAAGATATGCTGCACTTTCATGTTTCAGTCAGCATAAGATAAAAGGAGCAATAGTTTGCATGTTTATCTAAACTGCATCATTTATGGCTTAGCTAAGTATTCCCAATAATAAACTAAAGAAAAAAATATGGCATAGTAGCATTTCATGTAGCTATACTATGGTCAGATATACATCATGGCTATTATGTTCGACATTTACTGTGTCATCTATATGTAACTTTTTATATGGTATTAATTTATGATATTTGTTATGTAATTTATTTATGATAAATTTTATCATATTTATTAAGGGAATGTCATGAATATAGCCACATGCCTAAAGAAAAAGATTAAAATAGCTATGAATAACGCATTTAATGCTACATTAAGAGTTTTGCTCTGAAATTTTTAACTGTTACATGAACCTAAATCATTTTTGAGTGTTTTATAACACTTGAGGTACATTGTGCCAACGGTAAGAAATAAGTTCAAATATAATTTTGGTGTCTCTTTATAACTGCAAATATCCAACATTAATAATGATCTGATTGGAATAATATGTCACCAAAGTGACCTCTCTTATTCTGGTTATTCATGAAAAATGTTTGATATTTGTGTGTAATTATTCATATGAATATTAGTAGGCCCAACAGAAGGCTAATGTTTGGTCGAATCAATTACACATGTGTGATGATAAATACGTGACAATTATAAAGTTTTTTTTCGAGTGAATAATTAATCGGCCTAAAGGGAAGTTGTTATTTGATTTGAATTTATTGTCAGTATTTGATTGTTACAACAAGAGTACCACTTACAGTTGATATTACTGTCCAAAGACTTGATATCAATGTGTACTAGGTATCTTGATAAGAGAGCAACCAATTATTTGAATTTACTATGGTTGAATTTTGGCTATGAGCATATAAGGTCAAACTTTGTTTTTGTTCAATTTTTTAACTAATTTGGTAAAGTATCTGCCAATTTTAAGTGCATTCTCATCTTGTATGAGACTATCTACAAGGAATAATAAGATGATACATTGTCTTATCTTGAATTCATAGATCCAGCTCTTGCAACTAAGAGGGTCTTATTCAACCCTATCACAGTTAAATGTTCTTTTGGTATTAAAAAGAATATTAAAAGGTGGTATAACTCAAAAAACAAGAGTAAAAGGATTATATGGTAAAATATTTTAGAAGTTTTTTTTCCAATGATGTGCTATATGTAAGATAACTAATTTGACAAGTTATCTATTGAGAATGGAAAGCACTTTATGGAAACGATAAGGGGAAACAAGCATAATTTGTGGTGCTTGATTCCATAAAGTAAAAGTAAAAGAAACATAAATGAGTACTATATAGAAAAATCTTGCTTCCAAGGTCAAAAGCACTTAAATTATTATTAATTTTTGGTGTAATAGCTATTTTTAGAATATTAATATTGTAAAATAATATTTAAGAATAAAGTGTTACCTTATTGAGTTTATTTCAGTTTATGGAAAGAATTAGAAATTTGAAGCTTGATAATGTTGGAAGTACTCATTTGACTTACATTGTTAACAAATGTATAAATAAAGATAATGAAATCGCAAAGAATCTAGAAGAAAAGAAATAACATATCGATATATTTATTGTTGTTTCTTTAATGAAATATGCAGATATATAACGTAGAGTATATTAGATATTTCTTTAAGTAATTATTGAGATTTCAGTTGAATTGTTTGAATTTATTTTATGTTGTCATTTAGACAAATTTCGTTTTTCTGTTTCTAATATAGACAAAATAGGTTATTATTATTCATTAAGAAATAGTAATGTTGATTTATGAATAATCAAACATTTATGTAATTAAAGCTCTTAATGTCTGATATATAAGTTATGTCTGCATACGTTGAATAGCTTTTGTAATCATATCTCAATTTTTTTTTTTTCGTGACTGATATAATTAAATATTTCAGCTTATTAAGGAATTTCAAATTAAGATATCGAAAAGGTGGAAAATACTTTGTTGATATTCTAAGTGATTCTAAAGCTATAAACTTATGAACCCACACTAAAGAAAAGTTTAATGATGGGAAATGTAATAATTTTTTGAGGATGTTGAATTTGGAGGAGAAATAAAGTATAATCATTGTCTTTAAAGAGAATCATCTCTGATTCAACTGCAGTTACTTCTTTGGATAATGTGTATGATTGTTTCCTTTCACTAACAAGAAGTAAATTAAGAAGCATGATAAGACAAAGCTAAAGAATTGTTCTCCAATTTAAGGTTTGTTGTTTCAAGAAAACAGACTCAACAACCTCAAAATGTAAGGAAATCCACTTGAAAGGGAAGAAATAGCATTTCATATGACTATGTAGTATTTCTCCATGAAGATAAATAATAGATTAGTAAAGATAATTCTATGGACCTACATCAATCCACGTAAGGTACTAGTTCAAAAATGTGGATTTAAGAAAAGAACATATAACATAAATCTATATGGATAATAAAGTTTGAAATTTCCCTCTAAGTTAAGCAATAAGATCATTGGTTATGCATAACTACTCAAATCCAAAAGGGATCAACTGGGTAATATTGAATTTTATAAGGCATTTTTATTGAAATTACTATTATTAAGAGGAAATTTTATTTTCTTTTAAGAATGTTTCATTTTGGACTTAGTAAAAGATTCTGAATCGATCACTTTGGAGCTTACTACATTTTGTACTTTTAAGCATTATCTAATGGAGATTAAAGTTATATTTCTCAATGGAGACATTGATGAAACTACTTAAGAAACTCATTTACTGATGGAGATTAAAGTTATGTTTCTCAATGGAGACATTGGTGAAACTACTTAAGAAACTCATTTATGGATTAGTCTTTTGTATTTGTGACTCAAATACACCATTATTGTTCATGGGGGTGATATTTGAATTATTAAAAAGGAATTGGAAAGATAAATGCTTAAAAGGTTAAGTATATAAACTATGATTCAGTTGATTTTCTTTTACCAAAACAGATAAATTCTAACACCCTTGAAATGAAAGAAATGTAAAAGATTTCTCATGCATTTGCACTGTGAATTCTAATGCATACTAATGTATATACACATATGGATATGGGTGTATTATTTGGCAGATACCTTGCTGATATTAAATGTGGGTCGCTGATTTAGTAGTCAAAATGATTATGAGCTATCTTTAAGGAATAAAATAAAAGATCATATGCTCATAGATAAAAGATCAGATCGGTTGGAGATCATAAAGATTTATGATTCGAATATTTTGGATGTCATTACTATAAAAGATCCACTTTAGGTAATGGTAATATATTTTATGGGGAAAACTATATAAGGAAAAGTGTCATTTAAACACTTGTAGCTTCCACCACTTTGAAAATATCGTCTTTGGTTAATTATAAGACATCCAATTATGGAAAATAATAATGAAACTTTCTTACAAGACTCCAGTTATTGATAAAGAATTGAAATACCAAGTAATATTATGACAGTAAAGAATATATTATTTTCCAATAAGGGAAGATTGCAAAATATATTGTAATTCATAGAGCATATTTAGACAAAATCCATTATGGCGGATACGCTTGTCAAAAGATTATCACCAAAGGTCTTTCATGAGCATATAGCTCAATTGGTGTAACTTTTATGTAAGGATATTTTGGGTTCAGGGGGTGTTTGTATTTGGAATTGCCGTATGACTCATTGCTCTATGTTTCAGTTACATATGACTCATTGCTCTATGTTTCAGTTACAGATATATGTATATCAAGTTCTTTTTCTGATCAGAAATAAAGTAATGAATTTTTCTTTGCACTCAGGTTGTTTAAATATAACCATTTTTGATCTCACTAAAGAAGGACCTATTGGAAATAGACATGTATAGATTACATTTCACGTAATTTCCATGCTACACATCCATGATTGATCTATGTCATTTGATTGTATTAATATATGTGACCATTGATGGGTTTAGTTGTGATAAATATAACGAATGCCGCTTTGATCCTTTGTCAACACAATTAATGGACGAGATTGTTTCAAATACACCATATGTTATAAATAGCAAACTTTGGAGCTCATAAAGTTAAACACATTTTAAGATTATTTCATATGTGGCCCAGGGGGAGATTGTTGGAATATTTCGACAATTGGGTCACATATATAAAATAAAATGTGTTGTGCTATTTTGGTGTAAAGCCCAAATAAAGTGATCTAATGTTAGATTAGAATTAAAAGGCTTAAAGCTTAATTTATCATGGGCCTAATGTGTAGATACCAGGGCATTTTTTAATTTGTTGAAGGGCCGAATTATAAAATGCCAACTTTATAAATAAGGGGTTATGGTCCCTGAATTACACAAGCCTTTGCAACTCTCTAACCTCTTCTACGGAGAGCTGAATCTAATCTAGGGTTTGTGTCAATTTGGAAGGCCAAATCAAATTCATCTTCTCCGTGGCAACCAATTATGGAATTCAGGTACTGTAATAATTAGATACAGATTCAGGTACGCTTCCGCTTATCAAGTTATTTATTTTCTGATTTGTTCTCAATTAAATCAAAATGGTTACATATTCAGATCTAGGGTTTCATGACTTTCTGCTATTAATATATATTGAAATCCCTAACAGAACCGACATTAACTTATACATGTATAAACTGCCAAAATTGGAGTAAATTCAGTTGATATTAATGCAAATTACAATACACATATTATTTTTCCTAATTAACTTATTATAAAATAATTTGGCAAATGAGCAAAGAGCATTAAATTACTGAGTACTGAATCAGAAATATATTATTTCATATCTTATAGTCGAATTACTAATCCCCTTGTCTGAATCCTTTGCATCTGTAATTTTACGGAATCACGGATTTGATCATTTCTGAACTTTGCATGCATAATTTCAGCAAGTAAAATATAAGAAAACTTTAAAGGATCCCAAACAATGAAAGAACAAAGTACTCCATTATCTATTATATTATATGAAAGCACAATCTTTCTCCGAAGACCTTTCAGATCCAGATTCTCCAAAAAATTCACAGGCCGACACGTGTACAACGTTTCAATCCTACAGTAGAGTAACTGCCCTTATCTCTTCAGTGCCCACTTGATGTGATAGCTAATATATTATGTGAAAGCTCAATCTTCATCTAAAGACCTTTTGGTTCCGTTTTTGTCAAATATCCGTTATGCTGACATGAGTCCAGAAAAATATATCAGCGGTGGTAAAAGTGAGCTCATACATTTGGGTCTGTTCGATAGAATTAATTATAAAGCTTTTAAGTTTAGGCAATTTTCTATATTAGTTTTAAAAAAGTCACATATGTAGACTTAACAACAATTAATATTCAAATGTTTTTTATCTTCTATACAGTCAAATTGTCACTAATCAAATGTATCAATTTCATTCTATTATATTTATATGCATGTAAAAAAGTCAATTTTCAAATGTTTTTAAGTTTATATGAAAGCACAATGTTCCTCTGGAGACCTTTTGGTTCCAGTTTATCAAAAATCACATGTATTTCCATGTGTCGCAGTATTTTAATTGTCATAAATTTATACTAGTCTGTAACCCGTGCGTTGCATACGATAATATTATAAAATATAGTTTTTAAAATTTTAATGTCAAATTTTGAATTTTGTTACGCAACATACGATGAATCTGGCGAAATAAATATACTGTAAATTATTATTATTATTTGTATATGGTATGTGTTAACTTACATCTCTCTGAAGTAAAACAACAATTTTATTGTTTTTATTACTATGAGCAAATATTCATGTTGAAATAACACGTTTTAATTGTTTTAGATGAACTAACATATATTATTTAACTTATTTCTATTAAACATGCTAACTTTAAAATTATGTAATTAGTTAAAATATATTGAATTAAGATTGAATAATATGAAGAAATTGATAAGGAATTTGTAAAAATTATAGAGATCTTAATATGAAGTTATTTTAAGTTAAAATTAGAATTTGCCAAAGAGTGTATGATAAATTTATTGTTTATGTACATAATTGACTACAATTGATTTACAAAATTAACTTTGTAATTATTGTTTATGTACATAAGTATAGTATGTACAAAATTAACTTTCTAATTACAGTTGATTCATATAGTTAAACACAATTTTTTTGTATGTGTGTATACGTATATGACTGATATATAGATTATTAAGTACTGTGAATTTAAGATTTCGTGAGACATATAAATACATGGATCTAAACCTGAAAGGTTATGAAATAGTCGGTAAATTTGTGCATAGCTATAAGAATGTCAAAATATGGATAAAGTTAAAAACTAAATTTTACAATGCAGACATATTTATTGAGATAAATGAATAAGAAATTAGTTTTGTTAATGTTATTCATGTATATTATTTATGATATTTGAATTATATATCTTTATATTTAAGCGAATAATCAATTTGACTATTTTTAAGAATGAATATGATATACATATTGAAACCGTCGCATTTAAAGATTTATTATATAAATTAATGAATACTTAATAGTATTCAAATAAATTAAAACCAATATTACATGAATAATTAAAGATATGTTGATGTAAATGTATAAAATTATGTGATACTGGGTGGATTTTGTAAGCAATCGTAGAAATTTCAAAATATAGATACTTCAGTTAAAATAATTTTTTTACAATGTAATATCATAGTGCACCAAACTACCAATATAGATGAATCATAAACTAAATATGCAGTCATTGCTTTTGATACATAATTATGTTATGTGTCAAATGTAGTTGTATATAAAAATGACTTTTATACCTTTTTTGCTAATATTAATATAGTACAAGTATTGCAATTTACAAATTTTTATGATTTATTTGACACAACAAATACTAATAGTTTACTACATTTAACTATATTTTTAAGATTCGTGATGAACTCTAATATATGAAGTCAAATATAAATATTAGAAGAGAACTAAGATGTCTGGGTAAAAGGCTGTAGGAATTTTAAAATTAAGGACTTTGTTGTGAAAAAAAAAACTTAATTTTGTAACGCATGGTGAATTCATTGATGCTTTTATTTTTATTTTGTTTTATTTCAAAAATTAAATTTATACTTAATCTCATGTTTTTATTAAAAAAAATTGATTTTTCTTCGCAAAAGTGCATTTTTTTTCAAGAGCGAAAACATTCTTCGTTTTTACTACCATTATTTACATATTAGCTAGAACTAAAAGTAATATTGTTTTTTAAACATGTTTTTGAGAAAGAACAATTGTGCACTTCTAAATTTAAAGAGCGCATTTTACAAAAGTTCCTTATTGTTTATGTTACCATATGCAGTGCGACTTATGTATTTTATTTAGTAAAAATGCAATTTTATGCTCTGCCAAACAAAAGCAATTTTATCATATTTCATTGAGGATTTTCTTTTACAGGACAAACTTTGCAAAAAAATTGGTGAAAAGTATGGAGAGTTTCAAAATTAGAGAAAATGACATATTTACACTAAAAGTGAAATTCAGGAGGCCCACTATTCTTTCCCCATTTACACTACCATTTGTCCTTCTCACCAAATTTTAAACTTTTCATATTTTTCACTAATTTTTTTTGTTAAGTTTGTCCTCCTTTCTATTTTCCACTATTTTTTTACTGGTATGAGTACAAAGTATATTATTGAAATTTCATATTAAAGATACAATTTTATGTTCTGCAAAAAAAAAAAGCAATTTTATCATATATACAGATGCACACACAACATACATGATATAATCTGTACAAAATCTTAAAAGAGATAGCCAACCTGTCTGATTATAATTATGAGGGGTGGAAGGGGAAGGACCGAGAAAGGCAAGGCATTCACATTCGCGTTGCAGACTCACAAGCCAGCGATGTGCTCCAAAGCCTGATTTGAGAAGAGCGCAATATAAATAGTGCACCCAGACTTGTAGCTATACGAAATTGGTTATGATCACCCAGACCAGAATCTAATTTAAATGTGTGCTTGTGTATATATAAACACACGCGTGTAATATGTATGTATGTATTTATGTACTTAATAGAACAATTTCTCTCAAAACAACCGGTAACAAATTAAGAAGACTCGTAGGTTCGTAAAATTTATTAATACAGGAAAACCCATCCAAATTTTTGTTAAAAAAAGAAAAGATTAAAATAAAAAAATGATAAAATAAAAAGGATCATCATGTATTTATGGAATCCAATTAAGTCTAAATTCAATGTTTGAAAGGAGAAGGCCCCCGGCAAGCAAATAGTCAACTCCCAAAACTTACAATTTAAACTCAAGAAGAAAGTCAAAGTTTTGAAAAATGAAATATGTTTTCAAATTTGAAACAACAAAATACTATTAGCAATAGGAAATTATAAAGTTACATGATGTAAACATAAGTTATTTAGCGAAGAAAACTTTTTATACGAAACCGAATAATCATCGATGAAAGCAAAATAAGGTGAAAACCAGCAAGTAGAGCGAAGGTGCACGAAGGAACATGTTGACCACTTTTAATAAGAAAACTACTATTATAACAGGTGAAAATAAACCATGTATTAATGAATTAAACATGACAAGACAAAAAATGGAAAACTAATATTTGCAACAATGATAAAATTGGACAGTATTCGATAAATTGGAGTATTATACATTATGTGAAAATCTGGACCTCTTAGAATTATAGTTTTTTAAAATTAAAATTCAATATGTCAATAATATCTTTTTAACTAAATTATTTTATAGCTGTAGAAAAACAAAGTGAGGTGTCATGTAAGATTGTTGATTATTATTTTCTCATTAAAAAAATAGTGTACTATATAGTCATTTGACTTTTTGTAAGGACCTCCTTTAAAAAAATTATAAACATAATCTGATTATATACCAGTAAATGTTGTCCAAAGCAATAGTTCCATATAGTATGAGTTAGCATATATATCTCAACTACCTATGAAATAGCAATATAGCTTAACTAACAAAAGAATATTATGTAGCACTGGCAATAGATCACAAAGATGCAGTGCCACATAAATCAATCATTCCTTATAGTAAGTAAATGTGGAAACCAAGAATTAACCATCCTCTTCAAGAGTGACAGAGTTCAAATCCTATGGAAGAATCTTATGCCATCATCGTCGAAGTGTAATGAGCAATCGACTTTGGTCATCTCAGCAAGCTCGTTGATTAGAGTACTTTTTGAGTCGTCCATCCAAGAAATCTTCACAAAAACGAATATAAAACTCGAATGTGTTAGCATAACTTGAACAATCTAAGAACAAAAATTTTTGTTATGCGCAACATTGAATATGAATTAAACCACCCAAAAGGCATCGAAGCAAAAAATTGTGTAACTATATAGATTGACACCAAGTTTTTCGATAGTGGCTGTCAACCAGAAGGACTAAATTGAATTCATGTAGGTTTAGGAAGGGAAAATATTGAAGAAGACAAAATAACGTGATAGATCATTATTTTTAGGAGCCCCCACATTTGGCAGAGAAAAGTTCTTAACATTCCAAATATACAACTTCATTAGAACTGGAAATCATCCTCCACCATAAACATGATGTACTTGCAAAATTGTAAAGCAGCTACTTTCAAGGAGGAAATGGAAACGCCAATAATATATATTTGCTTGAAACAATCAATGAATCCTTAATCTTTCTTAGACAGTTGAATAAAACATTTAATTCAAAACATTTGTTTGAAGCAAAGAGAATAAATCTATTAGAAACTTTAAATATGTTGATATGGAAATCAGTTTGGTATGACATTGCCTTATTGAAGTACTGTAACTAACATTTCATGTTGTGTGACAAATTACATATTGGATTATTTTTTAGAACATAAATTGCAAATAAAACATGACATAGACGTCTTTGATGTTTTGTAGTTTAGTATGAACAATGCAGCATGCAAAAGCAGCATACGCTGATGATATGAGCGAAAAAAAATAGAACATCAGAAATAAATCATCTGTTTCATTTTATTCTATTAAATCTTGAA
The DNA here is from genome assembly GCA_030737875.1 of Allium sativum. Lineage (NCBI taxonomy): Eukaryota > Viridiplantae > Streptophyta > Magnoliopsida > Asparagales > Amaryllidaceae > Allium > Allium sativum. The sequence goes on from CM060913.1 coordinate 914,992,614, forward strand.
TGAAAACTAAAACATATACATAAAAAGGAAGAAAGATAAAGCAAGCTTCAACCTAAAGTTGAAAAATAATGCTGAAGCATTTAACTTCTACCTATTCCGTATTCATTTAGTTAAAAAAGATAATATGTCCGCAAACATTACTGGACGAAAAAGTAACAAATAAGATAAATTCTCATAATACATAATGGTTGCTTTAATGAATTTTCTTTCATTCTTTCCCAACTTTTCATTCATATCGGTAAGTTTCAATATTAAATTCTAAGAGCTAACGAATCATTAAATTATAGTAGACTCTACCAGCAAATTACAATGAATCACTAAATTATAGTAGATAGTATCAGCAAGTTGCAACAAATTCTCTGATAATGACCCCAAAAATGCAAATTCACCGCTATCTTAGCTTAAGTCCCTAATTTAAAGAAATTCAGACCATTTTTGGCAATGGTAAATAAAACTCAAATTTTATTTTTATGAAGTAACATTTAATCTAAAGCATATAAAATGAGTTGGCAGGGACAAATATTTGAGAGAATGCAAATTGTTGAGAAGAGAATGGATGGGTATTGGTCAATAAATCCCTTAAACTTTATGTGGTTCAAAAATATGTTCCAGTAATGTGTTAAGAGGCAAATATGGTAACAAAAAGTGCTCCTAAAGCAAGACAGGATGTTCCATATGTTGTTTCAAGGGTCAAGCCACAGCCACGACAGTCAAATTCCTAATTTAAATTCCAAAAATACGTTTTATTGTATTTATTATTTATTTAGCTCTCTACCCAGGTGTTACAAAGATTAGATTTACATTATATAATATGTGCCTAAAACATCCTAGGCAAAAATTAGAACTAAGTAGTACTTTAATTGAGATGACAGATGATATCATGGATGGGCTAGTATTGGGAAGCAAAATTATCAAAAAATCAGGAATGGTAATCAAAAGATAAGAAACACTTCAAACAATATTGCATTCCTAAAGGAGTCGTTGCTCTAGTTCAATAGAAAGCATATTAATAAGCCAAGTAAACATAAGAATATAAACATAAAGTTCCAACAGTAATATTCTGTACTTATCAAAATAATTTTGGAAAACAGAGCCTATCAAAATTCATGTGCGGATTATCTGAATCCTGACAGTATCATCCGTAATATACTTCTATTCCAATAATACACCTTCATAATATTGCTTTATCTGACAACCATCTTGTGAATAATATTTAGTGAATGTAGAATTTTTCCTGTCATACAATTCAATCATAATTGAAATATTCCATATCAAAAATTAATTCAAATATGCGATAACGTTTTATTCATTTATTTGGGTAGTTTACTATAGTAAATATTAACTACAACATTGGATATTATAATAAAATCACAAATATTTGATGTGGGTAGACATTTGTTGTGTAACAAAAATTTTTGCTTGTCCATTAATATAATATTATTTCACATTATACTAACATATCTCATACTTTATTGTAAAATATCTAAATCTTACAATGAAATCATGATGGATAGTCCATACATTTAAACATGTTCCTCTCTATAGTTTCAAATTGATATTTTATTAAAATGACAGGAATTTTTTTAATCAGACATGAAACGACTATTACTGAAAAACTACCGAAGTCTCCATAATATCAAAAATATGTAGTTAATATGCTAATAGATTTTATATATATGGTTACTATTTACATATGATTTTATGATACTGGTTACTATTTTTATTTTTATTTTATAACTGCCTATAGTTACAAAGGAGACTTAAATCTTATATTTATCAAGTCAGAGAATTTGTTTTAGCAGCACATATAAAAGAAGAGGTCAGATTTGTTTAATTAATTTGAGTCAATTTGAGAGTTTATGCAACCAAAGCATTATATGATGATATTCAATATTTTATTACGTCAGGTACAAAGGATGGAACAAAGTCACATACCTTGCTTATTTTCGTGTATTTGTATATGTGTGAGCACCAATGCACTTCTCTAAGGTATATAAATGCTTGACATGCGCCATGCTTTCATAGTCAGGTTAAATGATTTTTGACCCAAATCTATTAACCTGACACTCCTGTCCAAAACTGGAATGTGAAGTTAAATATGTTTAAGGACAAACAACGGGAAAAGGATATGAGAATATGATCACATTGAGACTCATAAAACCAATAACTAACATTACCAAAATACAAATGAGCAAAACTTTTTTTATGCTTTGATTTGCACCAAACCTTTCTATCCTACAAATGTAGAATCAGCCACAAACTGGAATAGGTTAAAGGCGTAGTATACAAACAATTAAAATATGGAAAAATATCCAAAATCGAAAAAGGAAACATGAATTTATAAATTAATTTCATAATATATCTCAAATTTTATAAAAAGTGAAATGAGAATTTGAAACAATTGATACCTAGTGGGTAGTGGATTGATTACAGTCAAAAGGGAGCAGCTTTAGCCATAGACTGGTCGATTATGGCTTTGAATTGACGAAAGACGCAACGGGTCTCGAGCAAGGACGACCTTGCAGTGGATGTTTGTGAAGAAAGAAAGGAAAGGTGGTTAAGAATTAGAAGGGGTAGGGTATGGAAACGACATTACAACTTGATGAAGCCAATTTGCCAATCAACAGTGAAAAAAGGATACCTGATAAATGCAGCCTCTTATTTTTCTGTCCTTCAATAAATGAAAGCCCCTTCCATCTCATTCAGCCTTGCCATGCTTCTATGACTTTTGAAAAATTATGATCCTAAGAAAAATCATTTACCTTTATCAGGCCAAATTCAAATAGGCAAAGATTAGAGCATGTTTTTTTATCTAATACACCCTCCGTTCCTATATATAAGATGTTTTAGCAAATTTGGTATGTTTCAAAATATAAGATGTTTAAGGTTTCATGCTCTCTTTATTCGTGATGCATAATAAATAATGATACTTTTTATGCATCTATCATGTTTTCAACCATTAATTGTTTCTTTGTTAATGACTTTCCTTTTTTAAAAAAAAGTTGTGCATGAAAAGAAGCAATTTAAAAGAATAAGGCAACATTGATTAGTTCCTTAATTCTTGTGCAAACAAACAAAACATCTTATATATCGGAACAAAGGGAGTATTTAGTATTTTTTGTTTGATAAATTTTCTTTTGAAATATTTGCTTTTGAAAATGGACACTGTTTCAAAAACACTGTTGTTGGATTCAAAATTCATGCATATTTAATTTGACTGGTATTAATTTTCTAATTTGTTTCTCCAAGCATAATAAATAAACCAACATATTTTGTCTAGAATTACATGGTGAGAGGACGCCATTTCTGGATTCTTAATGACATTGGAAAACAGCTTCAACTTTCCAAGAATATATTGTTTATTAATTTTTATAACACAAACACCATCATTTATCCTTGCTAATGTGCTTAGAGTTCCCTCTCTAAGTTTATAACATTAAGGGAAAACAAACATGAACAAACTAAGATTTAGTTGCAAAACTTCCACCTATGATTTCTGTAAGGTACAATAAAAAGAAGTTCAACACGTGTTAATGTGAAGAAGAATAAGCCCTTACCAATCGTTGACAATTATACGACCATGTCATTTAAGCACGTAGCCATCATACAGGTTGCATTGTCGCCAATATAATAAAATTGCTATTTTTAAAATAAGGATCTTTTAAAGCACCATGCCCATGTACTTTCGATTATATATTAGAAGTACATGAATATTTAGACACATAAAACAATTACAAAATCAAATCCTTGCCATAATCATCTTAAATAGTAAATAATTTAAAATACAAAGCAGGTCATCGTTGTGGTCTGCACAGTGGGGAAAGTATAACATAGGCAGTCAAAGTAACTTCAGACCTAGTATTATCTATATTTACTGTTTATAAGTGGAAGTAAGAACTTCAAACCTAATCAAAGCAACTCTAGACAAACCCGATTAGAAAATCCGACTCTTCCATCACCGCTGTACACATTAGATAAGCATAAGCAAATCCAATCATTATCAAATCTTAAATCATCAATAACTAAAAATTAAAATATATCTGGTAATAATAATGAATATATTAAAATGTCCCTGTACTGTAACAACATCCACGTAGACTAGAAATAAAAAAGATACCTAATAATTAATATATAAAATGAAAAGGGAATAAAAAAAGATCCATACAAAATTATCTTAGTATTTTCTGCTTTCAACTTTGATGATATGGAAACAACATTACAACTTGGAGTAGCCAATCAACAGTGAAAAAGTATAATTGACAAAATCAGCCTCTCATTTTTCTGTCCTTCAATAAATGAAAGCCCTTTCCGTCTTATTTTGCCTTGCCATGCTTGCATGACTTTTGAAAAATTATGATCCAGTGAAAAATAATTTACATTTATCAGGCCACAGATTCACATAGGCATAGATTAGAGAGCATGTTTTCATAACTAATATTACTTTTTGTTTGATAATGTTTCTTTTGAACCATTTGCTTTTGAAAATGGACACTATTTCAAAAACACTATTGCTGGATTCAAAATTCATGATAGTGGATTATGATAGTTTGAACATAATCTTCTTCTTCATGTATATTTATGAAAGGACAACTAAGAAGACACTTAACTCGAAATCGACGAACGCAGGAGGAAGAGGAGGAAAAAAACACATACCTTAAAGATGGAGACGCAGACGAAATAAGGGCGAAATCGGTCTAGGGTTGGGAGATGCAGATGGATGGAGAAAGCGATCAACCGAAGGATGGACGGAAAAATAACTGGGGAAAGAATGATGGAGAGGGACAGAGCTGAGTTTTGTACGTCAATATTTTTTTTCCTTTTTTCTGTTTGAAAGGAAATGGGTACAGTGAGATGAGGCGGTAGAAGAAAATCGAGAAGAGGATGGGGTTGAGCGACTCTTCAGATCTAAATTGAGAGAATTGAGATAATATAAATTTAACAGATAATATAGACTTAATAGATTTATATTGTTGTATTATTTTGATTTAATAATTGTTGTATTATTTTGATTTAATAAAAATATCTTTAGAATTTTAAGGTGAACTTAGAGAATTGAGAGAATTAAGGGGAATTGAAAGAAATGAGACAATTAAGGAGAAAGCTAGAAATTCTTCTGCTTTACTATTATTTAATAGATATGTATACATCAATGTAAAAACTTTCACCTGCTCCCCAAAAAAACTTTCACTATCCTTCACCCTTGCTCTTTCCCATTCTCACCGGATATGAAAAAAAACCTACCTCTTTCTCTGCCTTCTCCAACCACTATAGAAAAACTCCATTCAACCACCATCCCCTTTTATCTTACCTCCTTTTCATTATCTCCTGCGTCATATGGATGAAAAGCTACCTGAACCACCATATCTAACAGTATCAACTTCTCCGTTAATCTTCTCTTCTACACCCAAATAGTACGCTACATCTAATTTTTTGCTGATTTCTACCAACATTGTCTCCATGTATGCTCTAGCTTTCGGATGTTGTTCGGCAAGCTCCGATTTCTTAATTTGATTGCAAATCAAGGTAACTCATAGTAAGGAGCTCATTCTCATTAGTCATTCTACTATTGTTGTGTCATCTCTGTAAGGTAATACTACATCCTGAAATTCATAAGAAAGGCTTTAGTGCAATTTCTGTATATTTTATTTCTTACATTGTCTTTTGGTTACTTGTTCAAACATATGGTAATATTTGGATGATAATATTATACACAGTTTCACTATAATTCATACATGTGTATGATAATCTATGAAAATGAATATGTTTGTAACACCTCGTGAATTCTATAACGTTAAGCTTCATGAATTAAAGTATAATTAATTATAAATAATGAAATCAAGGGAAATGGGTTACGCCATTGCATTCGTCTCGAAATTCTGCTTGAGATAGAGTTCAAGTTTGCGTAAAACGGATATCGTATGAAGAAGATATGGACGAACGAAGTTGGGCAGAAAAACCGGAAAACGGGTCAGAATGCACTGGCGCACTTGTGAAGTGCGCCAGAACAAAGTTGAACTGGCACACTTGGGAAGTACGCCAGTACAATTTTGGCCTGGCGCACCTGCCAAGTGCACCCAGGTCAGAAAGACCTGCTGGTCAGGCCCTAGCTGCCTTGGTCAGGGTCTGGTCGAATTTTGATGCTTGGCTGAGTCACTAGGGCTTACATGTCTCTTTCTTATTAGCCTCTCTTGAGATGGATGGTCTGGATTCACCCTAGCTTCAACGACGGCTCAAAACAATTTAAAATTCTATAAATACAACTCAAGTCTAACCCTAAATTCACACAAATAATAGAATACAAAAGACGTCATGCTGCTGGAGAGGAACTAGGAATGGCCGTCAATTAGAAAGCCAAGAGACAAGCCAACAAGCCTAAGAGACGAATCAAATTAAAAGAAGATCAAAGCTTAATCAAATCAATCAATGCAACTTTGCTACCCAAAGGAGAGCATCTCCAAATCAGAATAACAGAAATCAGAAAACAAGAATTCCTCACGCGTTGTAAGTATAGTGACCTTTCAGAATATGAATAAAAACTGTGATGTGATTCGATGTGAATGAAAATAGAATCGTGTTGTTATAATTTTTGTGTATTGTAATGGTTCTACCATGACTTGTGTATTGATGTTTGTGGCATAAATTGATTGATGCAAGCCTATTGAACAATTGTATATGAAAACAATGGCACTTGCAAGTTTGTGGCAAAAACTAGAAATTGATCCCTTTTTGTATATGTCGATGGCATGGACTATTTATATTCCCTTAGTCTAAATTAGAATTTTTGTAAACATGTTATAAACCTTCTATGCCTACATGACCCAAAACCTATGATATCATTCTTATGTTTATTGGCAAGTATAATTAGATCTATGTTTGCAAGTATAATTGGATCTATGTTTCATAAACTATGCAAGTTCATGTTATTTGCAAAATATAATTGGTTCTATGTCAAACATCGTTTGGGTTTCATAAACTATGCAAGTTCATGTTTATTTGCAAAATATAATTGGTTCTATATCAAACATCGTTTGGGTTTCATAAACTATGCAAGTTCATGTTGAAATAGGATATATGATTAGATGTAAAAATTGTACATTTTGATGAATATATAACATGCTAGTTTTGTGGTCGATATTATGCCAAGTTAACATGTTTAAACACAAGTTTGTATTTGCCTAAACTATGCCATTTCATATGTCACCTACTTAGTCATACTTTGATTCGAATGCAAGTTCACATGACCCATATTATATGTTAGTTGAATCGCCAAATTGCAAGTTCATGCGCCACACACCTTTATGTATTTACATGTTCTTGATTTCCCCTTTTCCTCACATTTATAAAGTTGGGCTGAATTGCGACAAGCCCAACACATGTTATAACGTTGCGAACAAACGGGGGTAATAATGTTGGGTGTAAAATATGAAAATATATGTTGGCATGTTTTGCACATGCCAATGATTATGACACATAAGCGGTATGAATTGAAATACCCAAAAATAAAAGATATGACATTTACATATAGTTGAAAAGTAATAAAATATGTAAATTTAGAAAACACGATATGCTTAACCCGAGGTTGGATTGAGTTGTGATGTAAACCTGCCCGGACCCGCCCGGCTGTCCAGTAGTCACAACAATACCTATCCAATGTGGGTGGTTAAGCATTGAGCCCAATAAGGACCCGAGGTTAGACTGAGCTACGGTGTAAACCTGCTCGGAACCGACCGGCACATCCAGTAACCATAGCAATACCTGTCTAATGTGAGTGGTCTGGTGCTCCTAAGAGGCTAAGGACAGATGGTAGGGTTAAGTCAACTATAACACTTAACCAAATTCAACATGTCAACAAGAATTGATGGGTGGGGTTAGGTAAATACAGACACTTAACCACTTAACATGTTTGAGTAGAAAATCCTGGCAACGAGGGACCCGTTTCAGTAGTAACCAAAAGTTAGGTATCAACAGTACCCTGAAACTAGGCAGGGTGGGGCACGATTACTGGGCTGATTGTAAGCCGTCAAACGACGGCGGTGGGTGCACAGTACAGGTCTAACGGGGTGCGGGTGTGCACACACTTCGGAGCAGACAACCAGGGCATTGGGGACACCAGTAGTATAACCTATGTCTTCTAGTTTTGTGTCGGGGCCGCCACCATGGGTCTTGATACACCCCATGGTGGTACCAACAAAGGTATCTACAATTCTTGGGGGCCGTATGACACATGTTAACGCGAGTAGGAGCCGATCTTTAATAAGAATGGGGATCACTTCACCCTCACCATGGGGTGCCAGCTAGAATGAATTCAAATAGGTGCAGAGATATAGTATGGGTGTGATAGTACATTCGACACTTCCTTAGCTTGTGACACTTTCCTATTTTTAGTTTACATCCATTATACCCTTTTCTTATTCACATATTGAAGAGTTACTAGATTTACTCAGGCTTTATTTCTGACCCTATTTTCTTTTCGTCTTCTTTTCTTTCGTCCCCCCCCCCCCCCAGGTCCACAGGGAGGAAACAGCTCAACTCAGTCAGGCTCTTTACAAGCACCAAGAACGTAGATGTATGATTTGGATCTTTCTTGCTCGGATAATGGCTTTGGATATCACTATGGGGATTTTTGTCACTTTATTTATGTTTTTATGCTTCTTTAATAATCAAGGCAGTTATGAGGTTGTAATGTTGGAAGTATTTTGAGACAATTATGGAAATCTTTGTTTGATACACGTATTGATGAAATAAAAGTTTGTTTGGTTTTCCGCTGTTTAAAATATGTGTATTTATATCTGTCTTGAGTTCATATGTGGCTTTTACTTATAAACCTCCACCAAAGTTAAGGCATTCCCTTTGTGAGTGAGCTTAATGGAGGTGGGGTGTTTCACTTGGTATCAGAGCCTAGGTTTACCAGACAAGATAAAAGTTTTTGAAAATTGTTTTCAAAAGATAAAGTTTAAAGAAGCATTTTTTTTAGAAAAAGTGTTGTATTTATAAACAGACAAAATCCCCCAAAGCCATGTGCCCTATCTATCTCTCTCTATCCTTCATTTTGAATCTTTCCTTTCTGTTTTAGCATGTCTGGGGACCTTACTCCCCAGCTACAGATTCTTTTACTCCTCCTCCTCCTCTATGTGAACCAGCAAACGGAAGAATTATCAAACAAGAAGACGGATAATAGTCAAGGAGGAAAGGACCACAACAATAATAACAAGACACGTGAGAAAAGGAAATGTTATTTCTGTGGCATTGTTGGACATGTGGTGAATGACTGCAGAAAGAAGAAGAGGAAGATGAATGCTACTTGCTTCCATTGCGATGAGGCTGGACACATGGCTAGGAACTGCCCTAAGAAGCAAGGGCAAGGCCCGCAAGCAGGACCTTCTGGGGGTACCTCTTTAACTTCTTCTCCTAAACGCTTTGTTTTATCTTTCTTATCTTCTCAATCCTATCTTGAGAACGAGGTAGAAATATTTCTGTAGAAAGCTTAGTTTATCTTTATGATCATCCAGTTCGTACACTTTTTGACTCTGGCACATCATACTCTTTTATTTCATCTGCCTTAGTAGAATCTCTGCATCTAGACACTAGTATGGTAGAAGATCCCTTAGTAGTTTCAAATCCAATTGGGGGCTCCTCTTACTTGTCAATGGTTTGGGTTTGAAAATCTCTATTCTCAGCGTTGAGTTTAGTTGTAGTGCCTTTGTTTTGGGCTTCTCGGGATATGGTTTGATCTTAGGTATGGACTGGTTATCCAGTAATAGTGCCATTCTTGACTGTGAGAAAAGAGTAGTTAGACTCTTGACTCGGCTTGGAAATACTCTAGAAATTTCTTGTAATACCTTGAATGTTGTTATGCTTAGTTATTTAGAGCCGCTTGATGCTTCTGATGAGAAATTGCAATCAGTTAGAGTAGTCCGGGAATATCTGAATGTCTTTGAGGAAGTGAAAGGCTTACCTCTGAGGCGGGAAATAGACTTCCGCATATATCTTGTGGATAACGCAAAGCCTGTAGCTTTACCTGTCAGACACATGGATCCAAGGGAGAGAAAGGAGCTCAGTAAGCAGGTTAAAGAACTTCTCGAAAAGGGGTTCATTAGACGGAGCATTTCAGAATGGGGTTCTCCAGTGGTGTTCGCAACCAAAGCAGACGGTTCGCTTCGCCTTTGCGTCAACTATAGGGAGTTAAACAAATTGACCAAGAAAAATAGGCACCCTCTTCCCCGAATCGACGATTTGTTTGATCAGCTTGTAGGTGCGACGGTCTTCTCCCAACTTGATTTGGCAACTGGGTTCCATCAGCTAAGAGTAGCTGAAGACAGCATTGATAAGATAACATTCATAACCCCAGACGGTTTCTTCGAGTGGCTTGTCATGCCTTTCGGCTTGACAAACACATCCGCTTATTTCGTAGACCTAATGAGCAGGGTGTTCGGAGAATTCCTCAACAAATTTGTGGTTGTCTTCGTAGATGATATCTTAATCTTCTCAAAGAGTGAGGAAGAACATGCTCAGCATTTGAAAGAAATCATGGATACTCTCCGCGCACATCAACTAAAAGCCAAATTCTCCAAGTGTCACTTCTGGAGAAAAGAAGTAAGGTTTCTTGGGCATATAGTGTCCAAAGAAGGGTTGGCTGTGGACCCCGCGAAAGTGGTGGCAATGCAAGATTGGAAGACACCAAGAAATGCAACCGAAGTTCGAAGTTTTCTTGGGCTAGCCGGTTTTTACCGAAAGTTTATTAGGGATTTTGCGAAAATCTCAGCCCCACTCACAAGGCTAACAAAGAAGAATCTGGCGTTCACTTGGGATTTGGACTGCGAGTTTACTTTCCAACGATTAAAAAGGGCTCTTACAACAGCCCCATTTCTAACTCTGCCTGACGGAAACAAAATGTTCACAGTATACACGGATGCATGCGGAACGGGACTAGGCGTTGTTCTAATGCAAGAAGGAAGGGTAGTAGCTTATGGCGGAAGACAATTGAAAGTTCATGAAAAGAACTACCCAACCCACGATCTTGAGTTTGTCGCCATCGTCTTTGCACTTAAGTCTTGGCGCCATTATCTCTTAGGTGAGAAGTTTGAATTATACACTGACCATAAATCGTTGAAATATCTCTTCTCGCAGAAGGATCTCAACTTGAGGCAGCAAAGATGGATGGAGTTTCTTGCCTCGTATGATTTTGAAAATTATACTCCCGGAAAAGGCAAAGTGGTAGCAGACGCGTTGAGCTGAAAGAAACTGACCCTAAGCCCTCTCTTTGTGGAAAGGCAAAACTTGGAGTATATAGCCAGTTTTAACTTTAGGCCCTCCTCGGATTTTGTACCGGGTTTGTTAGCATCTCTCGAAGTACGCCCTACTCTCTTAGACTCAATAGGGGCTGCAAACGTGAAGACCCCCATCTTGTTGATGTGATTGATAAACTTATTAGGGGTGAGACTTCTAGTCACCTCAGTAGATACGCCATCGATGATAAGGGTTGGCTGAGACGAAATGGAAGATTATGCGTCCCACAAGCAAGGGAGTTGACAAAGAAAGTTCTCTAGGAAGCGCATCATTCCAAGATGAATATACACCCTGGCGGTGATAAGATGTACAAGGATATAAAAAGGACTTTCTTTTGGAGCGGCATGAAGCAAGACATGGCAGATTTCGTTTCTAAGTGCATGACCTGCCAACGGGTCAAGGCGGAACAAAAGAAGCCTGGAGGACTACTTCACCCTCTAGAGGTCCCACAGTGGAAGTATGATAGCATTTTAATGGACTTCATTGATGGACTGCATAGGTCGAGAAGAGGCAACACTAACATTCGGGTAATAGTGGACAGGCTTACTAAAAGCGCCCACTTTATACCTATCAAGAGTAGGACTGCCTCATTTCTAGCATCTCTTTATCTCAAGGAAATAGTTCGACTCCATGGGATACCATCCAGCATTGTTAGTGACCGAGACCCTATTTTCACAAGTGAGTTTTGGCGGAGTCTGCAAGAAGCTGTAGGCACACAGCTATGTTTGAGCACGGCCTATCACCCCCAAACAGATGGCCAGACGGAAAGGGTGAATAGAGTTTTAGAGGATCTTTTAAGACTTTGCGTTCTTGACTTTGGAGGGACGTGGGAGGATCACCTTCCTTTAGTGGAATTTGCCTACAACAACAGCTACCAAGCTACCATCGGCATGGCACCTTTCGAAGACTTGTATGGAAGACCGTGCAAATCACCAACTTGTTGGTGGGAGTCTACAGATAAGCTTATACTTGGGCCAGACATGATTCAAGAAACTTCAGAGAAAGTGGACTTGATACATAGGAGAATGAAGACAGCCCAAGACAGACAGAAATCCTACGCCGACAAAAGAAGGACCGACCTTGAGTTGGAGGTTGGGGACAAGGTTTTCCTTAAGGTATCCCCTTTAAGGAGCGTCATTCGCTTTGGATCCGCAGGAAAGCTAACACCAAGATTTGTAGGACCGTTCCCTATCATCGAGAAGATTGGGAAAATGGCTTATAGAGTAGATCTGCCTGAAAGATTGGCTGGAATTCACAACGTCTTTCGTGTTTCTCATCTCCGGAAATGTCTACATGAATCAACGGAAGTGGTGGAGCCAAGCATTCTAGAAGAAGCCAAAGTGGAACGCGAAGCAACTGTGAGGAGAGTTCCAACCCGCATCAAAGGAACTAAAGTGAAAAAGCTACGCAACCGCAAAGTCAAACTCGTTAAAGTTCAGTGGAGCGACGCCGAGGAAGACGCGACTTGGGAAACTGAGGACAGAATACGCGCTGCCTACCCTCTTCTTTTTGAGGGTACATCTTTGACCTCTCTTTTTCTTAAGTTGCGCTTGTATCTATCTTTTTAGGTATATCTCCTCAATATTATCCTTTATCCTTAGGTAGAAACCCCTTTGGATGTAAACATGTATTTGAAACATGTTATGGTTGATGGCTGCAAGTGGTCACAAGTGGTTGCTAGTGGTTGCTCGTGGATGCATATACATACACAACCTAGGTCTTAGATCGGCTCAATCACTTCATACTGCATATGCATATATGTATTCTTATTTGTATATGGTTGTAAACTTGATATGCTATCATATGGTCGTCGCATTTGTATGAATAGTTGTGCACTCATGTAGAATTATGAGTAGGAAAAAATTGCATACATAATGGATTCATGACACTTACATGATTCGCATTAAGGAGGTCAATTGAATCAGTAGACCGCCTGATTTTTGCATTAGATAAGGATATATACACACACTATGCATATGATCATGAAGCATTAGAAGTCTTTTAAGGACAGTGGATGCCTGTGTTTGTTGGTTGAGTAGATGGACTGTTGGATGGTAGGATATACGTTCTTCCTAACTTGAAGATTTCGGGGACGAAATCCTTTTAAGTGGGGGAGAATGTAACACCCCGTGAATTCTATAACATTAAGCTTCACGAATTAAAGTATAATTAATTATAAATGATGAAATCAAGGGAAATGGGTTACGCCATTGCATTCGTCTCGAAATTCTGCTTGAGATAGAGTTCAAGTTTGCGTAAAACGGATATCGTATGAAGAAGATATGGATGAACGAAGTTGGGTAGAAAAACTGGAAAACGGGTCAGAATGCACTGGCGCACTTGTGAAGTGCGGCAGAACAAAGTTGAACTGGCGCACTTGGGAAGTGCGCCAGTACAATTTTGGCCTGGCGCACCTGCCAAGTGCGCCCAGGTTAGAAAAACCTGCTGGTCAGGCCCTGGCTGGCCTGGTCAGGGTCTGGTCGAATTCTGATGCTTGGCTGAGTCACTAGGGCTTACATGTCTCTTTCTTATTGGCCTCTCTTGAGATGGATGGTCTGGATTCACCCTAGCTTCATCGACGGCTCAAAACAATTTAAAATTCTATAAATACAACTCAAGTCTAACCCTAAATTCACACAAATAATAGAATACAAAAGCCGTCATGCTGCTGGAGAGGAACTAGGAATGACCGTCAATTAGAAAGCCTAGAGACAAGCCAACAAGCCTAAGAGACGAATCAAATTAAAAGAAAATCAAAGCTTAATCAAATCATTCAACGCAACTTTGCTACCCAAAGGAGAGCATCTCCAAATCAGAATAACAGAAATTAGAAAACAAGAATTCCTCACACGTTGTAAGTATAGTGACCTTTCAGAATATGAATAAAAACTGTGATGTGATTCGATGTGAATGAAAATGGAATCGCGTTGTTATAATTTTTGTGTATTGTAATGGTTCTATCATGACTTGTGTATTGATGTTTGTGGCATAAATTGATTGATGCAAGCCTATTGAACAATTGTATATGAAAACAATGGCACTTGCAAGTTTGTGGCAAAAACTAGAAATTGATCCCTTTTTGTATATGTCGATGGCATGGACTATGTATATTCCCTTAGTCTAAATTAGAATTTATGTAAACATGTTATAAACCTTCTATGCCTACATGACCCAAAACCTATGATATCATTCTTATGTTTATTGGCAAGTATAATTAGATCTATGTTTGCAAGTATAATTGGATCTATGTTTCATAAACTATGCAAGTTCATGTTTATTTGCAAAATATAATTGGTTCTATGTCAAACATCGTTTGGGTTTCATAAACTATGCAAGTTCATGTTTATTTGCAAAATATAATTGGTTCTATGTCAAACATCGTTTGGGTTTCATAAACTATGCAAGTTCATGTTGAAATAGGATATATGATTAGATGTAAAAATTGTACATTTTGATGAATATATAACATGCTAGTTTTGTGGACGATATTATGCCAAGTTAACATGTTTAAACACAAGTTTGTATTTGCCTAAACTATGCCATTTCATATGTCACCTACTTAGTCATACTTTGATTCGAATGCAAGTTCACATGACACATGTTATATGTTAGTTGAATCGCCAAATTGCAAGTTCATGCGCCACACACCTTTATGTATTACATGTTCTTGATTTCCCCTTTTCCTCACGTTTATAAAGTTGGGCTGAATTGTGACAAGACCAACACATGTTATAACGTTGCGAACAAACGGGGGTAATAACGTTGGGTGTAAAATATGAAAATATATGTTGGCATGTTTGGCACATGCCAATGATTATGACACATAAGCGGTATGAATTGAAATACCCAAAAATAAAGATATGACATTTACATATAGTTGAAAAGTAATAAAATATGTAAATTTAGAAAACACGATATGCTTAACCCGAGGTTGGATTGAGTTGTGATGTAAACCTGCCCGGACCCGCCCGGCTGTCCAGTAGTCACAACAATACCTATCCAATGTGGGTGGTTAAGCATTGAGCCTAATAAGGACCCGAGGTTAAACTGAGCTACGGTGTAAACCTGCCCGGAACCGACCGGCACATCCAGTAACCGTAGCAATACCTGTCTAATGTGAGTGGTCTGGTGCTCCTAAGAGGCTAAGGACAGATGGTAGGGTTAAGTCAACTATAACACTTAACCAAATTCAACATGTTAACAAGAATTGATGGGTGGGGTTAGGTAAATACAGACACTTAACCACTTAACATGTTTGACTAGAAAATCCTGGTTACGAGGGACCCGTTTCAGCAGTAACCCAAAGTTAGGTATCAACGGTACCCTAAAACTAGGCAGGGTGGGGCACGATTACTGGGCTGATTGTAAGCGATCAAACGACGGCGGTGGGTGCACAGTGCAGGTCTAACAGGGTGCGGGCGTGCACACACTTCGGAGCAGACAACCAGGGCACTAGGGACACCAGTAGTATAACCTATGTCTTCTAGTTTTGTGTCGGGGCCGCCACCATGGGTCTTGATACACCCCATGGTGGGACCAGCATAAGTATCTACAATTCTTGGGGGCCATATGACACACGTTAACGCGAGTAGGAGCCGATCTTTAATAAGAATGGGGATCACTTCACCCTCACCATGGGGTGCCAGTTAGAATGAATTCAAATAGGTGCAGAGATATAGTATGGGTGTGATAGTACATTCGACACTTCCATAGCTTGTGACACTTTCCTATTTTTAGTTTACATCCATCATACCCTTTTCTTATTCACATATTGAAGAGTTACTAGATTTACTAAGGCTTTATGTCTGACCCTATTTTCTTTTCGTCTTCTTTTCTTTCGTTCCCCTCCCCCTCCAGGTCCACAGGGAGGAAACAGCTCAACTCAGTCAGGCTCTTTACAAGCACCAAGAACGTAGATGTATGATTTGGATCTTTCTTGCTCGGATAATGGCTTTGGATATCACTATGGGGATTTTTTTCACTTTATTTATGTTTTCATGCTTCTTTAATAATCAAGGCAGTTAGGAGGTTGTAATGTTGGAAGTATTTTGAGACAATTATGGAAATCTTTGTTTGATACACGTATTGATGAAATAAAAATTTGTTTGGTTTTCCGCTGTTTAAAATATGTGTATTTATACTGGCTTGAGTTCATCTGTGGCTTTTACTTATAAACCTCCACCAAAGTTAAGGCATTCCCTTTGTGAGTGACCTTAATGGAGGCGGGGTGTTTCAATGTTAGTTCACATTTTGACTAGATTAATCATTGTTTTAACATTGCTTTGGAGGATGTGTGCAAAAGTTTAAAAGTTTAGTACATAGTAGGTAGTTGTTTCTTAAAAATGTAATATATTATAATCTTATATTACCTTATAGCAAGTAAAATATAACTTTGTATTATGGATTTTTTAATCAATCCTAATAGATTAAGGAATTTTGATTTAACAATCGTTTTTCTAATCGGCGCCATTGGTATCTGAATGACGAGAGATAACTAAGCAAATCACTACAAATAATTTTAAGGAAAATAACAAATACATTTAATGCACATAGCATATAGTTTGAATGAAGTTTCATCTATAATTTTTATGATTAATTACCTTTAAAGAAACCATAGTTTTTTGCAGATTTACTTTATAATAAAACAAGTCAAATCTGCCTATTTCTTACATTTTATAAAATTGTTACCTTACTACATAGTACTACTGCATCCATTTCGACATTCAATGCTTCCATCCAAGGTTAGACGTTTATTTTATAGAGTACTTTGTTCTGTCCTATAAAATAGTCATTTATATTAATATCTTCCAATAATAGTAAAAATAATATTTTCTTTACTTTATTTTGTTGATATGGTCTCCTTATACAATTGGATTTAGTTATTATCTTTATGTAATTCTACATGTTATTCTTATTTTATATTATGTTATACGTGTGTTGAAAATATTGCAGTTCTAAACTACCATAATAGTTTAATATTGTATTTAACAAAAATGCGTAATAATGAAAATGTTGCTATTTTACTTCTTTTAACAAAATTTGAAACAATATTCCACTTAGAGCATTTTTCATTTTAGGTCAAAAATTCTGTTATTGTAGCAAACTATGTACATATTGGAATTAATGTGTTAAATGCAAAATAAGCCCAAATGAACTTATTTGGCTTAGACTTGAAAAGTAGTTAAAATGCACAATAATGTAATTGCCAACAAAGTTAACAATAATAGAAAGTTGGTGTTAATATTTGTTGTTTAAAGTCATTACAATCTAAAAATATTACTTATAATTCTCTCATTTCACATTATTTAAATAGATTTGTCAATAGATGTTTATAACTAACATTTAAGAAAAGGCTAATTTATGAATAAAAAACAAATCATGAACATATCTTTTCATCCTTATGTAACAACAAATCAAAAAGTACGTTTTAAAATAAATTATGTAGTAAATCCCGTGTGCGTAGCACGGGTTCGCAATAGTTAAGTAAAGAGAGCATATAAAATATTCTAACAGCAGCATTAAATTCCACAAAAATATTACATACCATCTTGGTGCAGTGGATCTTTACATGAAAAGATTAATTTATGGAAAATACATCATATAATTATCTATATAGGGATTAACTATTTTTATACATCTATTTATTTAAATATGAGAAATTAATGAAGGTTATAAATTTATGAACAAATTTGGTAGGTACTGTTAAGTAAACTTCGATGCATATATAAGTAAAAATTGAAATGGTACTATTTATAAAGTATTAATTATTTGAAAGTGTATCATACGTTAGATCTAGAGCATGATATATATAACTACGATCTAATTGTAGTTAGAGAGTTTAATTACTGCAAAATGAGATGGTCTTGTGAGTCCACAACAATAGAATGTTCATGCTTTAAAGTTTAAGTAATAAATATGCATGTGTGTGAGACCACTACCATGCATATATACATTTAACTTTTGTTATATCAATATTATTACCCACTTTCTTATTGACCATTTTAAGCTTCCAACCCACCTTCTTATTGACCATTTTGTTTTATAATCAAGCAAAATACAATTTTAGAAAATAATGTAAGATTCATTACACCCTCATTGGTTTGTAAATTAGGCTATAGTAGTAGCCTTTGTGGGGGAAAATTAAGGGTTTGATCCACTCCATTTGTTCCTTTGTTTTGCAAGGTAAAGCTTGGTTCCCACCTTAGTGCTCTTTTTTAGTTTTCATTACAAAACATGCCAGAAACTGTTATTGCCAAATTATTCAATGACAGGATCCACTACAACCTCTTTTGAGAGCAGATTTAACAAAAGGAAATAAATCATTTAAATCATTACATCTTAGTCATTGTTTTTTTTTTGTTTCAGTGTTAATTTACAGAAAAAACATAGAATTCATATTAGCAATTATTATCCAATTCTATACTACAAACCCTTTTGAGAGCAGAGTTAACAAAAGGAAATAAATTATTTAAATCATTGTATCTTAGTCATTGTTTTTTTGTTTCAGCGTTAATTTACATAAAAAACATAGAATTCATATTACCAATTATTATCCAATTCTTTAAGAATCCCATGAAGAACCTAACTTCTTTGAATATTCTAGCAGTTTTAGATCATTATTTAACACACTGATAATATGAGCAGTTACTACTAATATTGGCAGATATCATTCTTAGTTCTCAAATAGTGAAGAAGGTGACTAACAGAATTACCTCATTTATTTTGGTGGTCAATAGATTGAACTTAAAGAGGAAGGTTCCCCGAAGTTCTTCAGTTGGCTGACAGGATTAATCTGTACAAATAGAAAAAATAAAAAACAAATCGAAAACGATGCGCGAGTACCAAAATACAAAATCAAATTGAAAATTAAACGTAGATCTAAAGAGTACCTGTAAGAGCAGTTTGTCGCCAAGAGATAGGTTTACCAATTTGGTACATTTGATGGATGCAAACTATTTTTGCAGCGCTTCATCTGTAACAATAAAAGGAATAAGAAAAAGCGCAGAAGAATTTCAGTTGGGAGGATGTAAGAAGTAGAAGTGAGAGAAATTAGAAACGGGGAATTGATTTGTTTTGGAGAAGCGGTATGAATGGGAGAAACTGGGAGAAACAGTTTTGAAAGAGGATATTTTGTTCGGAGTGGAAGATCGTGAGAAGGAAATGGTACATGTGCACAAATCAAAGCTGTTCTTTGTCTTGGCTGAGAATAAAACCCTATCAATCAACAAATCGGAGCCACTTGATGTCTATCCTCAGAATAAATCACAGCCACTCTTTGTTTTTTAATAACTACCAATGCTTTTTATTATATAGATATCATCAAAGGGAAAAATATGATAAGAACTTCCTTAGAAAACAATTGCAACTTGAAGGAGCAGGACAACTTGATCATTAAAATGCTTCATATGTTTACACACACACACATACACACACATATATATTCATAAAAAATGTTATCACATGCGCTTTGCATATGAGTTGTTCTTACATAAATTATATGTTTAACACATCTAAGAAAAAAAATGATATGACTAAATATGTAATCACTTGTAGTTAATTTGAATATTATTTCTAAGTTTTAAAATATAATTTTTGTGAATTTGAATTTTTCATTCCAATTATTAATTTATAAAGTTGAAATACATTTTGAACTTGTAACTTGACACACTTACGATACCATAACTTGCAATAGCTGCTGAAGTAGTCAATTGACACCAACAAAGCATTACAACTATGGGGAAAAACCAAAGAACAAAGTGTCCCCAAGCCGCCGAAGCAGTCACAAGTCGTCAAAGAAGCCATATACTTCCATACAAATACAAACTAACAAAAAAATATAGATTTTGTAAATTAGAAATAGAAATAATAATTAAAGAAATAGAAATAATAATTAAAGTAGCTATACATGATTTTAATATGTTGAGTGATCAATAAAAATTTTACTTGCCTTTCAAAATAAATAATTTAAAGTAAATGTACATGATTTCAATGCAAAATATACATAAATATCCTCATAAACCATTAATCATTAAAAATATTCATGCATGAAGAGCGTGCTATAATGATTGTTTCCAATTGGGTTTTATAAACTTTCAAAGCAAAAAAATATATGAGTTAAATTTGATGTGAGTGGTAATTGGGTGACCTTTCGAAGCATTTCTATCTCATTAATTTTTGCATGTGGATTAAAATGAGGTAATGCCATATATAAAAGCATATAATGATTATTTCAAAAGTTATTTCTTTGTAAACATGACAACTTGGTTGGTGTTATCGTGCAAAATATTTCGCCAATTCATTGAACCAATTCCTCAATTTCATTCTTGTTCACTTCCATGTGAGCACAAAATGAATTTTAATAAAAGAAGAATGCTAGAAGTAATTAAATAACGATAAATCTCATTTATAACATCATCGTGATAAGTTATAGTATGTCTTAGGGCAGCTATGCAATTTGTGACATATGTTCAACTCAATAACCAATCTCGTTCAAAATAAAAGGTCTTTTCTTTTTATTATATACTTGGTATAATTGTTATATTAATTAGTTAATTTAATTAAAAGTGAATTTAATAAAAAATCTATAAATGGTATGCCTTTACGATAATATATAGAAAGTGTTCAAACCATGAATAATTTATCACAACCAAAATACGTATACCATTTTAACGTTCTTAAATAAGGTGCATCGAGATTGTATGTTGACGTATCAGTTAAGACTATAGTACTTAACGTTGCCTAAATGTTGGGCAGTATACTACTCATTACTACTGGATCACCAAGATGTTGTGTACTGATAGTTATTGGATAACCGTGAAGCGACTCATTCAATAGTTTTCTAATGGTTAATATAATTAAATTCAACTAGAAAATATCGATAGGGTTGATTTACATGGTTTTGTCGACATGAGAATGAGAATGATGTGGAATAAGAACCTTAAAGCTATATTAACACATGGGGGGGGGAGGGAGGGAGTGGTGAATACTATTTACTTAAGTTTATGAATCTTTTCGAAATCATTTTGGATTATGTTTATAAATGTGTACTTCATGATCACAGAGTCAATCACAGAATCAAATAGCAAGTAAAGTAAATGTAGTAAAGTGAAAAAGAAAGAACACATCAGATTTTATATTGGTTCGGATTTACCCTACATCTAGTTCCGTACAAACCCCCGTACAACCTTTTTCACTATCAATTCAATTAAACTTATTGATTTCAAGGCTATATGAAGACACCTTCTAGAATATCAGGTCGTTGGACACAATAAACTTAATTTTCAAACAAATAAGTCACATCCAATTGCTTTTCGGGAACAATCAAACTCTAGTTGATTTAGGGCTAACAAGTCACACCCTTATAAGTATTTTGATATTAGTTTTACAAAATATATAGACGTAGAGTTTTCAATTCTGATTACAATTGCTCCCATAACTCAGAATTACACTTGATTTTGAGAGAATGATGTGAGAGGTATAAAATAAAATCATAATTGAATTAATCTAATTCGATTTGAAAATTGGTAGAGTTTAGTTATTGATTCTTAGAAAATGAAACAGAAAGGAGTGGAGTAAAGAAAGAATAAATTTCCTACTAAATTCCATTTTGTAGGAAAAGTGGTTGTTCAGGAAAGGTTACGATGAAAAGACACATCAATTCAAATTTGAATTTCGAAAATATCAGCTAGTTTGTCGACATACACACTATACATATGTCGACATATGTACAGTTTATTTGAAAATAATTTTTGTTTAAAATTGTTTTGATAATATTAAACTACATATAATGATTTGAAACTTTGTGACACTACTTAAACATAGTAAATGTATATTTCAAATATAATAAAACTTAAGAAAAATAATTCTAAATAATTTAAAATAAAGTATAATGTATATACTCAAAAAAATATAATCGATATAATAAACTTAAAATATAAATATCATATCAAACTATAGTGTCAAATTATAATTATAATGCTATATTATAATATGAAACAAAATTCTAAAGTATAATTTAAAATCAAAGTATAAGTATAAAAACCAAAGTATAGATAATAAAATAAAAAATACGAGAATAATATCAAAATCAATATTATGTAAAAGGTATATTGTAACAATTTGGAAATTAAGCCACTTTTATTTAGAGAAATAAAAGGATTTAACTAATCAAAATCCAAATTTTGATCAAAATTTAGAGTAATGAATACTGGGAAAGATATTTATAAAAGTATGCAAGAAGATTTGAAGAATTATATATTCAGTTAGAGAATACATGAAAAAATTAATAGAATTATGTCGATAAAATACCAATATTTGAAAATAATCATTAATAGAGTTTATTACTTAAATAAAAATATTCTAATTATTTATAAGTAATGGTGAAATCATTTTCAAGTACAATTTACTTAGAAAAATAATTTAACTCAAAATAGAAAATGTGCCCGTTAAATGGATTCCGAATTCTCAATGGTTTGACAAATAAGTTTTACAAATGTCTAACTTACATATGCACGCATATATGTACATGATAACATTTACATAAGAAATTAATGAGGATATTAATTAAGCTAAGGGAAGGTTAGTAAAAGTAAGTAAATGAAGACGAAGAGAGTTTACTTTATTAAAATAATAGCATACTCCTTGCACTACCATGCACTTACACACCCATGCACTTACACATGACGTGACATGCCCATAGGAGATGATTCGGTCGTGATTTAGTGGGGGAAAAGCAAGGATTTTTAACATTTTTTTAACCTTTATGTTAATTGCTAAATTTCCTATAAGTACCACACCACTTCCACTCATTTCCTTTCACCTAAAGTCTTCTCTTCTTCCTCCTCGTAAGCAATTTAACTGCTTCTATATTCTAGTCAAAAACAAATAGAAAGGAAAAGAAATAAGTCACCACTCAATTTATCATTAAAAGCATCGAAACTATCGCCAATTCGCTTCTCACTGATATTTAAATGTCATGACTACTTGATGAAGTTTGAAGACCAAGCTCCATCCAGTTTCAAGTGGAGGTCGTGAGCATTAGGAAGTGGGAAGGTGGCTCAAGGCTATTAGGAAAAACACACTTAAAGTAGAACATTTCAGAGTGATCTAAGGAAAGTATAGGGAGTTTCAATAGCGTTTAATTCGAAATCAAGATGAGAAACTAAAATATAAACGACTCTAAATATCCATATGTTAATGAAGTCATTATGATTGCTATCATGATGTTAATGCTTGCTATAATGTTTGCATGCCGAGTATGATTGATATTATAATGTTTGTATAGATTATTTAACAAGTCATGTTAAATATACATCGATAAACACAAAGGAAATAATTTTCCTTTCTTGGATTAAATGGTGAAAATAGAATTATTAAACCCATCGAAATTGGTTTACATTGTTTTAGAATTGAAGTATGAGCACTTTTAAGTGTTAAAATGAATTTTGGATAGAATATGAATTTTAAAGAAATTTTGGTGTGTCGCGAAACAATAACTCGGAAGTACACTTCTTAAAAAGTGGGTCTTTTGTATACAGAAAAATCTGAATTCAAATTATTTGAAATAAAAATTTTTAGTACTCTTATAACCAAAGTTTTCGAAAAAATCGAAAAAATAAAGATTCCATTGAGTAGATTCGAAATATGGCGTATATAAACTTTGAAAAACATCGTGCTTTTACAGCACGAAATCCTAAAAAGGCACTTATTTGAAATTGAGATTTTTAATCTCTTAAATATTTGGAATAAACTAATAAATCATTTAAAATGTATTAAAAACGATTTACGTTGAATGTATGAATTTTCCATTGATAGAAAAGTAGTTTTGATTAATTAGACTAAAATAACACTCTTCGTAACTCCTTTCAATAACGACTTGAATTGGTGTTTAAACTTCACGAACCTTCTATAAATCTTCGATGAATATTTTTAAATAATTAATGATGTAATTTAAATATTGTTTTGAAGTTTTACAAATTATTTAAAGATGTTTGGATAATTTAATCAAATCAAAAATCTATACTAAGCAAATGATTTAATCTTGGCTCCAATAAGTTGAAGAGTATGCACGATTTTTCTATTTTTGAGATTTGGATGTGGGTGTTTAACCAAAGAGATTTTCAGAAGCAACTAGTTCCATAGCTCACCTGGCTTTTCCTGGGCGACAGATGAATATAGTTAAAATGTCGGAAACGAGTTAAGTATAAAAGATCAAGCTTTCTTAAGAATATAAATCAAATAACTTGGAGTTGATCTTATGTGACGGCCCATCCTGAACCACCCGACATTTACTCGAAATGCGCTATACCAGTGTCCAGCTAAGCACAGAAAGGTCATCAAAAAGGAAAGGGTTGGAATGATGAATCACCAAGAACCTGTAGTATATCTCACAGTGCATGGGATAAAATATAATAGTAACATAACTTGATATAACACAGGCGAGACAGTGCATAAGCTAAAACTAAACCATGACTATCGGAGTAGTGGAATCCAAAATACAGCTTATGATCCAAATCATTATTATAACTTCAAAATACTGTCTCTAAAAGGAAATAAAGAAGGTGCACTACTAATGCCCAAAGTAGTGACCATCAACAACATAGGGAGAATATAGGTAAATAGTACGTGGAAGCCTCCTACTCGACTCCGGACAGCTACTCGTGCATAACAACCTAACTTATCTCTAGTCTACTCGTTTAGGAGAACCCAGAGTAATAAAAAGAGACATAAAACTCTGGGTCAGACAAAATTTTGGTATGAGCGATAGCAGCAAAAAAAAGCAGTAACAGTTATAAATAATCATACCTGGACCTGCAACCAAAGAGTTAACACAACAAGATGTACAACACTCTAAGGTAATACTAACATATAGTGTAAAAATGGGAGTGTGCGTGCCATAGTGATAGCAAACATCAAACATAGCAATCATCCTCACGTCTCTCACTCAGTGCGTAAAGCATATGATATCCACCACTTTGATCACCAAATCTATTGGGGCCATGACGGCAACTCCGTACAACTATTGCTATGACCACACTTCCCCGGTCTATAGTCAATAACCCTACCTAGTCCACACATCCCTGGATCTAGGTTAAGGGCCAACCAGTCCACACTTCCCTGGCTCTGGTTCGTCTACATGCCCCCCCTCTTCAATGGTGAATCAAAGTTATAGACAAGAATAACCCCTTTGCAAACGTCCCGCAACAAAGTCCAACTCTAGAAGTTAACTCGTTGGTTCCCAACTGGATCCCGAGTATTAACTTCTCATTTGGACTTCCTTTGCATCTCAGGTTATGGTCTTCTGCGGTTCGGTTCGGATTCAAATCCTCAGTTCGGTTTGAGACTACTTGTTTGGCTCGAGGCATTCCGGTTCGTGGTATCGGGTCGTGGCGGTTCGTGACCAACATCTTAGTTCAGGTTGGGTCCTCTCTCGGGTCGTGGTCCTCCTCCGGTTCGTGGGTCCTCATCGTGGTCCAACTCGTGACCATCAGTCCATGCTCATCACTCCGGTTCGTGGTCCGCCCGTGGTGCTTCATGGTCTCCTGCTCGTGGCGGTTCGGTTCATGAGGAGCGGCTCAAGTGGTGCTCTGGTTTGTGGTCCTCGTCTAGAGACCGGCTCGTGAGCAATGCACTAGGTCGGTTCGTGGGTGACACCGGGTCGGTTCATGATACATGCTTCACGTTCCCCTAGTCACGAGTCGCACTTCCCTACAGTGTTCCAGCAGCCTATTTACGCAACATGACGGCATTTTCGACCATTATAATTTTTCTACACAATCATGAAACATCCCAAACAGTAGTAACGACATATAGGATCAATCAAAAACCTTACAACATCAATCACATGAGTTATTTCAAATCAAACATACCCAAAAACCATGATTTCCCCCTTAATCCCCTTAACCATGTTTAACTATAGGATTAAGAAACTTAATCCAAATTAACCCAAATTTATACTAGTAACATAAAATAATATTTAAGAATTTCTACATATTTTCCCAGATTTTTATGATGCGTAATTTCGCTAATTATCACTAATCACCCCTAATTAGCCGTAATTAGTGAATATAAGTGCAAATCACTTACCTTAGCCACAAATAGATTATAGATCTGAAAGCTCCACAGATTTGGGTCGAACTCCTATGTGTTCCAGCAGCTTTATCTCGATTTTGATGTTAATCCGTCTTGATTTGATGTAGATTTGCTTAATATGTGATTAAAAAGTGATTAAAGGGTGATTTGGAAGATGGAGGTCATGACTAGATTTAGAGGAATGTTTGTGGCGGCTGGAAAAATGAAAAAGAACCATTCTCTAACTTCTTTCAATCCTCCCATAACCGTGATCCCGAAATGGGTAATGGGCCTAGTTGCTAATCACGCTATTAAGCCCAATTAGGCTGTTTTTCCATCTCCAAATCTTATTTCAGCCATATCTCCCAAACGATAAGTCTATTTGATTAATGTGACCACTCTACGGAAAGGTAAACCATTTTCAATGGAAGTAGTCTCATGTCAAAACTCATTACCAATCTAAAGTTATAGGCGAAACAAGATTCGCCAGGGGCAAAGCGGTCATTTAAAATTTGGCAAAAATCGTGAACATGGGAAATGACCCCAATAGTCGTTTCCTGAAGTCACACGACTATGCGACTTCGTATGTGAATGAAATAAATATTCTACGATCCTCCGATGCGTAGAATGCGGGTCGTTACACTCTCCCCCCTCCCCCCTTAAGAAATTTCGCCCCCGAAATTCCTTAACCAAAACATACGATGGTAGCCCGCATGCCTATCAACCATTTACAAACAATCAAACATACATAATAACATCACAAGACTATCCTAGTGTGCGGTTTACTAACAAGGGAATAACTATACCGCGATTAAAACCTTACTAGGAAAAGAGTTCTGGATATGACTTCCTTATGATTTCGTCGGTTTCCTAAGTACATTCATTCTCATTGTCGCCTCACTGGACCTTAACCAATTTAACTGTCTTCCTTCAAAGTTTCTTCATATCATGTCTGACAATACGAATCATTCTGTAGCTCCCAACTGCCGCAGATTCCACTTCGATATCATCCAACTGATCTGGTGAAATAGTCATATCAGAATCATGCACGAACTTCCTTAACTGGGAAACATGACATACGTTGTGCACTCCCGCCATCTTGTTTGGTAATCCAACTTTATATGCTAAATTCCAAACTTGTTCGAGGACTTGAAATGGACCAACAAACCTTGGTGCCAATTTACCTCTCCTACCAAATCGAATCACACTCTTCAATGGAGAAATTTTGACAAACACCAAGTCGCCAACGGAGAATTTCAATTCTCTTCATGTTTTATCAGCATAACTCTTCTGCCTATCTTGGGCAGCCTTCATTCGCTGTTGGATAACCTTGATCTTATCTGAAGTTTCTCTTATTACATCCGGCCCAAACACAAATTTCTCACCGGTCTCCAACCAACATGACGGTGAGTTGCACAGTCTTCCATACAAAGCTTCAAATAGAGCCATACCAATACTGGATTGATAACTATTATTATATGTGAATTCAACCAGATGTAAATGGTCATCCCATGATCCTCCAAAGTCCAATATACAAGCCCTTAAGAGATCCTCTAGTACACGATTCACTCTCTCTGTTTGACCGTCGGTTAGAGGATGGTACGCGGTACTGAAATGTAATTCTGATCCTAAAGCCTCTTGTAAGCTCTTCCAAAACCCACTAGTAAATAACGGATCTCGGTCACTCACAATACCTTTAGGTACTCCATGAAATCTCACTACCTACTTCATATACAGTTCTGCTAACTTAGCTGTCGTTCTACTCGACTTGACTGCTATAAACCTTGCACTTTTGTTCAATCGATCCACAATCACCCAAATACTATCATGACCCGATCTAGTCCTTGGTAAACCATCAATGAAATCCATTGAGACTTATTCCCATTTCCATTCGGGAATTTCCAGTGGTTGTAACAAACCACTTGCCTTCTTTTGCTCGGCTTTAACTAACTGGAAGTTCATGCACTTGGATATAAACTTCCCAACGTCTCTCTTCATCCCTTCCCAGTAGTAGGTCTGCTTCATGTCTCGATACATTTTGTTACCACCGGGATGTATCGTCGGTTTTGAGTGATGACACTCTCCAGGCACTTCATCTCTCAATCCATTAACGTTGGGTACAACTAGCCTCCCATTCTTTCGAAGCCATCCCTTTCGATCAAGACCGTACTTGTTCATTCTCTCGCCGTCGATACCCATCTCTACCTTGGATATGATTTCCAATAGAATAGGATCGTCCCTCTGACTGGAACCAATCCGCTCATTCAAAGTCGGTCTGATAGTCAAACTTGCTAACATCTCTGGATTCAATTCGCACTTTGGTCTGAAATCATATCCCACAATATACTCTAGTTGCTTCCATTCAAGAAACATAGCCCCCAAACTAGCATGTCTCCTAGTCAATGCATCAGCTACCACATTGCCCTTCCCGGATATGTATGCGATATTGAAATCACATGAAGCCAATAACTCTAACCGTCTCTGCTGACAAAGATTTAAATCCCTTTGAGAGAAAAGATACTTTAATGACTTATTATCGGTA
Organism: Allium sativum; assembly: GCA_030737875.1. NCBI lineage: Eukaryota > Viridiplantae > Streptophyta > Magnoliopsida > Asparagales > Amaryllidaceae > Allium > Allium sativum. The sequence goes on from CM060913.1 coordinate 915,021,511, forward strand.
AACAACTCGAATCTTTCTCCCAAGAGATAGTGTCTCCACATCTTTAACGCAAACATGATTGCTGCCAATTCCAAATCATGGGTAGCATATCTTTTCTAATGCGGTTTCAGTTACTGACTAGCATAAGCTACAACCCTACCTCCTTGCATCAGTACAGCACCTAGTCCGGTACCACAAGCATCTGTGTATACCGTCATTTCTTCGTTCCCTTTAGGAATAACTAACAATGGTGTGCACGTTAACTTTTCCTTTAGGCTCTTAAATACGTTCTTACACCTTTCGTCCCAGACGAAAGTGTGATTCTTCTTGGTTAACTGAGTTAATGGTGCCGCTATCTTGGAGAAGTCTTGGATAAACTTACGATAATATCCAGCTAACACCAAGAAACTTCTTACGTCCGTTGCATTCTTGGGCATAAACCAATCTTGCACCGTAGCCACCCTCGCAGGATCCACGACCATACCATTCTCTGAAACAACATGGCCCAAGAATCTCACTTCCCTCCTTCAGAAGCGACACTTAGAAATTTTTTCTTTCAGTTGGTGTTTCCTCAACACCTCCATCACTGTCCTCAAATGTTCCTTGTGTTCTTCCTCTGTCCTCGAGTAAGCCAAGATATCGTCCACGAACACAAGAACAAAATTATTTAATTAATCCCTGAAAACCCTATTCGTAAGATCAATGAAATATGTGGGTGCATTGGTCAACCCGAATGGCATGACCAACCACTCATAGAATCCAGACGGCGTCTGAAATGCCGTTTTAGGCATACTCTCAACTGCTACTCGGAGCTGATGAAAACCTATCGCGAGATCCAACTAGGAAAACACTCTTGCTCCATTCAGTTGATCAAACAAATCATCTATCCATTGAAGAGGATACTTATTCTTCCTAGTTACCTTGTTCAGCTCACGGTAGTCTACACATAAGTGAAGGGAACCATCGGCCTTTGTAGCAAATATAACTGGTTCTCCCCATTGGGAAACACTCCTTCGAATAAATCCCTTCTTCAAAAGATCTCCAACTTGCATCTCGAGCTCACGCTTCTCCCTTGGTGCCATACGACAATGTGGCATCACTATAGGTCTGGCATCTTTCACTAAATCAATTCAAAACTCGATCTCTCGGTGTGGTGGAAGTCCGGTCACTTCCCCGAAGATATCCGAATAATCGCCAGCAATAGACGCATCTGATAACTCATCCTACGGGATGTCGAGGGAATGTAGAAAACTAGCCATCACCTCAATACTAGGTAGGCAACCCAATACCAACCTCTGCCCATCATCCGCTCTAATGGTCGTCGAAGACCTCCTCACAGTCTACCACCACCCCATATCTTTGGAGCCAATCGACTCCCAAAATAATGCCAACCCCAGTAAAGCCCAAAACAAAGCAATCACAAGCAAACATACATCCATGACTCGATATGACCAAATTACGACAAATCATGCAAAGGCTAGTCGAACCACCGATCGGATTCGTCAAAACTAAAGGTCTATCGACAATCTTGGGTTCCAATTCCAACCGATCTACCAGGTCACTAGATACGAAGGAATCAAAAGCCCCTGTATCAAACAATACTCGAATAGGAACATCATAAATAGAAAACATACCTTGAATAATGACACCTTTTCCATTCTGCACCGTAGTTAGGGCATTCTACGAAGAAGGAACAACATTGATAGCATATGCTTTCACCATTTTCTTGTCCTTACGGGGTTGTGAACATTCATTCTTAAAATACCCCACTTGGCCACAGTTGAAGCACTTCTTTTCCCCCTGTTTTGCTCGACAATTGTTGACATAGTGGCCCTTCTTGCCATAGCTAAAGCACTCAATATCTTTCTTATTCTTCTTTTTCTGACCATCCTTGGTCTGGTTCTGCCTCCTCTTATTCTGGTAATTATTCTTGCCTCCACCGCTTGCCTACGACTTTGGCTCCTCTGCAGATGTAACAGCAACCTCGATTTTTGACTTAGGGTAAAGGCTCTTAGACCTCAATGCCTTTCCCACAACAGATTCGAAAGTTTCATCTATATGATTTACCAGCCTTTCCCCCGAGTACTTATCTAGGCCAGCAATGAACTTCTCGTTCTTCTTCTCGGCAGTATTGATAAGAGATAATCATATTTCGATAAGGTATCAAATTCAGCAATATATTCCGAGACTGCCCTACCATCCTGATTAAGCTCCAAAAACTTCCTAAACAATTCCGATTTCTGAGCAGCTGGAATAAACTTGTCACTGAAGCGAGTCTTAAACTGATTCCAAGTAACTTGATCCTCGGGAGTGGCCGCTTTAATAACATTCCACCAATTCATTGCTCATGCTTTGAAGTTGACGCGATGCTAGCTTTCTTTTCATCACATCATCGATCCCCAAATCCTTGAAGATGCACTTACAACTATCAAGCCAATCCTGAACCTCTGTAGCCAACTCCGTTCTGCGGAATGGCTTCCCATTAAATCTAGTATAATCCTTGTAGAGCTTGGCGAAATCGGCTTTAGGCGCCTACGCTACCGTACCACCACCATTAGCAGCATTAGAAACTGCTTCCTGAACATCCCTAAGAATCTCTCGCATGAAGGTAGTAAACATCGTCCTCATATCCGGGACATTCCTATCATTGGCCCCTGAACCCGTGCTCCTCGTATTTCAGCTCATCGTCTAATCTGTAAAGAGGAAACGATTAACCATTTCCATAGTGGTGCCAGTGCAGTGCAACTTCTTCCTTAGATATACTAATAGTATATATATAGTTTTTGAAAACCAAAATATCACAAATACGCGCTCTCATATATGTGTACTATATCTCCCTGATGTCTTCCCTTAGGTTAACTACGCAACCTAGGTTCTGATACCAAGTGTGACGGCCCGACCCGAACCAGCCGACGTTTCCCCAAATGCGATGTACTAATGTCCAACTAACACGGAACTATCATCAAAAAGGAAAGGGTTGGAATGATGAATCACCAAGTACCTGTAGTATATCTCATAGCGCATGGAATAAAATATAATAGTAACATAACTTGATACAACACAGGCGAGACAGTGCATAAGCTAAAACTAAACCATGACCATCAGACTAGCGGAATCCAAAATACAACTTATGATCCAAATCATTATTACAACGTCAAAATACTATCTCTAAAAAAAAGGTCAATTACTAACACCCGAAGCAGTGACCATCCACAACACAGGGAGAATATACGTAAATAGTACGTGGAAGCCTCCTGCTCATCTCCGGACAGCTACTCGTGCATAACCACCTAATCTATCTCTAGTCTGCTCGTTTAGGAGCATCTATAGTAATAAGAAGGGACATAAAACTCTGGGTCAGACAAAAGTCTGGTATGACCGATAGTAGCAAAACAAAGCAATAACAGGTATAAATAATCATACCTGAACCTGGACCTACAACCAGAGAGTTAGCACAACAAGCTGTACAACACTCTGAGGTAATACTAACATATAGTGTAAAAATGGGAGTGTGCGTGTCATGGTGATAGCAAACATCAAACATAGAAATCATCCTTACGTCTCTCACTCAATGCATAAAGCATACGATATCCACCACTTTGATCACCAAATCTATTGGGGCCATTGCGGCAACTCCGTACAACTATTACTATGACCGCACTTCCCTGGTCTATAGTCAATAACCCTACCTGGTCCACACATCCCTAGCTCTAGGTTAAGGGCCAACCAGTCCACACTTCCCTGGCTCTGGTTCGTCTACATGCCCCCTCTCTTCAACGGTGAATCAAAGTTATAAACATCGATAACCCCTTTGCACACGTTCCGTAGCAAAGTCCAACTCTAGAAGTTAACTCATTGGTTCCCAACTGGGTCCTGAGTAATAAATTCTCATTTGGACTTCCTTTGCATCTTGGGTTCTGGTCTTCTCTGGTTCGGTTCGGATTCAACTCCTCAGTTCGATTTGAGATTTCTTATTCGGCTCGAGGCATTCCGTTTCGTGGTACTCCAGTTCGGGTCGTGGCGGTTCGTGACCATCATCTCAGTTCAGATGGGGTCCTCCCTTGGGTCGTTTTCCTCTTTCGGTTAGTGGGTCCTCATCGTTGTCCGGCTCGCGATCATCGGTCCGTGCTCATCACTCCGGTTCATGGTCCGCCCGTGGTTCTTCGTGGTCTCCTGCTTGTGGCGGTTTGGTTCATGAGGAGCGGTTCGAGTGGTGCTTCGGTTCGTGGTCATCGTCTAGATACTGGCTCGTGAGAAATGCACCTGGTCGGTTCATGGGTAAGACCGAGTCGGTTCGTGATACATGCTTCACAATCCCCTAGTCATGAGCTGCACTTCCCTATATGTTCCAACAAGCTATTTACGCCACATGATGGCGTTTTTGACCATTCTAACTTTTCTATACAATCATGAAACATCCCAAACAGAAGTAACAACATATAGGATCCATCAAAAACCTTACAACATCAATCACATGAGTTATTTTAGATTAAATATACCCAAAAAGCATGATTTTCCGTTAATCCCCTTAACCATGTTTAACTATTGGATTAGCAAACTTAATCCAAATTAACCCAAATTTATATCAGTAACATAAAATAATATTTAAGAATTTCTACATATTTTTCCAGATTTTTATGATGCATAATTTCACTAGCTATCACTAATCACCCCCAATTAGCCGTAATTAGTGAATATAAGTGCAAATCACTCACCTTAGCCACAAACAAATTATAGATCTGAAAACTCCACTGATTTAGGTCGAATTCCTATGTGTTCCAGCAGCTCTACCTCGATTTTGATGCTAATCCGCCTTGATTTGATGTAGATTTGCTTAATATGTGATTAGAAAGTGATTAAAGGGTGATTTGGAAGATGAAGGCCATTACTAGGGTTAGAGGAATGTTTTTCGCGGCTGAAAAAATGAAAAAGAACCATTCTCTAACTCCTTTTACCCCTCCCATAACCCTAATCCCGAAATGGATCATGGGCCTAGCTACTAATCACCCTATTAAGTCCGATTAGGCTATTTTTCCATCTCCAAATCTTCTTTCATCCATATATCACAAATGGTAAGTCCGTTCGATTAATGAAACCACTCTACGGAAAGGTAAACATTATCGAATCCAATGGAAGTGGTTTCAGGTCAAAACTCATTACCAATTAAAAGTTATAGGCGAAACAAGATTCGCCAAGGGTAAAACGGTCATTTAAAATTGGCAAAAATCATGAACATGGGAAATGACCCCCATAGTCGTTTCCCAAAGTCACATGACCATGCGACTTCGTATGTGGATGAAATAAATATTCTACGATCCTCTAATGCGTAGAATGCGGGTCGTTACCTCTTATTTTATTTATTATCAAAATACGAGTTGGGAATCCTTACTATCCATGAGAATTTAAGAGGTGTTTACACCGTTATTCGATGAATAGTAGAGATTGAATGTGGAAATTGATATTGAGTATAATAAGTATGATTTTTTAGATCAGTCATACTAAAATGTATTTACCATCCAAGAAGATAAAATAAACAGGGTTTAATGATTCCATGCATATACTCAAAGAATATTTGAAAGATACATCCTTAAAAGATGTTTTATGAAGTAATGAACTTAGAAATGAAGTACACCCAACAATACTTAAGCAATTTTTTTCAATGATTGACTTAAAAGATTGTGATTAGATTTTGGTGGTTTTTATCCAAAAACCAGTTCGAATTAGCTGACGTCTCAAAGGAAAGGATGATGAGTGAACAAAAACTATGTAGATTGTATGAAGGCTTGCTGTCACTGACCCTAAGGGGAAATTTTCCTATATTACATATCGACAATAGTTCTACATTTATGTCTTCAATGCAAGGGCTACTCTCTATTAGATCACACGGTTTAATGGGAAAAGTGCCTCCGGTTTACCCAAACCCAGGATGACTTGTATAGACAAATGTCTGACATTGCACTTCAGTATAGACAAATGTTTGTTGGTGTGAAAAGTAACTCTTCTAAAATATATACACCTTTCTCTGAAATGTTTGAGCTCGGAGATTGTAATCAGTGGAAATTAGTTGCATGTAACGGACATGGCAATGTGGCATTCAAAGCGAAGGATGCATTTGATATAAGGAAATCGAGTACCTTTTTCTTTACCACCTTGTAATGAAAGAAAAATGGCCCATCATGAAGCTATTTGGGTTGCGTCCATTAGGATATAATCATCACCTTTCTAGACTACTCTTTATATGTCGAGCATGCAATGTATGCTATAATGACCCGCCATTTTGACCGTGCTAAATGGACAAAACATGTCAAACTTGAACCGTCCAAAACGACAGATTGTTATAAGCTTATGAGGTAAATAGAATAAATCATAGAATCACAGATTATAGACACAGATACAGAGCAATATGATATCTTGTAGCGGAAAATAATACAATAATAGTTCATGAAGCTACTAAATAAATTTACATCTGAGTTTACATAAATAATACATCGAAGGTCTAATACAATGAATTTTAATAAATAAATAAAAGATAACTATCTGAAATAGAAATGAAAGAAATAGCTGAATAACTGGAACAACTGAGTAGGTAGACACAGTAATACCTGATCTGACCCGAGGAATAATGCAAAACAACTCGAATCAGGACTAACATTCTCATGAAAGTAAATCAACTCAAATGAAATGTTCAATGAAATGTAATCGGTAACTTAAAGGATGTCTGGGACCACGATCCTCTAAGGATCCATCAAACTAATATTATATATTATAATACGCTATATATAATAGTGTCTATCAGTAAAGTAAAATATCAAAATAGCTTAAGAAGAATTACCATTATTACCCTTACACCGTTTATATATTCCCATAGTATATACAATACCATAATTCCTCTGTAAACTGGAGGACTATTAAAGAGCACTCCATATAAAATAGTACAAAACGAAGTCGTAGTGGGCTCGTATAAGGCATCTGACAAGGCACGCAAGGAATGCCAGGGTGATTTCACCGTTTGCAGATCCAGGCTGGTGGTAACGCATAACAGGAACTACCGCCCACCTCGAGACATACTCCCATAATCAAATCGGAGGGTGGCCACCAAACACATCACAAAAGTAATAGAATAGTATCGAAGAAGTGCACTCGATAGGAGGTATGACCTCACTTGGTCACGACGTAGCTCCTGTTTTTGTCACATCAAGCTGACTCAAAGTAGTCAGGGTCTCGTAATTAATACGAATATAGAAATAGGGTCGTTTGCCAAATCATCCTACTTCATTCTGGAACTCCACCGCGTACACAGTTGTTAAAGTGGTTTTTGATATTGGCAGAGAGTATGACAATAGGCGATCTTGGTCTCGTTAACAACCAATCATTTACATTTTTCACACTGTCGCCCATATATTATAAATCACTTTATAAAATAGTTTATACAAAATCTCATACTCGAATTTGAAAACAAATTTAAATATCTAACTTTGATTATATTTAAATTTGAAAACAACTCAAATCGCTTAAACCAAATCGATTTAGAAGCATATCGTAAAGATCTCAAATATAGTATAAACAAATATTATAACATTTAACTTTGATTATAATTTCTGAAAGTATTCGCATAACGAATTTCAATTAAAAACAACTTATTCGAATCATAACTTAAAGGTCTCAAGTACCATTTAAATTGATACTAAAATATTTAACTTCAAGGATATTTTAGTTTGGTTTATTTTCGTCAGAAACTCAAGTTAAACAATTTAAATGATTCAGTTTTATCTTTATAAGAACTCATTAAGTCGATTCATATAAATCTAACATTCGAAATCAAAATATATAGTTCAAGTCAAAACTTACATTTCAATTGAAACAAACATATCGTGTTTTGCAATTCAAGTCATACAATTCGAAATCATTATTCATACATTCAAACAAGATATAATCATGTTTACCTTTATAAGTCTCTTAAGTCAATACAAAAATTCAGTCACTTAAGTTCAAATTCAGTTTACATAATTCGAAACAAATCTTTTATTCCAATTCCAACAATTCACATCATATTTTAACTTAAGTCGTACAATTAACATTCACATTCAGTTGATTTAAAATCAAATTCATTTCATATCCATTATATGTTTAAATTCATTCCTTAAATTTGGAAAAATTCAAATTCGAAAATCAATTCCACAATTCAAGTTCATCTCTTATAAATTTGAATCAAATTCAAATTTATATCTTATATGAGTTCATTTATTAAATGAAATATTGTTATATAAACAGAAATCTTTAAACATCGAATTTAAATTGCGAAATCTTAACTTATCCATTTTGAGTTTATTACTAAAGTTTTTAAAATATATATAAAAGAAAATATAAATTTGAATATATATATATATATTTGAGTTTATAAAATTATAAATTAATTATAGTATAGATTATAAACATATATAAGATTAAAATAATATAGAAATAGGTTTAAAAGAATTATTTATTATATAGAAGGTTTAAAATACTTATGTGATTAAATTATATGGTTTAAAATAAATAAAATTATAAGTAAAATCTTAAATGAGTATTTAAATCCGTATTTACTCATAAAATCATTTTAAAACATATAATTTAAAATTTATAAAATTAAGTCTAAAATCTTTAAAATATAAATATAAAAATGTAAAATCTTAAGTTATTATTTTAAAACAGATTTTCCAAATCACTTTACTTCGAAAACATAACCGACGGTGTCCGCATATAGTTTTCTACCCCAAGTGATACGAATATTTATCATTTCAACCCACAATTTAAAATTTCTACGGGTATATATCATTTCAACCTGCATTCCTAAATTCAATAAAAATCATTTAGGTCTATCATTTCAATGCATAACGATTTTTTCCTAATTTAATGTTTGTTCGGTTATGTATCATTTCAACCCATAGTGATTTTTTATGAACTAGGGAAATCAACAACATAATCAATTATCACATAACATGAACCACATCATAATTCTAATATCATCAATGCACCTACGTGTCATATAAATATATCGTGTCATATGTGAAAGGTATACATATCAAGTAAACAATTTCTAGAAATCCTATACATTACACAACAGTTCATTTATGCTGATCTAACATCCATGAAACAATGTAGGTCAAGTGTGAGGTAAACTCACCTTTCATGGCATAGATTAGAGATGGCAACGAATTGACATTGAATTGAAATGATGACTTCGAAGGACAATTCAGAACGGATTCAACTCGGTAACCGCTCAATATTCATTTTAATTTATATAAGAGAAGGCCAGGAAATTTCTCAATGGATCGATACAACTATTGGGACGGTTTCCGAGCTCAACCCCACACTCGACTCAAAATAAATACAGAAAATTTTCATTTCAAAAATATTATATATTCTTATATACAAAGAAGTTATAACATATATTCATTTTAGAACTTCAACGCACACCAAAAATATATATTATAATTTCGTACATATATAAATATTGTTCATACCATATACACAACATTACACATGCCATTCGTTGTCACACAAAATATATGTATACTATATATAATCATTTAAATATATATATATATATGTATATGCACACAATACACATCACCACACACAAACTAACATACACCATCACCAAACAAAAACACAGGACTCAACACACCACAATTTCACACTCACACACACTACAGTTACAACTCCATATTTAAACCCACGCTTTCACACACACATACACACACACGCACAATATTCACACAAGCACTCACGCACGCCACACATATTCGTGCACACACACAACACACACCAACATGCACATTATTATATACTCACCCATATATAAGTGCGCACACAGTATCTATGCACTCACGCACCACCCAGTCATCATACAAACACACGCACGCAGGAGCTAGCGATCTTCGACTTTGTTCCGACACTGAGGGGAGGGTCAATAGGTGAGGTCAGTGCGGTTCGGGGGAGGAGCGACTCAACTAGGCATTGGAATGGGTTCCGAGGTTGGCCGGTTCAATGACGTGGCAGACAGCTTAGGGAAGGAGGGACTCGACAAAGGGTCGGGATGTAACAACCCGGATTTTTCTGAACCAATTTAAATTTTTTATTTTAGCAATTTTAATGGATTTTAAATATTTAAAATAATTTGTTTTAAATAAGAACGATTAAAAATTTATTTAAATCAAAGTTAGAACGAATATATTTATTTTAATTATAAAAGGAGTAAGAAATGGTGCGGTAGTTTGAAAATTTGATTTCAAATTTCAAATGAATGTACAGGATTCAAAATAAATCGAATTTCAGTAAAACCAAAAATATTTAAATCTGTTTAATTATATCTTTCTAATGAATCTGAAAAATTGAAATTTCATAGCGGGAATTAAAAGTTATGGTTAGTTAAATATTCAAAATAGTCGCTATGGAATTTAATGTAAAATTTATCCCTTAAAAATAAATATTTTTCAAATGACATCCATTTACGATGAGTCTGGAATGTCAAATTATTGCAAGATTCCAATTTTCATAATTTTTGGAATTAATATGTGAGCGTGGCAAGATAAAACGTGTTTTGTCAATTTCAATCAAATTGGATCGACCAGAAAATGGCCATTTTCCGAACGGTCTCCAAATTCGATGAAATTAGTTTGGTTAGGACCGTATCGTCAAAATATAGCCAGATAATTTTTTTTTTTGGAATTGTTGGAATCAGTATGTGGCCCCGGTAATTTAAAATGTATGTTAAAAATTTAGAATTATTTATTTATATTTTAATTTAAAGAAAATCATATCATAACAACCAAATGGGGTTACGAAACATATTCATTGTGTCCGAAATGAGGGCGTTTGGCTAGGGGCGACACTCGTTGAGTTTGATTTGGAGTACGTGGCATTAAACCTTAATTTTTGAATAAAAATTGAATTAAAAATAAAATAATTATTTTATTATAAATACTCTAGGAATACCAAACCCTAATCCCTATATGCAGCCAACGCCACTACAAAAATAAATGGCAGATATATTTAAATCTTCTTCCTCATCTATCTTCTAATCCACTCCATAAATTTCAGTACTTCTAAAGGAAAAACTGTAGAGAAAGTCAAGAACTACATATCCAACGGTTAGGATGGGACTTCGTGAATTCAATTGAGTGGTTTCCCCACTCAAAGTCGCTGCGCTCATGATCATTTCCTGGTCACATGAGGCGCACGAGTTCGATAAGGTGCACGACAATGAGAGGAGAGTTCGACGGCGAAGCTAGTGGCATACTCCGATCGAAAGCCGACGGCCTGGGTCATCGTCGGTGATGGAATTTTTTTAGCGACGAGGGTTATAGAGGTTTCAGGAAGAGGGAGAAAGGGAATGACAAAGAAAATGTAATTAACCTAGTTAATTTTGTAATTAATACAATGTTTTTAAAATATAATGTCATACAATGTTTTAGAAATTAAAACATACATTGGTTTAGAAATTAAAACATAAAATGTTTTTGTAAAATAAAATTTACATTGTCTGTAAAATAAAAGTTGCATTGTTTTTAGAATAAAAACTGCATGTTTCTAAAATAGAATTTGCATTGTTTTTAAAAGTAGAAATAGCAATGTCTTTATAAAAAGAAAGTATCATTGTTTTTATAAAATAAAAATAAAGCATTGTTTTAAAAGGTAAAAAACATTGTTTTTTAAAAATAAATGAAATGAAAAATCATTTCATTGTATAGAAGAAAATGATTTTTCATTGTATAGAAAATATGATCTTTCACTGTATAGAAAAATATGCTATATATATAAAGATATATAGAGTTGAAATAAAAATATGATTTTTATTTAAATAACATCATTTTAAAAATTTTATTTTTAACATAAACCGCGTGATACAGATTGCGATGAAACTGACTGGAAGCAGAACAGAATCAAAATCGCTAGTTAAAGACTGATGGAGTGGAAACGAAGGTGAGAACTCCTCACTAAAAATTTTGCACAATTATTTATTTATTTTCATAACTGAAAACTATATAGAATTGCCAGTTTAGATTTTTATCAATTTTAATCATTATAAACTGTATACAGTGCCTGTTAGGTCACTTTTCTCGTCCACATACCATGGACGATTTAAATTGACTGTATTGTGTGTTGTTTGTGTTGTTGAAATGTTTAACACATTAAAAATGTTAATATTAATGTGATAGTGAAATTCAAATTATAAATATTCATTTATAATTTGAGTAGTGAAAATTAGTTAAATAGAAAATAATTCAAACTGAATTAGAATGGGTTAAATTTCTTAACCAATAATTTATTTTGATAAACTGTTGTTGTCTGAAACCCCACACGGGTATTGGGATGATATTTGACATACACTAATCCCAATATTTAATTATATGTCAATCGATGGATTGATAGGCTGTAATGAGCGTTATTTATTTATTTTAGTGCTCACACAGTTGTAAATTTCACTTTGGATGTGAATGGACTGTTTAATGATTATTTATCATCATTATTGAATACTTACGGTGTGTGAAATCCATACAACTAAAATTATATGGTAATTGATTGAGTCACATTCCGATTCAGAAATAAATAATGTTTTATAATAAATAATGTTTTATAAATAATGTAGTATAAAATATCATTTTAGAATAAAATATCACTATTGAATAAAATATCATTTTTGAATAAAATATCAATTTTGAATAAAAGAACATTTTTGATGTAAAATACCATTTTAGAATAAAAGAACGTTTTTGATGTAAAATATCATTTTAGAATAAAAGAACATTTTTGATATAAAATATCATTTTAGAATAAAAGAACATTTTTGATATAGGATATCATTTTAGAATAAAAGAACATTTTTGATGTAAAATATCATTTTAGAGTAAAAGAAACATTTTTAGAATAAAAGAAACATTTTTATGTAAACAAACATTTTTATGTAAAGAAACATTTTTGTGTAAATGAACATTTTAATGTGATAGAACATTTTAATGTAAAGAATATTTTAAATAAAGAATCTTATAAAATAAAGAATCTTGTAAATTAAAGAATATTTTAAAATAATGAATATTTTAAAATATTATTCAGTGAAGAATAAAATTATGATTTTAATGTCCGATTTTAGATGGACACAAAATATAAAAATATGAAGTCGGGTTAGTTATAGAAACGCCATTTTAACCCGAATGGGTTTATCGATCAATTTTATTCATTTTATAATGAATATTGATAAATTTAACATTTTGAAAATATTATCATTTAAATATGATAAAGATATAGAATATTCGATTTTTATTTAAAATTGAAAATGAAGTTGGAATCGTTTTGAAATGAAATTATAAATATTTTATATATACGATTTAAATGGAAATCTATGATATATATAATATATATATTATATATATTTAAATGGCCTGAATAGAACGCGCTGCGCTGCGACCGTTCGCGAATTTCGACCATTAACTTCAAATGGGCGTAACGGGAGATCCAACCGTCGGATCTCCTAAATTCGGAACAGTTGCGTTCATATCGAAAAGAGCTTTCCAATGAATATAAGAAATTTGAAATCTAACGGTTGGATTTGGAATTATGTCCAAATCAAATTTGAAAAAGGTCGCTATGGATGCAGTTCGGTGGCCGTTATTGGAAACCGACTGTACGAGCCTTAATAAAATTATTAAAAGAATGGAAAAATTATGTAAAATCATAATTAATAATTTGGAAAGATTTTGGATGAAAATTCCATAATTAAAAAGATAAAAATATATTTTTATCGAAATGAACTAGTTTTTAACTAAAATAAATCTTTAATCAAGATTTAATGGAGTTTTTCAATTAATTAATATTTATTTGGAATTAAATAAAGTAAATTGGATTTTGGGTTTGTCGTGAATGGTGTCTTAAATAACACTATTCTTAAACCCCGTGTGAAAAGAATAAATCTTTCAATTAAGATTTAGAGAAGTTTTCAAATTAATTATTAATTAATTAGAATTGAAATGAAAGTTGATTATGGGTTTATCGTGAACTATGTTTTATACGACATTTGTTCTTTAATCCCAATTAACAGTGAAATATAATTTGGAATTTATAAATCTTTATTTAAGATTTAATTGGAATTTATAAATTTTTGTTTAAGATTTAATTTGAATTTATAAATCTTTTATTAAGACTTAAATGGAATTTATAAATCTTATATTAACATTTAAATGGAAAATTTTCCTAAGTAAAGTTCTCCAATTTAATATATTGAATTGGAATTGAACGGAATTCGATTTGGTGATAATCGAGATAAGCTTTTGTGAATGAAGACTATTACTATATATAGAATTTAAAAGGCCTTGTCATTATTCCATTTATATTATTAGTCTGATACAGAAATTTATATCGATTATATATAGATTTGATTTCCGTGAAGATTCCATATTTAATGGAAGATGATTTTGGGTTTGTCATGAACTATTTTTTTAATGACATTACTTCTTTAACCTAGTTAAAGATAAGATTAATTTCTTAAATTTGAATAATCATTAAGTAATGAATTTTGGAGATTAAAATCAAATTGGTGTTTTAATGTATCTTGTTAATTTCACGAAGATTAAAGAATAAATTTAAAAGAATTTATCTTTGATAAAATTAATGGGAACCTTTCCCTAAAACTGTGAATATTTTAATAAAAGAATATTCTGAATTGGAATAAGGCGTATGATGTGATTTTATAGCACTTGATTATAAAATAAGCGAATTATTCGGAAAGACCGGGTTTAACCCATTCTGAATAATTACTACGACGATCAAGAGTCGAGGATGAAGACGGTGATTGAAGCCCGGAGTTCTTCACATCGTTTGGGTGATTACTATTGTCTTGATTGGGCCATACACCCAAGACAAGGTAATAAGTGGTGATCGTCCAAACATACTTGGAGATCGACGGATATGTGAGGACCTCTTTCTTGTATTGGACATATGAGACGAGGAATAAGGTGCCTCTGGTTTCGTTCAGACCTAGAAAGGACTTGTAATTTGATGGTATGTCTGATATTGTATTCCTTTATGCTGTATTCGTTGATCTCTACTAAATATATATCTTTTTGGTGGCGGAGAATTTATTCTCTTGCTTAACACCCTTCTCTGAGACGTATGAGCTTAGAGGTTATATATTGGCAGAAATTAGTGGTATGGTATGGAATGACAATGTGGCATGCTAAGAAGCAAATGATCAAGGCTTTTGTTGAAAAGCAGAGCCTTGTGGTTGATGATCAAAGCACAATTTATTTAGGCATAACTTTGTGCACGGCGTTACTTCGCGAGCCTCACACCCCGGTATGAACCAGAAACGGGAGAAGGATCCAGGGAGAACATGTGTTTCTTTCTAGCTAGGAGTGGTGTCATAGTCTGAAGCCCAGACATTTTACTTACGTGGATGAAGGAATGAGGCCCCTCGGATTTGAGTCCCTAGTGGCTCTTTATTTACGCCCAATAGGGCGGGAAAACGTATTGTTCAGGAATTATATATAATCCACTAACATATGTGTGGACCGGCCCTGTGGCTCCTAAGGCTTGACTGGGTACTTGCCTGAGACATGTGATAGATTGTCTCGAATTCGGTAAGGATGATCCCTTGCCTTGGTTCATAGATGGAAATCCAACTTCCAATACGACATTGTGCGGTTTTGATTGTATAACTAGTATGGCGACACGATATATGGTACCCATGTCGTCTATGATTGATACATTTATATTCGAAGTTGTTTTTAAACACTATGCACTTACAATAATATCAAAATAATTTGTTTTATACGTATCAGGCATGTTTGGCTATTATAAGGGAAAACTCTATCCTCCGGCTTGCGTTGCATTGTGTGATGGGACCTGAATCTTACAATAGCTTCATTTTCCAAAAAGCATTACGCTGTTTATTTTAAACTAAGATCATTTGGAGTAAACCTGTTCCGTGTTATACGGTGTGGTCCCGTGATTTACCTAACTTTAAAATAAAGATTAATAACTGTTTTAGTTCTTACACCAGTCCCATGACTAACCTGGAGCTTATTTTTTTAACCTAAACTCTGGGTGCCCATATTTTCCACACGTTCAGCTAGTAGTTTTGGTTTTGCAGATATTATATTCATAGGATCCTGATTTACAGTTGAAGCGATATTCAGAAGGCTCTGCATCCGTGTATTTCTTTCAGTAGTATTTTGCGTTATTTTTCTACTACTATTTAAATGTAATTTAAATCTCTGATATTGTATTTCCAACGTGTGACGGCAAGGAATTTCGCTCGGTCCGAACCAGTCGCTAAACCGACCCAGACCGTTCGAAACGCCCTATTGTTGAGAACACGACAAAATCAGAACGCATATAAAAGAACATTTCATTGTATATTACAACAATGCACTAGATTACAAGAATATACAGAGTATGAATAAATAAATATTACACAGAAATATCAGAGATTTAAATTACATTTAAATACATGGCAGCGGAAAGTAATACAATACACAACTGAAGGAGATATACGGATACAAAGCTTTCCGGATATCGTTCCAGCTGTAAACCAGGATCCTGTGAATATAGATCTATAAAACCAAAACTACTAGCTGCCCGTGTCAAAATAAGGGCACCCAGAGTTTAGGTTAAAACAATAAACTCCAGGTCAGTCATGTGACTGGTGTGAGAACTAAAACAGTTATTAATCTTTATTTTAAAGATAGGTAAATCAAGGGACCACGCCGTATAACACGGAACGGGTTTCCTCCCAAGAATACCAGTGCATAAAACAAACAGCGCAATGCTAAATAGAGAAAAATGAAGCTGTTATAAGACCTAGGTCCTATCACACAATGCAACGCAAGCCAGGGGATAGGGTTTTCCCTTATAACAGCCAAAGAATGCTTGATACGTTTTAAAAACAGATTATTTGATACTATAATAAGTGCATAGTGTATAAAACAACTTCAAATCATAAGTATCAATCATAGGCGGCATGGGTACCATATATCATGTCGCCATACTAGTTCTACAATTAAAACCGCAAAACGTCGTATTGGAAGTTGGGTTATCATTTATGGTATGAACCGAGGCTAGGGATCGTCCTCCACCGATTCGTGACTCTCTAGCCCGAGCCACAGGCAAGCGCGCATGCAAGCCTTTGGATCGTCAGGGCCGGTCCACCGATGTGGATTATTATGCCTGAACACTACGTTCCCCCACCCTATGGGGTGTAAGTCTGGTCCGTCTGCCGACCAGAATGCATCGGCCAAAACCGATATAACCGAGGCGCCTCGCAACAGCAACAACCACATAAGTCAAACTCGTCAGGGCGTGTAAAACCACTGACGCCACTTCTAACTAGAAAGAAACGCAAGTCCTCCCTGAGGTCCGTCTCCCGTTTTTGGTTCATACCGGGTGTGAAACTCGCGAAGTAAGCGTTACACAAAGCTACGCCACAAAGGCCGTGCTTCGATCATCACCACAAGACTTTGCTTTTCAACAGAAGCCTTGATCATTTGCCACTTATGCATGCCACACAGGCAATTCACTCCATGCGATTGATATCCATCAATATATAACCCCTGAGCTCGTACGTCTCAGAGAAGGGCGTTAAGCAAGAGAATAAATTCTCCGCCGCCAAACAGATATATATTTAATAGAGATCAATCACACGGACTAAAATCCAATGTTAGACACACAGTCCTTTTACAAGTCCGTTCTGGGTCTGAACGAAACCGGAGGCACCTAGTACCCCGCATATCCATCGATCTCCAAGTACGTCTGGACGATCACCAACTGTTTCCATCTTCTTGGGTGTACAGCCCAATCAAGATCATCAGTAGTCACCCAAACGACGTGAAGACTTCCGGTCTTCGACCACCGTCTTCATCTTCGACTTATCGTCGTATCAGTTATTCAGAATGGGATAAACCCGGTCTTTCCGAATAACTCACATATATTTTAAATAAGTGTTACACAAACACAACATACGCCTCATTCCAATTCATCAGTCACTAACCGTAAATTAATCAAGAGAATAATTTCCCAAATATTAACCCCGAAGGCCGAAACCAACATCAGATCAATATCCAGAAAACCATTCTGCTTGGCTAACCGACAGTTAGTTTCTAAATTTCACATTCATAGGAAAAGGTTCCCATTAATTTTATCCAAGATAAATTCCTTGCATTTACTCTTTATTCTATTTTTGAATCTCAATTCAAACTAGTCGGGATTAGCGAACCTTACCGAAGTAATCATTTGTTTTAATTTCCCAATCCCAACCTATTTATCCCATGAAGTAAAACTGGTAATACTTCATATCTAACACCACAGTGTTATCGGTAAATTCAATTACCATTTCACGTTCAAATCTAATTAAAGATTTAACTATCGCCTGGAGCAAAACTGGTGATACTCCATTCTCGACCATTTCAATCTAATTAAAGATTCATTAAAACTCCACTTAGTTTTAATCGTTAACTGGGTTAAAGAATCCGTGTCATTTAAAACACGGTTCACGATAAACCCAAAATCACATTCATTAATTATCGGGTTAAAGAACAAGTGTTATTTAAAACACTGTTCACGATAAACCCAAAAATCAATATCAATTCAATTTCAATTAAATATCATTTAATTGATACACTTCATTAAATCTAAATAAAAAGATTTAATCATTTCTCAACTGGGTTCAAGAACAGTGTTAGTGAAGACACCATTCACGACAAACCCAATTCACATTCGATATTCAATAGAAGGCTCTGAATAGAAAATATATCTGCTTATATTCAATATCAAATTCTACGACTAACAAATGTCGTATTGGAAATAACAATATAAATATATATCTTTCAAATTTCCATAACAACACCTGTATAATCACGAATTCCAACATCGAAATATTCCGAAGACAATTTCGATTCAAATCCACTCCAATGCAATCATTGGATATTCTGGTTATTTTCAAAACCCTTTTTAAATTCAATTTATTTATTTAAAAATAAATAGAATTATAATTCTAGTTCAAAACCAGTTCATTTCGATAAAAATCTATTTTTATCTTTTCAAATATGGAGTTTTTCATCCCAATTTTTCCCAAATCATTTCTTATGATTTTACACAAATTATTACTATTTTTAATAATTTTATCAAGGTCCGTACAGTCGATTTCCATCAATGGCCATCGAACTGCACTTACAGCGACCTTTTTCAAATTTGATTTGGACGTAACTCCAAATCCAACCGTTAGATTTCAAATTTCTAATATTCGTTAGAAAGCTCTTTTCGATATGAACCCAACGGTTCCGGTTTTAGGAGAATCCGACAGTCGGATCTCCCGTAATGTCCGTTTGAAATAAATGGTCAAAATTCGCGAACTGCCGCGGCGCGGCGCGTTCTATTCAGGCCATTATATTATATATATTATATATATAATATATATTTCGTCGATTTCTATTTAAAACGAATTATATAAATAGTTTTTAAATTCGTTTCAAAAGCAATTTCAACTTCCATTTCAATTCAAATCAAAATTGAATTCTTCTTTATAAATTCGTTTTAAAATTCATTTCTGTTCAATTCAAATTTCAATTCAATTTGAATTCGTTTTCAATTCGCTTTCAATTCAATTTGAATTCGTTTTCAATTCGCTTTCAATTCAATTTGAATTCGTTTTCAATTCAATTCATTTCGAAATCGTTTTCAATTCAATTCATTTCGAAATCGTTTTCAATTCAATTCATTTCGAAATCGTTTTCAATTTATTTCGAAATGAATAAAATCGATATAAATATCGTTCACGTCAAAATGGCGTCAATCTAATGAACACGGCTTCATAAATTTCTATTTTCAAATATTCTATTTCAAATATTTCTTTTTCAAAATAGTGGTTATTATCAAAATATTTCGTTCAACACATGACCAATCTCAATGGATGAGTACTGTCAACACATGAACCTTTATTTTATATTGATAAAGATGTAAATTTTATTACTAAAATATTTCGTTCAACACTTGACCAATCTCAATGGATGAGTACTGTCAACACATGAACCTTTATTTTATAATATTCTTTATTTTTCAAATTGGAATGAGGCCCAATCAATTACCATATAAAATTAATTATATGGATTTTCATACAACACATGTATATAATAGCATTGAAAAATAATCAACCGTCAACCAAAGTGCACTACACTGTATAAGCATCAAATATAGATATCTAACGCTTATAACAGCCTGTCAATCAATCGATCGACATATTTAATCAATCAGGATGAGTGAACTGCATATTTCATCCTAACACCCGTGTGGGGTTTTCAAACAATCAAACAAATATTTTATTTGTGCAATTGGGCGATGTGTAAAATTTATCGACCCAATCAATGTCCTTCAAATAGGTGTACATAAACAAACCGTCTGGTTTGTAAATGAATATTTATTTATTCACATTCACGTTAAAAATTATATTTTTAACGACAAAACATTTTATTCCAACATATGAATTTCTATTCAGTCCATTCTTTAAATAAAATGATATTTTTATTTTTCTAACTTATTTTAGAAAATTTCGGCGGCATAACGGCACGATACTAGAAACGGGACAAGGCCTAGCCTTATCCCCCGTCTAGTGAAGGCCCACGCCATTCACACATCAATCAAATCAATTCATTTCACCACACAAATCAATTTCAATCAAATAATCTAACTAATTTTTTTTGCAATCAAACAAACAAGTCCATGGTCTGTGGACGATTGTGTCGGGTGCTACTAAGCACCGTCTGCATCCTAGTATATATATATAATTAGAAAAGAAATTGAAAGGTGAGAAATTCTCACAGATAGCTATCCAATTATCTTGACTCTTCATTGATAGAAATCTCCATCGCTCTCGCCTTTTTGTCACCTTCGTTGCCCGCTTTCACTACCTATGTAAAAATCGAATTTTTACTTCGCTATTCCATATATAAAAATCATATTTTTATTATGATGTTCAATATATAAAAATCATATTTTTACTACGATGTTCAATATATAAAAATCCTATTTTTACTATTATGTTCAATATATAAAAATCCTATTTTTACTACGATGTTCAATATATAAAAATCCTATTTTTACTATGATGTTCAATATATAAAAATCCTATTTTTACTACGATGTTCAATATATAAAAATCCTATTTTTACTACGATGTTCAATATATAAAAATCCTATTTTTACTATAATTAAAAATCCAGCCTTTCTCTAATTAAAAATCTATATTTTCAATTTTAAAAATCCTAGCTTCCTCGTATATAAAATTTAAACCTAAATAACAAAAAAACCAAACTTTGATATAATTTAAAAATCAAACTTTTCACGTAGTCAAAAACAATGTATACTTATTTACATAAAATAAGATTTTTAAATCGATTAAACTAAATAAAATAGAGTAAACTCACCACTCATTGATCGACGGAGGGGAGGATGCCACTGGTGGTCGACGTGGGGATCAGAGGAGGCGGTTCCAGGCGAAGAAGGGGGTGCGGCCTGGTGATGGGCCGCTGGGCGTTTGGGTTTCGCGGCAAGGGAGGGCGGCCTCTTTTTGGGTGCATCGTCGGTCTTCAGTTTAGAGGAGAGAGAAACAAGGGAAGGGAGAAGCGGCGGGAGGAGGAGATGAAGGGGGGGGGCGGCGCTCTGGTCGGAGGCGCCAGCGGCGAGCGGAGCTCCTGGTGGGGCGACGGATCCGGACAGGGGCGCGATTAGGTCTGGGTTTTTTTTTTATAATCGATCTGAAATGAAATTTAGGGGGGGGGGGCAGAGATAAAGGAAAGGGGATTTTTTTATTTTATTTTATTATTATTTAATTCAACCTGAAGTTGACTTTTACATACGACCTCGAAACGAGGCCCACCGCCTGTCGTCCATAGCGTTCTACCCCCATTCCGAACACAATGGGATGTGTACCGCAAGCTAATTCAATCGTTTCAATCAGTTTTCGTTTAATTTACATTTAAATCAGTATATTGAATTTTAAACGTACATTTCAAATTACCGGGGTCACATACTAACTAGAAAAATTCCAGAAAAATATTTTCTAGCTTCGTATTGACGATACGGTCCTAACAAAACTAGTTTCATCGAATTCTGAGACCGTTTGAAAAATGGCCAATTTCAAGTCGATTAAAATCAACTAAAACGGGTCAAACGCGTTTTCCATAGCCACGCTCACATATTGATTCGAAAAATTATGAAATTTGGAATCTAGCAATAATTTAACATCACGGATCCAACAAAAGTTGTCTCGTCGAAATCCGAGGTCGTTTGCAAAATTCCCATTTTTAAGGGCCTGAATTCCATAGCGACTATTCAGAATTTTCAACTGGACATATCTTTTGATTCCCGCTATGGAATTTCGATTATTCGGATCCGTTGGAAAGATATTCACGAATAGATCCTAATGTTTTTGGTTTCACTAAATTCCGGATTGTTTTGCACCCGGTACATTCAATTGAAGTTTGGAATCGAATTATCGAACTACAACGCCATTTTCAATTCTATTTATAATTATATATAAATATTTATATTCTATCGACGGCGTATATAATATATACGTTCGAATTATATTCAAAATAAATTTCTCGTCGATATTATTTAAAATAATTCATTTTAAATAATCAAAATTCGCTAAAATCGCCAAAATAAAAATTTCAAACTGGCTCGCATTTTCCGGGTTATTACAATCTCCCCCACTTAAAACTTTTCGTCCCCGAAAAGGAACAAAGTCAAAAGTGGTTTGATTAATCAACTCTACGCTCGATCTGGCTTCCATTCTCCAACTCTTTAGTTTCTGAGAATTTTCTAATTCTTCAAAAATTTGGCTAACACCCTAAATTTTCAAAAAATTTCGCCATAACCTCCCCTGCACCGGGAGCATCGGGGAATTTCAAATAGCTTCCCCGGTCCTTCAGATCTCAAAAAGAAAAAGAAAAAGCCAAGCGGCTAGCCAATAGGCTCATAAAATCATCATCACCCAAACAAGACAGTGAATTATGTAGTAAACATGTACCTATTTGTCGGGCAAACAAATTTTATTCTCTGCTCTAGCCTCCTTGCTATGACCTGTTCAATGATATATATGTATATGCAAGCAAATGCGACCAATTTTCAATACAGCTCAATATTTGATCAAATTGGCTATACGGTTAAAATTTATCAAACAAATAAACGAACAACACAAACATCAATCAATTAGTGGATTAGAGTTTGAAATTCATAACTTTGATATATAGTCAAAAATCAGATTTTTGATGCCAAATCACAACAATAGGTCCTATCTAATTTTGGTTCTCACACCAGTCAATAGGAGATATATAGATATTACATCTTCAAAACACGAACAAAAATTCTGATAATGATCGATCAATCATCAGAACCATCTCCGGGTGTCTAGAATGTGATTCTATATCTATCTAGTATATTAAAACTTTAAATACACGTTTGCAAGGCGTATATGCAAAATCTTTATATATTGGACTGTCCAAGTCAATACAAATAAATAATCAAATATGAATAATTGATTTAAATTTTCAAAACAAAATTTGTTTTCATTTTAAAAATATACTCTTCACACTCGTTCTAGGATACTACTGACCCCATCTCTAACGAGTCGTTCTCGTTGGATATTACTAATCCAATATCTGATGAATTCATTCGTATGGTTCTAATGTGCCTTGTTCTCTAAGCTTTGTAAACCAAAGCTCTGATACCAACTGTGACGGCAAGGAATTTCGCTCGGTCCGAACCAGTCGCTAAACCGACCCAGACCGTTCGAAACGCCCTATCGTTGAGAAGACGACAAAATCAGAACGCATATAAAAGAACATTTCATTGTATATTACAACAATGCACCAGATTACAAGAATATACAGAGTATGAATGAATAAATATTACACAGAAATATCAGAGATTTAAATTACATTTAAATACATGGCAGCGGAAAGTAATACAATACACAACTGAAGGAGATATACGGATACAAAGCTTTCCGGATATCGTTCCAGCTATAAACCAGGATCCTGTGAATATAGATCTGCAAAACCAAAACTACTAGCTGCCCGTGTCAAAATAAGGGCACCCAGAGTTTAGGTTAAAACAATAAACTCCAGGTCAGTCATGTGACTGGTGTGAGAACTAAAACAGTTATTAATCTTTATTTTAAAGATAGGTAAATCAAGGGACCACGCCGTATAACACGGAACGGGTTTCCTCCCAAGAATACCAGTGCATAAAACAAACAGCGCAATGCTAAATAGAGAAAAATGAAGCTGTTATAAGACCCAGGTCCTATCACACAATGCAACGCAAGCCGGGGGATAGGGTTTTCCCTTATAACAGCCAAAGAATGCTTGATACGTTTTAAAAACAGATTATTTGATACTATAATAAGTGCATAGTGTATAAAACAACTTCAAATCATAAGTATCAATCATAGGCGGCATGGGTACCATATATCATGTCACCATACTAGTTCTACAATTAAAACCGCAAAACGTCGTATTGGAAGTTGGGTTATCATTTATGGTATGAACCGAGGCTAGGGATCGTCCTCCACCGATTCGTGACTCTCTAGCCCGAGCCACAGGCAAGCGCGCAGGCAAGCCTTTAGATCGTCAGGGCCGGTCCACCGATGTGGATTATTATGCCTGAACACTACGTTTCCCCACCCTATGGGGTGTAAGTCTGGTCCGTCTGCCGACCAGAATGCATCAGCCAAAACCGATATAACCGAGGCGCCTCGCAACAGCAACAACCACATATGTCAAACTCGTCAGGGCGTGTAAAACCTCTGACGCCACTTCTAACTAGAGAGAAACGCAAGTCCTCCCTGAGGTCCGTCTCCCGTTTTTGGTTCATACCGGGTGTGAAACTCGCGAAGTAAGCGTTACACAAAGCTACGCCACAAAGGCCGTGCTTCGATCATCACCACAAGACTTTGCTTTTCAACAGAAGCCTTGATCATTTGCCACTTATGCATGCCACACAGGCAATTCACTCCATGCGATTGATATCCATCAATATATAACCCCTGAGCTCGTACGTCTCAGAGAAGGGCGTTAAGCAAGAGAATAAATTCTCCGCCGCCAAACAGATATATATTTAATAGAGATCAATCACACGGACTAAAATCCAATGTCAGACACACAGTCCATTTACAAGTCCGTTCTGGGTCTGAACGAAACCGGAGGCACCTAGTACCCCGCATATCCATCGATCTCCAAGTACGTCTGGACGATCACCAACTGTTTCCATCTTCTTGGGTGTACAGCCCAATCAAGATCATCAGTAGTCACCCAAACGACGTGAAGACTTCCAGTCTTCGACCACCGTCTTCATCTTCGACTTATCGTCGTATCAGTTATTCAGAATGGGATAAACCCGGTCTTTCCGAATAACTCACGTATATTTTAAATAAGTGTTACACAAACACAACATACGCCTCATTCCAATTCATCAGTCACTAACCGTAAATTAATCAAGAGAATAATTTCCCAAATATTAACCCCGAAGGCCGAAACCAACATCAGATCAATATCCAGAAAACCATTCTGCTTGGCTAACCGACAGTTAGTTTCTAAATTTCACATTCATAGGAAAAGGTTCCCATTAATTTTATCCAAGATAAATTCCTTGCATTTATTCTTTATTCTATTTTTGAATCTCAATTCAAACTAGTCGGGATTAGCAAACCTTACCGAAGTAATCATTTGTTTTAATTTCCCAATCCCAACCTATTTATCCCATGAAGTAAAACTGGTAATACTTCATATCTAACACCACAGTGTTATCGGTAAATTCAATTACCATTTCACGTTCAAATCTAATTAAAGATTTAACTATCGCCTGGAGCAAAACTGGTGATACTCCATTCTCGACCATTTCAATCTAATTAAAGATTCATTAAAACTCCACTTAGTTTTAATCGTTAACTGGGTTAAAGAATCCGTGTCATTTAAAACACGGTTCACGATAAACCCAAAATCACATTCATTAATTATCGGGTTAAAGAACAAGTGTTATTTAAAACACTGTTCACGATAAACCCAAAAATCAATATCAATTCAATTTCAATTAAATATCATTTAATTGATACACTTCATTAAATCTAAATAAAAAGATTTAATCATTTCTCAACTGGGTTCAAGAACAGTGTTAGTGAAGACACCATTCACGACAAACCCAATTCACATTCGATATTCAATACAAGGCTCTGAATAGAAAATATATCGGCTTATATTCAATATCAAATTCTACGACTAACAAATGTTGTATTGGAAATAACGATATAAATATATATCTTTCAAATTTCCATAACAACACCTGTATAATCACGAATTCCAACATCGAAATATTCCGAAGACAATTTCGATTCAAATCCACTCCAATGCAATCATTGGATATTCTGGTTATTTTCAAAACCCTTTTTAAATTCAATTTATTTATTTAAAAATAAATAGAATTATAATTCTAGTTCAAAACCAGTTCATTTCGATAAAAATCTATTTTTATCTTTTCAAATATGGAGTTTTTCATCCCAATTTTTCCCAAATCATTTCTTATGATTTTACACAAATTATTACTATTTTTAATAATTTTATCAAGGCACGTACAGTCGATTTCCATCAATGGCCATCGAACTGCACTTACAGCGACCTTTTTCAAATTTGATTTGGACGTAAGTCCAAATCCAACCGTTAGATTTCAAATTTCTAATATTCGTTAGAAAGCTCTTTTCGATACGAACCCAACGGTTCCGGTTTTAGGAGAATCCGACAGTCGGATCTCCCGTAATGTCCGTTTGAAATAAATGGTCGAAATTCGCGAACTGCCGCGGCGCGGCGCGTTCTATTCAGGCCATTATATTATATATATTATATATATAATATATATTTCGTCGATTTCTATTTAAAACGAATTATATAAATAGTTTTTAAATTCGTTTCAAAAGCAATTTCAACTTCCATTTCAATTCAAATCAAAATTAAATTCTTCTTTATAAATTCGTTTTAAAATTCATTTCTATTCAATTCAAATTTCAATTCAATTTGAATTCGTTTTCAATTCGCTTTCAATTCAATTTGAATTAGTTTTCAATTCGCTTTCAATTCAATTTGAATTCGTTTTCAATTTAATTCATTTCGAAATCGTTTTCAATTCAATTCATTTCGAAATCGTTTTCAATTCAATTCATTTCGAAATCGTTTTCAATTTATTTCGAAATGAATAAAATCGATATAAATATCGTTCACGTCAAAATGGCGTCAATCTAATCAACACGGCTTCATAAATTTCTATTTTCAAATATTCTATTTCAAATATTTCTTTTTCAAAATAGTGGTTATTATCAAAATATTTCGTTCAACACATGACCAATCTCAATGGATGAGTACTGTCAACGCATGAACCTTTATTTTATATTGATAAAGATGTAAATTTTATTACTAAAATATTTCGTTCAACACATGACCAATCTCAACGGATGAGTACTGTCAACACATGAACCTTTATTTTATAATATTCTTTATTTTTCAAATTGGAATGAGGCCCAATCAATTACCATATAAAGTTAATTATATGGATTTTCATACAACACATGTATATAATAGCATTGAAAAATAATCAACCGTCAACCAAAGTGCACTACACTGTATAAGCATCAAATATAGATATCTAACGCTTATAACAGCCTGTCAATCAATCGATCGACATATTTAATCAATCAGGATGAGTGAACTGCATATTTCATCCTAACACCCGTGTGGGGTTTTCAAACAATCAAACAAATATTTTATTTGTGCAATTGGGCGATGTGTAAAATTTATCGACCCAATCAATGTCCTTCAAATAGGTGTACATAAACAAACCGTCTGGTTTGTAAATGAATATTTATTTATTCACATTCACGTTAAAAATTATATTTTTAACGACAAAACATTTTATTCCAACATATGAATTTCTATTCAGTTCATTCTTTAAATAAAATGATATTTTTATTTTTCTAACTTATTTTAGAAAATTTCGGCGGCATAACGGCACGATACTAGTAACGGGACAAGGCCTAGCCTTATCCCCCGTCTAGTGAAGGCCCACGCCATTCACACATCAATCAAATCAATTCATTTCACCACACAAATCAATTTCAATCAAATAATCTAACTAATTTTTTTTGCAATCAAACAAACAAGTCCATGGTCTGTGGACGATTGTGTCGGGTGCTACTAAGCACCGTCTGCATCCTAGTATATATATATATAATTAGAAAAGAAATTGAAAGGTGAGAAATTCTCACAGATAGCTATCCAATTATCTTGACTCTTCATTGATAGAAATCTCCATCGCTCTCGCCTTTTTGTCACCTTCGTTGCCCGCTTTCACTACCTATGTAAAAATCGAATTTTTACTTCGCTATTCCATATATAAAAATCATATTTTTATTATGATGTTCAATATATAAAAATCATATTTTTACTACGATGTTCAATATATAAAAATCCTATTTTTACTACGATGTTCAATATATAAAAATCCTATTTTTACTATGATGTTCAATATATAAAAATCCTATTTTTACTACGATGTTCAATATATAAAAATCCTATTTTTACTACGATGTTCAATATATAAAAATCCTATTTTTACTACGATGTTCAGTATATAAAAATCCTATTTTTACTACGATGTTCAATATATAAAAATCCTATTTTTACTATAATTAAAAATCCAGTCTTTCTCTAATTAAAAATCTATATTTTCAATTTTAAAAATCCTAGCTTCCTCGTATATAAAATTTAAACCTAAATAACAAAAAAACCAAACTTTGATATAATTTAAAAATCAAACTTTTCACGTAGTAAAAAACAATGTATACTTATTTACATAAAATAAGATTTTTAAATCGATTAAACTAAATAAAATAGAGTAAACTCACCACTCATTGATCGAAGGAGGGGAGGATGCCACTGGTGGTCGATGTGGGGATCAGAGGAGGCGGTTCCAGGCGAAGAAGGGGGTGTGGCCTGGTGATGGGCCGCTGGGCGTTTGGGTTTCGCGGCAAGGGAGGGCGGCCTCTTTTTGGGTGCGTCGTCGGTCTTCAGTTTAGAGGAGAGAGAAACGAGGGAAGGGAGAAGCGGCGGGAGGAGGAGATGAAGGGGGGCGGCGCTCTGGTCGGAGGCGCCAGCGGCGAGCGGAGCTCCTGGTGGGGCGACGGATCCGGACAGGGGCGCGATTAGGTCTGGTTTTTTTTTTTATAATCGATCTGAAATGAAATTTAGGGGGGGGGGGCCAGAGATAAAGGAAAGGGGATTTTTTTATTTTATTATTATTTAATTCAACCTAAAGTTGACTTTTACATACGACCTCGAAACGAGGCCCACCGCCTGTCGTCCATAGCGTTCTACCCCCATTCCGAACACAATGGGATGTGTACCGCAAGCTGATTCAATCGTTTCAATCAGTTTCCGTTTAATTTACATTTAAATCAGTATATTGAATTTTAAACGTACATTTCAAATTACCGGGGTCACATACTAACAAGAAAAATTCCAGAAAAATATTTTCTAGTTTCGTATTGACGATACGGTCCTAACAAAACTAGTTTCATCGAATTCTGAGACCGTTTGAAAAATGGCCAATTTCAAGTCGATTAAAATCAACTAAAACGGGTCAAACGCGTTTTCCATAGCCACGCTCACATATTGATTCAAAAAATTATGAAATTTGGAATCTAGCAATAATTTAACATCACGGATCCAACAAAAGTGGTTTCGTCGAAATCCGAGGTCGGTTGCAAAATTCCCATTTTTAAGTGCCTGAATTCCATAGCGACTATTCAGAATTTTCAACTGGACATATCTTTTGATTCCCGCTATGGAATTTCGATTATTCGGATCCGTTGGAAAGATATTCACGAATAGATCCTAATGTTTTTGGTTTCACTAAAATCCGGATTGTTTTGCACCCGGTACATTCAATTGAAGTTTGGAATCGAATTATCGAACTACCGCGCCATTTTCAATTCTATTTATAATTATATATAAATATTTATATTCTATCGACGACGTATATAATATATACGTTCGAATTATATTCAAAATAAATTTCTCGTCGATATTATTTAAAATAATTCATTTTAAATAATCAAAATTCGCTAAAATAAAAATTTCAAACTGGCTCGCATTTTCCGGGTTATTACAATCTCCCCCACTTAAAACTTTTCGTCCCCGAAAAGGAACAAAGTCGAAAGTGGTTTGATTAATCAACTCTACGCTCGATCTGGCTTCCATTCTCCAACTCTTTAGTTTCTGAGAATTTTCTAATTCTTCAAAAATTTGGCTAACACCCTAAATTTTCGAAAAATTTCGCCATAACCTCCCCTGCACCGGGAGCATCGGGGAATTTCAAATAGCTTCCCCGGTCCTTCAGATCTCAAAAAGAAAAAGAAAAAGCCAAGCGGCTAGCCAATAGGCTCATAAAATCATCATCACCCAAACAAAACAGTGAATTATGTAGTAAACATGTACCTATTTGTCTGGCAAACAAATTTTATTCTCTGCTCTAGCCTCCTTGCTATGACATGTTCAATGATATATATGTATATGCAAGCAAACGCGACCAATTTTCAATACAACTCAATATTTGATCAAATTGGCTATACGGTTAAAATTTATCAAACAAATAAACGAACAACACAAACATCAATCAATTAGTGGATTAGAGTTTGAAATTCATAACTTTGATATATAGTCAAAAATCAGATTTTTGATGCCAAATCACAACAATAGGTCCTATCTAATTTTGGTTCTCACACCAGTCAATAGGAGATATATAGATATTACATCTTCAAAACATGAACAAAAATTCTGATAATGATCGATCAATCATCAGAACCATCTCCGGGTGTCTAGAATGTGATTCTATATCTATCCAGTATATTAAAACTTTAAATACACGTTTGCAAGGCGTATATGCAAAATCTTTATATATTGGACTGTCCAAGTCAATACAAATAAATAATCAAATACGAATAATTGATTTAAATTTTCAAAACAAAATTTGTTTTCATTTTAAAAATATACTCTTCACACTCGTTCTAGGATACTACTGACCCCATCTCTAACGAGTCGTTCTCGTTGGATATTACTAATCCAATATCTGATGAATTCTTTCGTATGGTTCTAATGTGCCTTGTTCTCTAAGCTTTGTAAACCAAAGCTCTGATACCAACTGTGACGGCAAGGAATTTCGCTCGGTCCGAACCAGTCGCTAAACCGACCCAGACCGTTCGAAACGCCCTATCGTTGAGAACACGACAAAATCAGAACGCATATAAAAGAACATTTCATTGTATATTACAACAATGCACCAGATTACAAGAATATACAGAGTATGAATGAATAAATATTACACAGAAATATCAGAGATTTAAATTACATTTAAATACATGGCAGCGGAAAGTAATACAATACACAACTGAAGGAGATATACGGATACAAAGCTTTCCGGATATCGTTCCAGCTGTAAACCAGGATGCTGTGAATATAGATCTGCAAAACCAAAACTACTAGCTGCCCGTGTCAAAATAAGGGCACCCAGAGTTTAGGTTAAAATAATAAACTCCAGGTCAATCATGTGACTGGTGTGAGAACTAAAACAGTTATTAATCTTTATTTTAAAGATAGGTAAATCAAGGGACCACGCCGTATAACACGGAACGGGTTTCCTCCCAAGAATACCAGTGCATAAAACAAACAGCGCAATGCTAAATAGAGAAAACTGAAGCTGTTATAAGACCCAGGTCCTATCACACAATGCAACGCAAGCCGGGGATAGGGTTTTCCCTTATAACAGCCAAAGAATGCTTGATACGTTTTAAAAACAGATTATTTGATACTATAATAAGTGCATAGTGTATAAAACAACTTCAAATCATAAGTATCAATCATAGGCGGCATGGGTACCATATATCATGTCGCCATACTAGTTCTACAATTAAAACCGCAAAACGTCGTATTGGAAGTTGGGTTATCATTTATGGTATGAACCGAGGCTAGGGATCGTCCTCCACCGATTCGTGACTCTCTAGCCCGAGCCACAGGCAAGCGCGCAGGCAAGCCTTTAGATCGTCAGGGCCGGTCCACCGATGTGGATTATTATGCCTGAACACTACGTTTCCCCACCCTATGGGGTGTAAGTCTGGTCCGTCTGCCGACCAGAATGCATCAGTTTCTAACCGAGGCGCCTCGCAACAGCAACAACCACGTAAGTCAAACTCGTCAGGGCGTGTAAAACCACTGACGCCACTTCTAGCTAGAAAGAAACGCAAGTCCTCCCTGAGGTCCGTCTCCCGTTTTTGGTTCATACCGGGTGTGAAACTCGCGAAGTAAGCGTTACACAAAGCTACGCCACAAAGGCTGTGCTTCGATCATCACCACAAGACTTTGCTTTTCAACAGAAGCCTTGATCATTTTCCACTTATGCATGCCACACAGGCAATTCACTCCATGCGATTGATATCCATCAATATATAACCCCTGAGCTCGTACGTCTCAGAGAAGGGCGTTAAGCAAGAGAATAAATTCTCCGCCGCCAAACAGATATATATTTAATAGAGATCAATCACACGGACTAAAATCCAATGTCAGACACACAGTCCATTTACAAGTCCTTTCTGGGTCTGAACGAAACCGGAGGCACCTAGTACACCGCATATCCATCGATCTCCAAGTACGTCTGGACGATCACCAACTGTTTCCATCTTCTTGGGTGTACAGCCCAATCAAGATCATCAGTAGTCACCCAAACGACGTGAAGACTTCCGGTCTTCGACCACCGTCTTCATCTTCGACTTATCGTCGTATCAGTTATTCAGAATGGGATAAACCCGGTCTTTCCGAATAACTCACGTATATTTTATATAAGTGTTACACAAACACAACATACGCCTCATTCCAATTCATCAGTCACTAACCGTAAATTAATCAAGAGAATAATTTCCCAAATATTAACCCCGAAGGCCGAAACCAACATCAGATCAATATCCAGAAAACCATTCTGCTTGGCTAACCGACAGTTAGTTTCTAAATTTCACATTCATAGGAAAAGGTTCCCATTAATTTTATCCAAGATAAATTCCTTGCATTTATTCTTTATTCTATTTTTGAATCTCAATTCAAACTAGTCGGGATTAGCGAACCTTACCGAAGTAATCATTTGTTTTAATTTCCCAATCCCAACCTATTTATCCCAGGAAGTAAAACTGGTAATACTTCATATCTAACACCACAGTGTTATCGGTAAATTCAATTACCATTTCACGTTCAAATCTAATTAAAGATTTAACTATCGCCTGGAGCAAAACTGGTGATACTCCATTCTCGACCATTTCAATCTAATTAAAGATTCATTAAAACTCCACTTAGTTTTAATCGTTAACTGGATTAAAGAATCCGTGTCATTTAAAACACGGTTCACGATAAACCCAAAATCACATTCATTAATTATCGGGTTAAAGAACAAGTGTTATTTAAAACACTGTTCACGATAAACCCAAAAATCAATATCAATTCAATTTCAATTAAATATCATTTAATTGATACACTTCATTAAATCTAAATAAAAAGATTTAATCATTTCTCAACTGGGTTCAAGAACAGTGTTAGTGAAGACACCATTCACGAAAAACCCAATTCACATTCGATATTCAATACAAGGCTCTGAATAGAAAATATATCGGCTTATATTCAATATCAAATTCTACGACTAACAAATGTCGTATTGGGAATAACGATATAAATATATATCTTTCAAATTTCCATAACAACACCTGTATAATCATGAATTCCAACATCGAAATATTCCGAAGACAATTTCGATTCAAATCCACTCCAATGCAATCATTGGATAGTCTGGTTATTTTCAAAACCCTTTTTAAATTCAATTTATTTATTTAAAAATAAATAGAATTATAATTCTAGTTCAAAACCAGTTCATTTCGATAAAAATCTATTTTTATCTTTTCAAATATGGAGTTTTTCATCCCAATTTTTCCCAAATCATTTCTTATGATTTTACACAAATTATTACTATTTTTAATAATTTTATCAAGGCCCGTACAGTCGATTTCCATCAGTGGCCATCGAACTGCACTTACAGCGACCTTTTTCAAATTTGATTTGGACGTAACTCCAAATCCAACCGTTAGATTTCAATTTCTAATATTCGTTAGAAAGCCCTTTTCGATACGAACCCAACGGTTCTGGTTTTAGGAGAATCCGACGGTCGGATCTCCCGTAATGTCCGTTTGAAATAAATGGTCGAAATTCGCGAACTGCCGCGGCGCGGCGCGTTCTATTCAGGCCATTATATTGTATATATTATATATATAATATATATTTCGTCGATTTCTATTTAAAACGAATTATATAAATAGTTTTTAAATTCGTTTCAAAAGCAATTTCAACTTCCATTTCAATTCAAATCAAAATTGAATTCTTCTTTATAAATTCGTTTTAAAATTCATTTCTATTCAATACAAATTTCAATTCAATTTGAATTCGTTTTCAATTCAATTTGAATTCGTTTTCAATTCGCTTTCAATTCAATTTGAATTCGTTTTCAATTCAATTCATTTTGAAATCATTTTCAATTCAATTCATTTCGAAATCGTTTTCAATTCAATTCATTTCGAAATCGTTTTCAATTTATTTCGAAATGAATAAAATCGATATAAATATCGTTCACGTCAAAATGGCGTCAATCTAATCAACACGGCTTCATAAATTTCTATTTTCAAATATTCTATTTCAAATATTTCTTTTTCAAAATAGTGGTTATTATCAAAATATTTCGTTCAACACATGACCAATCTCAATGGATGAGTACTGTCAACACATGAACCTTTATTTTATGTTGATAAAGATGTAAATTTTATTACTAAAATATTTCGTTCAACACATGACCAATCTCAACGGATGAGTACTGTCAACACATGAACCTTTATTTTATAATATTCTTTATTTTTCAAATTGGAATGAGGCCCAATCAATTACCATATAAAGTTAATTATATGGATTTTCATACAACACAAGTATATAATAGCATTGAAAAATAATCAACCGTCAACCAAAGTGCACTACACTGTATAAGCATCAAATATAGATATCTAACGCTTATAACAGCCTGTCAATCAATCGATCGACATATTTAATCAATCAGGATGAGTGAACTGCATATTTCATCCTAACACCCGTGTGGGGTTTTCAAACAATCAAACAAATATTTTATTTGTGCAATTGGGCGATGTGTAAAATTTATCGACCCAATCAATGTCCTTCAAATAGGTGTACATAAACAAACCGTCTGGTTTGTAAATGAATATTTATTTATTCACATTCACGTTAAAATTTAAATTTTTAACGACAAAACATTTTATTCCAACATATGAATTTCTATTCAGTTCATTCTTTAAATAAAATGATATTTTTATTTTTCTAACTTATTTTAGAAAATTTCGGCGGCATAACGGCACGATACTAGAAACGGGACAAGGCCTAGCCTTATCCCCCGTCTAGTGAAGGCCCACACCATTCACACATCAATCAAATCAATTCATTTCACCACACAAATCAATTTCAATCAAATAATCTAACTAATTTTTTTTTGCAATCAAACAAACAAGTCCATGGTCTGTGGACGATTGTGTCGAGTGCTACTAAGCACCGTCTGCATCCTAGTATATATATATAATTAGAAAAGAAATTGAAAGGTGAGAAATTCTCACAGATAGCTATCCAATTATCTTGACTCTTCATTGATAGAAATCTCCATCGCTCTCGCCTTTTTGTCACCTTCGTTGCCCGCTTTCACTACCTATGTAAAAATCGAATTTTTACTTCGCTATTCCATATATAAAAATCATATTTTTATTATGATGTTCAATATATAAAAATCATATTTTTACTACGATGTTCAATATATAAAAATCCTATTTTTACTACGATGTTCAATGTATAAAAATCCTATTTTTACTACGATGTTCAATATATAAAAATCCTATTTTTACTACGATGTTCAATATATAAAAATCCTATTTTTACTATGATGTTCAATATATAAAAATCCTATTTTTACTACGATGTTCAATATATAAAAATCCTATTTTTACTACGATGTTCAATATATAAAAATCCTATTTTTACTACGATGTTCAATATATAAAAATCCTATTTTTACTATAATTAAAAATCCAGTCTTTCTCTAATTAAAAATCTATATTTTCAATTTTAAAAATCCTAGCTTCCTCGTATATAAAATTTAAACCTAAATAACAAAAAAACCAAACTTTGATATAATTTAAAAATCAAACTTTTCACGTAGTCAAAAACAATGTATACTTATTTACATAAAATAAGATTTTTAAATCGATTAAACTAAATAAAATAGAGTAAACTCACCACTCATTGATCGAAGGAGGGGAGGATGCCACTGGTGGTCGACGTGGGGATCAGAGGAGGCGGTTCCAGGCGAAGAAGGGGGTGCGGCCTGGTGATGGGCCGCTGGGCGTTTGGGTTTCGCGGCAAGGGAGGGCGGCCTCTTTTTGGGTGCGTCGTCGGTCTTCAGTTTAGAGGAGAGAGAAACGAGGGAAGGGAGAAGCGGCGGGAGGAGGAGATAAAGGGGGGTGGGGCGGCGCTCTGGTCGGAGGCGCCAGCGGCGAGCGGAGCTCCTGGTGGGGCGACGGATCCGGACAGAGGCGCGATTAGGTCTAGGTTTTTTTTTTATAATCGATCTGAAATGAAATTTAGGGGGGGCCAGAGATAAAGGAAAGGGGATTTTTTTATTATTATTATTTAATTCAACCTATAGTTGACTTTTACATACGACCTCGAAACGAGGCCCACCGCCTGTCGTCCATAGCGTTCTACCCCCATTCCGAACACAATGGGATGTGTACCGCAAGCTGATTCAATCGTTTCAATCAGTTTCCGTTTAATTTACATTTAAATCAGTATATTGAATTTTAAACGTACATTTCAAATTACCGGGGTCACATACTAACTAGAAAAATTCCAGAAAAATATTTTCTAGCTTTGTATTGACGATACGGTCCTAACAAAACTAGTTTCGTCGAATTCTGAGACCGTTTGAAAAATGGCCAATTTCAAGTCGATTAAAATCAACTGAAACAGGTCAAACGCGTTTTCCGTAGCCACGCTCACATATTGATTCGAAAAATTATGAAATTTGGAATCTAGCAATAATTTAACATCACGGATCCAACAAAAGTGGTTTCGTCGAAATCCGAGGTCGTTTGCAAAATTCCCATTTTTAAGGGCCTGAATTCCATAGCGACTATTCAGAATTTTCAACTGGACATATCTTTTGATTCCCGCTATGGAATTTCGATTATTCAGATCCGTTGGAAAGATATTCGCGAATAGATCCTAATGTTTTTGGTTTCACTAAAATCCGGATTGTTTTGCACCCGGTACATTCAATTGAAGTTTGGAATCGAATTATCGAACTACCGCGCCATTTTCAATTCTATTTATAATTATATATAAATATTTATATTCTATCGACGGCGTATATAATATATACGTTCGAATTATATTCAAAATAACTTTCTCGTCGATATTATTTAAAATAATTCATTTTAAATAATCAAAATTCGCTAAAATCGCCAAAATAAAAATTTCAAACTGGCTCGCATTTTCCGGGTTATTACACAATGTGTATTATTTATTCATACTCGGTTATATTCTTGTACTCTGATGTAATGTGTTGTAATAAGCAATGAAATGTTCTTCTGTTTGTGTTCTGATGAGTTTTGTTCTCAAAGCAATCCGGGCTTTCCTTTACCGGGAAGTTTGGGTCGTTTCATTTGGTATCAGAGCATTGGTTTACAGAGCTAGAGAACAAGACACATTAGAACCGAACGAAAGAATTCATCAGAGATTGGATTAGTAATATCCAATGAGAATGACTCGTTAGAGATGGGACTAGTAGTATCCTAGAATGGGTTCAAAGAGCGTTATTTTTATAAATAAAAAAATGAAAACAAATTTAGTTTTGAAAATTATATCATATTATTTGTATTTGAATATTTATTTTAGTTTGAATTTGGACAATCGAGTATATAAAGATTTTGTATATACGCCTGGCTAGCGTGTATACGAAGTCTCAAATATACTGGATAGATATAGATTCACGCTCTAGTCGCCCAGAGATGATTCTGATGATTGATATATCATCATCAGCATTTGTGTTCGAGTCTCAAAAGTGGGATATCTATATATTTCCAACTGACTGGTGTGAGAACCAAAACTAGCTAGGATTTATTGGTGTGATTTGCACTAAAATATGATTTTTGACTATATATAAAATTTATATATATTTTAAAAGTTAATCACCTAATTGATTACTAGTTGTGATGTTTGATTATTAGTTTAACTAATAAAATTATTGGAATGATAATCAATAAAACCAATATATAAAGGAATGATAAATTTAGCTAAATCGAATTTAATATTGAACTGAATTGAAAATTAATTAGAATTGAAAGTTGAGTAGGTTGGTTAAACAACTTTCAGCTTCGTTCCTTTTCGAGGATGAAAAGATTTTAAGTGGGGGAGATTGCAACAACCCGGATTTTTCTGAACCAATTTAAATTTTTTATTTTAGCAATTTTAATGGATTTTAAATATTTTAAATAATTTATTTTAAATAAGAATGAATAAAAATTTATTTAAATTGAAGTTAGAACGAATATATTTATTTTAATTATAAAAGGAGTTAGAAATGGCACGGTAGTTTGAAAATTCGATTTCAAATTTCAAATGAATGTACAGGATTCATAATAAATCGAATTTCAGTAAAACCAAAAATATTAAATATGTTTAATTATATCTTTCTAACGAATCTGAAAAATTGAAATTTCATAGCGGGAATAAAAAGTTATGGCCTGTAAATATTCAGAATAATCTGTATAGAATTTAATGTAAAATATAGCCCTTAAAAACAAATATTGTTCAAACGACATCCGTTTTCGACGTGACCACTCTTGCTGGATCCGGAATGTCAAATTATTGCAAGATTACAATTTTTATAATTTTGGAATTAATATGTGAGCGTGGCAAAAGAAAACGTGTTTTGTCAATTTTAGTCAAATTGGATTGACCAGAAAATAGCCATTTTTCAAACGGTCTCCAAATTCGATGAAATTAGTTTAGTTAGGACCATATCGTCAAAACATAGCCAAATATAATTTTTCTAGAATTTTTGGAATCAGTATGTGGCCCCGTAATTTAAAATGTACGTTATAAATTCAATATTTTGATTTATATTTTAATTTAAAGAAAAACATATCGTAACAGCCGAATGGGGTTACGAAACATATTCCATTGTGTTCGGAATGTGGGGTGTTTGGCTAGGGGCGACGCTCGTTGGGTTTGATTTGGAGTACGTGGCATTAAACCTTAATTTTTGAATAAAAATTTAACTAAAAATAAAATAATTATTTTATTATAAATACTCCAGGAATACCAAACCCTAATCCACATATGCAGCCGCCGCCACTACAAAAATCTGTGATGATCCCAAAACCCCGTACGACGGTGTTAAGGATAATCATTGGAATATAACACATTAATCATCATTAGCAGAATACAGATAATAGCATAAGCAGGAAATAGAATAATTTACATAAATATGACAGCGGAATCATACATATCACAACATCAGAGAGCACAGTGTAGGATACAACTTAGTGCATAAAAGTACATGATCAATCTACATCGCCATAAGCGGTACATATACATAGAGAGTACATAAAGGAAACATCAGTCTACATTGCCAGAGGCGGAATCATATACATATGTAATAGTGGCGGAAAAATCAATAGTCAACACTGTGTAGTCAAGCCTCGCCATGAGCCAAAAGATGCACTCCTGCTGCAGTGCAAAGCCAAAATAGGTCCAGCTACCTGATACTAGGTTGCCCGTGTGAAAATAAGGGCACCCGAGTTTGCAAGGTAAAACAAATTACGAGTCAGTCATGGGACTGATATGAGAAATCTACTTAACTAATTATACAACAATAATAAGACAAATCAAAGGACCACGCCACTTTCGCGGAACGGGTTTACTCCAATGATTGCTAGTGCATGAAATAAAGTAAATTATTAAATCATCGTAATGCTTTTTATAAAAATGAAGCCATTATAAAACTCAGGTCCCATCACACAATGCAACGCAAGCCGGAGGATAGAGTTTTACCTTACAATGGCCAAGAAATGCTTGATACATATAAAACAAAAGTGTTTGATATTATTACTAGTGCATATATGTTTCAAAAACAATTTCAATCATAAATATCAATCATAGACGGCATGGGTAACATATATCAAATCGCCATACTAGTAATACAATCAAATCAGCAATTTCGTATCGGAAATTGGATTCCATCATGAGTCGAGGCAAGGGGCAAGCTCCTCTCCGTTCGAGACAATCTAGCAAATGTCTCAGGATCATACACAGCGATCCTTGGAATCGGCTGGGCCGGTCCTCTCTTACTACTGAGGATTAGCAATTCCTGAACACACGTTTCCCGGTTCTTACAGACCTAAAATCGAGGCGCCTCGCATTCCAACAACCACACAGGTGAAAAGTATATATAAATGTCAGGGTTGGTAAGTCACTGACACCACCGTAGCAAAAAAGAAACGTCGTGTTCTCTCAGCGGTCCTTATCCCGTTTCTGACTCATACCGAGGTGTGAGGCTCGCGAATCCATGCTATACACAAAGCTGTGCCACGTAGGCCGTTCTTTGATCATCAACCACAGGACTTTGCTTTGCAACAGAAGCCTAGATCATATGCCACTTAGGAGTGCCACACAGGCAGTTCACTCCATGCGACTGATTTCCATCGATATATAACCTCTGAGCTCGTACGTCTCAGAGAAGGGCGTTAAGCAAGAGAATAAATTCTCCGTCGCCAAACAAATATATATTTAATAGAGATCAATCAGCACAGAACAAAATCCAATGTCAGACACACAGTCCATTTACAAGTTCCTTCGAGATTTGAACGAAGCCGGAGGCACCATATTCCTCGCATATCCGTACAATCAACAAATACGTCTGGACGGCTACCACTTCAGCTCCTTCAAGCTAGCTACTCCAATCATGAGCATCAGTAGTGCCCATCCATCCAATGTGAAGATCGTCGGTCTTGAACTGTCTTTAACTCTTCGACTTCTAACCGTCGATCAATTATTTGAAATGAGAATTAACTCGGCCTTTTCAAATAATTCACGTATATTTAGATTTCAAATCAATTCTTCACATGGTTAAATTATTCGACATTCACATTTCGGTTCATTAGTATAATTTACATGTCAACCACATTCAACCATCAAATATCAAGCAAACCAAGTAGAATCGGTTTATTTCCATTCTATATCGTCTATAATATTTTATAATGATATATCGCCATTTTTTATATTTAAAAATGGCTCTACTTAATTAAACGACGTTTCAGGTCGTGCCGAGGCACTGGCGCTGTTTTCCCCTAAATTTGTTTTACACATATCTGAAAATCTAACCGTTGGATCTTAACAAAGTTTATATCGTTGGAAAGATCTCTCAAAAGCGAACCCAACGGTTCCAGTTTCGTCAAAATCCGATGGTCGGATCTTTCGGTATAATCGTTTAAAATTACGATTTCAAAACGCGAACTACACGGCCTCGATTCGTTTTAATTTAATTTATATTTATATACATATAAATATAATTCATTCGGCGATTTCTATATCGTTTTCACTTCAAATATTTCACTAACGCCTTTAAATTTTGGAAAAATTCGCCATAACCTCCTTTGTACGGGAAGGGTCGGGAAAATCCCCAATCAGCCACATGGGCGTCTTATCTCAAAAAGAAAAAGAAAAAGCCAAGCGGCTCATAAAATCATCACCCAAGCAAAACAGTAAACATGTACCTATTTGTCGGGCACACAATTTTATTCCTCTTCTCTAGCCTCTTTGATATAACCTGTTCAATAAATATGCATGTACATGTGTGCAACTCTAATCACTTATCAATTTTCAATTTTCAATTCAGTTTCATATTTGATTCGATTTGGTTTTACGTTACCATTCATTCCAATGTTGCATACATAAGCTGAAAATCACATTATTAGCTAATTAATGAATATTTCCAACTCATGAATATTTATTTGAACAAGTAGGGTTTCTAACACTTCATATTTCATTTAAGAATGATATTTTTGGCAAACTAAAATATATTTCAACACATGACTATTTTATTTAGTTCCTATACATGTTAAAAATAATATTCATAGCAAACAAATATTTATTTCAACACTTGTGTATTTTTAGCAAATCATATACATGATAAAAATGGTATTTTTATCATCAAAAATATTTATTCAACACATGAACGTTTTTAACACTTCATATTCTCATTAAAAATGTAATTTTTATTGTTCGTTCTTTTTATTCAACACATGAACAACTCAACACATGAATATTCCCACACATGGGTATTTTATATAGCTCGTACATATAAGAAAGATGTGATTTTTATTGTTAAAACAATTTATTTAAAACACGAATATTTTACATACTTCATATATATAATAAAATGTGATTTTGTTTTGTCGTTTAAAGAATTTATTCTATGCATGAATATATTTTTCAACACATGAAGATGGTTTCAACACATAACTTTAGTTTCAACACATGAATATGGTTTCAACACATGAATAAGGTTTCAACACATGAAAATAATTTCAATATATGAATATTTTTGAAAATTTCGGCAGCATAACGGCAGGGTAGTTAAAACCGGTACCATCCCGAGTACGGCTCCTCGCTCTACCTTAAAACCTCGCGGTTTTTGACAATGGAGATTTCATACATCTAATTCGCACGCAGGCGAGTATGATTTTCTTTTCCAAAATTTATTCTAATTTTGTTTCAATCACAAATGGGTATTTTTCATCCACAATGGTATTTTTCAACCACAATCCAAACAATATCAACCACAAACAATCCTATCAACCATTCGCATTATTCACCAAATTTTTCACGACAATTCACAATCAATAAGTATCGTCCATGGTTTGTGGACGAGGGTGGTATATATATATATATATATATATTCGTATATAAATATATTTTATTTCCATTCCAACACACATATCATTTATACAATGCATGTATAATTCATACTTCGCTCATATAACTTATACAACGCATGTACTTGAGGTATACAACACGTATATAATTTATATTTCGCTTATATAATTTATACAACACATTTCCATTCACATTTCAGTTTAGAAATCTCACATTGGTTTGTCGCTTTGCTAAAAATAGTAGC
Organism: Allium sativum; assembly: GCA_030737875.1. Classification (NCBI taxonomy): domain Eukaryota; kingdom Viridiplantae; phylum Streptophyta; class Magnoliopsida; order Asparagales; family Amaryllidaceae; genus Allium; species Allium sativum. The sequence continues at coordinate 915,064,933 of CM060913.1, forward strand.
TAGCTTAGAAAAATCCCCGGACACTTCTAGAATGTAGAGAGCGTCCTTGCGGTCACGATGTCTCCTGTTTCATCGAATTTCGTTAATACATGATAAAGATACGATTTTTCAAAGTTTGCAACACTTAAAAGTGTTATTTTCAGTTTAAAATGGCCAAAGCCGATACCTTTCAACGTTGGTTCAAAACTAGGTTTTGATCTAACGACCAAACCGCTGCACGATGTTGAAATCGACTTGCACCACGACAAAGAGGATGGAGAGGGCTTCAGGTGCGGGGGGTCACGGCCAGTTCGGTAGTCACTGGCGTTCGTGGCGGCGGTGGGAAGTTCAGAACTTTGGAGTGACGCTGTGCACGAAATACGAGACAAGGGGGGTCGAGGTTGGTGTTAATTTGAAGAGGAGGAGGAGGGCTTTGAAGATCGGGTGATGGCGGAGGCATCAGGTGGCTGCGGCGGCCAGAAAACGGTTGGGAAGGTGGGAAAACCGTTTCCGTCGAGAGCGAGTTACGAGAGGGGGGGTTGAGATATTTTTTTTATTTTAAATTATGAATGGAATTTTTTAATTGGCCGGTGCCTTATTTACTTTTTAAAATAGTGTTTTTCCATACGAACACCAATCCAAACCCAACAACTGTCGCCTCTAGCTAAATACCCCCATCCCGAACACAATGGGATATGTTTCGTAGGCCAATTCGAATGTTACAGTCAGTTATTCTTCAAATTAAAGTATAAAACATTCAATATTTGATTTGAACGTACATTTCAATTTGCCGGGGCCACATACTGATTCTAAAAATTCCCCAAAAATGAATCTAGCTATGTTTTGACGATACGGTCCCAACAAAACTTGTTTCGGCGAATTCTGAGACCTTTTGAAAAATGGCCATATTCTGGTCGATCCTATTTAACAGAAATTGACCAAACACATTTTCCATTGCCACGCTCACATACTAGCTTCAAAAATTATGAAATTTGAAATCTAGCAATAATTTAACATCCCGGATCCAACAAAAGTTGTTTCGTCGAATTCCGAGGTCGTTTGCAAAATGTCTATTTTCAAGGGCCATATACTCTCTATAGCGACCTTTCTGAAAATTCATTTGGCCATAACTTTTGATTCCCACTATGAAACTTCGATTTTTCAGATTCTTTAGAAAGATATTCATAAACAAAATTAAATATTTTTGGTTTCACCAAAATCCGTTTTATTTTGCACCCGGTACAGTCAGTCAAAGTTTGAATTCAAATTTTCAAACTGCAGCACCATTTCTAACTCTTTATTTTATTGAAATATTCTATTTCAATTGTTTAAATTTCTTTATAATAACTAATTTAAAATTTTTAAATTGGCTTGTATTTTCTGGGTTTTTACAATCTCCCCTACTTAAAACTTTTCGTCCCCGAAAAGGAAACAGCAGTACAGTAGGAAACAAAAATGGAAATGCAAAGTATTGTGAAGGTACCTTGCACCGGAGTTAGTCAGAGATGTCGACTCTGCATTTGGGGTAAAAGCTTGCTTAATGCTTTCCTTAGTCTATCAAGTACAGTCTCTAGGATAACTACTCCATTGCACTTTAACTAAATGAACCTTCTTACTCCTTAGCTCTTTAGTTTCTTTGCCAACAATTTTTAACGACTCTCTTCTGACTACTAATTCTGGAGTAATTTCCAAGTCCTGTTGCGCTGCTTCTTCTACAACAAGATCCGGATCATGCACATGTCTTCTAAGTTTAGATACGTTAAACACATTATGCACTCCAGGCAACCAATCAGGTAATTGAACCCTATAAGCAAGAGTTCCAATTCGTTCAAGTATAGGAAAGGGACCAACAAATCTGGGTGCCAACTTCCCAGTTTTATCGAATCGGATTACTCCTCTCATTGGAGAAACTTTCAAATAAACATAATCACCAACAGTGAATGTCAAATCTCTTCTTCTAGAATCCACATAACTTTTTTGTCGGCTTTGCGTGGTTTTCAATCGTTTCTTGATGAAATCGACTTTATCAGATGCTTCCCGAATCATATCGGGTCCCAACACAAGTCTATTGCCAGGTTCTACCCAACATGCGGGAGATCTGCACGGTCTACCGTATAATGCTTCAAATGGCGACATTTTCAAACTTGCTTGATAGCTGTTGTTATATGAGAATTCTGCCAAATGCAAGTGATCTTCCCATGACCCTCCAAAATCAATAATACAAGCCCACAGTAAATCTTCTAGAATTCTATTCACTCGCTTAGTTTGGCCATCTGTCTGAGGGTGATAAGCGGTGCTCAGATTCAGTTTTGTTCCCAATTCTGTCTGGAATGCCTCCCAGAATTTGCTAGCAAATATTGGGTCTCTATCACTGACTATGCTGATGGGAACTCCATGTAGCTTAACAATTTCTTTGCAATAAACCTGTGCTAGACTTTGGGCGGTTCTATTGGATCTGACAGGTATGAAATGGGCGGTCTTCGTGAAGCGATCTACGATCACCCAAATACTGTCATTACCTTTCTTGGTTCGGGGCAAACCATCTATGAAATCCATGGAAATCTGTTCCCATTTCCAACCTGGGACTTCCAATGGTTGCAACATTCCAGCCAGCTTTTGCTGGTCGCTTTTAACTAGTTGGCAAGTAGGGCAACTGCTAACATATAAAGAAATGTCCCTCTTCATGGACCTCCACCAGAAAATGCGCTTGATATCGTTGTACATTTTACTTACTCCGGGATAAATGCAAAGCTTGGATTTATGACATTCATCAAGCACTTCCCTTGTGAGCTCTGGGATGTTGGGAACACAGATTCTCCCTTTTAATCTCAGAACTTCTTCCTTATCCACTTGAAAACTAGAGGGCTCTCCTTTCTGTATTTTCTCTCTAATCCTTTGAATGAAGTGATCATTCTTCTGGAGAGCAGAAATTTTATCAATCAATGCAGGCGTAATCATAAGATTGGCAATGATTGTAGTTTTTCTACTAAGCGCATCAGCTACAACGTTGGCTTTCCTCAGAGTATACAGAATATCCAGATCATACGCTGCAAGAAATTATAGCCAACGCTGTTGTCTCAAGTTCATATCTTTATGGGTGAACAAATACTTTAATGATTGATAGTCTGTAAACAGTTTGAATTTCTCAACCAATAAATAATGCCTCTAGATTTTCAAAGCAAAAACGATGGCTAGCAACTCAAGATCATGAGTTACATAATTCTTCTCATGCGGTTTCAGCTGGCGGCTTGCATAAGAGACTACTTGGCCTCTTTGCATTAACACTGCACCAAGACCTCTAATAGAAGCATCCGTCCAAACCATCAAATCCTGATTGCCATCGATAATGGATAATACTGGAGCAGTTGTCAATTTGGATTTCAATTCCTGGAAAGCTTCCTCACAGTCGGAAGTCCACTTAAATTTCTCGTGCTTCTTTGTAAGCTTTGTTAATGGATCGGATATCTTCGAAAAATCCTTAATGAATTTTCGATAATAACTAGCCAATCCTATAAAACTTCGGACCTCTGTGGGTGTAGTAGGCTGCTTCCAGTTTTGAATTGCTATAATTTTGCACAGATCTACAGAAATTCCTTCCTTTGACACGACATGGCCAAGGAACTTCACCTCTTCTTGCCAGAAGATACATTTAGAGAATTTGGCTTTGAAGACGTTCTTTCTCAGAATCCCCAATACTTGTTCTAAATGTTTTTCATGCTTGGGTTTTGATTTGGAGTATATTAAAATATCATCGATGAATACCAGGACAAATTTATTTAGAACTTCCCTGAACACTTTATTCATTAGATCGACGAAGTACGCTGGAGCGTTGCATAAGCCGAACGGCATTACCAACCATTCGTAAAATATGTCTGGACCTTTGAAAGCTTTCAAAGCAACACGCTCTTCAGCAATTCTCAGTTGATGGAAACCTGTAGCTAGGTCCATTCTGGAAAATACTCTCGCCCCATTTAATTGGTCCAACAAATCATCGATGCGGGGTAACGGGTATTTGTTTTTGAGCGTCTATTTGTTGAGGTCTCGGTAATCAACACACAATCGGTGAGTACCGTCTGACTTAGGGATAAACACTATAACTGCACCCCAACTAGAAAAGCTAGGTCTGATCAGACCCTTCCATAGCAGTTGACGAGTTTGATCGCCTAATTCTTCTTTTTCCTTTGGAGTCATTCTTCGAATTGGATGTACCACTGGTCTGGCATTTCGAATTAGATCGATTCTGAATTCAATTTCTCTTTGCGGAGGTAAGTTTTCGACTTCTTCAAACACGTCCGCGTAGTTTTTAACAACAGGAATCTTCTCTAAGGAAGTGGGGATAACTTCTAGCGTAGACCAAAATTCCTTTCTATCTGGATTCGAACCATGGCATGGTACAGTAATATATCCAAGCTTCGTATTAATTTTTACTATTCTTTCCGCACAATTTACTTCCGCCTCGTATTTCGTTAACCAATCTAGCCCGAGAATGATATCGAACTCAGGAAAATCCATAACGACTAGATTAAAAGGAAACCAGTATCGAGAAAAAGAAGCAAGGACTTTACAATATGAACTGAGAATAATAGAACCCCCTATTGGATTATGAACCCTAACTGATTCTGTAAGCTTTTTCTATTTTAACTTTAACTTGTTAATAGTGTTACTTGCAATAAAACTACGTGATGCACCCGTGTTAAATAGTACAGAAACAGGAATATTTTTAATTTTTAAGGGTACCTCCCAAAACATCGGGTTTACCTGCTCCATTGGAAGCAGCCGGCGGGTTCGCCCCGTCATACACATGAGCAACCTTTGCCTTCTTAAGCAAGGGACAATCTTTGACAAGATGTCATGTTCTGTGGCAGTTATAGCATGAACGATAATTCTGAGAGTTCTGGCTTGAGCGTTGAGAGTTGGTCTTCTGCCATTTTGGGGCTGTGCACACATTAGAGTAGTGCCCCATCTTTCCACAATTAAAGCAGCTTCCCTTTGGCGGCTTGCTAGTTTGCTAATTTGTGGATGTCGCGTTGCTTGACTCAGCCTAGTTTGCAGAGGGCTTGCGTTTATTCCCAGCTTGACTCTTGGCGCGGTCCAGATCAAAGTTCCTTTGATCCAGGTCTTCATAATTACAGGCCATCTCCACTAAGTCTGAAAATGCTAGCTTGATGTGGCTCATGGCCCTGTCTTGATACTTACGCTTTAGCCCATGGATGAACCTTTTGTTCTTGGATTTGGCAGTCGTGATAAGCTCTGGGGCGTAGCGGGATAACTGTGCAAACTTATTGAGGTAGTCTTGCATAGAGAGGTCTCCTTGTCGGAGGCTAGCAAATTCATCATGCATGCGCTCAATTGTTTGTTCTGGGATGAACTTCTCCTTGAACATATCCTTGAACTCATCCCAAGTTCTCCCTGCATTTCGGTTCTTTGCGGTGATGGCTTCCCACCATAATTCTACTTCATCCTGCAGAAGCCAGGCGCCCATGAATTCTTTGTCCTGATCTCCGAGCCTCAGGCCTCCCAAGATCTTTTCGCACGTTTTCAACCATGCTAAGGCCTCAATCACAGTGCCTGTTCCTAAGAAGGTTTTTCCCCCCAGATTCTTATATCTCTTGGCAACTCGGTCGAGCTCGAATGGCTGAGCGGCTGGTGGTTGTATTAATGGTCCTTCTGCAGCGGGGACATCTACTCGTCCTCTGCCACGGCCTCCTTGGACTCCACGGCCTCCTCTAGCTGCTGCTGCTCTGGTGGCCATTTATCTAGTTCTGTATAAGCAAGAAAAGAGTCAACCCTCAGAAACGATAATTTTATTGTATGATATAGCATAAGAACTTAAGGAAAGACAACGATGTACTGATCAGATTATTTTTTCTATTCTGCTTAGCTCATTCTAGGACATTACTAGTCCTATATCTAATGAGCTACTCGCCTTAGAATACTACAGATTCTATTCTGACGAGGTGTTTAATGTGTTAAATTCTAGAACTAAGGTTAACCAAAGCTCTAACACCACCTGTGACGATCCCAAAACCCCGTACGACGGTGTTAAGGATAATCATTGGAATATAACACATTAATCATCATTAGCAGAATACAGATAATAGCATAAGAAGGAAATAGAATAATTTACATAAATATGACAGCGGAATCATACATATCACAACATCAGAGAGCACAGTGTAGGATACAACTTAGTGCATAAAAGTACATGATCAGTCTACATCGCCATAAGCGGTACATATACATAGAGTACATAAAAGAAACATCAGTCTACATCGCCAGAGGCGGAATCATATATATATGTAATAATGGCGGAAAAATCAATAGTCAACACTGTGTAGTCAAGCCTCGCCATGAGCCAAAAGATGCACTCCTGTTGCTGTGCAAAGCCAAAATAGGTCCAGCTACATGATACTAGGTTGCCCGTGTGAAAATAAGGGCACCCGAGTTTGCAAGGTGAAACAAACTACGAGTTAGTCATGGGACCGGTATGAGAAATCTACTTAACTAATTATACAACAATAATAAGGCAAATCAAAGGACCACGCCACTTTCGCGGAACGGGTTTACTCCAATGATTGCTAGTGCATGAAATAAAGTAAATTATTAAATCATCGCAATGCTTTTTATAAAAATGAAGCCATTATAAGACTCAGTTCCCATCACACAATGCAACGCAAGCCGGAGGATAGAGTTTTACCTTATAATGGCCAAGAAATGCTTGATACATATAAAACAAAAGTGTTTGATATTATTACTAGTGCATATTTGTTTCAAAAACAATTTCAATCATAAATATCAATCATAGATGGCATGGGTACCATATATCATGTCGCTATACTAGTAATACAATCAAATCCGCAATTTCGTAACGGAAATTGGATTCCATCATGAGTCAAGGCAAGGGGCAAGCTCCTCTCCGTTCGAGACACTCTAGCAATTGTCTCAGGATCACACACAGCGATCCTTGGAATCGGCTGGGCTGGTCCTCTCTTACTTTTGAGGATTAGGAATTCCTAAACACACGTTTCCCGGTCCTTACAGACCTATAATCGAGGCACCTCGCATTCCAACAACTACACAGGTGAAAAGTATATATAAATGTCAGGGCTGGTAAGTCGCTGACACCACCGTAGCTAGAAAGAAACATCGTGTTCTCCCAGCGGTCCTTATCCCGTTTTTGACTCATACCGAGGTGTGAGGATCGCGAATCCACGCTATACACAAAGTTGTGCTATGTAGGCCGTGCTTTGATCATCAACCACAAGACTTTGCTTTGCAACAGAAGCCTTGATTATATGCCACTTAGGCGTGCCACACAGGCAGTTCACTCCATGCGACTGATTTCCATCGATATATAACCTCTGAGCTCGTATGTCTCAGAGAAGGGCGTTAAGCAAGAGAATAAATTCTCCGCCGCTAAACATATATATATTTAATAGAGATCAATCAGCACAGAACAAAATCCGATGTCAGACACACAGTCCATTTACAAGTTCGTTCTGGGTTTGAACAAAGCCGGAGGCACCATATTCCTCGCATATTCGTACAATCAACAAATACGTCCAGACGGCTACCACTTCAGCTCCTTCAAGGTAGCTACTCCAATCATGAGCATCAGTAGCGCCCATCCATCCAATGTGAAGATCATCGGTCTTGAACCGTTTTCAACTCTTCGACTTCTAACCGTCAATCAATTATTTGAAATGAGAATTAACTTGGCCTTTTCAAATAATTCACGTATATTTAGATTTCAAATCAATTCTTCACATGGTTAAATTATTCGACATTCACAATTCAGTTCATTAGTATAATTTACATGTCAACCACATTCAACCATCAAATATCAAGCAAACCAAGCATAATCAGTTTATTTCCATTCTATATCGTCTATAATATTTTATAACGATTTATCGCCATTTTTATTTATTTAAAAATGGCTCTATTTAATTAAACGACGTTTCAGGTCGTGCCGAGGCACTGGCGCTGTTTTTCCCTAAATTTGTTTTACACGTATATGAAAATCTAACTGTTGGATCTTAACAAAGTTTATATCGTTGGAAAGATCTCTCAAAAGCGAACCCAACGGTTCCAGTTTCGTCAAAATCCGATGGTCTTATCTTTCTGTATAATCGTTTAAAATTACAATTTCAAAACGCGAACTACACGGCCTCGATTCGTTTTAATTTAATTTATATATATATATATATATATATATATATATAATTCATTCGGCGATATCTATATCATTTTCACTTCAAGTATTTCACTAACGCCTTTAAATTTTGGAAAATTTCGCCATAACCTCCTTTATATGGGAAGGGTCGGGAAAATACCCAATCAGCCACACGGGCGTCTTATCTCAAAAATAAAAAGCCAAGCGGCTAGCCAATCTGCTCATAAAATCATCACCCAAGCAAAACAGTGAACATGTACCTATTTGTCGGGCACACAATTTTATTCCTCTTCTCTAGCCTCTTTGATATAACCTGTTCAATAAATATGCATGTACATGTGTGCAACTCTAATCACTTATCAATTTTCAATTCAGTTTCATATTTGATTCGATTTGGTTTTACGTTACCATTCATTCCAATGTTGCATACATAAGCTGATAATCACATTATTAGCTAACTAATGAATATTTCCAACTCATGAATATTTATTTGAACAAGTGGGGTTTCTAACACTTCATATTTCATTTAAGAATGATATTTTTAGGGAACTGAAATATATTTCAACACATGACTATTTTATTTAGTTCCTATACATGTTAAAAATAATATTCATAGCAAAAAAATATTTATTTCAACACTTGTGTATTTTTAGAAAATCATATACATGATAAAAATGGTATTTTTATCATCAAAAATATTTATTTAACACATGAATGTTTTTAACAATTCATATTCTCAATAAAAATGTAATTTTTATTGTTCGTTCTTTTTATTCAACACATGAATATTCCCACACAAGGGTATTTTATATAGCTCGTACATATAAGAAAGATGTGTTTTTTATTGTTAAAACAATTTATTTAAAACACGAATATTTACATACTTCATATATATAATAAAATGTGATTTTTTTTATTGTTTAAAGAATTTATTCTATACATGAATATATTTTTCAACATATGAAGATGGTTTCAACACATGACTTTAGTTTCAACACATGAATATGGTTTCAACATATGAATAAGGTTTCAACACATGAAAATAATTTCAACATATGAATATTATTGAAAATTTCGGCCGCATAATGGCAGGGTAGTTAAAACCGGTACCGTCCCGAGTACGGCTCCTCGCTCTACCTTAAAAACTCGCGGTTTTTGACAATGGGGATTTCATACATCTAATTCGCACGTAGGCGAGTATGATTTTCTTTTCCACAATTTATTCTAATTTCGTTTCAATCACAAATGGGTATTTTTCAACCACAATGGTATTTTTCAACCACAATCGAAACAATATCAACCACTAACAATCCTATTAACCATTCACATTATTCACCAATTTTTTTACGATAATTCACAATCAATAAATATTGTCCATGGTTTGTGGACGAGGGGAGTATATATATATATATTCGTATATAAATATATTTTATTTCCATTCCAACACACATATCATTTATACAATGCATGTATAATTCATACTTCACTCATATAACTTATACAACGCATGTACTTGAGGTATACAACACATATATAATTTATATTTCCCTTATATAATTTATACAACACATTTCCAATCACATTTCAGTTTAGAAATCTCACATTGGTTTGTCGCTTTGCTAAAAATAGTAGCGAGCTCAGAAAAATCCCCGGACACTTCTAGAATGTAGAGAGCGTCCTTGCGGTCACGATGTCTCCTATTTCATCGAATTTCGTTAATACACGATAAAGATACGATTTTTCAAAGTTTGCAACACTTAAAAGTGTTATTTTCAGTTTAAAATGGCCAAAGCCGATACCTTTCAACGTTGGTTCAAAACTAGGTTATGATCTAGCGACCAAACCGCTGCACGATGTTGAAATCGACCTGCACCACGACGAAGAGGATGGAGAGGGCTTCAGGCGCAGGGGGGTCATGGCCAGTTCGGTGGTCACTGACGTTCGTGGCGGCGGTGGGAAGTTCGGATATTAGAGTGACGCTGCGCACGAAATACGAGACGAGGGGGGCCGAGGTCGGTGTTGATTTGAAGAGGAGGAGGAGGGCTTTGAAGATCGGTTGGTGGCGGAGGCGTCAGGTGGCTGCGGCGGTCGGAAAATGGTCGGGAAGGTGGGAAAACCATTTCTGTCGAGAGCGGGTTACGTGGGGGGGGGGGGGTTGAGATATTTTTTTTATTTTAAATTATGAACGGAATTTTTTAATTTGATGATGCCTTATTTACTTTTTAAAATAGTGTTTTTCGATACGAACACCAATCCAAACCCAACAACTATCGCCCTTAGCTAAATACCCCCATCCCGAACACAATGGGATATGTTTCATAGGCCAGTTCGACTGTTACTGTCAGTTATTCTTCAAATTAAAGTATAAAACATTCAATATTTGATTTGAATGTACATTTCAATTTGCCGGGGCCACATACTGATTCTAAAAATTCCCCAAAAATAAATTTAGCTATGTTTTGACGATACGGTCCCAACAAAACTAGTTTCGTCGAATTCTGAGACCGTTTGAAAAATGGCCATATTTTGGTCGATCCAATTTAACAGAAATTGACCAAACACATTTTCCTTTGCCATGCTCACATACTAGCTTCAAAAATTATGAAATTTGAAACCTAGCAATAATTTAACATCCCGGATCCAACAAAAGTTGTTTCGCCGAATTCCGAGGTTGTTTGCAAAATGTCTATTTTCAAGGGCCATATACTCTCTATAGCGACCTTTCTAAAAATTCATTTGGCCATAAATTTTGATTCCCTCTATGAAACTTTGATTTTTCAGATTCGTTAGAAAGATATTCATAAACAAATTTTAATATTTTTGGTTTCACCAAAATCCGTTTTATTTTGCACCCAGTACAGTCAGTCAAAATTTGAATTCAAATTTTCAAACTGCCGCACCATTTCTAACTCTTTATTTTATTGAATTATTCTATTTCAATTGTTTAAATTTCTTTAAAATAACCAATTTAAAAAATTTAGATTGGCTCGTATTTTCTGGGTTGTTACAATATCAATGGCCGGTATCTTCAAATCTTCTTCCACATCTATCTTCTAATCCACTCCATAAATTTCAGTACTTCTAAAGGAAAAACTATAGAGAAAGTCAAGAACTACATATCCAATGGCTAGAATGGGATTTCGTGAATTCAATTGAGTGATTTCCCCACTCAAAGTCGCTGCGTTCATGATCATTTCCTAGTCACATGAGGCGCGCGAGTTCGACAAGGTGCACGGCAATGGGAGGAGAGTTCGATGGAAAAGCTAGTGGCATACTTCAATCTAAGGCCGACGGCCTAGGTCATCGTCGGTGATGGATTTTTTTTGGTGACGAGGGTTACAGAGGTTTTAGGAAGAGGGAGAAAGGGAACGACATAGTAAATGTAATTAACCTGGTTAATTTTGTAATTAAATACAATGTTTTTGAAATATAATGTTATTCAATGTTTTAGAAATTAAAATATACATTGTTTTAGAAATAAAAAAAAAATGTTTTTATAAAATAAAATTTACGTTGTCTGTAAAATAAAAGTAGCATTGTTTTTAAAATAAAAGCTGCATTGTTTTTAAAGTAAAAGTTGCATTGTTTGTAAAATAGAATTTGCATTGTTTTTAAAAGTAGAATTAGCATTGTCTTTATAAAAAGAAAGTATTATTGTTTTTATAAAAAAGAAAAATAAAGCATTATTTTAAAAGATAAAAATGTCATCGTCTTTAAAAAAAATGAAATGAAAAATCATTTTTCACTGTATAGAAGAAAATGATTTTTCGTTGTATAGAAAATATGATCTTTCACTGTATAGAAAAATATGCTATATATATATAGAGTTGAAATAATAATATGATTTTTATTTAAATAACATCGTATTAAAAATGTGATTTTTAACATAAACCGCTTGACACAGATTGCGATGAAACTGACTAGAAGCAGAACGGAATCAAAATCGATAGTTAAAGACTGATGGAGTGGAAACGAAGGTGAGAACTCTTCACTAAAAATTCTGCACAATTATTTATTTATTTTCATAACTGAAAATTATATAGAATTGCTAGTTTAGATTTTTATCAGTTTTAATCATTATAAACTGTATATAGTGCCTGTTAAATCACTTTTCTCGTCCACATACCATGGACGATTTAAATTGATTGTATTGTGTGTTGTTGAAATGTTTAACACATTAAAAATGTTAATATTAATATGATAGTGAAATTCAAATTATAAATATTCATTTATAATTTGAACAGTGAAAATTAGTTAAATAGAAAATAATTCAAACTTAATTAGAATGGGTTAAATTTCTTAACCATAATTTATTTAGATAAACTGTTGTTGTTTGAAACCCTACACGGGTATTGGGATGATATTTGACATACACTAATCCCAATATTTAATTATATGCCAATCAATGGATTGACAGGCTGTAATGAGCGTTATTTATTTATTTATTTTAATGCTCACATAGTTGTAAATTTCATTTTGGATGTGAATGGACTGTTTAATGATTATTTATCATCATTATTGAATACAAGCGGTGTGTGAAATCCATATAACTAAAATTATATGATAATTGATTGAGTCGTATTCCGATTCAGAAATAAATAACGCTCTATAATGAATAATGTTTTATAATAAATAATGCTTTATAATAAATAATGTTTTATAAATAATGTAGTATAAAATATTATTTTAGAATAAAATATCATTTTAGAATAAAATATCAATTTAGAATAAAATATCATTTTTGAATAAAATATCATTTTAGAATAAAAGAACATTTTTGATGTAAAATACCATTTTAGAATAAAAGAACGTTTTTGATGTAAAATATCATTTTAGAATAAAGAACATTTTGGATATAAAATATCGTTTTAGAATAAAATATCATTTTAGAATAAAAGAACATTTTTGATATAAAATATCATTTTAGAATAAAAGAACATTTGTGATGTAAAATATCATTTTAGAATAAAAGAAACATTTTTATGTAAAGAAACATTTTTATATAAATAAACATTTTTATGTAAAGAAACATTTTTAGAATAAAAGAAACATTTTTATGTAAAGAAATATTTTTATGCAAAGAAACATTTTTATATAAAAGAACATTTTAATGTAACAGAACATTTTAATGTAAAGAATATTTTAAATAAAGAATCTTATAAAATAAAGAATATTTTAAAATAATGAATATTTTAAAATAATATTCAATGAAGAATAAAATTATGATTTTAATGTCCGATTTTAGATGGACACAAAATATAAAAATATGAAGTCGGGTTAGTTATATAAATGCCATTTTAACCCGAACGGGTTTATCGATCGGTTTTATTCATTTTATAATGAATATCGACAAATTTAATGTTTTGAAAATATTATCATTTTAATATGATAAAGATATAAAATATTCAATTTTTATTTAAAATTGAAAATGAATTGGAATCGTTTTGAAATGAAATTATAAATATTTTATAAATACGATTTAAATGGAAATCGACGATATATATAATATATATTTAAATGGCCTGAATAGAACGCGCCCAACGACCGTTCGCGAATTTCGACCACTAACTTCAAATCGGCGTAACGGGAGATCCAACCGTCGGATTCTCCTAAAACCAGAACCGTTGGGTTCGTATCGAAAAGAGATTTCCAATGAATATAAGAAATTTGAAATCTGACGGTTTGATTTGGAATTATGTCCAAATTAAATTTGAAAAAGGTCACTATGGATGCAGTTTGGTGGCCGTTATTGGAAACCGATTGTACGGGCCTTAATAAAATTATTAAAAACATGGAAAAATTATGTAAAATCATAATTAATGGTTTGGAAAGATTTTGGATGAAAATTCCTTAATTAAAAAAATAAAAATATATTTTTATCGAAATGAACTAGTCTTTAACTAAAATAAATCTTTAATGAAGAATTAATGGAGTTTTCCAATTAATTAATATTTATTTGGAATTAAATAAATTAAATTGGATTTTGGGTTTGTCGTGAATGGTGTCTTAAATAATACTGTTCTTAAACCCTGTGTGAAAAGAATAAATCTTTCACTTAAGATTTAGAGAAATTTACTAATTAATTATTAATTAATTAGAATTGAAATGAAAGTTGATTATGGGTTTATCGTAAACTATGTTTTAAACGACATTTGTTCTTTAATCCCGATTAACAGTGAAATATAATTTGGAATTTATAAATCTTTATTTAAGATTTAATTGGAATTTATAAATCTTTATTTAAGATTTAATTAGAATTTATATATCTTTTATTGAATTTATAAATCTTCTATTAAGATTTAAATGGAAAATTTTCCAAAGTAAAGTTTTCCAATTTAATATATTGAATTAGAATTGAACTGAATTCGATTTGGTAATAATCGAGATGAGCTTTTGTGAATGAAAACTGTTACTATATTTGGAATTTAAAAGGCCTTGTCATTATTCCATTTATATTATTAGTATGATACAGAAATTTATCTCGATTACATATTGATCTGATTTCTGTGAAGGTTCCATATTTAATGGAAGATGATTTTGGGTTTGTCATGAACTGTGTTTTTAATGACATTGGTTCTTTAACCCAGTTAAAGATAAGATTAATTTCTTAAATTTGAATAATCATTAAGTAATGGCTTTTGGAGATTAAAACCAAATTGGTGTTTTAATGTATCTTGTTAACTTCATGAAGATTAAAAAATAAATTTAAAAGAATTTATCTTTGATAAAATTAATGGGAACCTTTCCCTAAAATTGTGAATAGTTTAATAAAAGAATATTCTGAATTAGAATGAGGCGTATGATGTGATTTTATAGCACTTGATTATAAAATACGCGAATTGTTCGAAAAGACCAGGTTTAACCCATTCTGAATAATTACCATGATGATCAAGAGTCGAGGATGAAGACGGTGGTTGATGACCAGAGTTCTTCACATCGTTTGGGTGATTACTGATGTCTTGGTTGGGTCGTACACCCAAGACAAGGTAATAAGTGGTGATCGTCCAAATGTACTTGGAGATCGACAGATATGCGAGGACCTCTCTCTTATATTGGACATATGGGACGAGGAATAAGGTGCCTCTAGTTTCGTTCAGACCCAGAATGGATTTGTAAATGGATGGTATGTCTGACGTTGTATTCCTTTATGTTGTATTCGTTGATCTCTGCTCAATATATATCTTTTTGGTGGCGGAGAATTTATTCTCTTGCTTAACACCCTTCTCTTAGACGTACGAGCTTAGAGGTTATATATTGGCAGAAATCAATGGTATGGTATGGACTTACAATGTGGCATGCTAAGAAGCAAATGATCAAGGCTTTTGTTGAAAAGCAGAGCCTTGTGATTGATGATCAAAGCACAGCTTATTTAGGCATAGCTTTGTGTATATCGTTACTTCGCGAGCCTCACACCCCAATATGAACCAGTAACGGGAGAAGGATCTAGGAAGAACATGCGTTTCTTTCTAGGTAGGAGGGGTGTCATGGTATAGAGCCCAAACATTTTACTTATGTGGATGATGGAATGAGGCGCCTCGGATTTGAGTCCCTAGTGGCTCTTTATTTACGCCCCATAGGGCGGGGAAACATATTGTTCAGGAATTATATATAATCCACTAACATATGTGTGGACCGGCCCTGTGGCTCCTAAGGCTTGACTGAGTACTTGCCTGAGACGTGGGCTACATTGTCTTGAATTCGATAAGGCGGTCCCTTGTCTTGGTTCATAGATAGAAATCCAACTTCCAATACGACATCATGCGGTTTTGATTGTAAAACTAGTATAGCGACATGATATATGGTACCCATGCCGTCTATGATTGATACATTTATATTCGAAGTTGATTTTAAACACTATGCACTTATAATAATATCAAAATAATTTGTTTTATACGTATCAAGCATGTTTGGCTATTATGAGGGAAAACTCTATCCTCCAGCTTGCGTTGCATTGTGTGTTGGGACCTGAGTCTTATAATAGCTTCATTTTCCAAAAAGAATTGCACTGTTTATTTTAAACTAAGATCATGTGGAGTAAACCCGTTTCGTGTTATATGGCATAGTCCCGTGATTTACCTAACTTTAAAATAAAGATTAATAACTATTTTAGTTCTCATACCAGTCCCATTACTGACCTGGAGCTTATTGTTTTTAACCTAAACTCTAGGTACCCATATTTTCCACACGAGCAGCTAGTAGTTTTGGTTTTGCAGATATTATATTCACAGGATCCTGGTATACAGCTGAAGCGATATTCGGAAAGCTCTGTATCTGTGTATTTCTTTCAGTTGTATTTTGTATTATTTTTCCGCTGCTATTTAAATGTAATTTAAATCTCTGATATTGTATTTCCAATGTATATTATTTATTTGTACTCTATTATATTCTTGTACTTTGATGTAAGTTGTTGTAATAAGCAATGAAATGTTCTTATGTTTGAGTTCTGATGAGTGTTGTCCTCAAAGCAATTCGGGGTTTCCTTTATCGGGGAGATTGGGTCGTTTCACGGGATTTCAGCTGATGGACGTGATAGAGCAGGTGAGGCGAATAGATGGCCGGAGTTTGGTGGCTACAGGTTGAAGTGGGCGAGATGAAAGGAGCTCGGCAGCTTTGTGAAGTACGACAGGCTGATGGAAAGAAATATGTAATGCGGGAAAAACGTAAAGAGAGAAGATGAGTCAAAAGAAGCAACAGCCATTTGGGAAGAAGTATATGTATATATATATTTGTTTGGGAAGAAATGGTGTGGGATGGAATTCATAGGGGATAAAATTTGAATGGAAACAGAAGACAAATGGCGAAGACTTATTTTGATGAAAAGAGCACAACGTGACTGTTGGGAAGACAAATAAAAGCTGCTATAAATTTTGCTTGACAACGCTTGGGGGAAAATGTAACGGCTCTTTGTTTATTTTTTTTTGAAATGTAAGAACTAGGCATTAGGGAAACAAATGGACTTATATGGCAATCTCAAAGGAATACATGTGTTGATAAAATAATGAAGGAGAGGCATTTTAAGAAACGCATGCCCAATTGAAAACAAATTGAAACATATAGCCATGCATGGTTTTTAAAGTAAGAAGTAAATGTGCCCATTTAGGAAATTAAAAATTAACTGGGTGGTTTAGTAAAATAAAAGGACTGGTTTTACAGACCTAAGATGACTATAAAAATATGCGGGATCCGAATAGGGACACATCGAACTCAAAAAGCTCTGTTTCAAAAATGAACCGCGCAAGCCTTTTTGCAATTTCAGCATAAACTGAGTACCGAAAATGATAAATGAATGTACTACGGTAATCCGCTCGACGAGACATACGCAACGGTATAAAGTTTGTAGTATCACAATGCTACATTCAAAAACGCGTTATGGACCCCTTGTAAACATAAAATTCGAATAGGAAAATAAATAAATGGAAGTCAAAACGTCTGATTTTCATGAAACGAATTTTGTCGTTGGATTCGTGACAACGAACATAATATTTTTCATGTTTATTTAAATTGATTACGGAAAGATTTTAAAATCGCTAAAATTTGAACAGTTATGCATAGCTTCGCAATGAAAATTGTGCAGTAGACAAATATTTAATTTTTCAAACGAAACTTTCACAACTGCCACATCTCACTGTACGTATTTCAAATTCCTGTTATGAAAAACCATAGAATACTTTCAAAATAAAAACTTGATTTAAATCATTAAAAATAGTGGGTTGTTACATATGCTTGGATATTGTAGTAGATCAGTTAACTAGGGAATTGTCATATTCTATTGGTGCATGACCTTCGGGTCTGTATAGTTGGGCCGGTCTTACCTGGAGCAAAGGGTTAAGCTTTGGTTACATCCCACTAGAGGTGTATTGTACGGAAGGTAGTCCCATACATTACAATTGTATGACAATCCATTTTTAAATTTTTGTATGGCCTAACATATGCGGAATTTAATAATGGTAGCAATTTTGCAATTTGACTTGATTAATTTTAATGGACTTTACCCTATATGTCATTAAAAATAATATCAGATAATTTTATGTTGCAAATACTTGGTTTTCTTAAGGGAAAAACTCGTGTCATGTTTATGTATGGTTGTGGTCTTAGGGGATACCATTATTTTGAAATGATCGATTTAAGCTTCTCATGCTAGCCCCATGATTGACTCAGGGTTTATCTTCTTTCTCTTACATCCAGGTGCTCTTTTTCTCTAAACAACCAGGAGATTTGATGGATATCATCGTTTTGGGGAACGATGCTTAGGAGCATTTGGGGGGTTATGGGAGCATGGAGCTTTTGGACTCTATTATTGTATTTACCAATTATTCCACTGCATTTATGTACATCATCACTTGTTAGAATGGGTTGTATAACCATTCCCGCCGGACTAGTATTTATCAAATTTTTTCTCTGTACTTTATGTTGTAAATTACCAAAGTTAAATACGATGTGATATTCTAATTATTTTATTTTTCCACCTACACTTTCTTTTTACTCTAAACCATCCAACTCTCTGACATGTAAATGCCGACAATGTATTAGTGTTGATTTCTGAGGTCAAGGTGTTGGGTCATTTCACATATAAATGTATTTCAAAGTAAAATGTTAAAAACTTAAAATTCCTTTATGATAACATTTTGAAAATTTTAAAATTAGAATACATTGAAAACATTTTGCAAAAGAGATTGAGAGAGGTTAGATAAGTGCAACTATAGTTTTAATATTTAATTTAAGACTTAGTAACTTATTTGGAATATCTTTAATTTTTGAACTCTTTGATACTCATGAGTTTTTATTATCTGATTTTTGAATTTTTGTATTAGCATCAACCTAGATCTTCAATCTTTATACTGTACAGTCCTTATTATCAACACCTGTCAAACAACCTGTGCTATATACAATATATATCTAGATAATCATTAGTAACATGTGTAAATATAATTTACATCATATCCTAAGGTTGTTATCATCAAAACTACCATTCATGGTAATAACATAGAATATTTTCGATATTTAATATGGAGACACTATTTTGAGTAAGTCAAACCATGCTTATTCTAGGA
This sequence comes from Allium sativum, assembly GCA_030737875.1. Taxonomy (NCBI): domain Eukaryota; kingdom Viridiplantae; phylum Streptophyta; class Magnoliopsida; order Asparagales; family Amaryllidaceae; genus Allium; species Allium sativum. Next base: position 915,084,136 of record CM060913.1, read on the forward strand.
AGAACTTGAATACACTAGCGTTCAATTTCTTTCCTTAGGCATTATATATATATGTATGTATGTATGTATGTATGTATATATGTATGAACAGAAATGCTACTTTTTTAATACTAGGGGATCAACTTTTATCGAGAGTTTCTGAGATAGGAACTTGTTCGTCACCTCCAAGTCCATTAAAGAACCGAGCAACAATTAAAATTGGGTCGAGTGGAAGAATTGGAAGTGAAGCACTATTTAAGATGTATGACTGACACCAATTAAATATATTATGTATGATTTATTTTGTCGATATCTTTCATTCCATATCTAATTGGACCACAAACATTCAATTAACCAACCTCAAACTGTGCATGGTACCAATATCATGTGTTTCATGGTATCATGCAACCAAAGACCATAACACAAAAAAGACACACCATTATTATGGGAGTAGCTTTATATAAATTTGGTTATGTACCTTCATTCGGATATATTATTTCAATTTCGACTACATCCATAATGCATATGAAGATATACCCATGCAACAACATACTTGGTTGTTTGTAGTTAAATTTTATTTTAAAGATTTAAGTACAATACTTTTAAACTAATATGTTTCCTTATTTAGCATGTGTAACGTCTCGTATTTTTGGTAGTCAGATATTTATTTATTTATTTTATTATTTTAAAAATTAAATTGGAATATTAAATGGATTTTTAATATAGAATTTGTTTATAAAAATGAAGCTTGAACATAAATTTATATTTAATTAAAAACGAGCTTGTAACGTTGCGGTAGTTCGTAATTTACGATTTGAACTTCAATTGAATATACGGGATCCGTTATAAGTCGGATTTCTGTGAAGCAAGAAACATTTTAATCTATTTGATTATAATTTTCTAATGAGAGAGAAATATCGAGATTTTGTGTTATAAATAGTAAGTTATGTCCAAATCAAATTTTAAAATAGTCTCTATGGAAATCGTTAGTTAACAATAATGTTTATTTAATAATTAATAAGGATTTTTATATAATTTAGATACCGTTTAACTCGAAACTGTTAATATTGGGTTATAAATCAATATTGTTTATATGTGAAGCTAAATAATAATTTTAATTGGATATTTATGGTAGTAATAATTTATTATTATATAATTGAATTATTTTGGATTTTAATTAATATTTTATTTATATTATATAAGCCTTAAGAAAGGGCATTTTGCAAATGTCCTCGGTTTTCGATGAAATTAATTTCATTGGAACCGTAATGTTAAGTTATTGTAGGATTTCAATTTTTGTATCGATCGGATTTACGGTGGATCGTGAGAGTGGTAAACGCCTATATTTTTATTTAATCGTTTTGTCAATTTAAATTGGAAATTAAGAATAACCGATAAACTAATGAACTTAATTTTTTGGGAAACCAATTTTATTAAATCCGTAATGATTCACAATTATAGTATTTCAATTTAAATTAAATTTATTTTGTGAACGTATACAATTTAAACGCGTGTCGATTCATATATACGTGTTATCAAGGAATTTTTATAAACGATCTCGGAATTCGACAAAACCTGATCCATCATGTCAGAATATTGTTTTATGCTAGAATTACAATTTTCATCCAAACCAGGGATTGAATGTGAGTGTTTTACACGTTACTTCACCGTTAAGTCTGGTTTAATAACATTAAATTAATTAGCCACCTATATAAATACCCCTTTATAGCCAAACCCTAAACGATTGCTCGGAGTGGTCAATTTTCTTCCATCCGCCTCAAATTAAAACGAACAACAACCTCTTTCTATACTTTCTCCCCTCCAATCTTCCAAAATATTGATCCATCGAAGAAACTTCCTACGAAAATTCTCTCAAGCTTTGAGCTCTATAAAGTAACCAGTTCTTGATATTAAAAATGGACAACAACACCCAAGGTGCAATTCTACACTTTACAAACAAGTAAGATCTAGAAAAGTGGTTGCCATAAACACTATAAACAAGTATAAACACATGAATTTATAGTGGTTTGGCCTAGAATTGGTCTACGCCCACTTTAAAGAGAATTCTCGTTATCATCATTGAAGTTATAAGGTACATAATCTCCCTAACTTCACTCATTTTCTCTCTTTTTACAATAATCTTCTCTACTACTTCTCTTTTGCTTTTGATTCATTCAAATTCACCAAGGAAATGATGAGACCTCTTGGATTGCAATGGCTGTTGGAGTAGATCTTCAACAACTTGAGCACTAAGATGATTTTAGCACATCCATAATGGTTGAGGTGTTGAATCTAAGCTTGGAAGATGATTAATGGAGGTTAGAATGAGTTAGAGGAATTTGGAAATCAGTTTGGCAGCACTTCGTAGAGAGAAAACTCGGTCCCCCTAATGGTGGAAGTGTGGGGGTATTTATACGAGTGGAAATAAGGTGGTGTGGTCTAGAAATAGCGTGTACAACCTCTTTGGTCGTTCAGCCGACCTAACACTTCAGGTTGTAACCAACATGGTACTCTTAGGTCGTAACTGACCAGACTGTCTTGGCTCCAAGCAACGGTCTAGTGATCAACGACCTACCCTTCTATCCTTTATAACGATCTGACTTGGATCCTTAGTTTGTTACACGACCTAAGGCTTAACCGAACTTTTTCCCTAGCATGTGGAAATGACCTGCTGTCCATACAACCTAATTATGACGACTTGGTGTTGATGCAAGCAAGATGACCTAAGGCTTAAATGATCTGACCCCATGCGACTTGAATGGCATGACCCGAGCTTGAGAATGCCAGAACGACCTAATACTAAGCCATATTTTTATGGGTTAACATTTTCCCCTCGAAGTTTGTATTGTTAAAAATAATACGGGCTTCGATTCATATGATTATGGCATTGTTTTGATGTTCCATTGATAGTTAGTCATCTGGCGTACTTGAAGAAATAACATACGTGCAACAGTTAGGTCGTTCGGGTCTTTATTTCGTTAGGTTTTTTGGGCTCTGGATTATTAAGATACGACCCAATAGCATACGGTCCTTATATTTTCATTTGGACCGTCACTTTTTGCCTTATCTCTCAAAATCAAGAAAACACCATTAATGGCAGTTGGCTGCTAAAATTCCATCTCGATTTGAAACTTCATTGCCTTGAATTGATCGATATCAGTGTCAATTGAATTCACATCATCAACATCCATCGGAGTTTGGATTACTTGCCGAAAATTGATTATCACTCCTACTACCGTCGTCATCTTCAGATCTGAGGCGATTTTCAGATCCACCGAGCCTTTAAAATCCTCCACACTAAACATCAGACCATCTACATTCATCTTTGACCAACGTATGTTTAATCTCCCTTCGATTTTCATGATGAATGGATTTTGAGTATTTTAAGGTTTATGTTTTTTGATGATGTCGATCAACTTAGGGATTCATGACAACTCGAGTCGGTTTTGAATTTGCTTGGTAAATCGGATGTTATAAACATTCGTTCTGATTTTCCTTTATGAACATGTGTGAATTTGATAATACTATGGTTGATCTTTTATTAATGCCATATTTAAACCGAACCATGTTTTAACCCTGATCTTCATAATGCTTCTTTCTGTATGATGGTCTTTTTTGTCATTATGAATCTTTAACATTTCAAGATCAAGCTCGAATTCGACATTTGTGTGCTTATATAATGTTGACACAGGGATTATTTGTTGATAAAGTGCTAATTTTATTGCAAGTTGTTTGATGGTCTCAATGCGTTGTGAATCTGCGATGACCACCCGATCGCATTTGTCAATGAGTGAACTCATGTTGTTTGAACTAGCATGATGCAGTTTAGTGCCTTTGAGAAGTATCAGAATCAGGTAACCTTAGACCGTGGCTCGATCTGAAGCCTTAGACCATGGCACGATCTACACGACCTGAAACTTGTGCAAGAACAATACTTTACATTTCTGAAGTAGTCGAGCGACCTAAAGCTTCTGAAAAACTAGCTTCTTAAGTCGATGGGTTGATTTAACCCTTTAGGTCATAGGACGACCTAGTCTCCTTTGAACTAGCTGGTGACTTGTACCTTTAGGTCGTTTGGACGATATATTTTACACGATACATCATGTAGTTGGCGACCTATTTCTTATCTGATCCACGACCTAATCTTCTTGCGACCTGAGCCTTGAAATGTTGTAGCGACCTGAGATCCTTAGGTCGTTGCACAACCTACCATGCTAGATCGCGAATTGATTTGCTCAATCAGGTCAATGAGCGATGTAATTCCCTAGGTCATCAAACAACCTAGAGTTGGGCACTTCAAAATTTGAGCAATCCACGCTTATGTTTTGAAAATCAAATGCCTTCATATCCTGTTTCCTGCCTTATAAAAACAACAAACGTTTGCATGCTTTGGACTTATATGTCGTCGTCGATCGTCCATTCTGATGACGTATTAGTTAATAAAATACATTACAATGAACTTTAGGACTTAAACTAGACAGCGCATTTATACAAGCTTATCTTGTTTAATAGTTTAGAACCTATCAACCTTTGTTGCATACACATGACACTTTAGTTTAAGTTAACAACGTTGACAACGACATTTGAAGTCAACTAATCGGAACAAGCCAGATTGTAGAGTTCATGACTCACTTTTATATAACTTGTACAATCCTGCTCGACTCTTCACATTTAAGGAGTGTGCACCTATGATATGTTTATAAATAAGACGGTTTGTGTAGAATGACTACTAGGAATAAATCTCTCCTTCGGACTGAAGGGGCATCTTCTTCTGCACAAGTTAATGTTTCTACATCTACATTTGGGGCTACAACGGCTATAACTACAGTTCTTGGTTCAGTACATGATCATCCATTTCCTCCTCTTTACCCTCTCAGTGCTCCACCATCAGAAATACACTTGATCACACTTAATCTGCAAACTTATAAGCATTTGTGTAGTCAATACGGCATCCTTGAGACATATGCAATATTGCCAGAGGAGGATGTATTTGTTGATCAACAACCAAGCGGGTATGTGGCTGTTAACCATCAGATGTTGATGGGCAATGGTGTCCCTCCTTTTAATCCCTTTCTAGAAAGCATTCTAAATCATACGGCCATTTCCCCTTTCCAACTTCATCCAAATGGTTACATCATTCTGTTAGGACTTTATGTGCTTTATATGGAAAAAAGGGGACATGCTCCTACAATTTTAGATATCTTCTATCTTTGTTTGTTTAAAAGGAGGAAAGACACTCAGTCTATCATTCATGTAGAGGGCGCACGAAACCGAAAGCTTATACTTGACTTGCCGGAGAGTGCTTCGGGTTTTTGACTCAATTGTTCTTTGTTTGTTGCCTTGATATCTTTCGCGATAACTGGACGGAAAGATGTGACAAAATTTGTATAAAGCTTTTCTCACTTGAACTACTTTTAAGTCTCAATTATTGAATTTTTTTTCTTTCCCAATTACAGTCATTCCAACTCTAGTTAAGGATAACAAAGATTTTTCCCCTTACAAGACTGTTTATAAGGAATTAAAAGTCGTTGGCATTGTAGACAGAGGCAGAAAATACTTGATAAAAGAAGAGTTTTTTCGCAAATACGGATTACTCCACCCTTCAAGGAAACATCCTTCCAGAGGAGCACATTTTATGAAATTGGAATTCCGTTAGCTTCGCCACCGAAGAGCGGTTCGTTATTAGATGTGCTTCAAATCACACATCACATGCACTTTGTGCTTTTATTGCTTTTGCAGGTACCTTATGCTTTTCCCTAGTACTGTTTAATCTTATTACTGAAATCCTATTTCTTCCATATTTTAGGCTCAGATATGAATCCTCTATTTATGAAGAGCTTTAAGTACCGAACTAGCTCTTACAATCCAAGGCATTTCATACAGTCTCATCATTCATAGCATTCACAATAATTCCAGCAATCTCAATATTCCCAACACTTGCAATATTCTCATCAGTCCCAGCTAACTCATGGTTATATAGAAACTGATGTACAAAGGAGGTGGAGACACAAGGCTTTGGAGCAGCTAGAAAAAGAAGATCAGGACTGAGGATCTTATGGTGATCGTGACCGTCACGACGATCGTTATGAGCGGAGCAGACTGGAAGAGGAGGAGAGCCGAAGAAGAAAGAGAGATAGGGATAATCCTCAGAAGCGCCCTTCATCAGACAAACTTCCCATCCCTGCTATTCAAACAAATTCTTACTATCTGCCCCTTTCTACACCATCTGTTACTCCTCCCTCTACTGATACTCAGAAGATCATACATAGCCCCCACCATGAACTTGAACCAGCACATACCACACTTGATGGACGATTCAAGAATGGGTTTCTAAAAGGAGTATACTTTGATTTGGACATCCACTTGTCTGACAGAAAGGATATACTTAAAGAGATGGATGCCTTTAAAGGCAATATCAATAAGAATATGGATACGGTCAAGAGTGAGCTCAACAAGTAGCTTGACGTGGTCAGGGGTCGATCTGATAAGCAACTATTTTTATAGTACAAGCTAGCCGAAGAGCTTCAGAGAGTTAATAGGTGTAACCTTAATCAAATATCTACACTAGAAAATGAAAATGTTGAGCAGGGTAAGGTTCTTGAGTCTCGGGATGCCAACATTGCATCTCTTATGCAGAGGAACATAGAGCCAGAGGGGCTAGAGGCCGAGAATCAAAGAAGAGATCGTTGTTGCTAATTTGAGAGAAAGTGTGTTTATAACATAGGTTAAAGATGCTCAGTCTGCTCAACAGATTGCTGAAACCCAACTAGCCGGATAAAAGAAAGCCTCTGCAACTTATTAACAAGACAATGTCAGTCTTCATAAGAGGAACACTACTTAGAACTTGGCTATTTCCGTGCTCACAGCCAAGGCTGGAAAAGCTTTGGCTGATAAAGCAGCTGCTGAAAAAGCGTTCACTGATGCTGAGACGGATGCCAATGCCACCTTACTCATATTTTACGTCTTCAGTGTCATGAGTTGAGGCAGCTTGTGCTATTTCAGACCTGATTTTGCAGTGACTCTAGCCCTAGTCTAGGAATTAGTACTCATGCAGGTTGAAGATACTTATGACGAAGAATACCTCTTACAAAATCTTTTGGATGAGGAGTCCCGCAAAGCTCTGGCCGAGGGGAAGAAAGCGCTTATGAAGGAGCGTGGATTATTAGGTGATGAAGCCGAATCCTCTGGGAAGCAAGTCCAGGACATAGCTACTATTGATACCCCCTATTGGTTCTGCTAATATTGAGGTTTCCAATTCTCAGACTCCAACCGTGCCTACCACTGATCCTTCTACTGTTCACAAAGAAAAGGACACAACTTTTGGGGAACATACTGTTGAGGAGCATATTATTGAGGAGCGTACATAAGATGGCAAGGTGATGATGACAACCCGGATAACTATGAAGTTGAGCACAGAAATCTTTAAGCCATAGGTAAAACTTAGATTGACCGAATCGTGTCGGACTTGGACTATCTTTGTTCTTCACCCGGGTATGTCGCTTTCTATGCTCACTATTCATTTGTATTAGGCTTGTTCTCGCCACAACCTTCCCCTAGTGGAGTCAACAAAACAATAACTAATGCAATCGTTATTGACTCAACCTTGGTGTCGACTACTGCTGCCCCATTCACTATGACTCATTTGGGCGATGCATCCTTATCACTGCTTCTACTCCTGCTTCATGGCTAGGGTTACAAGATGCAAAGATAGATGCAGTCGTTGATTTGGATGACGTAGACTACACTCTTAGTGATGAAGCAGAAGGTTCTGACGATGTGGATGAAAGCCTAGGGAAGGAAACTAAGGCCTAGGAAAAGAAGAAGACTAAGCCTTTATCATCTTCGAAGCGAAAAGGAAAGCGCTTTGTTCAAAAGAAAGGACTTATCCTTCGATCTTCTCCAGGGACTCCACTTGGTGGTACATGAACCAAAGATAAACTTGCCAAAATACCTCCTCCTTCTTCCACTCAAGTTAATAAACCATCTCCGAGGTCCAGTGATTCCAAGAACGGGAAGAAGAATTACTGCTTATAGCTGTTTTGCTTTACTTCCTGTAGCTTTTTTTATGCATTCTGGTTAGACCGGTTGTATATGCGAGTGTCAATCATTATGACTTTATGCCACTTTGTATTCAGATTTGTGTTGATGTTATGAAGCTGTTTTTTGGAACTTTATGTACTTTAATTGCATTGCTAGCTGTTACTTTAGTTGTGTTGTACTTTTCTATGCATCAGCTTCTTTACAAGTTACAAGTCTTTTGTTTGATGTGAAGTCGTGACGAGTTTGTGGTATGTATTCTAAGCATTATTAGCCTGTCTTAATGCTGTGGTGATGTCCCAATACCAAAGGTCGTCACGAACTTCTTAGACCAGATGCAACCAACTCTACTAGGTTTCCTTGGTTACGGCTAAAATACTGGAAGCTCCTGCTCTATCGACTAAGTCTCTTGCTTTTTGCCATTGGACTTGGAGCTTCTCATCTTGCCAATTAACCACGAACTCTAGTTTGGTTGATTGAACTCATGCCTTTACTGTAAAAGTCTCTTAGCTTTCATGCCTGTAACACCCCACCTCTGCCAGGGTGGCTCTTGCAAGCACTCTGACTTTGGAGGGGTGTTTGTACCGGGTAAACATGCATAATGATATATCAAGGCAGAACAAGAACATATGTATATATGTAAATAGAGTAAATAAGATAAATAAAACAGCGGAAGATTTCAAACTATTTCAAAACAAGTCTGGTACAACATAATGTCAACTTTCCAAATACAAAAGTCTAGTTAAAAACAACATCACTGAAAAAATGAAATACATAAGTACTATCCCCAAAATAAGTGATGACCATAGCTAGCTTCATGTCAAGACCGTACATGAGCTAAAATCCCACAAGCAAGTGATCAGAAATCCAAGCTAAGCTCCAATATTCCCACCCTGAGAACCTTGGGGGGGGGGGGGAAACGGAAGAAAAGAGGCAAAAGAAAAACAGGTCAGTCAAAAAGACTGAGTAAGCCCTACTACAATCAATGTAAACTGATAAAGTTAACTAGCATGAGAAGCAGGGATGAACATAAGGATAACAACATACTAGCATGATGATTAACTAACAAGGTAGATAAAGGTGTCATCGCATAATCAGGATTAAGGTTTTGCACCACAGGTGTACTAGCAAACTAACATGACTTGAATAAACAAGTATTGATCCCTTGGCCCAAGCTTTGACCCAATAACCTGAAATGACCCTAATACGAGGTCCAATAACATGAAGTGACCCTAATACGAGGTCCAATAACATGAAGTGACCCTAATACGAGGTCCAACCAAACGGTCTAGTCGATCGGCTCCCTATAAGCCTAACTTGTCACGTGTTGGTGTCAATACGGCCCAAACATAATTGTAGTCGGACTGTGCCGGGTCCACCTTCGGGTGTATCAAGCCCTAGGGTGTAAACCCCTGGACACCATAAACATAAGTGCACAGTCTCGATCTACTGGTACCCGTGCAAGTTTTCTCCGGCTACGGACTATGTGCACGACCATAGTCCGTCCGGAACTACACCGGCGTACCACTCTGCCGTCGTTTTTGGTCACTTACCTCAAGTCCAGTAATCGTGCCCCTCCCTAGCCTAGTCCCTAGGGTCTTAATGATACAAACTTGGGATTACTGCTGGAGTGGACCCCCATTGCTAGGATTTTCTAGTGGGTTAAGTACGGTTTAACCCTTTTACTAATCATGGATTAACTTGGTTAAGTGTAACGATGAGTTCACGACTTAACCCTAATTAATCTACCAAGCCCAAATTGGTTAAGTATTAAGTGGACCATGACTTAACCCTAATCATGAGGAATTAACTAATTTTATGTGCCTTAACCTCTCACATTAGACCTTGTTGTGGTTACTAGTTAAGCCGGGCGGGTCCTGGTAGCTTTACACCACAACTTGGTCTAACCTCGGGTTCAAGGTACAACATGACCAACTTCTCACATTGGGTCCTATTGTTTGTAGCAACTAGTTAAGCCGGTCGGTTCCGGGTAGTTTTACGCTACAAACTCAACCCAACCTCGAGTTGGTCACACTTATATTTTCTAAGTGTCATGTCCATTATGTTTCCAAAACATATTACAAGTTTTCAAGCATTTGGGTAGACCTAACTTAATAGGTAAATTCCCAATGGGTAGACCTAACTTAATAGGTAAATTCCCAATCTTACGTTTTTATGTCTTTTAAGTTTACCCCACCCCAAAACGCAATCCCATCGCTTACATATCGCAATAGCGCATAAAGGATAGAAAGAGGGAACTTGGCATAATCATGACATATAGGTGTTGAAGCCACAAGTTTAACATGGTGGCATATGAAATGTACATATGTTCATATACTTGCATATTACATTTTTAGGCCTCAAAAGCATGCATAAAACCAAACTTAGCATATTGGTGATACATGGTGATAAATGGCATGTAGAAATGGCCATAAGTTCGCATTTAGCCTCACATGCAAGTTATCATAAGAGATATGATAACTTACATGTTGCCAAAATGCAACCTTTAGCATAATGCTTGAAGCTTTATGTTCATATACTCAAGGTAAGCTTGCATAACATGATAACATGAACAAAATGATCAACCCAAACTTGCATAACATAACTTGCATATCATATGACAAACTTGCATATCAAACTTGCATAACATAACATGATAAACTTGCATATCATAACATGGCAAACTTGCATAACATAACATGATAAACTTGCATATCATAACATGGCAAACTTGCATAGCATAACATGGTAAACTTGCATATCATAATGATCAAACACAACTTGCATCATTCATTAACTTTAGAGTTTAAATATGAAAGTAGAAAAGGGCTTACAATGCTTATGAAGACACAAAAATATATATAGATTGAGACAAAGCCCTTATGCAATCAAATAAACCCAAAATGCAAGCTCCAATAGAAAAACCCTTGAGCAAAAATGATCAAAACCCTTGCTTTATGATGTAAATATGGAAACTTGACTTGAATGCAAGCTAATGACACTCATACAAGCTTGAAAACACTTGTATGCATGGAAAATCTCTCATAGAAATAACTTAGGAATTTTATGAAGAGAGTGGAGGCCATGAGAGGAATGATTTTGCCATAGTTTAGTTACTTGAATGAATAATGATGATTTAGGGTTAGGTTAGGGGCTTATTTATAGAGATTAGGATTAGTTTTAGCCTTAGGATTAAACCATAGTTCCAATCTCAGCCCTCAAAACCGAATCTGGCCCCCAAACTCAACACAACTCCCAAAATGGTGCACCAAGCAAAACTGCCCGGCTGAGCCAAGTCGACACCCAAGTCGATAGGGCTGTCGACTTGGGCCTGACCATGTCGACTGCCCAGTCGACAGGGCTGTCGACATGGGTGGTCTGGCGGGAAATTTCCCGCCTGCGCCCAACTGCCCTAATTTCCAAATTCAAACTTGAATTTGAAATCTGTTTTTTACTTTGAATTTTTCTGAAAACTTCGTTGGGCCTTAATCGGGTCATACGGACTCCGATTTTCTAAAACTCGGACTCTATTTCGCGTATTTTTCCGAGACGAACGCAATGGCAAGCCCGTTTCCCTTGATTCAAATTTTTGAATTAAATTCTGCCTCGATTTACGTTATAACAGGTTATTGAAAATACGGGTTGTTACATTCTCCCCTCCTTAAAGGATTTCGTCCCCGAAATCTTCAAGTTAGGAAGAACGTATCCTACCATCCAACATCCATCTACTCAAAACATCATCCACGAGCAATCATTGTCCTTACAAGATTCTAAATGTTGTATGAACATATGCAAAGGTGTGTGTATATGTACTTATCTAATGCAAATATCATCAATGCAAATTATGTTAGTGAAATGAATCCATATGTATGCAATTCCTAACATAATGTATAATATCTATATGTGTGCACATAACATACATCCATATGCAACATCCATGTGATAACACAAAAATTTTCATCTATGAATAAGCGTAAACACTCATGCATATGCAATATGAGGAGTGTGTGAGCCGATCTAGTGCCTAATGTGTATAATGCATCCACGAGTAACCACTTGCAAACACTTGCAACCACTTGCAAACATCAAGCATAACATGTTTCAAACACATGTTTCATCCAAAGGGTTTCTACCTAAGGTTCTCATGACAAGATTAACATGATAAACTAGATAATCAAGACAAACATGGATAGAAAAAGATATGCTACAAAGAGATCGGGAAGGTAAGCAGGATATACTCCTTTTGGATTACAAGAAATCCCTTCCTAACCCAACCCATATTCTATGAAAGCCCAAAAGGTTTAGTCAACCTAACGGACCCTTTCAAACCTTGACATGTATTACTAACCGATGAGTCATACCCCCTTATGGAGTTTACAACAGAAATGGGATCGAGAATGGGACTGAGAGGATATATGTAAAAGATAACATGCGAGTAAGTTCCACAGGAAAACAAGGATCAAGAATATACTCTTAAAAAGAGATATGATGCGCGTATCTAGCCTTCAATCTTCTAAGTCACGTTTCCTTGAGCTTAACTCCACTGTGCTTTGACCGTCTTTTACTTCATGATTTCTTAGCTTCTTAACTCTTATTTCCAAATATGAGTTGGAACCCATTTCATTGTCGCCTCTCGTCTTTCACTTACTCTTCTATCATTCTTGGCTTAAACATAACTATGACCTCATGGTTTCATGCAAGCTCTCCAAAATTCACTAGTGAATCCTGGATCTTGTTTACTTACTATAAAGTATTCCACGCAGCAGGACTTTTCTTGGAAATACCAATCCACGTTGCCAATTGCTCTTACCAACGTGATTTTCTATAACTCATGCTTGAACAAAATGAACCATCCGCCTGCGAATGATAGGTCGTACTTAGATTCAGTTGCTTGCCCATGACACCCCGTAGACTATCCCAAAACTGGCTAGTGAAGATTGAGTCATGGTTACTAACTATACTTTAGGGAACTTCGTGAAACCGCTTTATTTCTTGAAAGTAAACTGTCGCTAGCTATGATGCAGTCCTTTCGCTCTTTACCGGAGTGAAATGAGCACTCTTCGTGAGTCTACCTACTATGACCCACATGCTCTTATTCCCTTTCTTGATCTAGGCAGTCCATCCACGAAATCCTTCGTGACGCTTTTCCCTCTTCCATTGTGGGGACCTCCAACGGATATAATAGCCCACTGGGCTTCTATGACTCGGCCTTTAACCTGTTGGCACAACATGCACCTTGGGACAAACTCGGCCACCTCCTCGGGTGATGTGCATCTTCAAGAACCTTCTTTCTCTCATCGCGTCTTAGCCATCCCTTGTCATCTATAGCGAGGTGACTTACCATCTCGCCTCTAATCAACTTGTCCATGATCTCGACTAACTGCGGGTCTTCGTTCTGTGAAGTCCCTACTTGATCCAGAAGGGTAGGTCTAAGCTCAAGGGATGCTAACTAACTAATTAAACTGAGAGAACTTCTTACTTCAATTGTCCTCGTCGGAGCTTTTCGGTTTTGAACCGCGACCACTTTAGCAGGATCCACCACTAAGCCTTGCTTAGAAATTATGTGCCCAAGAAATCTAACTCCTTTTTTTCTCCAAAATGACATTTGGAGGACTTGGCTTTCAACTGATGCGCTCTAAGCATATCCATCACCTCCTTGAGATGTCTAGCATGTTCTTCCTCGTTCTTTAAGAAAGTCAGGATATCGTCTACAAAGACTACCACAAACTCGTTCAGGAACTCCCTAGACACCCTACTCATCAAGTCCACGAAGTAGGCGGGTGCATTAGTCAGACCGAATGGCATGACCAGCCATTCTAAGAATCCATCTGGAGTTCTGAACGCAGTTTTGTCTATACTATCCTCAGCTACTCTGAGCTGAAGGGATCCAGTAGCAAGATCAAGAGAAAACAGATGTTCCTACAAGCTGATCAAACAAATCATCGATCCTTGGAAATGGTTGTCTATTCTCTTTGTTTAACTCACGATAATCAACACAAAGTCAAAGAGAACCATCTGCCTTGGTAGTAAATACTACAGGCGCTCCCCATTCAGATATACTTCGTCTAATGAAGTTCTTCTCAAGCAACTCCTTGACTTGCTTTCTTAACTCTCATCTTGCGGGGCCATGTGCCTAACCGGCCACGAAACTATCTTGGCATTATTAACCAGATAAATGCGGAAATCTATCTCCGTTTAGGGGTAACCCCCTTCACTTCACCCAAGATATCAGGATATTCTCGGACCACCCTCACTGATTGCAAACTATCGATAAACGAGTTGAGGGATTCAAGATAACACAACATGACGGGATTCATATACTAGAAATTTTTAGGGTATTACCAAGGCAAGTCATGAGCCTCTCAACCCTATGCTCAAAAATCAAGAATGGCTCCAAAACTGGATAACCAATCCATGCCCAAAATCAACCCATACCCCATGAAACCGAGAATATAAGCATCACGCGAAAATTCTATACTCAAGATAGAGATTTTCAAATCCACGTAGATAATAGACAAATGGGCGGAACCCCCAACTGGATTTGAAACACACACGGGATCATTAACTAGACTAGTACTTAGGTGCAAACTTTCAACTAAACCAGATGAAATAAACTATGCGATGCGCCAGAATCAAACAAAGTACGAACAGGAAAATCAGAAATGTAAACAAGACTTTCAACAGAAATACTACCTCGATCGGGAACTGGAGCGGCATTGAGAGCATGAACTTGCCCTCCCGAAGGTCCAGCACGCTGGGTCTGACCCTGGCCTTGCCCTTGCTTCTTCGGGCAATCCCTAGTGAAGTGTCCCATTTCTCCACAGTTAAAGCAAGTGCCCTTCCTTTTTCTGCAATCCTTGTTTAGATGAGTCGAGCTTCCATAAGTAAAGCACCTTTTTTCCTTCTTATCTTTAGACTTCTCCTCCTTCTTTTTCATTTCCTTTTTGGGCCCCGTTTTCTTGGTTTGAGACTCATTCACCTTGATTTCCTTCTTACCACTCCTATTCTCTTCATTGAGTAGGGCCACATTCACCAAACTCTCGAAGGTCGCTCCAATGGGTATATGAGATATGGACAAACCGCGCAATGGCTCGTTTAGTCCTAGAGCAAAGTGCATGGCCTTCTTCTGAGCTGTGTTAACCAAGTCTAAACCGAACCGAGCAAGTTGATTAAACTTATCCACGTATTCCCTAATGGTCATGTCCCCTTGCTTTAGTGATAGGAACCTCTCCATCTGAAGGTTCTCCTCTGCTGACGATAAAAACCTCAGTCCAAACCTTCTTTTGAACTCATCCCAAGTCTCAATTGGTCTAGTAGTGGTGGTGACTACCCACCAATAAGCAGCTTCCCCTTTCAATAGCCATACCGCCAACAGAACTTTCCTACGATCTTCTACATCTAAGATAGCAAAGAGGTCTTCAGTTTCCTTTAACCAGTTTCTTGCCTCAACAGAAGTCTCCATCCCAACAAAATTCTTGCAACCCATCGCCTTAAAGTCTTTGCAAATCTCCGCGAAATCCACTTGTGGATGCTGAGAGGGAGGAGGAATGTCCGCGGGGTCGGCTTCACTTGCCCTTTCCCCCATGTATCTCCTAAACCAAATAGGTACTTGAGCGCCTTCCGGAATGGCAAAGTTATCGGCCATACTGAAAACGAAGAAAAAGATAGATTCAGAATGGAGAAAAACGAAGGAATTTTTGCTAATGGCTTTTTGGGGAATAGCCTTTAAAATAAACTAGACTTTTCTTTGGAAAATACTTTATACTTGGTTTTGAAAATAGTTTTCCAAAAGTTTCAAAAACCTTTTTGTTCCTTCTCGTAAACCTGGCTCTGATACTAAATGTAACACCCCACCTCCGCCAGGGTGGCTCTTGCAAGCACTCTGACTTTGGAGGGGTGTTTGTACCGGGTAAACATGCATAATGATATATCAAGGCAGAACAAGAACATATGTATATATGTAAACAGAGTAAATAAGATAAATAAAACAACGGAAGATTTCAAACTATTTCAAAACAAGTCTGGTACAACATAATGTCAACTTTCCAAATACACAAGTCTAGATAAAAACAACATCACTGAAAAACTGAAATACATAAGTACTATCCCCAAAATAAGTGATGACCATAGCTAGCTTCATGTCAAGACCGTACATGAGCTAAAATCCCACAAGCAAGTGATCAGAAATCCAAGCTAAGCTCCAATATTCCCACCCTGAGAACCTGGGGGGGGGGGGGGAACGGAAGAAAAGAGGCGAAAGAAAAACAGGTCAGTCAAAAAGACCGAGTAAGCCCTACTACAATCAATGTAAATTGATAAAGTTAACTGGCATGAGAAGCAGGGATGAACATAAGGATAACAACATACTAGCATGATGATTAACTAACAAGGTAGATAAAGGTGTCGTCGCATAATCAGGATTAAGGTTTTGCACCACAGGTGTACTAGCAAACTAACATGACTTGAATAAACAAGTATTGATCCCTCGGCCCAAGCTTTGACCCAATAACCTGAAATAACCCTAATACGAGGTCCAATAACATGAAGTGACCCTAATACGAGGTCCAATAACATGAAGTGACCCTAATACGAGGTCCAATAACATGAAGTGACCCTAATACGAGGTCCAACCAAACGGTCTAGTCGATCGGCTCCCTATAAGCCTAACTCGTCACGTGTTGGTGTCAATACGGCTCAAACATAATTGTAGTCGGACTGTGCCGGGTCCACCTTCGGGTGTATCAAGCCCTAGGGTGTAAACCCCTGGACACCATAAACATAACTGCATAGTCTCAATCTACTGGTACCCGTGCATGTTTTCTCCGGCTACGGACTATGTGCACGACCATAGTCCGTCCGGAACTACACCGGCGTACCACTCTGCCGTCGTTTTTGGTCACTTACCTCAAGTCCAGTAATTGTGCCCCTCCCTAGCCTAGTCCCTAGGGTCTTAATGATACAAACTTGGGATTACTGCTGGAGTGGACCCCCATTGCTAGGATTTTCTAGTGGGTTAAGTACGGTTTAACCCTTTTACTAATCATGGATTAACTTGGTTAAGTGTAACGATGAGTTCACGACTTAACCCTGATTAATCTACCAAGCCCAAATTGGTTAAATATTAAGTGGACCATGACTTAACCCTAATCATGAGGCATTAACTAATTTAATGTGCCTTAACCTCTCACATTAGACCTTGTTGTGGTTACTAGTTAAGCCGGGCGGGTCCGGGTAGCTTTACACCACAACTTGGTCTAACCTCGGGTTCAAGGTACAACATAACCAACTTCTCACATTGGGTCCTATTGTTTGTAGCAACTAGTTAAGCCGGTCGGTTCCGGGTAGTTTTACGCTACAAACTCAACCCAACCTCGAGTTGGTCACACTTATATTTTCTAAGTGTCATGTCCATTATGTTTCCAAAACATATTACAAGTTTTCAAGCATTTGGGTAGACCTAACTTAATAGGTAAATTCCCAATGGGTAGACCTAACTTAATAGGTAAATTCCCAATCTTATGTTTTTATGTCTTTTAAGTTTACCCCACCCAAAAATGCAATCCCATCGCTTACATATCGCAATAGCGCATAAAGGATAGAAAGAGGGAACTTGGCATAATCATGACATATAGGTGTTGAAGCCACAAGTTTAACATGGTGGCATATGAAATGTACATATGTTCATATACTTGCATATTACATTTTTTAGGCCTCAAAAGCATGCATAAAACCAAACTTAGCATATTGGTGATACATGGTGATAAATGACATGTAGAAATGGCCATAAGTTCGCATTTAGCCTCACATGCAAGTTATCATAAGAGATATGATAACTTACATGTTGCCAAAATGCAACCTCTAGCATAAAGCTTGAAGCTTTATGTTCATATACTCAAGGTAAGCTTGCATAACATGATAACATGAACAAAATGATCAACCCAAACTTGCATAACATAACTTGCATATCATATGACAAACTTGCATATCAAACTTGCATAACATAACATGATAAACTTGCATATCATAACATGGCAAACTTGCATAACATAACATGATAAACTTGCATATCATAACATGGCAAACTTGCATAGCATAACATGGCAAACTTGCATATCATAATGATCAAACACAACTTGCATCATTCATTAACTTTAGAGTTTAAATATGAAAGTAGAAAAGGGCTTACAATGCTTAGGAAGACACAAAAATATATATAGATTGAGACAAAGCCCTTATGCAATCAAATAAACCCAAAATGCAAGCTCCAATAGAAAAACCCTTGAGCAAAAATGATCAAAACTCTTGCTTTATGATGTAAATATGGAAACTTGACTTGAATGCAAGCTAATGACACTCATACAAGCTTGAAAACACTTGTATGCATGGAAAATCTCTCATAGAAATAACTTAAGAATTTTATGAAGAGAGTGGAGGCCATGAGAGGAATGATTTTGCCATAGTTTAGTTACTTGAATGAATAATGATGATTTAGGGTTAGGTTAGGGGCTTATTTATAGAGATTAGGATTAGTTTTAGCCTTAGGATTAAACCCTAGTTCCAATCTCAGCCCTCAAAACCGAATCTGGCCCCCAAACTCAACACAACTCCCAAAATGGTGCACCAGGCAAAACTGCCCGGCTGAGCCAAGTCGACACCCAAGTCGACAGGGCTGTCGACTTGGGCCTAACCATGTCGACAGGGCTGTCGACGTGGGTGGTCTGGCGGGAAATTTCCCGCCTGCGCCCAACTGCCCTAATTTCCAAATTCAAACTTGAATTTGAAATCTGTTTTTACTTTGAATTTTTCTGAAAACTTCGTTGGGCCTTAATCGGGTCATACAGGCTCCGATTTTCGAAAACTCGGACTCTATTTCGCGTATTTTTCCGAGAAGAACGCAATGGCATAGCCCGTTTCCCTTGATTCATATTTTTGAATTAAATTCTGCCTCGATTTACGTTATAATAGGTTATTGAAAATACGGGTTGTTACAATGCCCTTACTTGAGAGGTCTTATATTTCTGACCCAATGTTCATTTGTTATCCAACTAATTAATTCATGCATTGGAGACTCTCGTCTGCAATTAGGCTGATTAATTCTAGCATAAGCGATTTCACTAGGTGCCCTTTTAGAGCTCTTTGGTTAAAGCCCAACAATTGTCGCATTCTGAATGAATCAAGGCGCTAGCCAAATTAATTGGATGCCTCCGAAGAGGTCATTCAAGCCTGCTAGTTTTCGAGTTTGGGATAGTTAGACACTAACGAACTAATCGGACACCTCCGAAGAGGTCATTTAACCCGTTGATAGACGAGTCTGGGATAACCAAACACTAACGAACTAATCAGACGCCTCCAAAGAGGTCATTTAAAGCCCAATATTTGTCGTAATTGGGTCAAGTACTTCCAAGCACTAACGATCAGCTGGGTTCCCCCAGAGAGGACTTTGGTTTATCCTAATGTTTGTCGTAATCGGGTCAGGTAGTTCCTGACACTAACGATCTTATTGGGTGCCCCTAGAGAGGTCTTTGTTTTTTTATGAATCCAACCATGCGACTCACAAACCTGGTAATCCTGGTCCTTCAGAGTGCAGATTGTGCCCCCTTATGGCTCTATTATTGCGTAGTTCCATGGGGCGGTCGCCAGTTCCCTTATCGGACGCTTGATTTAACAAGCTATCCTAGCAATAGAACTAGGATCCCGGATCTCTCTTTTTGGGAGATGCCACTTTGGTGAAATTTGCAAATTTTGTCTTTAATTTGGTCATTGCATGCACCCTTTCACCATTTTGACTCCTGATGCCCTCTTTTTCCAAGGCGGTGCTTTACACCTTCGTGTTTATTGCGAAGGATGCTTATGGCACTCGTTACTAGTGCTGTCCCCATCGGGATGTTCTATAAAGGTCACCAGGTCTTATTAGGTTGTAGGTGAATGAGGGACCTGCAATCGAAATCGACTTTTAACAACTTTTGAATAATTAAACAAGAGTTTGCAAGTGTACGATTCAAGCAACCAAATCATCTTTTCATTCATATGTTCAAAGTTCAATTACAATGCTTGCAAAGTATTTACAACATTTTTACTGGAAATATGAATGAAACATCAAGTAAAATAATGACGTAGGTGATTGTTGTTCCAAGCTCCATGGATTTGAATTCCATCCATCGTCTTCTATTTGAAGGTGTCGTTCAGGAACTTTTGGATTATAACGTAAGGTCCTTCCTAATTAGGCCCAAAAATTCCGGTTCCGGTCGTCACTCTCTTTAACACAAGATCTACAATTTAGAAGTTCATTTGCTTGACTTTGGAGTTGAAATGCCTGGTAATGCTTCTTTGATGAGCAGCAACTCTGAGCTCTGCTTCATTTCTCCTTTCTTCGAGTTGGTCAAGCGCTTCAAGCTGCAACTTTCCATTCTCAACTTGGTTGAAGTGAATCCTGCGACGAGCGGGAACTTCCAGCTCTACCGGGATTATAGCTTCAGATCCAAATGCTAGAGAGAACGGAGTCTGCCCAGTCGCAGATTTGTGAGTCATGCAATACTCCCATAGTGCAAGTGGAAGCTCATCTACCCAACAACCTTTGGCTTTTTCAAGATGCTTTTTGATGGTTAACTTTATGATCTTATTCGCTGCTTTGATTTGCCCATTGACCTGCGGATAAGCCACTACTGCAAAACTCTTTTGAATCTTGTATTTAGCTTAGAAGCTTTTTAATTCATTTCTTTCAAACTATGTTCCGTTGTTTGTGATTATCTTTTGTGGCACACCAAACCTGCAAATGATGTTCTTCAACATGAAATTTATCACTTTCTTTAAGGTGATGGTGGCTAGTGACTATGCTTTAGCCCAATTGGTGAATTAATCGACAACTACAATGGCATATCTAAAGCTGGACTTTGCCATTGGTAGTACTCCAATCAGATCAATGACCCATACAGCAAACGACCATGGGCTGACCATTTGAGTCAATTCCGTGGATGGTGCTCTCGGAATCTTTATAAATCTCTGGCATCTATCACACTTCTCGGTATATGTTGTATAATCCAGGTTCACATCGTGCTAGAAATAACCGCATTACAGAACTTTCCTAACCAATATCTGTCCACCTGTGTGACCTCCACTTTCACCTTCGTGTAATTCCGCCAAAATTGCCTTAGATTCCTCTTTGGTGACACATCGAAGCAGAGACATAGAGAAAGCTCGCCTATACAGTCTACCATCCTAGATACGATACATTGGAGCTTTTCACAATATATTCCTTTGTTTTTCGATTCTTCTGGGTGTGTTCCATTAGGAAGATACTCCTTGATCGGGGTTATCCATGAGTCCGGTTTTTCGGTAGTTTCCATAATCCAATCAACATCCACATCTTTAATACTAGGATTTGAGAGGACTTCAACTGGCACTAATCCAGTGCATCTCCTGAACTTGCATGTTTAGAAAGTGAATCTGATTTCATATGCTCTTCCCTAGGGATATGGCATATTGTGTAGTCAACGTTATTCTGAAGTTTCCAAGTTTTAGATAGATAAGCTGGAAGATCCCCCTTGGCTAGGAACTCTCTTCGAACTTGACATACCACTAGCTGTGAGTCGCTGAAGATCTGTAAAGTTTTCAAATTCAATTACTTTTCTATCTTTAGCCCTACGATCAATGCTTCATACTCGGCTTCCTTGTTGGTTAATGGAACTCTATCCTCAAAGCATAACACACAGAGCATCTTTCAAGAGTTTCTAGGACTACTCCTGCCCTTGAGCAATAGACATTCACGGATCCATCAATGAACAACTTCCATCGAACAACTATCTCAATGGGTTCCTCTTTCGCTTCCCCTCTATCTATAAATTCAGCAATAAAATCCTCTAAAGTCTATACATTGATAGCTCTTCAAGGATAGTAAGTGACATCATATTAACTGAGTTCAATATTCCACATCAACAGTCTTCCCGAAGTTTTTGGACGAAACAAAACTTTCTTTAGAGGTTGATCTGTAAGAACTTTGACAGAGTGGGCTTGGAAATATGATAGCCTAAGGTTTTTCGAGGCGACGAGCAAACAGTATGCAAGCTTCTCCAACTTGGGATAATTCAGCTCTTCCTCGGCAAGTCTTTTACTGATATAGTATACCGGTCATTGAACTTTTGCATCTTCTCAAACCAATGCTGCACTTAAGGCATGAGACGAAACTGCCAAATATAGAAATAAATCTTCTCCATCCTTGGGATTTGACAACATTGGAGGTGACTCCATGTGCTTGATTAGCACCTCGAAAGCCACTTGACATTCGGGAGTCCATTGGAAGTCCTTCTTCACTTTCTTCAAAGCATCAAAAAGCAGAATGCACTGATCTGTTGCCTTTGAAATAAATCGACTCAGTGCAGCTACTTTCCCATTCAAGATTTGAAGTTCTTTCTTCATTCTACGAGCATGCATCTCTTACAAAGCTGAGACTTGAGCGGGATTGGCTTCGATGCCTCTGGCATTGACTATAAACCCAAGGAATTTTCCTAATGTGACTCCAAACGAGCATTTAAGCGAATTCAATTTCATCCCGTATTTCCTGAGAACATGAAACATTTCAGCCAAATTTTCTAAGTGATCGACAACCTTTCTCGACTTCACTAGCATATCATCGATCCATGGTTTTACCAACTTATGATTTGAACATTGCATCCACAAGGTGCTTGTAAGTCGCTCCTACATTCTTCAATCCAAAGGATATAAGCTTGTAACAGTATAGTCCCACATCTATCACAAAGCTTATGATCTCTTAGTATATTTTGTGCATCATTATTTGATTACACATTGAATACGTATCCATGAAAGAAAGCAATTCATGTCATGCCATTTCATCGACTAGCTGATCGATTTTAGGTAGCAGAAAACTATCCTTGGGGCATGCTTTGTTGAGGTCTGAATAATCGATACACACTCTTCACTTGCCATTGGATTCCTTTACAAGCATTGGATTAGAGACCCATCGATGAAGTCATTCTCCATTAGCCTATCCACTTCCTCTTTAAGATCTCTGGATCTTTCAGGTCCCTGAATCCATCTTGTCTGCTTCACCAGAGAAACGCTTGGATCTATATTTAGCGTATGAACTGCTACATTAGAAGACATACCACACATGTCAGAATGATTCCAAGCGAATACATCCAGATTAGCCTTCAAAAAAGCAGTCAACACTTTCTGTAGTTTCAGGCCCAGCTGAAAGCGTATCTTTAACACTCGGTCCGGATCTTTATCAAAAACTGGAGCTGAAATTGTGACCTCAGCTGGCGCCGCTCGCCCCTCCTCTGCACTGGCCTTTCGCGGATCCATCCCCTTCTGGGACTCACTATACTCTCAGGAACAGAGGTCGTTCCTAATCACTATAAGACATTTTCACGAATGCGGAGGGGAACCTCCACACTCTTTCTTTTGTTCTTTTTATTCGCTTCTTTCAGCTCATTGATATAGAATTCTCTGGAAATCTTCTGGTCATCATCAAGCACTAGGGGCAAGCACAATTCTGAAAGCTGCCAAGGCTGGTCTTCCCAGAAAAGTGTTGTACAGAGACAATTCATCTACAAGAACAAAGGATTACATTAGAGCAGCTTTCCTTTCTCCATCTCCAAATTCCACAAGCAAATTGACAACCCTAATGAGCTGCTTTGGTTCCCTTGTAAACCTTTGGATTTTCTTCTAGCACGCTTGGCATCTGACATAGAAATCTTCATTTTATCGAAAGTGTTTTTGAACAGCACATTTACTTAGGCACCACAATCGACTAGTACCCTTTCCACAGTGGTCTGGGTTATCTCAACCGTTACTACCATAGGACCTTAAGTTGGAGTGACTACTCCTTCCTCGTCTTTCCCATTGAACATGACATCTCCAAAGGAAGTCTTTTATTGGTTTACAGACATGGTATGGTTCAGAATTAAACACTTTTCTTCCTTTGAAACATTCTTGAGTGCATTGGCATATATTTCGATGTCTCCCCAACTTCCCCCAGCTGGATAAGGAACCCTAGATATAGTGTTAATCACGGGCCTCTGACTAACTTGTGCCAGGTCCTTGTCTCTCGATCCAGATGCATTCTGCCCATGGGAGGTTTAAGGAGTTGTAACGATCCGGGTTTTCGCGACCTTGGTTATTGACACCAAATACGATGTCGACTAATCAAGCATCGGAAATACCGGATAGTCCATGAAAGAAATTAGGGGGTGAGAATAGATGATATAGAAACTTAGAATAGAAGAAGAAGAACATACAACATCATAGTAAACATGAATCTCACAGCGGAATGAATAAACATATTTCATAACATAACTTTGAAATAAAACAGTATCGGTATACAATACCATTATTAGAGTATAACACTTACAACACAGCGGAAATAACAATAGCTATATAATCCTGAAGCCTCCTGTTCCAGCTCTTCAAGTATCTGTAAATCCCGACTACTTGACTGCCGTAAAAAATTAGGCACCCAAGAGTTTAGGGAATAAAAAATAAAATAAACTCCGGGTCAGTCATGTGACTGGTGTGAGTAAACTCAAATCATTTGATTTAACTTTCAAAATCCTTTCGAAACAAAGGATAATCATAAGACCGATCCACACATAAACCCGGATGGCTTTTACCTTATGATAACCCAAAATATTTCTAAAGCGATACTTGTCTGATATTATAATAATGTCTGGATCAAGTAAATAGAAATCTAGCAGAAACGCTTGCATCTAACGTTCTACATATATAATATACAATCAAAACCATGGGCTATTATTTGGGGAATGGATTCCAACTATGACAAGGTATGGATCCACCTTCCGATCAGTGTACTCTAGAAGCGATACACTGGAGTTCAACAAGAACATCTTGCAACTCGGCCACACATGACCGACCACTCATTTCGCTTGAGTGTATCGAATATATTGTCACCTTACATTTTGTAAACCAACATAACCATTCCCGGGAGATACAGAATTGAAAGAAGTAACAAGTATGAATATTCTCTAGATGGTGACAATATACCCTACTTGGGTGCGGCCCACTTAGCCATGCTGCCTGCCCGATTACTGTCATTTCCCATGGGATGAGGCTAGAGGTCATAACGTATCTTTCAACAAATTATTCATTCATTTACTTTGAATGCCACATTGTCATGCTCGTCAAATCAAAAATTGATTTCCCCAAAAATACCATGGGTATAAGCTAAGAGAAACGAATTCCTCCGCCACCAACGTAAATACGTTTGAAATGATCAACTCACGTGATCCACCAGATATACTTTGTCAAACATTCTTCCATTCAGGTTGTCATGGGACTGGACAAACCGAAGGCACTATTCTGTAAACATGATAGCCCTTGCATAACTCTTTCATCAATTTGTCTTCGATCTATTTGATTCGAAATACTGATGCCCATACGAAGTGGTTCTCGGATAATAACCCAATCGGTCTCTCCGTATTGACGACGGAAAAATGGTCAAAACTTTGATAGTCTGTGATTTAACTATCAAACAAAAACACATGTGCAAACAATGATATTATTTCTAGATGGAAATTATATCGATCAATCATCATTTAACATTTATCTCTTTAGTTAATTAATTTACTTATCTCCTGTTTCCATATATTCTAAATTTTTATTTTCTATTATCAGAAAACATTTCTGATTCTTATTTGAAAAACATTTCCAAAACTCCTTCACTGGATTTAAACTGATGTTTAAATCAAACATTGTCGTGCCAACTCAAACAATTTCACTCATTAACTAAATTCCATTAACCATTTTTTCTATCAAACCTTAGCCATTCCTTAGTTAAGAAGGAAGTCATTCAAGTTGGGGTATAATTACCTCTCAGACCTCAACTGAACAACGTTTTAACTTCAGAATAGACAAAGTTAATCTTTTATAACCTTTAACAACTTCCTTGCGAACCTCACGGATTCTATTTACGAGTCCACTTCTTTTATAAAAACATTGGTTAGAACGATAACGTTATAATTCCTACTTTCGAAATATCTAACTTCAAATATAACTTTTATTCTTTAATTTGAATAAATAAGTAAACACCTAATTTATAAATAAATAAATCTTGATTTAAACACCGGAAAGTATAATTACTTTCCCGAATTCGATATAATCGAATTCAACGACTAACTCTCATCGAATAACTAATATTCGATTAACTCTTCTCTTCGAATAACTTATATTCGGTTTAACTCCTTTTTAATAAACTATATTTGATAACCCCTTTAGGATAACTAATATTCGATTGGCTCATTTCGAATAACACTATTCGATAAATTCTTATCTTCGACTAATCAATACTCGACGAACTCTAACTCGATTAACTAACACTCGACTAACTCTAACTCGATTAACTCTAATTCGATTAACTCATTTCGATTAACTTCTTTTGAATAACTCCTTCATTCTATTCGAATAAACTATATTCGATTAACTCCTTTAATTCTATTCGAATAAACTATGTCTGTTTTCAACTTTATTTCGAATAGCTAATATTCGATTTGACTCCATTCACTTGACTCTAGATCGCAGCGATCACAATGGTTACACCTGATTCCCTCAGGAAACATCCGACCGTCGTAGGCTATCTATAGCCTGGCGAATTTCGCTAGCAGTCGTACGAAATGGCAACTCCTCCTGAATAACTATGTTTGACTAACTCTATCTCAAATAACTATATTCGATCAACTCTAATTGAATAACTAATATTCAATTAAATCTTAATTCGATTAACTATGTTCAATTAACTCTATCAGGTTAACTCTTTATTCGAATAGCTAATATTCGATTTACTCTAATTGAATAACTAATATTCGATTTACTCTACTTATTAACTCTAACTGGTTAACTCTATCCAATTTACTCTTCGTCAATATTCATTTTCAAATATCGATGTTGAAATCGATTCTTACTTCTCCATATAAGTCCTGACTTATATATTCTATTTATCTAATGATAAATATTTTATTTTATTTATAAAATATTATTTATAAATTAATCTTCTCAATATATCGGTTAGAATAGATTCTATTTAAACTCTTTGCTTTAAATCCATATCATGTTATACCCGTGTGCGAAGCACGGGTCTAAACTTTCCTGATGTAAAATTCTATTCATTTGCCAAATATTTCCTTATATGACATTCTTTTTCATTTCCAAATAAATCCCTTTTATAACTCTATTTATTTTCTAAATAAACATTTCCTTTTTATAACTCTATTTATTTTCTAAATAAACATTTCCTTTTTACAACTCTATTTATTTTTATAATAAACATTTCCTTTTATATTCTATTTGTAAACGTTTTGCAAATATTTCTCTTTCTGTTTTATTGGTAATTTATTTACAAATATTTCTATTTCTATTTTATTTAACAAATAAATATTTCCCCTTTTTATTTGTTTAACAAATATTTTCCTTTTCTATTTGTTTCACAAATATTTTCCTTTTCTATTCTATTTATTTGACAAACACATATTTTCCTTTAAAACTCCTTCGATTTTATAATTATTTTCTTTTTACAAAATCCTTTTCCTTTTATATATAAAATCCATTGATTTTATATAAATAATTTATTTTCAAAATACACTTTGAAAATCCCCTTTACAATATCCCAGTATTTCTTACGATATTTAAAATACCAATTCACAATGATCGATATCATTCAAACACACATAATCAACAACAGACTATATATCACATCATATATCACCATATATGAAAAATAGTCAAATAAATGTTGAGGAATCCAGTTGGATTCCTCCGACCTGTTTCCCTGCATCCACAGATGTTAAACAATATAATTAACATCAATTTCATTTCAATATGAAGTATTCTGATCAGCAGAGTCAATATATATTTAACGATTTATAAATATATATATATATATATATATAATTTCAACCAACTGACTAGCAGTTCATCCAAACATTCAATACACAGCAATCAACCAATATTTATCAGTTCTAAAAATACGTTATGAAAATATAAACTGTTCAGAGTTGGGGAGTTTTACTCACATTGGACAGTCATCGTTAAATAACGAAAATTGTCGATTGATTCTGACAGAACATTTAATTTTTCCATAATTTGTACCGAGCTCTAATTCACTCCAACTCGGTTCCAATGTGTAGCTTTCGTCGGTACGATCCCAACGGATCGGGTTTCACTGAATTCTGACAACGTATGACAATGTTATACTTTATGCAAGTTTGGTTGAATTTAAAATAAAACAAAACTAATTTAATTTGGAATTTTGGGCCTTAACCTTTCTCCAACTTTGGCCCACTACTCTTCCTTCTTCAGCAGACCTGTTACAAAAACAAGGTCCTTCTTTCCCAATGTGTTTTTCTCATTTCCAGAAAACCAACCACCATACTTCGTATGGTTCGAAGCCACCACCTTCACTTCTGTATTCACACATCCA
Source organism: Allium sativum (assembly GCA_030737875.1). Classification (NCBI taxonomy): domain Eukaryota; kingdom Viridiplantae; phylum Streptophyta; class Magnoliopsida; order Asparagales; family Amaryllidaceae; genus Allium; species Allium sativum. The sequence continues at coordinate 915,112,595 of CM060913.1, forward strand.
CCTTATACCCCAACGCCTCTTCCAGTAAGTCCCACTTCGATACATACCATGCCTTTTTCACCGAACATAACTCCTCACAAATAACGAAACTTTAACCACCTCATTATTCTTCCTCATGCCACAATTCAATCTCCAATCACTCCTGTTAAACCCTTCTTCTCTCTTCATTGTCGAACCGCAGCACCAGGTTAACAACACAAGACCGCACTCTTTCTCTCCCACAATAAAATATGTCGTGACCTCCTGTTAAACACGCACAGTAATTTCATTTCTCCCTTTTCAAACAATCACCACTCCCTCTCCTATAAATGATTTTTAAAACAAACATTACCTTTAAACTATCCTTAAATTTCTCTTTCTCCTCATGTCAGTATGATCGAACTCAAAGTCTCCCCCTCGCCACCTCAACTTCCGGTAACAACCACCCCTTTGCCAGACTTCGATTCGGCCAGCACTTCAGTACAGTGCCAAAACCCGACTTCATGTATCCAGATCCACCATTTTCGTACCACTCCGCTCCATGACGAGTTGCTCCAGTAGTTCACCGCAAGCTCCAGAAAATTGATCGAGTGATATGAGATGAATATAATGGCGAAGCTCAAGTCAGGATGGTCTCAACAAATCCGAAAATACAGAATTTCATAGAGTAAATTAGTTTATAGGATTTTGTATTTATATACTTTTAGTTGGATGAGTGTGGATCTTTTGAAGGCCACGCTTTCCTTTTGTTTTTTATTTAGAGGATGCCATGCTTTCACTTGTTTGTGGCTGAGAGAAATTTAGTGCGTGCTTCCTTTTTGACCGGAAAAATAAACCCCTTTCTCTTAGCTAAGAAATAGTGTATCCCATTACGTAGTATTTCATTTCCATACGAGTCGTTATGGACAGATATAAAAATACCGTTGTGATGGACAACGCCCCAAGATTATATAAATATAAAATACCGGTAGATTAACTCATATTTTGAAACCCCAAAATCGCTTATTAAGGGTGCAAAGTATTCCAAATAAAAAGTTGCTTATTTAATTAATTAAAATTTAGAGTAAAATTCTAAAAATTAAATTATACCTACGTCTCAAAGACCCTGTCTAAATCTGAAGCCAATATTTAATTATAATTAAATATATCGTTATGGTTGATAAACGATTCCATTGCGACTATTCGAAAATTTGATTTGGACACAACTCACAATCTACACGATGAAATCCTGATTTTTCTCTTCCATAAGAAAAATATACTTCACCAGCTCTGAACGTTTCTTGTTTCACAGAAATCCGATTTAAAAACGGACCCTGTATATTCAGTTGAAGTTCAAATCGCCAAATAGCGAACTGCAGCCCATTTCGAGCTCGATTATAATTATATTATAATTATACGTTCAACTGTCGTTCAAATAATATATTCGTTATTCTAATTCAAATTCTAAGCTGAATTAAATATTTTAAATAATCCAATTCACACCATATTGTTAATTCCACTGTTTTTGATTATTTCTAAATTAAATATATTATTCTATTATTTATATTAATTAAATAATCCATATAATTTAATTAAACAACCTTTATATTACCAAACCAATATTTTAAATAATTAAATAAATTAATTATTACATTTGAAAAATATGGGACATTACATTCTCCCCCCTTAAAATAATTTCGTCCTCGAAATTGCTAAGGTAGAAAACAAACTCTATTTACTGGGTTAAAATTATTTGTTTACTTCTTAATTTCAGTTTCAACTGAACCAATTTAATTTCAATGAAATATTTATTTATTCCTACTAACGAAAATTTTCAAAAATCCTGAAAATTTTCTAACACCTTAACTTTTCAAAAAATTTCGCCAGCACCTCCTTTGTATGGCTCAATCGGTACAACTACAACTCGCCTCTCTAGGCCTTCTTCAACCTAAAAGAAAATCAAACAGCCAAGCGGCTTGCCAATTCGGCTCATCAAAATCTCAAAACCATATATAATATAAATTGGTACCTTTTTGTCGTGCATATCAATATATCCTTTGCATCTGTTACAAATTCTGCATATACCAGTATCATTCCAATCAAACTGCAATCAGTTCATCCTCAACACAATCATTTATTTAAACCAAAGTCAAATTCCATTCAAACTCCAATCTCAAATTCCAAACTCTTAGCTTATCAAGTCAATTCCATTCCAACTTACTCTTTAACCAAATCCAGTTTTATTTAACTTAGTTCAAGTTAAATTCTAATTTACTTATTTATCTTTACCATCTCGATTTATTTTTAACTTAATAAATTAAATTTAAAATTCAAGATTTAAATCCATGGTTTTCTTATTCCAAATCAATTTGAAATCATAATAACAATTCAAAACCTTTGAATTTCTGTATAACTTGTTTTCGCAAAACAATTTAAAAACAAAATCTTTGGTAGTAGTCTGTCACTTAGCAACTCAAAAATGAACACTGATGATGCAACTGTCATAATCAGAATTTATTTTCCAGTGATCGAAGTGAGTTCAATACTATATCACTTTTCAAAACCATTTCTAAACATTTGCATTTTGAAATCAATTCAAAATACCATTTTCAATGCTTGTAAAACAATTTAAAATCTCCCAGGATTTTAAAATTCACATATACTTAATCCAAATCCATTTACAAACACTTTTTCACATTTCCAGAGTTTAAATTCCAAATCTGATTTAAATTTCAGATTTAATCCATTTCGTAACAATTGTACGAGTTTTGATTGGTTATTTACATAACCGTTTCAATTATAATCAACCAACACATTCCATATACTATATTTCCAAAATATATATTCTTTATATCAAAACATATTTGGGTAAAAATTATTTTGTTTACCCTCTTTTCAAAACATACTGTGTTGGTTCATCGTATTCGAGTGTTTATAAACCCCTACCGATACAGTGGATCAAACTGATCGACCAGAACCCATACACAACTCAGCCAACAAATCTCCACAATATCAAACAATTTTATATTGAATAACAAATAAGTTCACTTGTATATATACACTCAACTCAATCTAGGGCATTACTAACCCCATCTCTACTGAGTCACGCCACAGAGCCAAGGTAATTACTTCACCTTAAGCTCTGATACCACTGTAACGACCCGGGTTTTCGCAACCTTGGTTATCGACACCAAACACGATGTCGACTAATCAAGCATCGGAAATACCAGATAGTCCATGAAAGAAATTAGAGGGTGAGAATAGATAAGATAGAAACTTAGAATAGAAGAAGAAGAAGAACATACAACATTAGAGTAAACACGAATCTCACAGCAGAACGAATAAATATATTTCATAACATAACTTTGAAATAAAACAGTATCGATATACAGTACCATTATTAGAGTATAACACTTACAACACAGCGGAAATAACAATAGCTATATATTCTGAAGCCTCCTGCTCCAGCTCTTCAAGTATCTGTAAATCCCAACTACTTGACTGCAGTACAAAATTGGGCACCCAAGAGTTTAGGGAAAACAAAACAAAATAAACTCCGGGTCAGTCATGTGACTGGTGTGAGTAAACTCAAATCATTTGATTTAACTTTCAAAATTCTTTTGAAACAAAGTATATTCATTAGACCAATCCATACATAAACAGTGATGGCTTTTACCTTATGATAACCCAAAATATTTCTAAAACGATACTTGTCTAATATTATAATAATGTCTAGATCAAGTAAATAGAAATCTTGCAGAAAAGCTTGCATCTTACGTTATATATATATAATATACAATCAAAACCGCGGGCACTTATTTGGGGAATGGATTCCAACTATGACAAGGTATGGATCCACCTTCCGATCAGTGTACTCTAGAAGAGTTACATAGAGTTCAACAAGAACATCTTGCAACTCGGCCACACATGACCGACCACTCATTTCGCTTGAGTGTATCAAATATATTGTCACCTTACAGTTGGTGAACCAACATAACCATTCCCGGGAGATACAAAATTGAAAGAAGTAACAAATATGAATATTCTCTAGATGGTGACAATATTCCCTACTTGGGTGCGGCCCACTTAGCCATGCTGCCTGCCCGATTTCTGTCATTTCTCGGTTGATGAGGCTGGAGGTCATAACGTATCTTTCAACAAATTACTCATTCATTTACTTTGAATGCCACATCGTCATACCCATCAAATCACAAATTGATTTCCCTAAAAATACCATGGATATAAGCTAAGAGAAACGAATTCCTCCGCCACCAACGTAAATACGTTTGAAACGATCAACTCAAGTGATCCACCAGATATACTTTGTCAAACATTCTTCCATACAGGTTGTCCTGGGAATGGAAAAACCGAAGGCACTATCCTGTAAACATGATAGCCCTTGCATAACTCCGTCTTCAATTAGTCTTCGATCTATTTGATTTGAAATGCTGATGCCCATACGGAGTGGTTCTCGGATAATAACCCAACCGGTCTCTCTGTATTGACGACAGAAAAATGGTCAAAACTTTGATAGTCTGTGATTTAACTATAAAAAAAAACACGTGTGCAAACAACGATATTATTTCCAGATGGAAATTATATCGATCAATCATCATTTAACATTTATCTCTTTAGTTCATTAATTTGCTTATCTCATGTTTCCATATATTCTAAATTCTTATTTTCTATTATCAGAAAACATTTCCGATTCTTATTTGGAAAACATTTCCAAAACTCCTTCACTGGATTTAAACCGATGTTTAAATCAAACATCGCCATGCCAACTCAAACCATTTCGCTCATTAACTAAATTCACTTAACCATCCTTTACTATCAAACCTTAGCCATTCCTTAGTTAAGAAGGAAGTCAATCAAGTTAGGGTATAATTACCTATCAGACCTTAACTGAATAACGTTTTAACTTCGGAATAGACAAAGTTTATCTTTTTAAACCTTTAACAACTTCCTTATGATCCTCACGAATTCAATTTACGAATCCACTTCTTTTATAAAAACATTGGTTAGAACGATAACGTTATAATCCCTACTTTCGAAATATCTAACTTCAAATATAACTTTTATTCTTTAATTTGAATAAATAAATAAACACCTAATTTATAAATAAATAAATCTTGATTTAAACACTGGAAAGTATAAGTACTTTCCCGAATTCGATATAATCGAATTCGACGATTAACTCTCTTCGAATAACTAATATTCGATTAACTCTTCTCTTCGAATAACTTATATTCGGTTTAACTCCTTTTTAATAAACTGTATTTGATAAGCCCTTTCGAATAACTAATATTCGATTAGCTCATTTCGAATAACACTATTCGATAAATTCTTATCTTCGATTAGTCAATACTCGACGAACTCTAACTCAATTAACTAACACTAGACTAACTCTAGTTCGATTAACTCTAATTCGATTAACTCATTTTGATTTACTTCTTTTGAATAACTCCTTCATTCTATTCGAATAAACTATATTCGATTAACTCCTTTAATTCTATTCGAATAAACTATGTCTGTTTTAACTTTATTTCGAATAGCTAATTCTATTTAACTCCATTTGCTTGACTCTAGATCGCAGCAATCACAATGGTTACGCCTGATTGCCTCAGGAAACATCCGACCGCCATAGGCTATCTGCAGCCCTGCGAATTTCGCTAGCAGTCGTACGAAATGGCAACTCCTCGTGAATAACTATGTTTGACTTACTCTATCTCAAATAACTATATTCGATTAACTCTAATTGAATAACTAATATTCAATTAAATCCTAATTCGATTAACTATGTTCAATTAACTCTATCTTGTTAACTCTTTATTCGAATAACTAATATTCGATTAACTCTAATTGAATAAATAATATTCAATTAACTCTACTGATTAACTTTAACTAGTTAACTCTATCTGGTTAACTCTATCCAATTTACTCTTCGTCAATATTCAGTTTCAAATATCGATGTTGAAATCGATTCTTACTTCTCCATATAAGTCCTGACTTATATATTCTATTTATCCAATGATAAATATTTTATTTAATTTATAAAATATTATTTATAAATTAATCTTCTTAATCTATCGGTTAGAACAGATTCTATTTAAACTCTTTGCTTTAATTCCATATCATGTTATACCCATGTGCGAAGCATGGGTCTAAACTTTCCAGATGTAAAATTCTATTCATTTGCCAAATATTTCCTTATATGACATTCTTTTTCATTTCCCAATAAATCCCTTTTATAACCCTATTTATTTTCTAAATAAACATTTCCTTTTTATAACTCTATTTATTTTCAAAATAAACATTTCCTTTTATATTCTATTTGTAAATGTTTTACAAATATTTCTCTTTCTGTTTTATTTGTAAATGTTTTACAAATATTTCTCTTTCTATTTTATTTAACAAATAAATATTTCCCATTTTTATTTGTTTCACAAATATTTTCCTTTTCTATTCTATTTATTTGACAAATACATATTTTCCTTTATAACTCCTTTGATTTTATAATAATTTTCTTTTTACAAAATCCTTTTCCTTTTATATATAAAATCCATTGGTTTTATATAAATAATTTATTTTCAAAATACACTTTGAAAATCTCTTTTTCTATATCCCAGTATTTCTTATGGTATTTAAAATACCAATTTACAATGATCGATATCATTCAAACACACATAATCAACAACAGATTATATAGCACATCATATATCACCATATATGAAAAATAGTCAAATAAATGTTGAGGAATCCAGTTGGATTCCTCCGACCTGTTTCCCTGCATCCACAGATGTTAAACAATATAATTAACATCAATTTCATTTCAATATGAAGTATTCTGATCAACAGGGTCAATATATATTTAACGATTTATATATATATATATATTTATATGTATAATTTCAACCAACTGACTAGCAGTTCATCCAAACAGTCAACACACAGCAATCAACCAATATTTATCAGTTCTAAAAATACGTTATAAAAATATAAACTGTTCAGAGTTTTTGAGTTTTACTCACATTGGACGTTCATCGTTAAATAACGAAAATTGTCGGTTGATTCTTACAGACCACTTAATTTTTCCATAATTTGTACCGAGCCCTAATTCACTCCAACTCGGTTCCAATATGTAGCTCTCGTCGGTACGATCCCAATGGATCTGGTTTCACAGAATTCTGACAACGTACGACAATTATACTTTATACAAGTTTGGTTGAATTTAAAATAAAATAAAACTAATTTAATTTGGAATTTTGGGCCTTAACCTTTCTCCAACTTTGGCCCACTACTCTTCCTTCTTCAGCAGACCCGTTACAAAAACAAGGTCCTTCTTTCCCGATGTGTTTTCTTCATTTCCAGAAGAAAAAAAACCACCATACTTCGGATGGTTCGAAGGCACCACCTTCACTTCTATATTCACATATCCACCTTATACCCCAACGCCACTTCCAGTAAGTCCCACTTCGAACATACCATGACTTCTTCACCGAACATAACTCCTCACAAATAACACAACTTTAACCACCTCGTTCTCCTTCCTCATGCCATAATTCAATCTCCAACCACTCCTGTTAAACCCGTCTTCTCTCTTCATTGTCGAACCGCAGCACCAGGTTATCAACACAAGACCGCACTCTTTCTCTCCCACAATAAAATATGCCGTGACCTCCTGTTAAACACGCACAGTAATTGTATTTCTTCCTTTTCAAACAATCACCGCTCCCTCTCCTGTAAATGATTTTTAAAACAAACATTACCTTTAAACTCTCCTTAAATTTCTCTTTCTCCTCATGTCAGTATGATCGAACTCGAAGTCTCCCCCTCGCCACCTCAACTTCCGGTAACAACTACCCCTTTGCCAGATTTCGATTCGGCCAGCACTTCAATACAGTGCCAAAACCCGACCTCATGTATCCTGATCCCCCATTTTTGCACCACTCCGCTCCATGACGAGTTGCTCAAGTAGTTCACCGCAAGCTCCAGAAAATTGATCAAGTGATATGAGATGAATATAATGGTGAAGCTCAACTCTGGATGGTCTCAACAAATCCGAAAATACAGAATTTTATGGAATAAATTAGTTTACAGGATTTTGTATCTATATACTTTTAGTTCGATGAGTGTGGATCTTTTGAAGGCCACGATTTCCTTTTGTTTGTGATTTAGAGGATGCCACGCTTTCACTTGTTTGTGACTGAAAGAAATTTAGTGCGTGCTTCCTTTATGACCGGAAAAATAAACCCCTTTCTCTTAGCTAAGAAATAGCGTATCCCATTACGTAGTATTTCGTTTCCATACGAGTCGTTATGGACAGATATAAAAATACCTTTGTGATGGACAATGCCCCACGATTATATAAATATAAAAATAGCGGTAGATTAACTCATATTGTGAAACCCCAAAATCGTTGATTAAGGGTGCAAAATATTCCAAATAAAAAAGTTGCGTATTTAATTAATTAAAAATTGCAGTAAAATTCTAAAAATTAAATTATACCTACGTCTCAAAGACCCTGTCTAAATCTGAATCCAATATTTAATTATAATTAAATATATCGTTATGGTTGATAAACGATTCCATAGCGACTATTCAAAAATTTGATTTGGACACAACTCACAATCAACACGACGAAATCCTGATTTTTTCTTCCATCAGAAAAATATACTTCACCAGCTCCGAACGTTTCTTGTTTCACAGAAATCAGATTTAAAACGGACCCTGTATATTCAGTTGAAGTTCAAATCTCCAGCGAACTACAGCCCATTTCGAGCTCGATTATAATTATATTATAATTATACATTCAACTGTCGTTCAAATAATATATTCGTTATTCTAATTCAAATTCTAAGCTGAATTAAATATTTTAAATAATCCAATTCACACCATATTGTTAATTCCACTATTTTTGATTATTTCTGAATTAAATATATTATTCTATTATTTATATTAATTAAATAATCCATATAATTTAATTAAACAACCTTTATATTACCAAACCAATATTTTAAATAATTAAATTATTACATTGGATAAATATGGGACATTACAGGAGGATTGGCGGACTGCGGCTTTTTTATATATTGTTGCAACTGGTTCTTTCAAATTAGTTCCTCAATCAAGTTTTTGAGATGCCTGCACTCGTTCGTATTATGGCCTGGTTGATTGTAGAATCGGCGAAACCTTCTAGAGTTCGCCTAGTTGTCACCCCACTTCTACGGTTTTGGCTTTGGATAACCTTCAATATCCTTGGTACTAGCAAAAATGTTTCCCGGAGTATCTATTAGTGGGGTCAATTCATCGGCTTTAAAGAAGCGTAACTTCTTTCCATTTTGGTTATCCTTTCCGTCATTTCCTCACTTTCGACCTCCATTGCTCTTTTGACCATTCTGAATACCATTGTCTTTCTTCTCTAGTACCGAGCTACCATCAGCAACATCCATAGCAAAAGTAGGATCATCATCCACATTGACGCATTCTTCTGATATTGTATAGAAGCTTTCCAAGGTGTTAGCCTTCTTCATTTTAATCCACCTTCCGAACTCCAATTTTTTATCTACAGCTCTCTTCAATGCCATCAAAACCAGCTGAGTTTCGGGGTCCCCAACTTCTGCTATGGCAACATTAAATCATCCTGTAAGGAAGGCTTTGACCGACTCGCCCGGTCTTTGTTCCATGTCATTTAATGATATTACATCTTTAACCTCCATGGTCTGCATCCTAAACCGCTCCTTGAATTTCTTAGCTAAAGAAGAAAAGTTATCCACAGACCTTGGCGATAGCTTTGTGAACCGCATCGAAGCTAACCCCTCTAAGTATACTGGGAAGTACAAGCACTTAATTTCATCTGTAGCTTGTGCACCATCCATGTGTTGATCGTACTTACATAAGAATAGATTAGGATCATCAGTCCCATTATAAGCTTGAATCGTGGGCGAATTAAATTTCCTTGGGAATTTGGTCATTTTAATCCTTTCAGTGAGTGGAGTCTTCGCTGGAGCAAACTCCCACTCCTTCTCATCAACATTTCGCTCCACGCTTTCCTTCATAATCTACTGGAACATTTGTTCAAGTTGTTCCGTCTAGCTGTGCTGATCCACGGGGTGAATGTCGTCTCCTTCGCTGGATGTTCGCCTAAGAAAATGGTCGCGGCGAGGGATCCGGGGCCCTGTGCCTCCCTCATGGGAAGGTGCCCCTTTGGCGGAACTATTCACTTTTCGAGAAGTAGATCTTTTAGAATGTTTCCTAGAAGGTTGTTTAAATTCTTCACAACCAGCATTGTCCGGAACGTCGGTCTCTTGAACAGATTGATCACGATTTGTACTTGAAGAGGAAGAGTTAGCACCCTCTGCGCGGGTGACATTAGCATTAACTTTCGCCATGTTGGCTTTGGCGGCAAAAAGAGCCTCTAGTCTTGCCGGCATGACCTTATTTGAGATCTCCATCTGCTGAGTCAAACCAGCGACGAATGCATTCAGTTCATTTCTTGTTATGCCAATTCCTTCTACCGAGGAGTAGCCAACTTCATGAAAATTAGTTTGCGGTGTAATAGGATTATCTGTAACATTTCATGTCCTGAAGCTCATACAGACTTATTAACCGGCTTCTTTCATGGCATCATGCTAGACAAGTTTCTAAACTTCGAAGAGAATTCGTCAATTGGCCTGGATCTTAGATTTAGAGAATCTATCGTAGAAACAGGCTTCAAATTTCAACACACCCTCAAAGCACTCAACCTTGGAAAGTGTATGTGGCCCCACGGTAGGCGGCAAAATGTTGATGTCAAAAATGGACAACAACACCCAAGGTGTAATCCTACAGTTCACAAACAAGTAAGATCTAGAAAAGTGGTAGCCGCAAACATAATAAAGCAAGTAAAAACACAGGAATTTATAGTGGTTCGGCCAAGAATTAGCCTACATCCACTTTAAAAATAATTCTCATTATCATCATCGAAGTTACAAGGTATATAATATCCCTAACTTCACTCAATTTCTCTTTTTACAACAATCTTCTCTACTTCGTCTCTTTTTATTTTGGTTCATTTGAATTCACCAAGGAGATGATCAGACCTCTTGGATTGCAATGATTATTGGAGTAGATCTTCAACAACTTAAGCACTCAGATGATTTTAGCTTATTAATGGCGGTTGAGGTGTTGAATATAAGCTTGGAAGAGTATTAATGTAGGTTATAATGAGTTAGAGGAATTTAGAAATCAGTTTGGCAGCACTTCATGGAGAGAAAATTCGGTCCCCCTAATCGTGGAAGTGTGGGGGTATTTATAGAAGTGGAAGTGAGGTGGTGTAGTCCAGAAATAGTGTGTAAGGCTCTTAGGTCGTTCGACCAACTCAACACTTCAGGTCGTAACCAACATGTTACTCTTAGGTCATAACCGAGCTGACTGTCTTGGGCTCCAAGCAACGGTCTAGTGATCGATGACCTTCCCTTCAATCCTTTAGAACGATCTGACTTAGATCCTTAGGTGATTACACGACCTGAGGCTTAACTGACCTTTTCCCCTAACATGTGGAAAAGACCCGTTGTCCATACGACCTGATTGTGACGACCTGGTGTTGATGCAAGCAAGGCGACCTAAGGCTTAAAAAATCTGACCCCATGTGACATGAATGGCATGAACTGAGCTCGAGAATGTGAGAATGACCTAACACTGAGCCATATTTTTATGGGTTAACACTGGTAGTGATCATCTTACTCAAAGTATGGCGGCCGAAATCGTGGCTTGAAGTCGCGATGGTTCGTGAACACTCCTGACTACTGATGCAATCAGACCGTGTGGTGTATGGAGCGAAGTTCGACATCGTCGAGGCGCAACAGATGGAAAGTTCCAATTCAATTCCATTCAACATTGATGAGGGTGCTGCAGGCAATATCATTCAAGCTGGGGTTTCATGAACTCGATGGGAATGAAGTAGAGAAACAAGAGATAGGAAAGATAATAAAAACAGTTTAGCCGGTTAATTTATGTTAAAACGTGATTATGTTAAGTTAAAATATATAATTAATAGTTAACCATCTTAATTGAATCCTATTAATGTGAACTTTTGTAGGTGTCTTTCAACTGAACAATAGAGATAGTCGGGCTATGTTTTCCAAACCAAAAGTTGGGCCATATAAATTATAACCAAGAGTAATTAAGCTCAATCAATATGCAATTAGTTTAATATTAAAATTTATTAGGAAATAAATTATTTTAATTAATGATATATTTACTTAGATGTGGATTTTGATGCAGGCGGCTAATTCGGTACTGCTGAACAGATGTACAATGAGAAAGAAATCTTAATCTGCCCGTTAAAATATAAATAACGCAATTAAGTTTTTCTAATTAAAAGAATTTAATTATAATTAAATTATGTTAAATTTAAATATTAATAACATATTCATATATGATCAGAATTGGATGATTCAATAAATTTTTGACTCATCTCAACGAGCATAACATCATGGAATCGTTCTGGATAGAAACGGACGTAACAAAAATTTACAGTTAAATTAAATGACTGTTTAATTCAGTTATGACGGAACGACTTCAGCGATAAACCAAATCAATGTGAGTATAACTCACTCAGTTCATCCCACTTATATTTTATATAAGATGGGTTTAATATGTGTGTGCTACGGTTGTTATTGTTTGATGACTGCTAAATGATATTTATCTATATTGACTGAATAGATTAAATTAAATATTCAATTAATTTAATTAAAACCAAATCATTATTATAACGATTGGAACCAATTGAGGTAACTTACCTTATTGATCACGTTTATAGTAATATAACGTGTTAAATTAAATGGTTGATGTTAAATTGTTGTTATTGGATGATTATTGAATTTATATCAATATATTGAATTGAATGATATCGTTTTGAGGTAACCTATTTGGATGTAAGGAAAAAACAAGTTGGAGGAATCCAACTGGATTCCTCACCAGTAGTTGTTAATTTTTATATATTATAATATATGTTGAAAATACTGAAATTTGTGATAGGTTAGAGGAATCCAACAGGATTCCTCACTAATATTGATAACATTTATCAATATGATTGGATGCATGTTATTAATGTGAAAGTGTTAATATTTCATGGGTTTGGAACTATAGTAGACATTTGTCTCTTTAGTACCATTGAAATTTAAAAATTTTGGAATCAATATTAAATTGATTCTAAACATTTTCAAAGTAAAATTTACAGTTTTGAAATATGATTTTTGTTTTAAAATATAAACGTCGAAGTTTTTATTAACGTTCTATAATTATTCAATTTATAATAAATGGAAATTTTAATGGATTATTAAATTAATAATTAAGATGTTTCTATAATTGGTTATACCAATGAATTTAAGTGTAATTGTCGGGTTAAGGGACTTAAGTGGCCTAAATGCAAATTTACAAGATTTTATAATACCAAAATGGATTAAATAGGATTGTGAATATATGGGAATTTGTTATAGAATTGAAAAGCGATTTTATTGTAACTAATGAACGCTTTCCCCAAAACGTTGCTTATAAATATACAGAATATAATTTAAAGAAGGTTTGTGAACGAAATTAGCAAATAAATGGATTTGGAAATGAAATGTGAATATAGATTGTAAAGTTAATACGAGACCAATATTTAATGTTGGATTTAAAGCCTAGAATTTTAATGGTTTAGCAAAAGGATATTGACTAGACTTGGAAATTAATAACATTGGTTTATAAATGTTAAGAGAATTGTTTTGGGAAAATCAGATAAGAAATTATGGTATTAATTAGGAAATGAAAAATGGTTTGGTAAACAATATTATAAAAGAAGTTAAGGGAGTTCTGAGAAATAAACTTAAATGGCTAAGTTATTGATTTATGTAGACCGCACTATTGTTATAAGAAATGTTTTCCAAATGAAAATGATGTGGGTTTTAAAGAAATTGGAACTTTTGTTGTACGTTAGTTGAGTAGAGTAAGTTTCGAGGTGTCAATCTGTTGTTGGTTTCGGCCTTCGGGGTTGATTCTGAGAGATTTATTCACTTACCAATTTACGATGAGAAGTTGATGAAGTAGAAATGAAATGATAATTGATTATTCTTATATTAAATAAGAAAAAGGAAATGTTTTCCGAATATGATGAGAATTAATAGTTTAATATTTAATTAGCGATTGGTTAATTAAAGAGGCTAAATGATGCTAGTTGTTGAATCAATGAATTCATTTTTCTTTTATGGATGAATGGTTGTTTATTTGATAGTTAAATAACCGACTCACAAATCTGGCCTATACGATTGTGGGTACGGAAGGACCGGGATCGAATTTATATTCAAAAACCATTCGAAACCAGAAAGTACGTGAATTGGGAAGATGTTGATTAAAGATGGAGCAGTTGAAGACCGTAGATCTTCAAAATCGGAAGGGCTACATGATAAATTTCTCTAATGTTGCAACCAGATATGTTTTGATGGTAATTCGGTCACGATTCAAATCTATGGATTGTAAGGACTACTCGCTACTAATCTATAGGGTGATTCCTACGATGTGGTAGGAGGGTGTCTTCGGTTTGTCCAGTCCCAGGATAACTTATATGGACGAATGTCCAACGGAGTATGCCTAACAGATCATATGATTGATCGCTTCAAAACTATGTTTGATGGTGGAGAAATTTGTTTCTCTTAGCTTTATACCCATGGTTTTGGGGAAATCAATTTGTGATTTGACGAGTTTGACAATGTAACATTCAAAGTGGATGAAGACGTGCTATAGTCTAAAAGATAATAGAAACCTCAAGCCTCACAACAGGGAAATGACAAAAATCGGGTAGGCAGAATGGCTAATTGGGTCGCTCCCAATTAGGATGTACTCTCACCATCTCGAGAATATTAATTTTTGTTGTTCTTTTCGCTTCTGTATCTCCTTGGAACAGTTATGTCGCTAGCAACCATATGGTGATAATATATTTGGAACATTCAAGCGAAATGAATGGACAGTCATGTGTAGCCGAGTTTCAAGATGTTCTAGTTGAACTCCAGTGTATCCCCTGTAGAGTACACCGATCAAAAGGTGGTTCCATACCTTGTCATATTTGGAATCCAATCTCCAATAAGTGCCCGCGGTTTTGATTGTATACTGCGCGAGATGCAAGAATTCTGCTAGATTGTTATTTATTTGTATTAGACATTATTATAATATCAGAAAAGATTTGATTTCAAAATGTTTTGGGTTATCGTAAGGTAAAAACTGTAACAACCCGGAAAATCAGAACCAATTTAAAATTTTATTTTAAGGAAATTATATTAAAAAAATGCGTCAGAATTTAAAATTTTCATTATTAAATTAAATTATTAAAGAAAAGAAAAAAAGTTTATAAATAAAATTATGATGTTATTTATGAATGATTTCAAATTTATTTCTATTAAACAATTATTTGTAAGTAGATAAATAGTGATTTATTACAATTGAAATTAGTAACAAATTGTATGTATATTTGTAATAATTAACTTCAAACAATTGATAATAAATGGAATAGTAGAATTGTAAGTGATAGCAATTTTTATTGTAATTTGAGTTAAAATAGCAATAATGATTGATTAGATTATTAACATATTGTATTATGTTTGAAATTTCTATAGTATAATTCATGAAAAGAGTATCAATTAGCTTTTGTAAGTTTTTCCCTTCTTAAAAGAATAAAGGAATTTGAATTGAAAAGCAATATATACAAACAAAAAGAAATAAATGTGTAAAAGTACATGTTTTCTTCGTATTTTACACTGTTTATTTTAAATAAAAGAAAATCATACATTCCTTGTAATTAAACGCAGTTAACATGCTTTGTTTACGTTTAATTTATGAAAATCAATTAGAAAATCTTCCAAAGAAACACATCTTCAGCAAATTAGGTATGAAGTTCTACTATAATAAATTGTTACTTAAGAATACAAATGTGGATAGAAATGGAAATAAATGCATAATAATTGTGTAATTGAAAAGAGCGGAATTTGAATAAGTTAGCAACAAAAGGGTTAAATTTATTAATTTGGTTGATTAAAAATAAATTAGGAAAGAATTAACTTAGTTAATTTGGTTAATTAAAATTTGTAAGTGCATAATTCACTTTTAAGAAATAAAGTAATAATAAGACTTAATAAACAGGTCGTTGGAAATGGATGGGTTGATTGAGCCTATTAATTGATAGGGCCAAATAATCAAACTGACCGTTAGGGAGGTTTTCCTATTGTAAGAGCCAAAAACAAATTGTCTGAGCCAATAAATTTAGGCACAATTTACGCTCAACAATAATATTTTCTCCGTGGTTTCCTTCTTTCTCGATTCTTTCTTCTTAGAAAAATTCCTTCCTCTTTAATATTCAACCGTAAAATTTCTATTTTCCGTGACCATCGTTTTCTTTCTATTCCGATTCTTCCTCTTTAATCGAATCAATGCTGATTTTTCCTCTTCTATTCGGATCAATCGCGATTGTAACACCCCGTGAATTCTATAACGTTAAGCTTCACAAATTAAAGTGTAATTAATTCTAAATGAAATAAATAAAAGAAATGGGTTACGCCATTGCGTTCGTCTCGAAATTCTGCTTGAGATAGAGTCCGAGTTTGCGTGAATCGGACACCGTATGAAGGAGTTACGACCTTCGGAAGTTTCAGAATAAAATTTAAAATTCAAACAGCTCGGTTTAAAATTCGAAATTCGAAAAAAAGGTTCAAACTGGGCTGGGCGGGAAAATTCCCGCCTAGGGACCAGGTCGACCATAGGGTCGACCATGGTGTCGACCATGCCACCCCAGGTCGATCATAGTGTCGACCTGGGTGTCGACCTGCCAGTCGACCTACCTGGTCAACCTGGCGGGCTGGGTCTGGCTCTGGCTTGAATTTCTGTGGCTCGGTGTGTCACTAGGGCTGACATGTCACCTCTTGATTGGCTCTTTGAACTTTGTATGGTCTAGATTCCTCCTGTCTTCATCTGACGGCTCAAAACAATTTAAAAATCTATAAATACACCCTAAGTCTCAACTAAAATTCACACAAAAAATAAGACGGGAGTCGTCATGCTGTCAGGAAGGAATTGAGCGTAGCCGTCAAGAAAAAGGAGCTTAGAGACAAATCAAATTAAGAAGTAGAATAAACCTTAATCAAATTAATCAACGCAACGTTAATCTACCCAAAGGAGCGCATCTCAATTACAGAATTCAGAATCCAGAATTCAAGATTCTGCATCCGTTGTAAGTATAGTGACCTTTAAGAATATGAATGAAACTGTGACGTGGTTCGATGTAAATGAAAATAGAATTGTGTTATTGTATAAATTTTGTGTACTGTAACGATTCCGTTATGACTGGTGTATTGGTATTTGTGGCCTAAATTGATTGATGCAAGCCTATTGGATAATTGTATATGAAAGTAATGGCACTTGCAAGTTGTGGAAAAACTAGAATTTGATCCCTTTATGTTTATGTCGATGACATGGACTATATACATTCCATAAGTCTAAATTAAAGCTTATGTAAACATGTTTTAGATTTGAGACCTTTTATGCCTACATGACCCAAAACCTATGAACTCATTCTTATATTTAATTGCAAGTATAATTGGATCTATGTTAAGTGCCGTTTGGGTTACATAAACTATGCAAGTTTCATGTTGAAATAGGCTATATGATTAGTTGTTTAAAATTAGACAATTTGGTGATTATTCAACATGTTAGTTTTGTGTTTGACATTATGCCAAATTAAACACGTTTAACCCAAGTTTGTATAAGTCTAAACTATGCCGTTTCATATGTCACCTACTTAGTTATACTTTGATTTGAATGCAAGTTCACATGACCCATAATTTGTGTTAGTTGAATCGTTAAATTGCAAGTTCATGCGCCACACACCTTTATGTATTGATAAATATTACATGTTCTTGATTTCCCCTTTTTCTCATGTTTAAAAAGTTGGGCTGAATTGTGTCGAGCCCAACATTTGTTATAATGTTGCGAACGTACAAACGGGGGTAATAACGTTGGGTGTAAAACATGAAAAATATATGTTGGCATGTTTGGCACATGCCAACGACAATGACATTTAAGCGGTATAAATTGTTATACCCAAGAATAAAGGACATGACATTTACATATAATTGAGAAGTGGTATAATATGTAAATTTAGAAAACACGGTATGCTTAACCCGAGGTTGGATTGAATTGTGACGTAAACCTGCCCGGAACCGCCCGGCTATCCAGTAGTCACAACAATACCTATCCAATGTGGGTGGTTAAGCATTGAGCCCAATAAGGACCCGAGGTTAGACTGAGCTACGGTGTAAACCTGCCCGGCACATCCAGTAACCGTAGCAATATCTGTCTAATGTGAGTGGTCAGGTGCTCTAAGAGGCTAAGGACAGATGGTAGGGTTAAGCCAACTAAATCACTTAACCAAATTCAACATGTTAACAAGAATTAATTGGTGAGGTTAGGTAAATACAGACACTTAACCACTTAACATGTTTGACTAGAAAACCCTAGTAACGAGGGACCCGTTTCAGCAGTAACCCAAGTTAGGTATCATGGTACCCTGAAACTAGGCAGGGTGGGGCACGATTACTGGGCTGATTATAAGCGGTCAAAACGACGGTGGTGGGTGCACAGTGTAGGTTCTAACGGGGTGCGGGCGTGCACACACTCCGGAGAAGACAAACAGGGCACTAGGGCACCAGTAGTATAACCTATGTATTCTAAGGTTTGTGTCGGGGCCGCCACCATGGGTTTTGATACACCCCATGGTGGGACCAGCATAGGTATCTATAGTTCTTGGGGGCCGTATGACACATATGTTTATGCGAGTAGGAGCCGATCTTTAGAAACGAAATCACTTCACCCTCAGTATAGGGTGCATCTTTAGAAACGGGATCACTTCACCCTCAGCATGGGGTGCCAGTTAGAATAAGCTCTAGTAGGTGCAGAGATATAGTGTGGGCGCGATAGTACATTCGATTCTAAACTACACTTCCTTAGCTTGTGATACTTTACTGTTTTCAGTTTATATCTATCATGCCCTTTTTCCTATTCGTATACTGAAGAGTTACTAGATTTACTCAGGCTTTATGTCTGACCCCATTTTCTTTTCGTCTTCTTTTCTTTCGTCCCCCCCCCCCCCAGGTCCACAGGGAGGAAACAACCCAGCTTAGTCAGACTCTTTGCAAGCTTCAAGACCGTAGATGTATGGTTTGGATCTCTTTTGCTCGGACTATGGCTTTGGATATCACTATGGGGATTTTTGTAACTTTATTTATGTTTTATGCTTCTTTAATAAGCAAGACAGTAATGAGGTTGTAATAGTGGAAGTATTTTGAGACAATTATGGAAATCTTTTGTTTGAACAGGTATTGATGAAATAAAAGTTTGTTTGGTTTCCGCTGTTTAAAATATGTGTATTTATATCTGTCTTGTGTTTACCTGTGACTTTTACTTATAAACCTCCACCAAAGTTAAGGCATTCCCTTTGTGAGTGACCTTAACTGAGGTGGGGTGTTTCACGATTTTCTCAACCACAAAACTTGTGACCGACCTCCCCTCATCAGAATCCAAAGCTACAACCTGCCTTTCGACGATGGAGGATAAAACAAGTTGATGTCAGGAAAAAGATACAGCTAGCAGTGTGGTTACTTAAAGTTGAAGCTTCCTATTGGTGGGAGATTACCAATGCTCAGAGGGCAGTGGAAACATGGGAAGATTTCAGGACAAGATTTGAGATGAAATTCCTCTCCCAAGCTAAAAGAAGCCTGCAAATGGAGAAGTTCCTAACTCTTAAACAGGGGAGCATGAAGATCAGGGAGTACGTCAATCAGTTTAATCAGCTGGCCAGGTTTGGGCTGGACTTAGTAAACACCCAACACAAGAAGGCGCTTCGTTTCGTCAAAGGTTTGAATGAGTCTCTACACAGGCTTGCTATGACCCATGTATCCACGGGAGCGACTTATGAAAGCTTGGTGGACACGGCGTTGCTACACGAGGAAGACAACGGTAAGAAAGAGACAAAGGTGGAAGAAAAGAAAGAGGGTTTACAAGCTAAAAAAAATAGACTTCAAGAAAGGAGGGAAGAAAAATAAGCCCCATGAGAAAAGAAAGTGCAATTTCTGTGGCATTGTGGGACATATAGCAAAAGACTGCAGGAAGAAGAAGGCAAAAATGAATGGTGGTTGCTTCAGTTGTGGAGAGACTGGGCACTTGGCTAAGGACTGCCCAAAGAAGCGGAGGCAGGGATAGAGGACTGGATCCACCTCTGGAGGTCAAGTTCATGCACTGGCGGCACCTCCGTAGGAACGAGGTAGTAATATTTCTATAGAAAGTGTAGTCTATCTTTATGATCATCCAGTTCGCACACTTTTTGACTCTGGCGCATCACACTCCTTTATTTCATCTGCCTTAGTAGAATCTCTGTATCTAGACACTAGTATGGTGGAGGATCCCTTAGTGGTTTCAAATCTAATTGGGGGCACCGCTTACTTTTCAATGGTTTGTTTGGGTTTGAAAATCTTTATTCTCAGCGTTGAGTTTAGTTGTAATGCCTTTGTTTTGGGCTTCTCGGGATATGGTTTGATCTTAGGCATGGACTGGTTATCCAGTAATGGTGCCATCCTCGATTGTGAGAAAAGAGTAGTTAGACTCTTGACTCGGCTTGGTAACACTCTAGAAATTTCTTGTAATCCCTTGAATGCTGTTATGCTCAGTTATCTAGAGTCACTTGATGCTTCTGATGAGAATTTGCAGTCAGTTAGAGTAGTCCGGGAATATCTGGATGTCTTTGAGGAGATGAAGGGCTTACCTCCGAGGCGGGAAATAGACTTCCGCATATATCTTGTGGATAATGCAAAGCCTGTAGCTTTACCTGTCGGACACATGGCTCCAAAGGAGAGAAAGGAGCTCAGTAAGCAGGTTAAAGAACTTCTCGAAAAGGGTTTCATTAGACGGAGCATTTCGGAATGGGGTGCTCCAGTGGTGTTTGCAACCAAAGCGGACGGTTTGCTTCACCTTTGCGTCGACTATAGGGAATTAAACAAATTGACCAAGAAAAATAGGCACCCTCTTCCCTGAATCGACGATTTGTTTGATCAGCTTGTAGGTGCGTCGGTCTTCTCCCAACTTGATCTGGCAACTGGATTCCATCAGCTAAGAGTAGCTGAAGACAGCATTGATAAAACGACGTTCAGAACCCCAGACGGTTTCTTCGAGTGGCTTGTCATGCCTTTCGGCTAGACAAACGCACCTGCTTATTTCGTAGAACTAATGAGTAGGGTATTCAGAGAATTCCTCAATAAATTCGTGGTGGTCTTCGTAGATGATATCTTGATCTTCTCAAAGAATGAGGAAGAACATGCTCGGCATCTGAAAGAAATCATGGAAACTCTTCGAGTTCATCAGCTAAAAGCCAAATTCTCCAAGTGCCACTTTTGGAGATTAGAAGTAAGATTTCTTGGGCATATAGTGTCCAAAGAAGGGTTGGCAGTGGACCCCACGAAAGTGGCGGCAGTGCAAGATTGGAAGACACCAAGAAATGCAACCGAAGTCCGAAGCTTTCTTAGGCTAGCAGGTTTTTACCGAAAGTTCATTAGGGATTTCGCGAAAAGCTCAGCTCCATTCACAAGGATAACAAAAAAGAATTTAGCATTTGCTTGGGATTTGGACTGACATTGCCTTCTAACGCCTAAAAAGAGCTCTTACAACAGCTCCAGTTCTAACTCTGCCTGACGGAAGCAAAATGTTCACAATATACACAGAAGCATGCGGAACGGGACTAGGGGCTGTTCTAATGCAAGAAGGAAGGGTAGTAGCTTATTGTGGAAGACAATTGAAAGTCCATGAAAAGAACTACCCAACCCACGATCTTGAGTTGGCTGCCATCGTCTTTGCACTTAAGTCTTGGTGCCATTATCTCCTAGGTGAGAAGTTCGAATTATACACTGACCATAAATCATTGGAATATCTCTTCTCATAGAAGGATCTTAACTTGAGGCAGCAAAGGTGGATGGAGTTTCTTGCCTCGTATGATTTTGAAATTTCCTATACTCCCGGCAAAGGAACGTAGTAGCAGACACGTTGAGCCGAAAGAAACTGACCTTAAGCCCTCTCTTTGTGGAAAGGCAAAGCTTGGATATATAGCCAATTTTAACTTTAGGCCCTCCTCAGGTTTTGTACCGGGTTTGTTAGCATCTCTCGAAGTATGCCCTACTCTCTTGGACTCAATAGGGGCTGCACAGCGTGAAGACCCTCAGCTTGTTGATGTGATTGATAAACTTATCAGGAGTGAGACTTCTAGTCACCTCAATAGATATACCATCGATGATAAGGGTGGGCTGAGGCGAGATGGGAGATTATGCATCCCACAAACAAGGGAGTTGACAAAGAAGGTTCTCGAGGAAGCACATCATTCCAAGATGACTATACACCATGGCGCTGATAAGATGTACAAGGATATAAAAAGAACTTTCTTTTGGAGCGGCATGAAGTAGGACGTGGTAGATTTCGTTTCTAAGTGCATGACCTGCCAACAGGTCAAGGCAGAACAGAAAAAGCCTGGAGGATTACTTCATCCTTTGGAGGACCCACAGTGGAAGTGGGATAGCATTTCAATGGACTTCATTGATGGACTGCCTAGGTCAAGAAGAGGCAATACTAGCATTTGGGTAATAGTGGATAGGCTTACTAAAAGCGCCATCTTTATACCCATTAAAAGTAGAAGAACTGCCACATCTCTAGCATCTCTTTATCTCAAGGAAATAGTTAGACTCCATGGGATACCCTCTAGCATTGTTAGTGACCGAGACCCTATCTTCACAAACGAGTTTTGGCGGAGTCTGCAAGAAGCTGTAGGCACACAGTTATGTTTGAGCACGGCCTATCACCCCCAAACAGATGGCCAGACGGAAAGGGTGAATAGAGGTTTAGAGGATCTTTTGAGACTTTGTGTTCTTGACTTTGGAGGGACTTGGGAGGATCGCCTTCCTTTAGTGGAATATGCCTACAACAACAGCTACCAAGATACCATCGGTATGGCGCCCTTCGAAGCCTTGTATGGAAGACCGTGCAAATCACCAACTTGTTGGTGGGAGTCTACATATAAGCTTATACTTGGTCCGGACATGATTCGAGAGACCTCAGAGTAAGTGGACTTGATACGGAGAAGGATGAAGGCAGCCCAAGACAGACAAAAATCCTACGCCGACAATAGAAGGACCGACCTTGAGTTTGAGGTTGGGGACAGGGTTTTCCTTAAGGTATATCCTTTAAGGAACATCGTTCGCTTTGGATCCACAGAAAAGTTAGCGCCAAGGTTTGTAGGGCTGCTTCCTATCATCGAGAAGGTTGGGAAGATGGCCTATAGATTAGAGCGACCCGAGAGACTGGCCGGAGTTTACAACGTCTTTCATGTTTCTTACCTCCGGAAGTGTTTGCATGAGTCTGCGGAAGTGGTGGAACCTAGCATTCTAGGAGAAACCGAAGTGGAACGTGAAGCAACTGTGAGGAGAGTTCCAACCCGCATCTTAGGAACTGAAGTGAAAAAGCTACGCAACCGCGAAGTCAAACTCGTTAAAGTTCAGTGGAGCAACGCCGAGGAAGACGCGACTTGGGAAACTGAGGATAGAATACGCGCCGCCTAACCTTTTCTTTTTGAGGGTACATCTTTGATCTCTCTTTTTCCTTAAGTTATGCTTTATCTATCTTGTTAGGTATATCTCCTCGGTCCTTTTCCTAACTCCTTAGGTAGAAAACAAATGGATGCAAACATGTATTTGAAAACATGTTATGGATGATGGCTGCAAATGATTGCTAGTGATTGTTAGTGGTTGCTCGTGGATGCATATACACACACACCCTAGGTTTTAGATCGGCTCAGTCACTTCATATTGCATATGCATATGTGTATTCTCATTTATATATGGTTGAAACTTAATATGTTGTCATATGGTTGTCGCATTTATATGAATAGTTGTGCACTCATGTAGAATTATGAGTAGGAAAAATTTGCATACATAATGGATTCATGACACTTACATGATTCGCATTAAGGTGGTCAACTGAATCGGTAGACCACCTGATTTCTGCATTAGATAAGTACATGTACACACACTATGCATATGATCATGAAGCATTAGAAGTCTTTTAAGGACAGTGGACGCATGTGTTTGTTGGTTGAGTAGATGGACGATTGGATGGTAGGATATACATTCTTCCTAACTTAAAGATTTCGGGGACGAAATCCTTTTAAGGGGGGAGAATGTAACACCCCGTGAATTCTATAACGTTAAGCTTCACAAATTAAAGTGTAATTAATTCTAAATGAAAGAATTAAGGGAAATGGGTTACGCCATTGCGTTCGTCTCGAAATTCTGCTTGAGATAGAGTCTGAGTTTGCGTGAATCGGACTCCGTATGAAGGAGTTATGACCTACGAAAGTTTCAGAATAAAATTTAAAACTCAAACAGCTCGGTTTAAAATTCAAAATTCTAAAAAAAAGTTTAAACTGGGCTGGGCGGGAAAATTCCCGCCCAGGGACCAGGTCGACCATAGAGTCGACCATGGTGTCGACCTGGTCATCCCAGGTCGACCATAGTGTCGACCTGGGTGTCGACCTACCTGGTCGACCTGGCTGGCTGGGTCTGGCTCTGGCTCGAATTTCCATGGCTCGGTGTGTCACTAGGGCTGACATGTCACCTCTTGATTGGCTATTTGAACTTTGTATGGTCTAGATTCCTCCTGTCTTCATCTGACGGCTCAAAACAATTTAAAAATGTATAAATACACCCTAAGTCTCAACTAAAATTCACACAAAAAAAATAAGATGGGAGTCGTCATGCTGTCAGGAAGGAATTGAGCATAGCCGTTAAGAAAAAGGAGCTTAGAGAATAATCAAATTAAGAAGAAGAATAAAGCTTAATCAAATTAATCAACGCAAAGTTAATCTACCCAAAGGAGCGCATCTCAATTTCAGAATTCAGAATCCAGAATTCAAGATTCTGCATTCGTTGTAAGTATACTGACCTTTCAAATTATGAATGAAACTGTGACGTGGTTCGATGTAAATGAAAATAGAATTGTGTTATTGTATAAATTCTGTGTACTGTAAAGGTTCTGTTATGACTTGTGTACTGGTATTTGTGGCCTAAACTGATTGATGCAATCCTATTGGACAATTGTATATGAAAGTAATGGCACTTGCAAGTTGTGGCAAAAACAAGAATTTGATCCCTTTATGTTTATGTCAATGACATGGACTATATACATTCTCTAAGTCTAAATTAAAGCTTATGTAAACATGTTCTAGATTTGAGACCTTTTATGCCTACATGACCCAAAACCTCTGAACACATTCTTATATTAAATTGCAAGTATAATTGGATCTATGTTAAGTGTTGTTTGGGTTACATAAACTATGCAAGTTTCATGTTGAAATAGGCTATATGATTAATTGTTTAAAATTAGACATTTTGGTGATTATTCAACATGTTAGTTTTGTGTTTGACATTATGCCAAATTAAACACGTTTAACCCAAGTTTGTATAAGCCTAAACTATGCCATTTCATATGTCACCTACTTTGTTATACTTTGATTTGAATGCAAGTTCACATGACCCATAATTTGTGTTAGTTGAAACGTTAAATTGCAAGTTCATGCGCCACACACCTTTATGTATTGATAAATATTACATGTTCTTGATTTCCCCTTTTTCTCACGTTTAAAAAGTTGAGCTGAATTGTGTTGAGCCCAACATTTGTTATAATGTTGCGAACGTACAAACGGGGGTGATAACGTTGGGTGTAAAACATGAAAAATATATGTTGGCATGTTTGGCACATGCCAACGACAATGACATTAAAGCGGTATAAATTGTTATACCCAAGAATAAAGGACATGACATTTACATATAATTGAGAAGTTGTAAAATATGTAAATTTAGAAAACACGGTATGCTTAACCCGAGGTTGGATTGAGTTGTGACGTAAACCTGCCCGGAACTGCCCGGCTGTCCAGTAGTCACAACAATACCTATCCAATGTGGGTGGTTAAGCATTGAGCCCAATAAGGACCCGAGGTTAGACTGAGCTACGGTGTAAACCTGCCCGGCACATCCAGTAACCGTAGCAATATCTGTCTAATGTGAGTGATCAGGTGCTCTAAGAGGCTAAGGACAGATGGTAGGGTTAAGCCAACTAAAAACACTTAACCAAATTCAATATGTTAACAAGAATTGATGGGTGAGGTTAGGTAAATACAGACACCTAACCACTTAACATGTTTGACTAGAAAACCCTAGTAACGAGGGACCCGTTTCAGCAGTAACCCAAGGTAGGTATCATGGTACCCTGAAATTACTGGGCTGATTGTAAGCGGTCAAAACAACGGCGGTGGGTGCACAGTGTAGTTTCTAATGGGGTGCGGGTGTGCACACACTCCGGAGCAGACAAACAGGGCACTGGGGCACCATTAGTATAACCTATGTTTCTAAGGTTTGTGTCGGGGCCGCCACCATGGGTTTTGATACACCCCATGGTGGGACCAGCATAGGTATCTACAGTTCTTGGGGGTCGTATGACACATATATTTATGCGAGTAGGAGCCGATCTTTAGAAACGGAATCACTTCACCCTTAGTATAGGGTGCATCTTTAGAAACGGGATCACTTCACCCTCAGCATGGGGTGCCAGTTAGAATAAGCTCTAGTAGGTGCAGAGATATAGTGTGGGTGCGATAGTACATTTGATTCTAAACTACACTTCCTTAGCTTGTGATACTTTATTGTTTTCAATTTATATCTATCATGCCCTTTTTCCTATTCGTATACTGAAGAGTTACTAGATTTACTCAGGCTTTATGTCTGACCCTATTTTCTTTTCGTCTTCTTTTCTTTCGTCCCCCCCCCCCCCAGGTCCACAGGGAGGAAACAAACCAGCTTAGTCAGACTCTTTGCAAGCTTCAAGACCGTAGATGTATGGTTTGGATCTCTTTTGCTCGGACTATGGCTTTGGATACCACTATGGGGATTTTTGTTACTTTATTTATGTTTTATGCTTCTTTAATAAGCAAGAAAGTAATGAGGTTGTAATGTTGGAAGTATTTTGAGACAATTATGGAAATCTTTTGTTTGAACACGTATTGATGAAATAAAAGTTTGTTTGGTTCCCGCTGTTTAAAATATGTGTATTTATATATGTCTTGTGTTTACCTGTGACTTTTACTTATAAACCTCCACCAAAGTTAAGGCATTCCCTTTGTGAGTGACCTTAATGCAGTTGGGGTGTTTCACGATTTTCTCAACCACAAAACTTGTGACCGACCTCCCCTCATCAGAATCCAAAGCTACAACCTGCCTTTCGATGATGAAGGATAAAACGAGTTGTTCCACTGACTGTTCGGAATAGAAGGTACGATTTTGAATTACTATGCTTCTGAATTGTTCATTTGTATTTTATATAAATAATATTTATATTTTTACTGATCTATTTTAATGGATTCATTCACAAATTCAGTATTTTGACTCCAAAATATCCCACTATGAACAAAAATTGAGAAACTGAGATTCGATTTTGAACCCAAGTTCTGTCGCTTGGATTTCTCTTGTTTCTATTTTTGGATTTTCAATCGTCTCGGTATGTTTCTATTTTTGGATTTTTGAACCCAAGTTTATCAAATTAAATGGCCAACTGAAGGTTGACCGAGAAAGGTTTTGGTTCGAATTTATGGTGAAGGTTTTGATGTGTTTTTTAATAGAGAACACGAGATTGAGACATTTGAATGAATGTTTAGGCATGGGAAAGGACCAAGATTGTCTGGGAGATTCCCAAATGGATGTACAGAGGAGTTCATAGATGTTAGGGTATGTGAAATATTAGTTTCTTCATAATTTATCATAACCACAGTAACACAGCTGCACATACCAACATGAAGTGAATAGAAAAGTTCATTATATTTTGATTGGTTTTCACACGAAGATATGACAAAATTTTTCATTTAGCATATGAATGATATATATCTGAAGTGGATGAGAGTAAGATCCAAGTTATAGCCCAATGGAAAATGTGAGAAGTCGCATATGGTCTTAATCTATAGGTGAAATTTTGTTGTGTTAAATAGAAGTTGATAAAAAGTTATAGCGATGTGATATCAAAATATCTGAAAACACGCTTATGAAGTATAATTTGTGAACTATTTAAATTTATATTAATTCTTATATACTGCAGACTATGATGAGTTTTACTTTCTTTATATTTTGTTTTGTTTGCCTTACTATCCCAAATTAAATTAGTTGTTATCTTATAACATTTCATGGGTTATTAAATTAATAGAAAGCATCTGAACTATTAGTATATCTTCTTTGAATATTTAGTACCAATATCTTGAAGGAAAAACTTAGCATTAATTTTCATAATGTTCATGATATTCATAATTCATCGCTGTCGCTTTTCCTCACCATGTCAATGGCATGGCGGCTCCCAATCTTTGTTGACCGTCCAAATTGTCCAAAGGTTCTTAGGTGTAGGGTTTCTCCCCATCAGTTTCCCCTTTATTGCTTTTAATTTCTTTTTCTGGTAGCTTTTTTTACCTTTTTTTTTTTAAAACATTGATGCCAATCACTTAAGTTTTAACTTATGTTATTTTCTTTTAGTGTACTGGAAAGAGCTTTGAATGGCTTGATTACATATAGTGCTAAACTATTAAAGGTATGTGCTACAACCAAAATTTGTTTATAAGACATTATTAAATATAGATGTGTTATAACAAAAATAGACATTATTAAATATAGATGTGTTACGTAGTGGGTACGCAATAGAAAAACCCACACACTGTTGTTAATGAGTGAAACATAATGAATCAAGTGGTAGATATCTGGATTGATAAAATATTTTCCAAGCAACAACGGGGGCCGCTTAAGCAATTCACACTTTTGTTATCCTATGTAAATAACACTTGATAACTCTTTGGTTCATTATGAACCACAATAACAAAGCTTGCATGTTTTGTTTACCACTATTAAGCATGTAGCATCTCTTTTCAGCGTGTGTTGTGAGACTCAGGGTTTGCTGACTTAACAGTCATATTTGATTTTTTTCTCGTGAAATCAGTGCTATCTTCAATTTTTTTTTAAACAAATTAATTGGCAGGTGCATATTCATAAACATAATGAAAACAAAACTTGAAATTGAAGAGAAAATGGCACTTAATTGGTCTACATGGCAATGCTACATGTATTGATATTGTATATATCACCTTGGCAGGTGGTACACGGACAAGAAATGGTACTCTTATATCTATATGATTCACTGCAGTTAATGCTGAAAAGTTACAAGTAATTATGGCCTTATATGCTCATTTCATTTAGAAAACATATTTATTTCTGATTCAAATAGAGGTAGCACGGAATTGTTAGTTCCTCTTCAAAATGCATGCTTTATCTCCTTCATTATTTATTTCTTCGTAAATTTGTTTTATTCTCTCATTGTCAAGCATATTATCTTAATTGGAGACTTAGGTGGTTAGCACTCCTAGATATTTAAGTGGCCAAGAATGCATGTATATATGTTAGTTATTGACTTTGTCTTTTTTAACAGTTCTTTACTTTAAACGATATATATCAGTTTTATACTTAGTTCCTTTGGTTATAAACATAGGCTTACTGAGGAGCAGTAAGGTGGATACATATTACAGGACAAAGATTAATCTTGGTATTACAGAAAAAAATGCCACAAATGATATTGAGAACCATTGTACCAATGAATATCGGATGTAAAATCTCGTTTTTTCGACATATACCGTAACATGTAATTCACTTTTGTATATGTACGGATTTTCCCTCTACCTTTGTTTTTATTTTCTACTGCTATTAGATTGCTTATGTAGCAAACGAGTCTAGCTGGAGTTCCAACTACTGCTACTGCAACATATTTCTTGTCGATATACACAAATCTTCAACTTTTAGCAGTTTATGTAATCAAGTCTTACTGGAGCTTATATAAAAGTTTTTTCTAGTAATCAATTCAAATCTTCTTCTTATAGGAAGATAAATGTATTGCTCACACCCTGCTCAAAGTATGAGGTCCCAAGATTTCAATAAGATTGGTTGTAGGCCATAAGATTTTAAATTTGAAATCTTGCAACTGTATACAACATATGAAGATTTGAACAAATGATAAATCATCGGATGAGAAAACATAAAACAGATGTAACATTGAGAGTAAATCTTAGATTTATAACTCAGTAATTTATAAAATAAAATGACCAAATATATTAAACAAAAGCGTTGATAGTTTATATATTTTATAAAAATAATTCAAAAATATACCGATATGTATAACCATTTATTTCAGCCATAAACCCATGACATAATAATGACCGGTATCTTAACTATGATATGAATGATATCTCAGGAGGAAAATGGTCGAAATTTCAAAATTTCAGCCAAGATCAATATCAAATGAGATTGAAACAAGCATTTGTATTGGTTTAAAATTCTCTCTCACAGAAGAATACAGTTTAAGCAATGGCTGAAATTGATTTCAGATTACCAATAATTAAGAAAGAAGCTAAAAATCGTTATGTCAAAGAAAAATCGGTAAGAACATTAATTCACTACAACTCTTTTACAACAGTTATAAATTTTATCATTGAGATATGAATGACAAGAGCTTAATCAAATATTAGCAGCACCTTGGTCATTTATGAATCAAAAATTAAGTCCAAGCCGCTTCTTTTCAAAATGCTCAGGTCTGTTATCTGCTAGCATGGGCTTATAAGAAGATTTCTTGCATTCCAACCATGTGAATTTCATGTACATGCTTTGCTCTCCTTCTTCCATTACTATAGCTATCGGCGCAGTATTCTCTTTCACAGGTGATGCCCCAAAGTAAATAATCGATACTCTCGATATGAAAACGTTGGCTATCACATCGTGCCTTGCACTTTTAAACCTTCCATTTGTCAGAACCTGCATATTTCTCTGGATTGTTAGAACACGAAAATGTTAATATATTTTGTATGTATCCATTGAGTGTACGTGCATTATACATTATACAGTAAGTAATTAATGCTGCTTTTATCATTTGATGATTCAGTTTAATGAAGTATGTGCCTTTTTTAGAATTGAGACTAAACAATTTCTTGTTCAAATTCTAGGTGATATTCCAGAAATATGGAATCTCTTATGAAGTAATTGTCAATGATCTATGCACAATACTTCAATCATGGCCTTTTTATACTTGCTCACTCATGTCAATACTGGGTGCAATCCTATATAATTGCTGGATATTTAGACGGGTAAAATTTTATGCATTTTGAATGTACTTCAATTATGTTTCATTAATTTTCAGGAGTGTTCAAAGTATGGGGAAACGGTTAAGTCGGGTGCTGCAAATGGGTGTGGAATTGAGGAATTATATGTGCCTGTAAACAATGCGTGATAGGATATATGTGCCTGTAGCAATTATCATGTACATGTGTTACCATAAGGCTTCATGTATGTATATGTATGTCCAAAGATAAATTGTCCTAAATGACACATTGGTATACTAAAATCTGCATAATGTGAATGAAACTTAGAAAATACACGATCAGGAACTAATTATATGATTGTCTGGTATCATTGATTGTTCACTGCTGAAATGATACAAGAAAATATATGCTTTCCCTAATTGAATGGCTATTATCAGTTTAGTTTAGTTTCAAGCTGCTTATTTACGTGCACCTACTTGAATGCCTACTTAATGTTTAGAATATTGACGGATATCCAGCTAATTAATCAAGTAGTGGGAGATATCATAGTGAGTGCTTGTATTTGAGATTGGTCTGCAAAAATTTTGATGGTTAGCTGAGAATGGGGTCTGTTTTATAATTATCTGCCTGGGCCTCACGTGAAATCTTTTTTTCCCTTCTTATCTAAGCATTCTTATCATCTAAATGGGAAAAATAATGGTTACTTGTTTTGTGTATCAACAGTTCACACAAGGTTTGTATCACGTTTTCCCTTTTTGTGGGCTCTTACAGTTTCTTGTTCCTGCCACAACTGGGGCACATTCATGTTGCTTTAATATATGCTAGCTTATTACAATCAGGTAACTCTTTGAATATACATTAAATATCGATGTTGCTGTTCAAATAGAGAATCTTACTCTTACAGCACTACCCTTGTAACAACCCGGAAAATTTGAACCAGTTTAAAATTTTTAAATTGGCTAAAATAGTGGATTTTAAATATTTAAAATAAATATTTTAAATAATAGTGATGAAAAATAGGTTTGAATCAATGTTTTAAAATAATTATAATTAATTTTAATTATAAACAAGGCCTGAAATGGCCCTGCAGTTTCAAAAATTGAATTCAAACTTTAACTGACTGTACCGGGTGCAGAATAAAACGGATTTGGGCAAAACCAAAAATATTTAAATCTATTAGTGAATATCTTTCTAATGAATCCGAAAAATCGAAGTTTCATAGCAGGAATCAAAAGTTATGGCTAAATGAATTTTCAGAAAGGCCGCTATAGAAATTATATCGCCCTTGAAAATAGACATTTTGCATACGACCTCGGAATTCGACGAAACCACTTTTGTTGGATACGGGATGTGAAGTTATTGCTAGGTTTCAAATTTCATAATTTTTGAAGCTAGTATGTGAGCGTGGCAAAGGAAAATGTGTTTTGGTCAATTACAGTTAAATTGGATCGACCAGAAAAGGGCCATTTTGCAAACGGGCTCAGAATTCGATGAAATTAGTCTTGTTGGGACTGTATCATCAAAACATAGCTAGATTTATTTTTCTGGAATTTTTCGAATCAGTTTGTGGCCCTGGCAAATTGAAATGTACGTTCAAATCAAATATTGAATGTTTTATATTTCAATTTGAAGGAAAACTGACTGAAACATTTGAATAGGCCTTCGAAACATATCCCATTGTGTTCGGAATGGTGGTAAAACGGTAGGGACGATAGTCATTGGGTCTGGATTAGGGTTCGTGTGTGAAAGCGTGTATTTTCAGAATTTAAAAATATATAAATTAAAGAAAAAAATTCATTGGTCAACAAAATCCTTTCTCTCTCCCCGATACCAAGTCGCGAACGACGGAAAGGAGTTCGGAACTTCTCTCTTCGATTTCTCCTTCCACACTCCACGAAACCCAATGCCCCTATAGAGAATTTTGTAGTGCTCCTCACTATCTTCAAATCCATACCAACCTTGGATTTTTTTTCGTGGCCTGTGGAGCTCGAATCGAGCTCGAGAACATCCGGTCTTTGGACCGCCGCCACCGTCGCCAGAGGCCACCGAAGTGGGCCCCCTTCCTGGCGCACGTGCGCCCCACCTGGCTCTTCGACGTCGTGAAGCCCGATCCTCGTATCGAGCAACAGATTGGAAGTTAAATTCAAACCTAGGTTTGAATCAAAAACTGAGAGGTACGGCTTTGTTAGTTTCAAACTGATTTTAACACTGTAAAGCGTTGTAAACTTCTAAAAATCATATCTTTTTGCTATGTGGTCGAAATTCAGTGAAATAGGAGACACCGGGACCGTGAGGATGTCTTCTACATTTTAGAAGAGACCGCATATTTTTCTGAGCCTTCAGCAATTTTTGGTGGAGTGGAACCCAATGTGAGATTTCTAATTTATAAACGATATGGAAAACGATGATGTATAAATTATATAGTCGATGTATGAGTTATATAAGCGTTGTACACCTCTTGTATAAGCATTGTATAAGTTGTACGTTCGATGTATAAGTTATATATGCATTGTAAAAATTATATATTTGGTTAAATAGAAGTGAAATGCTTATATAATATATATATATATATTATATATATATTATATATATATATATATATATACGCCCCTCGTCCATAAACCATGGACGATATTTATTGATTGTGATTGGTGTGAAAATTGGTTGATAGCGAATGGTTGATTATAATTGTTTATGGTTGAAATTGATTGATTGTGGTTGAAAAATACCCGTTTGTGGTTGAGAAATATTTGGTTGAAACAACATAGGATTAGCTTGTGGAAATGAAAAATATATACATGCCGCCTGCGTGCGAACTAGATGCATGATTCCCCATTGTCAAAAGCTGCGAGGCTTTAAGGTAGAGCGAGGAGCCGTACTAGGGACGGCCCCGGTTTTAACTACACTGCCGTTATGCTGCCGAAATTTTGAATAATATTCATGTGTTAGAATTATTTTCATGTGTTGAAACTATATTCATGTGCTGAATAGAAATTCATCTATTGAACGACATTCATGTTTTGAAATAAATTGTTTTGCAATAAAAATCACATTTTTTACTTTATATATAGGAATTATAGAAAACCTTCATGTGTTGAATTGAAATTCATTCGTTGAATAGAAATTCATGTGTTGAATGGTATTCGTGTTTTAAATATAAAAATCACCTTTTTATCTATATATATAAACTATAGGAAACCTTCATGTGTTGAATTGAAATTCATTCATTGAATAGAAATTCATGTGTTAAATGGTATTCGTGTTTTAAATATAAAAATCACCTTTTTATCTATATATATAAACTATAGAAAACCTTCATGTGTTGAATAGAAATTCATGTGTTGAATGGTATTCTTGTTTTAAATATAAAAATCACCTTTTTATCTATATATATATAAACTATAGAAAACCTTCATGTGTTGAATTGAAATTAATTCGTTAAATAGAAATTCATGTGTTGAATGGTATTCGTGTTTTAAATATAAAAATCACCTTTTTATCTATGTATATAAACTATAGAAAACCTTCATGTGTTGAATAGAAATTCATTCGTTGAATGGAAATTCATGTGTTGAATGGTATTCGTGTTTTGAAATAAATTGTTTTATAATAAAAATCATATTTTTATCATCTATATGAATTATATAAAATAGCCGTGTTTTGAAAGAAATTGTTTTATAATAAAAATCATGTTTTTACCATCTATATGAACTATATAAAATAGTCGTGTTTTGAAATAAATTGTTTAACAATAAAAATCATATTTTTATTATATACATGAATTGTTAAAAAAATAGTGAAGTGTCGAAATAGAAGTTAGTTTGATAAAAATATCATTTTTATCAAAGATATGAAATGAATATGATTTTGAAATCGAAGATTCGATTATATTTATATATTTATATACATAAATATAATTAAAATAAATCGAATAATGAAGCTGCAGTTCGTGTTTTGAAACCGTGATTTCAAACGAGTAGTGCGGGAGATCCGACCATCGGATTTTCCCGAAACCGAAACTGTTGGGATCGCTTTGGAAATATCTTTCCAACGACACCAACTTTGCAAAGATCCAACGGTTGGATTGTCCGGAATGTTTAATTTAAATCTGAAGAAAAACAACGCCAGAATCGATTATATTTATATGTATATATATATATAAATATAATTATATTAAATCGAATAACGACGCTGCAGTTCGTATTTTGAAATCGAAACTTCAAACGATTATACCGGGAGATCCGACCGTCGGATTTTCCCAAAACTAGAACCGTTGGATTCGTTTTGAAAAGATCTTTCTAATGATGTAAATTTTGTGAAGATCCAACGGTTAGATTTTCAGATATGTGTAAAACAAATCTGAAGAAAAACAGCGCCATGGCCGCGTTATGGCCCGAAGCGTCGTTTAAATAAATTGGCTATAAATAAATAAATAAAAATAGCGATAAATCATTATAAAATATTATAAATGATATGGATGTGAAATTTAGAAACTAACTGAAGGTTGGCTAAGTCGAATGGTTTCCTGGATTTTGATCTGATGTTGGTTTCGGCCTTCGGGGTTAATATTCGGGAAATCGTTCTCTTACTGATTTACGGTTAGTGACTAATGAATTAGAATAAGGCGTATGTTGTGCTTGTGTAGCACTTGTTTATTATATACGCGAGTTGCTCAGAAAGACCGGGGTTATCCCATTCTGAATAACTGAATCGACGATAAGAAATCGAAGATGAAGACGGTGGTCGAAGACCGGAGATTTTCACCTCATTTGGATGGTAACTGATGTCTTGATTGGGAGGCATCCCGAAATATGGATAATGAGTGGTGACCGTCCAGACGTACGTGGAGATCGATGGGTTTGCGAGGTATATATATCCTCCGGTTTCGTTCAGACCCAGAACGGACTTGAAAATGGATTGTGTGTCTGACATTGGAATTTATTCTGTGTGATTGATAGCCATCAGTTGCATGGTGTGAATTGCCCGTGTGGCATGCAAAGATGCAGTGATCAGGGCTTCTGTTGAAAAGCAAAGTCTTGTGATTGATGATCAAAGCTCGGCCTGTGTGGCAGAGCTTTGTGTACAACGTTAATTCGCGAGCCTCACACCCTGGTATGAACCAGAAACGGGAGAAGGACCTCAGGGAGGACATGCGTTTCTTTCTAGTTAGAGGTGGTGTCAGTGCTTAAACTGGCTGACATTTATATTGTTTTCACCTATGTGGTTATTGCTGTTGCGAGGCGCCTCAGTTATATCGGTCGATCCGGGACCGATGGAGTCATTCGTTGGCTCACTTACGCCCCAAAAGGCAGGGAAACGCATTGTTCAGGAATTTTAATCTACATCGGTGGACCGGCCCTGACGATCCAAGGGCCCACCTGAGTATGGGTCCTGAGGGGCGGGCTAGAGCGTCTCGAAGTCGGTAAGGACTATCTTTTGCCTTGGTTCATGACGGAAATCCAATTTCCAAATATGTGACTGTGCGGTTTTGATTGTATATATATATGGCGACATGATATTTGGTACCCATGCCGTCTATGATTGATAGTTATGATTGAAATTGTTTTTGAAACATATAAACACTAGCAATAATATCAAATTCTTTTGTTTTATTCGTATCAAGCATATTTTGGCCATTATAAGGTAAAACTCTATCCTCCGGTTTGCGTTGCATTGTGTGATGGGACTTGAGTCTTATATCGGCTTCATTTTTATAAAAAGCTTTGCGATGTTTAAAGGAATTATTTGTTTTAAAGCACTGGCAATCCAATGGAGTAAACCCGTTCCGCGAAAGTGGCGTGGTCCTGTGATTAGCCATATTATAAATGTGTTAAGTAGATTTCTCATACCAGTCCCATGACTGACTCGTAGTTTGTTTCACTTGCAAACTCGGGTGCCCCTTTTTCTACACGGGCAGCCTTGTATTCAGGTTTTAGCAGGCTCTTTCTGGATAGCTGGAGCTGAAGATGGATTCTATCATTTATCTCTTTTTATGCTGTTCAGCTCCTATTGTACATATTATGTTTGTATCCGCTGTAGACATTTATGTATAGCTGAACTATATTTGTACTAAGTATGATCCTGTATACTGTGTAACTCTGACGATTATTGTTTATCCAGTGATTATTTGTTCATTATCTGGTGTATTTATTTATTTCTGTTCTGCTATTATCTGTTTCTGTGTTATATTCCAAAGATTACCCTTAACACCGTCAGAACGGGTTTCGGGGTCGTCACAACCCTTGTCCAAATTTTGAGTAACATTTACTATATTGACATGTAAGTGGTTTCATTTCAAAGTGAATATATATTAAATTTGCATTGAATTTGTAGTTTAGATAATATAGTCAATATTAGGAGGCTTTTAATTTATTTTTCTTACCTTTTTGAATCTTTATCATCTATTGTAATCTAACTGTTTCAATTATCTTGTTGCTGCTATTGCTTGGTTTTTTAAAATCCTTGCTAACCAATTCTAGTTATGATTGAGTTTGTAATTATGAGATGATATGGTTAGCATATATAAAGATCTCAGATTGTTTTATTTTACTTTGTATGTTGTGTATTGTTTATTATTTGAGCTGTTACTCGCTAATGCAGGTTGTAGTATTTTACCTATATGCATATGGATCCGTGACTTAATTTACTCTCTTAGAGAAATTCCATTCACCGGCATCTGAAGGTTTAACAAAGTTTAGTCCCTTTAATTGGACGATAGCTTACTGGTTTGTTACAATGGTTGATGTAAGTTAATTACTCCTAAGCTAAACTAATATTACAGTGGAAGTTGTCTCAATACTGATTCGCGTCTTTGTTAGTTATTCATTATATTTTGAGCTGAATATTAATTTCTTGTTATCGATACTGTTTAGTCTTGCTGTACTAAAAGAATTTTTTCATGGCACAACATACTCTTTTAAATTGATGTGTTGGTCATAGAAAATGGATGACACTGACATCTGTATTGATAATGAACTAGGTTTTTTGCTAAGGATCGAATAATTAGCAGGTCAAATAAGAATGCAAAATCAAATAATTACCTTTATAAGCCATATGATTCTGTAAATTTAGTGCAAAGTATGAGTTCTATCATTTAAGTTAAATTTACTACAATTATAGTCCTTTTGTTTCTTATCATTTAATGGCTTGTATTGAAGGTTAATTGAGATGATAACAGGGGAGACGTGGATTAAAGAAATACAGATATAGGGTCTGCATGCCGAAATGTTTGAATTCACATAAAACATATTCGTTACCATGGCATTTTCACACAAAGATTAGACCAATTTAATACTGTCAATGCATCCAGGTTAGTTGATTCTTGCTATTCTTCTTCAGGTGGGTCCTTGGACCAAAAGGAGTAAAACCAGTGTAATTTTTCTACGTGTGGTAAAATAAGGAGGACGTGGGAAAACATGCTTTAGGCCAACAAGAGAGAAAGTTGAAGCTTGATGACAACTAAAATAGGCAGTGAGAAAAAAAAGCTCTCCGTTAAGGGTAATATGTGTACATGGATGTCTCTTGTACGTTAGAGGAGGGTGTTAAGGTTTTTATTTATGAAAAGTCTGTTACTTGAAAGTTGCAAGTACTTAAACGACAATATTAAGATATACTTCATCGTTTATAAAAGATTAAGGTTAGGTTACCGCATAAAGATCTTAAGAATTATAGTCTGAATCAGTCCCTTTCTTGTTGCGTTGTTTCTTTCCAACAGCAGGATAATATATTTTTATATAAATTTGTTCCTATTAGAGTTAAAGTAAATTTCTTCTAATATAATTATAAATCTACAACCAAACAATTCTATGCTATTGTTTTTCCCAATAATTTTTCATATTTGATCAAGGAGCAATCTCACTATATGCATGGGAGTAATATTTGAGGAACATTATCGTTCTTTTAGTCGTTTAGTTGAATCAATTAAGTATCAATCCATTTATCATCTTAACAATCAATATTGCACTAAAAAGTATTATGACTGAAGGTTAAAAATACTGTGAATACAAATATTTTTATCTAAAATTATGTATATACGTCCATACATGTTTATACGGT
Organism: Allium sativum; assembly: GCA_030737875.1. Lineage (NCBI taxonomy): Eukaryota > Viridiplantae > Streptophyta > Magnoliopsida > Asparagales > Amaryllidaceae > Allium > Allium sativum. Next base: position 915,151,866 of record CM060913.1, read on the forward strand.
CGGTTTTTCCCACCGTTGTGCGGTAATACTAGTTAATAGGAAATGAAGAAATGTAATTGTAAATTAAAGATAAATAAATGAGAATGAATTCTTAAAATGTTACAATTGATTGATGCAAACAATGCGTGTAATTAAAAGGTAGATTTGAATTCGAAATTTTTAATGAATAAGGACAAATGGATTTATGGGAATGAATGTAAATGAATTAATTACTAATTGCAAATCAGTGACTTATTATTAAATGCCATAATATATGCTCATTAGTTATGGTAGATAAACGTGTCCATATATGTAACATACAACGTATGTATAAACGGTTTTTATTTGAAATAAAAGAATTAATTAATTAAATAAGATTATAAATATTTGTATAAAGGGCCATTTGTAACTAACCCTAATTCTAAATGATACGCAGCCGCCACTTTAAAAATCAATGGCCCCGTCGCTCCAATCTTCTTCTTTCTCCCAATTCATTCAATAATTCCAAGCAATTCCAATGGCAAAAATGTAGCCAATAATGAGATGGAAAAACTCAACGGTTATGATTGAGAATCGTGTTGTGTGGATGAAGAATTTGTGGCGCAAAGGAGCTTATGGGTTCAACGAGTTTTCACATTACAGAAGAGAAGACGATGGAATTCAGAAAAACAGCGGCCTTAATTCTAATTGGGAATTGTAATTAAAGTTTTAATTATATTTTATTGTTTAAATAATGTAATTAAATGTGTAAACAACTATAACTTGTTCATATAATTTCAGAATCGAGAAATTTCAATTGCGTTGGAATCAGATAAAGAGATCTACGCGATGGAACTGACCAGGACCAAAACTGAGCACTTTGGAAATTCAGGAAAATTTGAATGCAATCTGAACTAGAACAGAAAATTTAGAAGGAATAAATTCAATGTGAGATTTCTGATTTAAATTATTAGTTATAATTTAATTATTTTTCTCGCTGTTTAAATCGTTGTATGTATATTAATGATTTAGATCTGCGATGTTATGAAATTTAGAATTTGTTGATTTGTTGTTTTGTGGTGTATTGAGATGTTCATGATTGACTAGATCTACGATTAAATTTCTTCCTTTTTGTTGAATCTCTAGTTGTGGTTAGATACAGATCCAAAATAAAATCATATTTTATTTTAGATCCATCCATTAATATTGATGTGATTTATACATAAAAATATAGTTTTTATTGAATACATAAACTGGGGATTGAGAGATAGAATAAAGATTTCATCTTTATTATGACACGTGAACATTGGAATTAACCTTAAAAAAAATCTCATTTTTATTGTTACATGAAATATGGTTCTAGTAAATGAATTGGAGTTGAAATAAAAGATTGCAATTTTTTATTTTCAATTAGTTAATATGTAAAAAGAACATATTTTGCTGTCATTTTCTTTTTAGATAAAAAGAACATATTTTGTTGTCATTTTATTTTTAGATAAAAAGAACATATTTTATAGTCATTTTCTTTCCAAATAAAAAAGAACATAATTTTAGCATCAAAGATGTAATAAAAAGAATAGAATTAAAAGTGACATATTTATTGTCGTTTTGGATGTAAAAAAAAAATAGAATTACATGTTACATTTTTATTGCCATTTTAGGTGTAATAAAAAGAATAGAATTACATGTTACATTTTTATTGCCATTTTAGATGTAATAAAAAGAATAGAATTACAAGCTACATTTTTATTACCATTTTAGATGTAATAAAAAGAATAGAATTATATGTTACATTTTTATTGCCATTTTAGGTGTAATAAAAAGAATAGAATTACATGTTACATTTTTATTGTCATTTTAGATGTAATAAAAAAAATAGAATTAAATGTCACATTTTTATTGTCATTTTAAATGCAATAAAAATAGTAGATTAAAAAAATAACATTTTTAGTGTCATTTTAGTTACAATAAAAAAAAGTAGAATTAAAAATCATGTTTTTATTATCATGTTGTAAAAGGTACATTAGAATAAAAAAGAACATTTTGTTAGAAAATGTACATTAGAATAAAAGGAACATTTTATTAGAAAATGTTGCATTAGAATAAAATTGTCACTTTTGATGAAATATGAAGTGACAAATAAAATTGTCACTTTTGTTGAAATTAGAGTCAACAATATAAAATAATCATTTTGTTGAAATTAGAATCGACAGAATAAAATGTCATTTTGATGTGTTAGAATTATCAAAGATATAAAAATACCATTTTTATGTCGAGTTAGAATTGTCATATAAAAATACCATTTTCATGTTGAATTAGAATTGTCGTATAAAAAGATCATTTTTGTTAGGATATGTTCATTTAGATTAAAGGTAACATTTTTGTTAGGAAATGTTTATTTAAATCAAAGATAGCATTTTTATTAGAAAGATTTATTTGGATTAAACATGTCATTTTAGTAGAAATGTTTATTTAGATCAAACATGTCATTTTTATTAGAATTGTTTATATTAGAAATAAAATAACATTTCCGTTATAAAAAGCTACATAGAAATAAAACAACATTTTTGTTTTAAAAGGTTGCATTAGAAATAAATAGCATTTTTGTTATAAAATGTTGCGTTAGAAATAAATAGCATTTTTGTTATAAAATGTTAAGTTTGATAAAAATATCATTTTTGTTATAGAATGTTACATTAGTATAAAAACATTATTTTGTTAGCAAATATTACATTAGAATAAAAACATCATTTTATTGGTATATGTTATGTTAAAACAAAACATGTCATTTTGTTAGTATTTGATGTGTTAAATAAAACATGTCATTTTATTAGCATGTTATTTGTTAAATAAAACATGTCATTCTATTAATATATGTTAAAACAAAACATGTCATTTATTTAGGATCATGATTTGTAAAATAAAAATGTCATTTATGTTCATTTCGAATTGTCAGAAAAGAAGTATCATTTATGTTCATTTAGAAGTTCATTTATGTTCATTTAAGAATGTCATTTATGTTCATTTAGAATTGTCAGAAAATGAACTTCATTTATGTTCATTTAGAAATGTCATTTATATTCATTTAGAATTGTCAAAGATAAGATTTACATTTTTATATGTCATGAATACATTAGTTTTTGTATACATATTAAAATTTACATTTTTATATGTCATTTAGATTTGAACATATTTTTCAAATAAATTTGTCATTTAAATTTAAACATATTTTGTAAATAAATAGGTCATTTAATTAGAAATGTCATTTTATTAGAAAATTGATCATAAGTTAAAATATGATTTGTGCTAGATTAAAACATTATCATTATAATGTTATTATAGTTGTGATATTAAATTATAAATATTTATTTATAATTTAAACAAATGAAAATTCGTTAAATGGAAAGTAATTCAAATTGAATTAGAATTGGTTAAATTTATTAACCAATGATTTATTTATATAAATTGTTGTTGTTTGAAAACCCCACACGGGTGTTGGGATGATATTTGACCTACACTAATCCCAATATTTAGTTATATGTCAATCGATGGATTGACAGTCTGTGATAAGCGTTATTTATTTATTTTAATGCTCACATAGTTATAAATTTCACTCTGGATGTGAATGGATTATTTAATGATTAGTTATCATAACTATTACATACATATGCAATGTATAAAATCCATATAACTAAAAATATATGGTAATTGATTGAGTCGCATTCCGATTCAGAATATCTTTTAGATAAATAATATTTGAAAGTAAAGAACATTTTATATAAAGAATAGTTTAAAAATAATGAATATTTTTCAGTGTAATAATTATAATTAAAAATTATAATTGCACTTTTGACATGAGGTTAGGTTGCATTTGTGGTGGAAGTCTGCCTGGACCCGACCGGCATATCCAGCAGCCACAAATGTTGAACCTAATGTGAGTGGTCTAAGTGCGCAAATACGAAGCGGGCTATGACACGAGGTTAATCCCAACTTGTGCGATAAGTCTGCCCGGACCCCACAAGCATGTCCAGCATCCGCAACTTGTAGGCCTAATGTGGGAGGTCTAGCCCATTATAAACCATAAATGGACATGGTAATGAATTGGACTATTTAGCCCATTATAAATTGAAACACCATTTTAACCCGAACGGGTTTATCGATCATTTTTTTATTAATTTTATAATGTATAGAATAAAAAGTAGTAATTTTCAAAATCTAATATTTTGAAAACATTATTTTAATAAAGTAATAGAATAAATCTTTAATCAAGATTTAATGGAGTTTTTCCAATTAATTAATTTTTGATTGGAATTAAATAGATTGGATTTTTGGGTTTGTCGTGAATGTTGTCTTCAATAACACCGTTCTTAAACCCAGTTGAGAAAAAAATAAATCTTTTAATTAAGATTATTAGAGTTTCCAATTATATTTAGTAGTTAGTATAAAATGAAATGTGAATTAAGTTTATTGTGAGCTGTGTTTTAAGCGACATCTGTTCTTTAACCCAATTGATAGTGGAAATGTAATTTGGAATTTATAAATCTTTTTATTTAGATTTAATGGAAATTTTCCAAAGTAATGTTTTCCAATTTAATATATTGAATTGGAATTGAATGGAATTCGATTTAATAATAATCGAGATAGTCTTCTGTAAAAGAAGACCGATACTACATATGGAATTTAAGAGGCATTGCCGTTATTTCATTTATATTATTGGTCTGATATAGAAATTTATATTAATCATATATTGATTTGATTTCGGTGAAAATTCCATATTTAATGGAAGACGATTTTGGGTTTACCATGAACTGCGTTTTAAATGATATTAGTTCTTTAACCCAGTTAAAGATAAGATTAATTTCTTAAAATTTAAATAATCATTAAGCAATGATTTTTGATATTAAAATCAAATTGGAGTTTTAATGAATCTTTAAAAAGAAGATTAAAGATTATATTTAAAAGAATTTATTTTTTGATAAAATTAATGGGAACCTTTCCTAATAATATGAATATTTTATTAAAAGAATATTCTGAATTGGAATGAGGCATATGATGTTTATTTATAGCACCTGATTTTTTTTTTATAAAATACACGAGTTATTCGGAAAGACCGGGTTTAACCCATTCTGAATATTTACTACGACGATTAAAAGTCAAAGACATTGAAGACGGTGGTGAAGACCGGCGATCTTCACATCAAATGGACGACTACTGATGCCCGGCATTAGCTAGCTACCAGTAAAGGGTTAAAGTGGTAGTTTGTCCGGACATACTTGTTGATTGTCCGGATATGCGAGCACCTCACTTCCGTATTGGACATACGAGACGAGGAATAAGGTGTCTCCGGTTTCGTTCAAACCCAGAACGGACTTGTAAATGGATGTGTGTCTGACACTGAATTTCATTCCATGTAAATTAAATTGATTTCTATTTAATATATATCTGTGGTGGCGGAGAATTTATTCTCTTGCTAACACCCTTCTCTGAGACGTACGAGCTCAGAGGTTATATATTGGTAAATATTGATCGCGTGGCGTGGATTGTCAATGTGGCACGCCAAGATGCAAATGATCAAGGCAGTTGTTGAAAAGCAAAGCCTTGTGGTTGATAATCAAAGCATAGCCTATTTCGGCATAGCTTTGTGTATAGCTTGACCTCGCGAGCCTCACATCCCGGTAAGAGTCAGAAACGGAGCAAGGGAACGTAGGAAGTGCGCACGTTTCTTTCTAGCTAGAAGTGGTGTCAGCGACTTACCAGCCCTGATATTTTACTTATGTGGATGATGGAATTTTCGAGGCCTCGGATTTATCGGTTGTCAATGGCCATATTATAGGTTCAATAGGACCGGGAAACGTGTGTTCAGGAATTGCCAATCCACTAACGTTATTTGTGGACCGGCCCTGCAGGATTCAAGGGTTGCCCGTAGATGCGATCCTGAGACATTGCTAGAGTGTCTCAAATCGGAAAGGAGATCGTTCCTAGCCTTGACTCTTGATGGAAACCCAATTTTCAATATGACATCATGCGGTTTTGATTGTAGAACTAGTATGGCGACATAGTATATGGTAGCTATGTCGTCTATGATTAATACATTATGATTGAAATGTTTTTGAAACATATATACACTAATAATAATATCAAATCCATTTTTATCGTATCATGCATTTTTGACCATTATAAGGTAAAACTCTATCCTCCGGCTTGCGTTGCATTGTGTGATGGGATATGAGTCTTATAATGGTTTCATTTTTCTAAAAAGCATTGCATTGCTTAACGATTTACTTTATTTCATGCACTAGCAATCCAATGGAGTAAACCCGTCCCGCGTTAGCGGCGTGGTCCTGTGATTAGCCTTCTTATTAGATAAGTTAAGTAAAGATTTCTCATACCAGTCCCATGAATGACCCGTAGTTTGTTTCACTTTGCAAACTCGGGTGCCCTCTTTTCCACACGGCCAGTTGAGTAGCTTATTTTGCAGATATATTGAGCAGGATTCTGGATCGAAGCTTAGAGCTGTGTCCAGAGCATTGGTAGTCTTTCGCTGTGTTAATTTAATTGTTCCGCTATAGTGTATTACATCTATTGTAATTTAATCTTCCACTATATTATTATATTCGATGTACTCTGATATATTCTGTACTCTGATGTAACATTATCATGATGTAATAAAAATCTTCTGTTATTTGTTCTGATGTGTTGCGTAACACCCCTCCTCCATTAAGGTCACTCACAAAGGGAATGCCTTAACTTCAGTGGAGCGCTTTTGGTAAACAGACACAGAATATCACAAGACAGATATAAATTTTTTGCAACGGAAACAAATAACTTTATTAAATCTCCAAAATAATTTTTTACATAATACCATGAGTCATAAAACTATTACAACAAAACACTTCTGTCTTATATCATCAGAGTACATAGGTTTTTAAAAGAAAATCATCAATCCCCAGATTAAAGAGCAAGCCATATAAGAGACAGAGACTCGAGCCATACTTCAGGAGTAGCTCCTAGAAGATGATATCCAAATCCTGACTAAACCTGGGTGTTTCCTCCCTGAGAACCTGGGGGGGGGGGGGAACGGAAGAAAAGAGGCGAAACAAACTAGGTCAGACATATGTCTGGTGAGTCCAGTAACTTTTATCCAGTAAATAAATAAAGGTAAACATGATAGGCATACAAAGTGGATAAGAGGATTCACGGTACAGATGACAGGTATGACAGGACAAATAAGGTAAGATGTATGCTTCACTACAAACTATTCTACACTATTACTAGTCAAATCAAGATGGGATGATCCCTTCCGCTAATGATAACGATGGTGGTAGTTTCGTGTATTCCTAGCTGCTATAATAAGTGCCCCCTGCTCCTAACTCAACTAGTCGTACCCACTACCCTCCTACTATAAATTGGTAGACTTAGGGCATATGTCCGGATATACCCTAACCACTGCCCTAATCGATCGGCTCCCTACTCTGTAGATACCCTGTGCTGGTCCCACAACTAGGGGGTATCACTCTCCTAAAGTGGCAACCTAAGGTGTGCACAGTTATACCTACTGGTGTCACGGTCGTCTTGTCCCCCTCTGCCCGTCCCATGCACGCACATGTCCCCGGTCGGTTTGCGCCGCCCACACCATCCGTCTCATTTTGGATCTCTTACAATCAATCAGTAAGCGTGCCCCTTCCCCGCCTAGTACGGAGATCTTTACTTTGATACCCCTCCGGGTTACTGACTGAAATGGGTCCCACACAACATGATACAAGCTCTCCCCTATGTCTTGTATCCCCACTAGGTTTTCTACTGACTATGTATACCCTAAGGTGTCTTTAATTACATAACCCTTAATCAGTTATGCGTACCTATAGGTGTCTTTAATACATAACCCCTATTCTACCTATCGGTTATGCGTACCTATAAGTGTCTTTAATACATAACTCTATCTATCCCCATTAGTTATGCGTACCCCTAAGGGTGTCTTTAATACATAACTCTATCTATCCCCATTAGTTATGCATACCCCTAAGGGTGTCTTTAATACATAACTCTATCTATCCCCATTAGTTATGCGTACCCCTAAGGGTGTCTTTCATACATACCTTTACTATTCTTGCCCCGATTATGTATACCATTAGGTGTCTTTAATTACATAACCCTTTTTATCCGGTTGAGTTTGTGGGCCTATATATATTAATATTACCCACCTACCCTTCAGTTGTACTTAACCCTCCCACTGATTTAATCCTATTTATTTAATGGTTAAGTTTGTGGGCCTATATATACTAATATTACCCACCTACCCATCAGTTGTACTTAACCCACCTAATGATTTAATCCTGTTTATTTAATGGTTAAGTTTGTGGGCCTATATATATTAATATTACCCACCTACCCATCAGTTGTACTTAACCCACCCACAATGCAATTCGTTTTACTTAACCCTAACTTATGTCTATCATCATACAGTCCATATGTATTAAGTTAGGTTAAGTAGTCTTTAATCAGCATTAATTAATTATTGAAATATCTAATCGTATTTCACATGCCACCCCAGGCACCCACTTAATTCCACATGCCACCCAAGGAACCCACTTAACCCCTCATGTCGCACTATATGTTTATCTGGTTAAGTGTTTCTTAATTCATTAAGACCGTAACCTTATAAAGACCTCCCACATTAGACTAGCATTTGTTGCAGCTGGATTTGCCGGGTGGGTTCGGGCAGTCTTACACCACAAAAGAGCCTAACCTTGTGTCTTTACAACTATCACGCATTTAATTTATGCCTAAGACCTCCCACATTAGACTGGCATTTGTGGCAGCTGGATTTGCCGGGCGGGTTCGGGCAGTCTTACACCACAAAAGAGCTTAACCTCGTGTCTTAGACGATTAATTACTCCTAATTGATCTTTCCCCAATTTGAATTAATTTCTCTATTCAAATTATCAATAAATTACAAATTTCACTATGGCCATAATTGACTCAATTATGTCCATCTATTTATGGTATGAAAAATCATACCAATTTTCATCACAAATTTATTTTATGCCAATTCTCAATATTAAATCTTCAGACTTTAATTACTTAAACATCCCTCTTTTGATTAATTAAGTTAATTAATTAATCCTTTCCTTTTTCATAGGTGTCAATACCTACCTTATTAACAATTTGGATTTCTTATCCATAAATGGTGATATTCAAATTATACCATTTTTACCCTATTTTACCCATGTCATAATAGGTAATTATTTATATGTTTCCCTAATTGAATCATGTGTCCAATTTACATAGTCACTATGTAAATTATGCCTATTACAAATTCCCATCTTCCCCGTTTCTTAACTAGCGTAACCATTTGCGTTTTTGGAGTCATCGAGGCTACAAAATAGTCTCGCCATAACAATAAAATAAAGGGAATGACAAGGTGATCGTTTTCAGTACAATTTTTGGCATAAGCATGACAACTAGGGAAAATGACATGATAACTTCGCATATAATTATGATTCACCATATAATTAACAATTTGCATAGATTCATAACAACTTGCATAGGTTTATGAATTAACCACATAATTAACAATCAACATAGGTTCATGATTCTCAACATAGTCAACAACTTATATGGGTTCATGATTCACAATATAACAACTTGCATAATTCATAACATAACTTCTTGCATAGGTGACTTACATAGGTTCATGATCCACAACATAACAACTAGCATAGGTTCATGAATTAACAACTTATCAACTTGCTTAGGTAACTTCATAGGTTCATGATTCATAACATAACAACTAACATAGATTCATGAATTAACAACGCAACAACTTGCATAGGTTCATAGTTTCTCAACATAATAACTTGCATAACTTCATGATTCACAATAATAAGGAACTTGCATCATTTCATGGTTCACAATGATAAACTTGCATAGATTCATGATAACGACTTGCATAGATTCATGATAACGACTTGCATAGACTCATGAATTCATCACACAATAACTTACATAATTTCCATGATCCACAATAACAATAAACTTGCATAACTACAAACAACATATACCCAAATCATAGTCTACCACGATTCACTTTTATTTATTTAAATATAAAAGTGACTAGAACTCACCGAATAAGGGGTCTTGAGTTCTGAATTCTGTAATTGATTAGCGTTCCCTTGTTGTAGACAATTACGTTGTTGTAGTTTTAGGCTTGATTTGAATTGAATTGTTGTCTTTAACTTTCTTCTAGTTGGTGGCGGCTACTCTAGGGTTTGGAGTGACAACATAATGGCCACTGATTTAATTCTGATTTGATTCTAGGGTTTGAGTCTACACATGTTTATATAGAATTTAAATTTAATTATAGCCGTCGGCCTAGAGTTAATCAAAACCAGTCAGTCCAGATTAGAACTATCTAGAAACCCTAATGACTCATTAACTAGTCAGAAATGACTCAGCACTGACTCATGGGTTGAATCAGAGCCTCAGAAATCTGTACAGGTTTTTACCTCGGCCTGGGCGCACCTTCCAAGTGCGCCAGTGCAATATTGCATGGGCGCACTTCCCAAGTGCGCCAGTGCAATTTTGTTTTGGCGCACTTCCCAAGTGCGCCAGTGCATTCTGGCCCGTTTCTGGTTTTTCTGCCTAACTTCGTTCGTCCATATCTTCTTCATACAACATCCGTTTTACGCAAACTCGGACTCTATCCCAAGCAGAATTCCGAGACGAACGCTGTAACGACCCATCTTTTTGCCCGATTCTTCGCCGGTAATTAAACCAACTTAAACCGTTCAGAAAGACGAATTGTTATGGGTACATACATACATTGAACAAAAATAACAGAACTTTTCATTGAATAAACCAATATTACATCAGAGTTACATGAATATCAGAGTTACAACATAATGTATACAGCGGAAGAATGAAAATAACTTTACTCCCATCGGAAGATTTAACACAGCGGAAGCTTCAACTCTATCGTGGACCCCAACTCTAGAAGCGCTCTAAATCCTGCTCCAACGATCTATAACTGCAAAACTAAACTACTGGCTGCCCGTGCAAAAATCATGGGCACCCAGAGTTTAGGTGAGGGAACAATAAACTCTAGGTCAGTCGTGGGACTGGTGTGAGAACTCAAAAACAGTTAGGTTCATTCTTAAAGTTGGGAACTTCACCGGATCACGCCGCTAACGCGGAACGGATTTACTCCAGGTGGATACCCGTGCATATAAATGCGCAATGTCTTTTGAAAATGAAGCTATCATAAGCTCGTCCCACATCACACAATGCAAGCGCACACCAGATGGGCGAGTTTTATCTTATGACAACCAAATATGCTTTCATACGTAAAATTCTCTTCAATACCATAATATATATATAGTGTGGAAAACATTTCGCAAGTAAATGTATTAATCCTAGACAGCATATACCCCATAATATATGTTGCCATATATATATACAATCAAAATCGTATGGCTCGCATAAGAAATTTGGATTTCCAACTTGATGATTCCTGGCACGAAAGATCAATCAGGGATACAAAACGAAGTGCCTCAACGGCTTTTTCGACCATACGCGGACACCGAATACACATCGTCAGGGCAGATCAACGGTTTTCGACCAGACACGGCCCCCCGAACATACCCAACTTCCCCAAGTTCATAAGTGGTTTCCCACTGCTGCACAGCTTCATCATCAATTCATATATAAGTATAAAACCTAACCACCAGTTTCTCATCAATCCGGGGTGTGAGGTTTGTCGATGTCACGTCATACGCAAAGCGATGCTTCGATAAGCCATTCTTTGATCATCACTAGCTCGACTCATAACTTGGGTATGCCGCATTGACAATTCACGACATATCACTGATTTAAATCAATGCATACCCTCTAAGTTCATATGACTTAAAGACAAGGATAATATATTGCCACAAATCCGATATACATTAACGGAAATCAGTGCTATGCGGTCAATTTCAATGTCAGGCACACCATCCATGCAAGTCCGTTCTGGGTCTGAACGGAACAACAACCCGAAAATATTTGAATATGTTCAGGTCTCATGCAACCCATACCTCGTATTGGGTGGCCTACCCAACCAAGAAATAAATCAACAATCAATCTAAACACTTCAAATATTTCTGGTCTTCATTTGTCGTTACCAAGTCTTGAATTACGTCGTATTACTACTTAGAATGGTTTTCGAACATATACTCGATCCCGGTCTTTCCAAGTAATAAGCGTACTTTAAAAATAGTAGCTATGGTTTACACAGGCCTTTCAATTCAAATCTCCTTCTAAATAGTTATCAATTCATTTACGACTCAAGATTTGAATTACTATAAATTCCATACATCTCGTTATCATCTTATCTCTTCTTTGAAATCAAAGATTTTAACTTCGCTTCAATTCCTTACTTTTAATTTTTTTCGAATCAAAGATTTGGTTAAATCCCCAATTTCGACATGAATTTCCACCATTCAATCTCATCGGTTTCAAGAATGATATTATTGAAGATACGATTCATGAAAAAACCCAAGTCAAATTGATTTTTGAATCATAAATTACACAGAAATTTATCCACTTATATACGATATAAATTCTCATAATCAACAAATACTATAAGTAGAATAACGATATAATAATATCTTTCAAATTCCCCAGATAGTATACATTTACATCATGAGGTTCATACCAAATATCGAAGATTATTTCTATCTAGCTTATTTAAATCAAGGTGAGAACCCGTATCTTAATTGAAAGGTTTATTCAATTCTTTGACATTAGATCTGGATAGAGATACCATCAACTTATCTTCAATATTAATTTTCGTATCCAACTCATATTATAAGCGGAATAACGGTGAAATACCCTTTTAAATTCTTCAGATAATAAGAGTTTTCATTTACCGAACTAATATCAAACATCCGAAGATTTATCTCCAACCATATCCAATTATTTAGTATTAAAAACCCGTATTAGTATAAATCTAAATTCCATATAAATATTTCTAATACTCTTAAACCTTTGAAAACGTTCCACAAATCATTACTTATAGTTCGGAACATCGTTTACGGGTTAAAACTTCAAAATAGATTGTTTTCGAAGAAAGCGTTACAATAGCGTTCCAAAAGTGTTACAAAAGTGTTACAAAACAGTTATCCTAACTATTTTGATCAAAATATCGTTTATCTTAGCCAAAACTTAAACTTTACAATTGAAAACACCTTTTCATAATTTGTAATGATTTTACAAATTTTTTCCATATTTTTAAATAATTTAACAATAGTTGTTTATAGTTATGGGCAACAATTGTTCTTACATCGATCTTTTCCAAAACGGTTTCAAACATAACTTGAAAACTATAACCCGAAATTAAAATCTGCTTTCACTCATTTGAAAGCTCTCGTAAATAGGAATCAAACGTTTTTCGTTTCGTGGAAATCCGATTTAAATTGGAAAAGTTATAAGCATTTACATATTGCCATAATGCGACAAGCTCTAATTTTGACCAAAATAATCATTATTCTTAAATACTTCAAATCACCTTAAAAATCATTATAAACTTATATAAATCATTTAAATTGACTTTTCAAATTATTTGGATTTAAAACACAACTTTTTTTCTTCTAATTAAATCACCATTCAAATTAGATTTTTATTTAACCATCCCATCCGTCGGATCAGTTAGGGATAGCCAGGGAGAGCAGGAAACTGATTTTCCAAACCCAAGCCTAGACACTATCCTCTCTGTCATCCTAGAACGTTCTGGTGTATATTATATCATTATTATATAAAAACCATATTCAAATTAAAAATCTCATTTCGAATTTAAATTGAAAATATTTTTTTTCCAAAACCAGTTTTGCATAGATATAAAGATCGTTATACAAAATCAATACATAATTTAAATTATTTTCCAACTCCTAATTCAATATTTAAAAGTTGATATTAAATTCAAAACCAAATTTTTTAAATCTTATTTAATAATTAAATAAAATCATATATATGAAGGAGAATCTAAATCGATCACCCATATATTCCACAACCACGGTGTGTTTGTGTGTGTGTGATCATACAATGCAATCATATCTATCCAAATGAACTATACGATCAAATGGATATGAATTCATTCATCACAACAACATTAAACTGTGCACAAGCGTTACAGACAATAACGCTTACTCGTGTTCAGTGTATTATCTAATTCATGAACAACCATTCAAACATCAACATCCATCACACAATCATCATCAACAAATTATAATTAATCTCAGCTAATTAAAATTAACTAATTTAAATAAAATTTAAATTAGAAGTTCTCACCTAACAGCTTTCCAAATCTTCACGGTAGGTGAGCCTAGTTGAGTGAATCGTCGGACAGTATTTCGGCGCAACGTCTTCTTCACAAAAATATATATAATATAATATACACTAATCTGTCTTTATATTATAAGAGGAGGGGTGAATGACGAACTTTGGCAAGGTGGTGGTGGAAAAGAGGAAGACTTATGCCATGGAAACCATGGCCATAAGCTTTAAGAAGAAGAGAAAGAAAAGAAATGAGAATGAATGAAAAAGTGGAAGGAAAGGGTGGTATTTATATGAAAGGAGGAGTAAGGAGAGAGTGACAAATCATAGGACAAGTGGCAATCATGCATGAAAGGGAGCATGCATAAAGACATGTGTCTTAACACTTGTCTTAAGAAGAGAAGGTGAACTTTTGGTAGCATTTCCCTTAAATGCTATGAAAACTAAAGGCAACACTTAATTCTAACGCTACTAATTCATGTTATAGTTTGACAAATCCGATCGAACGACAAATAGTATCAACAAATCCAAACTTATTAATAATCATTCTCATTTATAATTCAAGTAAAACTTATCATATAACTTATCAAAATAAATAAAATAATTATTATTATTCTTGTAAAATCATAAAATAAATTATCCTTTACCAAATTCATATTTTACAAATCAATATTATCAAAATCAGAAAATATCATTACTTAAACATAAATCTAATAATTATAATTTTCAAATAAGTTTTCTTATAAAAATCATAATAAATAAAACAAAATACTTATACAAAGTTAAAATTTATATTTAAACCTAATAAAATCAATTTATATTCAGAAAATCCAAAATTATAAATAAAAATCCATATCAAACATAGTTAAAATTCTGGGATGTTACATTCACCCCCCTTTAGAAACTTTTCGTCCTCGAAAAGGAAGTCGAATAAATTTAAACTCCTTCACAAATTTTAAATTTGAATTTCTCCCTCAACATATCAGAAATGAAATGGTCAGAACAAAGGATCATATCATTCTCAGGGCACTCTATCAAATTCTCACTAAAGGTAGAGTCTAATGATACTTCTATGATCTCGTGATTACTAGGGTCGTCACGGGTCTTGTTTAAAAATCGCATCCTCTGAGTTAGACTCAGAGCTGCTATCCAACCATTAAGGAGAACTGAGATAGATATTATCTAGTACTTAGAGGTCTATGACCGTAAGAAAATTATCTTTCTAACTTACTCTTACGGAACCAATGGTTTTCTTATCAATTATAAGACTAAATGCTCAAATTAGAAATTTAAATCCAAGTTCTCAAATAAAATTTTCCCTAATCGTTCAATTATCTTGCAATATAACATCTTGGCTAAATTCAGTATTAGAAATTCTATTGCTCTCAACACAAATCAAGTTCAATTTTAGAGATAATTCAAAAAACTGGTTTCAAATCTAAATTAGTTCACTTGTCCAAGGCTTTATCTGAGCAGGGAAAAAGGAAGAATTCTGAAATAAAGTTGAATAATGACAATTCGGGGTGATATTCAAAATATGACAATGGGTTGAGCAAAACCCAGCGACAAGGGAAGAGATAGAATTATATTTCTGAAATACTCAATCTATTTCAAATTTTTATTTCAATCGTTTCCAGATTAACCCATTTATAAGTTAACTTTTATACTCATTTAATATTCAAAATTTTGTTTTCATATTGACCTAATCGAACTTTAAAATTCAAAATATATAAAATCTCTTTTTCATTCTTGTTAAAATATCATGTCTTGTTTAGAAACATTTTCTTACTTAACTAGCCGTACAATCTCTTAAAACAGTTTTATTTAAAAAAATACCATCACGCTTCCTCTGCGCACTCTGATTATGCGTATATTCAAACTAATATTGGTAAAACATCCCAAAACATAGACTTCAAAATTTCCGGAACTAAATCCTCAAAATTAATATTTAAAAATCCAAATTTTTCTTCCATAATTTGGATTCTATATTTCAAAGAAAGCTCATTTATTGAGGTTTTGTTACAAAATATCTTGGACAAATTAAAGTTATCGACACGGTTTCACACGGCACAAAGAGGCATACATAAATCAAGTCAAAATTCCATGTGCTCAAGTCAAATAAAGATGCATAGAAGTTCCATGCTAATTTGTGCATGAAAGGTATACATAGACAAAATCAAGTTTCATGAGTTTGGAATAGAAATTCAACATCTACTGAGCATCAATAGGTGCAACGGTTCGAATCAAATACTTGGCCAAATGCACATGATACAAAGGTACGAATGACACTACTCAATAGCAGATGATTGGAATTTAAATGGACAGTCTAGCCCAAGATGGGAATTCACATGCAAACAAGGATACATATTCTAACAGTTTAATCATGGGATACTTGTTAAATTTTCATAATTTTCCTCTTGAATAAATCTTACTTTAACAACTTCATTTTCTTCCTTTGTGCTTCAAGTGAATACTTGTTGAGAAATTTTCGTTTGACCTACTCGTTCATGCCGATTTCTATTAACAAGGGAAAATATAAAACTCAATCGATTTGTTCAATACATATCCCTTTTATCATATTAAACTTGTTGCTCAAAATTCGTATAGCTTCAGGTAGGAAAATCGGTCTTCTCCCCACATAAGACATTTACCATAATTTTATTGAATTGTATCGTCAAAATCGAAATATGGGGTGAACCGAGCTCGCTTACATGCATTTTCAAATTTTCACTTTTCAGTTCTTCAAGTGAGATTAGCTTCTAAAATATATCCTTGCGGTTTTGACAAAATAGTCTGATTCACGCTTCTAATTATCAGTTAAGTATGCATTTAACTTAATTACCTTATGTTAAATTCATTTTTTCGCATATCCCATTTCATAACATAATACATTCAATACTTCGAAAGTCATTTGTAAAAATCAATTTCACAATTGTGAGGACGTCGCAAAACACTTTCGATTGTTTATCTATACAGCTTTAAGTACTTCTTGACGTCTCGATCAGAAACATATAGTCATCCCACTTTCGAAACCCAAAAATAAGACTGATGATGATCGATCAATCACCAGAATTACCCCCAAGCGACTAGAATGTGATTCTATATCCATCTAGTATATATTGGACTTCATATATACGTTAGCTAGGCGTATATGCAAAATCCTTACATACTTGATCGTCCAACCTTGACGTCAAATAAATACTCGCAACCATTTTTATTACATGCTGATTATCTTTCAAATCTACAGCTTTGAATTAACGATCTTCTTATATAAATCTTTTATATATAGGTTGCAAAATATTTTGAAATTCTCATTCCAAGCTCGAAGTTTTTTTTTTCAATACGCTTATTAAAGCCAATTCATTAATCGCTTATTTCTCGATAACTCCGAACAGATCGACGCTGGATTTTCGAAGTTTTATCACAAAGAGCCCTTTTTATTTTGAAAGTATTTCCTTTAAAAATCTTATTTTCAAATCTTCTTCAAAATATTTTATTTCAAATAATTATTATTTTCAAAAATGATTTACTTGTACAAAAATACCTTATATAGATTTCAAAAATACGCTCTCTCATCATAATATTCCGAAATCTCATTCTAGGGCATTTCTAACCCTATCTCTAATGAGATACTATAGCTCTGATGAGTCCTATCCTTTGTTCAAAATATGTTGTACCCGATAGCTTTGTATAACCAAAGCTCTGATACCACTTGTAACGACCCATCTTTTTGCCCGATTCTTCGCCGGTAATTAAACCAACTTAAACCGTTCAGAAAGACGAATTGTTATGGGTACATACATACATTGAACAAAAATAACAGAACTTTTCATTGAATAAACCAATATTACATCAGAGTTACATGAATATTAGAGTTACAACATAACGTATACAGCGGAAGAAAGAAAATAACTTTACTCCCATCGGAAGATTTAACACAGCGGAAGCTTCAACTCTATCGTGGACCCCAACTCTAGAAGCGCTCTAAATCCTGCTCCAACGATCTATAACTGCAAAACTAAACTACTGGCTGCCCGTGCAAAAATCATGGGCACCCAGAGTTTAGGTGAGGGAACAATAAACTCTAGGTCAGTCGTGGGACTGGTGTGAGAACTCAAAAACAGTTAGGTTCATTCTTAAAGTTGGGAACTTCACCGGATCACGCCGCTAACGCGGAACGGATTTACTCCAGGTGGATACCCGTGCATATAAATGCGTAATGTCTTTTGAAAATGAAGCTATCATAAGCTCGTCCCACATCACACAATGCAAGCGCACACCAGATGGGCGAGTTTTATCTTATGACAACCAAATATGCTTTCATACGTAAAATTCTCTTCAATACCATAATATATATATAGTGTGGAAAACATTTCGCAAGTAAATGTATTAATCCTAGACAGCATATACCCCATAATATATGTTGCCATATATATATACAATCAAAATCGTATGGCTCGCATAAGAAATTTGGATTTCCAACTTGATGATTCCTGGCACGAAAGATCAATCAGGGATACAAAACGAAGTGCCTCAACGGCTTTTTCGACCATACGCGGACACCGAATACACATCGTCAGGGCAGATTAACGGTTTTCGACCAGACACGGCCCCCCGAACATACCCAACTTCCCCAAGTTCATAAGTGGTTTCCCACTGCTGCACAGCTTCATCATCAATTCATCTATAAGTATAAAACCTAACCGCCAGTTTCTCATCAATCCGGGGTGTGAGGTTTGTCGATGTCACGTCATACGCAAAGCGATGCTTCGATAAGCCATTCTTTGATCATCACTAGCTCGACTCATAACTTGGGTATGCCGCATTGACAATTCACGACATATCACTGATTTAAATCAATGCATACCCTCTAAGTTCATATGACTTAAAGACAAGGATAATATATTGCCACAAATCCGATATACATTAACGGAAATCAGTGCTATGCGGTCAATTTCAATGTCAGGCACACCATCCATGCAAGTCCGTTCTGGGTCTGAACGGAACAACAACCCGAAAATATTTGAATATGTTCAGGTCTCATGCAACCCATACCTCGTATTGGGTGGCCTACCCAACCAAGAAATAAATCAACAATCAATCTAAACACTTCAAATATTTCTGGTCTTCATTTGTCGTTACCAAGTCTTGAATTACGTCGTATTACTACTTAGAATGGTTTTCGAACATATACTCGATCCCGGTCTTTCCAAGTAATAAGCGTACTTTAAAAATAGTAGCTATGGTTTACACAGGCCTTTCAATTCAAATCTCCTTCTAAATAGTTATCAATTCATTTACGACTCAAGATTTGAATTACTATAAATTCCATACATCTCGTTATCATCTTATCTCTTCTTTGAAATCAAAGATTTTAACTTCGCTTCAATTCCTTACTTTTAATTTTTTTCGAATCAAAGATTTGGTTAAATCCCCAATTTCGACATGAATTTCCACCATTCAATCTCATCGGTTTCAAGAATGATATTATTGAAGATACGATTCATGAAAAAACCCAAGTCAAATTGATTTTTGAATCATAAATTACACAGAAATTTATCCACTTATATACGATATAAATTCTCATAATCAACAAATACTATAAGTAGAATAACGATATAATAATATCTTTCAAATTCCCCAGATAGTATACATTTACATCATGAGGTTCATACCAAATATCGAAGATTATTTCTATCTAGCTTATTTAAATCAAGGTGAGAACCCGTATCTTAATTGAAAGGTTTATTCAATTCTTTGACATTAGATCTGGATAGAGATACCATCAACTTATCTTCAATATTAATTTTCGTATCCAACTCATATTATAAGCGGAATAACGGTGAAATACCCTTTTAAATTCTTCAGATAATAAGAGTTTTCATTTACCGAACTAATATCAAACATCCGAAGATTTATCTCCAACCATATCCAATTATTTAGTATTAAAAACCCGTATTAGTATAAATCTAAATTCCATATAAATATTTCTAATACTCTTAAACCTTTGAAAACGTTCCACAAATCATTACTTATAGTTCGGAACATCGTTTACGGGTTAAAACTTCAAAATAGATTGTTTTCGAAGAAAGCGTTACAATAGCGTTCCAAAAGTGTTACAAAAGTGTTACAAAACAGTTATCCTAACTATTTTGATCAAAATATCGTTTATCTTAGCCAAAACTTAAACTTTACAATTGAAAACACCTTTTCATAATTTGTAATGATTTTACAAATTTTTTCCATATTTTTAAATAATTTAACAATAGCTGTTTATAGTTATGGGCAACAATTGTTCTTACATCGATCTTTTCCAAAACGGTTTCAAACATAACTTGAAAACTATAACCCGAAATTAAAATCTGCTTTCACTCATTTGAAAGCTCTCGTAAATAGGAATCAAACGTTTTTCGTTTCGTGGAAATCCGATTTAAATTGGAAAAGTTATAAGCATTTACATATTGCCATAATGCGACAAGCTCTAATTTTGACCAAAATAATCATTATTCTTAAATACTTCAAATTACCTTAAAAATCATTATAAACTTATATAAATCATTTAAATTGACTTTTCAAATTATTTGGATTTAAAACACAACTTTTTTTCTTCTAATTAAATCACCATTCAAATAATTTCAAATTAGATTTTTATTTAACCATCCCATCCGTCGGATCAGTTAGGGATAGCCAGGGAGAGCAGGAATCTGATTTTCCAAACCCAAGCCTAGACACTATCCTCTCTGTCATCCTAGAACGTTCTGGTGTATATTATATCATTATTATATAAAAACCATATTCAAATTAAAAATCTCATTTCGAATTTAAATTGAAAATATTTTTTTTTTCCAAAACCAGTTTTGCATAGATATAAAGATCGTTATACAAAATCAATACATAATTTAAATTATTTTCCAACTCCTAATTCAATATTTAAAAGTTGATATTAAATTCAAAACCAAATTTTTTAAATCTTATTTAATAATTAAATAAAATCATATATATGAAGGAGAATCTAAATCGATCACCCATATATTCCACAACCACGGTGTGTTTGTGTGTGTGTGATCATACAATGCAATCATATCTATCCAAATGAACTATACGATCAAATGGATATGAATTCATTCATCACAACAACATTAAACTGTGCACAAGCGTTACAGACAATAACGCTTACTCGTGTTCAGTGTATTATCTAATTCATGAACAACCATTCAAACATCAACATCCATCACACAATCATCATCAACAAATTATAATTAATCTCAGCTAATTAAAATTAACTAATTTAAATAAAATTTAAATTAGAAGTTCTCACCTAACAGCTTTCCAAATCTTCACGGTAGGTGAGCCTAGTTGAGTGAATCGTCGGACAGTATTTCGGCGCAACGTCTTCTTCACAAAAATATATATAATATAATATACACTAATCTCTCTTTATATTATAAGAGGAGGGGGAGAATGACGAACTTTGGCAAGGTGGTGGTGGAAAAGAGGAAGACTTATGCCATGGAAACCATGGCCATAAGCTTTAAGAAGAAGAGAAAGAAAAGAAATGAGAATGAATGAAAAAGTGGAAGGAAAGGGTGGTATTTATAGGAAAGGAGGAGTAAGGAGAGAGTGACACATCATAGGACAAGTGGCAATCATGCATGAAAGGGAGCATGCATAAAGACATGTGTCTTAACACTTGTCTTAAGAAGAGAAGGTGAACTTTTGGTAGCATTTCCCTTAAATGCTATGAAAACTAAAGGCAACACTTAATTCTAACGCTACTAATTCATGTTATAGTTTAACAAATCCGATCGAACGACAAATAGTATCAACAAATCCAAACTTATTAATAATCATTCTCATTTATAATTCATGTAAAACTTATCATATAACTTATCAAAATAAATAAAATAATTATTATTATTCTTGTAAAATCATAAAATAAATTATCCTTTACCAAATTCATATTTTACAAATCAATATTATCAAAATCAGAAAATATCATTACTTAAACATAAATCTAATAATTATAATTTTCAAATAAGTTTTCTTATAAAAATCATAATAAATAAAACAAAATACTTATACAAAGTTAAAATTTATATTTAAACCTAATAAAATCAATTTATATTCAGAAAATCCAAAATTATAAATAAAAATCCATATCAAACATAGTTAAAATTCTGGGATGTTACAAACGCAATGGAACGACCCGTTTCCCTTAATTCCCACATTTGAAATTAAGTATTCTTAAATTTAGTTAATCTGATTATTCGATAATTCGGGGTGTTACATGTTGTATTCCCAGAGTTAACGTATTCGGGTTTTAAATGGTCTTGGTTGATTTAGCGATCGATTGGGTCCGAGGTGAAATCTGAATCGTTACAGTTGGTATCAGAGCTTTGGTTAGCTCAAATCTTTGGGGTACAACTCGTTAGAATTGAACAAAAGACACATCAGAGGTTGGATTAGTAATATCCTATAAAAGAATACTCATTAGAGATAGGATCAGTAGCATCCTAGAATGAGAAAACTCATTAGTGATGGGGTTAGTAATGCACTAGAATGAGTTTAGAGTGATAAGTTTATAATTAACGTATTTGTGATTATATATATAATCCGATCTTAGAAATATGATTTTTAGCATATAAAAGTTATATACATTTGAAAAACTAATCAATTAATTGATTGATGATTGTGTTGTGTGATTATTAATTTAACTAATAAAATTATTGAAATAAAAAAAATTAATTAAAATTGAATCAGCTAGTTAAACAATTTTTAGCTTTGTTCCTTTTCGAGGACGAAAAATTTTTAAGTGGGGGAGATTGTAACAACCCAGAAAATCAGAACCAATTTAAAAATTTATTTCAAGGAAATTTTGTTAAAAAAATGCGTCAGAATTTAAAATTTTCATTTTTAAATTAAATTATTAAAGAAAAGAAAAAAGTTTATAAATAAAATTATGATGTTATTTATGAATGATTTCAAATTTATTTCTATTAAACAATTATTTCTATGTAGATAAATAGTGATTTATTACAATTGAAATTAGTATCAAATTGTATGTATATGTGTAATAATTATCTTCAAACAATTGATAATAAATGGAATAGTAGACTTGTAAGTGATAGCATTTTTTATTGTAATTTGAGTTAAAATAGCAAAAATGATTGATTAAATTATTAGCATATTGTATTATGTTTGAAATTTCTATAGTATAATTCATGGAAAGAGTATCAATTAGCTTTTGTAAGTTTTTCCCTTCTTAAAGGAATGAAAGAATTTGAATTGAAAAGCAACACATACAAACAAAAAGAAATAAATGTGTAAAAGTACATGTTTTCTTCGTATTTTACATTGTTTATTTCAAAGAAAAGAAAATCATACATTCCTTGTAATTAAACGCAGTCAACATGCTTTGTTTACGCTTAATTTATGAAAATCAATTAGAAAATCTTCCAAAGAAATACATCTTCAGCAAATTAGGTATGAAGTTCTACTATAATAAATTGTGTACTTAAGAATACATAAATGTGGATGAAAACGGAAATAAAGGCATAATAATTGTGTAATTGAAAAGAGCATAATTTGAATAAGTTGGCAACAAAAGGGTTAGATTTTAAAATTTGGTTGATTAAGAAATAAATTAGGAAAGAATTAACTTAGTTAATTTGGTTAATTAAAATTTGTAAGTGCATAATTCACTTTTAAGAAATAAAGTAATAATAAGACTTAATAAATAGGTCGTTGGAAATGGATGGGTCGATTGAGCTTATTAATTGATAGGGCCAAATAATTAATAGGAAATGAAGAATTGTAATTGTAAATTAAAGATAAATAAATGATAATTGAATTCTTAAATGTTATAATTGATTGATGCAAACAATGCATGTAATTAAAAGGTAGATTTGAATTCGAAATTTTTAATGAATAAGGACAAATGGATTTATGGGAAAGAATTAATTACTAATTGCAAATCAGTGACTTATTATTAAATGCCATAATATATGCTCATTAGTTATGGAAGATAAATGTGTCATTATATGTAACATACAACGTATGGATAAACGGGTTTTATTTGAAATAAAAGAATTAATTAATTAAATAAGATTATAAATATTTATATAAAGGGCCATTTGTAACCTAACCCTAATTCTAAATGATACGCAGCCGCCACTTCAAAAATCAATGGCTCCGTCGCTCCAATCTTCTTCTTCTTCTTTCTCCCAATTCATTCAATAATCCAAGCAATTCCAACGGCAAAAATGTAACCAACAATGAGATGGACAAACTCAACGGTTATGATTGAGAATCGTGCTGTGTGGATAAAGAATTTGTGGCGCAAAGGAGCTTATGGGTTCAACGAGTTTTCACATTACAGAAGAGAAGACGATGGAATTTGTAACACCCCACATCTGTGAAGGTCACTCACAAAGGGAATGCCTTAACTTCAATGGAGTATTATGGGTACTGGCACAGAAATATTACAAGACAGACATATATAAAACAGCGGAAAAATAAAGTGGAAGTACTTCAAATCATTTATTAAATATAAATGTTTAGAAGAAAAGCCTATGTTCACAAGAAAAGCCCATCAACTTCCAATACCCAATTTCATAGTTAAAATATCTGTCTTGCTCAAAAACAAAGAAGCATAAAAACAAACTGCAGTATTCCCCAATAAAGCAAAGCAAGCCATAGCCAAGAGAAATTCAAGCCAAACATGAAAGAGCCTTGGAGCTTGGTAAGATCCGAACTAAGCTGTATTCCCACCCTGTGAACCTGGTGGGGGGGAACGGAAGAAAAAGAGGCGAAACAAAACGGGTCAGTCATAAAGACTGAGTAAGTCCTAGTGACTTTCAACATAAAAATGAGTAAAGATAACATGGCATGAATAAACTGAAAGTAAACATAAGCATGATGACAAGGTAGGAAAAACTAAGATAACAAGATAAACTATGATAACAAGAT
Organism: Allium sativum; assembly: GCA_030737875.1. Classification (NCBI taxonomy): domain Eukaryota; kingdom Viridiplantae; phylum Streptophyta; class Magnoliopsida; order Asparagales; family Amaryllidaceae; genus Allium; species Allium sativum. The sequence goes on from CM060913.1 coordinate 915,177,099, forward strand.
AAACTAAGGTAACAAGATAAACTTCGGGCACGATGAAACAAGTATAACATCCCACAATTCCAATCAAGTATCCCACCGCATGGTTTCTATCAAGAGTAACATCGCAAGGTTTCTAAGCTTTACCATTAAAACGATATCTATTTGCTCTGCACCACCTAACTAGCATCCTCATAAGTGTCTTACATGGAATGATCTGTACTCCTACTAGTCCTGTGTAACAAGGATCCGTACCCCCTACTAGTGTCCCAACTAGTAGCCCGTGTTATATAATAATTACAACGTGATCCCAATCCCCACAATTATGGTAGCCTTCAGGTGTACATCGATTTTGAGGATTCCACCTCGATCACCCCAATGGCCATATATATATTCGATGCACCCTTACTACCTTATCGATCGGCTCCCTACTTGACCTAGTTCTTGTTTGTGTCACGCGGCCCCCTACTTTTAGATACCTGTGCTGGTCCCACCATGGGGTGTATCAAGTCCCATGGTGGCAACCCTGACACAATCAAGATGCACAGCTTTATACCTACTGATGCCCAATGGCTAAATTTTCTACGCCGAAGTGTGTGCACGCCCGCACTCCGTTAGAACCTGCACTGCTGCACCAACCGCCGCTAATTTGACCTCTTATAATCAGCCCAGTAATCGTACCCCACCCCGCCTAGCTCAGGGTTCCGTTGATACCTAATGTGGGTTACTACTGAAATGGGTCCCCGTTACTAGGTTTTTCTAATGGTTAAGTCTGTGGGCCTATATTCTCTGATATTACCCACCAACCCTGATGTGTACTTAACCCCGCTACTGATTCAAGCATGTGTATTTAATGGTTAAGTGTATGTGGGCCTATATTTACTAATATTACCCACCAACCCGATATGTACTTATCCCTTCTACTCGTTAAGTTACCATGGTTAAGTGTTTACCTTAGTTAACTTAACCTTTCTCGCTTATTATGTTTGATTGGTTAAGTGTGGTTTATTAAATTAACCCCGTTCGTCTATCTGGTTACATTGGTTAAGAATTTTCTTGTTAACTTAACCCCACCCACTAGTCATATTATAATGGTTAAGTGTTATCAACTTATTCAATTTAACTTAACCCACCCGTTTGTCCTGTTATGTTGGTTAAGTGTTACTACTTAACCGCAACCACTTGTCTAATTAACCCATTGTATTGGTTAAGTGTTCTCATTAACTTAACCTCACTCTCTAGTCCAGTTTAATCATGTTATAATGGTTAAACATTTGCTTAACCTTACCCACTCCCATAGTCAACATATTAAAATGGTTAAGTGTCCAGATTAACCTAACCCTACCTACCAATTTAGTTAACATGTTGAAATTGGTTAAGTGTTCTAGTTAACTTAACCCTACCAATCCTAGCTCAGCTCTAATTGTCTTATTAGAGCCCCAACATCTCACATTAGACAGATATTGTTGTGGCTGACTGTGTGCCGGTCGGGTCCGGGCAGTCTTACGCCACAACTCAGTCTAACCTTGGGTCTTTATTGGGCCCAATGCTTAGCCTCCCACATTGGATAGGTATTGTTGTGATTACTCGACAACCGGGCGGGTCCGGGCAGGTTTACATCACAACTCAATCCAACCTCGTGCTAAGCATATTCGTATTTTCTAATTTACATTAATTATGTAAATTATTCAAATTCAAATTACTGCCCAATTTGTTTCCAATCAATCTCATTAATTTAGGTATATAATTAATACCATTTTATGCCATAGATCACTTACGTGATTAATGACTAATTTATGGCAAGTTTCCTAAAAATTACCAATTCTCTTTATGTCCATAATTTACATTAATCAACATTTACTATTATGGCCCACCTTCCCTTTAAATCATGTTTATAATTTTTGGTATGTAAATCATACCAAATTAAATGTCACTAACCATGATTATGCTAAACACGACAATTACATGTTAATTAACATACGCCCACATTCCAAATTACATGCCCATTAATATATGTACCCAATTCTAGTTGGTTTACATATGTCTAATTCTTGCCTGTTTACATGTATGCCAAGTTTATGCCAATTTACACATATCAAGTTCTAGCCAAATTACACATATATCAAGATCCATGCCAAATTTCATATGCCAATTTATATATGCCTAATCCTAGACAATTTACATATATACCAAGTTTCATGCCTTTATACATATGTCAAGATTCAGAGTTTACATGTTTACAAAGCTATGCCCAATTTACATAGGTCAAATTTTAGCCAAGTTATACATATCAATATTCTTGCCATATTTTTCATAGGTCAAGTTTCATACCAAACTACATGTATTCCATGTTACCCCAATTTACCCAAGCTAGCGAATTTTAATTATAACGATAATACCCAAATATCCAGTTTTCATATTATGCCTTCGATTCTATCAAACACATATATCCAAAAAGACAATATCCCAATATTTCCCCCATATTTAATCGCACGCAAATCGCAGTTTAGGCCTAGGTCCGAAATTGACCTAGGTTCATCAAAAGAAACTAAATAGGGGAAAGGTAGAATTTTGCATCAAAACAAGATCGGAGAGAAAAACATCATCACAGGCATATTAAGATTACAACTGGATAATAATATAAACATGAATCAATAAAATTGATTTATAACAGGCTGAATAGATCATGAACTTAGCATGAGAGTAAAGATAGAAAAGTCCAAAGATCAAGATTCAAGAAGAAACAGAAATAGATCTGAATCGATACACATACTTAAATCCAAATCCACTTTATTTCATGGCCACATTATAATTAAATATTTAAACCTGAAAATAACTAGAACTTACAGAGAACGGCTAATGAATTAAGAAGTGAATTTGTCTTAGAAAGTTGCAGTGTCATTGATCTATCCCCTTGAATTTTTTGTAGAAGCATTGATCTTTGATTCGATTTGAGTTTGGACGCTTAAGCTTTAATTTGGAGACGGCGGCCATGGCTCAAGAGAGATTCCAGCAGCATTTAGGTGTCATATGAATTTGTGTGAGTTAGGCTAGGTCTAGGTGTTATTTTATAGGTGTAGCAATTCATTTCAACCATCGGATTAACCCTAAAACCCATCTGGACCATCAAACTCGTCCCGAGCCTCAAAAATGGGTTCTGGACCACCCCAGGTCGACCAGGTCGACCTGTACAGAGGGGGGGGGGTTGACACCATAGTTGACCTGGGGGGGAAGGTCAACTATAGTGTCGACACTATGATCGACCTGGGTCAGTCTGCCAGAAAGTCTGCTGAAATCTTGTTTTGGCCATATCTTGGTCATACGGACTCCGATTTTCGAAAACTCGGACTCTATTTCGCGTATTTTTCCGAGAGGAACGCAATGGTAATGTCCATTTTACCTAATTCCTGATTCTTGAATTAATTATCCTTATTTTACTATCTTTTCCGTTACGTACATCGTTATCGAACTAATTTTTCTTCTCTTCCATGTATTAATTAATTCTTCTTATGCATCACCATTATTTACCCATCATAAGCATATTTTTATATATTTTATTTTTAATTATATTAAAAATACGGGGTATTACAGAATTCAGAAAAACAACGGCCTTAATTCTATTTGGGAAATGTAATTAAAGTTTTAATTATATTTTATTGTTTAAATATTGTAATTAAATGTGTAAACAACTATAACTTGTTCATATAATTTCAGAATCGAGAAATTTCAGTTGCGTTGGAATCAGATAAACGAGATCTACGCGATGGAACTAACCAGGACCAAAACTGAGCACTTTGGAAATTCAGGAAAATTTGAATGCAGTCTGAACTAGAACAGAAAATTTAGAAGTAATAAATTCAATGTGAGATTTTTGATATAAATTATTAGTTATAATTTAACTTTTTTCTTGCTATTTTAAATCGTTAAATGTATGTTAATGATTTAGATCTGCGATGTTATGAAATTTAGAATTTGTTGATCTGTTGTTTTTTGGTGTATTGAGATGTTCATGATTGATTAGATCTACGATTAAATTTCTTCCTTTTTGTAGAATCTCTAGTTGTGGTTAGATATAGATCCAAAATAAAATCATATTTTATTTTTAATCCATCCATTAATATTGATGTGATTTATACATAAAAATATAGTTTTTATTGAATACAAAAACTGGGGATTGAGAGTTAGAATAAAGATTTCATCTTTATTATGACACGTGAACATTGGAATTAACCTAAAAAAAATCTCATTTTTATTATTACATAAATATGGTTCTTGTAAATGAATTAGAGTTGAAATAAAAGATTGCATTTTTTTTCAATTAGTTAATATGTAAAAAGAACATATTTTGTTGTCATTTTCTTTTTAGATTAAAGAACATATTTTGTTGTTATTTTCTTTTTAGATAAAAAGAACATATTTTGCTGTCATTTTCATTCCAAATAAAAAAGAACATACTTTTAGCCTTAAAGATGTAATAAAAAGAATAGAATTAAAAGTGACATTTTTATTGCCATTTTAGATGTAATAAAAAGAATAGAATTACATGTTACATTTTTATTGCCGTTTTAGATGTAATAAAAAGAATAGAATTACATGTTACATTTTTATTTCCATTTTAGATGCAATGAAATGAAAAGAATTATATGTTACATTTTTATTGCCATTTTAGATGTAATAAAAAGAATAGAATTACATGTGACATTTTTATTGTCATTTTAGATGTAATAAAAAGAATAGAATTAAATGTCACATTTTTATTGTCATTTTAGATGCAATAAAAATAGTAGATTAAAAAAATAACATTTTTATTGTCATTTTAGTTACAATAAAAAAAAGTGGAACTAAAAATCATGTATTTATTGTCATGTTTATAAAAGAGGATTTTCTTTTAAAGGACAAACTTTGCAAAAAAAATGGTGAAAAGTATAGAAAGTTTCAAAATTAGGGAGAAGGACACATTTACACTAAAGGTGGAATTCAGAGGGCCCACTATCATATCCCCATTTACACTAACATTTGTCCTTCCCACTAAATTCTAAACTTTCTATACTTTTCACCAAAATTTGTGTTAAGTTTGTCCTTCTCCCAGTTTTCCACTTTATAAAAGGTACATTAGAATAAAAAAGAACATTTTGTTAGAAAATATAAATTAGAATAAAAAAAACATTTTTTTATAAAATGTACATTAGAATAAAAAGGAACATTTTGTTAGAAAATGTTGCATTAGAATAAAATTGTCACTTTTGATGAAATATGAAGTGACAAATAAAATTGTCACTTTTGTTGAAATTAGAGTCAACAATATAAAATAATCATTTTGTTGAAATTAGAATCGACAGAATAAAATGTCATTTTGATGTGTTAGAATTATCAAAGATATAAAAATACCATTTTTATGTCGAGTTAGAATTGTCATATAAAAATACCATTTTCATGTTGAATTAGAATTGTCGTATAAAAAGATCATTTTTGTTAGGAAATGTTCATTTAGATTAAAGGTAACATTTTTGTTAGGAAATGTTTATTTAAATCAAAGATAACATTTTTATTAGAAAGGTTTATTTAGATGAAACTTGTCATTTTAGTAGAAATGTTTATTTAGATCAAGCATGTCATTTTCATTAGAATTGTCTATATTAGAAATAAAATAACATTTCTGTTATAAAATGTTGCCTTAGAAATAAATAGCAATTTTGTTATAAAATGTTAAGTTTGACAAAAATATCATTTTTGTTATAGAATGTTACATTAGTATAAAAACATTATTTTGTTAGCAAATGTTACATTAGAATAAAAACATCATTTTATTGGTATATGTTATGTTAAAACAAAACATGTCATTTTGTTAGTATTTGATATGTTAAATAAAACATGTCATTTTATTAGCATATTATTTGTTAAATAAAACATGTCATTCTATTCGTATATGTTAAAACAAAACATGTCATTTATTTAGGATCATGATTTGTAAAATAAAAATGTCATTTATGTTCATTTTGAATTGTCAGAAATGAATTATCATTTATGTTCATTTAGAAGTTCATTTATGTTCATTTAGGAATGTCAATAATGTTCATTTAGAATTGTCAGAAAATGAACTTCATTTATGTTCACTTAGAAATGCCATTTATATTTATTTAGAATTGGCAAAGATAAGATTTACATTTTTATATGTCATGAATACATTAGTTATGTATACATATTAAAATTTACATTTTTATATGTCATTTAGATTTGAACATATTTGTCAAATAAATTTGTCATTTAGATTTAAACATATTTTGTAAATAAATAGGTCATTTAATTAGAAATGTCATTTTATTAGAAAATTGATCATAAGTTAAAATATGATTTGTGCAAGATTAAAACATTATCATTATAATGTTATTATGGTAGTGAAATTAAATTATAAATATTTATTTATAATTTAAACAAATGAAAATTCGTTAAATGGAAAGTAATTCAAATTGAGTTAGAATTGGTTAAATTTATTAACCAATGATTTATTTATATAAATTGTTGTTGTTTGAAAACCCCACACGGGCGTTGGGATGATATTTGACCTACACTATTCCCAATATTTAGTTATATGTCAATCAATGGATTGACAGTCTGTGATGAGCGTTATCTATTTATTTTAATGCTCACACAGTTATAAATTTCACTTTGGATGTGAATGGATTGTTTAATTATTAGTTATCAATACTATTATATACATATGCAATGTATAAGATCCATATAACTAAAAATATATGGTAACTGATTGAGTCGGATTCCGATTCAGAATATCTTTTATATAAATAATATTTGAAAATAAAGAACATTTTTATTTAAAGAATAGTTTGAAAATAATGAATATTTTTCAGTGTAATAATTACAATTAAAAATTATAATTGCACTTTTGACACGAGGTTAGGTTGCTTTTGTGGTGAAAGTCTGCCCAGACCGGACCAGCATATCCAGTAGCCACTAATGTTGAACCTAATGTGAGAGGTCTAAATGCGCAAATATGAAGCGGGCTATGACACGAGGTTAAGCCCGACTTGTGGGATAAGTCTGCCCGGACCCCACCGGCATGTCTAGCATCCGCAAGTTGTAGGCCTAATGTGGGAGGTCTAGCCCATTATAAACTATAAATGGACATGGTAATGAATTGGACTATTTAGCCCATTATAAACCATAAATGGACATGGAAATGAATTGGACTATTTAGCCCATTATAAGTTGAAACGCCATTTTAACCCGAACGGGTTTATCGATCATTTTTTTATTCATTTTATAATGAATAGAATAAAAAGTAGTAATTTCCAAAATCTAATATTTTGAAAACATTATTTTAATAAAGTAATAGAATAAATCTTTAATCAAGATTTAATGGAGTTTTTCCAATTAATTAATTTTTGATTGGAATAAAATAAATTGGATTTTTGGGTTTGTCGTGAATGGTGTCTTCAATAACACCGTTCTTAAACCCAGTTGAGAAAAGAATAAATCTTTTAATTAAGATTATTAGAGTTTCCAATTATATTTAGTAGTTAGAATAAAATGAAATGTGAATTGGGTTTATTGTGAGCTGTGTTTTTAGCGACATCTGTTCTTTAACCCAATTGACAGTGGAAATGTAATTTGGAATTTATAAATCTATTTATTTAGATTTAATGGAAAATTTCCAAAGTAATGTTTTCCAATTTAATATATTGAATTAAAATTGAATGGAATTCGATTTAATAATAATCGAGATAATCTTCTGTAAAAGAAGACCGATACTGTATATGGAATTTAAGAGGCTTTACCATTATTCCATTTATATTGTTGGTCTGATATAGAAATTTATATCGATCACATATTGATTTGATTTCAGTGAAAATTCCATATTTGATGGAAGACGATTTTGGGTTTACCGTGAATTGTGTTTTAAATGATATTAGTTCTTTAACCCAGTTAAAGATAAGATTAATTTCTTAAAATTTAATTAATCATTAAGCAATGATTTTTGATATTAAAATCAAATTGGAGTTTTAATGAATCTTTAAAAAGAAGATTAAAGATTATATTTAAAAGAATTTAACTTTGATAAAATTAATGGGAACCTTTCCCTAATAATATGAATATTTTATTAAAAGAATATTCTAAATTGGAATGAGGCGTATGATGTGTATTTATAGCACCTGATTTTTTATTATAAAATATGAGAGTTATTCGGAAAGACCGGGATTAACCCATTCTAAATAATTACTACGACGATTAAAAGTCAAAGACATTGAAGATGGTGGATGAAGACCGACGATCTTCACATCGAATGGACGACTACCGATGTCTGGCATTGGCTAGCTACTAGTTAATGGTTAAAGTGGAAGTTTGTCCGGATGTACTTGTTGATTGTCCGGATATGCGAGCACCTCACTTCCGTATTGGACATACGGGACGATGAATAAGGTGTCTCCGGTTTCGTTCAGACCTAGAACGGACTTGTAAATGGATGTGTGTCTGACATTGAATTTCATTCCATGTAAATTAAATTGATTTCTATTTAATATATATCTGTGGTGGCGGAGAATTTATTTTCTTTCTTAACACCCTTCTCTGAGGCGTACGAGCTTAGAGGTTATATATTGGTAGTTATCGATCGCATGGCATGGATTGTCAATGTGGCACGTCAAGATGCAAATGATCAAGGCTTTTGTTGAAAAGCATAGCCTTGTGGTCGATGGTCAAATCATAGCCTATTTGGGCATAGCTTTGTGTATAGCGTGACCTCGCGAGCCTCACACCCCGGTAAGAGTCAAAAACAGAGCAAGGGAACGCAAGGAGTGCGCACGTTTCTTTCTAGCTAGAAGTGGTGTCAGCAACTTACCAGCCCTGACATTTTACTTATGTGGATGATGGAATTTTCGAGGCCTCAGATTTATCGGTCGCCAACGGCCGTATTATAGGTTCAATAGGACCGGGAAGCGTATGTTCAGGAATTGCCAATCCACTAACGTATTGTAACAACCCGAAAATCTGGGCCAGTTTAAAATTTTTATTCTGGCAATTTTAGCGAATTTTGAATATTTAAAATAGATTATTTTAAATAATATCGACGAGAAATTTAATTTGAATAGAATTCGAACGTATATATTTATATACGTCGTCGTTAGAATATAAATAATTATATATAATTATAAATAGAATTGAAAATGGCGTGGTAGTTCGATAATTCATTTTAAACTTCAATCGAATGTACCGGGTGCAAAACAAACCGGATTTTAGTGAAACCAAAAACAATAGGATCTAATTGGGAATATCTTTCCAACGAATCTGAAAGATTGAAATTTCATAGCGGGAATCAAAAGATATGTCCAGTTGAAAATTCTGAATAGTCGCTATGGAATTCAGGCCCTTAAAAATGGGAATTTTGCAAACGACCTCGGATTTCGACGAAACCACTTTTGTTGGGTTCGTGATGTCAAATTATTGCTGGATTCCAAATTTCATAATTTTTCGAATCAATATGTGAGCGTGGAAAAGGAAAACGTGTTTGACCAGTTTCAGTTGATTTTAATCGACTGGAAATTGGCCATTTTTCTAATGGTCTCAGAATTCGACGAAACTAGTTTTGTTAGGACCGTATCGTCAATACGAAGCTAGAAAATATTTTTTTTGGAATTTTTCGAGTTAGTATGTGGCCCAGGTAAATTGAAACGCGCGTTCAAAATCAATATATAGAGTTATATGTTGATTTTGACGAAGACTGATCGAAACAGTCAAACCAGCTTACGATACATATCCCATTGTGTTCGGAATGGGGGTAATTAGCTATGGACGATAGGCGGTGGGCCTCGTTTAGAGGTCGAAATTAAAAGTACCTTTTTGGAATTAAATAAATTAAAAATAAAAAAATAATAAATCCCTTTCCTCCTATTACCTCTGCCCCCCCATTGAAAATCGTTTCATTCAGAAAAGAAAAAAAGGAAAGAGGAGAGCGACGGGGGGGAGCCGCCGCCGCAATCGCCCCCCCTCTAATCGCTGCCCCCGCTCAGGGCAGGGCGCCCTGCCTCCATCCGCCGCCCCTCCTTCTTCCCCGCCTTCCCCTTCTCTTCCCCCTCAGCCTATCGAACGACCACCGCACCCTCCCCTAGCCCCTCCTCATCACGCCGCTTCTCCTCCTCTAACCTCTCCCTCCTCGAATACCTACGACACCCCAATGCCAAAACCTACTGTAAGGTTTTTTTTATTTAATTTTATTTAGTTATTTATGTTAATTAATTTAAAGTAATTATTTGGAAAAGAGATAAAAGGCAATTTTTATACGTTGAATAGCGAAGTAAAAATTAGATTTTTACTCTTTGAATGTTAAAATTAGATTTTTATTCGTTGAAGGTTAAAGTAAAAATATGATTTTTATTTATAAAAATATAATTTTTATAATATAGTAAGGTTAAAAATGCGATTTTTATATAGTAGAAATAATAAAGATGCGATTTTTATATAGTAGTGTAATAAAGATGTGATCTTTATAGTAACAGCAATGTAAAGATACGATTTTTATGAAGTAGAAAGAATAAAAATCTGATTTTTATTATATATATAGTGATGTAAGGAAAAGGCGAAATCTTTATATGGAGTATAGCGCGATAAAAATATAATCCTTGTTATATGAACACCGTAATAAAAATAGAATTTTTATCCATATAGAGTGATAATAAAAATAGAATTTTTATATATATAGCATCGATGTAAAAATAGAATTTTTATATATATAGTATCGATGTAAAAATAGAATTTTTATCTATATAGCATCGATGTAAAAATAGAATTTATATATATATAGCATCGATGTAAAAATAGAATCTTTATCTATATAGCATCGATGTAAAAAAATAATTTTTATCTATATAGCATTGATGTAAAAATAGAATTTTTATATATATAGCATCGATGTAAAAATAGAAATTTTATCTATATAGCATCGATGTAAAAATAGAATTTTTATACATATAGCATCGATGTAAAAATAGAATTTTTATCTATATAGTAGCGATGTAAAAATAGAATTTTTATCTATATAGCATCGATGTAAAAATAGAATTTTTATCCATATGGAGTAATTATAAGAATATGATTTTTATATACATAGCAACAATATAAAAATATGATTTTTATATATGTAGTGGCTACGGGCGACGAAAGTGACAAAAGGCGAGAACGGCGATGATTTCCTACAACAGAAGTGTCGTGGAGTTGGGATAGCTATCGGTGAGAAATTCTCACTCTAAATTTCTTTTTCTAGTTATATATATATATATATATACTAGGATGCAGACGGTGCTTAGCAGCACCCGACACCCGTCATCCACAGACCATGGATGGCTTGTTTGTTTAATTGTTGTGTTGTGAAATTGTTTGTGATGTTGATGTGAAATCGATAATAAAATGTAGGTGGTTGAAATAAATTAATTATCGTTAAAAATATAATTTTTAACGTGAATGTTAATAAATAAATATTTATAAACAAATCGGCCGATTTGTTTATATACACTAATTAGACTGATATTGATTGGGATGATAAATTTTACACATCGCCCAACTACACAAATAAAAATCTGTGTTTGTTGATTTGAAACCCCACACGGGTGTTGGGATGATATTTGGGTACACTAATCCCAATTATTTAATTGTATGTCGATAGATTGGTCGACAGACTGTGTAAGCGTCGATTATTTATATTTGATGCTTATGCAGTTGTGTGGTGCACTTTGGATGATGGTTGATTGTTTATCGTTGCTATTATATACATGTGTTGTATGGAATCCATATAATTAACATTATATGGTAATTGATTGGGCCTCATTCCAATCGGGAAAATAATGAATATTACAAAAGGAAATTCAGTGTGTTGAATATAAAAATATTCATGTGTTGAAACTATTTATGTGTTGAGTAAAATATTTTAACAATAAAATTTACATCTTTATCATATTTAAAATTAGAACTACTTCACGGTGGAGTCTAATTAAAAATCAAACGATAGATACCATAGTTTTATAAAATATTTTACATAACAAAAATAGTGATGTGTTGACAGTACTCATGTGTTGAGATTAGTCGTGTGTTGAAAGAAATATAGATTCATGTGTTGAATAGAATAAATATTCATTTGTTGAATAGAATAACGAATTTATTGAAAAATATAAAGCCTTGTTGATTAGAGATGCATTATTTTGACACGAACGATATTTATATCGATTTTATTCGTTTTATAATGAATATTGAAAAGTGATTTCAAAATTTAATATTTTGAAATGAAATTCAAATTAAATTAGATTAAAATTCAAATTGAAATTTTATTGAATCGATTTGAAATGAATTCGAATCGAATAGAAAATGAATTCGATCCGAATTGAATAGAAAGTGAATTTGAATTGAATTAAATAGAAGGTAAATTCAAATTGAATTGAATTGAATTGAAACGAATTAGAATTTGAATTGAATTGAAACAAATTAGAATTTGAATTGAATTGAAACGAATTTGAATTTGAATTAAATAAAATTGAAATGAATTCGAATTGAATTAATATCAAATCGATTTGAAATTGAATATAGTGTTGAAATGGTTTTGAAAACGAATTTAAAACGATTTATAAAATACATTTTAAAAAGGAAATCGACGAAATGTATATAATATATATATATATATATATATTATATACATAATGGCCTGAATAGAACGCGCCGCGCCGCGGCGGTTCGTGAATTTCGACCATTGACTTCGAACGGACGTTGCGGGAGATCCGACCGTCGGATTCTCCTAAAACCGGAACCGTTGGGTTCGTATCGAAAAGAGATTTCCAATGAATATTAGAAATTTGAAATCTAACGGTTGGATTTGGAATTATGTCCAAATCAATTTCAGAAAAGGTCACTGTAAGTGCAGTTCAATGGCCGTTGTTGGAAATCGACTGTACGGGCCTTGATAAAATTATTAAAATATCTATAATTTGTGTAAAATCATAAGAAATGATTTGGGAAAAATTGGGCTAAAAAATTCCACATTTGAAAAGATAAAAATAGATCTTTATCGAAATGAACTAGTTTTGAACTAGAATTAAAATCAATTTATTTTTGAAATAAATGAATTGAATTTGAAAGTGATTTTAAAAATAATCAGTATTCCCAATACGTGAATTGGACTGGAGTTGAATCGAAATTATCTTCAGAATATTTCGATGTTGAATTTCGTGACTATACATATATTGTTATGGGAATTTGAAAGATATATTTTATATCGTTATTTCCAATACGATATTTGTTGGTTTCAGGATTTGATATTGAATATAAGCCGGTATATTTTCTATTCAGAGCCTTGTATTTAATATCAAATGTGATTTGGGTTTATCGTGAATCGTGTTTTAGATGACATTGGTTCTTTAACCCAGTTAAAGGCAAGATGTTGATTTTTGAAAAGATTAAAACTAAGTAGAGTTTTAATGAATCTTTAATTAGATTGAAATGTGAATTGATAATTTAAATTATCAAATCTGAAAGGTGATCGAGAGTGGAGTACCACCAGTTTTGCTCCAAAGCGATAGTTAAATCTTTAATTAGATTTGAACGTGAAATGGTAATTAACTTTACCGATAACACTGCGGCGTTAGATATGGAGTATTACCAGTTTTGCCCCATGGGATATATAGGTTGGGATTGGGAAATAAAATAAATAATTACTTCGGTGTGGTTCGCTAATCCCGACTAGTTTGAAATGATATCCAAAGGTAGATTAAAGAATAAATTTAGAAGAATTTATCTTCGATAAAATTAATGGGAACCTTTCCCGAAGAATGTGATTTTGTGAATAAAAGAATATTCTGAGTTGGAATGAGGCGTTTGTTGTGTTTATGTAACACGTGTATATTATATACGCGGGTTATTTAGAAAGGCCGGGTTTATCCCATTCTGAATAATCGATTCGACGAGATGTCGAAGATGAAGACGGTGGTTGAAGGCCGGAAGTCTTCACATCGTTTGGGTGATTACTGATGATCCTGATTGGGTTGTACACCCAGGATAAGGGAAACAGTTGGTGATCGCCCAGACGTACTTGGAGATGGATGGATATGCGAGGAAAGTGCCTCCGGTTTCGTTCAGACCCAGAACGAACTTGTAAATGGATCGTGTGTCTGACATTGGATTTTATTCTATGTTGATTGATCTCTATTAAATATACATCTGTTTGGCGGCGGAGAATTTATTCTCTTGCTTAACGCCCTTCTCTGAGACGTACGAGCTCAGAGGTTGTATATCGATGGACATCAGTCGCATGGAGTGAATTGCCAGTGTGGCACGCATAAGTGACAATTGATCAAGGCTTCTGTTGAAAAGAAATGTCTTGTGGTTGATGATCAAAGCACGGCCTGTGTGGCGTAGCTTTGTGTATAACGTGAATTTGCGAGCCTCACACCTCGGTATGAGTCAAAAACGGGAGACGGACCGCTGGGAGAGCATGACATTTCTTTCTAGCTAGGATGGTGTCAGTGACCTACCAGCCCTGACATTTATATACTTTTCACCGTGTGGTTGTTGGAATGCGAGGCGCCTCAGATATAGGTCTGTAAGGACCGGGAAACGTGTGTTCAGGAATTGCCAATCCTCAAAAGTAAGAGAGGACCGGCCCAGCCGATTCCAAGGATCAAAGTGGGGTCCTGGGACATTTGCTAGAGTGTCTTGAACGCGGAGAGGAGCTTGCCCCTTGCCTCGACTCATAACGGAAGTCCAGTTTCCAATACGTGATATTGCGGTTTTAATTGTAGAACTAGTATGGCGACATGATAGATGGTACCCATGCCGCCTATGATTGATATTTATGATTGAATTGTTTTGACACTATACACTTATTATAGTATCAAGTGATTTGTTTTAAACGTACCAAGCATATTTGGCTATTATAAGGGAAAACCCTATCCTCCGGCTTGCGTTGTATTGTGTGATGGGACTTGGGTCTTATAATAGCTTCAATTTTCCAAAGAGCATTGCGCTGTTTTGTTATATGCACTAGTATTCTTGGGAGGAAACCCGTTCTGTGTTATCCGGCGTATTCCCTTAAATTACTCTCTTTTAAATTTAAGTTTTAAATAACTGTTTTAGTTCTCACACCAGTCACATGACTGACCTGGAGTTTATTGTTTTAACCTAAACTCTTGGTGCCCTTATTTTCGCCACGAGCAGCTAGTTGTTTTGGTTTTGCAGATTTATATTCATAGGATCCTGATTTACAGCTGGAACGATGCTCGGAAAGCTCTGTATCCGTGCATTACTTCTAGTTGTGCTTTTGTATTATTTTCCGCTGCGATGTATTTAAATGTAATTTAAATCTCTGATATTTGTTGAATGTAATTTATTCATTTATACTCTGTATATTCTTGTATCCGATGGAATTGTTGTAATAACAATGAAATGTTCTTCTGTTTGCGTTTTATTTTGTCTTGTCCTCAATTCTATCCGTGCTTTCCTTACCGGGGGAGTTCGGGTCGTTTTACGTTATTTGTAGACCGGGCCTGCAGGATCTAAGGGTTGCCCGTAGGTATGATCCTGAGACATTGCTAGAGTGTCTCGAATCGGAAAGGAGATCGTTCCTATCCTTAACTCTTGATGGAGACCCAATTTCCAATATGAAATCATGCGGTTTTGATTGTAGAACTAGTATGGCGACATAGTATATGGCAGTTATGCCGTCTATGATTAATACATTATGATTGAAATGTTTTTGAAACATATATACACTAATAATAATATCAGATCTTTTTTTGTCATATCAAGCATTTTTGACCATTATAAGGTAAAACTCTATCCTCCGGCTTGCGTTGCATTGTGTGATGGGACCTGAGTCTTATAATGGTTTCATTTTTCTAAAAAGCATTGTGTTGTTTAACGATTTACTTTATTTCATGCACTGGCAATCCAATGGAGTGAACTGGTTCCGTGTTAGCGGCGTGGTCCTGTGATTAGCCTTCTTATTAGATAAGTTAAGTAAAGATTTCTCATACCAGTACCATGACTGACCCGTGGTTTGTTTCACTTTGCAAATTCGGGTGCCCTCTTTTCCACACGGGCAGTCGAGTAGCTTATTTTGCAGATATATTGAGCAGGATTCTGGATCGAAGCTTAGAGTTGTGTCCATAGCATTGGTAGTCTTCCCCTGTGTTAATTTAATTGTTCTGCTATAGTGTATTACATCTATTGTAATTTAATCTTCCGCTGTGTTATTATATTAAATGCACTCTGATATATTCTATACTCTGATGTAACATTTTCATGATGTAATAAAAATCTTCTGTTATTTGTTCTGATGTGTTGTATTCCCAGAGTTAACGTATTCGGGTTTTGAATGGTCTTGGTTGATTTAGCGATCGATTGGGTTCGAGGTGAAATCTGAATCGTTACAAAAACCATCTATTTTTATGTGTGGATTGGTCTTATGATTATCTTTTAATTTCAAAAAGAAATTTTGACTTTAAAATCAATTTAGATGATCCTCTTTAAACTTAGTGAGTTTTCTCATGTTGGTTCACCCGACTGATCCTGGCGTTTGCAATGCTCGGGTCAGACCGAGTTTGCAGGTTCACTTTATCGGATGTTGTGAAGAGACGAGCTATAAGAGTCCAGACGTATAAAATCTAGTATTTGCTCCACTGTGTATTGTATATGAGGGCAGGTTATTATAACTGTCCAGATGTGTTGATGTACTTTGATGCTTGTAAGTTCTATTACAAGCTCTCAATAAAGATTTCTTTCTATATTATATTTTGTTCCACTGCAATGTGAAACTATTGTTTTTTTGGTTCTTCTTCTTCTTTTTCTATTCTAGTATTTCTTTCTTTCTTGTCTTACCCTCTAATTTCTTTCTATTAACTATCTGGTGTTTACGATACTTGGGTTTTGGCAAGTAATACGGGTTTATGTACTATTGTCAGAATTCGAGCGTCGAATTCCTACCGGGTCGTTACAGTGGTATCAGAGCATAAAGTTTAGTAATAATAGCTATGTGGCGTGTCTCGATAGAGATGGGGTTAGTAATACCTTAGATTGAGTTGAGTGTGGGTATATATAAGAGAGCGTATTTGTAGATTTTATATAAAAATGTTTTGTGTTGTGTTATTTGATCGGTTCGGTTTTGAACTGGCCATGGACACAATATTGTTCTGTAAAGAGGGTGAATGAAATAATTTTACCCGAAATATATTTTTGTATAGAAAAGAGAAATAATTTTATCAAATTATTGAAATATTTGTGTATTTGATTGTTTTGAATGATATTCACATTGGATTAAAAATCAGAATTGGAACTTAACTTGGTTAAGTGAAATTAAATTAAGAATGATATTAAAATTAAATAAAATTTATTTGGTATTTGGAAAATTAATGGATAATAATTAAATACAAATCAATCGGATATTAACAGATTGATGTTCAAATATGTTAAAGTAAAAATTAATATTGAATGTAAATTCAGTTGATTTGCCTGAGTTGGTTGTGCATTGGTTTTTTGTTAGATTAGTCAAATATAATTCATTGACGTTTTAAAATAAAGTTGAATTAATTGAAAAATAAATTCCATTGTAATAAACTGGCATTAAACTGCATATGAATTGAAATTAATGATTTAACCCAGTATTTGCAAATAAAGGATGTTTTATGTTTATTTCTTGGAATCTGTATAGTTATTCTTGTTAATCAATGAAGTATTAATTTGAATTTCATGTATGTGTTATTTACATGTTGAATTGAGTTAAGTACAGGTGTCAGAAGGCTTTAATTTTGATGTTGGTTGAATAAATGGCATATAAGTTGAGCAAGTATGCTCAATAGCGCTCGTAAAGGGTACGCCTACGCGAAAACATAAAATTTTGGTTTTTGAATTTTGTTTTTCGACCATGTGGGTCGATGTATATATATTATTTATTCTTGCGATATCACAGAAGTCCCTCCGTATAGGGGAGACTCTACCGATTTTTTCCGAGAATTTAAGATGTTAGAAAATTTTCGATATTTTTTATTTACAATAATGAATTAGTTTTCAATTTTAAATAAATCGGGTTGTATTTAAAATTAATGGGTTTGTAACATTTTTCCTACCTTAGTAATTTCGAGGACGAAATTCTTTTAAGCGAGGAGGAATGTAATGTCCCGTATTTTGGTGGTCAGATATTTATTCATTTTATTATTCTGAATATTAAATTGGAATATTAAATGTAATTTTAATATATAGAATTTGTTTATAAAAACGAAGCTTGAACGTTAATTTATATTTAATTAATAACGAACTCGTAATGTCGCGATAGTTCGTAATTTATGATTTGAACTTTAATTGAATATACATGATTCGATATAAGTCGGATTTCTGTAAAACAAGAAACGTTTTAATCTATTTGATTATAATTTTCTAAATAAAGAGAAATCAAGATTTTGTATTATAGATTGTTACTTATGTCCAAATCAAATTTTAAAATAGTCGCTTTGGAAATCGTTAATAAATGATAACGTTTATTTAACAAATTTAATAAGGATTTCTATACAATTTGGATACCGTTTAACTCGAAACTATTAATTTTGAGTTATGAATCCATATTGTTTATATGTGAAGCTATATGATAATTTGATTTTGATAACTATAATAATAATTTTTTATTATTTAATTGAATTGTTTTGGAATTTAATTAATATTATATTTATATTATATAATCCTTAAGAAGGCCATTTTGCAAACGACCTCGATTTTCGATGAAATTAATTTCATTAGAACCGTAACATTGAATTATTGCAGGATTTCTATTTTTATGTCAATTGGATTTATTGGTGGATCATGAGAGTGGTAAATGCCTATATTTTTATTTAATCATTTTGTCGATTTAAATTGGAAATTAAGAATAACCGATTATCTAATGAACTCCGTTTTCAGCGAAACTAATTTTATTAAATCTGTAATTATTTATAATTATAGTATTTCAACTTCCAAGTTAATTGGATTTATTTTGTGAACGTATGCAATTTAAATGCGTGTCGATTCACATATATGAGTTATAAAGGAATTTTTACAAACGATCTTGGAATTCGACGAAACTTATTCCATCATGCCCGGAATATCGTTTTATGCTAGAATTACAATTTTCATCCAAAAAGGGAATTGTATGTGAGTGTGTTTGCATGTTACTTCACCGTTAAGTTTGGTTTATTAATACTAAATTAATTGGCCACCTATATAAATACCCCTTTACAGTCAAACCCTAAACGATTTCCCAGCATGGTCAATTGTTTTCCACAGCCGCCTCAAATTAAAACGAACGACTGCCCTCTCTCCAAGCTTTCTCCTGTCAAATCTTCCAAAATATTAATCCATCGAAGAAACTTCCTTCTAAAATTCTCTCCAGCTTCATGAGCTTTATAAAGTAACCGGTGGTGATCATCTTACTCGCAGTATGGCGGCCGAGATCTTGGCTTGAAGTCGCGATAGTTCGTGAATACTCCTGGGAAACTGACGCAATCAGACTATGTTGTGTCTGGAGCGAGGGTTGATGCCATCGACGAGCAACGGATGGCATCTTCCGATTCGATTCCGGTCAACGTTGATGAGGGTGCAACAGGCAGTATCGCGTTCGAGATGGGGTTTCGTGAACTCGAAGGGAACGAAGCAGAGAAACAAGGGACGGGGAAGATTACAAAAACAATTTGGCCAGTTAATTTTTATTAAAACATGATTATGTTAAGTTAATTTATATATAATTAATAGTTAACCATATTAACTAAATCCTATTATATAGTAAAATGTGAACTTTTATATGTATCTTTCGGCTGAACAATAAAGAGAGTCAGGTTATGTTAAGTTGGGCAAGATAAATTATAACCAAGAGTAATTAAGCTCAATCAATATGTAATTAGGTTAATATTAAAATTTATTAGGAAATAAATTATTTTATTTAATGGCATATTAACTTAAATGTGGATTTTGATGCAATCGGCTAATTCGGTACTGCTGAACAGACGTACAGTGGAGAAAGAAATCTTAATCATCCCGTTAAAATATAAATAATGCAGTTAAGTTTGCCTAATTAAAGAAATTTGATTATAATTTAATTATGTTAAATTTAAATATTAATAACATATTCATATATGATCAGAATTGGACGATTCAAGAAACGTTGGAGTCGTCTCAACGAGCACAACATCGTGGAATAGTTCTAGATAGAAACGGACATAACAAGAATTTACAATTAAATTAAATGACTGTTTAATTCAATTATGATCGAACTACTTCAGTGACAAATCAAACCAATATGAGTACAACTCACTCAGTTCATCCCACTTATATTTTGTATAAGTCGGGTTTAATATGTGTGTTATGGTTGTTATTGTTTGATGATTTTTGAATGATATTTATCCGTATTGAGTGAATCAATTAATTTATACGCTCATTTAATTTAATTAAAACCAAATCATTATTCTACCGATTGGAACCAGCTAAGGTAACTTACCTTGTTGGTCACGTTTATAGTAATATAAACATGTTAGATTAAATGGTTGATGTTAAATTGTTGTTATTGGTTGATTATTGAATTTATATCAATATATTGAATTGAATGATACGTTTTGAGGTAACCTATTTGGATGCAGGGAAAAACAGGTTGAAAGGATCCAACTGGATACCTCACCAGTAGTTGTTAATTTTTATATTTTATAATATATGTGGAAAATACTGAAATTTGTGATGTAGGGATTGACAGGTTGCAGGAATCCAACAGTATTGCATACTAATATTGATAACATTTATCAGTATGATTGGATGTGTGTGATTGATGTAAAAGTCGTTAATATTTCACGGGTTTGGTACTTTAGTAGACATTTGCCTCATTAGTAACGTTGAAATTAATTTTTTTTTGGAATAGATATTAAGTAGATTTTAAACGTTTTCAAAGTTATATTTATGTAAAGAATTGAAATATGATTTTTATTTTAAAATATAAATGTCGAAGTTTTTATTTATGTTTTATAATTATTTAACTTATAATAAATGGAAATTTTAAGGGATTATTAAATTAATAATTAAGATGTTTTTATTATCAGTTGTACCAATGAATTTAAGTGTAATTATCAGGTTAAGGGCCTCAAGTGGCCTAAATGGAAATTTATTGTAATAACCCGAAAATCCAAGCCAATTTAGAATTTTTATTTTGGCAATTTTAGTGAATTTTGAATATTTAAAATGAATTATTTTAAATAATAACAACGAGAAATTTATTTTGAATAGAATTAGAACGTATATATTTATTTGAATCGTCGTTAGAATATAAATATTTATTTTAAATTATAAAAGGAATTGAAAATGGCGTGGTAGTTCGAAAATTCGATTTCAAAGTTCAAATGAATGTACATGATTCAAAATAAACCGGATTTTAGTGAAACCAAAAATATTTGAATCTATTTGAGAATATCTTTCCAACGAATCCGAAAAATTGAAATTTCATAGCGGGGATAAAAAGTTTTGCCCAGTTGAAAATTCAGAATAGTCGCTATGAAATTCTGGCCCTTAAAAATGGAAATTTTGCAAATGACCTTCATTTTCGACGAAAGTACTTTTGTTGGATCCGGGATGAAAAATTATTGCTAGGTTCCAAAATTCATAATTTTCTGAATCATTGTGTGAGCGTGGCGAAGTTAAACTTGTTTTAACAGTTTCAGTCAATTTCGATCGACCAGAAAATGGCCATTTTTCAAACGGTCTCAGAATTTGATGAAATTAGTTTTGTTAGGACCGCAACGTCAATACGAAGCTAGAAATATTTTTTCTGGAATTTTTAGGGTCCGTATGTGACCCTAGTAAATTGAATTGTGCGTTCAAAATCAATATATAGAATTGTAGTTTGATTTAAACAGAAACTGATCGAAACAGTCGAATTGGCCTAAGATACATATCCCATTGTGTTCGGAATGGGGGTA
This sequence comes from Allium sativum, assembly GCA_030737875.1. Taxonomy (NCBI): domain Eukaryota; kingdom Viridiplantae; phylum Streptophyta; class Magnoliopsida; order Asparagales; family Amaryllidaceae; genus Allium; species Allium sativum. The sequence continues at coordinate 915,199,040 of CM060913.1, forward strand.
ATACGCTAGGGACGACAGTCGACAGGTTCGATTTCGAGTTCGAATGGAAAGGGTACTTTATAGAATTTAAAATAAATAATAAATAAAATATAAAAAAATCTCTCCCCCACCCTTTTATCTCTCCTCCCCCTTTTGAATCCACGGTCAACGCTCACTAAAAAAAACCGTAGCTTTTAAAACCCGTCGCTCCTCCCCCATGGAGCATCGCCGTCGTCGAGCGCGCCACCGTGCCTCTCCCCTCTCCGTCGCCAATGACCGGACCCTTCCCCTTCCTCTCTCCGATTTAAAGCCCCGAACCCTAAACCCCCAATCCCCTTTAACCGCCGCCGACCACTTGCGAGCACCCCACCATACCACCGACAATCTCCAGAAGCCCTCCGCCTCCCTACTTCTCCCTCCTTCGATCAAAATCCACGACCCCTAAATCAGCCGCCGACCACTTGCGATCACCCCACCATACCAACGGCAATGTCAATTTCTGGTTGAGATTGGGTTCTGGTTTCTGTTCGATGGTGCTGGAGTGATTAACAGTAAGTTTTTTTTATATAGAAGTAGCTTTGATTTTAAAAATCTAATTTTCAGTTTTTATATACATTAAAAAGTATGTTTTGTTTTTAGTTTTAATTTAAAATAAACAGTGATTCAAATTCAGATTTTAATATGTAACAACATTGTTTAAACTGCAATTTTTTTTATTTATGCATATCGATTTATAAAAATATGATTTTACATGTAGAAAGAAGAAAGATCGTATTTTTATATGAATGTAGAAAGAAGAAAGATCGTATTTTTATATGAATGTAGAAAGAAGAAAGATCGTATTTTTATATGAATGTAGAAAGAAGAAAGATCAAATTTTTATATAGAAGAAAGCGTTTTAAAAATATAATCTTTAAAGTATATGAAGTGAAATAAAAATATGAACTTTATTTTTATATAGTAGTGAAAATAAAAATATGATTTTTATAAGACAGAGAATATAAAAATACGATTTTTATGTATATAGCAAAATAAAAATCTGATTTTTATTATATATATGTTGGAATAAAAGTCTGATTTTTTTAAAAATAAACATCATATTAAAAATGTGATTTTTAATATGAACAGTGTAGAAAAGAACTGCGTTGAATATCAGGCTAAACCTGGTTGTTCTGAATTTCAGAAATAGAGAATGGAGGGGTGGAACCCTCGGTGAGAACTCCTCACTTTTACTTTGTTTTCTAGTTGAAATATATGCTAGGATGCAGACGGTGCTTAGCAGCACCCGACACCCGTCGTGCACAGACCATGGATGGCTTGTTTGTTTGATTGATGTGTTGTGAAAAATGATTGTGTGTAGTGGAATGAAATAAATTATTTTATGGTTAAAAATATCATTTTTAACGTGTATATAAAATAAATAGTTATAAACGAATCAGACGATTTGTTTATGTACACCGATTTGACTGATATTGATTGGGACGATAAATTTTACACATCGCCCAACTGCACAAATAAAATATGTGTTTGCTGATTTGAAACCCCACACGGGTATTGGGATGAGATTTGACGTACACTAATCCTGATTGTTTAGTTGTATGTCAATCGATGGATTAACAGACTGTGTAAGCATTAATTATTTATATCTAATGCTTAGGCAGTTGTGTGGTGCACTCTGGATGATGGTTGATGATTTATCGTTGCTATTATATACATGTGTTGTAGGGAATCCATATAATTAGCATTATATGGTAATTGATTGGGCCTCATTCCGATTTGGAAAATAAGGAATATTATAAAAGAAAATTCATGTGTTGAATAGAAAGAAAATTCATGTGTTAAATAGAATATAAATTCAAGTGTTGAATAGAAAGAAAATTCATGTGTTGAATAGAATATAAATTTATGTGTTGAATAAAATATATATTCATGTGTTGAATAAAAATATATATTCATGTGTTGAAGAAAATATTCATTTGTTGAATAGAATAACGAAGTTATTGAAATATATAAAGCCATGTTGGTTAGATATGCGCCATTTTGACGTGAATGACATTTATATCGATTATATTCGTTTTTATAATGATTATAGAAAAAGAAGTGATTTCAAAATATAATATTTTGAAAATATTATCATTTGTATATCAATGATGTGGAATATTCAATTTTGATTCGAAATTGAATATGAAGTTGAAATCGTTTCGAATACGAATTTAAAACGATTTATAAAATACGTTTTAAAAGGAAATCGACGAAATATATATAATATATATATAATGGCCTGAATAGAACGTGCTGCACTGCGGCAATTCGCGAATTTCGACCATTGACTTCGAATGGATATTACGGGAGATCCGACCGTCGGATTCTCCTTAAAGTAGAACCTTTGGGTTCGTATCGAAAAGAACTTTCTAACGAATATTAGAGATTTGAAATCTAACAGTTGGATTTGGAATTATGTCCAAATCAAATTTGGAAAAGGTCGCTGTATGTGCAGTTCGATGGCCGTTGATGGAAATCGACTGTACAAGCCTTGATAAAATTATTAAAAATAGTAATAATTTATGTAAAATCATAAGAAATGATTTGTGAAGAATTGGGATGAACATCTCTATATTTGAAAAGATAAAAATAGATTTTTATCGAAATGAACTAGTTTTGAACTAGAGTTATAATCCCATTTATTTTTAAAATAAATAAAGTGGATTTGAAATGATTTTGAAAATAACCAGAATTTCCAATATATAAAGTGGAAATGGATTTGAATCGAAATTGACTTTGGAATATTTCGATGTTGGATTTCGTGATTATATAGATAGTGTTATGGAAATTTGAAAGATATATTTATATCGTTATTTCCAATACAATATTTGTTGGTCTTATAATTTGATATTGAATATAAGCCGATATATTTTCTATTCAGAGCCTTGAATTTAATATCAAATGTTTTGGGTTTGTCGTGAATGGTGCCTTCATTAACACTATTCTTAAACCCAGTTGAGAAAAAGATTAAATCTTTTTATTTAGATTTAATGAAGTACACCAATTAAATGAAATTTAATTGGAATTGAATTGGAATTGATTTTTGGGTTTATCGTGAACGGTGTTTTAAATAAAACTTGTTCTTTAACCCAATAATTAATGGAATGTGATTTTGGGTTTATCGTGAACCATGTTTTTGATTGTAACGACCGGGAATTCCGCTTGATCCGAATCAGTCGCTAAACCGATCCAGAACGTTCGAAACGCCTGATTGTTCTGAGAACACGACAAAATAGAACGCAGACAGAAGAACATTTCATTGTTAATTACAACAATTCCATCAGATTACAAGAATATACAGAGTATAAATAAATATTACACAGAAAATATCAGAGATTTAAATTACATTGCATAGCAGCGGAAAATAATACAAAATACAACTGAAGAAGATACATGGATACAAAGCTTTCCAGATATCGTTCCAGTTGTAAACTAGGTTCCTATGAATATAAATATGCAAAACCAAAACTACTAGCTGCCCGTTTCAAAATAAGGGCACCCAGAGTTTAGGTTAAAACAATAAACTCCAGGTTAGTCATGGGACTGGTGTGAGAACTAAAACAGTTATTAATCTTTATTTTAAAGTTAGGTAAATCGAGGGACCACACAGTATAACACGAAACGGGTTTCCTCCCAAGAATACCAATGCATAAAACAACAACGCAACGCTAAATAAAGAAATAATGAAGCTATTATAAGACCCAGGTCCCATCACACATTGCAACAAAAACCGGAGGATAGGGTTTTACCTTATAACAACCAAAGAATGCTTGATCCACTAAATTTCATTTGATACTATTATAAGTGCATATTGTATAAAACAACTTCAAATCATAAGTATCAATCATAGACGACATAAGCGCCCCATCCCACTATGTCGCCATACTAGGCTTTACAAATAAAACCGAATTATCATGTATGGGAAATTGGATTTCCGTCTGTGAACCGAGGCCAGGGATCGTCCTCTACCGATTCGAGACAATCTAGCCTACCATGTCTCAGGACCCAGACTCAGGTGGGCCCTTGGATCATCAGGGCCGGTCCACCGATGTGGATTAAAATGCCTGAACACTGCATTTCCCCACCCTATGGGGCGTAAATAAGCGAACGAATGACTCCATCGGCTTCACATAGTCACCGATAAATCCGAGGCGCCTCGCAACAGCAACAACCACATAAGTCAAACTCGTCAAGGCATGTAAAACCACTGACGCCACTTCTAGCTAGAAAGAAACGCATGTCCTCCCTGATGTTCTCTCCCGTTTCTGGTTCACAACCGGGGTGTGAGGCTCGCGAATCAACGTTACACAAAGCTATGCCACACAGGTCGTGCTTTGATCATCAACCACAAGAATTTGCTTTTCAACAGAAGTCCTGATCAATTGCCACTTAGGCATGCCACATAGGCAATTCACTCCATGCGATTGATATCCATCAATATATAACCCCTGAGCTCGTACGTCTCAGAGAAGGGCGTTAAGCAAGAGAATAAATTCTCCGCCGCCAAACAGATATATATTTAATAGAAATCAATCACACAGAATAAAATCCAGTGTCAGACATACAGTCCATTTACAAGTTCGTTCTGGGTCTGAACGAAACCGGAGGCACCTAGTACCCGCATATCCCTCGATCTCCAAGTATGTCTGAACGACCACTAACTGATTCCCTCCTCTTGGGTGTACGGCCCAATCAAGATCATCAGTTATCACCCAAACGACGTGAAGACCTCCGGTCTTCTATTATCGTCTTCATCTTCGACACCACGTCGAATCAGTTATTCAGAATGGGATAAACCCGGTCTTTCTGAATAACCCGCGTATATAATAAACAAGTGTTACACAAACCCAACATACGCCTCATTCCAGTTCAGAATATTCTTTTATTCAAATATTCTTATACTTTGGGAAAAGTTCCCATTAATTTTATCAAAGATAAATTCTTTAAATTTATTCTTTAATCTTCTTTGAATATCAATTCAAACTAGTCGGGATTAGCGAACCACACCGAAGTAATCATTTATTTTATTTCCCAATCCCAAACTATTCATCCCAAGAAGTAAAACTGGTCATACTTCATATCTAACACCACGGTGTTATCGGAAAATTCAATTACCATTTCCCGTTCAAATCTAATTAAAGATTTAACTATCGCCTGAAGCAAAACTGGTGATACTCCATTCTCGATCACTTCAATCTAATTAAAGAATCATTAAAACTCCACTTAGTTTTAATCTTCCCGAAAATCAATATTGTTTCTTTAACTGGGTTAAAGAACCAATGTCATCTAAAACACGGTTCACGATAAACCCAAAATCACATTCCATTAATTATCGGGTTAAAGAACAAGTGTTATTTAAAACACCATTCACGATAAACCGAAAAATCAATTCCAATTCAATTCCAATTAAATATCATTTAATTGGTATAATTCATTAAATCAAAATAAAAAGATTTAATCTTTTTCTCAACTGGGCTTAAGAACAGTGTTAATGAAGACACCATTCACAACAAACCCAAATCACATTTGATATTAAATACAAGGCTCTGAATAGAAAATATATCGGCTTATATTCAATATCAAATTCTACGACCAACAAATATCGTATTGGTTCTTTAACCCAGTTAAAGACAGGATATTGATTTTTGGGAAGATTAAAACTAAGTGGAGTTTTAATGAATCTTTAATTAGATTGAAGTGATCGAGAATGGAGTATCACCAGTTTTGCTTCAGGCGATAGTTAAATTTTTAATTAGATTTGAACATTAAATGGTAATTGAATTTACCGATAACACCGTGGTGCTAGATATGAAGTATGACCAGTTTTACTTCATGGGATGAATAGGTTGGGATTAGGAAATAAAATAAATGATTACTTTGCTGTGGTTCGCTATTCCCGACTAGTTTGAATTGATATTCAAAAGAAGATTAAAGAATAAATTTAAAGAATTTATCTTTGATAAAATTAATGGGAACCTTTCCCAAAGTATGCGAATATTTGAATAAAGGGATATTCTGAATTGGAATGAGGCATATGTTGTGTTTGTGTAACACTTGTTTATTATATACGCGAGTTATTCAGAAAGACCTAGTTTATCCCATTTTGAATAACTGATTCGACGTGGTGTCGAGGATGAAGACGGTGGTTGAAGACCGGAGGTCTTCACATCGTTTGGGTGATTAATGATGATCCTGATTGGGCTGTATACCCAAGAGGAGGGAATCAGTTGGTGATCGTCCAAACGTACTTGGAGATCGTTGGATGTGCGAGGTACAAGGTGCCTCCAGTTTCGTTCAGACCCAGAACGAACTTGTAAATGGACTGTGTGTATGACATTGGATTTTATTCCATGTGATTGATTTCTATTAAATATATATCTGTTTGGCGGAACGCCCTTCTCTGAGGCGTACGAGCTCAGTGGTTATATATTGATGGATATCAATCGCATGGAGTGAATTGCCTGTGTGGCATGCCTAAGTGGCAAATGATCAAGGCTTCTGTTGAAAAGCAAAGTCTTGTGGTTGATGATCAAAGCACAGCCTGTGTGGCATAGCTTTGTGTAGTGTTGATTCGCGAGCCTCACACCCCGATTGTGAACCAGAAACGAGAGAGGACCTCAGGGGGGCATGCAATTCCTTCTAGCTAGGGTGGTGTCAGTGACCTACCAGCCCTGACATTTATGTTATTTTCAATTATGTGGTTGTTGCTGTTGTCAGGCGCCTCGGATACATCGTTGACTGTGTGGAGCCGATGGAGTCATTTGGCTCATTTACACCCCAAAGGGTGGGAAAACGCAGTGTTCAGGCATAGTAATCCACATCGGTGGACCGACCCGAACGATCGAAGGCTTGCCTGCGCGCTTGCCTGAGAGGCAGGCTAGAGCGTCTTGAATTCGGTAGAGGACGATCCCTTGCCTCGATTCACAGATGGAAATCCAACTTCCAATACGTGACTTTGCGGTTTTGATTATAGAGCCTAGTATGGCGACATGATATATGGTACCCATGCCGTCTATGATTGATATTTATGATTGAAATTGTTTTGACATTATACACTTATAGTAATAATAAAACATGAAATTTAGCGTATCAAGCATTCTTTGGCTATTGTAAGGTAAAACCCTATCCTCCGGCTTGTGTTACATTGTGTGATGGGACCTGGGTCTTATAATAGCTTCATTATTTCTTTATTTAGAATTGCGTTGTTGTTTTATGCATTGGTATTCTTGGGAGGAAACCCGTTCCATGTTATACGGCGTGGTCCCTCGATTTACCTAACTTTAAAATAAAGATTAATAACTGTTTTAGTTCTCACACCAGTCCCATGACTGACCTGGAGTTTAATGTTTTAACCTAAACTCTGGGTGCCCTTATTTTGACACGGGCAGCTAGTAGTTTTGGTTTTGCAGATTTATATTCACGGGATCCTGATTTACAGCTGGAACGATACTCAGAAAGCTCTGCATCCGCGTATTACTTCTAGTTGTGTTTTGTATTATTTTCCGGTGCGATGTATTTAAATGTAATTTAAACCTCTGATATTTTCTGTGTAATATTTATTCATACTCTATAATATTCTTGTATTTTGATGGAATTTTTGTAATTAACAATGAAATGTTCTTTTGTTTGTGTTCCAATTTGTCGTGTTCTCAAAACAATCAGGGGTTTCAAATGGTCTTGGTCGGTTTAGCGATCGATTCGAATCGAGCGAAATTCTTTATCGTTATAGTTGGTATCAGAGCTTTGGTTTATAAAGATCAGAGAAGAAGACACGTTAGAACCAAAAGAAAGAATTCATCAGAGATTGGATTAGTAATATCCAACAAGAATGACTCGTTAGAGATGGGATCAGTAGTATCCTAGAACGAGTGTGAAGAGTGATATTTTGAAAATAAAATTTAAAACAAATTTTGTTTTGAAAACTTTAAATCAACTATTCGTATTTGAATATTATTTTTATATTGATTTGGACATTCAAGTATATAAAGATTTTGCATACACGTCTGATCCACGGGTATTCGAAGTTTTAATATACTGGATAGATATAGAATCACACCCTAGTCGCCCGGGGACAATTCTGATGATGATTGCAACATCATCAGTATTTGTGTTCGAGTTTCGAAAGTGGGATTTCTATATATTTCCAATTGACTGGTGTGAGAACCAAAGCTAGATAGGGCTTATTGTTGTGATTTGGCATCAAAAATATGACTTTTAGACTATATATATTAAAGTTATATGATTGAAACGTTATTCAACAAATGGATTGATGATTGTGTGGTTTGATTATTGTTCGATTAATTAAATGTTAAACCTTTAGCCAAATTGAACAAAATAGTGAGTTGTATTGAAAATTAGTCGCATTTGCATACATATACATGTACTTACATTGAAAAGGTCATAGCAAGGAGGCTAGAGAAGAGGAATAAAACTGTTTGCCCGACAAATAGGTACATGTTTATTGTATTTCTTGGGTTTTAGATGATTTTATGAGCCGACTGGCTAGCCGCTTGGTTGTTTCTTTTTCTTTTTGGATTGGTGAAGGCCATGGGTGGCTATTTGAAATATCCCGAAGCTCCCGGTGCAGGGGAGGTTATGGCGAATTTTTTCGAAAATTTAGGGTGTTAGCCAAATTTTTGAAAAATTGGAAAAGTTCTTAGAAACTGATAAGTTGAAGAACTTAAGCCGTAATGAAAATAATGAAAGTTGAGTTGATTTGTTAAACAACTTTCGACTTCGTTCCTTTTTGGGGATGAAAAGTTTTAAGTGGGGGAGATTGTAATAACCCGGAAATCCGAGCCAATTTAAAATTTTTATTTTGGCAATTTTAGTGAATTTTTAATATTTAAAATGAATTATTTTAAATAATAACGACGAGAAATTTATTTTGAATAGAATTAGAACGTATATATTTATTTGAATCGTAGTTAGAATATAAATATTTATTTTAAATTATAAAAGGAATTGAAAATGGCGCGGTAGTTCGAAAATTCGATTTCAAAGTTCAAATGAATATACAGGATTCAAAATAAACCGGATTTTAGTGAAACCAAAAATATTTGAATCTATTTGAGAATATCTTTCCAACGAATCTGAAAAATTGAAATTTCATAGCGGGGATAAAAAGTTATGCCCAGTTGAAAATTCAGAATAGTCGCTATGGAATTCTGGCCCTTAAAAATGGAAATTTTGCAAATGACCTTCGTTTTCAACGAAACCACTATTGTTGGATCCGGGATTCAAATTATTTCTAGTTCCAAAATTCATAATTTTCTGAATCAATGTGTGAGCATGGCGAAGTTAAACTTGTTTTAACAGTTTCAGTCAATTTCGATCGACCAGAAAATGGCCATTTTTCAAAATATCTCAGAATTTGACGAAATTAGTTTTGTTACGAACGTATCGTCAATACGAAGCTAGAAATATATTTTCTGAAATTTTTAGGGTCCGTATGTGACCCCAGTAAATTGAATTGTGTGTTCAAAATCAATATATAGATTTATAGTTTGATTTAAACGGAAACTGATCGAAACAGTCGAATTGGCCTAAGATACATATCCCACTGTGTTCGGAATGGGGATAATACTCTAGGGACGATAGTCGGCATGTTCGATTTCGAGTTCGAATGGAAAGGGTACTTTACAGAATTTAAAATTTAAAATAAATAAAATATAAAAAAAATCTCTCCCCCACCCTTTTATGTCTCCTCCCCTTTTTGAATCAACGGTCAACGCTCACTAAAAAAAACCGTAGCTTCTAAAACCCGTCGCTCCTCCCCCATGGAGCATCGCCGTCATCGAGCGCACCACCGTGCCTCTCCCCTCTCCGTCGTCGATGACCGGACCCTTCCCCTTACTCTCTCCGATTTGAAGCCCCGAACCATAAACCCCCAGTCCCCTTTAACCGCCGCCGACCACTTGAAAGTACCCCACCATACCACCGACAATCTCCAGAAACCCTCTGCCTCCCTGCTTCTCCCTCCTTCGATCAAAATCCGCGACCCCTAAATCAGCCGCCGACCACTTGCGAGCGCCCCACCATACCAACGACGATGTCAATTTCTGGTTGAGATTGGGTTCTGGTTTCTATTCGATGGTGCTGGAGTGATTAACAGTAAGTTTTTTTAATATAGAAGTAGCTTTGATTTTAAAAATCTAATTTTCAGTTTTTATATACATTAAAAAGTATGTTTTGTTTTCAGTTTTAATTTAAAATAAACAGTGATTCAAATTCAGATTTTAATATGTAACAACATTGTTTAAACTGCAGATTTTTTATTTATTTATGCATATCGATTTATAAAAATATGATTTTACATGTAGAAAGAAGAAAGATCGTATTTTTATATGAATGTAGAAAGAAAAAAGATCGTATTTTTATATGAATGTAGAAAGAAGAAAGATCGAATTTTTATATAGAAAGCGTTTTAAAAATATAATCTTTAAAGTATATGAAGTGAAATAAAAATATGAACTTTATTTTTATATAGTAGTGAAAATGAAAATAAGATTTTTATAAGATAGAGAATATAAAAATACGATTTTTATATATATAGAGAAATAAAAATATGATTTTTATTATATATATATGTTGGAATAAAAGTGTGATTTTTTTTTAAAATAAACATCATATTAAAAATGTGATTTTTAATATGAACAGTGTAGTAAAGGACTGCGTTGAATATCGGGCTAAACCAGGTTGTTCTGAATTTCAGAAATAGAGAATGGAGGGGTGGAACCCTCGGTGAGAACTCCTCACTTTTACTTTGTTTTCTAGTTGAAATATATACTAGGATGCAGACGGTGCTTAGCAGCACCCGACACCCGTCGTCCACTGACCATGGATGGCTTGTTTGTTTGATTGATGTAATGTGAAAAATGATTGTGTGTAGTGGAATGAAATAAATTAATTTATGGTTAAAAATACCATTTTTAACGTGTATATAAAATAAATAGTTATAAACGAATCGGACGATTTGTTTATGTACACCGATTTGACTGATATTGATTGGAACGATAAATTTTACACATCGCCCAACTGCACAAATAAAATATGTGTTTGTTGATTTGAAACCCCACACGGGTATTGGGATGAGATTTAACGTACACTAATCCCGATTGTTTAGTTGTATGTCAATCGATGGATTGATAGACTGTGTAAGCGTTAATTATTTATATCTAATGCTTAGGCAGTTGTGTGGTGCACTCTGGATGATGGTTGATGATTTATCGTTGCTATTATATACATGTGTTGTAGGGAATCCATATAATTAACATTATATGGTAATTGATTGGGCCTCATTCCAATTTGGAAAATAAGGAATATTATAAAAGAAAATTCATGTGTTGAATAGAATATAAATTCATGTGTTGAATAGAATATAAATTCATGTGTTGAATAGAAAGAAAATTCATGTGTTGAATAGAATATAAATTCATGTGTTGAATAAAATATATATTCATGTGTTGAATAAAAATATATATTCATGTGTTGAAGAAAATATTCATTTGTTGAATAGAATAACGAAGTTATTGAAATATATAAAGCCGTGTTGGTTAGATATGAGCCATTTTGACATGAACGATATTTATATCGATTATATTCGTTTTTATAATGATTATAGAAAGAAGTGATTTCAAAATATAATATTTTGAAAATATTATCATTTGTATATCGATGATGTGGAATATTCAATTTTGATTCGAAATTGAATATGAAGTTGAAATCGTTTCGAAAATGAATTTAAATTTTTTATAAAATACGTTTTAAAAGGAAATCGACGAAATATATATAATATATACTATATATAATGGCCTAATTAGAACGCGCCGCGCAGCGGCAGTTTCTGAATTTCGACCATTGACTTCGAATTGATATTACGGGAGATCCGACTGTCGAATTCTCCTAAAACCGGAACCGTTGGTTTCGTATCGAAAAGAGCTTCTAACGAATATTAGAGATTTGAAATCTAACAGTTGGATTTGGAATTATGTCCAAATCAAATTTGGAAAAGATCATTGCATGTGCAGTTCGATGGCCGTTGATGGAAATCGAATGTACGAGCCTTGATAAAATTATTAAAAATAGTAATAATTTGTGTAAAATCATAAGAAATGATTTGTGAAGAATTGGGATGAAAATCTCTATATTTGAAAAGATAAAAATAGATTTTTATCGAAATGAACTAGTTTTGAACTAGAATTATAATCCCATTTATTTTTAAAATAAATAAAGTGGATTTGAAATGGTTTTGAAAATAACCAGAATTTCCAATATATAAATTGGAAATGGATTTGAATCGAAATTGTCTTTGGAATTTTTCGATGTTGGATTTCGTGATTATACAGATAGTGTTATGGAAATTTGAAAGATATATTTATATCGTTATTTCCAATACAATATTTGTTGGTCTTAGAATTTGATATTGAATATAAGCCGATATATTTTCTATTTAGAGCCTTGTATTTTATATCAAATGTAATTTGGCTTTGTCGTGAATGGTGTCTTCATTAACACTGTTCTTAAACCCAGTTGAGAAAAAGATTAAATCTTTTTATTTTGATTTAATGAAGTATACCAATTAAATGACATTTAATTGGAATTGAATTGGAATTGATTTTTCGGTTTATCGTGAACGGTGTTTTAAATAACACTTGTTCTTTAACCCGATAATTAATGGAATGTGATTTTGGGTTTATCGTGAACCGTGTTTTAGATGACATTGGTTCTTTAACCCAGTTAAAGACACAATATTGATTTTCGGGAAGACTAAAACTAAGTGCAGTTTTAATGATTCTTTAATTAGATTGAAGTGATCGAGAATGGAGTATCACCAGTTTTGCTTCATGCGATAGTTAAATCTTTAATTAGATTTGAACGTGAAATGGTAATTGAATTTATTGATAACACTGTAGTGTTAGATATGAAGTATGACCAGTTTTACTTCATGGGATGAATAGGTTGGGATTGGGAAATAAAATAAATGATTACTTAGGTGTGGTTCGCTAATCCCGACTAGTTTGAATTGATATTCAAAAGAAGATTAAAGAATAAATTTAAAGAATTTATCTTTGATAAAATTAATGGGAACCTTTCCCAAAGTATGAGAATATTTGAATAAAGGAATATTCTGAATTGGAATGAGGCGTATATTGTGTTTGTGTAACACTTGTTTATTATATACACAAGTTATTCAGAAAGACCGGGTTTATCCCATTCTAAATAACTGATTCGGCGTAGTGTCGAGGATGAAAACGGTGGTTGAAGACCGAAGGTCTTCACATCGTTTGGGTGATTACTGATGATCTTGATTCGGTTGTACACCCGAGAGGAGGGAATCAGTTGGTGATCATCCAGACGTACTTGGAGATCGACGGATGTGCGAGGTACAAGGTGCCTCCGATTTCGTTCAGACCCAGAACGAACTTGTAAATGGACTGTGTGTCTGACATTGGTTTTTATTCTGTGTGATTGATTTCTATTAAATATATATCTGTTTGGCGGTGGAGAATTTATTCTCTTACTTAACGCCCTTCTCTAAGACGTACAAGCTCAGGGGTTATATATTTATGGATATCAATCGCATGGAGTGAATTGCATGTGTGGCATGCCTAAGTGGCAAATGATCAAGGCTTGTATTGAAAAGAAAAGTCTTGTGGTTGATGTTCAAAGCACGGCTTGTGTGGCATAGCTTTGTGTAGCGTTGATTCGCGAGCCTCACACCCCGGTTGTGAACCACAAACGGGAGAGGACCTCATGGAGGGCATGCGTTTCCTTCTAGACCTACCAGCCCAGACATTTATATTATTTTCACTTGTGTGGTTGTTGTTACTGCGAGGCGCCTCGGATCTATTGGTGACTGTGTGGAGCCGATGGAGTCATTTGGCTCATTTACACCCCAAAGTGTGGGGAAACGCAGTGTTCAGGCATAAAAATCCACATCGGTGGACCGACCCTGACGATCCAAGGCTTGCCTGCGCGCTTGCCAGAGGGGCGGGCTAGAGCGTCTCGAATTCGGTAGAGGACGATCTCTTGCCTCGGTTCACAGATGGAAATCCAACTTCCAATACGTGACTTTTCGGTTTTGATTGTAGAGCCTAGTATGGCGACATGATATATGGTACCCATGCCGTCTATGATTGATATTTATGATTGAAATTGTTTTGACACTATACACTTATAGTAATAATAAAACATGAAATTTAGCGTATCAAGCATTCTTTGGCTATTATAAGGTAAAACCCTATCCTCCGGCTTGTGTTGCATTGTGTGATGGGACCTGGGTCTTATAATAGCTTCATTATTTCTTTATTTAGCATTGCGCTGTTGTTTTATGCACTGGTATTCTTAGGAGGAAACCCGTTCCGTGTTATACGGCGTGGTCCCTCGATTTACCTAACTTTAAAATAAAGATTAATAACTGTTTTAGTTCTCACACCAGTCCCATGACTGACCTGGAGTTTATTTTTTTAACCTAAACTCTGGATGCCCTTATTTTGACACGGGCAGCTAGTAGTTTTGGTTTTGCAGATTTATATTCACAGGATCCTGATTTACAGCTGGAATGATACTCGGAAAGCTCTGTTACCGTGTATTACTTCTAGTTGTGTTTTGTATTATTTTCCGCTGCGATGTATTTAAATGTAATTTAAACCTCTGATATTTTCTGTGCAATATTTATTCATACTCTGCAATATTCTTGTATTCTGATGGAATTGTTGTAATTAACAATGAAATGTTCTTCTGTTTGCATTCCAATTTGTCGTGTTCTCAAAACAATCAGGGGTTTCGAACGGTCATGGTCAGTTTAGCGATCGATTCGGATCGAGCGAAATTCTTTATCGTTACATTTATAAGATTTTATAATTTTAAAATGGATTAATTTGGATTGTGAATATATGGGAATTGGTTATAGAATTGAAAAGCGATTTTTTTTAACTAATGAACGTTTACCCCAAACATTGCTTATAAATATGCATAATGGAATTTAAAGAAGGTTCGTGAATGAAATTAGCCAATAATTGGATTTCGAAATGAAACGTGAATATAAATAGTAAAGTTAATATGAGACCAATATTTAATATTGGATTCAAAGCCTAGAATTTTAATGGTTTAGAAAATTGATATTGACTAAAGTTGGAAATTAATAACATTGATTTATAAATGTTAAGAGAATTGTTTTGGGAAAATCAGATAAGAAATTATGGTATTAATTAGGAAATGAAAAATGATTTGGTAAACGATATAATAAAATAAGTTAAGGGAGTTTTGAGAAATAAACTTAAATGGTAAAGTTGTTGATTTATATTAATAAAAGATTATTGTTTTCGTATATAATAAGAAATTCGTAGACCCTAACGCTATTGTTATAAGAAATGTTTTCCAAATGAAAATGATGTGGGTTTTAAAGAAATTGGAACTTCTGTTGTAAGTTGGTTTAGTAGAATAGCTTTTGAGGTGTCAATCTGATATTGGTTTCGGCCTTCCGGGTTAATACTGAGAGATTTATTCACTTACCAATTTACGATGGGAAATTGATGAAGTAGAAGTGAAATAATAATTGATTATTCTTATATTAAATAAGAAAAAGGAAATGTTTTCCGAATATGATAAGAAAGTTTAATATTTAATTAACAATTGGTTAATTAAAGAGGCTAAATAATGCTGGGTATTAAATCTGTGAATTCATTTTTCTTTAATGGATAAATGGTTTTTTATTTGATAGTTAAATGACCAACTATCAAATCTGGCCTATACGATTGTGGGTATGGAAAGACCAGGATCGAATTTATACTCGAAAACCATTCTGAACTAGCTAATAGGTGAATTGGGAAGATGTTGATTAAAGATGGACCAGTTGAAGACCATAGATCTTCATAAGCGGAAGGGCTACTTGATAGATTTCTCTGATGTGCAGCCATATATATTTTGATGGTAATTCGGTCATGATTGAAATCAGTGGATTGCAAGGACTACTCGCTACTGATCTATAGGGTGATTCTTAGGATGTGGTACGAGGGTGCCTTCGGTTTGTCTAGTCCTAGGACGACTTGTATGGACGAATATCTGAAAGTTTATGCCTAACAGATCATATGATTAATCACTTCAAAACTATGTTCGGTGGCAGAGAAATTCGTTTTTCTTAGTTTTGTACCTGCGGTATTGGGGATATCAATTTGTGATTTGACGGGTTTGACGATGTGACATTCAAAGTGGATGAAGACGTGCTATTTCTAAAAGATAATAGAAACCTCAAGCCTAAAAACCGGGAAATGACAAAAATCGGGTAGGCAGCATATAATAACCCGGAAAATCCGTACCAATATAAAAATTTTATTTTGACAATTTTAATGAATTTTGAATATTTAAAATGAATTATTTTAAATAATAACGATTAGAAATTTATTTTGAATAGAATTAGAACGTATATATTTATTTGAATCATTGTTAGAATACAAATATTTATTTTTATTTATAAAAGGAATTGAAAATGGCGCGGGAATCAAAAATATTAGAATCTATTTGAAAATATCTTTCCAATGAATCTAAAAATTTGAAATTTCATTGTGGGAATAAAAAGTTATGCCCAGTTGAAAATTCAGAATAGTCGCTATGGAATTTTGGCCCTTAAAAATGGAAATTTTGCAAACGACCTCCGTTTTCGATGAAACCACTTTTGTTGGATCCAGGATGTCAAGTTATTTCTAGATTCCAAAATTCGTAATTTTTGGAATCAATATGTGAGCGTGACAAAGTTAAACGTGTTTTTAACTGTTTCAGTCAATTTGGATCGACCAGAAAATGGCCATTTTTCAAACGGTCTCCAAATTTGACGAAATTAGTTTTGTTAGAACCGTATCGTCAATACGAAGCTAGAAAATATTTTTCGGGAATTTTTAGTGTAACACCCCGAATTTTGAATGATTGAATTAACTAAATTTAAGAACACTAAATTTTTAAAAGAGGAATAAAGGGAAATGGGTTGCGCCATTGCGATCGTCTCGGAATTCTACTTGAGACAGAGTCTGAGTTTGCGTAAATCGGACTTCGTATGAGGAAGTTTGGGGCCTCGGAAGTTTGAGTAATTAAGTAGAAATAATTAAAGTTAAACCCAGCCAGAAAATTCAAATTCGAAATTGCAGGTACCCGGGCTGGGCGAGAAAATTCCCGCCCAGGACCCAGGTCGCCAAGGGGGTCGACCAGGGGGTCGACCTCCCTAGGTTTTCCAGACCCGAAAATTAGGCCTGGGACGATTTTTGATGGTCCAGATCAGTTCTTGGGTTAAATCTAAGGCCCTAAATGGTTCTCTACACTTATATATACACCCTAAGACCTAACCCTAATTCATAAATATTATCTATGACACCATTATGCTGTCAAACTCTCTCCTAAACCCTAGCAGCCGCCTCTAATCAAATCTCAAGTGTTCATACATAATTCAAACCAAAGTTTAGAGCTTCAACAACAATTAAAGAAGATCAATCAACATCATCGCAACGTTTCTACACCAATTTCAATTCGTTAATCCTTTTCTTAAGCCACGAAAGGTGAGTACATTTATTTCAAAATTTTAATGGGATTAAAGTAACATGAAAAGTTGTAAAAAAGATTCATATATGTTTGTAATGAAAATCTCACCAAGACTTCACATTTTTGATTCATGTCATCATATGCCTATGCTTCTATGTAAAGTTCATATCTTTTATTAGTTTATACATGTTGAATCTGTCATTATGCCTCTATGCCAGTTTATATGCCCCTTTATTTCGTGATGTTAATTCCAATTTTCTGTGATTTGATTCTCTCTTCTTATCCCTATTCCTTTTATTTTTGGATCTAGGTTACCTTCGAGCCTATGTTAAAAATACACGCGAATGCGAATACGTGGGAACGACGGGGATATGTGAAATATGGAAAATTGGATAATATGTGAAATTGGCATATTTGGGAATGAATTACATGGAATTGATGAAATTGCCTATAATTGAAAATTTGTGATTGAGGCTAATTAATATGTAATTAGTGTAATTAGTGACAAGTTGGAATAGGCAAAAAGTGTAAACATGATTATATGTTGAATTGGAAACACATGACATGAAAATTGGGGTTTGGGTGAAATACGATTATTAATAAACCTTTGACATGAGGTTAGGCGCAATTGTGGTGTAAGACTACCCGGAACCACCCGGCAAATCCAGCTGCCACAATTGGACGTCTAATGTGAGAGGTCAAAGGCATGAATTGTAGGCGTAACGATGGGTGACACGATGTTAGACCCGGTTTGTGGCGTAAGAATGCCCGGAACCGCTCGCCAAATCCAGCGGCCACAAAGTGTTCGGTATAATGTGAGAGGTCATGCACCGTTCGTCATAGGGAATGAATTAAGGAATACTAACCATAATAAGACATGGGTATGGTTAGAGGGTTAAGTGGGGTGACATGTAAATTATGACATGTAGATATGGACTTAACCGGAATAAGATAAAGCATGTAAATTATGGACTTAACCGTAGCATGTGTAAGACATGGACATTTAAATTAAAATGGTTAAGTGGGGGAAAAACCTAGTGGGGGCCAAGCATAGGTGGGAGGCTTGTGTCGGATGGGGACCCGTTTCAACCAGTAACCGGTTTGAGTATCTAATTGGGCCTGGTACTAGGCCGGGGTTGGGGCATGCTTACTGGGCTTGAATATAAGAGGTAAAAACGTGAATAGCAGTGGCAACGCAAGTCCAACGGGTTCATGTGCGTGCATGGGTCCGGGATGGTAGGTAAGACGTTGTTGCATCGTGTAGGTATGGCCGTGCATTTCATGTTGGTATCGGGGTTGCCACTTTGGGGAGTGATACACCACACTGTGGGTCCAGCACGGGTGCCTACGGGGTTTAGGGAGCGGATCGAATGGGTAGAGTAAGGGTACCTTAATGGTGGTAGGAGCAAGCCGGCACCTACGATAGCATCTAGGTACAAGTAACTACCAAGTTTGTCATGTGGGTACAGTTAGTGGGAAGGGGTCAACCTTGAGTAAAAGAGACTAGTAGATGTGCGGTGTATTTAAGTAATGTGGTGTAACTTAGCAAAAGTGCGTTGTGATGAATACATGTTGGTTGAGTTGGATAGTCCTTTGGGTGCTTGTCTGATGTTGACTTCGGTCTTCGGGGTTAGTACTTGGAGGGTTGTTGGCTTAGCTAAGGTGTAGGATTGTCTTAGTACTTAGGAACGGAATCATCTTGTCCATCCTTCTTATCTACCTTATCTATGTTTCAGCCATATCATGATGCCTATTTATGTCTTGATCATTTACCTTACCTATTATTTGTTAAAATTACTGGACTCGCCAGACTTTATGTCTGACCCATTTGTTTCCACCTCTTTTCTTTCCTCCCCCCCCCCTCAGGTTTGCAAGGAGGGAATACTACAGCTTAGTGTCGATTTCTTTTAGTTGCTTGAAAAGATTAGATGTATCGCTTTGGACTCTCTCATCTTTATGGCTTTGCTTATGCTCAGTGGGGATTTATGCATTTATGTTATTTAAGTATTTGCTTCTTTATGTACTTTGAAGTTTTTGGAAAAGACTATTGATCCTGTTGTAATGGTTTTGGAAACTACTTATGTAAGCTTGTTTTGAGTTATGATGCTATGAAATAAGTTTTATCTTCCGCTGTGTTGTTTTATTTATTTATTCTTGTAATTTATCTGTTCTATACAACAATAACGCTTCATGGACATTGATGCATTCCCTTTGTGAGTGACATTAATGGACATGGGGTGTTACACGTGGTATCAGAGCTATGGTTACAAGAACAGATAAAAAGTTTTGAAAAGTGTTTTCAAAAATAATATTTTCCTAGAAAGTATTTTCAAAAACTTGTTTTAAAGAAGCTATTTTCAACGAAAGTTTACTTTAAAGAGCATAATCCCCGCTAGCCATACATCTCTCTTTCGCTTCCCTTGTTTTGAAACTCTTCCTTTTTCTTTTCAGCATGTATGGAGCATCTGAGATACCAGAGGGTGTTCATGTACCCGGTTGGTTTCGTCAATATCTCGAGGCTAAGGCCGTTGCCGTGGGTCTGGCCGACGTTCCTCCTCCTCCTCCCCCAGCTCCAGTCATTCCTCCGCGTGGAGATTCTTTCTCCAAGATATGTAAAGACTTTCGTTCGATGGGTGGAAAACCTTTTAGTGGGTCTGAAGCGTTCGTTGAAGCTAGAAATTGGTTGAAAGAAGTGGAGGATCTGTTTGGCATTTTCGATTTGGACGATTGTAGGAAGGCCCAATTGGCTGCTTGGTTGATGAAGGACGAAGCTTCGTTTTGGTGGGAGGTTACTAATGGAGAGCGTGCTGTAGAGACGTGGGCAGATTTTAGGGGAAGGTTTGAGTTGAAATTCCTTTCTCAAGCTGAGGAGAGTATGTACATGGAGAGGTTCTTGACATTGAAGAAGAAAAACTTGACTGTGAAGGAGTATGTGACTGAATTTAATAAGTTGGCGAGATTTAAGCTAGAGTTGGTGAATACGCCTCACAAGAAGGCCTTGAGGTTTGCAAAGGACCTAAATGAACTGCTTCACAGTTTGGCTATGTCCCACATTCCAATGGGGGCTACGTATGAAAAGCTTGTTGATATGGCATACATGCGTGAAGACGAGAAGGTCGTAAGTACTTTTAGGCCGCAAGATAAGAAGAAGGATCCGAAGAAAGACCAACAACAAAAGAAAGGTGGTAAAGAAAAGAGGAAGTGTCACAACTGTGGGATACCCGGCCATTTGAAGAAAGACTGTAGGAAGAAGAAGAAGTTCGCTTGTTATCATTGTGATTATGCGAGTCATGCTGTGAAGGACTATCCTAAGAAGCAAGGGCAGAGGGCAGGTTCTACTTCGGGAGGGCAGGTACACGCTCTCATGGTTCCGGGATAGGAATAAGGTAGAAAAATTTCTGTCGAAAGTTTGATTTTCTTGTTTGATCATCCTGTCTGTATTTTATTCGATTCTGGCGCATCACATTCTTTTATCTCTACATCATTAGTTGAAACACTGCACTTAAATACTAGTCTCGTTGTGGATCCAATTGTAGTCTCAAATCCTATTGGTGGGTCGGCTCATTTATCCATGGTTTTGTAGGGATTTGAGATTGTCTATCTTAGGCGTTGGTTTTGTATGTAATGCTTTTGTGCTAGGATTCATGGGCTATGGGTTGATTCTAGGGATGGATTGGCTAGCCAGATATGGTGCCATCCTAGATTGTGAATGAAGGGTAGTAAAATTGTTGACTCGTACTGGAAAGACCCTTGGTATTTCTTGTGACCCTAGAGGATCGGTGATGCTTAGTTATCTTGAGTCACTTGACGCATCCAATGGTGATTTACATTCTATTCGTATAGTCCGTGAATATGTTGATGTCTTCGATGAGGTGAGGGGTCTACCCCCAAAATGTGAGATAGACTTTCGTATTTATCTTGTAGACAATGCAAAACCAGTATCTCTGCCAGTACGCCACGTGGCTCCTCGTGAGAGGAGGGAGCTCAATAAGCAAGTAGGGGAGTTGCTTGAGGAGGGATTCATAAGACGTAGTATATCGGAGTGGGATGCTCCAGTAGTATTTGCCACGAAGGCGGATGGGTCCCTTTGACTTTGTGTGGACTATAGAGAACTTAATAAGCTTACTAAGAAGAATAGGCACCCACTGCCTTGGATTGACGATTTCTTCGATCAGTTAGTTGGCGCCTCAGTATTTTCGCAGTTGGACTTAGCCACTGGTTTCCATCAATTGAGAGTGGCTGAGGATAGCATAGACAAGACTGCATTTAGGACTCCAGACGGTTTCTACGAGTGGCTTGTAATGCCCTTCGGTTTGACAAACTCCCCCTCATACTTTGTTGACTTGATGAGTAGGGTGTTTAGGGAGTACCTTAATAAATTCGTGGTGGTCCTTGTGGATGACATCTTGATCTTTTCTAAGAGCGAGGAAGAGCATGCCCTACATCTTAGGGAAGTGTTGGAGACCCTTCGAGCGCATAACCTTAAAGCTAAATTTTCTAAATGTCACTTTTGGAGGAAGGAAGTGCGATTCTTAGGGCATGTGGTTTCCAAAGAAGGGATAGTTGTGGATCCCGTGAAGGTGGCGGCCATCCAAGATTGTAAGGTCCCTAAAAATGCTACCGAGGTGAGGAGTTTCTTGGGGTTGGTAGGCTACTATAGGAATTTTATCAAGGACTTCGCAAAGATATCAACCCATTGACACGCTTGACGAAGAAGAACCTAGTTTTCACGTGGGACGTAGATTGTGATGATGCGTTCCAACGTTTAAAGAGAGCTTTGACCACAGCCCCAGTCTTAGTGTTTCCAGATGGGAGTAAGCCATTTACCGTTTATATCGATGCTTGTGGGACAAGACTAGGCGCAGTCTTAATGCAAGAGGGGAGGGTAATAGCCTATGAAGGAAGGCAGTTGAGAGTGCATGAGAGAAATTACCCTACACATGACCTAGAGTTAGCCGCTATTGTTTTCGCGCTTAAGTCTTGGCGCCATTATCTTCTTGGCGAGAAATTCGAATTGTTCATAGACCACAAATCGCTAAAATACTTGTTCTCTTAGAAGGACTTGAACTTAAGGCAGCAAAGTTGGATGGAATTCTTAGCGTCCTACGATTTTGAGATAGCTTATACCCTGGCAAGGGTAACGTGATGGCAGACACCTTAAGTAGGAAAAGGTTGTCCTTGAGTCCGTTGTTTGTTGAGCAACAAAGCTTAGAGTTCATCTCTACGTTTGACTTTAGACCTTCCGTTGACTTTGTACCCGGTTTGCTAGCATCCTTAGAGGTCAGACCTACGCTTTTGGGACGGATTGGTGAGGCACAGTGAGATGACCCACAGTTGGTTGAGTTGGTAGAGAAGCTCATAAGGGGGGAGTCATCGAGCCATCTCAGTAGGTATACCCTAGATGATAAGGGTTGGTTACGTAGGGATGGTAGACTTTGTGCACCACGAGACGAGAACTTGAGGAAGACCATTCTTGATGATGCACATCGTTCGAAGATGACCATTCATCCCGGCGGGGACAAGATGTACATGGACATGAGACGAGTTCACTTTTGGGCCGGTATGAAGAGGGATGTGGCTGAGTTTATCGCTAGATGATTGGTGTGCCAACAAGGTGTCTCCATTATGGAATGTTGTACGCTTTGGGTCCGTCGGGAAGTTAGCACCAAAGTTCGTAGGGCCGTTTCCTATTAAGGAGAGGATTGGACAGATGGCGTATAGAGTGGAGTTGCGCGAGAGACTTAGTGGTGTACACGACATATTCCATGTATCACATTAGAGGAAGTGCTTGCATGAGACCGCGGAAGTGATAGAGCCGAGCTTGCTTAGAGAGGTGGAGATAGAGCGTGATGCGACGATTCAACGAGCTCCTACATGCATTCTTGGGTCGGAGATTAAGAAGTTGAGGAATCGAGAGGTCAAGCTAGTCAAAGTGCAATGGGGAGATGACGAGAGCGACGCTACTTGGGAGACCGAAGAGAAGATGCGTTCATTGTACCCTTTTCTTTTCGAGGGTATGTCTTTTAATTTCTCCTTTATCGCTTAGCTTGTACTTGTTCTATCTTTAGTATGTCCTCTCGCTAGTATCTTTGACCTTTAGATAGGGTGGTCCTATGGTTGAAACATGTGTTTGAGACATGTTATTTATGGTGGATGCATGTGGATGCAAGTGTTTGCTAGTGGTTGCTCGTGGATGCATATACACACACTTTAGGCACTAGATCGGCTCAGTCACTTTCATATTGCATATTGCATATAAATGGATGTATTTAGTAAAATGAATGTACATTGAATGTGTGTATCATATGGATGTCGCATTTAAATGAATGGTTGTGCACACATGTACTAATGATATGTATAGGGTTCTTTGCATACATGATGGATACATGGCACTATCATTATTTGCATTAAGGAGGTCGACTGAATCAGTGGACCACCTGATTTTGCATTAGTACACGAACATATACACACGCTATGCATATGTACATGAAAAGCATTAGATTTTTTTTAAGGACAATGGTTGCTTATGGTTGATGGTTGAGTAGATGGATGATTGGATGGTAGGAGACGTTCTTATTGACTTAGAGATTTTGAGGACGAAATCCTTTAAGTTGGGGAGAATGTAACACTCCAAATTTTGAATGATTGAATTAAATAAATTTAAGAACACTAAATTTTTAAAGAGGAATGAAGGGAAATGGGTTGCGCCATTGCGATCGTCTCGAAATTCTGCTTGAGATAGAGTCCGAGTTTGCGTAAATCGAACTTCGTATGAGGAAGTTAGGGGCATCGAAAGTTTGAGTAATTAAGAAGAATTAATTAAAGTTAAACCCAGCCAGAAAATTCAAATTCAAATTCAAATTCGAAATTGCAGGTACCCGGACTGGGCGGGAAAATTCCGCCCAGGACCCAGGTCGACCAGGGGGTCGACCTGGGGTCGACCTGATCGGATAGGTCGACCAGGGGGTCGACCTCCCTAGGTTTTTCAGACCCAAAAATTTGGCCTGGGATGATTTTTGATGGTCCAGATCAGTTCTAGGGTTAAATCTAAGGCCCTAAATGGTTCTCTACACTTATATATACACCCTAAGACCTAACCCTAATTCATAAATATTATCTATGATACCATTATGCTGTCAAACTCTCTCCTAAACCCTAGTCGCCACCTCTAATCAAATCTCAAGTGTTCATACACAATTCAAATCAAAGTTTAGAGCTTCAACAACAATTAAAGAAGATCAATCAACATCACCGCAACGTTTCTACACCAATTTCAATTTATTAATCCTTTTCTTAAGCCACGAAAGGTGAGTACAATTATTTTCACAAATTTAATGGGATTAAAGTAACATGAAAAAGTTGTAAAAAGAATTCATATATGTTTGTAATGAAAATCTCACCAAGACTTCACATTTTTGATTCATGTCATCATATGCCTATGCTTCTATGTAAAGTTCATACCTTTTATCAGTTTATTCTTGTTGAATCCGTCATTATGCCTCTATGCCAGTTTATATGCCCCTTTATTTCGTGATGTTAATTCCAATTTTCTGTGATTTGATTCTCTCTTCTTATCCCTATTCCTTTTATTTTTGGATCTAGGCTACCTTTGAGCCTATGTTAAAATACGCGCGAATGCGAATACGTAGGAACGATGGGGATATGTGAAATATGGAAAATTGGATATTATTGGATACTTTGGATAATTGGATAATATGTGAAATTGGCATATTTGGGGTATGAATTACATGGAATTGATGAAATTGCCTATAATTGAAAATTTGTAATTGAGGCTAATTAATATGTAATTAGTGTAATTAGTGACAAGTTGGAATAGGCAAAAAGTGTAAACATGATTATATGTTGAATTGGAAACACATGACATGAAAATTGGGGTTTGGGTGAAATACGATTATTAATAAACCTTTGACACGAGGTTAGGCACAATTGTGGTGTAAGACTGCCCGGAACCGCCCGGCAAATCCAGCTGCCACAATTGGATATCTAATGTGAGAGGTCAAAGGCATGAATTGTAGGCATAACGATGGGTGACACGAGGATAGACCCGATTTGTGGCGTAAGACTGCCCGGAACCGCACGGCAAATCCAGCGGCCACAAAGTGTTCGGTCTAATGTTAGAGGTCATGCACCGTTCGTCATAAGGAATGAATTAAGGAATACCAACCATAATAAGACATGGGTATGGTTAGAGGGTTAAGTGGGGTGACATGTAAATTATGACATGTAAATATGGACTTAACCGGAATAAGATAAGGCATGTAAATTATGGACTTAACCGTAGCATGTGTAAGACATGGACATTTAAATTAAAATGGTTAAGTGGGGGAAAAACCTAGTGGGGTCCAAGCATAGGTGGGAGGCTTGTGTCGGATGGGGACCCGTTTCAACCAGTAACCGGTTTGAGTATCTAATTAGACCCGGTACTAGGTCGGGGTTGGGGCACGCTTACTGGGCTTGAATATAAGAGGTCAAAACGTGAATAGCGGTGGCAACGCAAGTCCAACGGGTTCATGTGTGTGCATGGGTCCGGGATGGTAGGTAAGACGTTGTTGCATCGTGTAGGTATGGCCGTGCATTTCATGTTTGTATCGGGGTTGCCACTTTGGGGAGTGATACACCCCACTGTGGGGCCAGCACGGGTGCCTACGGGGTTTAGGGAGCCGATCGAATGTGTATAGTAAGGGTACCTTAGTGGTGGTAGGAGCAAGCAGGCACCTACGATAGCAGCTAGGTACAAGTAACTACCAAGTTTATCATGTGGGTACAGTTAGTGGGAAGGAATCAACCTTGAGTAAAAGAGACTAGTAGATGTGCGGTGTAATTAAGTAATGTGGTGTAACTTAGCAAAAATGCGGTGTAACGAAATACATGTTGGTTGAGTTGGATAGTCCTTTGTGTGCTAGTCTGATGTTGACTTCGGTCTTCGGGGTTAGTACTTGGAGGGTTGTTCGCTTAGCCAAGGTGTAGGATTGTCTTAGTACTTAGGAACGAAATCATCTTGTCCATCCTTCTTATCTACCTTATATATGTTACAGCCATATCATGATGCCTATTTATGTCTTGATTATTTACCTTACCTATTATTTGTTAAAATTACTGGACTCGCCAGACTTTATGTCTGACCCGTTTGTTTCCACCTCTTTTCTTCCCCCCCCCCCTCAGGTTTGCAAAGAGGGAATACTACAGCTTAGTGCTGATTTCTTTCATTTGCTTGAAAAGAGTAAATGTATCGCTTTGGACTCTCTCATCTTTATGGCTTTGCTTATGCTCAGTGGGGATTTATGAATTTATGTTATTTAATTATTTTCTTCTTTATGTACTTTGAAGTTTTTGGAAAAGACTATTGATCCCGTTGTAATGGTTTTGGAAACTACTTATGTAAGTTTGTTTTGAGTTATGTTGCTATGAAATAAGTTTTATCTTCCGCTGTGTTGTTTTATTGATTTATTCTTGTAATTTATCTGTTCTATACAACAATAACGCTTCATGGACATTAATGCATTCCCTTTGTGAGTGACATTAATGGACATGGGGTGTTACATTTAGAGTCCGTATGTGGCCCCGGTAAATTGAAATGTGCATTCAAATTCAATATATAGATTTATATTCTGATTTTGACGGAAACTGATCGAAACAGTCGAATCAGCTTACCGGACATATACCATTTTGTTCGGAATGGAGGTAATTAGCTAGGGGCGACAGTCGTTGGGTCTCATTTGGAGATCGAATGGAAAAGTTACTTCTTGGAGATGAATAAAAATAAAAATATTTTTTTTATATAAACCTTACCACACTCTCTCTCTCCCCTCAAAGTCAAACCCACTGGGTTATCATTCAAACTCGAAATCAAATAAAAGAAAAAAAAAGGGATCGCCGGAATTGTGCCCCCTAACGCGCCGCCAACGGAGGACCGACGTCCACCCTCTCTGACCTCCCCCTCCTATGTAAATCGCGAGCCCCATAGACCCTTCACCGCGCCGGACAAATCACCGATCCCTCGAACACTTTTCACCTAAAACCGCCGTATGTGGCCTGCCTCCGATCAGCACCTCCTACGCCGCTACCCACTGGCGAACCCCCTCCTCCAGCAACGACGGTGAACCCCTTTCCCCCCTCTAAGCGCTGTAAGTTTGACATTTTATTTTATCTTGGTTTCCTTTAATGTAATTAGATTTAAAAAGTGTAAATCAGTTTTTATCTATTACTAATATGAAAAGGTGAGGTTTTTAATACGAAAAAGTTTTATTTTCAATGTATAAAAAGTTATGATTTCTAATTATAAAAAGTCATGATTTTTAATAGTATAAAAACACGATTTTTATATAAGAAGTTGAAATATAAAAATACGATTTTTATACATATGGTTTAGAAATAAAAATAGAATTTTTATTATGAAGTTAGCGAAGTAAAAATACGATTTTTATTATGAAGTTAGCGAAGTAAAAATACGATTTTTATCGTTTGAATGACAATGTAAAAATGTGATTTTTATATATTCATTAGCGATTGAAAGATTCGAATTTTATCTATATAGTAGCGGTATAGAAATGTGATTTTTATCTATGTAGCATTGTTATAAAATATGAAATTATTTTTGGAAAGGTAAAAATATAACTTTTAGCCTATGTATGTTATTTATAGAATAATCATACAAAGAAATAATTATTGATTGGTTAAAAACATAATTTTTAACGTAGGTATACTACCTAGATCGACAATCAAAGCTCGGCGGAGTGGATCCCAAAGGTGAGAACTTCTCACTTTTATTTTATTTCTAGTTAAAATATATACTAAGATGCAGACGGTACTTAGCAGCACCCGACACCCGTCGTCCACAGACCATGGACGACTTGTTTGTTTAATTGATTGTGTTGTGAAAATTGATTGTGTGTTGTGAAATGAAATAAAATATTTTGTAGTTATAAAATAATAATTTTTAACGTGTATATGAATAAATAAATATTTATAAACAATTCGGGTGATTTGTTTATGTATACACATTTGACTGATATGGATTGGGATGATAAATTTTACACATCGCCCAACAGCACAAATAAAACCTGTGTTTGATTGTTTGAAACCCCGCATGGGTATTGGGATGATATTGGACATACACTAGTCCCAATATTTAGTTGTATGTCGACCGATGGATTGACAAGCTGCTGTAAGCGTTAAATATTTATATTTGATGCTTATGCAGTGTAGAATGAACTTTGGATGATGGTTGACAGTGCTTGGTTGTTGTTGTGTACATGTGGTGTATGAAATCCATATAATCACATTATATGGTAATTGACTATGTCTGATTCCAGTTCAGAAAGAATGAACATTTTAAAATAATGATCGTTTTAAAATAAAGAATATTTTAAAATAATATTCTAGTAAAAGATCAAAATCTGATTTTGATGTCTGATTTGGGATGGACACGAATATATTTAAATATATATAGTCGTGTTGATTAGATTAACGCCATTTTGACGTGAACGATATTTATATCAATTTTATTCATTTTTATAATGAATATTCAAAAGGAATTGATTTCAAAATCTAATGTTTTGAAAATATTATCATTTATATATCGATGATATGGAATATTTAATTTTGATTAGAAATTGAATATGAAGTTGAAATCGTTTTGAAAACGAGTTTAAAACGATTTATAAATGGAAATCGATGAAATATATAATATATATTATATATATAATGGCCTAAATAGAACGCTCGGCGCTGCGGCAGTTCGCGAATTTCTACCATTAACTTCGAACGGACATTACCGGAGATCCGACCAATTGAATTCTCCTAAAACCGGAACCGTTGGGTTCGTATCGAAAAGAGCTTTCTAACGAATATTAGAGTTTTGAAATCTAACGGTTGGATTTGGAATCATGTCCAAATCAAATTTGGAAAAGGTCGCTGTAAGTGCAGTTCGATGGCCGTTTATGGAAATCGACTGTACGGACCTTGATAATATTATTAAAAATACCAATAATTAGTGTAAAATCATAATAAATGATTTGGAAAGAATTGGGATGAAAAATTCCATATTTGTAAAGATAAAAATATATTTTTATCGAAATGAACTAGTTTTGAACTAGAATTATGAAATCCAATATTTTTAAAATAAATAAGTTGGATTAAGTTGGATTTGAAATGGTTTTAAAAATAACCGGAATTTCCAATATATGAATTGGAATTGATTTGAATCGAAATTATTTTCGGAATCTTTCGATGTTGGATTCCGTGATTATACGGACATTGTGGAGGAATTTGGAAGAAATTTATATATATTGTTATTTCAATACGATATTGGTTGATTTCAGAATTTGATATTGAATATAAGCCGATATATTTTCTATTCAGAGCCTTGTATTTAATATCAAATTGGATTTTGGGTTTGTCGTGAATGGTATCTTTAATAATATTGTTCTTAAACCCAATGGAGTTAAGAAAATTAGAAACTGACTGGAGATTAGTTAAGTTGAATGGTTTCATGGGTATTGATCTGATGTTGGTTTCGGCCTTCGGGGTTAACACTTAAGGAATTGTTCTCTTACTAATTTACGATTAAAGGTTGATGGAATGTGAATTGGGTTTATCGTGAACTGTGTTTTAGCGACATTCGTTCTTTAACCCGATTTATAGTGAAATGGGATTTGGAATTTATAAATCTTTTGTAAAGATTTAAAAGAGATTTTCCAAAGTAAAGTTTTCCAATTTAACATATTAAATTGGAATTGAATGGGATTCGATTTGGCTATAATCTAAGTAAGCTTCTGTAGAGGAAGATGGTTAATATATATGGAATTTAAAGGGCCTTGTCGTTATTCCATTTATATTATCGGTTGGATATGGAAGTTTATATCGATTATATATATATCGATTTGTTTTCCATGAAAATTCCATTGTTAATGGAATGTGATTTTGGGTTTTCATGAATGGTATCTTTAATAATATTGTTCTTAGACCCAATAGAGTTAAGAAAATCAGAAACTATCTGGAGATTAGTTAAGTTGAATGGTTTCATGGGTATCGATCTGATGTTGGTTTCGGCCCTCGGGGTTAACACTTAAGGAATTGTTCACTTGCTAATTTACGGTTAAAGGCTGATGGAATGGAATGTGATTTTGGGTTTATCGTGAACCGTGTTTTAAATGAAATTGGTTCTTTAACCCAGTTAAAGGCAGGATATGATTTCCCAAGTTAAACAATCGTTAATATTGATTTCTGGGAAGATTAAAACCAAGTGGAGTTTTAATGCATCTTTAATTAGATTGAATTAATATCCAAAGGAAGATTAAAGAATAAATTTAAAGAATTTATCTTTGATAAAATTAATGGGAACCTTTCCCAAAGTATATGAATATTTGGATAAAGAAATATTCTAAATTGGAATGAGGCGTATGTTGTGTTTTTATAGAACTTGTTTATTTTATACGCAAGTTATTCAGAAAGACTTGTTTTATCCCATTCTGAATAACTGATTTGACGATGTGTCGAGGATGAAGACGGTGGTTGAAGACCGGAGGTCTTCACATCGTTTGGATGATTACTGATGTCTTGATTAGGCTGTACACCCAAGGCGAGGTAATAAGTGGTGATCGTCCAGACGTACTTGGAGATCGATGGATATGCGAGGGCCTCTCCCCTGTATTGGACATATGGGGGAGGAATAAGGTGCCTCCGGTTTCGTTCAGACCCAGAACGAACTTGTAAATGGATGTGTGTCTGACATCGGATTTCATTCTATGTGATTGATAGACATCGGTTGCATAGCGTGAATTGCCTGTGTGGCATGCTGAGATGCAAATGATCAAGGCTTTTGTTGAAAAGCAAAGTCTTGTGGTTGATGATCAAAGCATGGCTTTGATATAGCGTAGCTTTGTGTAGCGTTGATTCGCGAGCCTCACACCCCGGTGTGAACCAGAAACGGGAGAGGACCTCAGGGAGGGCATGCGTTTCCTTCTAGCTAGGAGTGGTGTCAGGGTTTTGCACGCCCTGGCATTTTACTTATGTGGATGATGGATAGGAGGCTCCTCAGTTATATCGGTCAATTCGGGGCCGATGGAGTCATTTGGCTCATTGATGCCCCATAGGGTGGGGAAACGCAGTGTTCAGGCATTTTAATCCACATCGATTGGACCGGCCCTGACGATCCAAGGTGCAGTTGTGGTTGTTCCTGAGAAACAGGCTAGAGCGTCTCGAAGCGGTAAGGACGATCCCTTGCCTTGTTCACAGATGGAAATCCAACTTCCAATACAACATTTTCGGTTTTAATTGTAAACCTATATATGGCGACATAGTGGTATGGGGCACTTATGCCGTCTATGATTGATACTTATGATTAAAATTGTTTTTGACACTATACATTTATAGTAATAATAAAAGATGAAATTTCACGTACCAAGCATTTTTGGCTATTATAAGGTAAAAACTCTATCCTCTGGCTTGCGTTGCATTGTGTGATGGGACCTGAATCTTATAATAGCTTCATTGTTCTTTATTTAGCATTGCGATGTTGTTTTATGCACTGCTATTCTGGGGAGGAAACCCGTTCTGTGTTATACGGCATGGTCCCTGGATTTACCTAACTTTAAAATAATGATTAATAACTGTTTTAGTTCTCATACCAGTCACATGACTAATCTGGAGTTTATTGTTTTAACCTAAACCCTGGGTGCCCCTATTTTACACACGGGCAGCTAGTAGTTTTGATTTTGCAGATTTATATTCATAGGATCATGGTTTACAGCTGGAACGATATCCGGAAAGCTCTGTATTCGTTTATCTCTTTCAGTTGTGCTTTGTATTGTTTTCCGCTGCTATGTATTTAAATGTAATATAAATCTCTGATATTTAGTAAATGTGTAATATTTATTTATACTCTATTATATTCTTGTATTCTGATGTAAATTGTTGTAATAAGCAATGAAATGTTCTTCTGTTTGTGTTCTGATTCGTCTTGTTCTCAATTCAATCCGTTATTCCCTTCACGGGAAGGTTCGGGTCATCTCACAGCATAGCTAAGTGGGCCGCTCTCAATTAGGGTGTATTGTCACTATCTAAAGAATATTCATTTTTGTTCTTCTTCTCACTTATGTATCTCTCGGGAATTGTAATAACCCGAAAATCTGGGCCAGTTTAAAAATTTTATTTTGGCGATTTTAGCGAATTTTGATTATTTAAAATGAATTATTTTAAATAATATCGACGAAAATCTATTTTGAATAGAATTTGAACGTATATATTATACGCGTCGTCGTTAGAATATAAATATTTATATATAATTATAAATAGAATTGAAAATGGCGCGGTAGTTCGATAATTCGATTTCAAACTTCAATTGAATGTACCGGGTGCAAAACAATCCGGATTTTAGTGAAACCAAAAATAATGGAATCTAATAGTGAATATCTTTCCAACGAATCCGACAAATCAAATTTTGATAGCGGGAATCAAAAGATATGTCCAGTTGAAAATTCTGAATAGTCGCTATGGAATTCAGGCCCTTAAAAATGGACATTTTGCAAACGACCTCGGATTTCGACGAAACAGGTTTTGTTGGGTTCGGGATGTCAAGTTATTGCTAGATTCCAAATTTCATAATTTTTCGAATCAATATGTGAGCGTGGCAAAGGAAAACGCGTTTGACCGGTTTCAGTTAATTTTAATCGACTGGAAATTGGCCATTTTTCTAACGATCTCAGAATTCGACGAAACTAGTTTTGTTATGACCGTATCGTCAATACGAAGCTAGAAAATATTTTTCAGGAATTTTTCTAGTTAGTATGTGACCCCGGTAATTTGAAATGTACGTTTAAAATTCAATATAGTGATTTAAATGTAAATTCAAAGGAAACTGATCGAAACAGTCGAATCAGCTTACGATACATATCCCATTGTGTTCGGAATGGGGGTAATACGCTATGGACGACAGGCGGTGGACCTCGTTTCGAGGTCGTATGTAAAAGTATCTTTTTGAAAATTAAATAATTAAAAATAAAAATTTCTTCTCCCTCATCCCTTTATCTTTCTGCCCCCCCCCCCCCCCGTTCGTTTCATTTCAGAATAAAAATAAAAAAAGAAAAAGAAAAAAGAAAACGAAGAACGAAGGAGGAGCAGGCGCCCCCCCTTCCACTGGCGATCGATCGCCTCTCCCCCCCCCCCCCCCACCAGCGAAGGCGGCGCCGCCCCAGTCCCTCTCCCCTCCTCTGGCAAACCGCGAAGTTCGAGCGCCCCCCCCCCCCCCCCCGTCATTTTCACCTGCCGCAAACCCCCCCCCCCCTCGCGCTGAGCTCGAAAACCCGAGCCCCCCCTCGCAGCAGCGGCCGCCGGCCTGACAGGCCCCCCCTCTGTAAGTTTTTAATTTTTTTAATTTATTTATTTTATTTTTTATTTTATATAAACAGAAAAGAAAACTGATTTTTTTTTTTTGGATTTTTAAAACTGATTTTTATAAATTTAGATTAGAAAGAAAATACGATTTTAATTGAATATAAAGTTATAGATTTTATTTACATAAAGGATTAGAGTTTTTAACATGTAAAGATTTGATTTTTGAACTAATAAAAACATGATTTTTATATTTTTAAAGGATTAAAAATATGATTTTTATATTTTTAAAGTACTAAAAATATAATCTTTACTATATAGAAGTGGTAGAAATATGATTTTTGTTTAGGTAGAGAACTAAAAATATAATTTTTACATGATAGGAACATTAAAAATATCATCTTTATATGTGTAGAAAAATAAAAATGAGATTTTTATAAAGATGAAATCTTTAAATTTGAAAAGGTGAAGTCTATGTTTTAATAAAGGCGAAATCTTTATTTTAGAAAAGGCGAAATCTTTATATGAAAAATAGCGTGATAAAAATATAATTTTTATCTATACAACATAGTGGTGTAAAAATTCGATTTTTATATATTGAATAGCGAACTAAAAATTCGATTTTTATATATTGAATAGCGAACTAAAAATTCGATTTTTATATATTGAATAGCGAACTAAAAATTCGATTTTTATATATTGAATAGCAAAGTAAAAATTCGATTTTTACATATGTAGTGAATACGGGCAACGAAGATGACGAAGATGCGATAGCGATGAAGATTTCTATCAGTGAAGTGCCGTGGAGCTAGGATAGCTATCTGTGAGAACTTCTCACCTTTCCATTTCATTTCTATTTATATATATATACTAGGATGCAGACGGTGCTTAGTAGCACCCGACACAATCGTCCACAGACCATGGACTTGTTTGTTTGGTTGCATAGATTAGTTATATGACTTGATTTGAATTTGGTTGTTTGGTGATTTTGATTGATGTGTGAATGGCGTGGGCCTTCACTAGACCGGGGATAAGGCTAGGCCTCGTCCCGTTTCTAGTATCGTGCCGTTATGCCGCCGAAATTTTCTAAAATATGTTAGAAAAATAAAAACATCATTTTATTTAAGGAATGAACTGAATAAAATTCATACGTTGGAATAAAATGTTTTGTCGTTAAAAATATAATTTTTAACGTGAATGTGAATAAATAAATATTCATTTACAAACCAGACGGTCTGTTTATGTACACCTATTTGAAGGACATTGATTGGGTCGATAAATTTTACACATCGCCCAACTGCACAACTAAATCTGTGTTTGATTGTTTGAAACCCCACACGGGTGTTAGGGTGAAATTTGAAGTTCACTCATCCTGATTGATTAAATATGTCAATCGATTGATTGACAGGCTGTTATAAGCGTTAGATATCTATATTTGATGCTTATACAGCATAGTGCACTTTGGTTGATGGTTGATTATTCTTCAATGCTATTACATGTGTGTAATGTATGAAAATCCATATAATTAACTTTATATGGTAATTGATTGGGCCTCATTCCAATTTGAAAAATAAAGATCAATATAAAATAAAGGTTCA
Organism: Allium sativum; assembly: GCA_030737875.1. NCBI lineage: Eukaryota > Viridiplantae > Streptophyta > Magnoliopsida > Asparagales > Amaryllidaceae > Allium > Allium sativum. The sequence goes on from CM060913.1 coordinate 915,234,538, forward strand.
TGTGTTGACAGTTTCATCCATTGAGATTGGTCATGTGTTGAACGAAATATTTTAGTAATAAAATTTACATCTTTATCAATATAAAATAAAGGTTCATGTGTTGACAGTCTCATCCATTGAGATTGGTCATGTGTTGAACGAAATATTTTGGATAACAACAACTATTTTGAAAAAGGAAATATTTGAAATAGAAATTTATGAAGCCGTGTTGATTAGATTGACGCCATTTAGACGTAAACGATATTTATATCGATTTTAAAACGATTTCGAGATGAATTGAATTGAAAACGATTTCGAAATGAATTGAATTGAAAACGATTTCGAAATGAATTGAATTGAAAACGATTTCGAAATGAATTGAATTGAAAACGATTTCGAAATGAGTTGAATTGAAAACGATTTCGAAATGAATTGAATTGAAAACGATTTCGAAATGAATTGAATTGAAAACGATTTCGAAATGAATTGAATTGAAAACGATTTCGAAATGAATTGAATTGAAAACGATTTCGAATTGAATTGAAAGCGAATTGAAAATGAATTCAAATTGAATTGAATAGAAATGAATTTTAAAACGAATTTATAAAGAAGAATTCAATTTTGATTTGAATTGAAAGAAAGTTGAAATTGCTTTTGAAACGATTTTAAAACTATTTATATAATTCGTTTTAAAATAGAAATTGACGAAATATATATTATATATATATTATATATATAATATAATGGCTTGAATAGAACGCGCCGCGCCGCGGCAGTTCGTAAATTTCGACCATTTATTTCAAACGGACATTACGGGAGATCCGACCGTCGGATTCTCCTAAAACCGGAACCGTTGGGTTCGTATCAAAAAGAGCTTTCTAACGAATAATAGAAATTTGAAATCTAACGGTTGGATTTGGAATTATGTCCAAATCAAATTTGAAAAAGGTCGCTGCAAGTGCAGTTCGATAGCCGTTGATGGAAATCGACTGTACGGGCCTTGATAAAATTATTAAAAATAGTAATAATTTGTGTAAAATCATAAGAAATGATTTAGAAAGAATTGGGATGGAAAACTCCCTATTTGAAAAGATAAAAATAGATTTTTATCGAAATGAACTAGTTTTGAACTAGAATTATAATTCTATTTATTTTTAAATAAATAAATTGGATTTGAAATGGTTTTGAAAATAACCAGAATTTCCAATGTTTGCATTGGAATGGATTTGAATCGAAATAGTCTTCGGAATATTTCGATGTTGGATTTCGTGACTATACAGATGTTGTTATGGAAATTTGAAAAATAGATATATATATATATATCGTTATTTCCAATACGATATTTGTTAGTCGTAGAATTTGATATTGAATATAAGCCGGTATATATTCTATTCAGAGCCTTGTGTTTAATATCAAATGTGATTTGGGTTTGTCGTGAATGGTGTCTTCACTAACACTGTTCTTGAACCCAGTTGAGAAAAGATTAAATCTTTTTATTTAGATTTAATGAAGTGTACCAATTAAATAATATTTAATTGGAATTGAATTGATATTGATTTTTGGGTTTATCGTGGACAGTGTTTTTAGATAACACTCGTTCTTTAACCCGATAATTAATGAAGGTGATTTTGGGTTTATTGTGAACTGTGTTTTTAAATGACACAGATTCTTTAACCCAGTCACAGATTAAAACTAAGTGGAGTTTTAATGAATCTTTAATTAGATTGAAATAATCGAGATGGAGTATCACCAGTTTTGCTCCAGGCGATAGTTAAATCTTTAATTAGATTTGAACGTGAAATGGTAATTGAATTTACCGATAACACCGTGGTGTTAGATATGAAGTATAACCAGTTTTACTTCATGGGATGAATAGGTTGGGATTGGGAAATTAAAACAAATGATTACTTCGGTAAGGTTCGTTAATCCCGACTAGTTTGAATTGATATTCAAAAATAGATTATAGAATAAATTCAAGAAATTTATCTTGGATAAAATTAATGGGAACCTTTCCCTATGAATGTGAAATTTAGAAATTGACTGTCGGTTAGCCAAACAGAATGGTTTTCTGGATATTGATCTGATGTTGGTTTCGGCCTTCGGGGTTAATATTTGGGGAATTATTCTCTTGATTAATTTACGGTTAGTGACTAATGAATTGGAATGAGGCGTATGTTGTGTTTGTGTAACACTTATTTAAAATATACGCGAGTTATTCGGAAAGACCGGGTTTATCCCATTCTGAATAACTGATACGACGATAAGTCGAAGATGAAGACGATGGTCGAAGACCGGAAGTCTTCACGTCGTTTGGGTGATTACTGATGATCTTGATTGGGCTGTACACCCAAGAAGATGGAAACAGTTGGTGATCGTCCAGACGTACTTGGAGATCGATGGATATGCGGGGTACTAGGTGCCTCCGGTTTCGTTCAGACCCAGAACGGACTTGTAAATGGACTGTGTGTCTGACATTGGATTTTAGTCTGTGTGATTGATTTCTATTAAATATATATCTGTTTGGCGGCGGAGAATTTATTCTCTTGCTTAACGCCCTTCTCTGAGACATACGAGCTCAGGGGTTATATACTGATGGATATCAAACACATAGAGTGAATTGCCTGTGTGGCATGCCTAAGTGGCAATAGATCGAGGCTTCTGTTGAAAAGCAAAGTCTTGTGGTGATGATCAAAGCACAGCCTGTGTGGCACAGCTTTGTGTAACGTGAATTCGCGAGTTTCACACCCGGTATAAACCAGAAACGGGAGACGGACCTCAGGGAGGGCATGCGTTTCCTTCTAGCTAAAAAGTGGCGTCAGTGGTTTTACACGCCCTGACGAGTTTGACTTATGTGGTTGTTGCTGTTGCGAGGCGCCTCGGTTTGATCGGACGATCCGGGTCCGATGGAGTCATTCGTTGGCTCATTTACGCCCCATAGGGCGGGGGAACGCATGTTCAGGGTTTAATTTTAATCCATATCGGTGGACCGGCCCTGACGATCCAAGGGCCCACCTGAGTCTGGGTCCTGAGGGGCGGGCTAGAGCGTCTCGAATCGGTTGAGGACTATCTTTTGCCTCGGTTCATAGATGGAAATCCAATTTCCAAATACGTGACATTTGCGGTTTTATTTGTAAACCTATATATGGCGACATGATATATGGTACCCATGCCGCCTATGATTGATACTTATGATTTGAAGTTGTTTTATACACTATGCACTTATTATAGTATCAAACGATTTGTTTTAAAACGTATCAAGCATTCTTTGGCTGTTATAAGGGAAAACCCTATCCCCCGGCTTGCGTTGCATTGTGTGATAGGACCTGGGTCTTATAACAGCTTCATTTTTCTTTATTTAGCATTGCGTTGTTTGTTTTATGCACTGGTATTCTTGGGAGGAAACCCGTTCCGTGTTATACGGCGTGGTCCCTTGATTTACCAAACTTTAAAATAAAGAATTATAACTGTTTTAGTTCTCACACCAGTCCCATGACTGACCTGGAGTTTATTGTTTTAACCTAAACTCTGGGTGCCCCTATTTTGACACGGGCAGCTAGTAGTTTTGGTTTTGCATATTTATATTCACAGGATCCTGGTTTACAGCTGGAACGATATCCGGAAAGCTTTGTATCCGTATATCTCATTCTAGTTGTGTATTGTATTATTTTCCGCTGCTATGTATTTAAATGTAATTTAAATCTCTGATATTTCTGTGTAATATTCATTTATACTCTGTATATTCTTGTAATCTGATGCATTGTTGTAATATACAATGAAATGTTCTTCTGTATGCGTTCTGTTGTGGCTTGTTCTCGAACCATCCGACGCTTTCCTTTACGGGGAAGTTGCGGGTTTTCACAGGAATGGTTATGTAGCTATCAACTGTAAGGAGACAATATATTTGGAACATTCAAGCGAAATGATTGGCCAGTCATGTGTGGTCGAGTTTCAAAATGTTCTTGTTGAACTCCAGTGTATCCCATCTAGGGTACACTGATCGGAAGGTGGTTCCACCTTGTCATAGATGGAATCCAATCTCTAATAAGCGCCTGCGGTTTTGATTGTATACTATGTATGTAGAGCGTGAGATGCAAGCGTTCTGCTAGATTGTTATTTATTTGTATTATACATTATTATACTATCAGAAAAGATACGATTCAAAATGTTTTGGGTTATCGTAACGTAAAACCGCCCGTGTTTATATGTGGATTGGTCTTACGATTATCCTTTTCGTTCAAAAAGAAACTTTGACTTTAAAATCAAGTTGGATGATCCCTTTTAAACTTAGTGAGTTTTCTCACACTGATTCACTAGACTGATCCTGAGGTTTGCAATGCTCGGGTCAGACTGAGTTTACAGGTTTACATAATCGGATGCTATGAAGAGACGAGCTGGAAGAGTCCAAATGTATGATATCTAGTATGTGTTCCACTATGTATTGTATATGAGGACAGGTTATTATAACTGTCCAGATGTGTTGACGTACTCTGATGATTGTAAGTTTTACTACAAGCTCTCAGTAAAGATTTATTTGTATATTATATTTTGTTCCACTGCGATGTGAGACTTTGTGTTGGTTCTTCTTCTTCTATTCTAATATTTCTTTCTTTTTTATCTCACACTCTAATTACTTTCTATTAACTATTTAGTGTTTTTGATACTGGGTGTTGGCAAGTAATACGGTTTATGTATTATTGTCAGAATTCGGGCATCGAATTTTTACCGGGTCGTTGTAGCACGTCCATCGACCATCAACTTGGATTCATTTCTTTTATTTGAGTTTTAAATGGGTTAGGCGATAACAACAAATGATTTAGTTGGAATTTTTTTTTTTGTAATATGATTAATTAGATTTTAGGCTTATAATATAATTTAATTTCATTATTGCTTATGACTCGTTGAGAATAACAATTCTGGTCCAATCCCTGCTGATAAGATTGTTCTAGGCCTAAATCAGACTACTTAGAAGAATTGAAAGGAAGTCTCTATGGAAGATGATGACCTGGTTCTAGAGTCTTATCCACGAGTCTTGATGAATTTTGATTTGGTGTCTAAATTATACATGCAATGTAGAAATGAGGTATTTTCATAAACTTTGATTTGGTTTGTACTTTGGAATTGATATCACAATTAATTTTGTGTTAAATATTACAACCTATCCGCAACTGTTTTCCTTTTACTTAATTGATATAATATTATGGTAAATGATTAACATTGAAATGTGTTTATTTTATGCTCTTATATCTTATCTTTTGTATATAAATAAATATTACTTGGGTGTTATTTTGTCACCTTTACAGATATGCCAACTAAACCGCATGCAGCCAGAAAAACAGAAAATAAAGATCGAAATGTTGTGTAAATACATATGAAGATCTGCAGATGAAGACTTCACATTGTGTTTCTTTTAGAATTTAAGATATGTTCATCTTTGGTAGAAGAAATCTCCTTAAATCTTTATCCCCTTCAATTAGTCACATGCCAAATAACGAAGATATGGGAGGAGTAATTGCTAATTAAGAGGGGAGGAATAATTGTTAATTAATATGGGAGGAATAATTACTAATTAATAGGCTCATATATGCATATATATTGGATTAGGGTTTTAGGTTGGCTATCTATCCCCTATAAATATTAATGTAATCTCTTTATAAATGGCATGTTCATTTTTTTCTGTAACATTTTCTCTAATAAAGTTCTCTTTTTACTCTGTAATTTTTTATTTTCATGACAATTTGTGTTTTCTAGTCAATTAGATTTGCTAGAACACAGTTGCTATTGCAATTACTCTTCTCATTAGTGATTGACCGTCTGATTAGATTCAACGGTAATCCTAATTTAACATTTCTATTAATTTATTTCCGTTCTGCAATTTATTTCCAGCACTCTGTTTTATTTTTAGTCATTGAATTGATTATAGATTCGATTAGATTCAAATCTATAGTTAATTAAATTATAGTGTTACTTGTTTACAATTTTAGTTATCGGTCAATTAGATTTGTTCTGAACTGAATTGTAATTTCAATTTTATCCCATCTCCAAGATTTGTCTAACTCGCCCACGAAATTATATAAATAATTTGATTTAATTTACCTCCTTGTGTTCGACCTGCATATTACACGATATGTGCACTTGCAGTATTCATTTTAAAATTCCCACTTTTTTATTCTATAGGAAAGCGACGATCAAGTTTTTGGCTCCGTTGCCGGGGAGGTAACGATTAAATTTTATTATTTATTTAATTTCTGATTCGTGTTAGTTTTTATTTTCTTTTTCCTTTTTGTTTTCTTGTATATATTGAAGCAATTCTTGATTAGTTAGATTTGGTATTGTTAATTGATAATATAATCTTCTAAACAAGAGAAAAGAAAACTTGCCAAATTTTCTTGATTTTTATTTTATTTCATTTTATTCCCCTTTTCAATTTTGTTTTTTCCTTCTATATTTTTTCCTTCTTCATATATTCCTTCTTTCCATCTATTCCTTCTTTCCAATTTTTACATTATTTTTATTGTTCATTGTTATTGTACATTTATTTTGCCAAATTTTCTTTAATTGCTTTCCATCTATTCCTTCTTTTCTTTTACTTCTTTCCAATTGTCAATACACTAGTTTTCATTCTTTTATAACAATAACCCAAAAAAATATCTCTTTTGCAATCTTTCCCTTTTCTGCCTTGTAATTAATTCACTACCTTGCTGTTTATTTCTTTGCACTTTTGCAATTTTCTTCCCAACTTTTACATTTCTTTCCTTTTTTTACACAAAACAAACAAAAAAATTCCAATTTTCTCTAAGTTTCTTTCCTTTCTTTTATTTCTTACCCTTCTCACCTTTCTTTTGCAATCTGATTACTTTTCAGAAAAGAAAAATCTTTCTAAAACTTCTTCTTTTCTTGCTATTTCTCTTTGCCATTTATTCATCAGCATAGTCAACAATCACATCCTACCTTCTTTCAAGTCCTATACCACGTACAAATCCAATCTTCAACCTGATTAACCTCCACATCACCTTCATGTATCCTTCACCACCATTCAAACCTTCCCACTACATCTCTCATAACCCACCGTGAAATCCAAGCGCCACCACACCCTAGCAGCTCAACCACGTTTTCACCTCGAACAACAATCATCTCATATCACCTAATCCTTCACAACATTATCACCTCTGCCTATATCCATCGCTGCCAAATCACTTCATATTCAATACCACAAAAGACTCTACATTCGCCCACCAGATAGTCTCGAGACCATTTACTTCTGCTCATTATCAAATTGCCTCATCTCAGTCCATTAATCTAGCAACTCATCACACAATAGTGGCAAACACAACCTCCTCAACCAAAATTCACTCCCATCACCGTCCCATACAAACAAGCTTATACTCGTACAAATCACGGTCAGCTGTCCAAACCCATAAAACCACCATCGCATAACCCCTCTGCCCAAATTCCCCAAATCAACCACACACCGATCTCCACTCTTGAACCATTACTCAGCACTAAAACTGAATTCCCTGCAAACACCATCACGTTTCCAACCGAAACACTATTCCAATCCATCCAAAAATCCAGTGCATCCAAACTCTGAAAATCCAATTCGAAACTCGATTAAAATAAAAAATCCAAGATCAAAAACCCAAATTGAAAACCAGGAGCAGATTGAAGCAAAGAAAAACAAATCGATTCGAAAGAAAAAAAAAGGAGCATATTGAATTTTTATTTTGAACTGGGTATGATATTTTGAGTCCTTGGTTTTATTATTTTGGGTGTTTAATAATCGCGGTGGCTTTGGCTTGGATTACTGTGTTGAGTGCATTGCACCCTTAGCTCGTGCGTTAGTTCTAACGAAGGGGTCGGGTTTTTGGTTTTGGAAATTGGACGTGAGAAGTAGTTTTTGTTTATACCATTAGTTCCTTTTCAGTTCAAGTTTTATTTAGTTTGTTTTTAATATTTTTTTAGTTGAGTTAGTTTGTTTTTATTTTATTTGTCTAGTTGATTGTTTAATTAGTGTTTATTTTAATTCGAGTCAGTTTCTGTTTTCTTCAGCTTTCTTTACTTTCCAAAAAATAATAATCTTAAAACGAATCAAAGAACAAAGAAAAGAGAATAGAGTTTAAGCAACCAACAAAGGAAATTAAAAGCGAGCAAAGCAAACAGTGGAACTTGAATAGCTGGACGGATTGCCGTACCCCACTATAAGATTTTCTGAACTCTACAGGTGCTCTGCTGCAAAGAAAAAAATATATAGACATTGCTTGTAAAAAAAATTCTGCAGGGGCAGCGACTTTCTTGTACAATTTAATTTCTGCAATTATTTTTGTGTGATTTTTGTTTTGGCTGCATTCTGAAATAAATTTAGTTACAAGCAAAGCCCTAACAAACATAAGGTGAGGAACTCATTACCTTTCCTTAGCTCCAAAACAATTAAATTCATTCATTTGCATACTCCTTGGACTTGAATAAAATTTGATTAGACGTTGCAAAATAATTAACTGCAAGAGTGTATTTTATATAATTGATTCTCTCAAGGGTTTGATCGCGGATATATATTAGTTCAATTTATTGGACTTCTAGCAAAAGAGGTTGCATACTATCCGTAAAACATTGGTCGTATCCCTTAGTATTTATACTATACGTGAACGACCATAAGATCCTTTTCCCCCTTCAAATCGAGATTATCAACGAATAAAATATATTTGAATACGTTATTTATTTTGTAATAAGAGCTACGTGTGTCAACCATATGTTCTGGATTTTCTATATTCGACAACGATGAGTGAAAAGAGCTTTAGCCACCATAATTCTCCTGTTGATTTTGAGATTGATAAAATTGACATGATTTACACAACAATTGAAGAAACCTCTAATGATATTTCTGAAACCTTGAAAATGTGTCTTGACCATTTTAATTCTGATTTCAATAAACTCGAATATATTTCTGAATTAAATGAACTACTTGACTCGAAATCTCGTCATTTGAATCTGACCATGGAACGTTGACAAATATTGTAATACAAGAACATCCTAAGTTGGACCTCAAACCCCTACCATAAGACCTTGAGTATGCTTACTTGAACTCTATAGAAATTTTTCCCGTAATCTCGTCCTTTGATCTTACCGAGGACCAAGAAGAAAAACCTTTGAAAAATTTATGGGATAATCTACATGTGAGTTGTATAAATCGTTGGCATGACACAATTTTCATAAGATTTTCATTTCAGAATTCATTAACATGCCATTTGCACCTCATAAATCAAATAAGAAATCATTGTGCATCATTTTCGACAGAGGCAAGTGTGGGGGGAAAAGGAAGCATCATTCGTCACAGAACATTTATTATCATTATAGATTTCATTTTGTATATGATTGGCATTGGCACATAGTGGCTAAACTTCATTTCATTTTACAAATAATCTTGCAACTCATTCACCTTTGGGTAAAATCTTTCAAATTTAGGAAACATTTATAGTGTGGACACTGTTTTGTTCTAGTGTGGGGGGAGTCTGCATTGCATTCTTTTCATTCTTCTTTAAAAAAAAATCTTCTTTCTTTTCATTTAGGACCATCATGCATTCTAATCGTAGGAACATACCATTTTTTTTTTTGAAATACGACTCATTTTAGATTGATACAACAAAATAAGTTAACAATTGTTAATCAGTTGATAGTATTTTTTTCTCTCAACTAAAATCGAATAGGATATATAATGAAAAGTTGAATTTTGAGGGATAATAGTGTAACTGGTACATAGCGAGATTCGTAGCTGATGGCCATGAAGTTTATTCTAAATTGTAGTCTTTGTTTAATGAGTGGAGGACTTAAAATACTTATATTGGCTTTTTGAATCTTTAAAACTAAGTTGTGTTAAGCTGAATTCGCATAACTCTCTCTTATTCTTATATTTTTCAATAATAATAACATTAATCCAAGGGTATCCAACATTGCTTGTAAATCTCGCGTTGGTGTGTAAACCCGCCAAGCTCTATCCGACAAGTTGTTGACAAAGTCAGCGTTGGTATATATTGGTCTCATTTTATGAATTGAACACCTAAGGATTACCGACATGTTGTTGGCAAAGTCAGCGTCGGTCTGCACAATCCGACAAGCTCTGTCCCAACTCTCCATCAGTCCGCAAGGCAGTGTATGGGTGGTATACTTTGGTCTTTTTAGTTAGGTGTATGTAATTAATCGTAAAATTCAATTTTTATAGACATAGAGAATAAGCGATAATTCCGAAACACTTCTTGACCTTATTGATTTAACTAGCCATACACGAGGAAATAATAATATCACTTTACAAACTGTGACAAACAGACTAAGAATTTATTTCATGGCTACACTATGTTATCGACCGAACCAACTGGCCTTATTGTTAACTTAATTTATTGTACCACTTTCCTGAAACAAGTCATGTTTTCATTTTTATTTTCGTTTTTTGCATATGTCCATTGCATTCATGTAGTTACATTAGAGCCATAGCATACTGCATTTGGATTTTGTGGGTAGTATCCACTGAAAACCCTCATGAGACACCACTCGTCCTACTAGGGACACCTAGAGGTTTAACGGCTTGTTGCATACGCTCAATGCAATCGTGTTTCCTACGAAAGTGTGACCTATCCAGTTTAGCTTTTTCATTTTTTTTCATTTTTCTTTCTTTTTACTCGAGGATGAGTAAAAGATAAGTGTGGGTGTATTTTATTAACATTGAAATGTGTTTATTTTATGCTCTTATATATTATTTTTTGCATATAAATAAATATTACTTGGGTGTTATTTTGTCGCTTTTATAGATATGCCAACTAAACCACATGCAGCCAGAAAAATAGAAAATAAAGATCAAAATGTTGTGTATATACATATGAAGATCTACAGATGAAGACTTCACATTGTGTTTCTTTTAGAGTTTAAGAAATGTTCATCTTTGGTAAAAGAAATCTCCTTAAATCTTATCTCCCTTCAATTAATCACATGCCAAACTAGGAAGATATGGGAGGAGTGATTGCTAATTAAGAGGGAAGGAATAGTTGTTAATTAATATGGGAGGAATAATTGCTAATTAATAGGCCTGTATATGCATATATTGGATTAGGTTTTTAGGTTGGCTATCTACCCCCTATAAATATTCATGTAATCTCTTTGTAAATGGCATGTTCATTTTTTTCTGTAACATTTTCTATAATAAAGTTCTCTTTTAATTTTGTAATTTTTTATTTTAATGGCAATTTCTGTTTTCTAGTCAATTAGATTTGCTAGAACACAATTGCTATTATAATTACTCTTCCCATTAGTGATTGACCATCTGATTAGATTCAACAATAATCCTAATTTAACATTTCTATTAGTTTATTTCCATTCTGCAATTTATTTCCAGCACTCCATTTTATTTTTAATGATGGAATTGATTATAGATTCGATTAGATTCAAATCTATAGTTAATTCAATTGTAGTGTTACTTGTTTATATTGAAAATTTCAATTTTAGTCATCGGTTCAATTAGATTTGTTCTGAACTGAATTGTAATTTCAATTTTATCCCATCTTCAAGATTTGTCTAACTCGCCTACGAAATTATATAAATAATTTGATTTAATTTACCTCCTTGTGTTCGACCTGCATACTAAACGATCTGTGCGCTTGTAGTATTTATTTTTAAATTCGATCTTTTCTATTCCATAGGAAAGCGACGATTAGTAGACATCTGCAAATGAATCATCCTTTGTTAGAACTTGTGTAGTAAAATATAACAAATTGGTGTTAGAGTTAGAAATTAGCACAAAGTTACTTTGAATTTAGAATGTTGCAGACATTATTTAATACTTAAAATTGTTGTTTTGAATAAGAAGAATTGGGTTTTTGGGACTAATGAAGAATAATTTATTTTTAAGTGTTATTAAAGGTGCGGTAAAATGCGAAATTAAGGGAAAATGGCATGACGCATATTGAAACGTGCAACAAATCATGTAAATGACGTGATTCAGTAATAACACGTCTTTAGGGGTGTAAATGGGTTGGACTGAATCAAACAAAGCCATGTCCAAGTCATGTCCTATAAGAGATTCAAATAAAAATGGAGCAGATAAGCATTAAGCTCGGATATTGTTAGTATGGGTCGGACAACGGGCAAACAACATTCGGACAATAAAAAAGTCAAACACTATTAGATGAATACTTTATTGTACATTTTTCTTGTTTCAATTTGTGTTCTTGTTCTAAATGAAAATCATATAGGAATAGACTAGATGTCTAGCAGTTTCGGAGTGAGCCGGACGGTCCTAAAAAATTTATAGCCCTACATGTCTTTTCGTTATTTTTTAACTCCCTTTTATTTACTTTTCAGTTTTCCCAATCCAAACATGTGACATGACTTGGGGTCTTACTTCTAAAGCAGCAGGGATGGAGAAGCTAGATATCAAAGTAAAATAACATTCACATCAAATGGCTTTTCAGCCCCGCTTCGACTTCTTTACATCTTTACAAAAAAGAAACAAATCTAAATGAGATTGATGAGAGAAATGCTAAAGTATGCGAATAAAATGACGTAGATATTGATTTGCAATATTTAATAGCTGAATTAGATTCATATTTTTAGTTTCTCATTAATACGCAGTTTTCAGATCTTGATTTTTAAAAATTATTATACTTGAAATTCTATGCTTACGATATTATATTTGACAATTTTTTTGCAAAGTGTATAAGAATCTAGTTTCATATGTTTTAGTGATTTTGTTTACTTTTTAAATCGATTGTTGTATGTTGAACTTTTCAAATTAATTTATACTTTTTTTTTTGAAAATGGGTTCTTTTACTTCACGCATATTATACAAAGTACACATATGTACATGACATATACAAATGTACACCACATCTCATAATCACAATCCTCGTACCACCAAATATCTACGTTTCAAGTCCGTAAACTTTAATAATAAAAACCCTAAATTATCAACCGGACCAATGTTCTATGTAGGCCCACAAAAGGGATCACGTTTCTTTGACTCTATTTGCTACAGGAAATCAAATTTTGAATTTTAAAATCGAGTTTCCCCTCCAAAATTCCTCGTGTGATTTGCGCAAACAACTATCACACGTTTTCAAACAGTTACATTAATTACTAGATGCTCTTCCAATATTTTGCATGTGATTTCAAGCTTTATCCACGCACGGAAAACAGTTCTTTGTTTGTTCATCTATTGCTCGTCGAATCATTAATCGATTTTCCATCTAAATCAACTTCGTTAATACATGTTTGCGAAGCCTCAGATTGGAGTTTTCATTCATGGTTCTTCCTAGCACACCACATAAGTTCATCCCAATCACTTAGATCTGAAGCTGAATTTCAACCCAATTTAATTCTGATGCACCAACCTAGCTATTTGGATCGTAGTTGATATTGGTGCGGTTGACCGCTAAATTGATTCCCATTTGATAAGATATCTGAGGAAACACTCAGATTTTAGTTCTTCACCGTTGTTTTTCTAGATTTGAATAGGAACCCGATAAAACTTCGAATTCAATTTCCATTTTTACAAACTGATTATCTTCATTTCCAATAGCATGCGCTTTTTGAAATTCAGAAAGTGACTAACTGTACAACCATAGCATAGCACAAGTTTTAAGACTTAGAGCACTTACATCAAAGGGTGGATTTGGGGGTGAGGAGAAGAAGAAAAAAGTAGCGATTCTCGGCACCCATCCAGCAGTGCGTGGAGAAATAAATAAATAAAACGTGAAAAAGGTTAATCGAGAAACAGTTTCCCGTTTAACAATGCATTTTCTTTTCTTTTTTGCCTACGCATCCCTAAACAGCAATTGGAAAACCATTTAGGGATCCCCACTCAGAAAATAAAGCGTGAGGAATCCCCACTTTTCCAACTTACTCACGCTTGAATCCACATTGCTGTAGCGCGATGGAGGAAGAAAAAGTGTGAATCTTTCCCCACTTTCCCACCGATTTACACTGCTGGGTATGCTCTTAGAATGAATATAATACAAATCCATATTCATCACGGATTCACCATTAATGATGTTGCAAAATAGGACAGCTCACTACAAGAAAAAACACTTTTAACAACGTTGGAAAAACACGGTAAAAGGCTTTAACGGCGGAATTAAGAACACCGTATAACAACATATGATGATAGGTCCCCAACTTTCTACTGCACTTTTAAAAACACTGTAAAAACACCGGTTTTTACAGCGTTTATACTGTGATGTTATAAATAAATTTCTCAGCATTGTATAAATGCTATATATACATTGACATTAACTTTTGTCAGCGTCTTTTAGATGTTGTTTATAATTCACCAGATCCTTTTCTTAGCATTTATGAAACGCTGTGTATACCTCTCTATTTCTTTTTGTCAACATTTCTTAAACGTTGTTCATATATTACACTATTTTCTCTGCATTTACCCGACAATATTCATTATTATCCGATGTTATTAAATAGAAAAATAATATTATATGGCAATATCATAGAAATCTAAATATATAAGAACATATTCAAATGATAATTATGTAAACAAACTATGATAATTCAATACATTATAATAAACATTCAAATTTGCAAAATATCCATACACCATGTTTGCACATATCTATTACATACCAAAGTTTACCAAACCAAAAAAAAAATCATTCGCTTACTACAAAAGAGATTTAGCATATGGGTATATCAAATTAAATACAATATAAAGCTTATGACTTGTTTCACCCTATTCTGAACTGCTATTTTGTGAGCTGGCCATTTGACTAGTCTGAAAAATAACATCTGTGGGGAGAGTAGCTAACTGAGTCATTAGTGCAGTCGGGTCCACACCAGAGTCCATCAACTCTCCCGACCTTCACATTTTCTGTCGTGTTTAATGAAATGGCTATTTCCCGTAAACCAAACAATTTATCATCTGAGACTACTCCAAACAGAAGTATGTAATATGATGAGGTTAAGAATTAGGGTACTGAGTATACATATGCACACATTTGTGATTAAGTTACAGAAACTTTCAAGTTCGGTTACGAGAGAAAATGTGATTCTTTTCCCTAAGAAACAAGTTGTGAAACAACAGCTTGTGTAGTAACATGCATACAAAAACAATGTGCTACTTCGTCGCTACAGCTCTAGCTATTTCTAACTCTACATTTGACCCTTACAAAAAAGCCACTTAAAGCAATCTGTAACAGAACCCTTTTCTCAACTTAATTCTCCATAAACATCCCTACAATAATCTGAATATACAAAGAACGGACCCTGATAAGCCTAAAATTTCCCTAGCAGCCTCATTGTTGATATTGATAATTAATATAAAGAAACGTATATACTTGTCAAATCTAAGCCTGTCCATATTCCAACCAAATTCACTGCAATTACATAAAAATGACATGTACGCACTTTGCAAAATTTACATACCATTGTTTATAATAGAACATAGTTTATATATATCTTACATACCTAAAAGCTCTAACTCCAGTATCCTGCAAATGTAAATTAACCTCCTCCTTCAATGCAATTGCCAATAACTTTACATGCCAACTGAAACAACCAGTAAATAGGTGTGAAGAAAAGTAATAGCTGATGAATAATTCATTATGTGACTTAGAATGAACATTACCAAGCTGATGTGCATGAAAAAATGCACATTTATATTCACATATTTATTCTTGTTTAGTGCTAATAAATGTCATATATGGGTATTTTATCATGTTTGAACAATAATTGAATTGATTTCAAAACATCACGCATTTATCATCATATAGGGGGAGAATGTAATTTTTGTGCTTGTATTATTTTGAGAATGTTTACTTGGACATTTTTTATATTTTTGCAGAAATTGGATGCATGTAGAAGGAGGACTTCATAGAGATATATATGCATACAAAGGAGAAAGGAAGAAATCAATGCCTTGTCCAAAAAATGAAAAGGGAAATCAATCAATGAAAAGGGAAATCAATCAATGAAAAGGGAATCAATTCAAATAGAGGATTAATGGAGGATCCCACTCACTCTCCCTCCTTCTTTAGTGGGGACAAATATTACGGCTTCATGAATCATTATTGCTAAAGACAAAATGAAGCTTAAGGAGTGGGCATTCTTGGTAGCACGCAAAAAATGAATTAGGGTTAAGTCATGTATAAATAACCCATGTACGTGAATGTAAAAGGCATCTTGGATTTTGAGTTTAGATTGAGGCTGAAATCAAAACCTCTCTTTTTCTGTCATGGCTTCTTAGCCATTTCTTTTTCGTAATCTGTCGCTTTAATGCAATATTAATTTGTGTTTTTCATTTACATGTTATTATCTCTTCTATAAATAGAATAGTTTTTTATCTTTATTTGCT
Organism: Allium sativum; assembly: GCA_030737875.1. Classification (NCBI taxonomy): domain Eukaryota; kingdom Viridiplantae; phylum Streptophyta; class Magnoliopsida; order Asparagales; family Amaryllidaceae; genus Allium; species Allium sativum. Next base: position 915,250,853 of record CM060913.1, read on the forward strand.
CTTTATTTTGTTCTCTTTTATAATGAAATATCTTTATGCTGTCGTAGAATCCATTATGAGTAGCTAAACCCCTTCAATTTAGGGGTAGTGAAGCTCTCATGATTCATGAATAATTAACATAAGAATTTCATATTTCTAACTCTCTTATTTGAGCTTAATCTAAAATTGGATATAGATAAAGTAAAGATTTTATATGGTGAAAATTGATAGCACATGTTGGTTGATTATTCCAAAATGTGTTATACTCGTACCATTAATAGAATCATAATTTATCACAATCTAATTCATTTTAGAAAAAGTAGTGACATTAAAAGTGAAACCATCCTTGATGTTCTATGTAGTTAGTGAATATTAACATATAGAATATACTCATAATATTTCATTTTTATTAGAACTATTATTTTCTATGTGATAATTAGGGCTTTATGTATGTAATGAAAATTGATGATTTATGTAGCTTGAATTTTCTATCATAGAAATCATGCTCCTATAAATACAACACTTAATGTGCTAGTTATTAAAGAGAGTTAGAGTCATTTTTTATGTTAATTAGATTGATGTTGATAGTGAATCTACTACTAAATTGTCTTTTAGTCTCATATTTGTATTCAATTTAACATTGCTAGTTTTCTTTTAATTTATAATAAACAATTTCACAGTTTGGTTTAATTTGATTGAATAGAATTTAAAATTATTCTTTCTTTGAGGATCGACTCGTATTCGCTAACGTACTAACAATTGTATGTCGTGCGCTTGCGGTTTAATTCAATATTCGTGACGATTTTCTAATTCATAGAATATTCATCATCGAACAAGTTTTTGGCGCCGTTGCCGGGGAAAGATATTAGTTTTAATTTTATTCTTCGGATTAATTTTGCTTTTCTATTAAAAAAAAGTTGTTGTGTGTTTGCTTTGTTCATTTTGTTCGTTTTTGATTCTGTGTGTGTTTACGGTTGTTTTCATCGTATTTAGTTCTTCTTTTTTTTAAAAACAAAAATCTGTTCGTGTGCCAAAGTGAAGAAGAGTTCAAGAAATTGGAGCGGTTGCACACCAAGTAGGGTGTGAACGTGCTAGCGTGACTCAATTGCACTGGACGGACTGCCGATCTAGGTGAGTATTTTCTAACTCTATAGGGACTATTGCTGCCAATAAAAAATATACATAGACATTGCTTGTAAAAATCTTCTGCAGGGCATCGGTTTGCTTGTAAATTTTTTTTTCTACAATTGCCTATTCTGTGATTGTTCATTCTGTGACTGATTAAAACATTAAAAAAAAGAGAAAAAAAATTGCATCCATCGTAGTTTTGTTTTTATTTTCTAAGGACTTCATTATATTTTGACAAACTGGTTTATTTCTAACGGATTATTTCTCGGTGTCTAGACTACGGCAGAGTAATAACCGCTTGTAAATATTATATCGGTTGTTCCTCTGAAGGTACTTAAACCTTCGGCTGCATTGCTAGGGTGATTCCTGGTGCACCGATAACTCCTGCCCGTTAACTGGCTGAGAAATCGTTTTTTGAAATAAATCTAACCGTCATTATATAATTCTAGAAAAATTGTAAATTGCATTAGGTCCATCCATCTTTAAAAGAAAAAAAAGCCATTACTATTTTCCTTTTTGTACAAAATTAAGTTTTCTCTCTTAAAAAAAATCGCTTCGATCCTCTTCTCAAATTTATTCTTTCTCCTTTTCTCATCTTCTTTGCTCTAGTGCATGTGCAGTTGGACTCGAGATACATCTACTAATCATTTAGTCCGAACAAACATTCCTTTGACCATGGCCGAAGAAAACCCCCCTCGAACTCTTATGGATAGATACTTCCCCGATCGGGTGTCGATTCCATCTTGCATCATATTGCCCGCTCCAACGGGTAACCACTTTGAAATTCATTTGAACCACATAAATACTCTTCCAAAATTCGGCAATCTTGAACGTGATGATCCTTATATTTTTTTAACCAAATTTGAACAAGTTTGTGCAGCCATGAAATTTCAACAACTAAATGACGATGGAATCAAACTTAGGTTAATTCCATTTGCACTTACCGATTATGCTGAGAATTGGTTGTCTAGATTGCCTTCAAATACGATTGGAACTTGGAGTGAACATTTTTCTAAAGAAATTTTACCCTTTGGAAAAAACATCCAAAATTCGAAACGAAATCGTCAATTTTCATCAATTTGGAGGTGAATCCTTTGCAAAATATTTTGAAAGAATTAAAGAGCTTCTAGTCAAATGTCCACATCACAATTTCGAAAAATGGACTCTTTGTCAAATTTTATACGATGGACTTGAAACTAGTTCTCGAACCATGCTTGAATCGAAGTGCCAAGGAAATTTTCTAGCCCAAGATCACAATGTCGCTTGACAAATTCTCAAAAATTTGGCCGAAAAATCAGCTTAATGGGAAAGATCTAACAAGAAATCGATTTATTCCCGATCTAATGCTCATTCAGTAGGATCATCAGTAGCCTTAGAAGCAAAAATAGACGCAATGGTAACCAAATTCGATAATGTCCTTTCGTCAACTCAAATAAATCAAGCTCAAGCGTCTCAGCCCTCATGTTACAGATGTAACGATCCTAACCACATCGCCGATCAATGCCCACATTTATTAGAACAACTCAATGCATTTAATAAAGCTAAGAATGACCCATTCTCCCCAACGTACAATCTAGGTTGGAGAAATCATCCTAACTTCTCTTGGTCTCAAAACAATGGAAATTCGAATTCAGTTCGACCTCCTTTTCAATCATTTTCAAATAATCCTTCGAATCCTCCCTTTCAACAAAATCAATTCCATAATTTTGCGCCACCTTCTCAAAATCAAGCACAACCATCTTCTGTTCCTCAAGACAATAACCGATTGACATCACTTGAAAAAACTCTCGAAGAATTGAGTAAAGCAACGACTCAAAATCTCCAATCAAATACCAATCTTCAAAATTTATTGACTTCACACATGCAAAACACGAGTCAATCTATTGATAAACTTGAAATGCAAATGAGTCAGTTGGCTACTTCTGTAAGTGAACGTGGAAGAGGCACTTTCCCGAGTCAACCCATTCCAAATCCTAGGAATCAAAATCCTAATCCAAACCAAGTTCATATCATCCAGGATAGTAATCAAACTCAGTTGAATGCTATCATAACTTTACGACCCAGTAAGAAAATCGATTATCAAGTTGAAAATCCAAGTAACTTACCGGGTGTCCCTCTCGACTCTTCTAAAACCACGAACGATCTCGATCCAAATTCTGAGTCCATTTCTGCTCCAACTCAAGTAGACCGACCTACTGAGTTTCGCGTTCCATTTCCTCATCGTCTTCGACCAAAGAAACGTTCCGACCAAATGGAAAAGATGTTGGAAATTTTTAAACAAGTGAAAGTTAACATCCTTCTTCTTGACATCATTCAACAAGTTCTCACTTACACCAAATTTCTCAAAGACTTGTGTACCCAAAAACGACACACTCATGTACCCAAGAAAGTCTTCTTAGCCGCTGGACTTAGCGAAGTCTTGACCCAATCAATCCCGATCAAATACAAAGATCCTGGATGCCCTACGATCTCATGCACGATAGGAGATAAAACAATTAATAAATGCTTAGTTGATTTGGATGCAAGTGTCAATTCGACTTCATATTCTGTTTACCAACAACTTGGTTTGGGTGAACTTAAACCAATAAAAATAACTCTTCAATTTGCTGATCGTTTAATTAAGAAACCCGTTGGAGAAATCGAGGACGTAATCATCAAAGTTGGTCAATTCGTTTACCCTATCGATTTCATTGTTTTGGAAACTCAGCCTGTCAATGATCCAATGAGTCAAATTCCTTTGATTTTAGGTTGACCCTTTTTGGCTACTTCAAATGCTTTGATAAATTGTCGCAATGGTTCAATGAAAATCTCTTTTGGAAACATGACTATAGATCTTAACATTTTCAATCTTGAAAGTCATTCGAATGATTCATGTAACCAAACCTTGGAAGTTAATTCCATCCAAGAGAACTCTGAAAACGAATCCATTGACCTTAATGATGAGCATGAGGCCGAGTATAACTTTTTTTCCAAGACACTCCTAACGAAGTCGAATACACACTTCCTTTTGAATCGCTTTCAGTTGAGTCCAAATCTCAACCAAGCTCTTTGATCAAGAAACCGCCAAAGTTGGATCTTAAACCTCTTCCCGATCACCTTAAGTATGTATACTTAAGTGATGATGAAACTTGTCCTGTCATAATTTCTTCAAATTTAACTCTTGATCAAAAAACTTCTTTTCTCTCGACTCTTTCTAAAAACAAAGATGCATTCGGTTGGTCCATTTCTGATATCAAGGGAATTAGCCCTGCAATAGTTCAACATCGTATTCACTTAACCGATGAAGCCAAACCCACTCGTGAAGCACAGCGTAGGCTTAACCCTAAGATGAAAGAGGTAGTTCGCGAAGAAATTCTTAAACTTCTTGACAACAGTTTCATTTATCCCATTCCTGATAGCCTATGGGTTAGTCCCATTCACGTTGTTCCTAAAAAATCCGGACTCACCGTTGTCGCAAATGACCAAAACAAACTTCTTTCAACTCATACTCAAACGGGTTGGCGTGTTTGCATCGATTATCGAAAATTGAATGCTGCAACGCGTAAAGATCACTTTCCTCTTCCCTTCATCGATCAAATGCTTGAACGCTTAGCTGGTCACGAATTCTACTGCTTTCTTGATGGTTATTCTGGTTATAACCAAATTCCAATCGCTCCCGAAGATCAAGAAAAAATGACTTTCACATGTCCATTCAGTACCTTTGCTTACCGACGTATGCCTTTCGGTCTTTGCAATGCTCCTGCAACTTTCCAACGATGTATGGTTGGAATTTTTTCTGATATGATCGAACGCTTTCTTGAAGTCTTTATGGATGATTTTTCGATCTTTGGAGATTCTTTTTCATCTTGCTTACATCATCTTGAACTTGTTTTAAATCGATGTAAAGAAAAACACTTAATGTTGAATTGGGAAAAATGCCACTTTATGGTCAAACAAGGCATTGTCCTTGGACATGTAATTTCAAATAAGGGCATTGAGGTAGATAAAGCGAAAGTTGACGTGATTTCAAAACTACCCATTCCAAAATGCGTTAAGGACATTCGTTCATTTCTTGGGCATGCTTGTTTCTACCGACGCTATGTGAAAGATTTTAGCAAAATTGCTCGTCCTTTGACTACTCTTCTAGGAAAAGACATCCCATTCGAATTTAACTCTGAATGTGTCGCTTCTTTTGAACGTCTTAAAAAAGAGCTCATTTCAGCCCCGATAATCTGCTCACCCAATTTGGAACTTCCTTTTGAAATCATGTGTGACGCTTCTAACTTCGCGGTTTGTGCTATCTTAGGACAACGCATCAACACAATTCTTCACGTCATTTACTACGCAAGTATGACCATGAACGACACTCAACTGAATTATACTACCACCGAAAAAGAACTTTTAGCTGTCGTTTTTGCACTAGAGAAGTTTCGATCTTACTTGATTGGTTCCCATGTCACGGTCTACACAGACCATTCTGCTCTTCGGCACCTTTTTGCTAAAAAGGATGCTAAGTCACGCTTAATTCGATGGATCCTTTTGCTTCAAGAATTTGATCTTACAATCAAAGACAAAAAATGGATCTGATAACGTCATAGCCGATCACTTATCTCGTCTTCCTAACGCACCATCTTCATTGCCAATCAATGAAAACTTTCCTAACGAACAACTTCTTTCTGTTTCAAGTGATCCTTGGTTCGCTGACATAATGAACTATCTAGTCACTAAAGAAACCCCTTCATTTTGGTCCAAACAAGATAAATACAAATTTCTTTCCCAAGTGAAATACTTCTATTGGGACTACCCATACTTGTTTAAGTATTGTCCAGACCAAATCATTTGTCGATGCGTTCCTGATAGCGAAATTAGGAGTGTTCTCTCATTCTGCCATGATCATGCGTGCGGTGGACATTTTGGTCCTAGGAAAACCGCTGAAAAGGTGCTTCAATGTGGTTTTTATTGGCCTACTCTCTTTAAAGACTCATTCGAATTCTATAAAACTTGCAATCATTGCCAAATGCTAGGAAAGATTTCTCGACGGAATATGATGCCTTTGAACCTCATCCTTATGATCGAGCTCTTTGATGTATGGGGTATTGACTTTATGGGACCTTTCCCAAACTCCTTTGGAAACTTGTATATTCTTCTCGCTGTCGATTACGTTTCGAAATGGGTCGAAGCAGTTCCATGTAGAACAAATGATCATAAAATTATTGTGAAATTTCTGAAAGAAAACATCTTTTCAAGGTTCGGTATAACTCGCACAATAATAAGCGACAATGGAACGCATTTCTGTAATCGATCTTTTGAATCCTTAATGAAGAAATACTCAATAACCCACAAGTTATCCACCCCTTATCATCCGCAAACTTGTGGCAAAGTCGAAGTATCGAATCATCAAATCAAACAAATTTTGGAGAAAATTGTAAATAAAAACCGAAAAGATTGGTCGCAAAAATTGACCGAAGCGCTTTGGGCTTACCGTACTGCTTTTAAAACTAATATTGGAATCTCCCCTTTCCGATTGGTTTACGGTAAAGCCTGTCATTTACTTGTTGAAATTGAACATAATGCGCTTTGGGCAATAAAGAACTTAAACTTTGATCTTGAACAAGCTGGCGAAAACTGAAAATTGCAACTCAATGAGTTAGAAGAAATTTGGAATGACGCATACGAAAACGTGAAAATTTACAAGGGAAAAACCAAAGTTTTTCATGACAAGTCAATCCTAAGAAAAACATTGTTGCCAGACCAAAAAGTTCTGCTGTACGGCTCACGAATTCATTTATTCCCTGGGAAGTTAAAATCGAGATGGAGCAGACCATATGTTGTTCGAACTGTTTTTCCACATGGTGCTATTGAAATAGAAAACCCGAGGGATGGATCCATATTCAAAGTCAATGTTCAACGTCTAAAACCGTTCTTGGAATTGCCCACTGATCAAGAGGAGGAGCTTATGATTCTTCATGAGCCGTGCTACGTGAAATAAGAAAGTTAGGTTTAACCCTTCTTTGTAAATATGTTAATATTTCTCTTCCATTCAACTCATTGTGTCATGCATTGACTGTGGGGACACAGTCGAAATCAAGTGTGGGGGGAGTTTCATTTTCATTTTGTTTTGCATAGTATAAGTTAGCATTTTTTTCCCTTTCTCTTTTTGCAATTTTTTTTCTTTTTCTTTAAAAAAAAGTAAAAGTTTCGCACTTCTATTTACTTTTAAATAAGACATGATGGAGTTAGTATATAATTTTGGTCGTTCGATTTAAATATTTGGAAATTTACTTCTCTTAGCGGATAACGAAAGGAAAGTTTGAAGTATGAGCAAATTTGGTGTAACTGGTATATTGGGAAATTCGTAGGTGATAAATATGAAATGTTTTCTGAATTGTAATCCGATTAAATGAATGATTGATTTTGACTACTTGCGATAACATTTTAGATCTTTTAAGTGAAGTTGTGCTAAGATATTCTTGCTTAACTCTCTCTTATGCCAAAAAAAAGATACATATATAATAATCCAAGGGTATCCAACATTGCTGGTACATCTGGCGTTGGTGTGCAAACCCGCCAAGCTCTTTCCGACACCTTGTTGACAAAGTCAGCGTCAGTATATCTTGGTCTCATTTTATGAGTTGGACACTTAAGGATTACCAACATCTTGTTGACAAAGTCAGCGTTGGTCTGCACAAGCCGCCAAGCTCTTTCCCAAACTCTCACGTCAGTCCGCGAGGCAATGCATGGGTGGTATACCTTGGTCTTTTCAGTTAGGTGTTTGTAAATAATAATAATAATAATATTAATAATGTAAATAATTTTTGGAATAAAGAGAGAGTTAGCACTTAAAATCCAAGCACACTCTTCACTTATTTGACCTAACTTGTTAACAAAAAAGAAGTTGAGATGTCGTTTTACGATTGTTGATATCGATTATAGAATTCACTTCATATTTGCACTATGTATCTACCAAAACAACTGGCCAAGCAGGAGGAGTTTGTGATGATAACATGAATTTTGTTTGAAGTTTTGATTAGTAACAAACTCAAATTTTGTAGTGACGACCCAAATTTGTGTTAACTCATTCGTGTAATATTTAAAAGTAAATTATCCATTTGTAAATATTCTTTTAAAATCTTGCATTCATATTGTAAATATTTTCGAATCATGCATTTTGTAAATATTTTTTGCATTTAACTTTTGGATTTTGTGGGTAGTACCCGCTGAAAACCCTCACGAGACAACACTCGTCCTACTGGGGACATCCAGAGGTTTAACGGCTTGTTGCATACGCTCAATGCAATCGTGCTCCCTACGAAAATGGGTTTAGCTTAGTTTTTTTACTTTATTCGAGGACGAATAAAAAGATAAGTGTGGGGGTATTTGATGTGCATGAAAAAATGCACATTTATATTCACATATTTATTCTTGTTTAGTGCTAATAAATGTCATATATGGGTATTTTATCATGTTCGAACAATAATTGAATTGATTTCAAAACATCACGCATTTATCATCATATAGCGGGGAAATGTCATTTTTGTGCTTGTATTATTTTGAGAATGTTTACTTGGACATTTTTTATATTTTTGCAAAAATTGGATGCACGTAGAAGGAGGACTTCATAAATATATATATATGCAAACAAAGGAGAAAGGAGGAAATCAATGCCTTGCCCAAAAAATGAAAAGGGAAATCAATCAATGAAAAGGGAATCAATTCAAATAGAGGATTAATGGAGGACCCCACTCACTCTCCCTCCTTCTTTAGTGGGGACAAAAATTATGGATTCATGAATCATTATTGCTAAAGACAAAATGAAGCTTAAGGAATGGGCATTCTTGGTAGCACGCAAAAAGTGAATTACGGTTTAGTCATGTATAAATAACCCATGTATGTGAATGTAAAAGGCATCTTGGATTTTGAGTTTAGAGTGAGGCTAAATTCAAAACCTCTCTTTTTCTGCCATGGCTTCTTAGCCATTTCTTTTTTGTAATCTGTCGCTTTAATGCAATATTAATTTGTGTTTTTCATTTACATGTTATTATCTCTTCTACAAATAGAATAGTTTTTTATCTTTATTTGCTCTTTATTTTCTTCTCTTTTATAATAAAATATCTTTATGCTATCATTGAATCCATTATGAGTAGCTAAACCCCTTTAATTTAGGGGTAGTGAAGCTCTCATGATTCATGAATAATTAACATAAGAATTTCATATTTCTAACTCTCTTATTTGAGCTTAATCTAAAATTGGATATAGATAAAGTAAAGATTTTATATGGTGAAAATTGATAGCACATGTTGATTGATTATTCCAAAATGTGTTATACTCATATCATTAATAGAATCATACTTTATCACAATCTAATTCATTTTAGAAAAAGTAGTGACATTAAAAGTGAAACCATCCTTGATGTTCTATGTAGTTAGTGAATATTAACATAAAGAACATACTCATAATATTTCATTTTTATTAGAACTATTATTTTCTATGTGATAATTAGGGCTTTATGTATGTAATGAAAATTGATGATTTATGTAGCTTGAATTTTCTAGCATATAAATCATGCTCTTATAAATACAACACTTAATGTGCTAGTTATTAAAGAGAGTTAGAGTCATTTTTTATGTTAATTAGATTGATATTGATAGTGAATCTACTCCTAAATTGTCTCTTAGTCTCATATTTGTATTCATTTTAACATTGTTAGTTTTCTTTTAATTTATAATCAACAATTTCACAGTTTGGTTTAGTTTGATTGAATAGAATTTAAAATTATTCTTTCTCTAAGGATCAACTCGTATTCGCTAACGTACTAACAATTGTACGTCGTGCGCTTGTGGTTTATTTCAATATTCGCGATGATTTTCTAATTCATTGAATATTCGTCGTCGAACACAACCAAAGAGGTAATGGATATCACATATAGTATTCGTATGGAAACAAAATAAGGCAAGCCTGAGCTCATACGTTATAAAGTGAGTCTCCAGAGTCGGCAACTGTAAATATTAACAATTGGTGAGTGCTAACTAATATTAATACATGTAGAAACTTTCTGTACAAATATCTCAATTTCACAACAGATTTATATGGATCCAACTAAGTGAACACAAGAAATTTTGAGCCCACATTTTAGACATCATAAATGTTTCCATGTGCTTTTAGGCTTGTTAAGTTTTCCAGTTTCTACAAATTTCAACATGAAAAACTAATTTAACCATACATTGATAATTCAACAAGTTAATTGCTGGCTCAATTTACTATAAAGCAGAAAATAATGAATCTTTAACATAGCTTACCCGTTCCCATAATAATTTCATAGATTCAACCTCGATAAGGAATACGATTGTACTGTAGAATAAATAAATTTGAATTAAATCTGCGTCATATGAAAAATCATACATGTTCCCATGCCTCAGTTAAAAATTCCAAGTCTGTTGTGTTTATATTACGCTTTCATCGTTTAATTTTTTTTAACCATTTTTGGAAAATCCAGTATTCTGCAAATGTAAATTGACCTCCTCCTTCAATGCATATATTACAAATAGAGAGGCATGTTACCACCAAAAGGATTGCATGACCTTGCTAATAAAATCCAAGGACAACACATAACGAAGGAGCCATGCCTGCCATGTCCAATTATAGCTAGGATTAGAAATTTCACCTACAGAGACGAAAACACCGCAAAAAAAAAAAAAAAAAAGTGAGAAGAGGGGAATTATATGAAGAGAAGAAATGGGAAATAATCATGTGGACGTTTTGACAGTGTTCTTATACTCCAACAAGGGGTCACTTTTCTTTATGCTTGTGTGGGTCTTCAACTGCACCCAACTTTCTGTTCAAACATAATTCCAGTTCACGTATCCAAACAAAATAGCAAGTATCATCAATATTTCAGTTAAAAGCATATGCTAATGATCTAAATATTCAGTACTTGCAAATTTTTTTAATATATTTTACCAGATCATGCCTTAAGTTGCTGAAAAGGCTGCATAATTTCAAAGTTCAATATATTAAGTACTGTTAATTTATACACGTTCTTATGTGCTTGATACTCAACATGCTCAGATCACTAAAGATTTCTGTCAGTTCAAGAGCTCGGTAAATTTATGGAAACAACCATAGACAATAATTATGGTTCCAAAGGGAAAATAAGCGTGTGAACTGATTCAAAAATAAATGGAGATCAAGAACTGATATGGAAACAGAAATGGTGAAATATGATTTTTTTTTTTTTTAAGTTCATATATGATTTTTCTTTCTTTTAATTCCGTTTTAATAATATTTCTCCCTTTTTTGAAGAAAAAAAGTTGACCAAGTTATTGAAAGTGTTTCCACTATAAACCATACATGTTCTTGTGCACATTAAAATTTCTTCCCATCTTCCCATTAAGGGTCCGTTTGATTTTGAACGAGAATGGGCATTTGGAAGGGGCATTTGAAGGGGAATTATTGGGAACGGGGAATGTGTTCTTTTTACGAAAGGGGCATTTTGGAAGGGGCAGAGTTATTATTTTATTGTTTTTGTATATATTATTTTTAATTGTTTGTGAATGGAGTTTGTTTATTGTTGAACAGAATAGTAGAACGCAGAATACAAATTGCAGAATACAAATTACTGAAATAAAAATACATCTGCAGAATACAAATTGAAGAATACAAATTACGTAATACAAATTACATAATTATTAAATATAGAAAACAAGCTACTATGGTGGATACTGGGGTGGATATGGGGGGCGTACTGGGGTGGATACGGAGGGGGATTCATCTTAAACTGTCTGTATCGTAATGCTTGCTTGCGAACCTCGATTTCAAAACGCAACCAGCCTTTTGCTTCGTCATCAGGAAGAATCATGAACGTATCTTGATTATCCTTACTTGTGATAATTGATATTGCGTGGGGCATGTCAATTCCATCAAATGTTCTTGCACGGTCTATTGCTTGCTTAACCTTTGGAATTTCAGTACAAATTGGGCTTGCGTTTGACGGCGAATTACTAGCAAACGCATCAGGATGTGAATTCGGACTGTCGGAGTCAGAACGAGATTTCTTGGTAATTTGCCTGGAGTGTATAATATCAACAATTTCTTCCAACTTTGAAGAAGTTTCAGTTCTACCTCTTCTGTCAGACCGAGGCTTAGATGAAGAACTTGCACCCCGTTGTTGGTGAGGAGGCTCAGGAATCGATTGTTGAGTCTGGATGTCTTCTAGTGGCACTTGATTTTCATCGAAGAAGAACGTAGGATGTACGAACTCGGGTGGAGGAGAATGTGGCTGTGGTTGCACGTTTTGACTAGTACAAACTAGAGTGTAAGCGCCATATCTTGTTGCAATGCTATTGGTGAAAATTTGCTCCAGTTCGGTCAAATTTTCTATTGGGGACGTCTTGTACTTTAACACCATACGGCCGTACTCCTAAATAGACCTTTATGTTGTAAATTAGTAAATAAAATACGGTAATGAACTTGTAAATTTACAAAAAAGGAGTTAACAATATTTTACCGCCACTCGATCAACCCACCAACTTTCGCTTCCACTCACTGTTCCGTATTTAGGGTCCCATCCGGCGCCCGTTTTGTCATTCAAATTGCGCCATACAGTCCATTTCTTTTTATAAGCGTCATGCTTAGCCGTCACTTGTTCAGTAGAGACTGGTATTTCGGTCGGTGATGTAGATAAGGACTCGTTCAGAGCAGCTGTAATCTTCTTGTGTATCCCTTTTTTGTTCTTTCCAGCAACTTGGTAATGTTCAACAGCTACACGAAGAAACTCTGAAGTTGCAAACGAAGACCATACTTTTGGAAGACGGTGAAATGTTGTTTTCGGACGATTTACTTCAGCCATTGTCATTGAAAAATTGATGAGTTTGCGGTTTGAATTGTTGAAGGAAATGGTGTGAATTGGTGAAGGGAAGAGGTTGGATTTATAACTTGGAAAAATATAGCCGTTTTGAACATTTTCTGTTGGCGTCCGACGCCACGTCTGATGCGTTAGCCGCGTCAGACGTTAAAGCTATAATTCCAACCGTTAAGCTTGAAGGGGCAAAAGTTGGGACCCATCGTGGACGCGTCCGACGCAGACGCGAACATTAACTGCCCAGTTAACAAATCAAACGCTACCTAAATATTCCAAGATAAAAAGTCCAACCATAGTTCATAAGAGCAACTCCAGTGGCTCAAATTCAGCCCGTAATATTAAGGTAATTGCACCCAGTGGTGCAATTACGGCTGAATATGAAGGCGTCGATTCAGGATCCAGTTCAGGATCCTGAATCGGATCCTGGCGCCTGTAGTGCAGGCGCCAGGATCCTGGCGCCTTTATTGTAGGCGCCAGTTTCTGGCGCCTACAATGTAGGCGCCAGGATCCTGGCGCCTGTACTACAAGCGCCAGGATCCCACCCCCCTTCCAGCAACTACCCTGACCGTATTACCCCTCCAACGGTCGTTTATCGGATTACAACAGCTATAAACGGTCATATTTTAAACCACAACGGCTATAAACGGTCATATTTTAAACCACAACGGCTATAAACGGTCATATTTTAAACCACAACGGCTATAAACGGTCATATTTCTTCTATATATTCATGTATGAATATCACTTTGAAAGACACACAAATTTATTTACTTCCACCCACAATCGTAAGCAGCAAGCTATGTCATTTCCATTCAACTCGTACAACGAAACGATGAATTCGAATACTTGGGATATCGATTCTCAACTAGTCGAGGATTTTATCCCTCATTCTGCTCCTCCGATATCGTTTCATTCATCTGCTCCTTGGACTGCAGACGAAGATAAAGATCTCTGCTATATATACTGCCACTTTTCTAACGACTCGGCGAAGGGAAATGACCAAAGCAGTGAGGTATTCTGGGGTAAAGTTATGGCTGCGTACAACAAGAAACACGTATCCAAGACGAGATCAATCTCTGCACTTACTGGTCGATTTGGAAAGATTAATCGACAAACCCAATTCTTCGAGTCTCAAGTTCACAAAATCCGAACTGCGAACCCTAGTGGAATGGGAGGCGAAGCCGAACTGGTAATAATCTTGAAAACCATAATTTGGTTGAATAATTTTTCCATTTCTATAGCATGAATGTATACAAACAGTTATTACGTTATCATTTTCAGAAACGAATGGCGAACGATCAATTCTTGAAATTATTTCCAAGAGAAAATGGTATAAAAAAACCTCATTACTACCAGTTTGCTAATTGTTATGATGTACTCGTTAGTAATCCCAAATGGAGTTCTTGTAATGCGAAGAGCATAAGAGATGTTCAATCAAAGGGTAAAGAGAAGAAAAAGATAAACCGAAATTCGTATACTTCAAGTCCAGGAGATTCTTTACAACACGATTCTAACGAGGGTGCAGAAGAAAACCCCCCAAATTGATGAAGATGCTAGACCAATGGGTCAACATGCTGCAAAAAGGAAAAATGCTATTCAAACCCAGCTTGATTCTCGTTTGGCGAAGATGTACGAGAAACATGCGAAAGAAAATGAAGATTGTCTACGAAATAGTTCAGAAAAACTGGAGATATTAAAACAGTTGACTGAGATTGAACGAGGTTGGTTTGAGTTGGAGCGGGAACAACAAGAGACTATGGTAATGGAAAAGGATGTTACGGGAATGGATCCACTATCTAGGCAGTACTGGATGGATTACAAACAGCGTATTGTTGATAGTCGGGCCGGATCAAGACGTATGTAATTTAGTTAGGTAGTGGTGTATTCCCATTTATACTGTATTTGACTTATGAAGTCATGCACAACCTTTATTGTATCGAATTAAGTAGCGTTTTATAGTATGGATTAAGTAGTGGTATTCTATTTTGTTTATGTCCGTATATATGTATCAACTAATAAGTACCACATCAAAACAATTCAACATACTACATAACATAAATTGTACAGATTACAAAGCAAATAAACTTAATAAAACATAGCTTATGAAATTTAATCTACTGATTGCCATAAGAGTTCCAAATGTGATCCATTAGATCTTTTTGAAGCCGATTGTGAAGTGCCGCATTACGATATATTTCATGTTTATCGGCGTTAAACATATCGTACTGTCCGTGAATTGGTTCATCGGAAATTCGGAATATCTGAGGGGGTTGTCTAGATCCTTCGTACTCGTAATCTGGGTAAACCATCTTGCGTTCATCTTCAATTATTATGTTATGCAGAATGATACAACAGAACATAATTTTAGACATTTTCGACCGCTTCCATAACCTACAAGGATTACTAACCATTGCAAATCTCGATTGAAGAACCCCAAAAGCTCGCTCAACATCTTTCCTTTGCCCCTCCTGCATACTAGAAATTTTTTTCTGTTTCGGAGTTAGTGGATTTGAAAATGTCTTCACAATCGTGCTCCATTTAGGATAAATTCCATCTTCTAAATAGTAACCGTGCTCGTATATGTTGTGCCCAATTGTAAACGATACAGGAGTTGATTTACCCTGCGCCAAATCGCTAAACAAATATGATCGCTCAATAACATTGAGGTCGTTAAGTGAACCAGGCATTCCAAAAAACGCATGCCATATCCATAGATCATGAGATGCAACAGCTTCTAAGATGATTGTTGGTTTTTTTTCTTTACCATTGTACGCTCCATGGAAAGCTTTAGGACAGTTCTTCCACTCCCAATGCATACAATCTAGACTCCCTAACATCCCAGGCCAGCCGCAATTTTCGTGCATTTCACGCAATCTAGCAACGTCAGCTTCGTTGGGAGTACAGAGGTATTCATCCCCATAAATGTCCACCACTGATTGAGAGAAATGATCTAGATTTTCCAATGCGGTACTCTCAGCAATACGATAAGCGTCATCTAAAGCGTCGGCGGGCGTGCCGTACGCTAACATCCTCAAAGCTGCGGTCATCTTTTGATGCTCACTCAACCAACTCGATGCCAATAGGAATCGTAATCCCCATAAATGAAGAAAGGGCCAATATCAACCCAACCAGCCTGCCATAGTGCCTATATGTAATCTGATCCAATCAACCGATATCTACCAAACATGTCCTCGCAAGGTAAAGGATCTCCGGGTATACACGTATCACTGCTAGTCTGATACACACATCTCTCGCCCAAATACCACATAGGCAAAAAAGTGGGGGTAAGTAAAGCCACCCGACGAATAGATAGTGTATATGCAATCGTCATCGAGTGGGCGTCGGTAATAATACCTGCATCTGTCAGATGAGCCAAATGTGAGGCCCAAGGAGTGCATATCAAATTTCCCCGGCTACGCATGTTCAGCTGTATCCTAGTCTCCATCAACTCATGACGTACACCCACTGGGGCACGAGGTACGTAATGAATAGCCTCCCACCGTTTCATCCGCGGAAAGAACTGCTCACCAACTTGACTCGCCATCTCTACCATGCGTCGATGCATGTTGGTCGTATACTCATAGTACCAAAAGGGCAAAATATACCATAAAGCCTGCATCTCTCTAACGTTTCCCAACACATACGAATCTAATGCAGAGTACAAATTACCTAGTATAGCTGTGCCCCAATCTATCTTATCAAGCTGATCCAACATAGTAAGTGAAGCTAGATACCCCAAGCGAATGGTACTTCTGTGGTTTGAAAAAAAATGTCGAACCAAACAAGTACAATAGAAATACCCTAATCACCCCATCCACAAGCTCTGGTCGACAGGAATTAGCAGTGATGTACTGCTGGAGGTAAGTCAAAGTAACCGCACCACTACTAACGTGAAACTCATCCAAATGTGGTAAGAAGACGGAATACAACCGAACCGACTCGTACAAGTCATCAAAAGAAACCGGTCTCCGATCAATATGACCAATCTCAATACCAGTTAACATATAGAAATCGAGAGGTGTGATACCAAGCTCAAAGTCAGAAAAATGAAATGTATGTGTGGTCGGCCACCACCTCTCGCATAGTGCCTCTAATAGAGTTCTGTCCAACGACTGAATCGGCCTAATCGATAAAAACTATCCAAAAGGGATTCGATGCAACCTATCTTTAATAGAAGGGGGGAGTTTGTCATAAAATTTATGAATGCACTTCGCCCAACCAGCTCGACAATGAATGTGATGATCCTATATATAATGAAATAAGGAATATTTTCCAATTCAGTAACAGTTATTAGGCTCGTACGAACATATTAAATGCGTAATACTATAAATAATTAACGTTAAAGTTATACCGGTATCGAGTCAAATGCAGTATCAGCTCTATGCTGATAACCCTCTGAAAGATCGTGGAGGACACAAAGCTCATCTGCTTATATTCCAGGAGCTAGAGGTGTGTGTACTGGACCTGCTTGCTCATCAGAGGGCTTACGTCGAACTCTTCTTCCAACTTTATTAGATCGCGACGACATCTCACTTCAATTCTCTATTAAAAACAAAATTAAAAAGAGAAGCTTGAGGTGAAAAAATGAGAAAAAAATATGGCGGAGGGGGGTTTATAGGCGCCAGAATTCTGGCGCCTGTATTACAGGCGTCAGGATTCTGGCCCCTACAATACAGACGCCAGAATCTGGCGCCTGTAATGTAGGCGTCAGACCACTGACGCCTACAGCCCAATTCAGGGCTGAATATTCAGTGGGCTGAATATTCAGCCTTAATCTACTGGAGATGCCCTAATAAGAAAGTCAGCTTACTACATGGTTCTAGTTTCTAGGATCGAAATAAATAAATATATTAATTCTATAAAAATCTAGATAGAATGTGTATTAATACGTTTATACACAAAATGTTAACATATTAATATGTTAATGTTAGTTAATTACATATATATACACATTGAAATATTAATACACATAAATTTAATCAAATTATATTATTACATTAATGTATATTAAACATAAAACATACTAAATACATTCTCAGCAATTAAGCCTACAAAATGTGCCAGGTTAGCCACAGATAGACGGTAATTAAAACCTAAAAGAATAGAAAACTAACACTGTTGCTTTATAGAAAGAAGAACCTTTTTTACTTATCTTCATTTTCTTGATAGCTTGGTCCAACGCAAAGCTTCATGATTTTCAATTACCTTTTCGTGAGTTCTGATCAGAGGTACTTGAATTAATGCAAAGTTGAAGTCAGATATCTACCAAAAAGCGAGATGACATTCAAAAGTTCATTGTATCAGTCAAAACACTCAATAAAAAACGATCGATATGTTATCATAATAACAGCATGGGGACAGGCCTGACAATATATGCACATGTCACATTGAAAAAAAATTATTCACGTCAGAAATAAAGTTTGTAAAAAACATAACACTCAAAGTGGGAATATGATTTGAATATTATCTGACTCTCTAATTAAGTTCTAAATATCTGAATATTCTTTTCATTATCCACTACATTCTCCAATTACTTAAAAGGATGATGTACTTTTTTATCAGATCTGCATTACCTGAGAACATCAATTAATTAATCTAGCACAGTTCAAAATCCTTCGCCTATCCTCTGTAAGTTTGCCTTCCATTTTGACAATGTTTTGTAATATTAATTTATCATTACCATGATTGAGATTCAAACAAATAATATGTTTAAATCCCTATAAACAATATGATATTTGTATTTTCTTTTTTGTTTCTTAAAAACTAAGTTTTGCTAATTTTAACCTATTACGTAAAAATATAAAAACAGGATTCATATATTATTTATGTTAGGTAGCCATTGACTCAGGCTGATCTGTAAACAAACTATTTCATTTGTGCAATTAATTTCAGTAGAAGACATTATTGACAATATGGAAAATGCAAGAGGGATCACGTGATCGGCCTTTCAATGCATCATGGGATCAAATGCGCTATCTTCATGCAACCACTCGACATTCAAACATCATTGCCTATTGGAACTCTAAAGCATAGTTAAGCAGCAATCGCGTGCATGACAAGTGGTGGTGAAGAATTAAAAAAATAAAATACAATCTTTGCTACGAGATTATTGTTACGATTTGAGTTTGGGATTGTAACTGTGTCGGGCATGAAGGAGATGGAGGAATTAGTGCCTGTGGAGTTCAGTGTTTAGGGAGAGTTTGTTATTGGAAAATAATTTGATAATGGAAGCTTTTGGTTAGTTGAGAAAGATGGAAAATCATTAAGGTAGCCAACGCTCTTTGTTAAGAAGTAACTCATTTTATTTTTCAAAACTGACTATTTATTTCTGTGTATATAAAGTCTATTTTTGTTCTCCATAGAGAATTGGACAAGACCGAAGTGGTTCTATTTTTTAATCTTTCATTGAAATAAAATAACTTCTGATTTCCATCGTTTTGCTGTGAAGGCGAATTCTTGGCGACGTCTGCTGCTTTTCATGCTTTAGTTTACTGACTTCTCTTGGTACACAGTACATCTGAACTTTCTTACATCCCATTTGTGTTACGTTAATTTATCTTTGATTTAGTCGTTAAAAAATTATCTTAGTTTCGTTTTTTTTTTTTTAAATGTTTAATGTCCTTTCAATGCATTCAGCGCTGTAGTACTAGAATTTTAATATACATTAGGTACTCCAATATCCAATTTGTTGAAGCAGCGGAGAATTTTAAGAAAAAAAGGTGAGCCTTGAATTAGAACTTGGAATAATCATAACTCAACGAAGTATCTTTTCAGTTCTAAAGAGCTCCCGCTTTCTCTTTTTCACATGTATTAAGTTGCTAAAAGACTTGATAAATTATTCTATCAAAATTTCCATGCATGGTGTTTTTGCTTATCATTTTTTCCTCGAACATCGCGGTCAATGGTGAATGAACAATCAATTAAGAGGTATTTTCAGACGGGATTGCTTGCTATTAAATTCTACCTAGACTCATTTAACTCTGCTAATCTCTTTTACATATTTGAGGAGATGTTTTAGGAACGTTATGACACATATTTGAGGTAATTTTAGCCAGCTGCACATTATTTGTTGTCCTGATCATTTTTAAATATTATATTTTATTTATGTTAATATTTTTCTATGGATGAACAATTTATTTTTGTGTCTTTCATTAACAAATATGCAGGTACACATTCATACCTTCTCAATATGAATTAGCAGGTATGCATTTATCTATTACATATACAGGAAAAGAGAAACCAAGTTATTCCTATCTGCAGAATGTCACTTTACAAAAGCACACGCCATTTGCCTTGAACACTGTTGATACTTCAGCTTCATTTCGTCAAAATAATCCCCTCTTTACAGTGCAGTTAAATCACCTGCCTTTTTTCACCCGTTTTCCATAAGAAAATTCATTATCGCAATTTATAGTTACCCATACTAAATTCGATAGCCAACGCATCCTCCATATCTTCATCACCAAGTCCTTAGCCATCAACGCCAATCACTTCCCCCATCACAATTATCCACTTATTTGAGGTGTTACTATTTCTAATTGCGATGGTGGTTTTCTTTTTTATGTGCGGATTAATTTTATAGTTAAGATCGATTTCTGGTATAAAATTGCTTTATGTCCAACATTGATTTTCCTAATTCATGCTCTAGCCCTAATTGTATAACGTGTAACACTTAATTTGATTTCACAACATATGCACAGAGAGGTCATTATTGAACTTTTGACTGTTTAATCCAACTCCAATATGAATTTCTGTTATTTACATATGCAACTTCAGATGTGAGGGACTTGATGTCTGAAAATAGTTTTGTATGGGAAAAAATGACTTTATACAAAGTTTAAATTGTTTTTGCCTACGGGCTTACGACCAAGGGATCATTAGTTAATTATGAGTTCTTACGTTGTTGCGTAATGACACGCCAGCTAGATTTCCAATATGATATAACACCATTACTAAGTACTTGAAATAGGACTCACGTAATTTTATAATATTATTCATGTGAAGATAAATGAAAAAAAAAAACAATTGAAATAAATAAGTTTGTATTTTTTTTTTTTGAAAATACCGTGTTCTTAACAAAATAGGGGATTGTTAAAGGGACTCCACTTTTGGTTAAGAGGAGGACAATTTCAAGAGGACTCCACTTTAAAAAAAAATTGTTAAGAGAGGGTTTGAGTTTTTTTATTATTAGATTAAACATGGAATAAACTACCTCTTGTCACAACATACAATTCACTAATGTTCTTTTTATATTTCGCGCTGATCTACATGCACATGAATACAATTTCTTATCATTTCCAAGGCACAAAAACATCTACATCTCAATTAATGTTCCAATTATACATATTCGATCAGATTTGTTCATAAATATTTAAATATTTTAAATTGAACCATCGAATTCCAAAATGATATCCATTAACTTACCTGATCTGATATCTTTTGATTACCCACACAACTTTCTTATATCTTCATTAAGTTAACTATATCCTTTTGTTATTTCATTAAATTGTGCTCATTATTTAGAGTTTAGCTTTTAAAATTTACATTAAATAAGATTATGGGGCTAATATTGGAATTTTTAATTAAATGTTTAAGGAAGAGCTAATTTTTTTGATCCTCCCTTAACAATTGAACAATAATTTAAATTATGTCATCCCCTTAACCAAAAGTGGAGTCCCTTTAACAATCCTCAAAAAATACTATGACCATTTACTGAGATATGTACTCAAAAAGGAAGCTTTATTTAATTTATATGTACCAAAATGTTAGTCATTTTTATTTATTTGAAGATGACCCAATGGGCACATTATTGTCCTGCCTTTAATTTCTTTATGCATTTATTATTTAAATAAAAAAGGAGAAACCACGTAGAAACCACAGATATGAGAACATCTCACGTGTAAATTTCATGCTTTAACGATCTTATTTCTACTGTATTTTAATTGATATCTTCTATAACCGTTCATTCTCACGCATTCACGATGTTTGTTGCTGCTTCCACCATTTCACTTTTAGTTATTCACTTTTACCACCATAATTTTTTCAACCTCCTCTTTCTCTCTCACCTCTTCACTCTGCTGATGTGAAAATCCTTATTTAATGAGTCAATAACTATAGTATTTCATACCTTCAACCCGATAACTGTCCTCTGTTTTTTTTTTCCCCTTTTTTCCCTGGTGCTGGATTAACACTCCATGTGTTGCATCAGGATAATAGCAATATGCGCACAGTTGATACTATTGTCCCTAATTGAGATATGAATAATAATATTTTATTATTTAAAATTATCCTTGAGTAATGTTAAAACTGGTGTAATTTTTATAAGTATTGTAATCTTTGTCAAATTAATTGTTATTTTGTTTACGTTTTGAGTTTATGTGACTGGATTCTGACAAGCTAACTAGAAGATTTAATAACACAATCCATGAATTATTATTGTCCTTTAGACTATTGAAATTTAATATACTATGTTTAAAACTTACCTAATTTCATAGCCTAAATATTTTACAACTATTGATATTTATTCTTAGCATGTATATGATCAATCTAAAAAGGAAGTTCTATTTACTGGATATAATGTAATCAACTAGATACGTGGGTGACACTAATTTCTCCCATTTTCTCAGAACAAACAAATGCGTTCCTACTTATTTCCAGCTTTACCATATAGAATATGGAAAACTTGCTTCGATAATTAAAATTTTATATAGATATTGTTATGTTATTCTTTTAAACATTGAATTTTTGAATGTTGTCCAGATTTATGGTATCATTTACTGTTGTAATAACCCGGAAATTCTGGACCAGTTTAAAAATTTTATTTTGGCTATTTTAACGAATTTTGAATATTTAAAATGAAATATTTTAAATAAAATCGACGAGAAATTTATTTTGAATATATTTAGAACGTATATATTATATACGTCGTCGTTAGAATATAAATAATTATATATAATTATAAAAGAAATTGAAAATGGCGCGGTAGTTCGATAATTTGATTTCAAACTTCAATTGAACGTACCGGGTGCAAAACAACCCGGATTTTAACGAAACGAAAAACATTAGGATCTAATTGATAATATCTTTCCAACGAATCCGACAAATCAAGATTTCATAGCGGGAATCAAAAGATATGCCCAGTTGAAAATTCTGAATAGTCGCTATGGAATTCAGGCCCTTAAAAATGGAAATTTTGCAAACAACCTCGGATTTCGATGAAACCACTTTTGTTGGATCCGCAGTGTCAAATTATTGCTAGATTCCAAATTTCATAATTTTTCGAACCAATATGTGAGCGTGGCTAAGGAATACGCGTTTGACCAGTTTCAGTTGATTTTAATCGACTGGAAAATGACCATTTTTCAAACGGTCTTAGAATTCGACAAAACTAGTTTTGTTAGGACCATATTGTCAATACGAAGCCAGAAAATATTTTTATTGAATTTTTCGAGGCTGTATGTGGCCCCGGTAATTTGAAATGTACGTTTAAAATTCAGTATAATGATTTAAATGTAAATTTAACGGAAACTGATCGAAACGATCGAATCAGCCTGCGATACGTACCTCATTGAGTTCGGAATGGGGGTAATTAGCTAGGGGCGACAGTCGTTGGGTTTAAAAAGGGGTTGGAATGAAAAATCACCTTTATGAAATTAAAATTAAAATTAAAATAAATAGATAAATATATATATTTATAAGCCCCTCCACCCCCCTTATTTCTCATTCAAAAGTCAACCAGGAATATATAAAAAAAAACCCGATCGCTTTTTCACCCAGACCTCGACGCCCACGCTACCGCCGCCGCCTTCGCCCCACGCCACCTGCCACCGTCGATCGATTGGCGCTCCCCCTCCACTTCTCCTCCTCCCTCCTTCTTCAATCTCCAATTCCCCCCCCCCCCCACTTGAAGAAGCCAACCCGTTCGAACGGGAATCGAGGCACGGCAGGAAGTTCGAGTTCATCACTAAGGCGTGGCGCAGGTGGAGCATCTTGACGGCTTCACGATGGTACTCTCCGATTCTGGTCCGACGCGATATGGAGGTGGCGCAGGCGGTTTTTTCCCAATCGAGGGTTTCAGGGTCAGCGTAGGGTTCATGTGCGTGTTTCTACCTGGAGCAGTTAAACAGGAAGATGACAGTGAGTTTCTAATTTTATTTTGTTTAGTTTGATTGATTTAAAAATCTTGTTTTTGTAGGTATAAATAGCATTATTTTTATAAATATGAATTGCATTACTTTTAAATAAAATAGCCTTGTTTTTAAATATATGTAAAGCATTATATATATATATTTTTTTATGAAAATAAAAATAACTATGTTTGTTTAAAATAAAAAATATGGTTTATATAGAATAAAACTTGTTTTTGAAATTATAAATGCACTTTGAATCTGAAAATATAAAGACTTCGCCTTTGAAAATATAAAGTAGTGATTTTTAGGAAGTTAAAAATATAAATTTTATCATAGTAAAAAGTATAAAAATTCGATTTTTATATATTGAATAACATAGTAAAAATTCGATTTTTATATATTGAATAACATAGTAAAAATTCGATTTTTATATATTGAATAGCGAAGTAAAAATTCGATTTTTATATATTGAATAGCGAAGTAAAAATTCGATTTTTATATATGTAGTGGCTACGGGCGACGAAGGTGATAAGAGACGAGAACAGTGAAGATTTCCTGCATTAGAAGTGCCATGGAGTTAGGATAACTATCGGTGAGAATTTCTCACCTTTCAATTTCTTTTTTTTAGTTATATATATATATATATACTAGGATGCAGACGGTGTTTAGTAGCACCCGACACCCGTCATCCACAGACCATGGATGGCTTGTTTGTTAAATTGTTTGGTTGTGTAGTTAGTTAGAATATTTGGGTTGAATTGAATTTTTTTGGTGAAATGAAATTGATTTGATTGATGTGTGAATGGCGTGGGCCTTCACTAGACTGGGGATAAGGCTAGGCCTTGTCCCGTTTCTAGTATCGTGTCGTTATGCCGCCGAAATTTTCTAAAATATGTTAGAAAAGTAAAAATATCATTTTCATTGTGTAAATGGACTGAATAGAATATTTTCATAGGTTGAATAAAATATTTTATCATTAAAAATATAATTTTTAACGTGAAGTGAATAAAATAAAATATTCATTTACAAACCGGACGGTTTGTTTATGTACACTGATTTGACTAACATTGATTGGGTCGATAAATTTTACACATCGCCCAACTGCACAAATAAAATATGCGTTTGATGTTTGAAACCCCACACGGGTGTTGGGATGAAATTTGAAGTTCACTCATCCTGATTGATTAAATGTGTCGATCGATTGATTGACAGGCTGTTATAAGCGTTAGATATCTATATTTGATGCTTATACAGTGTAGTGCACTTTGGTTGATGGTTGATTATTTTTCAATGCTATTATATACGTGTGATGTGTGAAAATCCATATAATTAACTTTATATGGTAATTGATTGGGCCTCATTCCAATTTAGAAAATAAAGAATATTATGATATAAAGGTTCATGTGTTGACTGTACTCATCCGTTGAGATTAGTCATGTGTTGAACGAAATATTTTAATAATAAAATTTACATCTTTATCAATATAATATAAAGGTTCATGTGTTGACTATACTCATCCGTTGAGATTAGTCATGTGTTGAACGAAATATTTTAATAATAAAATTTACATCTTTATCAATATAATATAAAGGTTCATGTGTTGACTGTACTCATTCGTTGAGATTAGTCATGTGTTGAAAGAAATATTTTAGCAAAAATAGTCACACGTGGACAATACTCATTCGTTGAGATTAGTCGTGTGTTGACAAAAATAAATATTCATTTGTTGAATAGAATAAAGGAATATATGAAGCCGAGTTGATTGGATTGACGCCATTTTAACGTGAACGATATTTATATTGATTTTATTCTCTTCGAAATGAATTTAATATAAAGCGATTTCGAAATGAATTGAATATAAAACGATTTAGAAATGAATTCGATTCAAATAGAAAACCAATTTGAATTGAATCAAATAGAAAACCAATTTGAATTGAATCGAATAGAAAACCAATTTGAATTGAATCGAATAGAAAACCCATTTGAATTGAATTGAAAATAAATTCGAATTGAATTGAAAATGAATTCGAATTGAATTGAAAACGAATTCGAATTGAATTGAAAACGAATTGAAATGAATTCAAATTGAATTGAAATTTGAATTGAATAGAAATGAATTTTAAAACGAATTTATAAGGAAAAATTCAATTTTGATTTGAATTTGAAATGGAAGTTGAAAATGTTTTTGAAACGAATTCAAAACTATTTATAAAATTCATTTTAAATAGAAATCGACGAAATATATTATATATATTATATACATATAATATAATGGCCTGAATAGAACGCGCCGCGCCGCGGCAGTTCATGAATTTCGATCATTTATTTCAAACGGATATTACGGGAGATTTGACCGTCGGATTCTCCTAAAACCGGAACCGTTGGGTTCGTAACGAAAAGAGCTTTCTAACGAATATTAGAAATTTGAAATCTAACGGTTGGATTTGGAGGTACGTCCAAATCAAATTCAGAAAAGGTCGCTATAGGTGCAGTTCGATGGCCATTGATGGAAATCGACTGTACGGGCCTTGATAAAATTATTAAAAATAGTAATAATTTGTGTAAAATCATAAGAAATGATTTGGGAAAATTTGGGATGAAAAACTCCATATTTGAAAAGATAAAAATAGATTTTTATCGAAATGAACTAGTTTGAACTAAATTTAAAACCCGGTTTTTTTTATTTTTAAATAAATAAATTAGATTTAAAAAGGGGTTTTAAATAATCGAAATTCCTAATATATTAGATTTGAATTGAATTAGAATTGATTTGTGGGTTTATCGTGAACTGTGTTTTAAACAACACTAGTTCTTTAACCCGATGATAAACAGAATGTGATTTGGGTTTGTCGTGAACTGTGTTTTAAATGACATTAGTTCTTTAACCCAATAAAAGGAGTTTTAACGAATCTGCAATTAGATTGAAATGTAAATTTGTAATCTAAATTATCAAATTTAGAAAATAAGCGAGAGTGGAGTATTACCAGTTTTGCTCCAAAGCGATAGTTAAATCTTTAATTAGATTTGAACGTGAAATGGTAATTAATTTTACCGATAACACCGTGGTGTTAGATATGGAGTATTACCAGTTTTGCTTCATGGGATGAATAGGTTGGGATTGGGAAATAAAATAAATAATTACTTCGGTGTGGTTCGCTAATCTCGACTAGTTGGAAAAACCATAATTTGGTTTGATATGACATCCAAAGGAAGATTAAAGAATAAATTTTAAAGAATTTATCTTGGATAAAATTAATGGAAACCTTTCCCTAAAAATGTGATTTTATGAATAAAAGAATATTCTGAATTGGAATGAGGCGTATGTTGTGGTTGTGTAACATTTGTTTTAATATACGCGGGTTGTTCGGAAAGTCCGGGTTTATACCCATTCTGAATAACCGATTCGACGATATGTCGAAGATGAAGACGGTGGTCGAAGACCGGAAGTCTTCACATCGTTTGAATAATTACTGACGATCCTGATTGGGCTGTACACCCAAGAGGATGGAAATAGTTGGTGGTCGTCCAGACGTACTTGGAGATCGACGGATATGCGAGGAAAGTGCCTCCGGTTTCGTTCAGACCCAGAACGAACTTGTAAATGGATTGTGTGTCTGACATTGGATTTTATTCTGTGTTGATTGATTTTTGTTAAATATATATCTGTTTGGCGGCAGAGAATTTATTCTCTTGCTTAACGCCCTTCTATGAGACGTACGAGCTTAGAGGTTATATATCGATAGATATCAATCGCATGGCATGAATTGCCTGTGTGGCACGCTGAGTTGCATGGATCAAGGCTTCTGTTGAAAAGCAAAGTCTTGTGGTTGATGATCAAAGCACGGCCTATGTGGCAGCTTTGTGTATAACGTGAATTCGCGAGCCTCACACCTCGGTATGAGTCAAAAACGGGATACGGACCGCTGGGAGAGCACGACGTTTCTTTCTTGCTTTGGTGGTGTCAGTGACTTACCAGCCCTGACATTTATATACTTTTCACCTTTGTGGTTGTTGGAATGAGGCGCCTCGATTATAGGTCTGTAAGGACCGGGAAATGTGTGTTCAGGCATAACTAATCCTCTAACGTAAGTGAGGACCGGCCCAGCCGAATCCGGGGTTGCCCAGAGTGTGTAGTCCCGAGGCATTTGCTAGAGTGTCTCGAAGCGGAGAGGATCTTGCCCCTTGCCTCGACTCATGACGGAAATCCAATTTCCAATACGAGATATTTCGGCTTTATTTGTAGAGCCTAGTATGGCAACATAGTAGCATGGGATGCTATGTCGTCTATGATTTATATTTATGATTGAAATTGTTTTGACACTATACACTTATTATAGTATCAAATGATTTGTTTTAAACGTACCAATCATGTTTGGATATTATAAGGGAAAACCCTATCCTCCGGCTTGCGTTGCATTGTGTGATGGGACCTGGGTCTTATAATAGCTTCATTTTATGAAAAAGCGTTGCGTTGTTTATTCTATGCACTGGTGTTCTTGGGAGGAAACCCGTTCCGTGTTATACGGCGTGGTCCCTTGAATTACTCTCTTTTAAAGTAAAGTTTAGAATAACTGTTTTAGTTCTCACACCAGTCACATGACTGACTTGGAGTTTATTGTTTTAACCTAAACTCTGGGTGCCCCTATTTTCCGCATGGGCAGCTAGTAGTTTTGGTTTTGCAGATTTATATTCACAGGATCCTGGTTTACAGCTGTAATGATATCCGGAAAGCTCTGTATCCGTATATCACCTTCAGTTGTGCTTTGTATTATTTTCCGCTGCTATGTAATTTGTTGTAATCTCTGATATTTATCGAATGTAATTTATTCATTTATACTTTGTATATTCTTGTATCTGATGGAATTATTGTAATAGCAATGAAATGTTCTTCTATTTGTGTTCTGATTTGTCCTGTTCTCAAACGATCAGGGGTTTCGAACGGTCTAGATCGGTTTAACGACTGATTCAGATCGAGCGAAATTCCTTGCCGTCACAACTGTTTTCTTGCCAAACATTGCAGAAAGCTTTTGGATGAAATGAATTACTGTTTTGAACCAGAGAATGTAAACAGAAGGTTGTAATGTAAAATGAACGTGTCTAATAATGTACAGATAGATGTAAATATATACAGTTGCTTTGGGGCTTTGGGCTGAGCATTTGACAAAGTAAAGAGAAAATAAAATAAGCCCATTTCACTATTTCTTGATGTAATATAATGTCTTAACACTCAACACAGCCGACATTTCTCTTACTCCCCCACGAAATTAGAGTTTCTGAAGCCCTAATTTTGCCATGGCGAGTTGGAAAATAAGCGATTTAGAGCGGCGCCTCAACTTTTTCTCCCTTTAATATACTTCCCTTGCTTGGATCTGCTACTATTGATGTTATCTGACGTCTTGTTGGCTTTTATTAACAGAATTGTTGGAGCGCTGTCTTGGACTTCTGGATCTTGAGTTTTGTGAGACTTTCCTTTGACTGTAGTGATGCTCGAGTTGATTCCGTCTCCAGTTTCATTCTTCTGAGAGCTTGCTTGATCGGTGACGTTGAACTCTTCTCTGAATCTGGTATAATTCTTCAGTGATATAGCTTTAGTTAACATGTCTGCTCTATGGTAAAAGCCAGGTATATGATTTACTTGTAATTCTCCTCTCTGCACTGATTCTCTGACAAAATGAACATTTATCTCTTTATGTTTGTTCTGGCGTGTAGTATTGGGTTTTCAGTCATGTACACAGCACTTCTATTATCACACCATAAAGTTGGTTTTACTGTAGGTTTCAGTTTGAGTTCTGACAGTAGAGATAGTAACCATTTAATCTCAGCTGTTGCATTGGCTATACTCCTGTATTCAGCCTCAGTGCTCGATCTTAAGATTGTGGGTTGTTTCTTTGAACACCGGGATATTAAGCTTTGACCAAAATATATACTGTAACCACTGGTTGATCTACGATCATCAGGATCTGAAGCCCAGTCAGCATCTGCATATCCAGTTATGCGTAAATGTTGACTGGTCTTTAGTTTTAGTCCATAGTTTACAGTTCCCTTTAAGTAGCGTAGAACTCTTTTGATTGCCTTCCAGTGTATGTCTGTGGGATTCTGCATAAATTGAGAGAGCTTATTCACACTATATGATATGTCAGGACGTGTTATTGTTGCATACTGAAGTGCACCAATAATACTCCTGTATTCTGTTATGTTTGAGATAGCCTGTAACGACCCAGAAAATCTGAACCAATTTAAAATTTTTAAATTGGCTAAAATAATGGATTTTAAATATTTAAAATAAATATTTTAAATAATAGAGATGAAAAGTGAGTTTGAATCGACAATTGAAAACGAATATAATTAATTCTAATTATAAACAAGGCCTGAAATGGTGCTGTAGTTTCAAAAATTGAATTCAAACTTTGTCGGACTGTACCGCGTGCAAAACAAAACGGATTTGAGTGAAAGCAAAAATATTTAAATCTGTTAGTGAATACCTTTCTAACGAATCTGAAAAATTGAAGTTTCATAGCTGGATGCAAAAGTTATGGCCAAATGAATTTTCAGAAAGGTCGCTATGGAATTTATATAGCCCGTGAAATTGTCCATTTTGCAAACGACCTCGGAATTTGACGAAACCACTTTTGTTGGATCCAGGATGTGAATTTATTGCTAGGTTTCAAATTTCATAATTTTTTAAGCTAGTATGTGAGCGCGGCAAAGGAAAACGTGTTTTTGTCAATTATAGTTAAATTGGATCGACCAAAAATGGGCCTTTTTGCAAACGGTCTCAGAATTCGACGAAACTAGTTTTGTTGGGACCGTATCATCAAAACATAGCTAGATTTATTTTTCTGGAATTTTTAGAAGCCGTATGTGGCTACGGCAAATTAAAATGTACGTTCAAAACAGAATTTGAATGTTTTATATTTTAATTTGAAGAATAACTGACTGTAACAGTCGAATTGGCTTACGAAACATATCCCATTGTGTTCGGAATGGGGGTAATTAGCTAGGGGCGACAGTCGTTGGGTTTGATTTCGAGTTTGTGTGAGAAAACACTATTTTTGGGAGTTATAAATATCCCGGCCAAACAAATTTTTTTATTTAAAATAAAAAAAAGAGAAAAAGGCGGACGCTCTCTCTCCCCGAAGTCGCGCACGGCGGAAAAGCTCCAGATCTTCCCGGCTTGATTTCTCCTCCAATTCTCAATGAAATCGCGTGATTCTTGATCCATTCCAAAGCTCTCGATCTCCTCTTCAAATCCATATAAGGAGCAGCAATTATCGTTGAGTAAATCGTGAGAATCACCTCCGGGAAGTCGCCATCTTCACGGCGCCGCCCAGGCCAACTCCGACCACCGAACTGGCTCCCCTCCTCGGCGCACGTGCGCCTCACGTAGGCCTTCGACCCTGCGCAACCCGATCGTGGAACCATTGCACGGATTGATCGAAAAATTCAAACCTAGTTTTGAACGATTTCTGAAAGGTACGGCTTGTTTTATTTTCAATGTTTTAACATCTTTAAACCGTTGAAAACTTTGAAAAATCATATCTTTTTCGTTTCTTGACGAAATTCAATGAAATAGGAAACATCGCGACCGTGTGGACGTCTTCTACCTTCTTGAAGAGATCGCATATTTTTCTGAGCCTTCTGCTATTTTTGGTAGAGTGGAACCCAAAGTGAGATTTATAATTTATAAATGATATGGAAAACGACGATGTATAAATTATATAGTCGATGTATGAGTTATATAAGCGTTGTATAAGTTGTACGTTCGATGTATAAGTTGTATATGCGTTGTAAAAAAAATATATGTGTTGAAATAGAAGTGAAATGCTATATATATATACACTCCCCTCGTCCACAAACCATGGACGATATTTATTGGTTGTGATTGGTGTGAAAATTGATTGATAGCGAATGGTTGATTGGAATTGTTTGTGGTTGATATTGATTGATTGTGGTTGAAAAATACCCGTTTGTGGTTGAGAAATATTTGGTTGAAACCACATAGGATTAGTTTGTGGAAACGAAATAAATATATACATGCCGCCTGCGTGCGAACTAGATGCATGATTCCCCATTGTCAAAAACCGCGAGGTTTTAAGGTAGAGCGAGGAGCCGTACTAGGGACGGTCCCGGTTTTAACTACCCAGCCGTTATGCTGCCAAAATTTTGAATAATATTCATTAGTTTAAATTATTTTCATTTGTTGAAACTATATTTATTCGTTGAATAGAAAGCCTTCATGTGTTGAGTCGATATTCATTCGTTGGATAGAAATTCATGTGTTGAATGGTATTCGTGTTTTAAATATAAAAATCACATTTTTATCTATATATATAAACTATAGAAAACCTTCATGTGTTGAATCGATATTCATTCGTTGAATTGAAATTCATGTGTTGAATGGTGTTCGTGTTTTAAATATAAAAATCACATTTTTATCTATATATATAAACTATAGAAAACCTTCATGTGTTGAATCGATATTCATTCGTTGAATTGAAATTCATGTGTTGAATGGTGTTCGTGTTTTAAATATAAAAATCACATTTATATATATATAAACTATAGAAAACCTTCATGTGTTGAATCGATATTCATTCGTTGAATTGAAATTCATGTGTTGAATGGTATTCATATTTTGAAATAAATTGTTTTATAATAAAAATCACATTTTTATCATCTATATGAACTATATAAAATAATCGTGTTTTTGAAATAAATGGTTTTATAATAAAAATCCTATTTTATTACCTATATGAACTATAGAAAATAATTGTGTTTTGAAATGAATTGTTTTATAATAAAAATCACATTTTTATTATATAGATGAATTGTTAAAAATAGTGAAGTATTGAAATAGAAGACAGTTAGATAAAAATATCATTTTTATCAAATGTATGAAAAGTATATAGTTTTGAAATCGAAGAATCGATATATATATATATATATATATATATATATATATATAGAATCAAAATATATCGAATAACGAAGCTGCAGTTCGTATTTTGAAACCGTGATTTCAAACGATTAGTGCGGGAGATCCGACCATCGGATTTTCCCAAAATCATATCCGTTGGGTTCGCTTTGGAAATATCTTTCCAACAACACCAACTTTGTAAAAATCCAACGTTTGGATTGTATGGAATGTTTAATTCAAATCTGAAGAAAAACAGCGCTAGAATCGATTATATATATATATATATATATACAAATATAATTATATTTAATCGAATAACGACGCCGTAGTTCGTAATTTGAAATCGAAACTTCAAAGGATTGTTCCGGGAGATCCGACCGTCGGATTTTCCCGAAACTGGAACCGTTGGATTTGTTTTGAAAAGATCTTTCTAATGATATAAATTTTGTGAAGATCCAATGGTTAGATTTTCAGATATGTGTAAATCAAATCTAAAGAAAAACAGCGCCACGGTCGCGTTATGGCCCGAAGCGTCGTTTTGAATAAATTGGCTATTTTAAAATAAATAAAAATAGCGATAAATCATTATAAAATATTATAAACAATATGGATGTGAAATTTAGAAACTAACTGAAGTTTGGCTAAGTCGAATGGTTTCTTGGGTATTGATCTGATGTTGGTTTCGGCCTTCGGGGTTAATATTTGGGAAATCGTTCTCTTACTGATTGATGGTTAGTGACTAATCAATTAAAATGATGCGTATGTATGATAGTGTTGCACTTGTTTATTATATACGCGAGTTTCTCAGAAAGATCGGGTTTATCCCATTCTGAATAACTGAATCAACGATAAGAAATCGAAGATAAAGACGATGGTCGAAGACCGAAGATCTTCACCTCATTTGGATGGTAACCGAGGTCTTGATTGGGAGGCATCCCGAAATATGGATAATGAGTGGTGATTGTCCAGACGTACGTGATGATCGATGGGTTTGCGAGGTATATAGTGCCTCCGGTTTCGTTCAGACCCAGAACGGACTAGCAAATGGACAGTGTATCTGACATTGGAATTTATTCTGTGTGATTGATAGCCATCAGTTGCACGGTGCGAATTGCCTGTGTGGCATGCTAAGATGCAGTGATCGCGGTTTCTGTTGAAAAGCAAAGTCTTATGGTGATGATCAAAGCACCACCTGTGTGGCGTAGCTTTGTGTATAATGTGAATTCGCGAGCCTCACACCCCGGTATGAACCAGAAACGGGAGAGGACATCAGGGAGGGCATGCATTTCTTTCTAGCTAGAAGTCTCGTCAACGATTTTACACGCCCTAACGAGTTTGACTTATGTGGTTGTTACTGTTGCGAGGCGCCTCGGTTTGATCGGACGATCCGGGTCCGATGGATTCATTCGTTGGCTAATTGACGCCCCAAAGGGCGGGGAAACACATTGTTCATGAATTTTAATCCACATTGGTGGACCGGCCCAGACGATCCAAAGGCTTGACTGAGTACTTGCCTGAGACATGGGCTAGAGCATCTCGAAGTCGGTAAGGACTATCTTCTGCCTTGGTTCATGACAGAAATCCAATTTCCAAATACGTGACTGTGCGATTTTGATTGTATACCTATATATGGCGACATAATGGTATGGGGGCATTAATGTTGTCTATGATTGATACATATGATTTGAAAATGCTTTTGAAATATATAAACACTAGCAATAATATGAAATTCTTTTTTTTATTCGTATCAAGCATATCTTGGTCGTTATAAGGTAAAACTCTATCCTCCGGTTTGTGTTGCATTGTGTGATGGGAACTGAGTCTTATAATGGCTTCATTTTTATAAAAAGCATTGCGATGTTTAAAAGAAAGATTTGTTTTTAAAGCACTGGCGGTCCAATGGAGTAAACCCGTTCCACGAAAGTGGCGTGGTCCTGTGATTAGCCATATTTTAAATGTGTTGAGTAGATTTCTCATACCAGTCCCATGACTGACTCGTAGTTTGTTTCACTTTCAAACTCGGGTGCCCCTTTTTCTACACGGGCAGCCTTGTATTCAGGTTTAGCAGGCTTTATCCGGATAGCTGGAGCTGAGGATGGATTCTATTATTTATCTCTTTTTATGCTGTTCAGCTCCTATTGTACATATTTTGTTTGTTTCCGCTGTAGACATTTATGTATAGATGAACTGTATTTGTACTAAGTATGATCCTGTATACTGTGTAACTCTAATGATTATATTTATCCAGTGTACTATTTGTTCATTATCTGGTGTACTTATTTAATTCTGTTCTGCTGTTATCTGTTTATGTGTTATATTCCAAAGATTACCCTTGCCACCGTCAGTACGGGGTTTGGGGTCGTCACAACGTGGTATCAGAGCTTTGGTTAAGCTTAGTTCTGGAATATAACATATTAACGAACTCGTCAGAAATAGAACCGGTAGTGTTCTAGGACGGGCAACTCAATACAGATAGGATCAGTAATATCCTAGTATGAGTAGCAAAATGAAATAACACCTCGATAGATACATTTGCATTCAAGTATATGTTTCTATGTTTTAAAATATCTTTTCTTTGACCTGACACTTGATCTGCTGTTTGCAGAAGTACTAGAAAAATGAGTGTTAGAAACAGAAGAAATGCAGAACCAGATCTAGAGGTTCTATTTAAGAGATATCGAAATCTGGGTGGAGCACAATTCTCGGGCAATGAATCTATTATTCAAACTCAAGCTTGGGTGAGCTCTGCAGAAAGAATATTTGAGCGTTTCCAGCTGAGAGACGACCAGAAAAGATTAGTAGCATCTTGGGCGCTCAATGGAGAAGCTTTAATCTGTTGGGAAACAATCATCAAGGATAATCCAGAAGGTGATATCACCCGGGATAGATTCAAAGAGATTTTCCTAGGAAGATTTACTCCTCCTGAAGTGACTGAGAGATTATGTGATGAATTCTCTTATCTGATACAAGGAGATATGACCATCCCAGAATATCATAAGAAATTCAACGAACTTTCTCACTTTGCTCCTCATCTGATTCAAGATCCAAAGATGAAAAATCTGAGATTTATTCATGGCCTGCAAAGGAGATATCAGAATAGTGTAATGAGGAATGTGAAGCTTCCTTTTTCAGAAATGATATACATGGCTTATCAGTATGAAGATCTCCATAAGAAAGGAATGTTGCGCGACGAAGAAGAAGTCTGTTCTAGTAACATAGAAGAGTCGGAAACTGATATTCCTGAAGCCAGTACGAGGTCTGAAGTCAATAAGAAGCCCAGTGCCAAGAGGAAAAGGGCCAGAGCTGAGAAAGAACCCGTAACGACCGCCGTATGCAATAACTGCCATCAAAAGGGGCATTTGTCGATAAATTGCTGGCTCTTAAAGAAACGGATCAAGAGTGGATCTAAGCCCACTAAGAAACAAAAGAACCCACATGGGGAAAGGAGATGCCATAAGTGCCGCCAAGCAGGTCATATTGCACGAGAGTGCCAACTCTCAAAGAAATCTGAAGCAGTACATATAAATGAATTGGCAGAGACTTCCGAGCCCTCAGCTAGTCAAGAAAGGGCTGATGTTTTTGAAGGCACGCTCAATGTTAAAAACATTCCAGATAAAGTGTTGTTTGATACAGGCGCGTCACGAAGCTTCATAGCCAAGAATGCAGTTAAGAAGTTGGATTTAAATTTGAAGAAGCTCAAAGAACCAATGACTGTCCAAAATCCGGTCGGAGGTTCCATTGATCTCAGTTGGGTTTGTGCAGTACCTGTCTCTTTTTCCTGCTATAAATTCCTTACTATCTCTATCGTTATGAATTTTAATGAATTCGATCTTATTCTGGGGTTGGATTGGCTAACCAAATATGAAGCAGAGGTTAGATGTGCCGAGAGAGTTGTTAGGGCGAGGATTAAATCAGGGAATTATATAACCATACCATGTGAAGGTTAGAAATCTAATAGAAAAGACTTCTGGGCAGCTCTCGATGTTTCTCCTGTCCAAATAGAAAATATCCCTGAAATCACAAAGAATATTCCTGACCTAGTGAAAGATATTCCTGTCGTCAAGAACTATGCGGATGTGTTCGAAGAAGTTGTTCGCTTACCTCTGCAAAGAGAAATAGATTTCAAAATTTCTTTGATTCCGAATGCAAGGCCGGTAGTTCATGCTATTCGAAGAATGTCCTTGACAGAGAAAGAGGAATTAGACAATCAAACACGACAGCTAGTATGGAAGGGTCTGATCAGGCCTAGTTTCTCTGATTGGGGTGCAGCAGTGGTGTTTGTCCCAAAATCTGACGGTACTCAACGTTTATGTGTGGATTATCGTGATCTGAACAAACAGACAATAAAGAATAAATATCCATTGCCGCGGATTGATGATTTGTTAGATCGATTGAATAGCGCACAAGTATTTTCACGAATGGACCTAGCTACAGGTTTCCATCAGCTTCGTATCGCCGAGGAGTGTGTTCCTTTGACAGCATTTAGAGGTCCAGACTTATTCTACAAGTGGATAGTGATGCCCTTCGGCTTATGTAACGCTCCAGCCTATTTCGTCGATCTAATGAACAGAGTATTCAGAGCAGTATTGAATAAATTTGTTCTGGTTTTCATTGATGATATCCTTATCTTCTCCAAGTCAGAAAGCGAGCACGAAAAACATTTGGAACAAGTGTTAGAAATCCTCAGAAGGAATGTATTAAAAGCAAAGTTTTCTAAATGTATATTCTGGCAAGAAGAAGTCAAATTTCTTGGCCACGTAGTGTCAAAAGAAGGAATTGCAGTGGATCCCAATAAGATCACTGCTATTCAGAATTGGAAACAGCCTCGTACGCCAACAGAAGTTAGAAGTTTTCTCGGGTTAGCCAGTTATTATCGTAAATTCATTAAGGATTTCGTGAAGACATCTAGTTCTTTAACGAAACTGACGAAGAAACATTCGAGATTCAATTGGACTCCGATATGTGAGGAAGCTTTCCAAGAGCTGAAGCTGAAACTGACAACTGCTCCAGTGTTAACAATAATAGATGGCAATGAGGATTTGAAAGTCTGGACTGACGCTTCTAGAGAAGGCCTTAGAGCAGTGTTAATGCAACGAGGTCAAGTGATTACGTATGCTAGCCGTCAGTTAAAACAGCACGAAAAGAACTACGTAACTCATGATCTTGAGTTATTGGCAATAGTATTCTCTTTGAAAATCTGGAGACACTATCTTCTGGGTGAGAAATTCGAGTTGTATACAGACCATCAGTCACTGAAGTATTTGTTCACTCAGAAAGACTTGAATCTGAGGCAGCAACGTTGTCTAGAGTTCCTTGCAGCATATGATTTTGAGATTTTATACACTCTAGGGAAAGCCAATGTCGTGGCCGATGCGCTGAGTCGAAAGAATGTAATGATCGCCAGCTTTATTATTACGACTTCCTTGATTGACAAAATATCTATTCTTCAGAAGGAGGATAACTTTATTAAGGATATGATCAAAAGGATTCAGAAAGGAGAACCCTCGTGTTTTCAAGTAGATAACGACGGAATCCTGAGATTGAAAGGAAGGATTTGTGTTCCTGGCATCCCCGAGCTAAAAAGGGAAGTGTTAGACGAGTGTCACAAGTCCAAGCTGAGTATCCATCCTGGTGTGGCCAAAATGTACAACGATCTCAAGCGAACATTCTGGTGGAAGGCTATGAAAAGAGACGTTTCAATATATGTTAGCCGATGCCCTACTTGCCAGCTAGTCAAGAGTGACCAACAGAAACTAGATGGATTGTTGTAACCGCTGGACGTCCCAGGTTGGAAGTGGGAACATATTTCCATGGACTTCATTGATGGTTTGCCCAGAACTAGAAAAGGGAAGGACAGTATTTGGGTGATCGTAGATCGCTTCACGAAGACCGCCCATTTCATACCTGTCAGATCAAACAGAACTGCTTAGAGTCTGGCGCAGATATATTTCAAGGAAATAGTTAGACTACATGGAGTGCCGCTCAGTATAGTCAGTGATAGAGATACAATATTTACTAGTAAATTCTGGGAGGCATTTCAAGTAGAGCTGGGAACAAAGCTGAACCTAAGCACCGCCTATCATCCTCAGACAGATGGTCAAACTGAGAGGGTAAATCGTATATTAGAAGATCTATTACGGGCTTGTGTTCTAGATTTTGGTGGATCATGGGAAGACCATATGCATTTGGCTGAATTCTCATATAATAACAGCTACCAGGTGAGCCTGACAATGTCGCCATTCGAAGCATTATATGGTAGACCGTGCCGATCTCCTGCTTGTTGGGTCGAACCCGGTAATAGACTTGTTTTGGGGCCAGATATGATCCGAGAAGCTGCCGACAAAGTCGACTTTATTAAGAAGCGATTACTTGCCGCTCAAAGCCGACAAAAGAGCTATGCCGATAAAAGAAGAAGGGATATATCATTTGCTGTTGGCGACTATGTATATTTGAAAGTATCTCCTATGAGAGGAGTCATCCGATTCGGTAAAACAGGGAAATTGGCGCCCAAATTCATTGGTCCGTTTCCTATTCTGGAACGGATCAGAACTCTCTCTTATAGGGTAAAATTGCCAGATTGGTTGCCTGGAGTGCATGACGTATTTCATATATCTCAACTTCGAAAGCACGTTCATGATCCAGACTTGATCATGGAAGAAGCAGCTCAACAGGATATTGAAATTACTCCAGAATTAGCTGTGAGAAGAAAGCCACTCAAGATTATCGGCAAAGAAACCAAAGAGCTGAGGAACAAGAAAGTTCACTTAGTCAAAGTGCAATGGAGCGGAGATCCGCGAGATTGTACTTGGGAAACTGAGGAGAGCATTCAGAAAGCCTATCCTAGATGCCGAGTGGATATCTCTGATTGACTCCGGCGCAAGGTACATTTACTGTAACACCCCGTAATTTTATAACATTAAAATTCACAAATTAAAGTATACATAATTTTTAGAAAAGAATTAAGTGAAATGGGTTGCGCAGAGAAATATATATATATATATATATATATTGATATATATATATATAAATTAAAAATTAAATAAATAAATATGCGAAAAAGTTCAAAACAGCGAATGGCAGGGGAAATAACCGAACCGGCCCATTTTTGAGGTCGACCCAAGCCCCGCTGGGTCGACTAGGGGTTAATCCAGGGTGTTTGGCTGTCAACCCGTGGGCCGATTCGCTCAAATGCAGATTTTGCATATGATTGGTTCTCATGGTTCAGGGTTAATCTAATGGTCCTAAATAACTTCCTACACCTATATATACATCCTAATGCTAACCCTAAACCTAATTAAAATAGAATAGTTACCGTCATACCGTCGCCATGGAAATCAATGGAGCCGCCGCCAACTAAGAAATAAGAAAAGAAAATTAAATTCTAATTCTCTCAACCCTAAAGCAAAGCAAAACTCTATCTTTTCTTCTCTAAATTGTGAGTATGATGATCTTAACAAGATTATTATTATTTTAATTAGAATGAGTTATGAATGGATTATGAGTAGATGATGTGAATTATCATATATGTTGTTGTAAACCCTTTTTGCTATCATGTATGTTGTAAATCCAATGTTATGTGATCATGATATCTTATATGTTGTAAATCATGCTATGGTGATGTTATGTATGTTGAAAGTTTCTATGCTAAGTTGTGATAAATCATACATGTTAAAAAGGCCATGATGTTACCATCTATGCTAGTTAGTTCATATTAATTAAATCATCATGTTTGGGCTATGTTGATCTATATGACAAGTTACATATGTAAGTTAGATTGATTAGAAAAGCTATGAACATATGCCATGACATCTATTATGACATCTAGAATTATGCTATGAAATATGTGATATCCTATGCTAGTTCACACCATCATTATGTTGCCTAAAAACCCCATATGCAAGTTTATGTATAGATTTGGGCTATGATCACATCATGTAAATTGTGACCTTTAACAAGTTGACACCATTAGATCCTTAACATGTGTAGTTTATGCAAATTTCACCCCTATTATGATTAGATTCATTTTAATTGTCCATATGTTGTGATAATTTATTTTTGTGCTATAAGTTAGACTATTCGAGTCTAACGTATATTCTGCGTTGAATAAGCGAACATATAAACGTGGGTAGGGGTAATATTAAGGATTTAATAATAAGAAGTTGGGGTGCAATTGATATGAATTTGCATGCCATAAGTGGATGGCCATAATTGAGTCAATTATGGACATCATTAAAAGTTGACTTAATTAATAATTTGAATAGGGAATTATTAAAACCGGGGTAAAAGATTTTAAGTGTTAATCAATGCTTAGGACATGAGGTTGGACTCGTTTGTGATGTAAACCTGCCCGGACCCGCCTGGCAAATCCAGTGGTCACAAATGTCAGCCCAATGTGAGAGGTCCTAGGCCTAAACTAAAGCATAATAGTTGTAAAGACACGAGGTTAGATTCTTTTATGGTGTAAGACTGCCCGGACCCGCCCGGCAAATCCAGCTGCCATAAATGTCAGTCTAATGTGAGAGGTCTTTATGAGGTTATGGCCTGAATGAATTAAGAAATACTTAACCAGATAAACATGTAAAGTGCGACACGGGGGTTTAGTAGGTGCCTTGGGTGGCATGAGGAGTCTAGTGGGTGCCCTTAGTGGCATGTGAAATACGATTAGTAAGACTTAACCAAACACACATGTAAATGAACATGACTAAGAGGGTTAAGTGGGATATA
Organism: Allium sativum; assembly: GCA_030737875.1. Taxonomy (NCBI): domain Eukaryota; kingdom Viridiplantae; phylum Streptophyta; class Magnoliopsida; order Asparagales; family Amaryllidaceae; genus Allium; species Allium sativum. The sequence continues at coordinate 915,292,566 of CM060913.1, forward strand.
CTAGTGACAAGCTTAGGTGGGTAGCTTGTAGGGGCCCATTTCGACCAGTATCCCAAATGTATCTTTGTGGGCTCGACCTAAGTCGAGGACGAGACACGCATGCTGGGTTCGACTGTAAGAGGCCAAAACGGGGAGCGGTGGCAACGCAAGTCCAACGGGTTTCGTATGCGTGTGTGGACCCGGGCTGGTAGGTAAGACGTTATTGCATTGTGTAGGTATAAGCCTTGCATTCTCAAGTTGTATCAGGTTGCCACTTTAGGGGAGTGATACACCCCACTGTGGGGCCAACACGGGTATCTACGAGTAGGGAGCCGATCGAAAGTGGGTAGTAGGGTACACCTAGTGGAGATAGGGGCAGACGGCCCCTATGTAGTCAGCTAGGGGTACGCAAGGCTATTTATAAAGTTTCTGTGTGAAGCAAGTGGGATCAACCTTTAGGGTGACTGGTGCGGTGCAGTGTAGTAATGTGCGGTGCAGTGTAGCAATCATTCGTTAGTAATTAGTTGTGCCTTTGACGTTATCTTTCACGTTATCCTTATTTGCTCATTCCATACCTAATAGTTCATAGACGTTTACTTGTCTTCCAGCTTATGCCTTAGTCTAGTTATTTTGATAATAGTATTGTTAGAATTATCATACTCGCCAGACTTTATGTCTGACCCCCTCCATTTCTATCCTTTTTCCCCCCTCCAGGTCCTCAGGTTGGGCCCAGCTCTAGTGGAGTTTGATTGGATTGCTTCATCTCTCTTGGAACGCTTGGACCATTGAAGTAAAGTCCAGCTTGTTATCTTTTTAATGGCTATTTATGTAATGGGATTATGTATTTTGTTTTTATGAAGATGGATATTGTACTTGGTTTTATGATGTAACAAACATGTTTAATTTCCGCTGCAATAAAATGAAGTATTAGATTTCCAAGTACTATTTATTATCTGTCTTGTTGTAATTTTTCTGTTCTATATTCACTTATAACCTCCATGGAAGTTAATGAATTCCCTTTGTGAGTGACATTAATGGACTTGGGGTGTTACACGTGGTATCAGAGCTTAAGGTTACTAGAACAGATAAAAATACTTTAGAAAAATAGTTATTTTTGGAAGAAGTGCTTTCAAAAACATGTTTTAATGAGAAATTTAAAGAGAAAAGTTTTTAAGAAAAAAAACATAATCCCCAATAGCCTATATCTTTATCTTTCGAATTCTCCATTCTGAATCTTTCCTTTTTCGTTTCAGCATGGCTGAAGATCTTAATCTACCCGACGGTGTAACGATACCAGGATGGTATAGGAGGTTATTAGAGGCTAGGGCCGCTGCAGGTCCAACCAATGTTTCTCCACCACCAGTTGCACCCGTTCCTCCTCCTCCTCCTCCTCGCGTAGATACTTTTGCAAAGACGTGCAAGGAATTCAAGGCTATGGGTGGAAAACCATTTCAAGGGTCAGAAACGTTTGTGGAAGCTAGAGATTGGCTTAAGGAGGTGGAAGAATTGCTAGAAATCTTTGAAGTAGAAGAAGGGAGGAGAGTTCGATTAGCATCTTGGTTGATGAAGGGAGAGGCCTCGTTTTGGTGGGAGGTCACTAATGGGGAGCGTCCTGTTGACTCTTGGGCTGATTTCAGACGTAGGTTCGAGGCGAAGTTTCTCTCAAGGGCGGAAGAAAATCTATATATGGAAAGGTTCTTGACATTGAAGCAAGGAAGCTCATCAGTGAAAGAATATGTCAATAAATTTAATCAGTTAGCAAGGTTTGGCTTGGACTTAGTGAACACGCCGGAGAAGAAGGCGCCGAGGTTTGTGAATGGCTTGAATGAACCATTGCAAGGGTTGGCTATGACCCACATCCCTATGGGGGCCACCTTTGAGAAGTTAGTAGAAATGGCGCTCATGCATGAGGAGAAAAGCGCTAAAGCTGATAAGGCACCCGAGAAGAAGGGGGATCAGAAGAAACCACAATAGCAAAACAAGAAGGGTGGTAAAGACAATAACGACAAGGGAAAGAAGAAATGTTTTAACTGTGGGACACCAGGCCATCTCAGCAAGGATTGCCGAAAGAAAAAGAAGACAGGCTGTTTTCATTGTGGCGATGCGGGACATTTAGTGAAGGACTGCCCAAAGAAGGGGCAGAGGGCAGGAGCTACCTAGAGAGGACAGGTGCAGGCTCTTATGGCACTAGGGCAGGCAAAGGGACAAGTTCAGGCTCTCGCGCTCCCACCGCTGCAAGAACGAGGTAGAACCATTTCTGTTGAAAGCTTAGTTTTTCTGTTTGATCATCCTGTCCGTACCTTATTCGATTCGGGCGCATCACATTCGTTTATCTCTACATCATTAGTTGAATCACTACACTTAAACACCAGTTTAGTAGAGGATCCCTTAGTTGTTTCGAATCCAATTGGGGGCTCAGCTTATTTGTCTATGATGTGTTTGGATTTGAAAATTTCCATAATTAGCGTTGAATTTAGATGAGATGCTTATGTGTTGGGCTTCACGGGCTATGGGCTAATTTTAGGAATGGATTGGTTATCCAGAAATGGGTCCGTTCTTGATTGTGAAAGGAGAGTAGTTAGGCTCGTGACTCGCCTTGGCAACACTCTCGAAATCTTTTGTAATCCCATAAATTCGGTTATGCTAAGTTATCTAGAATCACTTGACGCGTCTGAGGAAAATCTACGATCTGTTAGAGTGGTCCGAGAATATTCGGATGTGTTTGAGGAGGTGAAGGGCTTGCCTCCGAAGCGGGAGATAGATTTTCGAATATATCTTGTGGATAATGAGAAACCAGTATCTTTGCCAGTACGCCACATGGCTCCACGTGAAAGGAGGGAACTCGGTAAGCAAGTGAAGGAGTTGCTTGAGAAGGGGTTCATAAGACGAAGTATGTCGGAGTGGGGTTCTCCGGTAGTATTTGCCACGAAGGCGGATGGGTCCCTTAGACTTTGTGTGGGCTATAGAGAACTTAATAAGCTTACTAAGAAGAACAGACACCCACTGCCGAGGATTGACGATCTCTTCGATCAGTTAGTTGGCGCCTCAGTGTTTTCGCAGTTGGACTTAGCCACTGGTTTCCATTAGTTGAGAGTGGCTGAGGATAGAATTGACAAGACTGCCTTTAGGACTCCGGACAGTTTCTATGAATGGCTAGTGATGCCCTTCGGTTTGACAAACGCCCCCGCATACTTTGTTGATTTGATGAGTAGGGTGTTTAGGGAGTACCTTAACAAATTTGTGGTAGTCTTTGTAGATGACATCTTGATCTTTTCTAAGGATGAAGAAGAGCATACTCTACATCTTAGGGAAGTGTTGGAGACTCTTCGAGCGCATAAACTTAAAGCTAAATTTTCTAAGTGTCACTTTTGGAGGAAGGAAGTACGGTTCTTAGGACACGTGGTTTCCAAAGAAGGGATAGCTGTAGATCCCGCGAAGGTGGTGACCATCCAAGATTGGAAGGTTCCTAAAAATGCTACCGAAGTAAGAAGTTTCTTGGGGTTGGCTGGCTACTATAGGAAGTTTATCAAAGACTTCGCAAAGATATCAGCTCCATTGACACGCTTGACGAAGAAGAACCTAATTTTCACATGGGACGTAGATTGTGATGATGCGTTCCAACGTTTGAAGAGAGCTTTGACTTCAGCCCTAGTCTTAGTATTGCCAAACGGGAGAAAGCCGTTTACCGTTTATACTGACGCTTGTGGGACAAGACTAGGCGCAGTCTTAATGCAAGAGGGCAGGGTAATAGCCTATGGTGGAAGGCAGTTGAGAGCGCATGAGAAGAATTACCCCACACATGACCTAGAGTTGGCCGCTATTGTTTTCGCGCTTAAGTCTTGACGTCATTATCTTCTTGGCGAGAAATTCGAACTATTCACTGACCACAAATCTTTAAAATATCTATTCTCTCAAAAGGACTTGAACTTAAAGCAGCAAAGGTGGATGGAGTTCTTAGCGTCCTACACCTTTGAGATAGCATATACCCCTGGCAAGGGTAACATGGTGGCCGATGCCTTAAGTAGAAAAAATTTATCCTTAAGTCCTTTGTTTGTTGAGCGGAAAAGTTTAGAATTCATTTCGATGTTTGACTTTAGACCTTCCGTTGACTTCGTACCCGGTTTGCTAGCATCCTTGGAGGTCAGACCTACGCTTTTTGGACGGATTGGCGAGGCACAGCGAGACGACCCACAGTTAGTTGAGTTAGTAGAAATGCTTAAAGGAGGGGAGTCATCAAGCTATCTCCGTAGGTATACCCTTGATGATAAGGGTTGGTTACGTAGGGACGGTAGACTTTGTGTACCAGAAGACGATGACCTAAGGAAGACTATTCTTGACGAAGCACATCGTTCGAAGACGACCATTCATCCCGGCGGGGACAAGATGTACAAAGACACGAAGAGAGTTTACTTTTGGGCCGGCATGAAGAAAGACGTGTCCGAGTATGTCGCTAGATGCTTGGTGTGCCAACAAGTAAAAGCGGAGCAAAAGAAACCCGGTGGGTTGCTTCACCCATTGGAGGTTCCACTATGGAAATGGGAAAGCATCTTGATGGATTTTGTGGATGGATTACCGCGATCGAGGAAGGGTAATACGGGAATTTGGGTTATAGTAGATAGACTTACTAAGAGCGCCCATTTTATTCTCGTGAAGAGTAAGAGGACTGCTCCATGGTTAGCTTCTGTATACGTTCGAGAGATAGTTTGTTTGCACGGTGTTCCTTCTAGCATAGTGAGCGACCGCGATCCTATTTTCACCAGCGAATTTTGGAGAAGCTTACAAGAGGCGGTAGGGACTCAGTTATGTTTGAGCACCGCATATCATCCTCAGACGGACGGCCAGACTGAGAGGGTGAATCGCATTCTAGAGGATCTGTTGAGGCTATGTATCCTAGACTTTGGGGGTACATGGGAAGAGCATCTTCCATTGGTTGAGTTCGCATATAATAATAGCTTTCAGTCCAGCATTGGTATGGCACCATTCGAAGCTCTTTATGGACGACCTTGTCGTTCACCTACATGTTGGTGGGAATCTACGGATAAGATCTTACTTGGGCCCGATATGATTAGGGAGACTTCGGAGAAGATCGACTTGATTCGAAGGAGGATGAAAGTAGCGCAAGATAGGCAAAAATCTTATGCGGATAAGAGGAGGACAGATCTCGAGTTTGAAGTTGGGGACATGGTCTTTGTCAAAGTGTCTCCATTACGAAACGTTGTTCGATTTGGGTCCGTTGGGAAATTAGCACCAAGGTTTGTAGGGCCGTTTCCTATTAAGGAGAGGATTGGACGGATGGCGTATAGAGTGGAGTTTTGGACGGATGGCGTATAGAGTGGAGTTGCCCGAGAGACTTAGTGGTGTACACGACGTATTCCATGTGTCACATTTGAGGAAGTGCTTGCACGAGACCGCGGAAGTGGTAGAGCCGAGCTTGCTTAGAGAGGTGGAGATAGAGCGTGATGCGACAATTCGACGAGCTCCTACGCGCATTCTTGGGTCGGAGATCAAGAGGTTGAGGAATCGAGAGGTCAGACTAGTCAAAGTGCAATGGGGAGATGATGAGAGCAACGCTACTTGGGAGACGGAAGAGAAGATGCGTTCACGATACCCTTTTCTTTTTGAGGGTATGTCCTTTAATTTCTCCTTTATCGCTTAGCTTGTACTTATCTTATCTTTAGTATATCCTCTCGCTAGTACCTTTGACCTTTAGTTAGGATAATCCTATGGTTGAAACATGTGTTTGAGACATGTTATGTATGGTGGATGCAAAGTGGATGCAAGTGTTTGCTAGTGGTTGCTCGTGGATGCATATACACACACTATTAGGCACCAGATCGGCTCAGTCACTTCATATTGCATATATATGGATGTATTTAGTAAAATGGATGTATTATCATATAGTTGTTGCATTCGGGTGGATGGTTGTGCACGCATATAGAATTAATATGTATCATTAGGAATCTTTTGCATACATATTGGACGCCATGGCACTATCATGAATTGCACTAAGGAGGTCGACTGAATCAGTAGACCGCCTAATTTTGCATTAGATATGGACATATACACACACTGTGCATATAAACATTAAAGCATTAGAAGTCTTTTAAGGACAATGGATGCTGGTGTTTGATGGTTGAGTAGATGGATGATTAGATGGTAGGATATACATTCTTCTTGACTTGGAGATTTCGGGGACGAAATCCTTTAAGGAGGGGAGAATGTAACACCCCATAATTTTATAACATTAAAATTCACAAATTAAAGTATACTTAATTTTTAGAAAAGAATTAAGTGAAATGGGTTGCGCAGAGAAATATATATATATTGATATATATATATAAATTAAAAAATAAATAAATAAATATGCGAAAAAGTTCAAAATAGCGAATTGGGAGGGGAAATAACCGAACCGGCCCATTTTTGAGGTCGACCCAAGCTCTGCTGGGTCGACTAGGGGTTAATCTAGGGTGTTTGGCTGTCAACCCGTGGGCCAATTCGCTCAAATGCAGATTGTGCATTTGATTGGTTCTCATGGTTCAGGGTTAATCTAATGGTCCTAAATAACTTCTTACACCTATAAATACATCCTAATGCTAAACCTAAACCTAATTAAAATAGAATAGTTACCGTCATACCGTCGCCATGGAAATCAATAGAGCCGCCGCCAACTAAGAAAGAAGAAAAGCAAATTCAATTCTAATTCTCTCAACCCTAAAGCAAAACAAAACTCTCTCTTTTCTTCTCTATATTGTGAGTATGATGATCTTAACAAGATTATTATTATTTTAATTAGATTAAGTTATGAATGGATTATGAGTAGATGATGTGAATTATCATATATGTTGTTGTAAACCCTTTTTGCTATCATGTATGTTGTAAATCCAATGTTATGTGATCATGATATCTTATATGTTGTAAATCATGCTATGGTGATGTTATGTATGTTGAAATTTTCTATGCTAAGTTGTGATAAATCATACATTTAAAAAGGCCATGATGTTACCATCTATGCTAGTTAGTTCATATTAATTAAATCATCATGTTTGGGCTATGTTGATCTATATGACAAGTTACATATGCAAGTTAGATTGATTAGAAAAGCTATGAACATATGCCATGACATCGATTATGACATCTAGAATTATGCTATGATATATGTGATATCCTATGCTAGTTCACACCATCATTATGTTGCCTAAAAACCCCATATGCAAGTTTATGTATAGATTTGGGCTATGATCACATCATGTAAATTGTGACCTTTAACAAGTTGACACCTTTAGATCCTTAACATGTGTAGTTTATGCAAGTTTCACCCCTATTATGATTAGATTCATTTTAATTGTCCATATGTTGTGATAATTTATTTTTGTTCTATAAGTTAGACTATTCGAGTCTAACGTATATTCTGCGTTGAATAAGCGAACATATAAACGTGGGTAGGGGTAATATTAAGGAATTAATAATAAGAAGTTGGGGTGCGATTGATATGATTTTGCATGCCATAAGTGGATGGCCATAATTGAGTCAATTATGGACATCATTAAAAGTTGACTTAATTAATAATTTGAATAGGGAATTATTAAAACTGGGGTAAAATATTTTAAGTGTTAATCAATGCTTAGGACACGAGGTTGGACTCGTTTGTGACGTAAACCTGCCCGGACCCGCCCGGCAATTCCAGTGGTCACAAATGTCAGCCCAATGTGAGAGGTCATAGGCCTAAACTAAAGCATAACAGTTGTAAAGACACGAGGTTAGACTCTTTTATGGTGTAAGCCTGCCCGGACCCGCCTGGCAAATCCAGCTGCCATAAATGCCAGTCTAATGTGAGAGGTCTTTATGAGGTTATGGCCTGAATGAATTAAGAAATACTTAACCAGATAAACATGTAAAGTGGGACATGGGGGTTAAGTAGGTGCCTTGGGTGGCATGAGGAGTCTAGTGGGTGCCCTTAGTGGCATGTGAAATACGATTAGTAAGACTTAACCAAACACACATGTAAATGAACATGACTAAGAGGGTTAAGTGGGATATACTAGTGACAAACTTAGGTGGGTAGCTTGTGGGGGCCCATTTCGACAAGTATCCCAAACGTATCTTTGTGGGCTCGACCCAAGTCGAGGACGGGACACGCATGCTGGGTTCGACTGTAAGAGGCCAACACGGGGAGCGGTGGCAATGCAAGTTCAACGGGTTTCGTATGCGTGTGTGGACCCGGGCTAGTAGGTAAGACGTTGCTGCATCGTGTAGGTATAAGTCGTGCATTCTCAAGTTGTATCGGGTTGCCACTTTAGGGGAGTGATACACCCCACTGTGGGGCCAGCACGGGTATCTACGAGTAGGGAGCCGATCGAAAGTGGGTAGTGGGGTACACCTAGTGGAGATAGGGGCAGACGGCACCTATGTAGTCAGCTAAGGGTACACAAGGCTATTTATAAATTTTCTATGTGAAGCAAGTGAGATCAATCTTTAGGGTGACTGGTGCGGTGCAGTGTAGTAATGTGTGGTGTAGTGTAGTAATCATTCGTTAGTAATTAGGTGTGCCTTTGACGTTATCTTTCACGTTATCATTATCTGCTCATTCCATACCTAATAGTTCATAGACATTTACTTGTCTTCCAGCTTATGCCTTAGTCTAGTTATTTTGATAATAGTATTGTTAGAATTATCATACTCGCCATACTTTATGTCTGAACCCCTCCATTTCTATCCTTTTCCCCCCGCCAGGTCCTCAGGTTGGGCCCAGCTCTAGTGGAGTTTGATTGGATTGCTTCATCTCTCTTGGAAAGCTTGGACCGTTGAAGTAAAGTCCATCTTGTTATCTTTTTAATGGCTATTTATGTAATGGGATTATGTATTTTGTTTTTATGAAAATGGATATTGTACTTGGTTTTATGATGTAACAAACATGTTCAATTTCCGCTGCAATAAAATGAAGTATTAGATTTCCAAGTACTATTTATTTTTTGTCTTGTTGTAATTTTTCTATTCTATATTCACTTATAACCTCCATGGAAGTTAACGCATTCCCTTTGTGAGTGACATTAATGGACGTGGGGTATTACATTTACCATACTTTACATTACCAATTAGTTCTCTACTCTGTTGTTATTTTCTTTCCATGGATGTGCACTTTTAATTCTATAGTCTGAATGATTTTAAAAGAGTATAGAAATTGATTAGTATATTTTTGAAAAGTTAAAAACAATTTGATTGTTGTTTGTGTTGTGTGATAGTAGATTTGATTAATTAAATTATTAAAACGATAGTTAATTTAATCAATAATGGAATAATGGTAGAATTTATTCATATAAATCACACATTGAACTGATTTAAAATAAGATAGAGAAATATATACATGTGCATATATATGTTTGAACAGGTAAATGGAATAGCTGTTGATTAAAGATTTTATTTGCGTGCCCGACAAATAGGTAAACCTTAATGAGTTGGATGTGAAATATTATTATATCAACTCCCGTGAGTGCCATTGGATGCGGAGTGTTGCTTATTCTGTGTGTAATAATAAACGTCGCCATAGGATAGTAACAATTAATTTTGAACTACATTACATGGCATACTTCTGAAGATAGGCATACTTCATCATATACCACATAAGCATTTGGAGCTTGTGTGACGAGGTGGAAGATTTACCAGACGAGCGAGAGGCTTGTATGGCGATGACTATATTTTACAGGTTGAACTGATGACTGATATGGACTATTTAAACTATAACGATAAAATTGCCAGATTAATAAAAACCCCACACGGGTCTGGAGTTGACAATAACCACGTCTCTCTAGTTACGGCACATGGACTATTAATTTCCCACACGGGACAAGGTGACGAGGATTTATCCTCTGGAGCATTTAAAATACACACTCCCTCAGGCTTTGACTGGGTGACGAGAATTTATTCTATGGAGTTATTATCTATACACGCTCCCCTGTAAACACCAGAATATATCACTATAAATATGTGCATGCTTATTAGGATTTATTGGGTACCTAATACGGCCCAATAAATTTCCAAACCTCTCCCCGTACAAAGCAGGTTATGGCGAAATTTTTCGAAAATTCCGGGTGTTAGCCAAATTTTTGAAGAATTTGAAAATTCTCAGAAACTGAAAAGTTGGAGAATGGAAGCCAGATTGAACGTAGAGTTGATTAATCAAACCACTTTCGACTTTGTTCCTTTTCGGGGACAAAAAGTTTTAAGTGGGGGAGATTGTAACGACACAGAAAATCTGAACCAATTTAAAAATTTTAAATTGGCTAAAATAATGGATTTTAAATATTTAAAATAAATATTTTAATTAATAGAGATGAAAAGTGAGTTTGAATCGACAATTGAAAACGAATATAATTAATCCTAATTATAAACAAGGCCTGAAATGGCGCTGTAGTTTCAAAAATTGAATTCAAACTTTGTCGGACTGTACCGGGTGCAAAACAAAATGGATTTGAGTGAAACCAAAAATATTTAAATTTGTTAGTGAATACCTTTCTAAGAATCTGAAAAATTGAAGTTTCATAGCAGGATGCAAAAGTTATGGCCAAATGAATTTTCAGAAAGGTCGCTATGGAATTTATATAGCCCGTGAAATTGGCCATTTTGCATACGACCTCGGAATTCGACGAAACCACTTTTGTTGGATACGGGATGTGAAGTTATTGCTAGGTTTCAAATTTCATAATTTTTGAAGCTAGTATGTGAGCGTGGCAAAGGAAAACGTGTTTTTGTCAATTACAGTTAAATTGGATCGACCAGAAATGGGCCTTTTTGCAAACTGTCTCAGAATTCGACGAAACTAGTTTTGTTGGGACCGTATTGTCAAAACATAGATAGATTTATTTTTCTGGAATTTTTAGAAGCAGTATGTGGCCCCGAAAAATTAAAATGTACGTTCAAAACAGAATTTGAATGTTTTATATTTTAATTTGTAGAATAACTAACTGTAACAGTCGAATTGGCTTACGAAACATATCCCATTGTGTTCGGAATGGGGGTAATTAGCTAGGGGCGACAGTCGTTGGGTTTAATTTCGAGTTCGTGTGAGAAAACACTATTTTTGGGAGTTATAAATATCTCGACCAATCAGATTTTTTTATTTAAAATAAAAAAAGAGAAAAAGGCGGACACTCTCTCTCCCCGAAGTCGCGCATGGCGGAAAAGCTCCAGATCTTCCCGGCTTGATTTCTCCTCCAATTCTCAATGAAATCGCGTGATTCTTGATCCATTCCAAAGCTCTCGATCTCCTCTTCAAATCCATATAAGGAGCAACAATTATCGTTGAGTAAATCGTGAGAATCAACTCCGGGAAGTCGCCATCTTCACGGCGCCGCCCAGGCCAACTCCGACCACCGAACTGGCTCCCCTCCTCGGCGCACGTGCGCCTCACGTAGGCCTTCGACCCTGCGCAACCCGATTGTGGAACCATTGTACGGATTGATCGAAAAATTCAAACCTAGTTTCGAACGATTTCTGAAAGGTACGGCTTGTTTTATTTTCAACTGTTTTAACACCTTTAAACCGTTGCAAACTTTGAAAAATCATATCTTTTTCGTTTCTTGACAAAATTCGATGAAACAGGAAACATCGTGACCGTGTGGACGTCTCCTACCTCCTAGAAGAGACCGCATATTTTTCCGAGCCTTCTGCTATTTTTGGTGGAGTGGAACCCAAAGTGAGATTTATAATTTATAAACGATATGGAAAACGACGATGTATAAATTATATAGTCGATGTATGAGTTATATAAGCGTTGTACACCTCGTGTATATTCGTTGTATATGTTGTACGTTCGATGTATAAGTTGTATATGCGTTGTAAAAATTATATATGTGTTGATATAGAAGTGAAATGCAATATATATATATATATATATATATATATATATATATATATATATATATATATACACGCCCCTCGTCCACAAACCATGGACGATATTTATTGGTTGTGATTGGTGTGAAATTTGATTGATAGCGAATGGTTGATTGGAATTGTTTGTGGTTGATATTGATTGATTGTGGTTGAAAAATACCCGTTTGTGGTTGAGAAATATTTGATTGAAACCACATAGGATTAGTTTGTGGAAATGAAATAAATATATACATGCCGCCTGCGTGCGGACTAGATGCATAATTCCCTATTGTCAAAAACCACGAGGTTTTAAGGTGGAGCGAGCAGCCGTACTAGGGACGGTCCCGGTTTTAACTACCCTGCCGTTATTCTGCCGAAATTTTGAATAATATTCATGTTTTTGAATTATTTTCATTTGTTGAAACTATATTTATTCGTTGAATAGAAAGCCTTCATGTGTTGAGTTGATATTCATTCGTTGGATAGAAATTCATGTGTTGAATGGTATTCGTGTTTTAAATATAAAAATCACATTTTTATCTATATATATAAACTATAGAAAACCTTCATGTGTTGAATCGATATTCATTCGTTGAATTGAAATTCATGTGTTGAATGGTGTTCGTATTTTAAATATAAAAAACACATTTTTATCTACATATATAAACTATAGAAACCTTCATGTGTTGAATCGATATTCATTCGTTGAATTGAAATTCATGTGTTGAATGGTGTTCGTGTTTAAAATATAAAAATCACATTTTTATCTATATATATAAACTATAGAAAACCTTCATGTGTTGAATCGACATTCATTCGTTGAATTGAAATTCATGTGTTGAATGGTATTCATATTTTAAAATAAATTGTTTTATAATAAAAATCACATTTTTATCATCTATATGAACTATATAAAATAATCGTGTTTTGAAATAAATGGTTTTATAATAAAAATCCTATTTTATCACCTATATGAACTATAGAAAATAATTGTGTTTTGAAATGAATTGTTTTATAATAAAAATCACATTTTTATTATATAAATGAATTGTTAAAAATAGTGAAGTGTTGAAATAGAAGACAGTTAGATAAAAATATCATTTTTATCAAATGTATGAAAAGAATATAGTTTTGAAATCGAAGAATCGATATATATATAAATAGAATCGAAATATATCGAATAACGAAGCTGCAGTTCATATTTTGAAACTGTGATTTCAAACGATTAGTGCGAGAGATCCGACCATAGGATTTTCCCGAAATCACAACCGTTGGGTTCGCTTTGGAAATATTTTTCCAACGACACCAACTTTGTAAAAATCCAACGGTTGGATTGTCTGGAATGTTTAATTCAAATCTGAAGAAAAACAGCGCCAGAATCGATTATATATATTTATATATAATTATATTTAATCGAATAACGACGCTTCAGTTCGTAATTTGAAATCGAAACTTCAAACGATTGTACCGGGAGATCCGACCGTCAGATTTTCCCGAAACTGGAACCATTGGATTCGTTTTGAAAAGATCTTTCTAATGATATAAATTTTGTGAAGATCCAACAGTTAGATTTTCAGATATGTGTAAATCAAATCTGAAGAAAAATAGCGCCACGGTTGCGTTATGGCCCGAAGCGTCATTTTGAATAAATTGGCTATTTTAAAATAAATAAAAATAGCGATAAATCGTTATAAAATATTATAAACAATATGGATGTGAAATTTAGAAACTAACTGAAGTTTGGCTAAGTCGAATGGTTTCTTGGGTATTGATCTAATGTTGGTTTCGGCCTTCGGGGTTAATATTTGGGAAATCGTTCTCTTACTGATTGACGGTTAGTGACTAATGAATTGAAATGATGCGTATGTATGATAGTGTTGCACTTGTCTATTATATACGCAAGTTGCTCAGAAAGACCAGGTTTATCCCATTCTGAATAACTGAATCGACGATAAGAAATCGAAGATAAAGATGGTGGTCGAAGACCGAAGATCTTCACCTTGTTTGGATGGTAACCGAGGTCCTGATTGGGAGGCATCCCGAAATATGGATAATGAGTGGTGATCGTCCAGACGTACGTGGTGATCGATGGGTTTGCGAGGTATATAGTGCCTCCGGTTTCGTTCAGACCCAGAACGGACTTGCAAATGGACAGTGTGTCTGACATTGGAATTTATTCTGTGTGATTGATAGCCATCAGTTGCACGTTGCGAATTGCCTGTGTGGCATGCTAAGATGCAGTGATCAGGGCTTCTGTTGAAAAGCAAAGTCTTGTGGTGATGATCAAAGCACCGCCTGTGTGGCGTAGCTTTGTGTATAACGTGAGTTCGCGAGCCTCACACCCCGGTATGAACCAGAAACGGGAGAGGACATCAGGAGGGCATGTGTTTCTTTCTAGCTAGAAGTGGCGTCAACGGTTTTACACGCCCTAACGAGTTTGACTTATGTGGTTGTTACTGTTGCGAGGCGCCTCGGTTTGATCGGACGATCCGGGTCCGATGGAGTCATTCGTTGGCTCATTGACGCCCCAAAGGGCGGGGAAACGCATTGTTCAGGAATTTTAATCCACATCGATGGACCGGCCCTGACGATCCAAAGGCTTGACTGAGTACTTGCCTGAGACACGGGCTAGAGCGTCTCGAAGTCGGTAAGGACTATCTTTTGCCTTGGTTCATGATGGAAATCCAATTTCCAAATACGTGACTGTGCGATTTTGATTGTATACCTATATATGGCGACATAGTGGTATGGGGCATTAATGCCGTCTATGATTGATACTTATGATTTGAAAATGCTTTTGAAATATATAAACACTAGCAATAATATGAAATTCTTTTGTTTTATTCGTATCAAGCATATCTTGGCCATTATAAGGTAAAACTCTATCCTCCGGTTTGCGTTGCATTGTGTGATGGGAACTGAGTCTTATAATGGCTTCATTTTTATAAAAAGCAATGCGATGTTTAAAAGAAAGATTTGTTTTTAAAGCACTGGCGATCCAATGGAGTAAACCCGTTCCACGAAAGTGGCGTGGTCCTGTGATTAGCCATATTTTAAATGTGTTGAGTAGATTTCTCATACCAGTCCCATGACTGACTCGTAGTTTGTTTCACTTTCAAACTCGGGTGCCCCTTTTTCTACACGGGCAGCCTTGTATTCAGGTTTAGCAGGCTTTATCTGGATAGCTGGAGCTGAAGATGGATTCTATTATTTATCTCTTTTTATGCTGTTCAGCTCCTATTGTACATATTTTGTTTGTTTCCGTTGTAGACATTTATGTATAGCTGAACTGTATTTGTACTAAGTATGATCCTGTATACTGTGTAACTCTGATGATTATATTTATCCAGTGTACTATTTGTTCATTATCTGGTGTATTTATTTAATTTGTTCTGTTGTTATCTGTTTATGTGTTATATTCCAAAGATTACCCTTGCCACCAACAGTACGGGGTTTGGGGTCGTCACATAGCCTCTCCCGCATACTTAGAATAATTCTGACTGCTTACCATAGGAGTAGGTTGGGGATTGGCATTTATCATTTTTGTTTTGACAAGTAACTCAGTTATATATTTTCTTTGGCACAGAATTATTTCTGATTCAGTTCTGGATACTTCTATGCCCAGAAAATAGTTCAGTTCTCCTAAATTTTTAATGGAAAACTGTTCATCTAAGTACTGAGTTAACTTGTCAATATCATCAGAATTATTTCCAGTTATAATGAGGTCATCTACATATACTAGTATGTAAATAGTTGTGGAGCTATTTATTTTGGTGAATAATGAACAGTCTGATTTGGTAGACTGATATCCCAATTTGGTTATTGTATTTTTCAGTCTATCAAACCAAACTCGAGGGGCCTGCTTAAGACCATAAATCGCTTTATTTGGTTTACATACTAGATTTTGATTGACATTGTAGCCTTGTGGTTGTCTCATGTATATCTCCTCCTCTAGGACACCATTTAGGAATGCATTGTTAACATCTAAATGTTTGACATGCCAGTTTTTACATAAGGCAATAGTTAGTATGAATCTAATGGTGGTAGGTTTTACTACAGGTGAGAAAGTTTGATTAAAATCAAACCCATATTCCTGAGTAAAACCCTTTGCAAATAACCCGGCCTTGTACTTATTTATTGTCCCATCTGGTTTTCTTTTGAGTTTCTATGTCCATCTGCACCCAACAATATTTTTATTGACAAGTGGACATACAAGCTCCCAAGTTTTATTTTTGATGAGTGCATTATACTCATCATCCATGGCTTTCTTCCAGTTTTTGTTTTTGATTGCCTGTTCAAAAGAATCAGGCTCACAATCACTGGATGAAGCTATATATGCCTTTGGTTTGAAAATACCACTTTTTGCTCTAGTAACCATAGGATGGGCAGTCTGAATTGGCTATTCTGATGATGGTGAGTTGCTGTCATTATCTGAATCTGAAGAATATTCTGATCTTGTACTTTGTGAACCTGTGTTTTCATCTAACCCTTGATTTTCTGAATTTTCAGAATTGTGCATGGCGAGGATGGGTTGTTGTGATTCATCACCTTCTGCAGAATGAGTTTGTGGTGTTTTATTGGACTCAGCTGCCTCACTTTCATCATTATTGCCCCTATTTTCAGAGTAAATTGGGATCTCAGGTATTGAAACACCTGGATTTCTTACCTTACTTGTAGTTGATACCGTTTTATTGCTAAATGGAAACACAGTTTCATCAAATACAACATGTCTGCTTAAAAATATTTTACCTATTTCATCCAGACACTTGTATCCCTTTTGTCTAGTGGTATACCTCAAGAAAGTACATGTTTTGATCTGAAATCTAACTTGTTAGAGTTGGAGGGCCTTAAGAGAGGAAAACACAAACACCCAAATGGTTTTAAGCTATTTTAATCTGGTTTAATATCATACAATTTTTCTATTGGTGTTATATCCTTCAGTACCTTTGTTGGTTGTCTATTAATTAAGTGAACAGCTGTACTGAAGGCCTCTAGCCAAAACTTTAGGGGTAGTTTTGCTTGTGCTAGTAAGATTAGGCCAGACTCAACAATGTGTCTGTGTTTTCGTTCAACTAGCCCATTTTGTTGTGAGGTATATGGACAAGTTATTCTGTGGACAATACCTTTCTTAGTGAAATTCTGATTTAGACTCTTGAATTCACTTCCACCATCAGACTGAATTATTTTAACTAGAGTATTAAATTGTCTTTCAGCCATAGAAATGAAGTTAATAACCGCATTAATAGTTTCAGATTTAGCTTTCAGAAAATAAATCCAAGTGTGTCTTGAGTATGCATCTACAAAGGCAATGTAGTACTTAAAACCAAAATCAGAATTTATAGGAGCGGGACCCCATAGGTCAGTTGCAATTAACTGCAATGGTTCAATGTATATAGTTTCAGAGTCAAAAAATGGTAATCTATGACTTTTACCAACTTGACAATACTCACAAATATATGGTAAAGAGATATTATTATACTGAATATTGTTTTCATCTAATATTTTCATAACAATCTTAGCACTTGGATGTCCAAGTTTATAATGCCAAAGATCAAAGACTTTTTTGGTGCTCTCAGCCTTGTCAAGAACATTCAAATTACAATATTTTTCTCTTTTTACCACACTGCCATTTTTGATAGTATTGAACTTGTAAAGGCCTCTTGTCATGTTACCCTGTAAAATGGGTTCTCTAGTTAGAATGTCCCTAACTAAGCAATATTTAGGGTAAAATTCAAAGAAGACATTATTGTCGAGAGCAAACTGAGACACACTTATTAAATTTTTCTTGATCTTTGGAACTCTTAACAGATTGTGTAGATATAACTGTCTCTTACCACTTAAACTAGCATTGCCAATATGAGTAATATTAATACTTTTGCCATTGCCTAATAAAATAGAGTGATTACCTTTGTAGTCTCTGCATCCCAGATTTAAACTGTCAAGATTATTTGTAATATGGTCAGTAGCTCCAGAGTCTGGGTACCAGCTATCATCTTTCATTGATTCAAGTTTTGTTGTGTCATTTTGATTTCCACTTTTGCTGGAATTATCTTGGCTGTTGTTATCAGATTGAGATAGAGCTATGTTCACACTAGGATTACCATTATTCCTCTGGTTCTGATTAGCAGTGTAATTAGTATTGAATCTGAAGTAGCAGTTCAAAGCTGTGTGACCCATTTTTTCACAACTTTGACACTTTGGCCTGTTGGTATTAGTCCATCTACCACTGCCATGTCCTCTTCTTGCACTACCACCCCTTAGGTAAGACTGATCATTCCTGTTAATATTATTGTTCTGATTTTTATTTTTGAATCCAGTAGTAAAATTAACGGAATAGTCCATTTCTTGAGGTTTCTTGGCATTTATTCTTGCCTCATGAGAGAGTAGGATAGAGTGAACTTCATCAATAGCAGGAACTACTTTTTGAGAGGTTATAACAGCAACAACAGCTTCATAATTATTGTTAAGACCATTGACTAAGTATAAAACTTGATCACTATTAGATACTCTGTTTCCAGTAGCATTAAGTAAATCACACAGTCTTTTAACTTTTGCAATATACTCTCTCATGGACAAGCTTTCCATTCTAACACTTTGCAATTGATTCTTGTAGTGAAGAACTTTTGCAGAACATTGATTATTGAATTCTTTTTCTACTGTAGTCCAGATATCGTAAGCAGAGGTACATCCAATAACCTGTGGTAACAAACTTGCACTTATGGATGACAATAACCAAGAACTGATAAGTCTGTCTTGTCTGTGATACTGAACATATTTCTCATTAGCAATAGTCATGTTGTTGGCATCAGTAATGTACTTGGCTGGTATATCAACAGTGCCAAGTATGTAACCTTCAAGACCATATCCTTGAATGGCTGTCTCGACTTGTAATTTCCAGAGGAGATAATTGTCTTCTACAAGATGTATTCTAATTAATTGACTCTTAAGACTAATAACAGTCGTTGATGGATTTACAGGCCCAGCTCCAGTTGAAACATTCTGGCCATTGTCTGATGTTGCCGAGGGTGTTGTCTCAACCATCGTAAAGGGCAAATGATGACAAAAGTATCAAGAATTCAGAAAAGAGAATGCCACTATCAATCAAGAATTTAAGAAATTCTCGAACAGGTATGTAGCAGCCGGAGAAGTCTAATGATGAATACAAGTTAGATCAACAAATACCTTGTTCTGAAGGTTTCTCTAGGCGAGGCTCTAACTTGTTTTGATGATTTTCTTGATTCTTGGTTTATTTCCTGGCGATCTTTGCTACTGAAATTAGAAGATATATCGTAATAGTTCAGTTGCAGCCTGAAAATTCTATTTTCAGGTAAGGCACAGAATGAACTATGATGTATCTTCTCTCAAATGATGAGGAATCTCCTCTGATGAGCCATATCCATATGATGATGACATATTCTGATGGATATGTGGATCAACAGATCACTCGTTTTAGTATTGCTTCAGGATCTTGTTGTGCCATGAGGCGATTACTGCTCCGATACCAAGAAAGCTTTTGGATGAAATGAATTACTGTTTTGAACCAGAGAATGTAAACAGAAGGTTGTAATGTAAAATGAACGCATCTAATAATGTACAGATAGATGTAAATATATACAGTTGCTTTGGGGCTTTGGGCTGAGCATTTGACAAAGTAAAGAGAAAATAAAATAAGCCCAGCCCACTATTGCTTGATGTAATATAATGTCTTAACACTCAATAAAGCAGACATTTCTCTTAATTACAACTAAATTGTGTTTCCATGTACTTCTAATCGATATACTAATATTCGTTAAAACAACCGTTGAAATATTTACATCTACAATTATGCTTTCAGCTGAAAACATTACATGATAAACCAATTGTTCCTCTAAAAGTATATTTTATTCCATATATCCTCTCTTTCATTTTGGAGTAAGTTTTCTTTACATGCTAATACATTAGAAATTCAAACTGTATAGTTATATTTGATTCCTTTTAATTCTTATTTGTCAACAATTTATTTCTCAGTACTACCAAATAATTTCTCTATTATTATTGGTTATATGACTATATATGAAGTTAAATCATTTGTTTAAATATATTGATATATAAGTCACACAGTATACTCATTTGACTCTTTATCACAAAAGTAAAATCCAATCATGCTTAGATGGTTGGCTTTTTGGCATAATTTCATTAATAAACATAGTCAGATTATTAGCTAAGAGCATCCTTAGAGAGAAGAACTAAATTGCTAACATCATGCTTCATAATAAAGTGATATTAATATTGTACATTATTTAGCTTCAAACATTAAAAACTCATCATATTCGAAAGAAAAAAACGTACTTTTGTGACTTTAACTATGAACAGGTAACCGAAAAGACTTCCTTACATGTATAGCTATAGTTAACAAATAAGTTTTCCATATATTTTCACATGTATTTTAACATCTTGCTGTATTGTTGTCATCTGAAGACTTCCTTAAAGACTCCCCGACATTGAGGAAAGAAAATTATAGGTTTTATTTTCATTTTTTCCTATAGCTATGAATCATTAAATAAACTAAAGTGACCTTATTTTCTAAGTTGAAATTGATGAATTGGATATTTAAGGAAACTCTTTTGCAATGCTCACCTTTGAGATCAATATATTAAATACGAAATTGTTAGAATAAGGGGATAAAAATAAACCAAGTTGATAACGGGTTGTTGATGATACAAGAGGATCTACATAGAGTTATATCCAATAATAAGAAAAAATGTATTGCTTTGTGTGATAGGGTTAAAAAGTGATAAAACTTTACCTAACTAGATGTCAATAACATATGCTTGTGTTTATTGGTAATAATGTATTTTTCTAATTTTGTTGCTAATTAATTAACAGAGTTGGATTCATCATTTATTTTCCTTGAAGTATGGATTGCATGTTTGCTAAAAACTAGTATTTACATCATTCACCGATTGACGGTCAAGGTGCGGGGGGATGGTAAGGACAAAAATATGTAAATGGCTTGAGGAAATTTTGCTTCCATTGAAGGCAATGATGTCGGAAATGATTGTACTGAAGTCAACAAGGATGGTTCTTGATGGATGGGAGAGTAAGATCACTGTTGATTAATTCTCTTACTGCTTAAGATAGATAATACTATTATTGTTTGCACAACTTCAGTAGTCATTTCGTACTTTTTCTAAAGTTTACAAGTAAAACCGACAGAGTGAAATTTAATATGGGGTGGACTCTTACTCACAGGGGAATAGCTACCATGATTGGTTCTCATCGCACAGAGGCCAAAAATTAGTAGAATTTTGTTTAAATTTGAATTGTATATCATTAAATAACAAACTCTATATATGGCAATCAGTGCAATTCAATTCAAGTTCTTGCATCACCATGAGATTAACAAATTCTACAAACCATGCATAATGACTTTGTATTTCAAATCTATAATTAATAGTTTCTCACTACAGCCGGCAAAGAACAAAGGGTTGTTATGCTATTGTACGGCCAACAGTGAAAATGACTACCGTAATTATTGTCTCAGCCTTAAGATAAAAATTTACTATGAGTAGCTTAAATAGAATCAAGCTATGATATGTAGAAACTAGAAAGCTGACTGTGAATATTTTTGTACATCACTTTATGGTTTAGTCCAATTTACATTTCATTGGAAATAAAAGAAATAAGCATTTTGATGATATTGAATTTGGTTTTAACTTTGCTCAAATAATATAAATTTGAAGAAAAAAAAAAGTGATTGGTTTTATTGACCAAAAATTGTATCCCGCGACTAAGAGAAGAAAATAACTGATATTTGTCAACTAAAGTTTATTACGTTGTATCCTCCTATATTATGGAGACAAGTAACTGTTCTTTCTCAGGTTTATGTTCAACACAAAGATTGAGGATTAATTGAACCAACTGGATCTCTTCCAACTATTTGGATGCTTAAGTGGAATTTGGAGCTAATCTTCTGGTAGGTAGAAAGCCAAAACATCAACTAGACATTTAGCTCAGTCCCAACTTTACTTCAGCAATTTTGTGAATCATACATAGTAGGTTTATAATTGAAATAAGTACATCTCAGTTTTGTGACTCGATAAGTGGATCAAGAACGAAAAATGATGTGTTATTTTACTTAATTGATTTATGTGAATAAATTTAAAGAAATCGTTAATTACCTTTTTTGGCATTATCTAAAGTGTTAGTTTAACAAATCATTTATTTCTCAAACTTTATGTAGAATTTATCAATTACCAACCATATGTTTGGTGAAAGAATTATGTATGCACCATCACTTTTTCAATGTTTCATACAAATATTCAAAAAATCACACTCTTCGTATCATGTGTATGACTCCTATCATTGTCCCTTTTTATAGAATTTTTTTGCTAAATCTCAAATCTGAAATTACTAAAGGTCCGTTGGGACAATAATTTCTTGAGATGTGGTGCACGACTTTTATATTTGTAGAAATACATAATTGTGTTGTTTATAGTTTAGTGGACGAATGCTGAAAATAAACGTAAAGGTAAATATTTAACTTGAACCAATATTTATATTTATATTTTATATTATTATTGGTGGAACATCCACTATATAATGTTACCATTTACTATGATAATTTTTTTGAGGTTTAAGCTTGGTCCTACTAAATCTGCCAATCTGGACCACTTATTCATTGCCTTCAAGTTATTTTGACTATTTGATTAAATGTTACCTATGCATGCATAACTATTACATTGTACTCTGGCACAAAAATGGAAATTGAACCATTAGAAATTCACATAAAAAAATTGTACAAATATTACATAATCTATAATCATTGGCTTGTACCGAGGTAAAAGGTTAAAAATCATAGTAAATCGTTTGTTTATACAAAATATTTCAACTTCATATCTAAAAAATCCAAACCAAGTTTTAAAAAAAGATATAAATATAATTTTGCTTCACATACAACCGAAAAACATTAAAAATATTCAAACTGCACAATAAATCTTCTTCAATCATTAAATCAACAACTACCCGTGTGCGCAGCACATGTCACACACTAGTAATTTACCTGTTTAGAAATAAGTTCATACTTTCTCATACACTGGAATTGTCTTTTGTCATCCTCTATTGTTATAGACTGCTTGTACAAGTAAAATTATCCACAGGAAAAAGGAACTATTTACCTGTGGTCATTTTTGTAACACCCCGAATTTTAATTAATACTAAAATTCACTAATTACAGGATAAGTAATCTCAGATGTGGGAATTGGGGGAAACGGGCTACGTCATTGCGTTCGTCTCGGAAAAATACGCGAAATAGAGTCCGAGTTTACGTAAAACGGGTACCGTATGAAAGAGATAAGGACGAACGAAGTTAGGCAGAAAAACCACAAACAGGCCAGAAATGCACTGGCGCACTTGTGAAGTGCGCCAGAACAAAGATGCACTGGCGCACTTGTGAAGTGCGCCAGTACAAAGATACACTGGCGCACTTGTGAAGTGCGCCCGTGCCGAGCCAAGAAACCTGCACAGTTTCTAGAGAGTCCTGTGGTTGGGTGCACCAGTTTGGGTCCTTGTGCTGGCCTAGTGGGCTGGTTCTAGAGATTTCCTAAATCTAAGGGTCCTAATTTAATCTAGGGTTAATCTAAGGGCTTAAAACACTACCTAATCCTATAAATAAGACCCTAACCCTACCCTAATTCATTCATAATTAAATCTTATAATTAAACTATGGCAAAATGAAACTTGGTCATGGCCTCCACAAATCAAATGAAGAGAGTTGCAAGCTAATCAACCCCTAATCACCTTCTTCTTCATATTTGGCAACTAGTTTTACTTCATTGATTTGCTAATCTTGGTTTTGGTGAGTTTCTATGGCTTTAATAATCAATTGTTAAATTGATTATGGTAGGATGTGATAAGACATGGCTATGTTTGTGGATAAATATGTTTATGCAAGTTTGTATGATATGTGATTTGCAAGTTTTATATTATATAAAAGGTTAATGCCATGTTTTATGATGCAAAACACTATGTTCAACATTTATGCATATGTAACATGTTATGCAAACTATATGTGAGAGTATATGCAAGTTATATGTAACATGATATGCAAGTTATGCATGTGATTTTATGCATGCTAAATATTTGGTGTTATGCATGCTAAGTATTTGATTTTATGCATGTTAAGTATTTGATTGTATGCATGCTAAGTGTGTGGGTTTATGCAAGATAAGTGGTGTGTTTATGCATAATAAGTAATTGATTCTATGCATGCTAAGTATGTGGTTTTATGCATGCTAAGTGTTTGGTGTTATGCATAAATCATGACATGTAAGTTTACCCTTTTAAATGTGATGCATACATATGCAAGATGACACCCTTATATGCTATGCATGTTTACCCTCCTTTAAGATGCAAGTTCATATGCAAGTTATGTGCATGGTGTTATGCAAGTTATGTGTATGAGATTATGCAAGTTATGTGCATGATGTTATGCAAGTTATGTATATGCTTAAATGCAAGTTTAATGTGATATGCAAGTATGTGAATGCTTATGCAAGTATGTGAATGCCTATGCAAGTATGTGAATGCTTATGTAAGTTATGTGTAGGCTTAAATGCATGTTTAACATGTTATGCAAGTTATGAGAATGCTTATAAGCAAGTTCAACATGTTATGCAAGATATGTGTATGATAATATGCAAGCTCATATGCAACATGTTATGCAAATCATGTGTATGATAATATGCAAGTTTGGGTTAAATGTAGTTGGGTTAATATGTGCTCATATATGCAAGTTGACATCCTCTTAACCCATGACAAAGTTATATGCTAAACCCATGCTATTTGTGATGGATCTTCCCCTTTATTATGTTATGAAATGAGAACGATTTACGTGGGGGAACGATGGGGTTAATAAATATGTTAATAAAGTATGATTAGGTATGACTGAGCATACCATAAAATAAATAAATTACCATAAGTGGGAATTTACCTATTGAGTTAGGTCTACCCCATGGGAATTTACCTATTGAGTTAGGTCTACCCATGTTATGGAAAACTTGATATTAATTAGGGATAATTAATATGGGGGTGATTAATTAGGTGTAATTAATCAACTAAGAAACGAGGTTGGACCCTTTTGTAGCGGAAGTCTGCCCGGAACCGACCGGCCATCCAGCGGCTACAAATGATTGGCCCAATGTGAGAGGTCTTAGTCATAAATTAAATACATGATTAAAGTAAAGACACGAGGTTAGACCCTTTTGATGACAGAAGTCTGCCCGGAACCAACCGGCATATCCAGCAGTCATAAAAGACGGTCTAATGTGAGAGGTCTTTATGAGTTCATGATCTTAATTAATGAATTAAGAAACACTTAACCATATTAGCATGTAGTGGGACATGAGGGGTTAAGTGGGTGCCTTGGGGTGGCATGATGAGACTAGTGGGTTGCCTTGGGTGGCAATAGAAAAATACGATTAGAATACTTAACCAAAGTAGAACATGTAATTAAACATGATAAAAAGGGTTAAGTAAGTGCCATGGGTGGCATGAGAAAATATGATTAGAATACTTAACCAAAGTGGAACATGTAATTAAAACATGGGTGAAGGGTTAAGTAAGTGCTTTGGGTGGCATGTGGAAATCTAGTGGGTGCCCTATGTGGTAATTGAAATATGATTGATGACTTAACCAAATCTTAACATGTAAGTGGGCATGACTACATAAGGGGTTAAGTGGGATGCACTAGATAAAAGTGACAAGCTTCGGTGGGTAGCTTGTGGGACCCATTATAGGGGTACATTTGATAAATAACAAGCTTAGGTGGGTAGCTTGTGGGGACCCATTATTGGGTTATACTAAATGAATGACAAGCTTAGGTGGGTAGCTTGTGGGGGCCCATTTCAACCAATATCCCAAACGTATCTTAGTGGGCTCGACTCTAGTCGGGTGACGGGACACGCATATTGGGCTTGATTATAAGAGGCCAAAACGGGTTAGCGGTGGCAACGCGGGACCAACGGGTTTCATATGCGTGTGTGGACCCGGGCTGGTTGGTAAGTCGTTGTTGCATCGTGTAGATATAAAGCCGTGCACTGTTGATATTATCTGGTAGCCACTTTAGGGGAATGATACACCCCAATCGTGGGACCAACACGGGTATCTACGGTAGGGAGCCGATCGTTGGGGAGTAGTGGGTACGCCTAATAAAGATAGGGGCAGACGGCACCTATGTAGGGGTACACGAAACTACTGGGTAAGATTACTAAGTACACCTAGTGGAGATAGGGGCAGACGGCACCTATGTAGTGGGCTAGGAGTACACGAAACTACTTGGGAAATTTTCTAAGTCCTTGGGAGGGATCAACCTTTAAGTAGGAATTACTCTTGGTGGGTAGAACTGGTGTGGTGCAGTGTAGGAATTACCCTTGGGTGGGTAGGGTCTGGGGTGGTGTAAGCTAGTAATTATCCCTGGGTGGATAAATACGTCGTTTCGATTATCGTAGTACATCCTGTGTTTTGTGGACTACTTATTGTAGTCATTATCCCCAGAGGTACCGTGTCTTGTTTATATCATACCCTAATTACTTTAATGGTTGTATTGTTAGGGTTATAGGACTCACTCAGACTTATGTCTGACCCCGTTGTTGTTTATCTTTTTCCCCACCCTCAGGTTACCAGAGTGGACTTAGCACTAGTGGGCTTGGACCAGACCGCTATATCTATCTTTTGGGGCTTGGACGATAGAAGTAAAGCTCAGTTTATCTTTTGGCTATTGTCTATGTAATGGGATTATGTACTTCTATTTTATCAGGATGGATATTATGTACTTGACTCTTGTTATGGTTTTGTGATGTAGCCAAACATGTTTTGTTAATGAAATGATGATTTAAATTTTCAAGTATTACTTATATCTGTCCTGTTGTAATTTTTCTGTTCTATACTCACTAAAAATACTCCACCAAAACTAAGGCATTCCCTTTTGTGAGTGACCTTAGCGGGCGTGGGGTGTTACAATTTTTGATTTCAAATGAAACTCGTATACTGATTAAGAATTTATATACTATATATTGAAATAATTCTCTCATACACCTAAGGAACTAGTACCTCTTTCAAAATATAGTTCTTTCACTTCTTGAGTTGCTAATATTCTCATCCAAGTCTCATCCGTCTTAGTATTCTGCAAAACAAAGACATGGACATGTTAGTATAGTAGATTCTGAGATATAATAATAGTGAAATTCCGGTACTACTAAAATTTAGCCAAAATATGTTCTAATTAATACATACATAGGTTAAAAAGAACAATAGTAATATTTTACATTTTCTTTTCTTTTTTTGTAAAATACACGCTAGCATGTAACATTCCTCAACACAATAATTTTTTACCCTTTTTTCTGTCAGTTAAAATTCAAAATTAATTGAGAACTCTATGGCCCAACGCACCTTGTTCGCGTCGAATCTCATCATCCCGATCTCCCTTTTCTCCTTTTCAGATACCGACAACTCTTTTAATTACTGCAATAGTAAAGCAAATTATCCTGTTAAGATAAATCTATTCATAATATGTATAATTTGGTACTTGAAATATAATGCAACCATAATAAGAAACAATCGGCTCCTTGGGAAATACAGAACAAATGGCATGTATTAAGATATTCTCCATTTTAAATTTTAGAACCAAGAAGCCCTTATCATGTATATTGGATACTCTTTATTTGAGCAATCTCCCAGCAAATTAAAGGCGTCATGTTTAAAATTTTCAAGAAGTAGAATTGGTCCCCTTTTTCTATATAGTGAACTTGCATTCTTATAATTCATTATCATTCCTTTTACATCAAATGTATTTTTAGTTTACAACCTATGTTTCACGTTCACCTGTAGTACAGTGAGTTGAGGATATATAATTGCATGTAAGTATCGGATGACTCCAGCTTCGTGAAGTACTATATTTACTATATACATATTTTGATATAAATTTTACCATTAGTTATACACATATTTCCCTTATCGTTGGACCTTAATGTAACAACCCGGAAAATCTGAGCCAGTTTAAAATTTTTAATTTGGCTATTTTAGTGGATTTTAAATATTAAAATAAATATTTTAAATAATAACGACGAAAATTGTGTTTGAATCGACGTTTGAAAATAAATATAATTACGTTGAATTATAAACATGGCCTGAAATGGCGCGGCAGTTTCAAAATTTCAATTCAAACTTTGACTGACTGTACCAGGTGCAAAATAAAATGGATTTTAATGAAACCAAAAATATTTAAATCTGTTAGTGAATATCTTTCTAACGAAGAAGAAAAATCGAAGTTTCATAGCGGAAGTCAAAAGTTATGGCCAAATGAATTTTCAGAAAGGTCGCTATAGAATTTATATAGCCCGTGAAAATAGACATTTTGCAAACGACCTCGGAATTCGACGAAACCACTTTTGTTGGATTCGAGATGTCAGATTATTTCAGGTTTCAAATTTCATAATTTTTGAAATTAATATGTGAGCGTGACAAAGGAAAATGTGTTTTGGTCAATTACAGTTAAATTGGATCGACCAGAAAATAGCCATTTTTCAAACGGTCTTAGAATTCAACGAAACTAGTTTTGTTGGGACCGCATCATCAAAACATAGCTAGAATTATTTTTCGAGAATTTTTAGAATCAGTATGTGGCCTCGGCAAATTAAAATGTACTTTCAAATTAAATATTGAATGTGTTATATTTTAATTTGAAGGAAAACTGACTGAAAAAGTCGAATGGGCCTATGAAACATATCCCATTGTGTTCTGAATGGGGGTATTTAGCTAGGGACGACAGTCGTTGGGTTTGGACTGGAGTTCGTAGGAGATAAGGGGTATTTTAGAAATTTAAAAATATATAAATAAATAAATAAATCCTATTGGCTCAATTCAAACTCTCTCTCCCCCGATCCTCTGCGATGAACGGCGGCTCCCCTTCATTCCTTCTCTCCTCCTTTCCGGTCGCTACGCTCACCAACCCCCCCCCCCTCCAGTTCAACTTTTTGTAGATCTCGATCTCCCCTTTAAATCCATACCACTCTCAACCTCCTGCGTTGCGTCTTTGTCGAGATCTAAGGCTAGAAAGTCATCGCCTTCCGACCTCTGCCCTGCCTCCCTGACGCCGACGAGCTGGCCGTTCCTGGTAGCGCCGGAGAGCCCTTTCAGAGCTCTGTCGCGTGGTGCAAGCTGATCTGAGCATCGTGCTTTGGTTTCGAAGAAATCGCGCGACTAGTTTTGAACTAAATAGTGAGGTATACGGCCTTTATTCTGTTTTATAGATTATTGCACTTTAAAGCGCTACGGTTTTTGATTTCGCAATAAAAATCATATCTTTTTCGTTTGTGGTCGAAATCCAGTGAAACAAGAGACAGTGGACTCATGTGGACGTCTTCTACATTCTAGAAGAGACCACATATTTTTCTGAGCCTTCTGCAATTTTTGGAGGAGTGGAACCCAATGTGAGATTTCTAATTTATAAACGATATGGAAAACAACGATGTATAAATAATATAGTCGATGTATGAGTTGTATAAGTGTTGTACACCTCATGTATAAGCGTTGTATAAGTTGTATGTTCGATGTATAAGTTATATATGCGTTGTAAAAATAATATATGTGTTGAAATAAATTGAAGTGAAGTGAAATTGAAATATATTTATATACGTATATATATATATATATATATACTCCCCTCGTCCACAGACCATGGACGATATTTATTGGTTGTGTTGTTGTTCGGATTGGTTGATGTGAAATTTGGTGAATACCATGAATGGTTGATTGGAAATGATTGATTGTGATTGAAATCCCAATAGGATTAGTATATGGGAAAATTCGTCTACGTACGAACTAGATATTGAAAATCCCCATTGTCAAAAACCACGAGGTTTTAAGGTAGAGCGAGGAGCCGTACTAGGTACGGTGCCGGTTTTAACTACCCTGCCGTTATGCTGCCGAAATTTTCAATAATATTCATGTGTTAGATTTATTTTCATGTGTTGAAACTATATTCATGTGTTGAATAGAAATTCATGTGTTGAATGAAGTTCATGTATTGAATAAATTGTTTTAAAATAAAAATCACATTTTTATTAAATATATGGACTATATAAAATATTAGTATTGTAAATAAATTGTTTTAACACCAAAATAACATTTTTACCTTATGTATAGACTATATAAAATAATCGTGTTTAGAAATAAATTGTTTTACAATAAAAATCACATTTTTATTATATATATAAACTATAGGAAATATTCATGTGTTGAATAAAGGACTAGAACGATAAAAATCATATTTTTATCGTATGTGTGAAGTCGAAAACATTCACGTGTTGAATATATAGATTGAACAATAAAATCTACATTTTTATTGTGAACATGAAGTGTTAAAAACATTCATGTGTTAAATAAATATTTTTGATGATTAAATATCATTTTTATCATGTGAACGACTCGCTAAAAATACACAAGTGTTGAAATAAATATTTGTTTGATAAGAATATTATTTTTGACATGTGTATGAACTAAATAAAATAGTCATGCGTTGAGAGATATTTGTGTTTGCTAAAAATATCATTTTTATGCGAAATATGAAGTGTTAAAAATGGTGATGTGTTGAATATATATTTTTGATGATAAAAATAACATTTTTATCAAATATATGAAATGAACATAGTTTTGAAATCGAAGAAAGAATTATATTTATATAAATATAATTAAAATAAATCGAATAACGAAGCTGCAGTTCGTGTTTTGAAACCGTGATTTCAAACGATTAGTGCGGGAGATCTGACCATCGGATTTCCCCGAAACCGCAGCCGTTGGGTTCGCTTTGGAAATACCTTTTCAACGACACCCACTTTGTGAAGATCCAATGGTTGGATTGTCTGGAATGTTTAATTCAAATCTGAAGAAAAACAGCGCCAGAATCAATTATATATATATATATATCTCTCTATATATATAAATATAATTAAATTAAATCGAATAACGACGCTGCAGTTCGTATTTTGAAATCGTAACTTCAAACGATTAGTGCGGGAGATCCGACCGTCGGATTTTCCCGAAACTAAAACCGTTGGATTCATTTTGAAAAGATCTTTCTAATGATATAAAATTTGTGAAGATCCAACGGTTAGATTTTCAGATATGTGTAAATCAAATCTGAAGAAAAACAGCGCCATGGCCGCGTTATGGCCTGAAGCGTTGTTTTGAATGAATTGGCTATTTTTAAATAAATAAAAACAGCTATAAATCGTGATATAATATTATAAACAATATGGAATGGAAATAAACTGAATTTGCTCGGTTTATGTGATATTTGATGGTTGAATGTGTTTGGCGTGAAAAATTACATTAAAGAACAGAATTAGTGATATTGAATAATTTAACCATTGAATGAATTGATTTGAAATTCTAAATATACGTGAATTATTTGAAAAGGCCGAGTTAATTCTCATTTCAAATAATTGATCGATGAGTGAAAGTCGAAGATATGAAGACGGTGCAAGATCGATGATCTTCACGTCGGATGGAGGGGTGCTACTGATGCTCATGATAAAAGTAGCTACATATAAGGGGTTGAAGTAGTAGCCGTCCGAACGTACTTGTTGATTGTATGGATATGCAAGGTATTGAGTGCCTCCGGTTTCGTTCAGACCCAGAACGAACTTGTAAATGGAGTGTGTGTCTGACATTGGACTTTGTTCTGTGCTGATTGATCTCTATTAAATATATATCTATTTGGCGGCGGAGAATTTATTCTCTTGCTTAACGCCCTTCTCTGAGACGTACGAGCTAAGAGGTTATATATTGATAGAAATCAGTCGCATGGAGTGAATTGCCTGTGTGACACGCCTAAGTGGCGGATGATCAAGGCTTCTGTTGAAAAGCAAAGTCTTGTGGGTGATGATCAAAGCACGACCTGTGTGGCATAGCTTTGTGTATGACGTTGATTCGCGAGCCTCACACCTCGGTATGAACCAGAAACGGGAGAGGACTGCAGGGAGGACATGCGTTTCCTTCTAGCTAGGATTTGTGTCGGTGTTTTTACACGGCCTGACATTTTACTTATGTGGATGATGGATAGCGAGGCGCCTCAGATATATCGGTCGATCCGGGACCGATGGAGTCATTGGGCCCATTTACGCCCCATAGGGCAGGGAAACGCAGTGTTCAGGCATTTTAATCCACATCGGTGGACCGACCCTGAAGATCCAAGGGTCGATGCGTTCTTATCCTGAGACTCGGGCTAGACAGTCTCGAATCGGTAAGGACTATCTTTTGCCTTGGTTCATGGTGGAAATCCAATTTCCAAATACGACACCGTGCGCTTTTGATTGTATATGTATATGGCGACATGATATATGGTACCCATGCCGTCTATGATTGATAGTTATGATTGAAATTGTTTTTGAAACATATAAACACTAGTGATAATATCAAATGCTTTTGTTTTATTCGTATCAAGCATATTTTGGCCATTATAAGGTAAAACTCTATCCTCTGGTTTATGTTGCATTGTGTGATGGGAACTGATTCTTATAATGGCTTCATTTTTATAAAAAGCATTGCGATGTTTAAAAGATTTACTTGTTTTAAAGCACTGGCAATCCAATGGAGTAAACCCGTTCCGCGAAAGTGGCGTGTTCTTGTGATTAGCCATATTGTAAAATGTGTTAAGTAGATTTCTCATACCAGTCCCATGACTGACTCGTAGTTTGTTTCACTTGCAAACTCGGGTGCCCCTATTTCTACACGGGTAGCCTTGTATTCAGGTTTTAGCGGGCTCTTTCTGGATAGCTGGAGCTGAAGATGGATTCTATCATTTATCTCTTTTTATGCTGTTCAGCTCCTATTGTACATATTATGTTTGTTTTCTGCTGTAGACATTTATGTATAGTTGAACTGTATTTTGAACTAAGTATGATCCTGTATACTATGTAACTCTGATGATTATGTTTATCTAGTGTATTCTATTGTACATTATCTGGTGTACTTATTTATTTATGTTCTGCTGTTATCTGTTTATGTGTTATATTCCAAAGATTACCCTTGCACCGTCTTATCGGGGTTTGGGGTCGTCACAAACGTGGTATCAGAGCTTTGGTTAAGCTTAGTTCGGGAATATAACATATTAACGAACTCGTCAGAGATAGAACTAGCAGTGTTCTAGGACGAATAACTCATTACAGATAGGATCAGTAATATCCTAGTGTGAGTATAGCAGAATCAGAATAACTCGTTAGAGATGGGGTCGGAAATGCCCCAAAACGAGTTGAGAGTTATAGGTTTATAAATAACGTATTTGTGATTATATATATATTTTTAGACCAAAAATTGGTTCTAACACCCAAACTAGTTATGATTTCAATGAAATAGAATCAAAAAGTAGTAAAGAACACACAATTTATAGTGGTTCGGCGTTGACGAGCCTACATCCACTTTGTTTTCTTTTGATTGATGACTTGAATACAAATATAGCAATGATTCTCACTCAACCTCACAATCACAATGCATAAACTCGCTCAAATCTCTCAAAAATGGACTTTAAGAGATGACTTTGATCTAAGTATGATTGTAGAATTCGGTTATGGAGGAAGTATAGACTGAGAATTTGCCAAAAGATCCTTTCAAATGCCTCTAGATGGTGTATTTATAGGTGAAAAATCTCCTCGAAGTGGCTTCGGTTCGGAATTGTGTGGCATCCATCGCTCGAGAGTCGGGTTCGGAAGCTCCAACATGGCTATAGCGCATTGATTTAGTAGAAAATTGTGGGAGAAATGGTCAGATATTGTCCGAGTCTTCAGGAGATACGCGTAGGAACGGTTGCAGGTTCAAATAGGAGAAGAGGTTCGGATCGGGGCCTCCGATCTGATCCGATGATGTAACTTGCTGTCCCTTGAAGCTGCTGACGTACTCATTCGATCCGAACCGTTTGGATTGCTTGCTTTCTTCTGGTGCCGCTGAAGTGTTCCTCCGATCCGAACCGCCGAAGCCACCTGCTTCATGATGTTGACGCCATACTCTTCCGATCCGATCCGATCTTCGTTATCTTCATCCGATCCGAACCGATTGATGACTTTTTCGTTGCTTCGTCTTTGTGTAGCCTAGTTTACAAAGTAGGCTAACATTTTGCCCCCTCGAAGTACACTCTTATTTAAGATAAAGTGTGCTTCGAAGAAGTTTACAAAATATCCTTTGAATTAGAACGGTTGAATGATCACTTCCATCTACTTGTAGTACCGTGTCGCTTCATAACATCGTGGCTTTTGCTGCTTATATATATCCATAATCGATATGAATTACTTCCTTCATTTTCAAACAACTTTGATAGCTTTTATTTAACGTCCAGTGATTCTTCTAGGTAAGCTTTTTCTTTACTTTTCCTCAAATTCAACTTGCATGTCAAGTCATTGTGCTTAGCTCCTTTCGGTTCGGACCCGAGCCCAACAGGCTCTCCCTTTGTATTGCTTAGCGCTGGTCCAACAGGCCAGAATGTGTTGGCGGGCTCGATATCCGATCCGAACAGAGCACGAATCAAAGGGGTGAGCTCCACCAGACCAAACAGTTTTTTCCTTTATCCAACGTTATCGAATGGATGGGCTTGATTTATCAATATGGGCTTCAATTCCGGTCCGAGCAAAATCAGAGGCCAGGAATACTAAGAGTCAACTTGAACCCATATAAATCCGCTACCTCTTTCCTTCCTTCTCCCTTTCCTTTATTACTCTCGGTTAAGAAATCCTGCACTGAAACCCTAGCCTTTAAAAAACTTTAAAACTCTCGTTTTAATCCCCGAGTCAAATTTATAGGTAGCTTTATAATCTCGAATCACTTTGCTATAGTTGTTTTCAGTTTGGATTTGCGGTTAAATCGAACGATATGAGCATGGTATTTGCTTGATTCTGTCATCGCGGCTTCGTCCACCCTCCGCCATCGTCGTTAATGGCGTCAATCGCCATCTCGATGCAGCGATGGAGGGTGTTAGGGTCCTTCGTTGAATATTTGAACACATAAGCACTTAATTTTAATTGGGGCTCCTGGCACGAGAGTGGGTTCGATGTTAAGGAGGAGGAAGAAGAAGAGTATGGGGGACCGGTTCGGGTAAAGAAGCATGGAAGTGGAGATGGGAGTTGAATTCACCTGATCGGATCAGATCGGACAAGAAAGTAAAAAGGAGAGAGAGGTCTCACTTGTCCGGGTCGGGTCGGAGTAAGAAATAAGGAGAAAAGTGGTAAGGACACTCAAGTCACTCCGATCTGCTCCAAATGCTTTTTCCGAACCGATCCGGCTTGCCTGTCGGGTGTCATTTTTTCTTCAAACCAAGGGGAGGTTCTACCTCCCGATCCGATCCGACGCATGCACCCGAACCGTACCGGAGTAATATGGCTTAATGAGCAAGAATCTATTTGACTAGCTAAATCAACATCCAACACCATCTTCATCTTAATGGACAGTTAGGATAGTGCCTTGAGAACATAAACAAATATCAAGAACTGTTCTAAACATTACTGCTTCCTTGGACCTTTACATTATGCTTTCATGTATCTGCTTTGCATCTTTATTACACGTAGCACACACTTTAGTTCGCATACACACACGGGGGACACGGGTAACTTTACTCTAATCCTTGTCATTGTTTCTTCAATAGTCTAGTGATCACGGCCAAGAGACGTTCTTCTAGGTTAGCAAAGAAGACAGAAATTGCTGAAACTTCTGAGAAGTATACTCTCGATGACATATCTTCTTCTTCAGACCCTGAATGGGACGACGAGGGATCAGATTATGAAGTAGGGGCGCATAACAGCGAAGCGCCTTCTGATAGCGAAGTTTCTCTGGGCTATAAAGAGGAAGGAGGGGTTGGAGATAATCGAGCTCCTGTTGAATTTGAGTCTGCCATCATATTGGAATCACCTCAAGATTCTGTTGAATCAACGATTGACAACGACAAGCTCGTTCGAATATGCTTAAAGCGCGGGATACTGAAAAAGGATACCCTGGTGCCATCAAAAATTGACGGTCCTCACAACCCTCCAGAAGGATTTATGGCAGTCACCCTATTGATGTGCATGGTTGGGGCTATTCCGCCGTTTTCTCCTTTTGTTATCGACTTTCTAAGACATATGCGGATTGCCCCCATTCAGCTGCATCCCAACTCCTATGCTTACCTATATACCTTATATGTAGCATACCGCGAGATCTTAGCTATAGAGCTCACTTTCAATGACGTTCGTTTCTTTTATAACTTCAAGCATCGGACTCGAGAAACTCCTTCTTTCTCTTACTTCGAATCAGTCGCAAAGAGGAAAATAATTTCAGCGCCGTTCAGCAGCAAGGCCGGTGATTCCAAGCTGGAATGGTTTTATGTAAGGCAACAGCTGGGATGTGCTAGGAGATGGACAAAATCAAGTAAAGCATTGGTTTCCTAAATCTCAACTCTGACTATCCATGCCACCACATTAATCCGTTTTCTTTTTGTTTGCAGTTGATAATCCAAAACAAATATCGGGTCAAGTGTTCTTTGATCCGATGAACCGGCTCCTCAATGGTGACCAAAAATTTCTAACCATCGACGAAGTCCTTAAGGATGAATATCTTCATCTTCACGGGTTGTTGTCCATTACCCGTAGCATAGGTCAGGGTCGGGTCCATATGTATACATTCCCCCAGTGGACGTAATTCCAGAAACGGGCGAGAGCTCGAAAACCTCCACAATGCCACTTCGAACTTCACCTTCTCCATCTTCAACTTAGGACGACGAGCTGGCCAACATTGCCGAAAAGCAGCGAGAAGGGTACATCGTCCCTGAGGATGTTATTTCTCCTGAAAAGTCGACGTCTTCCAATGAATCGCCAATAGATGCTTCCCAAGAAGATGCCCCTAGTACCGATGATCCTACATTTCAGGGTTTAGGAGATCTCCCCTTACCTGAAACTATCTACACTTCAGAGGATTTTGGTACAAATCCTCTAGTTTTCACTTCTTCAGAAGTGACCACTCCCACTAAGGCCAAAGAGCCCACTCGCACTAGTCTGGCTTCGGACTCGGGTTTGTCGGGGGGAACACCACTTAGGATGCACTTAACTCAATAGCACCACATTTCGCAGCACTTACTTCTTGTGAGAACACTAATTCTGAATTCCATTTGCATTGTTGCACAGGTACAATGTCTCTCTCCCATTATGACATCAGGAAACTTCGTCGCAGCATGACTGGCCCCCTTCTGACGCTGAGCTTGATCGCCGCGAAGGCCAGGGTAGAGAAGATAGAAGGCCTCAAAACTCTTATCAGTCGCGGACCTCGCGCTCTCGCTCCTCCGTTCGGTCGGATTCAGAACGATACAAAGGCTACCAAGGCCTTCGAGGAGAAGACACGTCACAGTCAAAAGATCAAACCTCTTCTCAAGAAAAACGCAGTAGGGAAAGAAACCCGCCGAAAGATACCGACTCGCAAGGCAAGCATAATGTTTCCGATAAGCGGCCTAGGAAGGGTGATACGACCGTCGTGCCTGCTCATCCTAAGGATACTGAGCTAACATATCATCCACCACCACCATTGGATGCTGAAGCTAAAGTCAAGCGGGCATATTTGGAGAAGCAATTCCTCGAGCACTACTTTGAAAACCTGACTTTCTTACCTTTTCTCGAGCCTATTTCCTCAAGGTGGGCAGATGAGGCCAAAGAGAAAATTGATGCAGTTGAAAAACAATATTCGGAAATGTTTAAGTATTCACGTAACCTCTCTAGAATCATCCGAACTCTGATTACGGATACTGAGTCGATGAAAAATACTGCAGCAGCTGACGCTAAAGCCTTGAAAAATTTAAGGAACGATCTTGAGGACACACAGGCCCAACTTGCCGTTGCTCAACGGGATGCTACCAAGTTCAAGCAGCAATTTGAAGAGCTACAAAAACATTATCTTGACTTGCTCGAGTCTCAAAATCAAGAGCGATCAGAGCTGAAAAAGCAAGCATAAGATGCAAAATCAGATAATGCTAAAATGCAACTTGCCTACACTGCTCTGGAGCAAGAGAAAGCTGAGTAGCGAGAAAGAATACTGAATTGGAGAAGAGAAACGCTGACTTGGCTTCCAAGTTGGTGGAGGCTGAGAATAGGGCTGCCCTAGCGGAGGGTAATGTTGAAAGTGTTATTAAATCCACCGAAGAGACCCGCAAGCGGCTGTTAGAGGCCGAGGAGGAAGTGCATGGTTTCGGCGAATTAATGATCGAATTCTTTGCGCATATAATCCGCCGCCAAAACATCTCTTGGATTGAAGATTATCCGACTACCTTGGTTCACGTATGGAGTCAAATTGTTGAATGGGAGAAAGAGGAGCTCAAGGTAGATTCCATCGACGAAGACAAGCTTATGGAAAAATATCTAAGAGACGACGAGCCAGCACGTCTGACCGAGGGGCGTCGCCTCATCGCTGCTGCTATGGAGGAGGAGAAGCGGATGGCCAAGAAAAAGAATGTCTCTGAGGCTGGTTCTTCTTCTACTGCCGCTGGAACTTCTGAAGTAGAGGGATATGACCCCGAAAACCCGGGGATTCTTCGGGCATCTCTTTTATCCCCCATACCCGAGACGAAGTCGGAGACGGCAGTTACTCTAGCTGAGAAATCATCGGAAGGTATTTCTACCTTTTCGCCTCAATTCGTCAAGGCCGTCTCCACTTTTCATCACATAATCGGAAAATCGATGGAGGACCATTTATTTTCTCCTGAGTTGATAACTGTTGCTTCTCATTCTGTAGGTGTTGAACCTACCGAGAAGATTGGTGGGCCTCAGGGAGCCACCACTGGAGCAAAACACACGGAGAAGGCTCAAGGGGGAAAGGACAAGGCTGTCACTATTGATTCAGGAGAGGGAGATGAACCGTCTAAGGCTGATGCTCCTCACGATGACGAGATGATAGACGCCTTGAAAGATGATAGCGACAACGAGGGACATGAGGAAGACCCTGAGGTGGCTATAGTTGGGGAGTCAAAAAGCGCTGATGACATCACTTTGGCTGCATTGAAAGCTGAGCAAGACAAACGTATGCAGCTTAAAGTTGAAGACCTGGACCCCGAAAGCCTTAAGCCTCTTGCAGTGGTGGATGCTGGATCAAGGTTAGTTGTTAAGCTTTCGATTAGGTCTATTACATAAGAGCTTGCTAAAAAGTCTTCTCTTGATTCCAGTGTTCCAATTCATGGGAAAAAGTCAACCGATTCCAGCACTTCGGTCACAGGGAGGAAAAACCCAAAGCGTGTTCTAACTGATGCTGAAAGGGAGGCGAAGGATGCCCAGAAGGCTGCTAAAAAATCCAAGTCCACTCCAAAGTCTAAGTGATGAAGTGCTTTGTTTTATTTTAGCTTTTTAATTGGCCCGCAATTGTTGCAGCGAGCGCGGCCTTCGCATCTTCTTTTTCGCTTGTTTTCTTTGTACAAACTCACATGTTTGTGAATAAAAACAGTTTATTTCCTGCAATGTCTGATAGTTGTTAGTTTAGTACTTAAATGAAAATACATGAGTATGTCAAATTAAAGTCATATAATGAAGTCATTGTTGGAGGAAACATGTATGCGCATATATGCCCCCCGTCAATCTTGAACAACTGAGCAAGAACTACTCAAGATTAAATTAAATTAAAGAGTCCAAATGTCCCTAATTCTCTGATGGGGGCCATATTCCTTTCGTCATTGATGCCTGTTCTTTCTGGCATATTTATACTCTCCTGTCTCATATCCAGGTTAGAGTTTTTACTGAGGCGGTCTCTCATCTGGGTGCACCTTCACGCCTCAAAGGACGTCGTCTTCCCGTCCTTTATACTCTCTCTCGATTCTTGAGAGTTAGAGTTAAGAATGTCATCTTCCCATTATTCTATGTCTTATCGTACAAACAGTCGTTGTGTTTGTTCTTTCATATAAATCATCTCCAACTTTCCAAATTTTAATTTAACATTTCCTATTCTATAGTCATAATAGAATAATAGTTGAAGATACAAATAATGCAGGAAAGTAAATGACACACGATGTTTTTATAGTGGTTCGGTTAAGTCGTAGCCTACATCCACTTTATAGTCCTCTGTTCACATAAATAGACTTTTTAAAGGCAAGTCGTGCCTTTTTACATAGCTTATGAAAACAAAAGAAATGGCATTTCATATTTAGCTCAGATATCGTCGTAAGTGCTGAGCGTTCCAAGCTCTGGGAATCTCTTCACCGTCCACGGTCGTTAGCTTGAATGCTCCCGTATCAAGCTTCCATTGAATGGTGAATGGCCCTTTCCATTTTGGACCCAGTTGGGTCGACAGCGGGAAGACTCGCTTTAGTACTAGGTCTCCTGGTTCAAAGGTTTTGAAGCGAACTTTTTGGTCATAATAGCGTGCCACTTGATGTTGATGTTTTAAGGCGCGCAAGTCGGCTTCATCTCTTTTTTCTTCAATCATATCAAGAGATTCTAGGAGGAGTGCTTTATTCGTCATCGGGTCATAGTACACAACTCGATGAGAAGGGACTTCTAACTCTACCGCGATTATTGCTTCTAACCTAAAGGAAAGTGAATAGGGAGTATGGCCAGTAGCTGTCTTAAAGGTTGTCCTGTAGGCCCACAGAGCTAACGGCAACTCGTCCACCCATCTAGCTTTGGCCCGCTCCAACCGCTTCTTCAAAATTGATTTAATAACTTTGTTTATGGCTTCTACCTAGCCATTTGATTGTGGGTGAGCTACTGCAGTATATCGTTTATCGATCTTGTATTTCTGGCAAAAATTTCTGAACTCAATGTTGTCAAACTACGTCCCATTATCAGTTATGATGGTTTTCGGTATCCCAAATCAACAAATAATGTTTCTTACCACAAAACTGATCACTTTCCTTGCCGTGATGGTTGCTAGAGGTTCAGCTTCCACCCATTTTGTGAAGTAGTCCACGGCAACGATCGCATACTTAGCTCCTCCTCTAGCTATAGGTAGTGCTCCAATAATATCAATCCCCCACATAGAAAACGGCCACGGACTTACCATCGACTTGAGCTAAGTCGGAGGCGCTCTGGGAACTTTGGAATATCTTTGATATCTATCGCAGCATCGTGAATAATCAGCCGTGTCTTTATTCACGGTAGGCCAGAAATAACCGTACCGTAATATTTTCTTTGCCAGGGTCTGACCCCCAGTGTGATCTCCACACTCACCTTCATGCACTTCTCACAATACACGTTTGATGTCGTCGTGTGCGATACACCATAATAAGGGCATTGAAAACCCTTGACGATAAAGGACGTCGTCATGTAACACGTATCTTGTAGCCTTGCGTATTACAGCTCGTCTTTCGCTCTTTTTTAATGGGAGGCTTCCGTCCTTGAGAAAATTCTTAATTGATGTTATCCAGGATTCTCTTTCTGGTTTGACTTCTAAGGCTAGCTCTACTTCCATTAGGTCGAAGCTTGGCGATTCCAACACCTCGATCGGGACCGTTTCGGTTTCTTTAGGATTATCAGAACTCGCTAGTTTCGCCAGTCGATCTGCTTTCTGATTTTCCGTTCTTGGGATGTGTGTTATGCTATACTGCTCCAAATCTTCCAATAACTCCTTCACCTTTTTAAGATAAGCACTAAGTCTAGGTCCTTTAGCAGCAAATTATTCCCGAACTTGACATACAACTATCTTGGAATCGCAATATATGTCTAGTGTCTTTACTCCCAAATCTTTGGCGAGTTTCAGCCCGGAAATCAGGGCTTCATACTCAAAATCATTGTTAGTAGCAGTAAATTCCAATCGTAATGCATAATAAACAGATCGTCCTTCAGGAGTTATTAAAACAACTCCGGCGCTGGACTTTCTATCATTCTTGGCTCCGTCCGTATACAACTTCAATGAACTTAGCTCCAGCTCTTGATCCAAAGTAACGATCTTGTCACCCACCATTTCTTCTTCATCAATTGTAAATTCAGCTATGAAGTCGGACAAGGCCTGCCCCCTTATTGATCTTCGTGGCTGAAAATTCAGATCAAACTGACTCAGCTCGATATTCCATTTGAGTAACCGCCCTGATGCTTCGGGTTTCTGCAGCATTTGTCTCAAGGGTTGATCAATATATACGATTATCGGGTGGGCCTGGAAGTAATGGCAGAGTTTACGAGAGGCAATCAGAAGGCTATAAGCAAGTTTCTCTATCTTCGGATAGTTGCGTTCTGCAGCAGCCAGTTTTTTACTTACGTAGTACACAGGTTTCTGGACTTTATCCTCCTCGCGTACTAATGCTGTACTGATGGCGTAAGACGTTACTGCTAAGTAGACGAACAAATCCTCGTGTTCCACAGGTTTTGATAATATGGGAGGCTTTTCTAAAAAATCTAACAAGTTTTGGAACGCCACTACACAGTCGGGAGTCCATTCAAAATTTCACTTTCTCATTTTATGAGATCGAAGAAAGGTACACACTTGTCTGTTGCCTTGGAGATGAACCTTCCTAGTGCTGCGACCTTGCCAGCTAAGCTTTGAACATCTTAAACTTCCGCGGCTCCTATATGTTCCTGATTGCTGTTATTCGGTCCGGATTGATTTCGATTCCTCTGGAACTCACGATAAGGCCGAGGAACTTGCCTGATGCCACACCAAAAGAACATTTCAAGGGATTCAACTTCATTCCATACCTTCGTAATATGCCGAACATTTCTGCCAAGTCCTTCGTATGATCGAGAGATTGCTTGGACTTCACGAGCATATCATCCACGTACACATCCATGGTTTTCCCGATTTGATTGTAGAACATGCGGTTGACTAGGCGTTGGTATGTGGCTCCCGCATTTTTTAACCCGAATGGCATTACCACGTAACAATACAATCCCAAGTCTGTGATAAATCTTGTATGCTCTTGATCTAGTATGTGCATGGGAATTTGATTGTACCTGGAATAAGCGTCCATAAAGGATAAGAGTTCATGCCCGGCAGTTGAATCCACTAGTTGATCAATTCTGGGGAGAGGAAAACTATCCTTCGGGCAAGCCTTGTTCAAATCAGAAAAGTCGATGCATGTTCTCCACTTCCCGTTTGACTTTTTGACCAGGACAGGATTCGATATCCAGTCGGGATATTTTGAATCCTTAATGAATCCATTACCTTTTAATTTTTCTACTTCTTCTTTCAAAGCTGCTGACCGCTCTGGGCCTAACATCCGTCTCTTCTGCTTGACTGGTGGGTGCTTTGGATTGATACACAAGGAGTGACTCGTGATGGTAGGAGAAATCCCACACATTTCAGCGTGAGTCCAGGCAAACACATCCAGATTTACCTTCAAGAATTCAGCCAATTCCCTTGCTCTAACTGGATCTAGTTGCGAGCCGATCTTCAGTACTTTTGTTGGATCAGTTTCATCAATAGGAATGTCGATTGTTATTTCATTAGGAGTTGCCTTCATGTCCCCAGGCTCTCTATCCTCTCTGGGATCTATATCCTCGAGCACATCTGAGGGCGACTCTCTTGGGGCAGGACCCCTTAGTTGCTATGCTGAGGCCCCCTTTGGAGAGGCGGAATCGTCTTTAGCATCTATATTCAGCCCCTTCATTAGCATCTTTAACTCTGCCACGTAACAAGATCGTCCCGTAGCTTGGTCGCCTCTCATCGTCCCAACTCCCGAGTCAGTCTGGAATTTTAGCAGCAAACACCAAGGCGCAATGCATGCCCTGAATTCGGCAAGGGCTGGTCGGCCTAGGAAGGCATTGTAAGGTGAATCCACATCCAGAAGTACAAACGGCAGGATCCGTACTCTCTGGTGGTCCCCCTGCCCCAGTGTGACTGGTAATTCCACAAAACCCATTGGAGCTGTAGATACTCCATTAAAACCACGTATCCATCCTTGTCATGGCTTTAAGTGTTTTGCTTCGAGCCTCATTTGTTCGAAGGCTTTCTTAAAGAGGATATTGAACGAGCTTCCGTTGTCCACTAGCACCTTATGGACCAGAGCGGGGCCAATTGTTGTGGTTATCACTAGCGGATCGTCGGTTG
This sequence comes from Allium sativum, assembly GCA_030737875.1. Taxonomy (NCBI): domain Eukaryota; kingdom Viridiplantae; phylum Streptophyta; class Magnoliopsida; order Asparagales; family Amaryllidaceae; genus Allium; species Allium sativum. Next base: position 915,336,411 of record CM060913.1, read on the forward strand.
GGGATTGAACTCCAAACTCGTTTCTATTACGGAATACAGCATCATCGAACATCGTTTTTTGCTGTTTTTTTGGAGTGATGTCTTCAAGGCTGCTAGATTCTCCTACTTCATAATGCTTGGCGGCGTTGACGTACTGGTCCAATGCTTTAAAACTGCGACCGACCAAGTGGGGCCCGCCTATAATGGAGTTAACGACGATCTCTTACCTTTCTGCTGAGCCATGGGTTTTGAAGCAGGCTATTCTTGGTTCGAGGCCTGTCCCCCTTGCCCCCTGTCCCTTGGGGGCGGCGTTGTACTCATCCAACTTCCCTTCTCGCAGCAATTTTTCGACAATATCCCTCAAATGACGACACTCATTGGTGGAATGACTGTGCGTACCATGTAACAAGCAAAACTTTCCTATTTCAATTTCCTTCTCAGTAGAATCTTTGGGTGGTGGCTTTTTATACTGCAATATGTTGTATGTGTCAAGATAAATGTTCTCCAACGTATCATTTAACGGCGTGTAATTTTCAAAACTCTGGAATCTGGGTCTTTTATTAGAGCTATTCCCACGGTTTTGGTTCCTTCTATTGCCGTTCCCATTTCTGTTGCTATTACCACCACTCTGGTTGCCAACATTTACTTCCATTTTTCCTGAACTGTCACCAGACTGTTTCACGGCGACATTACTCTGGACTCCTTCCTTCGAGGTCCCTTCGGACTTTATCTTCCGGTTTGCCTTAGCTTCTTCTCGCCTTAAACGAACATTAGCCTTTTCATAGAATAATTCTCTTGTAGGAGGTGGTTTTCCAGCCAAGTAATCTCCGAACTCTATGTCGGGATCTACTCCTTCTATCAAGGCCATCAGGATAGTGGGCTCATGGGGATCAGTGACTTCGGTGATGTCCAGGTTGAAGAGACCCAAATATGACTTCAAAGACTCTCCTGGGCCCTGTTTAATTCGTGACAACTCTGTGACGGTCTTGGACTTTTGGGCATGGAGTCGGAATTGATTCATGAAACGCTCACTCAATTCTGTGAAGTTTGACACCGACCGAGGAGGAAGTCGAGTGAACCACATTAACGCTACATCTTCAAGATAAATGGGGAAAGCTTTGCATTTTACGACATCCGGAGCTGCTACTGCATTCATGAACCATGCATATCTCATCAGATGCTGCCCTGGGTCTGTTCTTCCTGAATATCGATCCATCTGGGGCAAGTTGAATCGTCGGGGGAACTGGAAATTCAAGAAGTCATCTGTGAAAGGGGTATGACTTCGCTCAATGCCCCAATATTCATTAGTATATCGTCGGCTTTCATACATGATCTGGCGCACCATTTCCCACACATCGGCGTTGGTTAATGTCTGCACTGGCTCTCTAGATCTGATATTCGGATTACCCCTGGGTTCCTGATCAGGAGATAACCTTCTGTTTCTGGCGGCCGCCGCTCTATGCTGTTCTCTGCGCTCTCGGTCTACCTCTAGAGGTAGAGGTTGGAGAAGTTGTTGCTGCGTGGGGTTAGTAATATTGGGATCCCTGGGTAAGACGTGGGATCCGCGCATAGGTAGTAACACGGGCTGTTGCAGACTCGGGTCATCAGGGCCCAATACACGAGCAGCATCTTCTCGGGATCCTAAAGATCCGAAAGTCAATTGATCTAAGTTCTGAGGTCGTTCAAGCGGCCTCCTCTCGCGAGGACGCTCATCCCCCGAAAAAGACGAGTCATCTGTAGGAATACGGTGTGGTGGGGAAGGAGTTCTCTATCTCCGGAGCTCTTGTAATTCTCTACCCATGGTGATCATATTTTCTTGCATGCGAAGGTTGTCGCGCCTTTGGGCTTCCAATGCTTCTTTGGTGCTCTGAAGCATGTCAAGAAAACGTGAAAAATCTCCCTGAGTAATGGGTGCAGATGGATCAGGCTGAACATTAGTCATCGTGGCTGGAATCAGAGCATTGGAGGGAGCTCGAGTAGAAGTTCCAGCCTCATCCTGGTTCGGATCAGATCGGTTCCCAGCATTCTGGCCAGTGCGGTTCGGAGGGAGAGGTTGAGAGCGCCCTACATCATCGGTTCAGATCGGTGTTAACACGATCCGACTTGCTTCCTCTCGGTTCGGATCGGCACCACCGATCCGGTTCGGATCCTCCTGGTTGGAGTGATCTGCTCCAGAGCTTTGACCGCGTGACTTTGTTAATACAATAGCTTGCTGGTCTTCTTTGGGTTCATTTCCCCTTGCACCTTGCACTTCCTTTGGTCTTAGCCATAACACTTGATTCTTCAATGGTTTTTCAACAAATACTGAAGGATGTCAAAAAGAAGGGATTAACTTCTTTGAACTTGAGAGTCCAAATAGTAGAATGATAATCCCGGGAAAGCTAAGAATTCGAAACCTCTCAATGAAAGCACTAAAATGTTAGACCAAAAATTGGTTCTAACACCCAAACTAGTTATGATTTCAATGAAATAGAATCAAAAAGCAGTAAACAACACACAATTTATAGTGGATCGGTGTTAACGAGCCTACATCCACTTTGTTTTCTTTTGATTGATGATTTGTATACAAATATAGCAATGATTCTCACTCAACCTCACAATCACAGTGCATAAACTTGCTCAAATCTCTCAAAAATGGACTTTAAGAGATGACTTTGATCTGAATATGATTGTAGAATTCGGCTATGGAGGAAGTATAGACTGAGAATTTGCCAAAAGATCCTTTCAAATGCCTCTATATGGTGTATTTATAGGTGAAAAATCTCCTCTAAGTGGCTCCGGTTCGGAATTGCGTGGCATCCATCCCTCGAGAGTCGAGTTCGGAAGCTCCAAGATGGCTACAACGCATTGATTTAATAGAAAATTGTGGGAGAAATGGTCAGATATTGTCCAAGTCTTCAGGAGATACGCGCAGGAACGGTTGCAGGTTCAAATAGGAGAAGGGGTCCGGATCGGGGCCTCCGATCCGATCCGATGATGCAACTTGCTGTCCCTTGATGCTGCTGACGTACTCATCCGATCCGAACCGTTTGGATTGCTTGCTTTCTTCTGGTGCCGCTGAAGTGTTCCTCCGATCCAAACCGCCGAAGCTACCTGCTTCATGATGTTTATGCCATACTCTTCTGATCCGATCCGATCCGATCTGTGTTATCTTCATCCGATCTGAACCGATTGACGACTTTTTCGTTGCTTCGTCTTTGTGTAGCCTAGTTCACAAAGTAGGCTAACCTATATACTCTGGTTTTAGAAATATGATTTTTGAATATATAAAAGGTATATTTTTGAAAGTTAACAAAAAAATTGATTCCTAGTTGTGTTGTTTGATTTTTGGTTGATTAATTAGAATTTTGAACCATTTAACCAAATTGAACTGATTTAGAAATTTATAGAAATATATACATGTGCATTACATATGTGTGAACAGGTTATGGATAAACAGCTAAGCAGAGGAATAAAATTGTTTGCCCGACAAATAGGTACATGTTTATTGTATTTTTTGGGATTTGATGATTTTATGAGCCGATTGGCTAGCCGCTTGGCTTTTCCATTTTCTTTTGGACTGGTGAGGGCCATGGGAGGCTATTTAAAATATCCCGAAGTCCCCCGTACAAAGGAGGTTATAGCGAAATTTTTCGAAAATTTAGGGTGTTAGCCAAATTTTTGAAGAATTTGAAAATTCTTAGAAACAGAAAATTTGGAGAATTGAAGGCAGATGGAAAGTAGAGTTGGTTAACTAAACCACTTTCGACTTTGTTCCTTTTCGGGGATGAAAAGTTTTAAGTGGGGAGATTGTAACAACCTGGAAAATACGAGCCAGTTTAAAATTTTTAATTTGGCTATTTTAGTGGACTTTAAATAATTAAAATAAATATTTTAAATAATAACGATGAAAATTGTGTTTGAATCGACGTTTAAAAATAAATATAGTTACTTTGAATTATAAACATGGCCTGAAATGGCGCGGCAGTTTCAAAATTTCAATTCAAACTTTGACTGACTGTACCAGGTGCAAAATAAAACGGATTTTAGTGAAACCAAAAATATTTAAATCTGTTAGTGAATATCTTTCTAATGAATCGGAAAAATCGAAGTTTCATAGTGGGAGTCAAAAGTTATGGCCAAATGAATTTTCAGAAAACTCGTTATATAATTTATATAGCCCGTAAAAATAGACATTTTGCAAACGACCTCGGAATTCGACGAAACCACTTTTGTTGGATCCGGGATGTCGGATTATTGCTAGGTTTCAAATTTCATAATTTTTGAAGTTAATATGTGAGCGTGGCAAAGGAAAATTTGTTTTGGTCAATTACCTTTAAGTTGGATCGACCAGAAAATAGCCATTTTTCAAACGGTCTCAGAATTCGACGAAACTAGTTTTGGTGGGACCGCATCATCAAAACATAGCTAGATTTATTTTTTGGGAATTTTTAGAATCAGTATGTGGCCCCGGCAAATTAAAATGTAAGTTCAAATTAAATATTGAATGTGTTATATTTTAATTTGAAGGAAAACTGACTGAAACAGTCGAATGGGCCTACGAAACATATCCCATTGTGTTCGGAATGGGGGTATTTAGCTAGGGACGACAGTCGTTGGGTTTGGATTGGAGTTCGTAGGAGATAAGGGGTATTTTAGAAATTTAAAAATATATAAATAAATAGAAAAAAAAATCCTATTGAGTCGTTCAAACTCTCTCTACCCCGATCCTCTGCGATGAACGGCGGCTCCCCCTTCATTCCTTCTCTCCTCCTTTCCGGCCGCCACGCTCACCAAAACCACCCCCTCCAGTTCAACTTTTTGTAGATCTCGATCTCCCCTTTAAATCCATATCACTCTCAACCTCTTGCGTTACGTCTTTGTCGAGATCTAAGGCCAGAAAGTAGCCGCGTTCCGACCTCCGCCCTGCCACCCTGACGCCAATGAGCTGGCCGTTCCTGATAGCGCCGGAGAGCCCTTTCAGAGCTCTGTCGCGTGGTGCAAGCTGATCTGAGCATCGTGCTTCGGTTTGGAAGAAATCGTGCGACCTAGTTTTGAACAAAATAGTGATGTATACGGCCTTTATTCTGTTTTATAGATTATAGCACTTTAAAGCGCTACGGTTTTTGATTTCGCAATATAAATCATATCTTTTTCGTTTGTGGTCGAAATCCAGTGAAATAAGAGACCGTGGACTTGTGTGGACGTCTTCTACATTATAGAAGAGACCGTATATTTTTCTGAGCCTTCTGCAATTTTTGGAGGAGTGGAACCCAATGTGAGATTTCTAATTTATAAACGATATGGACAACAACGATGTATAAATTATATAGTCGATGTATGAGTTATATAAGCATTGTACACCTCATGTATAAGCGTTGTATAAGTTGTATGTTCGATGTATAAGTTATATATGCGTTGTAAAAATAATATATGTGTTGAAATAAATTGAAGTGAAGTGAAATTGAAATATATTTATATACGTGTATATATATATATATGTATATATATATATATATATATATGTATATATATATATATATATATACACTCCCCTCGTCCGCAGACCATGGACGATATTTATTGGTTGTGATATTGTTTGGATTGGTTGATGTGAAATTTGGTGAATACCATGAATGGTTGATTGGAAATGATTGATTGTGATTGAAATCCCAATAGGATTAGTATATGGAAAATTCGTCTGCGTACGAACTAGATAATGAAAATCCCCATTGTTAAAAACCGCGAGGTTTTAAGGTAGAGCGAGGAGCCGTACTAGGGATGGTGGCGGTTTTAACTACCATGCCGTTATGCTGCTGAAATTTTCAATAATATTCATGTGTTAGAATTATTTTCATGTGTTGAAACTATATTCATGTGTTGAATGAAGTTCATGTGTTGAATAAATTGTTTTACAATAAAAATCACATTTTTATTATATATATGGACTATATAAAATATTAGTACTGTAAATAAATTGTTTTAACACCAAAAATAACATTTTTACCTTATGTATAGACTATATAAAATAATCGTGTTTAGAAATAAATTGTTTTACAATAAAAATCACATTTTTATTATGTATATAAACTATAGGAAATATTCATGTGTTGAATAAAGGGCTAGAACGATTAAAATCATATTTTTATCGTATGTGTGAAGTCGAAAACGTTAATGTGTTGAATATATAGATTGAACAATAAAATCTACATTTTTATTGTGAATATGAAGTGTTAAAAACATTCATGTGTTAAATAAATATTTTTGATGATTAAAATATCATTTTTATCATGTGAACGACTCACTAAAAATACACAAGTGTTGAAATAAATATTTGTTTGATAGGAATATTATTTTTGACATGTGTGTGAACTAAATAAAATAGTCATGCGTTGAGAGATATTTGTGTTCGCTAAAAATATCATTTTTATGCGAAATATGAAGTGTTAAAAATGGTGATGTGTTGAATAAATATTTTTGATGATAAAAATAGCATTTTTATCAAATATATGAAATGAATACAGTTTTCAAATCGAAGAAAGAATTATATTTATATAAATATAATTAAAATAAATCAAATAATGAAGCTGCAGTTCGTGTTTTGAAACCGTGATTTCAAACGATTAGTGCAGGAGATCCGACCATCGGATTTTCCCGAAACCGCAACCATTGTGTTCGCTTTGGAAATATCTTTCCAACGACACCCACTTTGTGAAGATCCAACAGTTGGATTGTTTGGAATGTTTAATTCAAATTTGAAGAAAAACAGCGCCAGAATCGATTATATATATATATAAATATAATTAAATTAAATTGAATAAGGACGCTGCAGTTCGTATTTTGAAATCGTAACTTCAAACGATTAGTGCGGGAGATCCGACCGTCAGATTTTCCCGAAATTGAAACTGTTGGATTCGTTTTGAAAAGATCTTTCTAATGATATAAAATTTGTGAAGATCCAACGGTTAGATTTTCAAATATGTGTAAATCAAAACTGAAGAAAAATAGCGACACGGCCGCGTTATGGCCTGAAGCGTTGTTTTGAATGAATTGGTTATTTTTAAATAAATAAAAATAGCGATAAATCGTGATAAAATATTATAAACAATATGGAATGGAAATAAATTGAATTTGCTCGGTTTATGTGATATTTGATGGTTGAATGTGTTTGGCGTGAAAAATTACATTAAAGAACAGAACTAGGGATATTGAATAATTTAACCATTGAAATGAATTGATTTGAAATTCTAAATATACGTGAATTATTTGAAAAGGCCGAGTTAATTCTCATTTCAAATAATTGATTGATGAGTGAAAGTCGAAGATATGAAGACGGTGCAAGACCGATGATCTTCACGTCAGATGGAGGGGTGCTACTGATGCTCATGATAGGAGTAGCTACCTAGAAGGGGTTGAAGTAGTAGCCGTCCGGACGTACTTGTTGATTGTACAGATATACGAGGTATTGAATGCCTCCGGTTTCGTTTAGACCCAGAACGAACTTGTAAATGGACTGTGTGTCTGACATTGGACTTTGTTCTTTGCTGATTGATCTCTATTAAATATATATCTGTTTGGCGGCGGAGAATTTATTCTCTTGCTTAACGCCCTTCTCTGAGACGTACGAGCTCAGAGGTTATATATCGATAGAAATCAGTCACATGGAGTGAATTGCCTGTGTGGCATGCCTAAGTGGCGGATGATCAAGGCTTCTGCTGAAAAGAAAAGTCTTGTGGGTGATGATCAAAGCGCGGCCTGTGTGGCATAGCTTTGTGTATGACGTTGATTCGCGAGCCTCACACCCCGGTATGAACCAGAAACGGGAGAGGACAGCAGGGAGGACTTGCCTTTCCTTCTAGCTAGGAGTTGTGTCAGTGTTTTTACAAGGCCTGACATTTTACTTATGTGGATGATGGATAGCGAGGCACCTCAGATATATCAGTCGATCCGGGACCTATGGAGTCATTGGGCTCATCTACGCCCCATAGTGCGGGGAAACGCAGTGTTCAGGCATTTTAATCCACATCGGTGGACCGGCCTGAAGATCCAAGGGTCGATGCGTTCTGATCCTGAGACTCGGGCTAGACAGTCTCGAATCGGTAAGGACTATCTTTTGCCTTGGTTCATGATGGAAATCCAATTTCCAAATACGATACCGTGCGGTTTTGATTGTATATGTATATGGCGACATGATATATGGTACCCATGCTGTCTATGGTTGATAGTTATGATTGAAATTGTTTTTGAAACATATAAACATTAGTGATAATATCAAATGCTTTTGTTTTATTCGTATCAAGCATATTTTGGCCATTATAAGGTAAAACTCTATCCTCTGATTTGTGTTGCATTGTGTGATGGGAACTGAGTCTTATAATGGCTTCATTTTTATAAAAAGCATTGCGATGTTAAAAAGATTTACTTGTTTTAAAGCACTGGCAATCCAATGGAGTAAACCCGTTCCGCGAAAGTGGCGTGGTCCTGTGATTAGCCATATTGTAAAATGTGTTAAGTAGATTTCTCATACCAGTCTCATGACTGACTCGTAGTTTGTTTCACTTGCAAACTCGGGTGCCCCTATTTCTATACGGGCAGCCTTGTATTCAGGTTTTAGCAGGCTCTTTCTGGATAGCTGGAGCTGAAGATGGATTCTATCATTTATCTCTTTTTATGTTGTTCAGCTCCTATTGTACATATTATGTTTGTTTTCCGCTGTAGACATTTATGTATAGCTGAACTGTATTTTGAACTAAGTATGATCCTGTATACTGTGTAACTCTGATGATTACGTTTATCCAGTGTATTCTATTGTACATTACCTGGTGTATTTATTTATTTATGTTCTGCTGTTATCTGTTTATGTGTTATATTCCAAAGATTACCCTTGCACCATCTTATCGGGGTTTGGGGTCGTCACACTTAATTAGAAGTTGAGAGCAGATAACCAAAGCAGAGAAAAATACAACATAAAGAAAATTCATATAACCTGCCAATCTTCCAACAAAAATTAAAAAATGGAAACCACTTCGTCTGCTACTTCTTGTTCACCATTACCCTCTTTACCATTTCTCCGTCAAATCATATAAGTAATCCTTCACCAAATAGATGTTGATTATAGCATAATGCATATGTGTAAGCCGTGAAAATTGTAAAAAATGGCAGCCTTTCCCTCACCAAATAGTTGTTGATCATAGCCCAGTGCATTTCATCATCTCCTATATAGCTTCTTTCTAATTATATTAAAATAACAAAAGAAATCATTCACAAAACAATGGTCCTTAGTAGTAATTCCTATAGTTATCATCAAATTGTGATATCATGTCTCAAAGAAATTCATGCCATCATTGGATCATTTTTTCCTCAGATTCACCATTACCTCTCAATAGAATGAGAATTTCACAATAGAACACTAATTTTAGGGCTATTTTTCGCTGAGCTACACAAGTTAATGGCAGTGAAATGACTCAAAAAACACTACTAGCTTTGTCATTTACATCAAAAGCCATAACAATGAAATAATTGAACAACCTCTCTCATGAAGCCAATATTGAAAATAATAAAATATATAACTAAAATGCATTCCATGCTGACAATGTTCTTACGAAGTGAAACAACAAAAAAATGAAATTGAGTTATTAGCTATATACTAGTTTTTCCTTCTAAATACAACTTGGATGCAAGATAATAATTCGCAAAGATTCGTGCCTGAACTGAAATTAAGGCTAAGAAAAAATACTCACCAATTTCTTGGTCTGCACAGTTTAGGGCAATTGAAATTGAAATCGACGCAGATCAAAGGGCTAATAGAGAAGCTCAACCAAAATCGATGCGAAGGATGAAGGAAGATGAGATTTATGGTGTCGGATTTCAAAATCAATGTATGGAAAATGGAAATCTAAAAGGGAAATGAATACTTCGTCAAAAGATACGGGAAATTGATTATTTTTTTCTCCGCCGAGTAAATGAGATTGTGACAAATTAAGTAAAAATTAATGCGACAAACAAAATTATATTTTTCTCAACGTTAATCCCTACAGGCAGTTCTCTTGGGGACACGTTGTACGACATTCAATGTTCTATCTTCATTTCCAATAAAATGTACTTTCTGAAATTCAAAAAGTGACAGTACAACCGTAGCATAATGCAAGTTTTAAGACTTACAATCAATATAAGAGAAACTCCAAGAATGGGTAATTCATAACCATAATTAGTAATATATTGCAGAAATCGTCCCCAATAGATGTTTGCGGACGTAATATTTAGCTAAATGTTACGGAGCCATTCCTGGATTCGAAATTGGCCCTGGGCTCCGATTTTATCGGAGCACAGTGTTGAGCGCCGATTTTATCGAGGTGCACCGAATTAACCAACACGCTACGCAGTGCGCCGAAAAATCGGCGCTGGCCCTTACAACCAATCAATTCCCTATTTTCTTCTAATCCAAATGACGTTACAACGATCGTATTCTAGTCCAACGAATATAGAACATTCATATTGTCATAGAACGAGTCTACAATGGTCAAAATACAATTACAAAGGTATATTTAATTTGATCAGAATCGATGTTTTTTAATTTGCAAACCTTCTCAAAAATACGATAGCTTTAGTTGTTAATAATAGCGGGTTAATACCACGTAAAAATTCCATAGAAGGCTTGCATTTAAAAAAGATATAAATCGTCATTAAGGAGTCAAACGTGTCCAAGTCAGAATCGATAAGGAGTCATATGCTTTGGGGCATCCCCTATTTTAAATCGAAAAGGAGTCATACATTTCAGGTCGACCCTATTTGAAATAAAAAAGGAATGAAATGGTTAGGTTCATCCCTTATTTTAAATCGAAAAGGAGTCGAACAATTAGGGTCGTCCTCTATTTTAAATCAATAATGAGTCGAACGATTAGTATCATCCCTTATTTTAAATCGAATGGAGTTGAATGATTAGGATCATCCCCTATTTTGAATTGAAAAGGAGTCAAACGATTAGGGTCATCCCCTATTTTAAATCGGAAAGAAGTTGAACGATTAGGGTCGTCCCCTTTTTTAAATCAAAAAAGAGTCGAACGATTAGGGTCGTCCCCTCTTCTAAATCGATAAGGAGTCAAACGATTAGGGTCGTCTCCTCTTTTATATCCAATGGAAATTTTGAAAGGATTCATACAATTAGGTCACCATATAATTAAAAGGAAATTATTAAATAATCGACGTTTGAACGTTTAATTTATAAATTATATAAAAACGAGCTTGTAACATCGCGGTAGTTCGTAGTTATACGTTCTGAACTTCAATCGAATCTATATGGTCCAAAATACGTTGGAATTCTTTGAAAATCCAATCATCATGATCTATTTGATTATTGAGTTCCAATAAAAAAGAAAACTCAGATTTTTGTATCGTAGATTTCGAGTTATGTTAAACAAAATTCTCAGAAGGTCGTTATATAATCATTTATGAAATTTATTGATATATTTTTAAATAGAATTGAAAAATCGAAATGAATTAATAATTAATCGACGTTTGAACATTTAATTTATAAATTATATAAAAACGAACTCATAACGCCGTGGTAGTTCGTAGTTATACGTTTTGAACTTCAATCGAATCTACAAGGTCAAATTACATCGGAATTCTTTGAAAACCCAATCATCCTGATCTATTTGATTATCGAATTCCAACGAAAAAGACAACTCAGATTTTCTTGTAGATTTCAAATTATGTCAAATCAAAATTCTCAAACGGTCGCTATATAATCGTTTATGAAATTTATCGATGTATTTTTAAAATTGAAAGGAAATTATTAATTAATCGACATTTGAACGTTTAATTTATAAATTATATAAAAACAAAAGGAATTTTTTGCTGTCAACATACAACAATCCATAACACAAAACATCAAAAAATATAGTCGTCAACATAAATAAACATAACAAGTAGATCATATAATTTAGTACAATATGAATCAACATGATATATATAAACAAGTAAACATGAAAAAATAACATAGTCCAGTACATCAAGGCCGATACATGCATACATCATGATAAAAAAAACACATCACCATCGTCATCCTCATGAACGTCATCGTAAGGGCACGACATCATCGTCATCATTGTGCTTAAACTCCTCATCATCATCCTCCGTGTTGACATCATCCTGATACGGAATATTATCGTCCTTATCACCACCCCCTCCTAATCATCCAGTAGCACCTGATCCTCCAACATCAACTAGTTTTCCAGCCTCACCTGATCCTCCACCACCACCACCTAATGCCACCAACCGGGCTTGTAAATTGTTGTTCTAGGCCTGCAAACCCTACACTATCACGTGGTGCTCCTAAACTAACGAATGAGAATGCAGTAGTGCCATCTCTTGAAAAAATGACTATGTGTCGTCTATGCTGGTCAAGCTTGAGTGCAAAATTTATTAAAAGAACATATAAACTCAATTTGTATACCTTAAATAGATATAATAATAAATTTACAAGTATGAATATTACCTCACGCGCAGGATATAATCCAACCGTAGGGACACCAACAACCAAGTGATCAGGTGGGTAGACAATAGGCAGGGATATCAGTGTACCGCTAAGATCATATGCCTGAAATGTGTCGGCAAGAGAAAAATCCATAGGATGATCAAAGTACTGTTAAGGGGTTGGGTCAAAAGAAAATGGTGGTGGATGAACTATACCCATAGCCACTCGGGGTCCAATGTGATCGGAGTTCATACCCCGACTATACATTGGCAACATGTACCACCGAGGAGCTACTCGATGCGAATAAATATCAAAATCTGCTCTCCGTAATAAAAAAAATCCTATGTATCGACCCATCGTGCATGTCTCAGATCCTGTATGTACTGTCTTCTGATGGAGCGACGCAATCTGAACATATCATCAGTAGAAAGTGGATCTCTCGGTACACACAACTCACCAGGCCCCTGATAATAACAGCAATCTCCCAAGTACTAAATAGGAAGGTAGGAAGGTGGGAGCAAGACGACACGGCGCACAGATAAACGACATGCAATGACTAATGGGTGTCCATCACCTATGGGCCACCCGCTGACATGGACATCCAATAAGAAGTCCACGGTACTCGTAATATGTTGGCCCTCGACCTCAAATCTATCTGAGATTAGGCCTCCATCATGTCGTGTCTCACACCAGCACGAGCAAGCCGAACTACATGACTCGTCTCCCATCGACGCATGCATGAGAAAATGGACTCAGCAGCATGGCTGGCGGTCGGCTCTATGCGTGGATGCATGTTGGTCGTGTACTTGTAGTACCAACACGACAACATGTACCAAAAACCAAACATCTTCTGAACCTCGCCAAAAGTGTAAGAGTCAAGTGCAGTGTATAGACATCCCAACATAGTTGATCTCCAATCAATCATATGCAGATGCTCTAAATTGGCTAGTCCTACTAAGTGGCCTAATTGAATCATATTCTTTTGGTTCGAAAAGAATGTCGAACCAAAGAGATATAAAAGGGTATCCTGGAATATAGCATCATGCATACTATCTACATCTATATGTTCTCGAATGTACTCAAATAAATATGCAATGGAAATGGCTCCGGAGGATATATGATCGACGAAGAAATCGGGAAAATAGCGCAAGTAAGACTCGGGCGACTCATAGAAGGAGTCAAATAGTCATGGGAGTCTATCAGGGATGCCTATCTCAACCCCCGTAAGCATGTAAAAATCATCTAGGGTAATACCTAGCTCAAAATCAGGAAAGTGAAACTGTGTGTCGTATGCCACCATCTCTCTAATAAGGCCTCTAGCAACGGCCGATCGGAGGGCTGGGGTGGTATAATTCGTAAGAAAAGACCAAATGGATTGCTAGTACTCTCTCTCGAATAACAAGTGGTAGTACGTCAAAATCCTCTGTAATAAACTTCGCCCAACTCCCATGAACGCAAATGTATCGCATATAGTAAAAATAATTTTTTGGTCAGTTACTTAACTATTAAATAACAGTTCATACTACCTACGTATTTTAGTGAACTATTTAACGGTTCAATAAAGAAATATGTAAAATTAAGGAATTATACCTGAATGGTCTCGAGAGAGGTAAACAAATGGTGAGTGAATCCCTTCGGTAACTCATGAAGGATCTGTAGGTCCTGAATCGTCGTTTCCGCTGCTGGAGGAACTGCAATGGACCAACTTCCTCGTCCAACTGAGCTCATACTGTACGTCTACCTATCATCCTAACACGTGGCGACATCTCGACGTCCAAACCAATATAAAATAATTAAAAAGAATAATTATGCGGGGTTTTGTGGTATTCTATCCAAGCGCACTCTAATTATCAGCAGGCTAGGCTGGACGCCGATTTAATCGGCGTGTTACCTTAGCGCACGATTAAATCAGCGTGCTCCAAATAAATTGATGCACGTCGATAAAATATGCATGCGTCTATTGGGAGAATTCAACAATTCTCACCTGAATCTTACGAGTCGTAACATTACGACTCATAAATCTATTGGAGATGCACTAATACAAATCCACATTCATCACGGATTCACCATTAGTGATGTTGCAAAATAGGTCAGCTGCTACTAACTCCTTTAGGCTTTATCGCACAATGAAATTAACATTGATGATTTTCTTTTCATCGTGTTTTCCCAAATATTTTGAATCAAAAATCCCAAATTGATAATTAAAACAGTATTAACTTCCAATATGTTCAAGATTTGTGATAGCGAACAAAATAAACAATCTTTCAGTCATTAAGATTCATATATCCCATAATCCAAATAAAAAACATTTCCAAATATACTGTGCTGATATCAATGGGTTGCAATCAACAAATTCACAAAAAATAGCAAGCCAAAAATCCAAAATCCGATTTATGTAGTCTTACTCGAATATGCGGATTCAGATCCAGATCATTATCCATACATCGAACTTGGTTTGCAAAGAAGACAGTTTCCTACAAATCAATAGAAAACAATGGCTTGGCAAAGAACTTTAGGATCATTTGAATGGTTTCAAGCATTTGGAGGAAGGGATATTCAATGCCAAAAATAATTGAAGGACCAGATAACCTTTCCTCTCCCTATGGGAGAGAAAAAAAACCCGTCAAATGTGAATTAGGCACATCACCAAAGACTTGGCATATGGTCAGTAAATTAAGCTTGTCTTTTAACTTACTTTGCGTATTAGTGCCAATTAATGGGATTCGAATAAACACTCAAATACAAAGAAGTGAAAATGAAAGAAGATTAATAATATATTAATTATCAATACCTCGACGTTCCAAAATTTCTCCTTGTGGAGTATTGTGAATTTGTGAAGGCTTTTGAATAAGTTGGTGTTTGCTAATCAGTCGAGAAGTACTATTAGTGAAGTTAGGCTTTCTTGTTCAAATATTGGTTCAGTTAAAATTGAATGAAGAGAAGGTGAAAAGAGTATGTAAATGGATTTCTAGTCGTAAATCAATTGATAAGCATAGATATTAAATTCGATGATGAATTACATGCTTTTTGATGGGTTCAATTTAAGAAAGTTGAGACACATTGATTGTGTCATTGAATAATTTCAACTCCAATGGAATTATCTAATTGGATATAACTCAGGGTTTCCTCTTGAATGAACAGCTTAAAAGTAAAAAATCCACTTGAGAATTAGTTCAAGACGATGTTATGGCAAAAAAGGGTTAGAAAAGCCGTACAAAATGCAAAAAAATAATTATATTTAATGGTAAAAAATATCAATGCCGTTCATTTTCAGCATAATAAGGGATGCCATATGCATAATATATGTAACATATATAATAGAGATTAGAAGGTTATTGTGCACAGTGACATAAGTTATAATATAGGGTCTGGCATTATTGAAGGTAGCGATAATGATATTTCTTGTGACGCTGATGAATTTGGTTGTCTTTTTTTTGCATATTCAATAGTGTAAGAGGTTTCTTCTTATGACAAGGTCATTGACATGTTTAAGGCATGTTACAGAGTAAAGATATCAATTTGTTTTATTATATCTATTTTCATGATGATGTGATTAGCATTGACCAAAAATTTAGCTACCATGGAATTAGATTAGTGCTTGAAAGTTACATGTTGATATTTGAATAAAATGAAAAAATAGGAGTTAGTACGTATTTGAAAGGTAAAGTACATAATATATAGAGTGGTTCATCAAGGCTACCTACAACCACCCTAAAGTTCACTTATTCCCTTTTTTAACAATTACAAGGAATTATAAGAAAATAAAAAAGCAGGGAGAATTTAAGACAAACAATGAATTTAAATCTAGTAAAGTAGGAAGAGAAACGTATACACGTTTTAAACAATGAATAATTGGTTTTTATGGTGTTGATTATTTGAGATAAGTGGTCTTGTCCGTTTTGAAGTTAATGATGTTTTCAGTCAAGGTCTGAGCGGTAATTATACCCCAATTTGATTGATTTCATTATTAACCAATAAATAACAAGATTTAGTCTCAAGGATCAACGTTTGAATAAGATTTAGTGGAATAGAGTACTTTGGGTTATTATAATGATGTTTTAAACAACATCTGTTTTAACCCAAATAAGTGTAAGTTCGGAAATATAATAATGAATATTTCCTAAGTATAGAATGAATGGTCATGAATGGGAGAAGTAATTGGAATGTTTTCCAATTATTAATAGAAGATATTTTCTAAGTATAGAAAATAAAAGAAGTTGATATATAAAAATGTTTTCAAAATAGTGTAAGAGGCCAAGATGATTGTCGAGAATATTTTGTTAACAAATATTGATAAGGAAACGGAGAAGTAATTTAATTAATGAATATTAATTAAGGGACCCAGTGATTGTTTGATGCTTTGGACGAATATTTGTTTTTCTTCGATAGTTAAATAACCGACTATCGAAGTTTTTGACCATCGTTGTCAATATGGAAGGACCGATTGGATTATTATATGAGAACCACTCTGTATTGGCAGTAGCGTTGCAAATCAGATTATATGAAAATAATAGAAGACGGAGTAAAGTGCAAGGGCTTTTTCTACTAATCCTAGGTAGAAATTGCCTAAGATGGATTAGTCGAAATTGTGCCTTCAATTTGGTTCAGTCACAGAAAGAACGTGTATGGACGAGTGTTTGACAGGGTATTTCTAATAATCGCATATGTTAATTTGTACAAATATACATCTGGTGGCGGAGTATTTATTCTCTTGGTATAATATCCAGAGTATCTTTGTGCAAATCAATTAATGATTAACAGATCTGACAATGTAGCATTCAAAGTGATTGTGCTATCAGTGAAAGGTAAGTAATCGTAACCTCAAACCTCGCAACTGGGAAATGGTATAAAATCGGGCAGGTGGCATGGCTAAATTGGTCGCACCTAAATAGAGTGTATTATCACCTGATCTAGAGAAATTCCAGTTGATTCTTTAATCTTATGATGCTGTCCCTTTTGGGAAACAGTTGTTGATCCCAACTATTGGTGACAATGCATTCGGTACTCTTAAGCGAAGTGAGGGGCCGGTCATGTTTAGCCCGGGTTGCAAGAAGTTCTTATTCAACCCGGTGTATTCCTCTCTAGAGATACAATTTCGGGAGGTGGTCCCATACCTTGACAGTTGGAATCCATTCTCCAATAAGAGCCCGCAGTTTTGATTGTATACTACATAGGTAGAGCGTGAGATGCAAGCGTTCTGCTAGATTGTTATTTACTTGTTTTAGACACTATTATAATCTCAGAAAAGTAATGATTTCAAATAATGTTTTGGGTTATCGTAAAGTAAAAAACCATTCGTGTTTATGTATGGATCGATCTTACGATTATATTTTCTTTCGAAAAGGATTTTTTAAAAGTTAAACCAAGTGGTTGGAGTTTACTCACACCAGTCCCATGACTGACCCAGAGTTTATTTTGTTTTGTTTACCCTAAACTCTTGGGTGCCCAAATTTGTATGGGCAGTCAAGTAGTTCAGGTGTTTACATATATACTTGGAGGAGCTTGGAGCAGGAGGCTTCAGCGTTATCTAATTATTGTTATTTCCGCTGTGTTGTGAGTGTTGTACTGTAATGATGCTATGTATATGTATACAGATTTTTTTTTCCAAAGTTGTTATATATATTATTTTTTATTCCGGTGCGATATGAGATTCTATGTGTTGTTTCTATTCTTCTTCTGTCTTTTTCTTCTTCTATTCTAAAATTTCTTTCTTTCTATTTCTCACCCTTTAACTTCTTTCTAATTATGATCTTATATGTTCATTGCTTGAATAATTGACATGAATTTTATGTCAATTTTCAGGGTCGAAAATCCCAGTTCGTTACAGTCGTATCAGAGCTTAGGTTGAGTGAACACCTAGGCTTTGGTGGGGGTTTACTTATTAGAGATAGGGTCAGTAGTACCCTAGATTGAGTTGAGTGTATATGTACGAGAGCGCTATTTGTTATTTGATATAAAAATGGTTTTATATTGTGTTGGATAGTCTGTTGAGTGACTCATGAATTCTGGTCGAATCGTGGGATGCCACGAAGTCGATAGGAATTTCTAAACACTTGATCAGAGAAATTTGACACAATATTGTTTTTTAGTGGGTAAATGAAATAATTTTACCCAAAATTCTATTTTGTTATAAAAAGAATAATTTTCTGAAATTATTATATTATATGGATGTGTTGGCTGTTATTATAATCAAATGAGATTATAAGAAATAGAATGGTTATATATAACCAAATAGAATTTGTATATGAATCAAATATACAAATAGGATGAACTGGAATTGGATTCAAACTAGAATCTGTAATTTTAATCCTGGGTATTTGGAATAAATATTTTCCATAATATATTAAAATAATATAGCTTTGTTTTGGAAGGATTTTTGATTAAAAATCGATTATAGGAATTTGGGATTGATAAAGCACTGAACTCACTTCATTGGCTGGAAAATAATTCTGATGATGACTGCAGCATCATCGGTGTTCATTTTCTAGTTTCTAAGTGATGAATTACTACTTGAGAAAAGTTTTTGATGAAATTTTTTTTGAAAGAAAATAAGTTGATTTGGAAAATTCAAATGTTTTGAATTTGAAATGTTTATAAATATATGTATATATTTGTGTGATTTCAAAAGGATTTGAAATGAAAAACTCGGGAATTTGAATTCTGGAATTTAAAATTTAACTTAAGCAAATTAAATGGATCGAAGTGAATAAATTGATTAGAATCAATTTGAATGCAGATGAATGGAATATGAATTGGAAATGAATATATTGGTTGTAAATCATTTAGATTAAAGGAATATATACATATATGGTGTGCAATGTAAATGGAAACCAAAAGTTTTGGTAGAACTAAAATTGTTGAAATACGAAGAGTTGAATTTCAACATAAGTGAGTTTTTGAAAAGTAATGGTTTGTAGCATTTTTCCTACCTTAGTAATTTCGGAGATGAAATTCTTTTAAGGGGGAAAGAATGTAACGACCCAGATTTTTGGTCGGTTAATTTTAGATATTTAATATAGTTTTAAATATTGAGTTGATAATATAAATGAAATTTTTATTTTTAGTTATCGATTTAATGATCGAAATACGATTTATTTCGAATATATATAATTATCGTAATACGAGAATCCGAAATATTTAAATTCGAAATTTAAAACAAAGTCAAAATGATTCAAATGTTTAATAGAAATTCTATTTGAATATAAATGATAATAATAATTTATTATCGAGGAACTAATTATTTTGAATTTAATTTATATCGATTTAAATTAATATCTTCTCCATATGATCGAATAAGGCTTTGAAACCTATTCTAGTGTGTTCAAAATAGTGGTATAACCCTAGAGCTGCCAGTTGTTGCACTCAAATAGGGGTTCAAAATTACGTGATAATTTAAATAAAGTCATATGGGTTAAAATCAAACTAAAATAAAATAGAAATTATCATAAAATAAATTCCTTACTTCCTAAGCCGGTGGTACACTGCAAACCTATCTATGCCTAAATACCTACCCGTACCCTTGTGAAAACAGACATTGTACTTATCTTCTACATCTCATCTATATATAACAATGAACCCCTTATTTCTATTCATTTTCGTTGCTTCTACAAATCAACAAAGTGCTTCAAAATATAAGTGCCTCCTTTCCCCAATTCATTTTTTTAAACAGAAAATGATATTCCTCTTTTCTTTGAAAATGCCACACCCTCCCTCATTCTCCTCATTTCAATTCGTCGTCCTTTGTGAATTGGAACCGAAATCAATCGTCGTCCGATTTTATTTTTATTAAAAAAGCGAATTCAAATTCTATTTCAATTTCAATGGAAGCTGCGATAGTGTTGCGTGAAGCTAGGGATCGAGTTTCTACTTGATGTAGGGCAACGTGGATCCTTTGACCTAAAATTGCGATCTGAAACCAACTGAAAATCCAAAGTTCGACCTAATGCTAAAGACACTCGCGACAAAAGGGAGGAGATGGGGGCGCTGTCATCGGTTTATTGTAATTGCAGATCGAAGATTTGCAGAGGGTTTGCTAATCCTTGTTGAGATGTACGTTTGTGTATAGGGTAACTGCAATTTTTATAGAGGTCGATGTATATTTTAGTTGCGTTTTTGAAGGGGAAAATGGAGTTCGAGTTTGCTAGTGGTTGAACTGGTGAAGAACGGAGCTGTATTGTAAATGACTGGAGGGTACTATGATCTCAAAAATGGGGTATGCGATTTTGGAAGGCCAACACTGGTATTGGATAAAAACTATAGTTTGATTTTCTGGTTTTTGATGGATGAAATGGAGTGTTCGGGGGTGAGTGTTTGATAGAGGTAATTCTTATTTCAATTTGATTAATATATTAGTTAAACCTAAAATGAGTATTTTTAAGAGAAAAGAAATTAGCGTTTATTATTAATTTAAATTGGGGAAAACAATTATTTAGTAGATTATTAACTTGAGTATTTGTGTGAAATAATTTTAATTTGAAATGCAGGGAAATTAGTTTATATTATTATTAACTAATTAAAGTAAAATTGTACGAATCTATAGGGTTGTAGTAAAGAAATAAAATATGTAGACTAATCGGTTGAGTACGAAGTTAAGGCTTAAATTGGAATTAGCTTACACCTGAGTAATTAATTTAATTTAATTAGCATAATTCGATAAATGGAATTTTAATATCGTTTTACATTGGAAAATAGACATATGGAGGAATCGCTGTGAAATTTGTATAATATGCTTCAGTGGGTGCTCAACACAAAATAAAAATCATGGTGAGTAAACTCACTCTCTGGTTCGTTTATAATTATGTTAAAAATGAATTTTATTTTTATATGTTGTTTGTCGGTTGATTGGTTGCATTGCTGTTTATTGATAAATTGTGAATATTATATATATTAGTTATTTAGGCTTGGTGTTTGTGGCTATTATATATATATATATATATGTGTGTGTGTGTGTGTATATATATATATATATATATATATATATATATTGGTGGTTGGATATTTTCCGCGGTACCATTAGCGGATTCCCGTAGTATCATTGGAGATGACCCTATACGTCCCACAATATGATAATGGATGACCTTCTATACTGCGATATCCTGCCTCGAAGAAGGATGATTATTATTTAAGTTGGTTAACGTCTGTGGATGTAAGGAAATAGGTTGGAGGGATCCAACTGGATTCCTAAAAAATATTATTGTTTGTTTGTTTTCATATATATTATCATATATGATGTGTTAGAAAACCTGTGGTTGATAATTGGGTGTTTTTGATTGGTTGAATATCACTGGGCCTAAATATTGATTTATAAAAATATCGTAAAAAGGGGATTTTTGAGATTTAAATGGGAAAAATCTGTTTTTAAATAGAATTTAAATTTCAAATGGGCTAAAAAATATATTAACTTGTTTTAAGTACTAAAAAAAGGTAATGAATTTATAAATGATACTTATAAATTAAATAATGCGGGAATTGAAGTGAATTTATAAACGATGTTTATAAATTAAAATAATGCGGGAATTAAAGTGAATTTATAAACGATGTTTATAAATTAAAATATTGCGGAAATTGAAGTGAATTTATAAACGGTGTTTATAAATGAAATGGGAAAAATTATCATTTAGATAATTTGCGGAATGTAAACTCACATGTGAATGTAAAAAGGAAATTTAAAATTATTTTCGGAAAGAAACGATGAAATCTATTCTGATGTTCAGAATGTAATTAAATTAAATAAATCCATATGGATTTATGATTTGAATTCGATTATATCAAATTTATCCAAATAAAATATTTTTAGAAAAGATATTAGGGTTTTATTGAATACAAGTTCAAATTAAAATATGAAAATAGATTCACTGTGTAACAACCCGCATTTCAACAACATGTTAAAACGAGAATCAAGGCGGAATTTAATTTTAAATTCCGAATCAAGTAAAACGGGCTATGCCATTGCGTTCGTCTCGGAAAAATACGCGAAATAGAGTCCGAGTTTTCGAGAATCGGAGTCCGTATGACCCGTTTAAGGCCCAAAGAAGATTTCTGGAAATTTGAATTTCGGAAACAGTTTTGGAAATCAGAAATGGGGTCAGGCGGGAATTTTCCCGCCAAAGCCCATGTCGACAGGGGAGTCGACAGGGCTGTCGACACCCCTGGACCCCAAGTCGACAGGGCTGTCGACTTGGGTGTCGACTGGGCCCAAAAACACAACGCCGTGTTTTGGTGGCCTGGTGCACCTGGATGCAGTCTTGGTCTGGTCTGATGGGCCTGTGACGATTTCTGTGGTCTAGATTAACCCTAGATCTAATCCTATGGCCTAAAACTATCTTAATCTCTATAAAAAGACCCTAAACCTAATCTAAATCACTAAAAATAAAACCTAGCAACTAAGTGCTGCCAAAATCAACATTGATCATGGCCTCCATCTCAAATCCCTAGAGCCTATGCACTCAAATCAAGTTCAAATCAAAAGGTGCAAGCTTGCTACACCAAATCAAGGCCAAATCAACGTTGCTATGCGAGTTTCATGACGGATCTTCATCAAAGGAGCCACCTTTCTTCGTCAAAATGATGCATGATCCCTTTCCTAAGCCTTGCCTAAGTAAGTTCTAGCTACTTTTGGGTCAAAACGGTATTTTTAATGTTGACATGGGATAAAATGAGGCTAAACA
Organism: Allium sativum; assembly: GCA_030737875.1. Taxonomy (NCBI): domain Eukaryota; kingdom Viridiplantae; phylum Streptophyta; class Magnoliopsida; order Asparagales; family Amaryllidaceae; genus Allium; species Allium sativum. The sequence goes on from CM060913.1 coordinate 915,359,511, forward strand.
TGATTATGCGAACCTATATGAACCTTACCTTGCCTCTTGTGTTCATGTTTATGATCTTAGGCCATGTGAGTGACTTAATCATGCCTCTCATGCTATGCATAACCTAGTTTAACTTGCAAGTTTGGATCTTTATGCATGAAATGCTAGCATGAACCTTTAGGAACCATTTTACTTGTGAAACATTGGCTAAGACTAGATTTTGGGGCTTATGCATGTTTATGAACCCAAACCCTTTTATGCTATCATGCAAGTTTGTGGCCAAGTCCTTTATGAGATTATGCATGTTTATGGCCAAACCCTTTGTGATAATATGCATGTTTGTGGCCAAATTACCTTATGACACTATGCATGCTTATGGCCAATCCCTTTACGATGTTATGCATGTGGAAGCCAAGCCCTTTTTGGCATCATGCATGGTTTGAGACCAATATGTGACATAGTATCCTTACTATATTGACTCGATTTGCTTGCATTGGAAAAACCCGATTTTGGGTAGTTAGATAAACATGAACATGTCGCAAAGTCTTAATTTGAATATGACACGCGTTTATACTTGAAACTATGACTTGAAAAATAACATGGAAGATGACATGTAAGTATGCATAAAAACATGAGCTTGGGAATTTACCTATTAAGTTAGGTCTACCCTTTGGGAATTTACCTATTAAGTTAGGTCTACCCAAATGCTCGGAAACGTGTAACATGTTTTGGAACATGATGAACTTAGATAATATGAGCATGGCCAACTCGAGGTTGGGTTGAGTTTGCAACGTAAAACTACCCGGAACCGACCGGCCTAACTAGTAGTTGCAAACAATAGGACCCAATGTGAGAAGTTGGTCATGTCGCGCTTAAGACCCGAGGTTAGACTAGGTTGTGGTGTAAATCTACCCGGACCCGCCCGGCTTAACTAGTAACCACAACAAGGTCTAATGTGAGAGGTTAAGAGTGCATTAATTGAATTAATGCCACATGATAAGGTTAAGTAAATTTGACTAATGACACTTAACCGATATGATACAAGTGGGTAGGTTAAGTGGGACCGGGCTTGATTTCCTTAATGACACTTAACCAATTAAAACTTGGTAATTCAATGAGGTTAAGTAACCAATACTTAACCAACTCAAAGTGGTAATTTAATGGGGTTAAGTTAAACACTTAACTAATTTAACACGATGATTTGATGAGGTTAAGTGACCTATACTTAACCAATCTAACTCGTTAATTTGGTGAGGTTAGGTTAACCTATACTTAACCAATCTAACGTAAAAACATGATAAGGCTAAGTCACGAATCGTTTCGAATACGCTGGACCGATTTGAATCGGTAATTTGATAGGGGCAAATTAATATATATACTTAACCAATCTAAAATGATAATTAGACGAGGTTAAGTCATGGATTGCCTGATATACTTAACCAACTTGACACATGGACTGTAGGGTTAAGTCTTGGACTTGGATACTTAGCCAGTTTCGACATGTTTTGTAGACGGGTTAGGTTGTGAACTTAAGTGACACTTAACCCATTAGATAAACCCTAATTCGGAGGATTAGGTAAATAACCATAGTTAACAAGGGTAATGGAAATAAGGCTAAGTGGTAAACCTTAGTTAAGGGAAACTAAGTAATAATTCTTAGTCAAAGAAATTTGGACCACTCCTTAGGTGGATTAGTAACCCGATACGTTAGGTCAACGTTTAAGTATGCGTGTAGGAGCAGGCTATCTGATTTAGATAAAGGCTCCAACGAACGGGATAACGAAGCAGCGGCTTCGGGGAACGTGAGGATATTCTTGGGATCCCTCTGTGAGCTGCCAGGTCATTATACTAGGCTCACGAGAGGTTGAGGTCTGCGGTAGAAGAACCAAGAATATGCCTTGGTTGCTATGCGAGCGACCTAAAGACTGGGGTGGATAGCAGTGAGTCGGTGGATACATAAGGTGCCCGAGATAGCAAGTCCGTCGATCATCTACCACCTTGAGTCAAGCGTGTACGTACGGAAAGGCAGAGAACACCCAACAGACCATGATTGCTATCTAATTATGGGTGAGGTAGGCCGTAGGATGTGGGCTGGCCGGAGTGTAGTTCTCATACAAGATTTTCTCTTGTGTTGCCTTTCACTAGTTGAGGGAGGGGTCTCGTGGGACCATAGCCACGTGTAGAAAAGCAGACCTTAGTATCTGCATCGGCAGATAAATCTAAAGCTCCCGACCGAGTCCTGTATTTCTTGTTTTGCCCTGTGACAGGACTCGGATGGCACGATGTGATACATGTGCATACAGTTATAGAAGAACGATTCACGATGAATGCGTGGGGAAAAGGGCGCGGTCGAGGGTTAGCGTAATCCCTAGTGGCCTAGGTGGTTTAACCCAAACCGAAATACGAAAGCGTGCAATAGGTAAGCGTAGTCCCTAGTGGTTCTAGGTGGGGTAAGTCCTAGTAGTTCAAACGATGATTCATATGGAAGAGCCTAGCTAGAACAAGGGTGACAGTCCAACGAATTCAAGGATAATACGACATGAGGAAGCCCGTACGAGGTACGGCAAAGGACTGAACTTATATACATGGAAAGGAACATATGGTTTGAGTAACCTATATATGCGATCTTAGGTTGACATGGACCATAACACGACTTTGAGCACGGGACATTCATGGTTAACACGTGACGCGGGTAGGGATACTAGTACGAGAGGTGCAGAGCAAATATACATGTTAGAACTAGGAAGAATATACATAATAGATACCGTGGGATGTTAGACGGGGTAGATACCTTGGGATAATGTACCCGATAGAGATCCGACGATGTGATACCTTGATTTATCATGACACCGTGGTTTACCACGATACCTTAGTTTAGCTTGCTACAGTAGTTCAGCCCGTTACCCCGATTTAGTTTATCTATCTTGTAGTCATCTTTATGTTTACTTTCAGTTTATGCATGTCATGTTACCTTTACCTGTTTTTATACTGGAAGTAGATAGGACTTACTCAGTCTTTTTGACTGACCCGTTTTGTTTCGCCTCCTTTCTTCCGTTCCCCCTCCCCAGGTTACAGGGAGGAAACAATGCTGTTTAGTTTGGACTTCTTCTGCCTGAAGGTCATCATGGATGGCTTGGACTTCTCTTGGCTATGGCCACTTTACTGTTTGTACTTGGGGAATAATTTATAAAAGGTTTTTATGCTTCTTTATTTTTGCAAGACAGGTTTTGATGTACTCTGATGTAAAAGGCTTTAGACCTTATTTATTCATGTTATGAAAGTTTGATTTTACTTCCGCTATTTATATATGTTCTGTCTTGTGATATTTCTGTGCATGTTTACCAATAATGCCCCTCTAAAGCTAGTGCATTCCTTTGCGAGTGACCCTAGCGGAGGTGGGGTGTTACATTTGGTATCAGAGCAGAAGGTTACCAGATTGGGCAAAAGTTTTTTTTAAGACCTTCTGAAAATTATTTGAAAAACCGTTTACAAAGAAGCATTTTTCAAGAAAATTTTCTTTTAAAAAGAAAAAGGCTATTCCCCAAAGGCCATTAGCATCATCCTTGTTTCCTTGATTTAATCTCTTTTCCTTTCTTTCCTCCATCTGTAGTCACAGTAGTTTTAACTGCGACTAGTCTTTTCTACCTACGAAAGTGTTTTCCTTACGATGGAGATGGTTCTCGAGAGACCAGTGGCCGCGTTATAAGAAAGGATAGTAAGGAAGAGGATAAAGGATACGAGCTCAGGGATAAGCAACATGTTGGTATGGATGAGTCCTAAAAGGAGGGAGAAAGATGAACAATGAAAACCATGACGAGAGAGTACCTTTGGCATGGTGAAACAGGATGGATAGTTAAGTATCATGGAACAAGGACAAGATCATTCGGAGGGCAATAGTATGCTCTCATTTCTAGGGTACCTCGGAGGGAGGGTAACGATCTTGTTAAAGGTTTAGTTTTTCTTCTCTATCATCCCGTCGGGACTTTGTTTGGATCACCGCATCTTTTAAGTCCGTTTCGATAGTTGAGTCTCTGCACCTTAGTACTAGCGTAGTAGAGGATTCCGCTTTTGTCTCAAGTCCTATCGGAAGATCGGTCCATCTACTCATGGCTTGTTTGGATTTGAGAATGTCTATATCAAGTGTTGAACTTGGAAATAATGCTTATGTTTATAAGTTGTGGATGGATTCTAGGGATGAAGTGGTTATCCAGTAAGGGGTGCCACTCTCGGTTTTAAAAGGAGGGTGGTTAGACTCTTGGCTTGTTTTGGTAATACCCTCAAAGTCTCGTGTAACCTTTTGGGTTCTGTCATGGCTGGTTACCTAGAATCCCAGGATGCAGTTGTTGGTAATCCGTTTGAATAGAATTCGCCGATAAGACGGACGGTTTACTTCATTTATGCATGGGTTATAGAGATCACCCTAGTAAGTGCGCTTGATAACCTGGTTGGCATCTGTTTACTTTCAAGAGGAAGTTCTTCTACGAGAAATACCCTGTGGTACGAGGTCCGAGATTCACTAGTGAATTTTGGGAAGCTTGCATAAGATCATGAGTACGCAGTCATGTTTGCGTCAAGTATTTTAGGAAAACGATAAGCGCAAGTGGAACGAGAGGCGACGAAGAAACGAGTTTCAGCTCATGTTATGGAAACAAGAAATAGGAAGCTACAAAATCGCGAAGTTAAAGGACGGTCAAGGCACAATGGAATTAAGCTCAAGGAAATACGACTTTGATGGTCAAAGACTAGATACGCGCATGATATCCCTTTTGGGAGTATATCCTTGATCCCTGTTTTCTGTAGAGCTTACTTGTAGGCTATCTTTTGTGGACATCCTCTCGGTCCTATTTTCTGTTACAAACCCCATAAGGAGTTTGTCTTGTTTATCTTCTCGACCCTGTTTCAGGGAATCCTAGGTAGGACCCTATGGATGTAAACATGTATTTGAAACATGTTATGGTTGATATGGTTGCAAATGGTTGCAAGTGGTTGCTCATGGATGCGCGAATTTATATTAAATATTAGCTCGACTCGGTCACATTTCATATTGCACATGCACGAGTATTTATACTTGTTTATGGATGAAATTGAATGTGTTATCATGCGGATGTTGCATATGGTTGAATGTTTGTGCACGCATATAGTGTATATGACTAGGACTATTTGCATACATGATGGATTCATAGCACTAAACATATTTTTGCATTCAAAAGATTTTTCAGGCCTGATCATTAGCATTAACTGAGGAACATGTACACACACGTTTTGCATATATTCATATGGCATTAGAAATCATCTAAGAACAATGGTTGCTTGTGGATGATGTTTTGAGTAGATGGATGATGGATGGTAGGATATGTTCTTCCTAACTTGGAGATTTCGGGGACGAAATCCTAAAAGGTGGGGATAATGTAACAACCCGCATTTCAACAACATGTTAAAACGAGAATCAAGGCGGAATTTAATTTTAAATTCCGAATCAAGTAAAACGGGCTATGCCATTGCGTTCATCTCGGAAAAATACGCGAAAAAGAGTCCGAGTTTTCGAGAATCGGAGTCCGTATGACCCGTTTAAGGCCCAAAGAAGATTTCTGGAAATTTGAATTTCGGAAACAGTTTTGGAAATCAGAAATGGGGTCAGGCGGGAATTTTCCCGCCAAAGCCCATGTCGACAGGGGAGTCGACAGGGCTGTCGACACCCCTGGACCCCAAGTCGACAGGGCTGTCGACTTGGGTGTCGACTGGGCCCAAAAACACAACGCCGTGTTTTGGTGGCCTGGTGCACCTGGATGCAGTCTTGGTCTGGTCTGATGGGCCTGTGACGATTTCTGTGGTCTAGATTAACCCTAGATCTAATCCTATGGCCTAAAACTATCTTAATCTCTATAAAAAGACCCTAAACCTAATCTAAATCACTAAAAATAAAACCTAGCAACTAAGTGCTGCCAAAATCAACATTGATCATGGCCTCCATCTCAAATCCCTAGAGCCTATGCACTCAAATCAAGTTCAAATCAAAAGGTGCAAGCTTGCTACACCAAATCAAGGCCAAATCAACGTTGCTATGCGAGTTTCATGACGGATCTTCATCAAAGGAGCCACCTTTCTTCGTCAAAATGATGCATGATCCCTTTCCTAAGCCTTGCCTAAGTAAGTTCTAGCTACTTTTGGGTCAAAACGGTATTTTTAATGTTGACATGGGATAAAATGAGGCTAAACATGATTATGCGAACCTATATGAACCTTACCTTGCCTCTTGTGTTCATGTTTATGATCTTAGGCCATGTGAGTGACTTAATCATGCCTCTCATGCTATGCATAACCTAGTTTAACTTGCAAGTTTGGATCTTTATGCATGAAATGCTAGCATGAACCTTTAGGAACCATTTTACTTGTGAAACATTGGCTAAGACTAGATTTTGGGGCTTATGCATGTTTATGAACCCAAACCCTTTTATGCTATCATGCAAGTTTGTGGCCAAGTCCTTTATGAGATTATGCATGTTTATGGCCAAACCCTTTGTGATAATATGCATGTTTGTGGCCAAATTACCTTATGACACTATGCATGCTTATGGCCAATCCCTTTACGATGTTATGCATGTGGAAGCCAAGCCCTTTTTGGCATCATGCATGGTTTGAGACCAATATGTGACATAGTATCCTTACTATATTGACTCGATTTGCTTGCATTGGAAAAACCCGATTTTGGGTAGTTAGATAAACATGAACATGTCGCAAAGTCTTAATTTGAATATGACACGCGTTTATACTTGAAACTATGACTTGAAAAATAACATGGAAGATGACATGTAAGTATGCATAAAAACATGAGCTTGGGAATTTACCTATTAAGTTAGGTCTACCCTTTGGGAATTTACCTATTAAGTTAGGTCTACCCAAATGCTCGGAAACGTGTAACATGTTTTGGAACATGATGAACTTAGATAATATGAGCATGGCCAACTCGAGGTTGGGTTGAGTTTGCAACGTAAAACTACCCGGAACCGACCGGCCTAACTAGTAGTTGCAAACAATAGGACCCAATGTGAGAAGTTGGTCATGTCGCGCTTAAGACCCGAGGTTAGACTAGGTTGTGGTGTAAATCTACCCGGACCCGCCCGGCTTAACTAGTAACCACAACAAGGTCTAATGTGAGAGGTTAAGAGTGCATTAATTGAATTAATGCCACATGATAAGGTTAAGTAAATTTGACTAATGACACTTAACCGATATGATACAAGTGGGTAGGTTAAGTGGGACCGGGCTTGATTTCCTTAATGACACTTAACCAATTAAAACTTGGTAATTCAATGAGGTTAAGTAACCAATACTTAACCAACTCAAAGTGGTAATTTAATGGGGTTAAGTTAAACACTTAACTAATTTAACACGATGATTTGATGAGGTTAAGTGACCTATACTTAACCAATCTAACTCGTTAATTTGGTGAGGTTAAGTTAACCTATACTTAACCAATCTAACGTAAAAACATGATAAGGCTAAGTCACGAATCGTTTCGAATACGCTGGACCGATTTGAATCGGTAATTTGATAGGGGCAAATTAATATATATACTTAACCAATCTAAAATGATAATTAGACGAGGTTAAGTCATGGATTGCCTGATATACTTAACCAACTTGACACATGGACTGTAGGGTTAAGTCTTGGACTTGGATACTTAGCCAGTTTCGACATGTTTTGTAGACGGGTTAGGTTGTGAACTTAAGTGACACTTAACCCATTAGATAAACCCTAATTCGGAGGATTAGGTAAATAACCATAGTTAACAAGGGTAATGGAAATAAGGCTAAGTGGTAAACCTTAGTTAAGGGAAACTAAGTAATAATTCTTAGTCAAAGAAATTTGGACCACTCCTTAGGTGGATTAGTAACCCGATACGTTAGGTCAACGTTTAAGTATGCGTGTAGGAGCAGGCTATCTGATTTAGATAAAGGCTCCAACGAACGGGGTAACGAAGCAGCGGCTTCGGGGAACGTGAGGATATTCTTGGGATCCCTCTGTGAGCTGCCAGGTCATTATACTAGGCTCACGAGAGGTTGAGGTCTGCGGTAGAAGAACCAAGAATATGCCTTGGTTGCTATGCGAGCGACCTAAAGACTGGGGTGGATAGCAGTGAGTCGGTGGATACATAAGGTGCCCGAGATAGCAAGTCCGTCGATCATCTACCACCTTGAGTCAAGCGTGTACGTACGGAAAGGCAGAGAACACCCAACAGACCATGATTGCTATCTAATTATGGGTGAGGTAGGCCGTAGGATGTGGGCTGGCCGGAGTGTAGTTCTCATACAAGATTTTCTCTTGTGTTGCCTTTCACTAGTTGAGGGAGGGGTCTCGTGGGACCATAGCCACGTGTAGAAAAGCAGACCTTAGTATCTGCATCGGCAGATAAATCTAAAGCTCCCGACCGAGTCCTGTATTTCTTGTTTTGCCCTGTGACAGGACTCGGATGGCACGATGTGATACATGTGCATACAGTTATAGAAGAACGATTCACGATGAATGCGTGGGGAAAAGGGCGCGATCGAGGGTTAGCGTAATCCCTAGTGGCCTAGGTGGTTTAACCCAAACCGAAATACGAAAGCGTGCAATAGGTAAGCGTAATCCCTAGTGGTTCTAGGTGGCGTAAGTCCTAGTAGTTCAAACGATGATTCATATGGAAGAGCCTAGCTAGAACAAGGGTGACAGTCCAACGAATTCAAGGATAATACGACATGAGGAAGCCCGTACGAGGTACGGCAAAGGACTAAACTTATATACATGGAAAGGAACATATGGTTTGAGTAACCTATATATGCGATCTTAGGTTGACATGGACCATAACACGACTTTGAGCACGGGACATTCATGGTTAACACGTGACGCGGGTAGGGATACTAGTACGAGAGGTGCAGAGCAAATATACATGTTAGAACTAGGAAGAATATACATAATAGATACCGTGGGATGTTAGACGGGGTAGATACCTTGGGATAATGTACCCGATAGAGATCTGACGATGTGATACCTTGATTTATCATGACACCGTGGTTTACCACGATACCTTAGTTTAGCTTGCTACAGTAGTTCAGCCCGTTACCCCGATTTAGTTTATCTATCTTGTAGTCATCTTTATGTTTACTTTCAGTTTATGCATGTCATGTTACCTTTACCTGTTTTTATACTGGAAGTAGATAGGACTTACTCAGTCTTTTTGACTGACCCGTTTTGTTTTGCCTCCTTTCTTCCGTTCCCCCCCCCCCCAGGTTACAGGGAGGAAACAATGCTGTTTAGTTTGGACTTCTTCTGCCCGAAGGTCATCATGGATGGCTTGGACTTCTCTTGGCTATGGCCACTTTACTGTTTGTACTTGGGGAATAATTTATAAAAGGTTTTTATGCTTCTTTATTTTTGCAAGACAGGTTTTGATGTACTCTGATGTAAAAGGCTTTAGACCTTATTTATTCATGTTATGAAAGTTTGATTTTACTTCCGCTATTTATATATGTTCTGTCTTGTGATATTTCTGTGCATGTTTACCAATAATGCCCCTCTAAAGCTAGTGCATTCCTTTGCGAGTGACCCTAGCGGAGGTGGGGTGTTACACACTGTTTATCTATATCTATATAAATTATAATCAATAAAATATTCCAAATATAAGAATCGGGTTTGAAATAGATTTTTAAATGGAACTTGTTTTAATATCTAAAACAAGGAAGTAAATTTATAAACGATGTTTATAAATAAAAATTTGATAATTTGATATTCAAAATATGAATTTAAAAGTGAATTAGAAATCGTTTCGAAAATGGAACAACGAATGTTATTCCAAAATTCAGAATATAAATCAATTTGAGATAAATCCAAAGGATTTATAATCAAAATTTAATTATATCAATTTTATAAAATAATTTATACAAAAGGGAATTGGAATTATGTATAGAAGGTTGAATTATAAATAAATTTATAATTGAATTATGAAATAATAGGAGATTAAGGAAAATTAGAAATATCCAGTTGAATTGGAAATATTAGTTTAATATATATAAAAATATATTAGAATGGAGTTGAAATTTATTTATAAACAAAGTTTAAACATTTATATTTAAATATAATTAAAATGAACTCGCCGCAGCGCGGTAGTTTATAATTTGGCGTTTCGAACTTCAATTGAGTATATAGAACTCAATTTAAGTCAGAATTCTTTGAAACAAGAATCATCAGGACCGATTTGATAATAGTTTTTTAATGAAAGAGAGAAATTTGGATTTCGTCGTATAGATTTTGAGTTATGTCAAAATCAAATTTCCAGAAAAATAACGCCATAATCATTTAAAAATCATAACGGTTCATTTATAATTAATATAAGGATTTTAAGTAAATAAAATATGAATTTCCATTAGAAGAATCCTGATTTGACTTATAAAATAAATATGAACTCAAGTGAAGTAAATGAATTGATTTTTGAAATAAAAATCAGATTTTTAACAATTGAATGGAGTTACCTGGATTGAAAAGAAATTAGCTAATGAGATTTTGGACTGAACTTTACTATGGTTAAGTGAATTAAATTTGTAAATTGAAATTTGAAATTGAATATAAAACTCAAGTTAGAAATGAAATTCGACTTATTTACAAGCGAATTAAAATATATCTGAAAATGATATGTTCAAACTAAAAGGGATTTGGCAAAAGAGCTAATTAAAGAATAAATTAGCGAACTGGGTTAGGAATGACTGGATTTAGTTAGGATAAATTAGAAACAGGTGGACATGTTTTAAATAGGTATGGAATGAAGTGTATAAAGATTATAATTCGAGTGCCGAACATAAAGGTACACGTTTAAATTCCATATGAGATTTTAATGCATAGAATCGACAAGCTACTTGGCTTTTTGATTTTCTGTTTGAATGGAAAGGGAATAGAGAGGCTAGTTGAGGTTTGAGCTATTCACCGGTACAAAGGATGTGCTGACGAAATTTTCCAAAAATTTAAGTATTCAGAATAATTTTAAGAAATTTTGATAATTAGAAATCTATATATATCGATATATATAGAATTCGATAAGGAAATGAACTAAATATAGAATATATAACAAAAAGAAAATATATGAATTTAAATCTGGTAAAATAGGAAGAGAAACGTATACACGTTTTTAAAAATGAATTATTGGTTTTTATGGTGTTGATTATTTGAGATAAGTGGTCTTGTCTGTTTTCAAGTTAATGATGTTTTCAATCAAGGTCTGAGAGGTAATTATACCCCAACTTGATAGATTTCTTTATTAACTGATAAATAGCAAGATTTAGTCTCGAGGATCAATATTTGAATAAGATTTATTGGAATATAGTATTTTGGTTGTTGTAACAATGTTTTACACAACATCCATTTTAACCCAAATAAGTGTAAGTTCGGAAATATAATAACGAATATTTCCTAAGTATAGAAATGAATGGTCGTGAATGGGAGAAGTAATTGGAATGTTTTCCAATTATTAATAGAAGAAATTTTCTAAGTATAGAAAATAAAAGAAGGCCATATTTGAAAATGTTTTCAAAATAGGGTAAGAGGCCAAGATGATTGTTGAGAATATTTGGTTAACGAATATTGATAAGGAAACGGAGAAGTAATTTAATTAATGAATATTAATTAAGGGGCCCAGTGATTGTTTGATGCTTTGGACGAATGTTTGTTTTTCTCTGATAGTTAAATAAATGACTATCGAAGTTTTTGACCATCGTTATCAATATGGAGAGAACAGTTAGATTATTATCCGAGAACCACTCTGTATTGGCAGTAGCATTGTGAATCAGATTATATGAAGATAAGCGAAGACGAAGTAAAGTGCAAGGGCTTTTTCTATTAATCTTATTTAGAAATTTCCTAAGATGGATTAATGGAAATTGTGCCTTCGGTTTTATTCAGTCCCAGAACAAACGTGTATGGACAAATGTATGACAGGGTATTTCCAATAATTGCATATGTTGATCTGTACAAATATATATATCTAGTGGCGGAGAATTTATTCTCTTGGCATAATATCCAGAATATCTTTGTGCAAATCAATTAGTGATTAACGGATCTGACAATGTGGCATTCAAACTGATTGCGCTATCAGTGAAAGGTAAGTAATTGTAACCTCAAGCCTCGCAACTGGGAAATGGTATAAAATCGGGTAGGTCGCATGGCTAAGTGGGTCGCACCCAAGTAGGGTGTATTGTCACCTGATCTAGAGAAATTCCAATTGCTTCTTTAATTTTTTGATGTTGTCCCTTTTAGGAAACGGTTGCTAATCCCAACCGTTGGTGACAATGCATTCGGTACTCTCAAGCGAAGTGAGCGGAAGGTCATGTTTAGCCTGGATTGCAAGATGTTCTTGTTGAGCCCGGTGTATTCCTCTCAAGAGATACACTGTCGGAAGGTGGTCCTATACCATGCCAGTTGGAATCCATTCTCCAATAAGAGCCCGCGGTTTTGATTGTGTACTATATATGTAGAGTGTGCAAGCGTTCTGCTAGATTGCTATTTACTTATTTTTGACACTATTATAATATCAGTAAAGTAATGATTTTAAAGAATCTTTTGGGTTTTAGTAAGATAAAAACCATCCATATTTGTGTGTTGATCGGTCTTACGATTATATTTTCTTTCGAAAAGGATTTTTTAAAAGTTAAACCAAGTGGTTGGAGTTTACTCACACCGGTCCCATGACTAACCCAGAGTTTATTTTGTTTTATTTACCCTAAACTCTTGGGTGCCCAAATTTGTACGTGCAGTCAAGTAGTTCAGGTGTTTACAGATATACTTGGAGGAGCTTGGAGCAGGAGGCTTTAGCGTTATCTAGTTATTGTTATTTCTGCTATGTTGTAAGTGTTGTACTGTAATGATGGTATGTATACAGAAAATTTTGTATTCCAAAAGCTGTTATATATATTATTTTTTATTCCACTGCGATGTGAGATTCTGTGTGTTGTTTCTATTCTTCTTGTATCTTTTTCTTCTTCTATTCTAATATTTCTTTCTTTCTATTTCTCACCCTCTAACTTCTTTCTAATTATGATCTGGTATGTTCAATGCTTGAATAATTGACATGAATTTTATGTCGATTTTCGGGGTCGAAAATGATAATTCGTTACAGAAAGAGGTACAGGAATAAAAGGAGAGATGCTAGGATTGCCAACATTATAGGAGGAGATATTGTTGGGGTTGCTGACACTAGGAGAAGAAATATTGGGATTGCCAACATTAGAACAAAATGGAGATTGTAAAGGTTCAGAAGAATTGGCCCTCGTTGCCATTGGAAGTGTCAAGCTTTTTGATTAGGATCGAAGGATTATCGGGATTGCGTTAACCGAATTATTATTTCCTCCTCACAAGAATTCATAGTACGAGAACTATATTTTGGATTCACCTCGGGTTGACTAGGCTATTTTCCTTTCTCGTTACTTTTCATTAATTCCTTCATCATATTCATCATTTGTTCTGGTTTATCGTCTTGATCGTTGATTTGTTTCTCTAGTCGAACAATTTCTTGAGAAGATGAAGGAGACTGAAAGTTAAAATGCCTGTATGGTTGATTTGAAGGCTTGGATTGAGGTGGAACTTGAGAAGTTTGAGGATTGGAATTTGGAATTTGGTAGTTTGAATTCAGTATCATGTGAGATGGATTCACAACATTATTGGGATTAGACCATGATAAATTTGGATGATTTCTCCGACTAGGTTTATATATGGATGTGTAAGGATTATTTTGAGCTTTAACATTGACTTTTTCTTGAGGAAAATGATGGGATTGTCCTTCGAACTGAGGAGTTTGAGTTTCTGAGGGAATATGAATTGGATCCACGACATGCTAGTAATGGGAACACGAATTGACTCCCATTGCATGTCCTTTTCTGAATAATCTTCTAAGAATATCCAAGCTTCATCGGCCGTTTTAGACATAAATTCTACTCCACACATTGATTTTAGAAGTGATGTTTGTGAATTTCATGATGAGGACAACTGTATAATAGTTGGTTGAATCTCTCAAAGTATTTTGAAAATGTTTCCCCCTCATATTGAGAAAACTGATTATTTCAGTTTGGATTTTTAGAGTTTTATGGAAAGGGAAAAACTTTTTCAAGAATACAGTGACAAATACATCCCAACTTCTTATGGAATGTTTTGGAAGAGAATTTAGCCTTCTTTTAGAGCTTTCAAGTAGTGCGAATGAAATTAGCCTTAGCTTGATTGATTCGTTAGATAATTGTTGCATTAAGTTGTGGATGCATCGTAAGCAATTTCAAAACCAGTAAATTTTGGAACCCCTTGAATAAAAGAATGTTTAAGCTCAAAATTTCCTTCAACTGGTAGAAATACGACAACAAAAGGTTGAACAGTTCTAGTTGGGTAACGTTAATCTCGAAGTGATAACAATCTATCCATTTCGACATTGAGAGTTTGAAATTTTTGATTTATGCGATTTTGTTCCATCTCGTTATAAAAGTTTTGATTTATCTAAGAACCCATACGAGAATTATGGTGGCTAACACGTTTCTCACTCATCGTTGTCGAATATAGAAAATCCAAACTTAAGGTTGACACAAGTAGTTGTAATTACAAAATAGATTGCGTACTCAAGTGTATCTTATTAGTTGATAATCTCGATTTGAAGGGGGGAGAGGGTCTTATGGCCGTTCACGTATAGTATAAATACTAAGGGATACAACCAATGTTTTATGGGTTGTATGCAACCTCTTTTGCTAGAAGTTAAATAAATTAAACTAATATATATCCGCGATCAAACCCTTGAGAGAATCAATTTCATAAAATACACTCTTGTAGTTAATTATTTTGCAAATCAAATCAAGTTTTATAATTGAAATCGACGAGAGTGATGATTTTAGTTATGAAAATTCGATCCTCACCAAATTAATTAAGAAATTATGGCCATACAAAAATCAAACAATAATAACTGTAGATAATTAAAAAAATTGTACAAGCAAGCCGCTTCACCTACAAAAAATTTTTTTACAAGCAATTTCCATATATATATTTTCCTTTGCAGCAGAGCACCTGTAGAGTTCAGAAAATTTTAAAGTGGGGTATGGCAGTCCCTCCAGAATAATTGAGCCATATCAACGATTAAAAATCCACTGCTTTTTACAAATTGCTTGACCTTTGAGATCCCTGTTTGTTGATTGAATTCTTCCTCTTTCGATCTTAAGTGAATTTGATTTTTCTCTTCAATTTCTTTTGTGTGAGTTCTTTTTATTTGAAAGCAAATAAATGAAAAAGTAAGCTAGACTAAACAATAAACAATAAAAAAACTAAACTCAAAACAAAGAAAAGCAAAGAAAACTAAATAAACAAAAGAAAACTCAAATATGGGAAAACAAACAAACAAAACCAATTGTCCTAGTGAACTAAAATCAAAAGTGCTTCCTAACTTGGAATCAACCAGCCTCCTGATTTTCACTCAATGGGATTAACAAAGACAAGTCGGCCCAAATGCAAAAATAAGATTGAAAAAACAAGTCGGCCCAAATATACAATATACTTGTCAAAATACACTACCCTCTTTCATTCTCAGTGAAAACAATCGAATTCGAAACCCCCTCTTTTCTTTTCTTTTTCTTTTCGGAATTCGATATGAATTTCTGAAGAGCTAGTTCACTAAACTCGTCCCAGTTGATATGTGATTAAGGTTCGAAAGCTGAGGGTTGCGATTTGGATTTGAGACATGGAGGTTTCAATTGGGATTTTTAGGGGTTCCAAGTTTGCAAATTTTGGGTTTCGAACTGGTGCAAGGCTGAATTAGTGTGCGATTACGGATTGTGGCATTTGAATTGTATTGGGTTTTAAGTGAGGTGCTGCCGATTTGCAATTATCAAGCTTGGGTCTTTGGGTTGAAGATCAATTCAGTGATTTGTGGAACAGACGGTGTTCGATATGATGATGATGTGATTAGTGTTCGTGGAGGTGATGAAACCGCGGTTTTAGTTGGTTAGTGTTCGGTTTGCAATTACCAGGCCTGGACGAAGTCTATAGATCGATGTTGAGGATGTTGTCGAGAGGGGTTTTGCAAGTTGGCAATGTGGTGGTTGGACTGAGAAGGGTTGTGACAGAGATCACATGGTTGTGGACTGTTGGAACTGTGAGGTGAAAGCCTGAAGTGTGGTGATCGTTTGATGTCGTGGTTGATGAAAACGGTGGCCGATGGGTTAGGCAAAAACGGTTTATAGCAGAGGCTATGATGATGCGGTTTGCTGATAATTGGTGAAAGTGATAGAGATATGGGTAGGTTATTGAATAGGGCTTGATGAAGGTGGGGATGGTCGAATGGTTTGATGAATTTATGCAGGGGTCGTGGAAGTTGTTGCTGCGGTGAGAACTGGTGAATTGAAGAACACAAGCAAGAGAAAAATAGAATAGAAGAAAAGAAAACTTTGTAATCTTTTATTTTATAAAACTTGTAAAAGAAGAAAAGAATGTACTGAAAAGAACAAAGAAAGTGAAAAGGAAAAGAATTGAATAAAAGAATGGAAAGTTTTTTTTCTCTTGGTTTAGTGACTACAGTATCAATAACTAATACCAAACCAAGTAATCAAGATTTTTTACAATATATACCAGAGAACAAAAGAAAAAAAGAAAAACTAGCACGAATCAGAAATTAAATAAATAATAAAAATTAATTATTTCCTCCCCGGCAACGGCGTCGAAAACTAGTTCAACGCTTTCCTATGGAATAGAAAAGCGCAAATTATGCAATAATAACTGCAAGTGCACAGGTGTGTAGTATGCAGGTCGAACATTGGGAGGAAAATTAAATTTTCTTATTTATATATTTCATAGGCGAGTTAGACAAAACTTAGTGGTTGATTTTCAAAACAAAAAAAATAGAAGCTGCAATTTGATTTAGAACAAATCTAATTGAACCGATGATTAAATCACAATTATCAATTGAAAAGCAAATAAAACTATTTTTGAATTGAACCAGGTCTGAATCTAATCAAATCTTTATTCAATCCAATATGTCGTAGGAAAGCAATTAAAAAGAAGAAATTAAAATTGCATAAATTAAATAACAAACAGAAAATAAAATTAGGATTACTGCTGAATCCAATCAGATGGTAAATCACTAATCAAAATAAGTGCAAAAGTCAACTAGTACTTTAACAAACCTAATTGTGTAGATGGCACTAGTTGCTAATAAAATAAAAACGCAGAAAAGTAAAAGAAAAACTAAACTAGATTAATGGCAGAAGAAGGTATAAACGAAAGTCCAGTTTTTACAATGGGTATACATGAGTATTTATAGCTTAGTTGCAAAACCTAATCATCTAAAAGAGCCTCCTCATCAAATAATATGCTACATCCTCCTCTTATCCCTATTTGCCATGTGTCCATTTGATTGACAGAACACTTCCTAACATCTTTTCTACCAATCTCCTTCCATGGTGACCAATGTGAACACAACTAGCCTCCAATGATAGCTTCTTATACAATTCTTCATGTATATTGTAACGACCCGACTTTTTTAACAGTTCTTGCCAGTAATTAAACCAACTTAAACCGTTCATAAAGAAGGATAGTTATGGGTACTTACATATTTGCACAAAAATAACAGAACTTTTCATTTCATCACTATCAATTACATAAGAGTTACAAGGAATACATCAGAGTACTCCATTACACAACGGAAGAGATACCAATTCAGTGGAAAAATACAAATGCTCTAAAACATAATAGCTCCAGCTAAAACCAAAATCCTGCTTCAACCAACTCCAAGGCTAAATCTGCGAACCAAACTACTAGGCTGCATGTGTCAAAATTATGGGCACCCAGAGTTTAGGTGAGGGAACAAGAAACTCCAGATCAGTCGTGGGACTGGTGTGAGAACTCAAAAACAATTGTTATTTAGGATTCATTTTAAAGTTAGGTAATTCAACGGACCACGCCGCTAACGCGGAACGGGTTTAATCTATATGAATTCCCGTGCATTGAAATTCACTATGACTTTTGAAAAATGAAACTAACATAAGGTCCCGCGGCACACACATAATGCAAATGCACACATGGGCGAGGTTTCTCCTTATGACAGTAAAAAATGCTTGATACGTGAAAATCCTTTGATATTATTATTAGTGCATAGTGTGAAAACAATTTCGCAAATAAATGTGTTAATCGTAGCCAGCATAATACCCTATCCCATTATACTGACAATCCTGCTGGTAGCAGGCTATACAACTAAAATCGTACAGGCCCGTAGTGGAAAATTGGATTTCCAACAAATGACTAGGCAAATGAACTTCCTTATCGAACCGATGGGTATGCCTCTAAACCGACGCCCCCAGAACCAAATCGGGCTCTCTGCCAACATGAGGCCGGGTTACCCCTTAACCGGGTAACTTAGAGCACGCCTGAGTATGTCACTTCCCGGTCGTTACCAACCTTTAAACCGGGCCCCCGCAACATCAACATCCATATAAATAGAAGTTATCCACATAGGTTAATACCTGGGCTCCATACCATAGTACACCTTTTATCTAGAAGGAAATGACTAACCTTAACCTCGCTACATCTTTCCTGTTTTAGCCATTTACCGGGTTGTGAGGCTTGCCGAGGTCACGATACAAAAAGCTATGCTTAAACAAGCAATGCTTTGATCATCCATAACTCATTGTATATCTTAAGTATGCCACATTATCCATTAACAACGCATCACTGAATTCAAATATATAACCTCTAAGCTCGTACGTCTTAGAGAAGGGTGTTAAGCAAGAGAGTAATTCTCCCCACCAAACAGATATATATATTGATAAAACAGTACTACGCAGTTAATTACAATGTCAGACACACAATCCATAAAAGTATGTTCTGGGTCTGAACGAAACATCAATCCGAAAATCTCCAAATATATTCAAACCTCATGCCACTTATAACCTCGTATCGGGGGATTAGCCCAACCACGACATCAGCAATCAATCCAAATATTTCAAAGAATCCCGGTCTTCATTCGTCATTTTCCAAGTCTTGAATTACTTCTTAACATCGTATTATTACTTGGAACGGTTTTCGAACATATATTCGATCCCGGTCTTTCCAAGTAGTAAGCGCAATTTAAAAAAAAACACAATTACGGAATACACAGGCTTTTAACCAAATCTCCTTCCATCTTGGATTTTGTTAAATTAAACTTCTTTAAATTCATTCTCAAATTATAACAAAATCCATATTTAACCTTTCTCTTTTAAAACATATCCCTTAAATCAAAGATAATTTAGCCTCAAAGCCTTAATTAATTTTCCATTTGATAACTCGTTATCGAAAACCCTGCTTCCTTTGAAAAACCTTACCCCACAATTCAACCTTAGTTTCCAATCAAATTGGTTTCCGAACATTCAATTCTGTAATCTTAACTAAAAGATTATTCTTCCTTCCCAATTCCTTATTTTTAATTTCCTCAAATCAAAGATTTGGTTAAATCCCCAAATTACAATATGAATTTCCATAACTCAATCTCATTGGGTTTCAAGAATGATATTATTGAAGATATAATTCATGACAAAACCCAAATCAATCGATATTGAATATAAGTTACACAGAAATCGTATCTACTTATATTCGATATCAATTCTCATAATCAACGAATACTATAAGTGGAATAACGATATAATAATAATATCTTTCAAATTCCTCAAATAGTATACATTTACACTAAAGAATTTCGTATCAAATATCCGAATATTAATTTTATCCAACTTATTCCAATAAGATTGAGAAACCCGTATCTTAATTAAAGATTTATCCAAATCCATGACATTAGATCTGGATAGAAATATCATCAATCTATCTTCAATATTAATCTCCGTATCCAGCTCACACTATAAGCGGAATAATGGTGAACGATCTTTTAAATTCCCCAAATAGCCAGAGTCATCATTTACTAGATCAATATCAAACATTTGAAGATTTATCTCCAACCATATCCAATTATTTAAAATTGAAAACCCCGTTTTAGTATCAAATAAATCAATTTAATTTCCACATAAAACATTTTCAATATTTTTAAATCTTTGAAAACATTCCAACAATCATTTACAAATGATTACTTATAGTTCGGGAAACAGCTCGCGGTTTAACACTTCAAAATAGATTATTTTCAAAGAAAGAGTTACCATAGTGTTTCAAAGCTTTACAAAAGCGTTACAAAACAGTTATCTTAATTACTTCGATCAAAATATCGTTTATCTTAGCCAAAACTTAAACTTTATGATTCAAAACACCATTTCATAATTTGTAATGATTCTACAAATTTTTTCCCATATTTTTAAAAACATTTAAAATAGTTGTTCATAGTTATGGTCGATAACTGCTCTTACATCGACCTTTTCCAAAACGGTTTTAAACATAACTTGAAAATTATAACCCGAAATTAAAATCCGCTTTCACTTATTTAAAAGCTCTTGTTAATATAAATCATATGTTTTTGTTTCTTGGAAATCCGATTTAGATCGCAAAAGTTATAAGCGTTTAAAGTTTGCATCTGAAATACGTAAATTGCCGTTATGCGACAAGCTCTATTTTGACCATAATAACCATTATTCTACGGTACTTCAAAATATCTTAGAAAACCATTATATCCTTATATAACCCTTTTAAAATCATTTAAATTTACTTTCCAAATAATTTTGGATCTAAAATTCAACTTTCTTAAATTCCAATTCATTTCTAAATTCAAATAACTTCAAATTAACCTTCCCATTCGTCGGATCAGTTAGGGATAGCCAGGGAGAGCAGGAAACTTTATTTCCAAACCCAAGCCTAGACACTGTCCTCTCTGTCATCCTAGAATGTTCCGGTATTTATTTTTTTCATTTAAAGAAACTTTATCAATATATATGAATTCATACATATGGTCTTTCCCAATTATTAACCTTCAATAATAATGATATTGCTTCTAATTACGAAGGAGATTTGTCGATCACCAATGTGATACCATACTTGTTGTGTCATAGTGTGTGCGAAACAACATCATCAACCATTATTAAACATCCATAGCAACCATCATCAACATAATTAAATAAATCATCTGTGCACAAGCGTTATAACACTAACGCTTAATAGTGTGTGTGTTCTAAACTATACAACCATCGTCCATCACAACAAACATCAACCATCATTAATCATTAATAATTCATCACTATATTTAAATTAGTCTAACTACTAATTAAATATATAAATTGTGCTTAAAGAGTTCTCACCAAACAACTTTCCAATCTTCACAGTAGGAGATCCTAGTTGAGCGAACCATCGGACAGTATTTCAGCGCAACGTCTTCTTCACTAATGTATATATAATATATAATAATCTCTCTCTCTTTCTATTATAAGAGGAGGAGGAGGAATATGACGACGAACTTTGGCAAGGTATGGTGGAAAAGAGGAAGATTTATGCCATGGAAACCATGGTTTTAAGCTTTAAGAAGAAGAGAGAAAGAAGAGAAGTGAGAATGAATGAAAAAGTGGAAGGAAAGGGTTATATTTATATGAAAAGTGGAGTAAAGAGAGTGTGACACCTAAAGGGGCAAGTGGAAAGCATGCATGAAAGTTTTCATGCAAAAATACAAGTGTCCTTATGAAACGACCCGAAATCCCCCTTACGGGAAATCGCAGAATGAGGACAAAACGAATCGGAACACAAACATAAGAACATTTCATTGTCAATTACAACAGTTCCATCAGAATACAAGAATATTACAGAGTATGAATGAATAAAATACATTTGATAATTATCAGAGGTTACAATACATTACATAGCAGCGGAAAATAATACAATACACAACTAGAAGTAATACGCGGATACAGAGCTTTCCGAATATCGCTTCAGCTGTAAATCAGGATCCTATGAATATAAATCTGCAAAACCAAAACTACTAGCTACCCGTGCGGAAAATAGGGGCACCCAGAGTTTAGGTTAAAATAATAAACTCCAGGTCACTCATGTGACTGGTGTGAAAACTAAAACAGCTATTTAAAGCTTTACTTTAAATCAGATTTATCAAGGGACCACGCCGTATAACACGGAACGGGTTTCCTCCCAAGAATACCGGTGCATATAACAAAACAGTGCAATGCTTTTTGGAAAAATGAAGCTATTATAAGACCTAGGTCCCATCACACAATGAAACACAAGCCAGAGGATAGGGTTTTCCCTTATAATAGCCAAACATGCTTGGTACGTTAAAAACAAATCATTTGATACTATTATAAGTGTATAGTGTCAAAACAATTTCAATCATAAATATCAATCATAGACGGCATGGGTACCATATATCATGTCGCCATACTAGTCTTTACAATCAAAACCACAAAGTCACGTATTGGAAGGGGGGTTTCCATTTGTGAATCGAGGCAAAAGATAGTCCTCTACCGATTCGAGACGCTATAGCCCATGTCTCAGGATCAGAGCTCGAGTGACCCTTGGATCGTCAAGGCCGGTCCAACGATGTGGATTAAAATGCCTGAACACTGCGTTTCCCCGCCCTTTGGGGCGTCAATGAGCCAAATGACTCCATACGCTCCACATAGTCACCGATATATCTGAGGCGCCTCGCAATCGAACAACCACACAGATGAAAATAATATAAACGTCAGGGCTGGTAGGTCACTGACACCACCCTAGCTAGAAGGAAATGCATGCCCTCCCTGAGGTCCTCTCCCGTTTCTGGTTCACAACCAGGGTGTGAGGCTCGCGAATTAATGTTACAAAAAGCTATGCCACACAGGTGGTGCTTTGATCATCAACCACAAGACTTTTCTTTTCAACAAAAGCCTTGATCATTTGCCACTTAGGCATGCCACACAGGCAATTCACTCCATGCGATTGATATCCATCAATATATAACCTCTGAGATCGTACGTCTCAGAGAAGGGCGTTAAGCAAGAGAATAAATTCTCCGCCGCCAAACAGATATATATTTAATAGAAATCAATCACACAGAATGAAATCCAATGTTAGACACACAGTCCATTTACAAGTTCATTCTGGGTCTGAACGAAACCGGAGGCACCTCGTACCTTGCATATCCATCGATCTCCAAGTACGTCTGGACGATCATTAACTGATTCCCTCCTCTTGGGTGTATAGCCCAATCAAGATCATCAGTAATTATCCAAACGATGTGAAGACCTTCGGTCTTCGACCACCGTCTTCATCCTCGACACATCGTCGAATCAGTTATTCAGAATGGGATAAACCCGGTCTTTCTGAATAACTCGCGTTTATAATAAACAAGTGTTACACAAACACAACATACGCCTCATTCCAATTCAGAATATTCTTTTATTCAAATATTCTTATACTTTGGGAAAGGTTCCCATTAATTTTATCAAAGATAAATTCTTTAAATTTATTCATTAATCTTCTTTTGAATATCAATTCAAATTATTAGGATTAGCGAACCACATTGAAGTAATCATTTATTTTATTTCCCAATCCCAACCTATTCATCCCATGAAGTAAAACTGGTCATACTTCATATCTAACACCACGGTGTTATCGGTAAATTCAATTACCATTTCACGTTCAAATCTAATTAAAGATTTAACTATCGCTTGGGGCAAAACTGGTGATACTCCATTCTCGATTATTTCAATCTAATTAAAGATTCATAAAAACTCCACTTGGTTTTAATCTTCCCAATAATCACTATCAATGATTATTTAACATGGGAAATCATATCCTGGCTTTAACTGGGTTAAAGAACCAATGTCATTTAAAACACAGTTCACGATAAACCCAAAAACACATTCTATTCCATCAGCCTTTAACCGTAAATTAGCAAGTGAACAATTCCCTAAGTAATAACCCCGAAGGCCGAAACCAACATCAGATCAATACCCAAGAAACCATTCAACTTAACTAATCTTCAGTTAGTTTCTGATTTTCTTAACTCCGTTGGGTCTAAGAACAGCATTATTAAAGGCACTGTTCACGACAACCCAAAATCACATTTGATATTAAATACAAGGCTCTGAATAGAAAATATATCGGCTTATATCCAATATCAAATTCTACGACCAACAAATATCGTATTGGAAATAACGATATAAAAATATCTTTCAAATTTCCATAACAATATCTGCATAATCACGAAATCCAACATCGAATATTCCAAAGACAATTTCGATTCAAATCCATTTCCACTTCAATTATTGGAAATTCTGGTTATTTTCAAAACCATTTCAAATCCACTTTATTTATTTTAAAAATAAATGGGATTATAATTCTAGTTCAAAAACTAGTTCATTTCGATAAAAAACTATTTTTATCTTTTCAAAAATGGGATTTTTCATCCCAATTCTTCCCAAATCATTTCTTATGAAGAGTGGGAGGCGCCTAGCGCCGGCGGCGGACGGTGGCAGTAGCAACGAGGCGACGGCTTGGGGCTAGGGCTTCGAGCCCCCTTTTTTTGTTTTGAAAACTGTCGAGTATTGGGGGGGGAGATAAAAAGGAGTGAGGGTTTATTTTAATTTTAATTTTATATTATATTTAATTTCCAAAGTTGACTTTTTATTCGATCCACAAACGAGACCCAAGGACTGTCGTCCACAACTAATTACCCCATTCCGAACACAATGGGATATGTCCGGTAAGCCAATTCAGCTGTTACGATCAGTTTCCGTCAAAATCAAAATATAAATCTATATATTGAATTTGAACGTGCATTTCAATTTACTGGGGCCACATACTGACTCAGAAAATTGCAGAAAAAATATTTCTAGCTTCGTATTGCCGATACGGTCCTAACAAAACTAATTTCATCAAATTCTGAGACCGTTTGAAAAATGGCCATTTTCTGATTGATCGAAATTGACTGAAACTGTTAAAACATGTTTAACTTCACCACGCTAACATATTGATTTAGAAAATTATGAATTTTGGAATCTAGCAATAATTTGATATCCCGGATCCAACGAAAGTGGTTTCGTCGAAAACGAAGGTCGTTTGCAAAATTTCCATTTTTAAGGGCCAGAATTCTATAGTGACTATTCTGAATTTTCAACTTTTTATTCCCGCTATGAAATCTCAATTTTTCGGATTCGTTAGAAAGATATTTTCAAATAGATTCAAATACTCTTGGTTTTGCTAAAATACGGTTTATTTTGAGTCCTGCGCATTCATTTGAAACTTGAAATCGAATTTTTAAACTACCGCGCCATTTTAAATTCCTTTCATAAATAAAAATAAATATTTATATTCTAACGACGATCTATATAAATTTATACGTTCTATTTCTATTCAAAATAAATTTCTCGTCGCTATTATTTAAAATAATTCATTTTAATTACTCAAGATTCACTAAAACTGCCAGAATAAAAAATTTAAATTGGCTCAGATTTTCCGGGTTATTACAATCTCCCCTACTTAAAACTTTTCATCCCTGAAAAGGAACGAAGTTGAAAGTTTTTTAACTAATCAACTCAACTTCCATTATTTTCATTATGGCTTAAGTTCTTCAACTTTTCAGTTTCTAAGAACTTTTCAAATTCTTCAAAAATTTGGCTAACACCCTAAATTTTCGAATTTTTTTGCCATAACCTCCCCTGCACCGGGAACTTCGGGATATTTCAAATAGCCTCCCATGGCCCTCACCAATCCAAAAAGAAAACGAAACAGCTAAGCGACTGGCCAATCGGCTCATAAAATCATCAAAACCCCAAGAAATACAATAAACATGTACATATTTGTCGGGCAAACAATTTTATTCCTCTTCTCTAGCCTCCTTGCTATGACCTGTTCAATGTAAGTACACGTACATGCATGCAAATGCGACTAATTTTCAATACAACTCGACATTTGGTTTAATTTGGCTAAAGGTTCAACATTTTAATTAATCAAACAATAATCAAACAACACAATCAGCAATCAATTTGTTGATTATCTTTTCAAATTCATAACTTGGATATATGGTCAAAAAATCACATTTTTGGTGCCAAAATCAAACAATAAACCCTATCTAATTTTGGCTCTCACACCAGTCAATTGGAATTATATAGAAATCCCACTTTCGTCACTCGAACATAAATTCTGATGACAAGTACTCAATCATCAGAATCATCTTCGGGCTACTAGAGTATGATTCTATATCCATCTAGTATATTTAAACTTCGAATGCACGTGGATCAGACGTATACGCAAAATCCTTATATACTGGATTGTCCAAATTCAATACAAATAAATATTCAAATACGAATAATTGATTTAAATTTTCATAAAAAAAATTGTTTTCAATTTTATTTTAAAAACATCACCCTTCACACTCGTTCTAGGATACTACTGATCCTATCTCTAACGAGTCATTCTCCTTGGATATTACTAATCCAATCTCTGATGAATTCTTTCGTATGGTTCTTATATGTCTTGTTCTCCGATCTCTGTACACCAAAGATCTGATACCAAAATGAAACGACCCGAAATCCCCCTTACCGGAAATCGCGGATTGTACTGAGGACAAGACGAAAAAGAACAAAAACAGAAGAACATTTAATTGTCAATTACAACAATCCCATCAGAATACAAGAATATTACAGAGTATGAATGAATAAAATACATTTGATAATTATCAGAGGTTACAATACATTACATAGCAGCAGAAAATAATACAATACACAACTAGAAGTAATACACGGATACAGAGCTTTCTGAATATCACTTCAGCTGTAAAACAGGATCCTATGAATATAAATCTGCAAAACGAAAACTACTAGCTGCCCGTGCGGAAAATAGGGGCACCCAGAGTTTAGGTTAAAACAATAAACTCTAGGTCAGTCATGTGACTGGTGTGAGAACTAAAACAGTTATTTAAAGCTTTACTTTAAATCAGATATATCAAGGGACCACGCCGTATAACACGGAACGGGTTTCCTCCCAAGAATACCGGTGCATATAACAAAACAGCGCAATGCTTTTTGGAAAAATGAAGCTATTATAAGACCAAGGTCCCATCACACAATGCAACACAAGCCAATGGATAGGGTTTTCCCTTATAATAGCCAAACATGCTTGGTACATTAAAAACAAATCATTTGATACTATTATAAGTGTATAGTGTCAAAACAATTTCAATCATAAATATCAATCATAGACGGCATGGGTACCGTATATCATGTCGCCATACTAGGCTCTACAATCAAAACCGCAAAGTCACGTATTGGAAGTTGGGTTTCCATCTGTGAACCGAGGCAAAAGATAGTCCTCTACCGATTCGAGTTGCTCTAGCCCGTGTCTCAGGATCAGAGCTCGAGTGACCCTTCGATAATCAGGGCCGGTCCACCGATGTGGATTAAATGCCTGAACATTGCGTTTCCCCACCCTTTGGGGCGTCAATGAGCCAAATGACTCCATCGGCTCCACATAGTCACCGATATATCCGAGGCGCTTCGCAATCCAACAACCACACAGGTTAAAATAATATAAATGTCAGGGCTGGTAGGTCACTGACAATCTAACAATAATTTGACATCCCAGATCCAACGAAAGTGGTTTCGTCGAAAACGAAGGTCGTTTGCAAAATTTCCATTTTTAAGGGCCAGAATTCCATAGCGACTATTCTGAATTTTCAACTGGGCATAACTTTTTATTCCCGCTATGAAATCTCAATTTTTCGGATTCGTTGGAAAGATATTTTCGAATAGATTCAAATATTTTTGGTTTCGCTACGGTTTATTTTGAATCCTGTGCATTCATTTGAAATTTGAAATCAAATTTTCAAACTACCGCGCCATTTTCAATTCCTTTCATAAATAAAAATAAATATTTATATTCTAACGATGATCTATATAAATATATACATTCTATTTCTATTCAAAATAAATTTCTCGTCGCTATTATTTAAAATAATTCATTTTAAATACTCAAAATTCACTAAAATTGCCAAAATAAAAAATTTAAATTGGCTTAGATTTTACGGGTTATTACACATTACACTTGTCTTAAGGAGAGAAAGTGAACTTTTGGTAGCACTTCCCTTAAAACGTTATGAAAACTACGAGCAGCTCTTCATTCCAATGCTACTAATTCATGTTATGATTTGACAAATCCGATCGAACGACAAATAGTATCAATAAATTCAAACTTATTAATAATCGTTCTCATTTGTAATTCAAATAAAATCTATCATATAACTTATCAAAATTATTAAATATTCCTAACCATATATATTTATGTCAAATTCAATTTAAGTAATAAAAAATCCAATTTTAATTTGGTTAAAAATTCTGTATCGTTACATTCGACCCCCCTTAAAACTTTTCGTCCTCGAAAAGGAAGTCGAGTAAATTTAAACTCCTTTACCAATTTCAAATTCCCATTTCTCTCTTAACGTCTCAGAAATTTAAAAGTCAGAACCAAGGCCCTTGCTGTCTCAGGGTACTCTATCTGATTCTCATTAAAGGTAGAGATTCCTTTAATCTCATAATTACTAGGGTCGTCACTGGTCATGTTTATAATCAAATTCTCTGAGTTAGACCCAGAGCTGCTACTACTACCACAACGGAAAAAATGGAATAAATATTATATAGTATTTAGATGTCTACGGCCATAAGAAAATTTAAAGTTTAGAAATTAACTTTCCAACTTACTGATAAAGTTATGGAACCCATGGTTTACTTAACAATTTAAGTCAAACTATAAGACTAAGGGTTCATGCCTCATATTGGTTAGATTTCAACAAAAATTTGAATCCAAATTCTCAAAATATTCCTTTCCCCCAAATCATCCAATTACCTTGCAATAATAACATTTTGGATAAATTCATCATTTGAAATTCTTTTGCGCTTAATGCATATTCAAGTTCAAATTAAGAAATACTTGTTTCAAATTCAAAACTTACTTCATTTATCCATGGTTTCGTTAGGACAAGGCAAAAAGAAGAGTTCAAAAATAAAATTGGTCAATGACCATCGGGGAAATAATGAGAATCAAAAGGTAACGATGGATCAAGCGAAACATAGCGACAAGCAAAGAGGTAGAATTAAATTTAGAGGACACTAATTCTATTTCAAATTTAATTCAAATTGTTTTCAATCTCACATTAATCCATTTACAAGTCAAATTTATACTCATTTAGCATTCATACTTTGAATTCCCTACTCAAAGTATTCTAACATCTATTCAAATAATCATGGGACTTAAATTTACCTTACCTGGGTCATTGTTATTCTTATTTACCGACCCAGAATTTATTGATAGATTATTCAAATTGGCAACTGAACTTTATTTAAATACCAGTGCAATCTAACATTCCCTTAATTTCCTTTTAGGGGTCTCACATACTTAAGTTATTCTCTACCATATAAGTTTACAAATCCCTACAAATTTATGAGTTAAAGGAAGTTTTCTAATGTTTCCATAAGTTTATTTCAACTCATAAATTTAATCTTAATTCAAAAAAACATTAATTTTATGGTAAAGGACGCTCTCTCAAGCATAATATTCCCAAATCTCATTCTAGGGTATTCCTAACCCTATCTCTAATGAGATATCATAACTCTGATGAGTCCTTATTTTTGTTCAAATATATCGTTTGATGAATTGTACTTGTCTAAAAGTGATGGTCGTGAGAGGTTACTGTTATCAAGTTTGAAATCGTTCGTTGAATGGCTACCAGTTATGTCATTTTAGCATAGTTATGAACTCGTGTCCAACATTTGATTCGGTTTAAATGTGGCTGTCAATTGCCATGGTGCCAAGTGCTACTAAGATTTTACAATCCAAAAGTCACAGAGATGATGACCACTGTTTTCTGACAAAATCCACATTTAGATATTTGTCACTCGCGACTCTGAGAAAAATACATTTGTTTCATCGTCGACTTTTGTACTTCTCTAAATGTTCCGTTTCTCTGTTGGTACCCATTGCTTTGTATAAACCAAAGCTCTGATACCACTTTTGTAACGACCCGACTTTTTGACTGGTTCTTGCTGGTAATTAAACCAACTTAAACCGTTCATAAAGAAGGATAGTTATGGATACTTACATATTTGCACAAAAATAACATAACTTTTCATTTCATTACTATCAATTACATCAGAGTTACAAGGAATACATCAGAGTACATTGATTACACAGCGGAAGAGATACCAATTCAGCGGAAAAATACAAATGCTCTAAAACATAATAGCTCCAGCTAAAACCAGAATCCTGCTTCAACCAACTCTAAGGCTAAATCTGTGAACCAAACTACTAGGCTGCCCGTGTCAAAATTATGGGCACCCAGATTTTAGGTGAGGGACCAATAAACTCCAGATCAGTCGTGGAACTGGTGTGAGAATGCAAAAACAATTGTAATTTAGGATTCATTTTAAAGTTGGGTAATTCAACGGACCACGCGGCTAACGCGGAACGGGTTTACTCCATATGAATTCTCGTGCATAGAAATTCGCTATGACTTTTGAAAAATAAAACTAACATAAGGTCCTGCGACACACACACAATGCAAACGCACACATGGGCGAGGTTTCTCCTTATGACAGTCAAAAATGCTTGATACGTGAAAATCCTTTGATATTATTATTAGTGCATAGTGTGAAAACAATTTTGCAAATAAATGAACTAATCGTAGCCAGCATAATGCCCCATCCCATTATACTGACAATCCTGCTGGTAGTAGGCTATACAACTAAAATCGTACAGGCCCATAGTGAAAAATTGGATTTCCAACAAATGACCAGGCAAAGGAACTTCCTTATCGAACCGATGGGTACGCCTCTAGAGGGATGCCCTGAGAACCAAATCGGGCTCTCTGCCAACACGAGGCCGGGTTACCCCTTAACTGGGTAACTTAGAGCACGCCTGAGTATGTCACTTCCCGGTCGTTACCAACCTTAAAACCGGGCCCCCACAACATCTACATCCATATAAATAGAAGTTATCCACATAGGTTAGTACCTGGGCTCCATACCATAGTACACCTTTTATCTAGAAGGAAATGACTACCCTTAACCTCGCTGCATCTTTCCTGTTTTAGCCATTTACCGGGTTGTGAGGCTTGCCGAGGCCACGATAGACAAAGCCATGTTTTGATCATCCATAGCCCATCGTATATCTTAAGTATGCCACATTATCCATTAACAACGCATCACTGAATTCCAATATATAACCTCTAAGCTCGTACGTCTTAGAGAAGAGTGTTAAGCAAAAGAGTAATTCTCCGCCACCAAACAGATACATATTGATAAAACAGTAATACGCAGTTAATTACAATGTCAGACAAACAATCCATATAAGTCCGTTCTGGGTCTGAACGAAACATCAATCCGAAAATCTCCAAATATATTCAAACCTCATGCCACTTGTAACCTCGTATCGGGGGATCAGCCCAACCGAGAAATCAGCAATCAATCCAAATAATTCAAAGAATCCCGGTGTTCATTCTTCGTTTTCCAAGTCTTGAATTGCTTCTCAATGTCATATTATCACTTGGAATGGTTTTCGAACATATATTCGATCCTGGTCTTTCCAAGTAATAAGCACAATTTAAAAAAAAACACAATTACGGAATACACAGGCTTTCAACCAAATCTCCTTCCATCTTGGATTTTGTTAAATTAAACTTCTTTAAATCCATTCTCAAATTATAACAAAATTCATATTTAACCTTTCTCTTTTAAAACATATCCCTTAAATCAAAGATAATTTAGCCTCAAAGCCTTAATTAATTTTCCATTTGATAACTCGTTATCGTAAACCCAGTTTCCTTTGAAAACCCTTACCCCACAATTCAACCCTAGTTTCCAATTAAATTGGTTTTCGAACATTCAATTTTGTAATCTTAACTAAAAGATTATTCTTCCTTCCCAATTCCTTAATTATTTCCTCAAATCAAAGATTTGGTTAAATCCCCAAATTACGATATGAATTTCCATAACTCAATCTCATTGGGTTTCAAGAATGATATTATTGAAGATATAATTCACGACAAAACCCAAATCAATCGATATTGAACATAAGTTACACAGAAATTGTATCTACTTATATATGATATCAATTCTAATAATCAACGAACACTATAAGTGGAATAATGATATAATAATAATATCTTTCAAATTCCTCAAATATTATACGTTTACACCAAAGAATTTTGTATCAAATATCCGAAGATTATTTCTATCCAACTTATTCCAATAAGATTGAGAAACCTGTATCTTAATTAAAGATTTATCCAACTCCTTGACATTAGATCTAGATAGAAATATGATCAATCTATCTTCAATATTAATCTCTGTATCCAACTCACACTATAAGCGGAATAATGGTGAACTATCTTTTAAATTCTCCAAATAGCAAGAGTCATCATTTACTAGATCAATATCAAACATTTGAAGATTTATCTCCAACCATATCCAATTATTTAAAATTGAAAACCCCGTTTTAGTATCAAAAAATAAATTTAATTTCCACAGAAAACATTTTCAGTACTTTTAAATCTTTGAAAACATTGCAACAATCATTTACAAATGATTACTTATAGTTCGGGAAACAGCTCGCGATTTAACACTTCAAAATAGATTATTTTCAAAGAAAGAGTTACCATAGTGTTTCAAAGCGTTACAAAAAGTGTTACAAAATAGTTATCTTAATTACTTCGATCAAAATATCGTTTATCTTAGCCAAAACTTAAGCTTTATGATTCAAAACACCTTTTCATAATTTGTAATGATTTTACAAAAAAAATCCCATATTTTTAAAAACATTTAAAATAGTTGTTTATAGTTATGGCTGAGAACTGCTCTTACAGTGAACTTTTCCAAAACGGTTTTAAACATAACTCGAAAATTATAACCCGAAATTAAAATCCGCTTACGCTCATTTAAAAGCTCTTGTTAATATAAATCAAATGTTTTTCGTTTCTTGGAAATCCGATTTAGATTGCAAAAGTTATAAGCGTTTAAAGTTTGCATCTGAAATACGTAAATTGCCGTTATGCGACAAGCTCTATTTTGACCATAATAACCATTATTCTATGATACTTTAAAATATCTTAGAAAACCATTATATCCTTATATAACCCTTTTAAAATCATTTAAATTTACTTTCCAAATAATTTTGGATCTAAAATTCAACTTTCTTAAATTCCAATTCATTTCTAAATTCAAATAACTTCAAATTAACCTTCCCATTCGTCGGATCAATTAGGGATAGCCAGGGAGAGCAGGAAACTTCATTTCCAAACCCAAGCCTAGACACTATCTTCTCTGTCATCCTGGAATGTTCTAGTATTTATTTATTCATTTAAAGAAACTTTATCAATATATATGAATTCATACATATGGTCTTTCCCAATTATTAACCTTCAATAATAATGATATTGCTTCTAATTACGAAGGAGATTTGTCGATCACCAATGTGATACCATACTTGTCGTGTCATAGTGTATGCGAAAGAACATCATCAACCATTATAAAACATCCATAGCAACCATCATCAACACAATTAAATAAATCATAATTGTGCACAAGCATTATAACACTAATGCTTAATAGTGTGTGTGTTCTAAACTATACAACCATCGTCCATCACAACAAACATCAACCATCATTAATCATTAATAATTCATCACTATATTTAAATTAGTCTAACTACTAATTAAATATATAAATTGTGGTTAAATAGTTTTCACCAAACAACTTTCCAATCCTCACGGTAGGAGATCCTAGTTGAGCGAACCGTCAGACAATATTTTGGCGCAACGTCTTCTACACCAATGTATATATAATATATACTAATCTCACTCTCTCTCTCTTTCTATTATAAGAGGAGGAGGAGGAATATGACGATGAATTTTGGCAAGGTATGGTCGAAAAGAGGAAGATTTATGCCATGGAAACCATGGTTTTAAGCTTTAAGAAGAAGAGGGAAAGAAGAGAAGTGAGAATGAATGAAAAAGTAGAAGGAAAGGGTGATATTTATTGGAAAAATCTAGTAAATAGAGTGTGACACCTAAAGGGGCAAGTGGAAAACATGCATGAAAGTTTTCATGCAAAAATACAAGTGTCCTTACTCTTGTCTTAAGGAGAGAAAGTGAACTTTTGGTACCACTTCCCTTAAAACGTTACGAAAACTAAGAGCAGCACTTCATTCTAATGCTACTAATTCATGTTATGGTTTGACAAATTCGATCGAACAACAAATAGTATCAATAAATTCAAACTTATTAATAATCATTCTCAATTATAATTCAAATAAAATCTATCATCTAACTTATCAAAATTATTAAATATTCCTAACCATATATATTTATGTCAAATTCAAATTTAAATTCAATTTAAGTAATAAAAAATCCAATTTTAATTTGGTTAAAAATTCTGTATCGTTACATATATGGCATCTATTCTTCACTTTTAAGGCCGAATGAGGTTTGGACAACACATCTATAAAAACAACAAAATAATACCCAAGTAATATTTATTTATACACAAAAGATAAGATATAAGAGCATAAAATAAACACATTTTCATGTTAATCAATCTTCATTCCAGCTTCCTTCGACAAGGATGCTTCTCAATATAAATAACTGAAATATAAAATCTAATCAAAAGATCCTACTAATATTTGTAAGGGTATATCTAATTTTTCAATTAACCATGCAAAAAACTTGCTGTGAAGGAAGTCTGGTCAAGTTAACTTGGTATATATTATAATTGATATATTTTATAAGGATCAATATCTTCAAGTTATCTATATACATATTCCTTTACAACATCGTTCATATCATTCCTATGCTTGAAGTTAATTTCTTATATGTATTTGTTCATTTAGAAATATCATTTTTCAATGTTGTCGTTGAATTAAAACAATGTCAAAGAGCACAACAAAGGATTCTTTTATCTCTTTAGTTGATGGTAAATAATTTTTTGATATCTTTATTTTTCCTTTTGTACGTTAACATAAATATACTTCTTTATGAAGAAATTGCATTATTTTGAGCAAGAAATGATCAGCCATCTACCATTGCTTACAGTAGTGGCTTGGAATAGAATCCGTAATATACATATAAATTAATTTTAACTACATACATAACTTAGACATGTACATGTTCCTTGTGTATAAGTGGAAACAAAGAACATAAAAATGCACTTCTCGTACTTATGGGTTCCTTGTCTACTGAATTGCAACCTCTTTGCTGCTCACCATAAATACAATACTAGTCAAGTAAGTGAGCCATTAGCTAGGAAACAAGAAATTTTATATCTATAACTCTCTTTGTTAATCTCTCATCTACTGTCAAAATATAAATGTTATGATTAAACCACTACGAGTAACATATCTTATAAGTTAATCGCTATATTGTAAAACCATAAGCTAATCCTATAAAACTCTTTTGCTCACATTTATGTAGAAGATGATCGGTTAATTTATCCTTCGGTAACATTCTTAGAGTTTATGCCCTAAAGGAAATCCATTTGATGTGGTTAGGAACATTGTTGATGTTATTGTTTTATTTGGAATAAAAATATTCTGTTATGTCATATTTACTACGTAATATAAATATTAACATAATAGAAGTTCTTAGAATAATGATACAGAATTATATAGTTTAAGTAAGTGACTTGAACATGAGATTATATAATATATTAAGTATTATAATTCTTAAATGTCCCTAGTAAAGTTCTATTTTTTATATAGGAGAACAATAAAATATTGAGACTAGTACGTTGACTGATTGATGATCACATGTCATTGATCATTAATATACGTGATATTAATGTCAAGACATAAATACATAATGAAGAATAGTATATTGGGATAACCCACCATGAGAAAACTACATGGAATATAATCAAATGTATCATAAGTTATTCTCATAGTGGCAGTGATGTAATGGGCTTTAGACCTGAAATCATTATAATTTTATTCGAGGATATTTGTGTTTTGATATCATCTAAATCACTTTTAACCGAGTAGACGATAACGGTGATTATTGGATATATCTTGAATCGAATGTAAATTATGAGTGACCTAGATGGAATTTAAACCTACAATATATTTGAAGTGATATCCATGGGCCTCTTGATTGAGTGAGACTATGAAATGCATGGCCATGCTCAAATATTGATTTGTTTTATATAGTTTACTCATCGATCAAGATAAACGGATTAAATTATAAAGAGGGTGATACGTTCCATGCCTCGAGTTAAATCCTGGATATAAAAGGATTATATTACAGTGATACACTAGTCACAAAAGGTTGTATCAAATCATTGATCTTATTATAACTTGGGTAACAAAGATGTGTTGCTAGATACCACTCACTGTTTTTAATTTAAATACGATTTAAGTTATTTCCAACTTTGTAATAACCTATAGGGTCACACACTTAGAACATTGTAAAGGGAAGACTACTTTGTTTTGGGGTAAATAAAATATCAACCGTTGATATTTTATTTGAATGGGTATAAGGAATTGTTCCCTGATTCATGGCTTACACATATATTAAAAGGGGTCCAATACATCCTTATTTGATATACGCAAAACACACAGAAATATCAATTCACTATAACCTTAAATTGGAAATAGAAATGGCTGCTAGCACTACTGACTTCTCTTCTTCTCCAATCCGTATGACGGTCGAAGGCGTGTTTGTGTGGATACCTATAGAGGCAGCGGCTCTTTGTCATGCAAAGGTTCGAACAACCATCAATTTCATTTCGATTTCATTAACTCGTGGAAGATTGAACAGGTATATAGATCGATTTACACAATTTTTCATATAGATCTATTTTACAGGTTTTAATTTGTTTATATTGGATAGCGATTAGATCGAATTGAGACCTTACAGTGGTATCGATTATGGATAGTAACGATATGAAGAATTCGAGATCTTAGCATATAATCATTTCAGGTGTGAAAAGTTTCACTGTTATGTGGTTATCTGGTTTTGATACATATTATAAAATTGTTTTATTATAAATAAGTTTTATAAATGATATAAAATCATGAAATGAATTCATAGTTGGTTAGAAATGTAAAAATAGTTTAATATTCCTAATTTATAAACCATGGAGGAAGATTAAAGAAAAGCCAGTTTTGATTAATCAGGGATATCGAGTCATTTTCGATTAGATTTTATAAAACATTTTAAATATGTTAATTTGTGTATTCACAATTTTGTATGGATCTGAGGTAAATTTTTGGTGAATAGCTCAATTTGATTGAATCTATGTAATTGTTAGAAACATAAAATTTACACATACTGGTTTCTAATGTGAACTTGATTTTACATGTTTGAAATCCCAAATAGTCGATACACTAGAATTTATCTGATGTGATTATTTGGACCTGAAATTTAGATTTAAGTCTACAATTAATTATTTCAGTATAAATCGAATTAGTATTAGATATTAATTCAATATCCTTATTACAGGATCCTACACCATTAAACATCAAATCTATGAATTTTAATTTAGATCTGTTGTAATGTTAGTATGACACTGTACTAGTTTTGATTTACATCAAAAACACATTTTATCACTGAACAAAAGGTGAAACCTTTTGGTTATGATTACTTGAATTATCTCTAGGATGTGAATCTTAATGGTTAAAAGTTGCGTTTGATTGATCTGGTCATTGCAGATATTTAGTAGAATGTTTATTGAGAGTTTGAATTTTGATTCGCATACATTGTTAAATCTGTCATATGTATATGTAACAACCTGAAATTTTAGAACCAATTTAAAATTTTAATTTAAGCTATTTTAATGAATATAAGAATATAAATTGGTTATTTTTTCTAAATATAATTTGAGAATAATTTTAAAATTAATTTTTATATTTTATTTGACTTAAAACAAACTTAGTAAAATTATTAAATTGATTTATAAGCCTTGTTTTTGAAGATTTTCAAATTTCGATTTTTAAAATCATCGCATAGCCCTTAAAAGGTGAAATTTTGCTAGCAAGCTCAGAATTCAATGAGACCAATTTTGTTGGATTCGGAATAATAAGTCATGATTAGATTTCAAATTTCATGTGAAACGGAGTTAGTATGTGGCTGTGCGAGGCAAACCCGTTTGGGGAAAAACTGATAGTCAGTTTACAAAGGAATATTATTATGACAATCTCAGAATTCGATTTCACTTTTTTTTTTGGATTCGTATATTCAGATAATGGTAGAATCCAAAATTTCATGATTTTTGGAATTAGCGTTTAGGCATACAAGAAGAGAGGTATGCCAAAATCACATTTTTGAAGCTTACTTGAGCATCTTTGAAAATTTTAACGGAAGGTCAAACGAACTCAGAATTCGACGAAACTTGATTCATTGGGTTCGTCTTGACATGTATTATCTCGTATCCAAATTTCGTGGCAAACGTAGATCGTTTGCAGTCGGGAGAATCGGAGAGAAACGAGCCTATAATCACTTTTCTTCCTTTTCTTTCTCACTTTCCTCCTTCCATTCTTTTCTTTATTTTCTCTTTTAATGGCCTCCACCCCTAAGTCGTCGCTGCCTCACCCCATCCCTGCCACCGCTGGCCACCATCAGCCCCCCTCTCTCTCCTCTCTCTCTCCATTTGCAAAACCCTAGCCCCTTCTACCACCCAAAACCGCCATTATGGACCCCCACCGCCACCACCCTCCAGCGCCTCACACCACCTTTGGCCGACCAGTCATTCCCCTCCCCTTGGTCGTGGTCCCCACCTCCTCCAAAATCACCTCTTTCTCTAAAATTCTCATTTGCAAATAACCCCTTGTCCTTCT
Organism: Allium sativum; assembly: GCA_030737875.1. Taxonomy (NCBI): domain Eukaryota; kingdom Viridiplantae; phylum Streptophyta; class Magnoliopsida; order Asparagales; family Amaryllidaceae; genus Allium; species Allium sativum. Next base: position 915,398,235 of record CM060913.1, read on the forward strand.
TTGCTTAATACCAGTCGATCTGTGCATTACTGGCCGAGGCTCTACAAGATGAAAGTAGTAGATCTCATTTTTCTATACAAATTTGACATATCAAAATCGAATTTTTGAGTTCGGACTTGCTCATAAAACGCGTCCAAAGTCCGTAGACCTGATGCAAACATTCGCGATTTATAGCGAATTATAGCATTTTGGGAAGAAAGTCCATTGGGCGAAAGTTGTCCAGAATGACGTTTTTGTGTTAGTGACAAGGTTTGGTGAATATTGGAGGTCGTACACAAATTCTAGAGCCAGAATGGTGAATTCGAGTGCGAAGAGTGACAAACGGCGAAAGCACGACGAAGAAATTCTTACATTAGAAGTGTCGTGGTGTTTGGTTTAGCTTATGGGTGAGAACTCGGTCACTAAATTATTTTGTTAGGTTATGTAACACCCCGCATTTTTAATATAATTAAAAATGTGTATATATATGCATAAATAGGAGAATAATGGTGATGTACAATGTCAATGTAATAGAGATGATAATAAAATAAGAATACTTAATTTAAATTTCAGGAATTAGGCAAAACAGACATCACCATTGCGTTCGTCTCGGAATTCTGCTTAGAATAGAGTCCAAGTTTGTGTAAATCGGACTCCGTATGGATGAGTTATAGCCTTTAGAAGGTTCAACTAAAAATTCAAAATAGTTCGAAATTCGACCCAAGCAGCTGGGCGGGAAATTCCCCGCCCAGCAACTAGGCAGGTCGACCCTAAGGTCGACCTGGAGGTCAGGTCGACCTACCCTTAAGGAGGTCGACCTACCCCCTTCCCCCCCCCCCCGATCTGAGCAGTTCTGTTCCTGTGATGTGTTTTTAATGTGTTGTACGAATCTGGTGGCTTCCAGGTCAATCTAAGGGCTCCAAAACACTCTCTACACCTATAAATACATAGCAAGACCTAATCCTAATTCATAACAATTCCTCAAAACGCCTCCTGCTGCTGAACTTTCAATTCTCTTAGCCGCCGCCTCTGAAACATAAATCAACAATTCAAGCTCTTCACCAATAATCAGAAAAGAAGATTTGATCAGCATTCTACGTCAACAACAAATCGTTTATTTCTCCAATCCAGTCAAAGTGAGTGGATTTGAAATATATTTGTTGTATAATATTGCCTCTATCGTTTACCATTCCCCCATAATGAATATGATGACAATTCAATAAGATCAGTTATTTTATTTACGCCTACGTTTGAATTCTCTCTTTTATCCTTTCCCTCTTTATTTCTTTATAACTAGGCTATCTCGAGCCTACGTCTATCATGGATTTATGCGTTTAAAAGAGGAACGAGAAATTAATAAAGGGAAAAGGGGTTGGTTTGAGTGTAATATTGTGAATGGAAAGTTTTGTATAGAAATATGGGCATAATTATACTGTGATGTTCGATTTATGAAATTGTCATAATTGTAATTGGATATGGAATTAGTATAAACTTAATATTAACAACATGTAATTGGATAGCATGGATTGGAAAAACTTATTTGTGACTTGAAAAATAAGTCTAGAGGGTGAATTAGATTATATGTATGAATGTGGAAATGTTGGAACATACACATATATATATATATATATATATATATATATATATATATATTGAGAAAATACTGATTATATGAAATTGGGTGTAATTGGATATTAGAAATTGGCATGTTTGGGTATGAATAACATGGAATTGATGAATTTGGCTATAATTGGATGATTTGGGTAATATGAAATTTGGCTAACTATTATGTAATTGGTGTAGTTAATGATAAATTGGAAATAGGCATAGAAAAATGAAACGTAATTAAGTTGGCTTTGGAACGCATAACATCAATTTGGGGTTTGGGTGAAAGACGATTGTAAATGAAAGCATATGACACGAGGTTAGATGCGTTTATGGCGTAAGACTACCCGGAACCGCCTGGCAAATCCAGCAAACACAAGCGGACACCTAATGTGAGAGGTCAACGGCAAGAACTAGAGGCGTAACGGTTTATGACACGAGGTTAGACGCGTTTGTGGTGTAAGACTTCCCGGAGCCGCCTGGCAAATCCAACCACCATAAGCAGACGTCTAATGTGAGAGGTCATACATCGTTACAACGTAATAAATAAAGTAAGAAACACTAACCATAATAAGACATGTGGGTGACATGGGTATGGTTAGAGGGTGAAGTGGATGATATAAATGACATGTAAAGCATGGCTAATGTGGACTTAACCGTTGTAAGACATGTGATGTAAACCATGATTAAGGTAGACTTAACCGTGGTAAAACATGTGTAAGACATGGATACTATAGTAAAGGGGTTGAGTGGGACACGGGTGACATGAGAAACAAAAATTTAGATATGCTTAACCAAATGGGACCCGAAACGGTATTATAAATTAATAGAATTGGGTAATGTTAAGTAACGGGTTAAGTAAGCGAAAAGGTTAAGTCAAACCTAAGATTAATGACAAGAAATGGGGAATGATAAATAACCTATTATGAATAAACTTGAATAAGGCAAAAAAGGATAATAGGTGGAAATTATAACTTATGGGACAAGATAAGTTATAGGAAACGATAAGGAAGGAGAGGTAACTTATATGTAAGGATATACTTAAATTAAATGGTTTGGGAAGGAGAGATGTGAAATAAAAAATGATATAAGTTATATGAATGGAAAGGAAGTAAATTAGAATCATATGTGTTGGTTGGGTTGAGTAGTTCACTGGGTGCCAGTCTGATGTTGATTTCGGTCTTTGGGGCTAGTGTTTAGGGGGTTATTCTCCTAATCAGTACAATGTGGGATAAGGCATACTTAACCATGAATTAAGTATAACATATTGTTGTAACCCAAAAAAGGGAATAATTTATGAAATTGGAAAATAACTTGTTGTCGTCTTATTAATGGGCTTAAGTGGGTTAAGTATAAATTGAGTTAATAAGCATGGGTAACTTGGTAGATACGAAAAAGGAAGCTAATGTGAATAACCAAGTTAAATGAGAAAATTTATGAGGTGGCGCAAGCGAGTAATTAATGATTAGATGTAGGGTCTAATGACAAATAAATCTAAGGCGCTTGAAGCAGTCCGTACGTTATAGGATGAATATCCCAACGAGGCAGATCATCACGGTGTCATAAGGCACGTGGGGAGCGCACGTTCATTATTCTGACAGCTCCAATGGACTAGAAGGGGAGGCAGGAGGCTTCCTGAGACATTAAAGGTGCTCCTGGTAGTCCTCTATGGTAGTTTAGCTTTGGGCTAAGATTACAGAGGTTGGGTCTGCGCGGAACTACCAGGTGGGTGGGCCTTGACTGCATAAGTACGAGGCAATCAAAATGCTATACGCGGTGGCATTAAGGGTGGTTCGGCGGTTGCCTCAGGCGGAGGTGGAGGGTCAAGACCAAACGATAGCTAGACTGTTGAACTCCTGTCACCAGCAGCCAAAGGAATGCGAAAAGACAAGAGCTAACCCCTAGAGATCGTTAACCTTTGCTATCAAGGAACGGGTGCGGGGAGACCCCACATGGATTTTTAGATTGTTTGCTTATTAATGGTGGTCGCTTAGCTCGTATGGTCTTTACTAGTAGAGGGAGGGGCCGAGGTGGGACCTTAGCCACCATAGAAAACAGACCCTAAGGGGAATTTGTGCTAGAGGCTCTTAAAGGCGGGCCTTGCACAGATATAAGGAAAACTCCCGACCGAGTTCCGTGTTTCTTGTATAGCCCTGCCACAGAACTCGGGTACGCACACAGGATGGGTGTGTGGGTTAGTCATCAAATACGCTTGACGATACGTACGTGGGAAAGTCTAGATACAACCATCTCTGCTCTGGTGGTGTATTGTAGATTAGAGGGCACCATTCAATAATAGCAGTCTTTATGTTCACATAATATAATTGTAGTAATCCTACGCGGGTGTAGTCTTGTATTATAAGAAAGAGGAATATATGTTACTATGACATAGGATGGGGGACTACGTATATCACTGCGATGGTACAGTGGAGACTGTGCAAGTAGGGTACCTTGGCGTGTACCTCCGTGTGGAGTTAGCTACATAATACTTTATATTAGGTTAATCTACTAGGGAGTAGATGGGTGCGACATGTGTGTAAGCTGTGAGTGCTAACGACACGTATAACCTAATAAATAAGAAAATGTGACCGAACGGTATATGTAGGATTATTCAGGGAGTATAGTTTAAATCCATTCACACAAATTTATGTTCTGACCCCCTACTCACAACACTTGCAGGTTAGACAGAGACTCATAGCTTTGGGGATACTGATTTAGCAGTATTGTGATTAAGGTAAAGCTATGTTTTAAATATATTATAATTTGCTCCTTCCGCTGTGAGGTGTTTTCCAAACTCTGACATATCTCTTTTCCCTGTCTTTTTCTGCAGAATACCAGAGCAACCAACTCGGGTTTCGGTGGATTAGATTTTTTTATATAAAAAAATCGATCCGTCGAAATCTAGGTTGTTACATTGGTATCAGAGCATTGGTTTAGTTTTCCTAGGCAAAAATTATGAGTGAGCGTATTTGTATTTTTGAGAAAAATATAAATATTATATATATATATATATATATAAGCCTAGGTTATTATAGGAGCCCTCTTGAGAAACAGATTTGAAAAAAAATATGAGACTTTACCCCCGTACACTAAAAATGGAGATCAGGAAAAAAAATTGAACTTTTAACAAAATCAAAATGGTGTACATCAAAATGGATATTTAAGACTTCATGTTCCGCTTAAGTTTCTATTTCATGGAATTGAAACATGTGCAAGAAGAATAGACAGTCGCTAGTAACCATCAAGAAAGAAGAAGGAGAAAAGCGGAACGAAAAACAAGCAAAGTGGAAATATATATATATATATATATATATATATAGGTCGACACTAGTGTCGACCTGCCTATAGGGAGGTCGATCTTAGTGTCGACCTGCCTTGTGCAGGAAGAAAAACAAATAAAAGGCCGAAGGCCAAAGTCATTCGGCTCATTCCATCGTTCCAGGTGCTCCATTACAGGGAACACGAAACCTACCTCCACCACCATGTTTTTCACCTCCCACCACTTCAAATCTCCACTATTTCGCGCAAAATTACATCCAAATCGAAGCTAGAAGTCTCCTTCACCCAGATCTATACCTTTCCCCTCTCAATTCGAGCTTAATTCGCCATGGCGGACCAACCTTCCCTTCTTGCCTCTTTTCCCCAACTTACGCCTCAAGAAATCGCTTGGTGCAACACTCGGAGAGATATAGTCGAGGCGTACGTCAACACCGCAAGTTTGAAGTTGTTGTTAGGTTGTCCGGTTAAGTTTGGTGATTTTGTTGGAACACCTTTGGAGGATTAATTTGCGAAAACGGGTTTAATTGTAATTTTGGATGTTAATACCGTCGAGCAAAAGGGCTACAAGAGGTTAGTAAGACTTTTTGATGCTAATTTAGAAGTTGGGGTAGACAATGAAGGTTTGATTACATATAATTCGGATATAAAGGGAACCATCATTAGTTTCAATGAAATATAGTTTGGGGAAATGTTGAATATCCGTAGTATGGGCCACGAGTTAGGGGATCTTGAGATGACTGATTTGGCGGTATGGCCTCAGATTTTCTACGATGAGTACGAGAGGATTTGGGATTATACCCATCTACGTCCGTTAGCTAGATTTGTTATTCGGATTTTACAGTATAATATTGTTGGATAGACTGGTGGATTTGATAGGATAACACAAATCCTTAAACGAGCCATGTATGCTATTTTTGGGGGTATTCAGATAAATTGGGCTCGCACTATCCTACAGTATTATGACTCTACTAGAGAGGCGAGGCAGTCAAACATTTATTTTGGGAATTTATGGACCGTAGTTTTTACACGAAGTAATGTTCCTCTGCGAAAGGAAGGTTATATATCACCTCCCTCTCATCCCTCCAGTATTATAGATTTGGCCGCACTGACGAGGAAACATATACATCTGCATGATTTATTAGAGCTTCAGCCCATGGAGCATGATGGAGGAGATGAGGAGGAGGAGGAGGAACGTGTACAGGCGGAGCATGTGCAGGAACCACAGGGTGGTGACTATCACCCCAAACATGATGGAAAGCCCAAGTATGTATCGACAACAGGATCAGACCCATATCAGGCAGAATAGGCTTGGGGAGGTGCTTGGACTTCCCAGGCTCCAGGATGTTGTACTTCCGGTACATCTGAGTGGGACTCTTGGATTTCCAGAGAGTCGGACTGGAGGGCGGAATTGAGAACAGTTTCTGATTAACAATTTCAGTTAGTTAGAGATCACCAGGACATCCTGAGGACACAACAGGAGATGCTCCAAACACAGGTTGAGTTGGGACAGACTCAATAGCAGATGCTACAGGAGATGGGCACCTCCTATGATCAGTTAGGGGCTGGGCTACAGGACTTGCAGTTAGAGGTCAGGGAGGGGACTAGCAGCTTACGGAGCATCTGGATAGTAAGATTGGTGGTATAGAGGATCTCTTTCGTAGTTTCTTCCAATAGGGACCTGGCCTCTATTGTTGTATCAATAGGGTAGTATCTTATTATGTAGTGTATGACTGTCTCTCTTTCATCTAGTTTTAGTGATGTACTAGAACTTGCTTTGACGTAATCCACAAATGTTTAATTAGAAAATTTTCTGTTATAATTTGCTAGGCTTGTAAAATAAAAACATATAAATTAATTAAAGTAGAATGCTAAAAGAAAACAGGAAAATATATGTTTTTCCGTTAAAGGCATAAGGATTAAAAATTTGGAAAATTAAATTTTTCTGAATTTTGAAATTTGAAAAGTGATTGATAGGATATTGGGCGTGGCAATTGGATGAACTACACTCTTATTTTATAAGGGTGTGGGAAAATTTGGATGAAAATATTTTAGAATTTTTCAAAAACAATTTTTTCATATAGAACTGCAAGTATATTTAGGATGTGAGCATCATGATTTGAGAAAGCATTTTTAAAAGTTTGCATACATATAGGTGGTACCAATTAGGGATACATGCTTTACTATGATGTGTTTCACTTTGCACATGTGCACAATGTTTGCAACAATTGAATGCACACTTAATGGATGAATATTGCGATGGATAATCTATTTTACTCTTATCGAATTTCGGGGACGAAATTCTTTAAGGGTGGGAGAATGTAACACCGTGCATTTTTAATATAATTAAAAATGTGTATATATTTGTATGCATAAATAGGAGAATAATGGTGATGTACAATGTCTATGTAATAGAGATGATAATAAAATAAGAATACTTAATTTAAATTTCAGGGATTAGGTAAAACTTACATCACCGTTGCGTTCATCTCTGAATTCTGCTTGGAACAGAGTCCAAGTTTGCGTAAATCGGACTCCGTATGGATGAGTTATAGCCTTTAGAAGGTTCAACTAAAAATTCAAAACAATTCGAAATTCAACCCAGGCAGCTGGGCGGGAAATTTCCTGCCCAGCAACTAGGCAGATCGACCCTAAGGTCGACCTACCCTTAGGTAGGTTGACCTTGGGGTCGACCTACCCCCCCCCCCCCCAGATTTGAGCAGTTCTATTCTTGTGACGTGTTTTTAATGTGCGTACGAATCTGGTGGCTTCCAGGTCAATCTAAGGGCTCCAAAACACTCTCTACACCTATAAATACATAGCAAGACCTAACCCTTATTCATAATAATTCCTCAAAACAACTCTGTGCTACTGAACTTTCAATTCTCTTAGCCGCTGCCTCTGAAACCTAAATCAACAATTCAAGCTCTTCACCAATAATCAGAAAAGAAGATTTGATCAGCATTCTACATCAACAACAAATCGTTTATTTCTCCAATCCAGTCAAAGTGAGTGGATTTGAACTATATTTGTTGTATAGTATTGCCTCTATCGTTTACCATTCCCCATAATGAATATGATGATAATTCAATAAGATCAGTTATTTTATTTATGCCTACGTCTAAATTCTCTCTTTTATCCTTTCCCTCTTTATTTCTTTATAACTAGGCTATCTCGAGCCTACGTCTATCATTGATTTATGCGTTTAAAAGAGGAACGAGAAATTATAAAAAGGAAAAGGGGTTGGTTTGAGTGTAATATTGTAAATGGAAGGTTTTGTACAGAAATATGGGCATAATTATACTGTGATGTTGGATTTATGAAATTGTCATAATTGTAATTGGATATGGAATTAGTATAAACTTAATATTAACAACATGTAATTGGATAGCATGGATTGGAAAAACTTATTTGTGACTTGAAAAATAAGTCTAGAGGGTGAATTAGATTATATGTATGAACGTGGAAATGTTGGAATATATATATATATATATTGAGAAAATACTGATTAAATGAAACTGGGTATAATTGGATATTGGAAATTGGCATGTTTGGGTATGAATAACATGGAATTGGTGAATTTGGTTATAATTGGATGATTTGGGTAATATGAAATTTGGCTAACTATTATGTAATTGGTGTAGTTAATGATAAATTGGAAATAGGCATAGAAAAATGAATCATAATTAAGTTGGCTTTGGAACGCATACCATGAATTTGGGGTTTGGGTGAAAGACGATTGTAAATAAACGCCGATGACTTAAGGTTAGACGCGTTTGTGGTGTAAGACTGCCCGTAACCGCCAGGAAAATCCAGCCACCACAAGCGGACGCCTAATGTGAGAGGTCAATGGCAAGAACTAGAGGCGTAACGGTTTATGACATGAGGTTAGACGCGTTTGTGGTGTAAGACTGCCCGGAGCCACCCGGCAAATCCGGCAACCATAAGAGGACGTCTAATGTGAGAGGTCATACATCGTTACAACATAATAAATAAATTAAGAAACACTAACCATAATAAGATATGTGGGTGACATGGGTATGGTTAGAGGGTGAAGTGGATGATATAAATGACATGTAAAGCATGGCTAATGTGGACTTAACCGTTGTAAGACATGTGATGTAAACCATGATTAAGGTAGACTTAACCGTGGTAAAACATGTGTAAGACATGGATACTATAGTAAAGGAGTTGAGTGGGACACGGGTGACATGAGAAACAAAAATTTAGATATGCTTAACCAAATGGGACCCGAAACGGTATTATAAATTAATAGAATTGGGTAATGTTAAGTAACGGGTTAAGTAAGCGAAAAGGTTAAGTCCAACCTACGATTAATGACAAGAAATGGGGAATGATAAATAACCTATTATGAATAAACTTGAATAAGGCAAGAAAGGATAATAGGTGGAAATTATAACTTATGGGACAAGATAAGTTATAGGAAACGATAAGGAAGGAGAGGTAACTTATATGTAAGGATATACTTAAATTAAATGGTTTGGGAAGGAGAGATGTGAAATTAAAAATGATATAAGTTATATGAATGGAAAGGAAGTAAATTAGAATCATATGTGTTGGTTGGGTTGAGTAGTTCACTGGGTGCCAGTCTGATGTTGATTTCGGTCTTCGGGTCTGGTGTTTAAGGGGTTATTCTCCTAATCAGTACATATGTGGGATAAGGCATACTTAACTATGAATTAAGTATAACATATTGTTGTAACCCCAAAAAGGGAATAATTTATGAAATTGGAAAATAACTTGTTGTGGACTTATTAATGGGCTTAAGTGGGTTAAGTATAAATTGAGTTAATAAGCATGGGTAACTTGGTAGATACGAAAAAGGAAGCTAATGTGAATAACCAAGTTAAATGAGAAAATTTATGAGGTGGCGCAAGCGAGTAATTAATGATTAGACGTAGGGTCTAATGACAAATAAATCTAATGCGTTTGAAGCAGTCCGTACGTTATATGATGAATATCTCAACGAGGTAGATCATCACGGTGTCATAAGGCACAAGGGGAGCGCACGTTCATTATTCTGGAAGCTCCAATGGACTGGAAAGGGAGGCAGGCGGCTTCCTGAGACGTTAAAGGTGCTCCTGGTAGTCCTCTGTGGTGGTTTAGCTTCGGGCTAGGATTACAGAGGTTGGGTCTGCGCGGAACTACCAGGTGGATGGGCCTTAACTGCATAAGTAGGAGGTAGTCAAAATGCTATACGCGGTGGCATTAAGGGTGGTTCAGCGGTTGCCTCAGGCGGAGGTGGAGGGTCTAGACCAAACGATAGCAAGACCGTTGAACTCATATTACCAGCAGCCAAAGGAATGCGAAAAGACAAGAGCTAACCCTTAGTGATCGTTAACCTTTGCTGTCAAGGAATGGGTGCGGGGAGACCCCACATGGATGTTTAGATTGTTTGCTTGTTAGGGGTGGTCTCTTAGCTCGTGTGGTCTTTACTAGTTGAGGGAGGGGCCGAGGTAGGGCCATAGCCACCATAGAAAAAAAACCCTAAGGGATATTTGTGCTAGAGGCTCTTAAAGGAGGGCCTTGCACAGATATGAGGAAAACTCCCGACCGAGTTCCGTATTTCTTGTATTGCCCTGCCATGGAACTTGGGTACGCACACAGGATGGGTGTGCGGGTTAGGCATCAAATACGTTGGTGATACGTACGTGGGAAAGTCTAGATACAACCATCTCTGCTCTGGTGGTGTATCGTAGACTAGAGGGCACAATTCGATAATAGCAGTCGTTATGTTCACATAATATAATTGTAGTAATCCTATGCGGGTGTAGTCTTGTATTATAAGAATGAGGAATATATGTTACTATGACATAGGATGGGGAACTGCGTATATCACTGCGATGATACAGTGGAGACTGTTCAAGTGGGGTACCATGGGGTGTACCTCCGTGTGGGGGTAGCTACATAATACATTATATTAGGTTAATCTACTAGGGAGTGGATGGGTGCGACGTGTGTGTAAGTTGTGAGTGCTAATGACACGTATAACCTAATAAATAAGAAAATGTGACCGAACAGTATATGTAGGATTATTCAGGGAGTATAGTTTAAATCCATTCACACAAATTTATGTTCTGACCCCCTACTCATAACACTTGCAGGTTAGACAGAGACTCATAGCTTTGGGGATACTGATTTAGCAGTATTGTGATTAAGGTAAAGCTATGTTTTAAATAATTGTTGTTAGTTGAAAACCCCACACGGGTCTTGGGTTGATATTCGACTCACACATCTCCCTTGTGTGAAATTTCGGTTAATCGGTTGTTTGACAGATTTATGTAAGCGTCAATTATTTGATTAAAGCTCACATGAATAGAATATGCACATTGGATGTAATTTTGGATGTTGATAGTCGTTTGCAACTATCATTGGATGTAAATGATGAATGTAATCCATATGAATTCATTAATATGGATATCGGTTGAAATTTTATTCCAATCCGGAATGAATGTTAATACTTTTATAATGTAATATTTAATGAAAATTAGATGTTGATTTTGATGTCCGATTTTGGATGGACACGAAAATATAAAAATGTGAAGCCGAGTTAAGTATATAAACACAATTTTGACTCCAACGGATTTTTATATTAATTTTATTCATTTTTGTAATGAATATTAAGAAGATTGAATTTCAAAATATTACATTTTGAAAACCATATCATGTTTAGATCATAATAAAACGGGATATTCAAATTTAATTAAAAATTGAAATGGAAGTTGGAATCATTTTAAACGAATTTATAAACATTTTATAAAATACGTTTTGGAATGGGAATTGACGATATATTATATATACATTTAAATGGTTTGAATAGAACATATTGCACAACGTCCGTTCGCGAATTTCAACCATTAACATGAAATGGATGTAATGGGAGATCCGACCGTCGGATTCTCCTAACCATTGGGTTCGTATCGAAAAGATCTTTCCAATGAATATATGAGATTTAAATTTTAACAGTTAGATTTTAAAATATTTCCAAATCAGCTTTGGAAAAGGTCGCTATGGATGAAGTTCAGTGGCCGACATTGGAAACCAACTGTTTGGGCCTTGATAAAAAATTTAAACATATGAACAAATTATGTAAAATCATAATAAATGATTTGGAAAGATTTTGGATGAAATATTCCACGTTTGAAAAGATAAAAGGTATTTTTATCCGAATGAACTAGTTAATAAATAGAATAACAATCCAATGATTTTTAGAAATAATGAATTGGATATGCGAACGGTTTTGTCATAACCAGGATTTTCCAATATATAAATTGGAATTAAATGAGAATTGGATCTTTGGGTTTGTCGTGAATGGTATTTTCATTAATATTGTTCTTGAACCCATTTGTGAATGGAATGAACCTTTTGATTAACATTTAGAGAAGTTTTCCAGTTCATTGAATTAAATTGGAATTGAACGGAATTAGATTCGTAATAATCAGAATGAGCTTCTATGAAGGAAGATGTTTACTATTTATGGAATTTAAAAGGCTTCTCCGTTATTCCACTTAAAGTATTAATCTGATATGGAAATTTATATCGATTACAAATGGTTCAGATTTCCGTGAAGATTCCATATAAAATGGAAGATTATTTTGGGTTTATTGTGAATGGTATTTTACATGAAATTTTTTCTTTAACCCAAGTTAAAACAAGATTAATTTCCAAAGATTGAATAATCATTAAGTAATGATTTTTGAAGATTAAAACTAAGTTGGAGTTTTAATAAATCTTTAATTAGATTGAAAGTTAAATGGTAATTAAATTTACCAAACATGAGAAGTATTTGAGATGGAGTATCACCAGTTTTACTCCATGCGATAGTTAAATCTTTAATTAGATTTGAACGTGAAATGACAATCAAATTTATCGATGAAACGATGGGTGTTAAATATGGAGTACCGCCAGTTTTGGTTTATGGGATGAATAGATTGGGATTGGGATAAATGATTACTTTGATGAGGCTAGATAATTCCGACTAGTTATATAAAAAAAACCTTAATCTGGTTTAAGTTGTGAAAATATATAATAAAATCTTTTACAATGGTTTTCAAATAAAGATTTAAACAAGAGGTTTAAATGAATTAAATCTTTGATAAAATAATTCCCAGTATGAAAGATATTTGAATAAAAGAATATTCTTGATTGGAATGAGGTGTATGATGTGTTTATATATCACTTGATTATAAGATGCGCGAGTTATACGGGAAGACTGGGTTTAACTCATTCTGAATAACTGTTATGACGACTAAAAGTCGAAGATATTTAAGATGGTTCAAGACCGATGATCTTCACATCGAATGGATTACTACTGATGCCCTGGATGGAGTTGCCGCCTTGAAGGGGTTATAGTGGTAGTTGTCCGTACGTACTGTGTTGATTGTTCGGATATGTGAGGGCCTCTCTCCTGTATTGGACATATGGGACGAGGAATAAGGTGCCTTCGGTTCCGTTCAGACCCCAGAACGGACTTGTGAATGGATTGTATCTGACATTGTATTGTATGCTATATTCATTGATCTCTGCTAAATATATATCTGTTTGGTGGCGGAGAATTTATTCTCTTGCTTTACACCCTTCTCTAAGACGTACGAGCTTAGAGGTTATATATTGGCATAAATCAATGTTTTGATATGGATTGACAATGTGGTATGCTAAGATGCAAGTGATCAAGGCTTTTGTTGAAAAGCAGGGCCCTGTGGATGATGATCAAAGCACATCTTTAAGTTGTATAACTTTGTGTATAGCGTTAACTCGCGAGCCTTACACCTCAGCATGAGTCAGAAACGGGATAAGGGACGCAAGGAGTGCATACGTTTCTTTTTAGCTCGAAGTTGTGTCATAGTATGAAGCCCAAACATTTTTACTTATGTAGATAATGGATTGTGAGGCACCTTAGATATAGAGCCAACTAAAAGGCTCGAGTGATAGGTCTGATAGGAATGGGAAACGTATTGTTCAAGAATAACTAATCCTTAAAAGTAAGAGAGATCCGGCCTTGCAGGATCCAAGGGTTACCCATAGGTGTAATCCTGGGTCATCTTGCTAGCGAGGTGATCTGAATTGGTAAGGAGACCATCTCTTGCCTTAAATCATGATGGAAATCCAATTTCCAATACGCGACTTTTCGGTTTTAGTTGTAAACATATATGGTGATATAGTAGGATGGGGTACTATGCCGCCTACGATTGATACATTTATATTTGAAGTTGTTTTCCACACTATGCGTTTATAATAGTATTAATGATATTTGTTTTAAAGCGTATCAAGCATGTTTGGCTATTATAAGGTAAAACTCTATCCTGCAGCTTGCGTTGCAATGTATGATGGGACGTGAGTCTTATAATAGCTTCAATTTTCAAAAAGCATTGCGTTGTTTACAAATTGTTTTATTTCAGAGTATTCATAGGAGTGAACCCGTTCCGTGACATATGGGGGTCCTATGATTTACCATATTTTAAAGTAAAGGTTTAATAACTGTTTTAAGTTCTTTCACCAGTCCTTGTTTGGCATGCCTAGGAATAGGGTGCAGCATGATAGGGGGTTCTCACCATGTGGTTTGGTGATGAACAGTGGGCTCTTACCCCTACATGTCCCTGTTTAAGGTTGGAGAACAGTCGAGAGGCTAGCCGTAAAACAAGGTATCTGGGGTACCATTGACAGCCACAGTGGGATGTTAGCCCGCTGATTTGGGGGATGAAGAGATGGTTGCAGAGCCTACTGGATTTCGCCGGTACATATCAGGTGTAGTATCATAGCTTTGGTTTACAATGCTCGAGAACAAGGCACATTAGAACCGAACGAAAGAATTCATCAGAGAGAGAATTAGTAACATTCTATTTAAGAATATTCATTACAGATAGTATCAATAGTATCTTATAATGAGAAACTAATTGGACATGAGGTTAGTAATGCACTAGAATGAGTTGAGAGTGACACATTTATAAGTAACATATTTGTGATTATTATATAATCCAATCTTAGAAAATATATTTTTGAGTATACAAAAGTTATATGTATAGAAAGTTAATTAATCGATTAATTGTTTGTGTGATTGTTTGATTACTTATGACGTCTGATTTAAATAAGTTAGACGAAGCCTTTGGTGATCTTGGGCATTGAATATATGAAAGCACTTGTTATGTAATTTAATTGAGTTAAGTTAAACTGAATTTCAAGTTTGTTCGAATTGGATATATATACATATATATTTGTTGAGCAGGTTAATGGCTTAGCTTTGAGTAGAGAAATAATTTGCGTCCCCGACAAACAGGTGCCCCTTAATGAGTTGGTTGCGCAATTTTACTATTTATTATAAATAATGTGAGTGATTTGGATGCACTGTGATGGTTTTTCTATGTGAAATTAAAGCATACACCGTAGGATAGAAACAATAAATTACGAATCACACCGCATAACATGCTACCGAAGATGGCATAGCATATCATATTCCATATAAGCATTTAGTGCTTATACGGCGAGGTTTGGATTACCATATGAGCAAGATGCTTGTAAGGCGAAGACTGAATTACAGGTTGTACTGAGGACTGATTATGGACCTAATAACCTATAATGGTAAATTACGGGATTTAATAACAAACCCTACACAGGTCTTGAGATGACAAAAAAATACACACATCATGTCTATCTTGTTTTAGTTAGACACGTGGGTATGGGCGTAATAGGATATATAAATCATAATGGGTGCGCACAATTGATTTGTATGCGATATATATGATTTATTGGGTGCCTAATATGACCCAATAAAATTTTTAGATCCACTCGTACAAAGGAGGTTATGGCAAAAAAAATCAAAAATTTAGGGTGTTAGCCAAGTTTTTGAGAAATTTAGAAGTTCTTAGAAACTGAAAAGTTGAAAAACTCAAGCCAAAATGAAAGTTGAGTTGGTTAGTTAAACAACTTTCAGCTCCGTTTTTTTGGAGGACAAAAAGTTTTAAGTGGGGGCTGTAACAACCTAGAATTTCAGAACCAATTTAAAATTTTAATTTAAGCTATTTTAATGAATATGAGAATATAAATTGGTTATTTTTGCTAAATAAATTTTGAGAATAATTTTAAAATTAATTTTTATATTTTATTTGACTTAAAACAAACTCTGTAAAATCATTAAATTGATTTATAAGCCTTGTTTTTGAAGATTTTAAAATCACCGCATAGCCCTAAAAAAGTGAAATTTTGCTAGCGAGCTCAGAATTCGATAAGACCAATTTTGTTGGATTTGGAATAATAAGTCATCGCTAGATTTCAAATTTCATGCGAAAAGTTAGTATGTGGCAGTGCGAGGCAAACCCATTTGGGTAAAAACTAACACTCAGTTTACAAAGGAACATTATTGTGATGATCTTAGAATTCAATTTCACTTTATTTTGGATTCATATAGTCAAATAATGGTAGAATCCAAAATTTCATGATTTTTGGAATTAGCATTTGGACATACAAGAAGAAAAGGTACGCCAAAATCGCATTTTTGAAGATTATTTGAGCATCTTTGAGAATTTTAACGGAAGGTCAAACGAACTCGGAATTTGACGAATCTTGATTTGTTGGATTTGTCTTGACGTGTATTAGCTCATGTCCGAATTTCATGGAAAACGGAGATCATTTGCGGTCGGGTGAATCGGAGAGAAACGGATCACTTTTCTTCCTTTTCTTTCTCACTTTCCTCCATCCTCTCATTTCTTCATTTTCTCTTTTAATGGCCTCCTCCCCCAAGCTTCCACTACCGTACCCCATCCCCACCACCGCTGGCCACCGTAAGCACCCCTCCACCTCCTCTCTCTCCTCTCCGTCTCTCCTTCTCTCTCTCTCCATTTGCAAAACCCTAGCCCCTTCTACCACCAAAAACCGCCACCATGGGCCCCACCGCCACACCTGCCACCCTCCAGCCGCCTCCTGCCTCCTTTGGCTGACCACTCAGGCCCCTCCCCTTGGTCATGGGCCCCACCTCCTCCAAAATCAACTCTTTCTATAAAATTCCCGTTTGCAAAAATCCCTTTGTCCTTCTTTGCTTAATACCCGTTGATCTGTGCATTTCTGGCCGAGGCTCTACAAAACGAAAGTTGTAGACCTCGTTTTTCTCTACAAATTTGACATATCAAAATCGAATTTTGGAGTTCGTACCTGCTCGGAAAACGTGTCCAAAGTCCGCAGACCTGATGCAAACATTCACAATTTATGGCGAATTGGAACCTTTTGAGAAGAAAGTCCATCGGGCGAAATTTGACTGGAATGATGTTTATGTGTTAGTGGCATAGTTTGGTGAAGAATGGAGGTCCTATGCAAATTCTAGAGCCAAAATGGTGAATTCAAGCGTGGAGAGTGACAAACAACGAAAGCGCAACGAAGAAATTTCTACATTAGAAGTGTCGTGATGTTTGGTTTAGCTTATGGGTGCGAACTCACTAACTAAATTATTTTGTTAGGTTATTGTGTCATGATTTGTTTTTTGGTTAAGTTAAGTCACTTAGAAAATATAAGTGATCAAAGAAATGTGAGAATTTATATCTTAAATATTTAAAGTGAGAAAACTAAACTTATTGGAAATTTAGTTGCATTCATATATATTATTGGAGTTCAACTTGAACTATTCACAAATCATTTGCAATAGAAGCGTTGTATGAATATGTGACACTCGCATGACATACGACATGGATGGACACTTATGGCGCCTTAAATGGCATTGGATGTTGATTATTTATTTATTTATGACTACTGTATGTGCATTAAAAAAATTAAAATAAGAATACATTTTCAAGTGAATGGCTTGTTTATGTTCACCTATTTAAAAAAATCAGTGTGATGAAATAAGTGATCCATTAAATAATTGTCATTGGTTGAAAACCCCACAAGGGTCTTGGATGATATTTGACTCACGTGCCTCCCTTGTGAGAAATTTCAGTTAATCGGTTGATTGACGGATATATGTAAGCGCCAATTATTTGATTGAAGCTCACATGAAAATAAAATGCACATTGGACGTCATTTTGGATGTTGATATTTGTTTGCAACTATCATTGGATGTAAATGATGATTGTAATCCATATGAATTTATTTATATGGATACTAGCTGAAATTTTATTCCAATCCAGAATTAATGTGAATACTTTTATAATGTAGTATTTAATGAGAATTAGAAGTTGATTTTGATGCCCGATTTTGGATGGACACGAAAATATATGTAATACCCCGCATTTTTAAATTAAAAATGTACAAATATGTATATATGCATAGATAGATGAATAATGGTGATGTATAATGAAAATTAATTAATATATGGAAGAGAAGGAAAAATTAATTCGATAAAAGTGTGCATAACGGAAAAGATAATAAAATAAGGATACTTAATTGAAATATCAGGAATTAAGTAAAATGGACATCAACATTGCGTTCGTCTCGGAATTCTGCTTGGAACAGAGTCCAAGTTTTCGAAAATCGGACTCCGTATGAAAGAGTTATGGCCTTCGGAAGATTCAGGAGAAATTCAGAAATTAAATAGTAAAATAACCCAGACAGGTCGACCTATACCAAGGCAGGTCGACCTGGAGGTCGACCTACCCCAAGCAGGTCGACCTGGAGGTCGACCTCCCCTAAAATAGGTCGACCTCCCCACCCAAATCTGGGCAGAATTCATTTTCTGCACATGGACGTGATTTCTGACCTAATGCGTTGACTAAACAGCTATATAATGGCCATTAACCCATTCTTTTTCTTCATCCAAGCCTATGGCGACGCCATGGCTCTGTTCTAACTCAAATTCTTCTTCTCCAAGAGATTTCTAGATCCACTTTCTTCCCCTTTTCTCTTCAAAACATCTATTCTTAAAATTAAAAGTTTAGAATCAATACAACCTCCAAATTAAAGAGAAAAAGGGATTCAGATCCGCAATTTACACTACGCAAGGAGGAGAAATTCATATTCATAACTTACGCTACGCAAAGAAATCAAAGATAGATCAGATCTATGGATTGGGGCATAAAATCAATCAGAGTTAAATCAAATCCATGAATTGAAGATGAAAAGCAAGGTGAGTGGAATTACGATAACTTGTTGCATAATAGTATTATTATCGTTCGTCATTCCCCAGTTATAAATTCAATTCAAGATTCATGTTATAATAATTGTCCTTTTATTCTCCTTCCCCTTTTTATTTTTGGATCTAGGTTATCTCGAACCTAGAGGAAATCTTACTAAAAATACGTACGATTGAAATATGGGAATATTGGGGAATAATTTATTTTATGCAATCGAGGAATATAATTTGTAATTTGGGGATTGTTGCATAACAATTATTATTGCAAATATTGGGACAAATGGCGAGTTATATATTGGGATTATTCAATGAAATGAAGTTTGAATTGGGAATTTTGGAGCGTATTTCAATAATGAATCTTTGGGTATGTTTTGGAAACATGAATCTATGCTGAATAGTGCGCAACTATGAATTCCGATTTATAATCTTAACCTGAAATTGTGTAAATTTAATTGGAATTATTGAATATGGAATGGGATTGGGAAGAAGTGATTTATTTCAAATCTAATATTGCACGATTGAGGTTTTAAACTATAAGTTTAAATTTCGGGTTTTGGGAAAAACAAATCTAAAGGTAAGAATCCTAAGTTGATAAAGGAACGGATAAAACTTAGCTTATGCGATTATGAGGCCTCTTATGTGATTATGAAACCTAACCCATAACCTGAAATTGATGCTTAACGTTCTCATAAAAATTGTTAATTGGCTAAAGATGAAACATGAATAACTCGAGGTCAGAATGAGGTTGCGGTGTAATTCTGCCCGGAACCGCCCGGCATATCCAGTGCCCGCAAACAATAGGGTCTAATGTGAGAAGTTAGTCATAACGCGCTTAAATCCGAGGATAGATTGAGTTGTGGTGTAATACTGCCCGGAACCGCCCGACACATCCAGCAACCGCAATAATAGGTCTAATGTGAGAGGTTGGTGCATTAATAATAAATTAATGCTAATGACACATGCTAGTATGGTAAGGTTAGGTTAACAGCACTTAACCAATTTGACATGATGCGTGGGTGGGTTAAGTCAATATGAACTGAAAGACAACACTTAACCAAATTTGTGGAATATACGAGTAATGCATGAGCGGGAAGGTAGGGTTAAGTAAAACTTGACATATGGACAAACTTAACCAACACAGTAATGGGGAATGACAAACTACCTATTATAAACCAATGTTGCGGTAATGTAAAATTAAATAATAGGTAAACTTGTCCTAGGGACAAGGGATGATTATGACTTAAAATGTAATACAAGACTTGAAGGGTGGGACGACTTATACTATGAAATAAGTTAATCTAAGCTGAAAATGTGGGAAAGCACCTGTACGATATCGTTTGATAAAGAAAACTTAAGTCATGTTTGAGTTCATTAGTAAACCTTAGTTAGTGAACTAAGTAAATAACGATAAAGGCAACCAAGTGTTGAACCTTAGTTAGAGAACTAAGTAAATAAAGATGAAGTTAACCAAGTGTTGAACCTTAGTTAGAGAACTAAGTAAATAAAGATGAAGTTAACCAAGTGTTGAACCTTAGTTAGAGAACTAAGTAAATAATGATGATGGCAACTGGGTAATGAACCTTAGTTAGAAAACTAAGTAAATGGCAACCGAAGTAACGAACCTTAGCTAGAGAACTAAGTAAGCAACGGTAAAGATAACTAAGTAAGTAAACCTTAGTTAAAGAGGACTAATTAATAAACCTTAGTTAAAGAGAAACTTGGTAATTAGAATTGAAGGACAACGTAAACGAGGATAACCAAGTTAATAAGACAAAGCAAGCGCGTAATCAGAAGTTTAGACATAAGGTCTAATAATACGAAAGGATAAGGCGCTTGGACCAGCCCATATGATAGGGGATGAATAACCAAACTTGGTAGATCATCATGGTACCGTAGGGTGCGAGGGGGAGCGTACGTCCATCTGATCATATAGAAGGCTCCAACGGACTAGGTTACGAAGCACATGACTTCGAGGGGGACGTGAGGATACTCTTGGTATCCCTCTGTGAGAATGCAGATGATCCTCCTGGGCTCACAGAGGTTAAGGTCTGCGTAATAAGAACCAAGAGTATGCCTTGGTTGCAATAATAAGGCAACCTAAAGGCTAGGATGGACCAGCGTGAGTCGGCGATAACCAGTTGGCCCTGTGATAGCACGTCGTCGGCTACCTACCATCTTGAGTCAGTCAAGCACAAAAAGCGGAAAGGCGGAGAACTCCAAAAGACCGTATACTTTCTATCTAGTTTTGGGTGAGGTTGGCCAATAGTTTTGTGGGGGCATAGAGGGCCTGCGTACAGTTCTTATTCTTGATATTCTTGGGTGCCTTTCATTAGTTGAGGGAGGGGTCAAGTGGGACCATAGCCACAGTAAAAACAGACCTTAGCATCTACATCGGTAGATACCTTAAAGCTCCCAACCGAGTTTCGTGTTTCTTGATTTGCCCTGCCATGGGACTCGGGTCGCACATATAGAGGATATGTGCAACTAGATATCTAACACATTTAACGATACGTTTAGGACGTAAAGTCTAGGAACGCATATCGCTGAGGGTAGGGTGTCCTAGACTTGAGGGCATTATTCGATAGGTAGCATAAACCCTAGTTGGACCTAGGTAGCATAAACCATGGTTGAACCTAGGAAGCGTTCGATAAAGTAAACCCTAGTTGGACCTAGGTAACACTCGATGATAAACCCTAGTTGGATCTAGGTAGTATTCGATAACAGAACCTAGTAAGACCTAGGTTGGCTGTCCAAACGCTTACGCAAAACAAGAATGGTGGTTTTGCACAGACGTAGTGAGAATATATATATATACATGAAAATCTGTACGATGTATGGCATTGGATAAGGAACTACATGCATATGACAAGATGACACGAGTTGGATAAGGGACTGCGTACACATGAAAAGAGGACACGAGTAGGGGGTAACTACATATACATTGTATTAGGTTGATCTACTAGCGGATGGATAAGTATAGCTTAAAGAGCTAACATTGTTAACAACCTAATAACCAAGAAAATGTAACTGAACGGTATATGTAGGTTTATACAGAAGTTTATTCTAA
Source organism: Allium sativum (assembly GCA_030737875.1). Taxonomy (NCBI): domain Eukaryota; kingdom Viridiplantae; phylum Streptophyta; class Magnoliopsida; order Asparagales; family Amaryllidaceae; genus Allium; species Allium sativum. Next base: position 915,420,233 of record CM060913.1, read on the forward strand.
GTCCAGTCACACAGAACTTATGTTCTGACCCCCTCCTCATTACATACTTCCAGGTTAGGTTCATGACAGAGATGGTATAGCTTTGGATATTAGTTTAACAGTATTGTTAATAAGGTAAGGCTATATTTGAATATATTATACTTTATTTCCTTTCGCTGTGAGATGCTTTACGAGTTCTGGCATGTTTCTTTATCTCTGTCTTTTTCTGCAGGATACCAGAGCACCGGGTTTCGATAAATTGGATTTTTGAAAAAAAATTCGGTCTGTCGGAATCCGAGTTGTTACATCTGGTATCAGAGCTTCGGTTTAGTGTTCCTAGGGAGATAATGAGTAAACATATTTGTATTTTCTAAAATATAAATATATTATATATATATAAATCTAAATCCATAAAGTAGCCCACTAGATGTAGAAAGATTTGGGATAGCTATTTTGTACACTAAAGGAATGAATCTAGAAATTTTAAGACCCTTAAGTAGTTTGGTTAGAAAGTGTACAATATGATTTGGTATTGGAGAAAGGAAGTATCCCATAAGAATTAAAACTGAAATGTTATTATTTCAGAGTAGTGGGTTTAGAAGTGAAACCTTATAATTTAGAAAAAGGTTAAAATGAGGAAAATGGATTAGGAATATATATGGTTGAGAGAATCGGTTTGGAAAGTGCCTAGGAAAGCCTAGTTGAGTTAAAAGACCCACTTTGAGTCTAGCCCAATGATTAACTTTTAAGAACTTGAATTTGTAAAAGTTTTGGTAGAAAGATATTGTAGTATTTTCAAGTTTTAATCTTAAAAGGTAATTTTGGATGTTTGAGAAATTATTTAGTGCATGTTGGGTTTTAAAAGTAAAGTGGGGTATATTTTGTAAAACAATGATTATTTTAAAAAAAACGAATTCTCTCATTAAAAGGTGCATAATATAGAGCATATACAGCTCGCTAGTTTTCTTATTATAATATATGAAAGGATTGAAAAGAAAGCGTTGCGTTTTGTAAAAGAAGTTTTAAAATCTCTATTCTGTTAACAATAAATTTTGATTGTTGATTTACAAAGAAATTTTGTTGGGTGGACAAAATAAGTTGTAGGAATAGAATAGATGTCTGCACCTTATAGCGAGTAGTTAAATTAACATTGTAATTAGAAACAATGTAAGCCTGATAGTCGTCCTTGTCTACTCCAGTTTTGTGATTTGAAAAAAATGTTTTGCATTTTATTTTGTAACATGTTTTTTATGGTTTGGCGAAAACAAGTTTTGAAGAAGAAAATAAAGTTTTAACACTTTTAATTTTTGAAAGAAAAATGTAATGAAAAGAAAGGAGGCCAAACCATGTTTTAAAAAGAATGGAGTAGGTAAGGATTATTGCCTAGAAAAGAACGAGAGAAAGTTAAAGCTATGAATTAAACAATTGGAACCGACTAGAGAATGGTTGAGTTGAGTGATTCTCTGAGTGTCAATCTGATGTTGATTTCGGTCTTCGGGGTTGATATTTAGGGAGTTACTCTCTTGCTAATTTACAGTCAGGGATTAGCTAATATTAAACTAATGGAAAATTTCCCGTAGAATGCATAAGCATTGAGAAACCTAAGTTTGTTGCTTGAGATAAAGAAAACGGATAGGCTAGTAATACACAGCAAGGACTAGTAGTGACTACTAAGTAGTAAAGGGCAAGTAAGTGGGTAGAACCTGTTGTGTGGACTCGCAATTGTCTGAGATGACAAAGTCCTAAGATTCTTGGCCCATAGTAGTAGCTAAGTAGGATGCTATTTGAGTTGAAAATGAAAAGGCTTATTTGAAAATAATAAACTTAAGTAATTTGATTAAGTCAAATAAGCTAAGAAAGAAACTAGCCTAACTAAAAAGAAAACAAAAAATCCAGTAAGACAACAAATGTGACAGGAAAAGAAAATGAAATCTTAAGAAAAAGATGAATAAATATGAAATATTTCCAAGATAAGTTGAAAAATAGAAGAAATTTTCTTATGTGGTTGTGCTTGGATAGGAAAATAGGAAATCTTCATAGAATAGTCATATGAAAATCCAAGTACGATTAGAAAAGAAAAACGGAGGATGTGAATTTTTCCGTTTTATACCTTTTCGTAACATAAGGAAATCGAATTTGGAAAATTAGATTTTTCTAAATTTCGAATTTAATGATGGGTTGTAGGGTTTTAGATGCGACAATTGGGTGAACTATGCTCTTATTCTATAAGAGTATGGGGAAAACTTGGATGAAAAATATTTGGATTTTTCAAGAATATTGCATTCATATAGAACTGCAAGTATATTTAGGATGTGAGCATCATGTTTTGAAAGAGTTTTTAAAATTTGCATACATATAGGTGGATCCAAATTAGGCATACATACTTTACTATGATGTATCTGACTTTGCACATGTGCACAATGTTTGCAACAATTGGATGCACACTTGATGGATGGATATTTCGAATGATTATCTATTTTACTCTTATTGAATTTCGGGGACGAAATTCTTTAAGGGTGGGAGAATGTAACAACCCGCATTTTTAAATTAAAAATGTACAAATATGTATATATGCATATATAGATGAATAATGGTGATGTATAATGAAAATTAATTAATATATGGAAGAGAAGGAAAAATTAATTCGATAACAGTGTGCGTAACGGAAAAGATAATAAAATAAGGATACTTAATTTAAATATCAGGAATTAAGTAAAACGTACATCACCATTGCGTTCGTCTCAGAATTCTGCTTAGAATAGAGTCCAAGTTTTCGAAAATCGGACTCCGTATGAAAGAGTTATGGCCTTCGGAAGATTCAAGAGAAATTCAGAAATTAAATAGTAAAATACCCCAGACAGGTCGACCTATACCAAGGAAGGTTGACCTGGAGGTCGACCTACCCCAGGTAGGTCGACCTGTAGGTCGACCTCCCCTAAAACAGGTCGACCTGGGGGTTGAGCTCCCCCCTAAATCTGGGCAGAATTCATTTTCTGCACCTGGACGCGATTTCTGACCAGATACATTGACTAAACAGCTATATAATGACCCTTAACCCATTCTTTTTCTTCACCTAAGCCTATGGCGATCCCATGGCTCTATTCTAACTCAAATTCTTCTTCTCTAAGAGATTTCTAGATCCACTTTCTTCCCCTTTTCTCTTCAAAACATCTATTCTTAAAATTAAAAAGTTTAGAATCAAGACAACCTCCAAATTAAAGAGAAAAAGGGATTCAGATCTGCAATTTACACTACGCGAGGAGGAGAAATTCAGATTCAGAACTTATGTTGCACAAAGAAATCAAAGATAGACCAGATCTATGGATTGGGGCATAAAATCAACCAAAGTTAAATCAAATCCATGAATTGAAGATGAAAATCAAGGTGAGTGGAATTACAATAAACTTGTTGCATAATAGTATTATTATCGTTCGTCATTCCCCGGTTATAAATTCAATTCAAGATTCATGTTATAATATTTGTCCTTTTATTCTCCTTCCCCTTTTTATTTTTGGATCTAGGTTATCTCGAACCTAGACGAAATCTTATTATACATACGTACGAATGAAATATGGGAATATTGGGGCATAATTTATTTTATGCAATCAAGGAATATAATCTGTAATTTGGGGATTGTGGCATAACAATTATTATTGCAAATATTGGGACAATTGGCGAATTGTATATTGGGATTATTCAATGAAATAAAGTTTGAATTGGGAATTTTGGAGCGTATTTCAATAATGAATCTTTGGGTATGTTCTGGAAACATGAATCTATGCTGAATAGTGCGCAACTATGAATTCCGATTTATAATGTTAATCTGAAATTGTGTAAATTAAATTGTAATTATTGAATATGGAATGGGATTGGGAAGAAGTGATTTATTTCAAATCTAATATTGCGGGATTGAGGTTTTAAACTATAATTTTAAATTATTGGTTTTGGGAAAAATGAATCTAAAGGTAAGAATCGTAAGTTGATAAAGGAACGGATAAAACTTAGCTTATGCGATTATGAGACCTCTCATGTGATTATGAAACCTAACTCATAACCTAAAATTGATGCTTAACGTTCTCATAAAAATTGTTAATTGGCTAAAGATGAAACATGACTAACTCGAGGTTAGAATGAGGTTGCGGTGTAATTCTGCCCGGAACCGCCCAGCATATCCAGTGGCCGCAAACAATAGGGTCTAATGTGAGAAGTTAGTCATAACGCGCTTAAACCTCGGGTTAGATTGAGTTGTGGTGTAATACTGCCCGGAACCGTCCGACACATCCAGCAACCGCAACAATAGGTCTAATGTGAGAGGTTGGTGCATTAATAATCAATTAATGCTAATGACACATGCTAGTATGGTAAGGTTAGGTTAACAACACTTAACCAATTTGACATGATGCATGGGTGGGTTAAGTCAATATGAACTGAAAGACAACACTTAACCAAATTTGTGGAATATACGAGTAATGCATGAGCAGGAAGGTAGGGTTAAGTAAAACTTGACATATGGACAAACTTAACCAACACAGTAATGGGGAATGATAACTACCTATTATAAACCAGAGTTGTGGTAATGTAAAATTAAATAATAGGCAAACTTGTCCTAGGGACAAGGGAAGATTACGACTTAAGATGTAATACAAGACTTGAAGGGTGGATGGACTTATACTATGAAATAAGTTAGTCTAAGCTGAAAATGTGGGAAAGCACCTATACGCTATCGTTTGATAAAGAAAACATAAGTCATGTTTGAGTACATTGGTAAACCTTAGTTAGTGAACTAAGTAAATAACGATAAAGGCAACCAAGTGTTGAACCATAGTTAGAGAACTAAGTAAATAAAGATGAAGTTAACCAAGTGTTGAACCTTAGTTAGAGAAATAAGTAAATAAAGATGAAGTTAACCAAGTGTTGAACCTTAGTTAGAGAACAAAGTAAATAATGATGATGGCAACTGGGTAATGAACCTTAGTTAGAAAACTAAGTACAATGGCAACTGAAGTAACGAACCTAAGTTAGAGAACTAAGTAAGCAACGGTAAAGATAACTAAGTATACCTTAGTTGAAGAGGACTAAGTAATAAACCTTAGTTAAAGAGAAACTTGGTAATTAGAATTGAAGGACAACATAAATGAGGATAACCAAGTTAATAAGACAAAGCAAGCGCGTAATCAGAAGTTTAGACATAAGGTCTATTAGTACGAAAGGATAAGGCGCTTGGACCAGTCCATACGATAGGGAATGAATAACCAAACTCGGTAGATCATTATGGTGCCATACGGCGTGAGGGGAAGCGTATGTCAATCTGATCATATAGAAGGCTCCAACGGACTGGGTTACGAAGCACACGGCTTCGAGGGGGACGTGTGGATACTCTTGGTATCCCTCTGTGAGAATGCAGATGATCTGCCTGGGCTCACAGAGGTTAAGGTCTGCGTAAGAAAAACCAAGAGTATGCCTTGGTTGCAATAATAAGGCAACCTAAAGACTAGGATGGACCAGCGTGAGTCGGCGATAACTAGTTGGCCCTGTGATAGTGTAATAACCCGGAAATCTGAGCCAAATTAAAATTTTTATTTTGGCAATTTTAGCGATTTTTGATTATTTAAAATGAATCATTTTAAATAATAATGACGAGAAAATTATTTTGAAAAGAAATAGAACTTATATATTTTTTTTGAATCGTCGTTAGAATATAAATATTTATTTATATATAAAAGGAAAACGCGTTTGACCAGTTTTAGTTGATTTTAATCGACTGCAAAAAGACCATTTTTCAAACGGTCTCAGAATTCGACGAAATTAGTTTTGTTAGGACCGTATCGTCAATACGGAGCTAGAAAATATTTTTTGGGAGTTTTTAAAGTCCGTATGTGGCCCCGGTAAATTGAAATGCGCATTCAAATTCAATATATAGAGTTATATTTTGATTTTAACGAAAACTGTCGAAACGATCGAATCAGCCTGCGATACATATCCCATTGTGTTCGGAATAGTGGTAATTAGCTATGAACGACAGTCGGTGGGTTCGATTTCGAGGTCGAAATAAAAAGGAGCTTTTTGAAATTAAATAATTAAATAAAAAATAAAATAAAATAATAACCTCTCTCTCTCCACTTATTCCCTCTCATCCCCCCCCCCCCGATTTCATTTTGAACAGAAAAAAAATTGGAAGGGGAGATCGCGATCTCGTCCCCCCCCCCCGGTCGGTTCAACGCCGCCGCCCAGGGCGGGACCACCGCACCTCCCTCCCCTCGCGCGCTTCTCTCTCCTCCTCCCCATCCTCTTCTTCTAAAAACCGCACCCTCCTGAATAAAAACCGCCGCCGCAATCCTAGAACCCCCCCCCCCCCCCCCCACCACCGACGCTCCAGCCCCGAAGAACTCCGACGCCGTCCTCGCGAACCCCGACTGCGAGCCTCCAACACCCCTTCTCCGGCGAAGTGAACCCCCAAAAAGAAGTACTGTTAGTTTTCTTTGATTTATAATTTAAAAACTTCGATTTTTATTTATTTAAAAGCTTTGTTTTTATTTAGAAAGTAAGGAGTAAATTTTTAATTTTCTAAAAGATTAGATTTATAAATAGAACAAGTTTATATTTGAAATGAAGTAAAGTTTATAATTTTAAAATGATAAAGAAGTGATCTTTGATTTGAATAGGTTGGATTTTTATAAAGAAGAAAGGTTGGGATTTTTAACACGAAAAGGAATAACTTTTCTAAAATAAAAAGAATAGAATTTTATATGCAAAAAGATTTGATTTTTATTTTATTACGTAGTTAGCGAAATGAAAATATGATTTTTATATTATAGAAGTGATTAAAATATGATTTTTAGCTTATAGTAAAGATTTTATTTTTTATCATAGTAAAGATTATATTTTTATCATAGTAAAGATTATATTTTTTTTTACCATAGTAAAGACGATATTTTTATATAGGAAAGTCGATATTTTTATAATAGAAAGACGAGATTTTTATAGCGTCGAAATAAAAATTCAATCTTTATATATGAAGTAGAAATATAAAAATATAATTTTTATATAGAAAGAAGCATTGTAAATGCATATGGTGTAGAAATAAAAATATGATTTTTATTTATTGAAATGAAGTGATAAAAATATAATTTTTTATTATGAAGTTAGCGTGATAAAAATATGATCTTTATTATAGTAGCGATATAAAAATGTGATTTTTATCCATATAGAGTGATTATAAAAATGTGATTTTTATATACATAGCAACAATATAAAAATGGGATTTTTATATATGTAGTGGCTACGGACAGTGAAATTGACAAAAGGCGAGCACGGCGAAGATTTCTACATAAGAAGAGTCGTGGCGTTTGGTTTAGCTAGTTGGTGAGAACTCCTCACCTTTCATTTATTTTCTAGTTTGAAATATATACTTGGATGCAGACGGTGCTTAGTAGCACCCGACACCCGTCGTCCACAGACCATGGATGACTTGTTTGTTTGATTGCTGTGTAGTGAAATGTGATTGTGTGATGGTGAATGAAATAAAATATTTTATAGTGGAAAATATTTTATATTTAAATATATAATTTTTAACGTGTATATAAAATAAATAGAAATAAACAAATCGGAGATTTGTTTATATACACTGATTTGACTGATATTGATTGGGACGATAAATTTTACACATCGCCCAACCGCACAAATAAAATTTGTGTTTGTTGATTTGAAACCCCACACGGGTATTGGGATGATATTTGACGTACACTAATCCCGATTTTTTAGTTGTATGTCAATCAATGGGTTAACAGACTGTGTAAGCGTTAATTATTTATATTTAATGCTTATGCAGTTGTGTGGTGCACTTTGGATGATGGTTGATTATTTATCGTCGCTAGTATATACATGTGTTGTAGAAAAGGCCTCGTTCCAATATAGAAAATAAATTCATGTGTTGAATAGAAAAAAAATCATGTGTTGAATTGAAAATAAATTCATGTGTTGAATTGAAAATATATTCATGTATTGAATAGAATAAATATTCAAGTGTTGAATAGAATAAAACATTCATGTGTTGAATAAAAGCCGTGTTGATTAGATTGACGCCATTTTGACGTGAACGATATTTATATCGATTTTATTCATTTTTATAATGAATATAGAAAAGAAAGTGATTTCAAAATATAACGTTTTGAAAATATTATCATTTGTATATCGATGATGTGGAATATTCAATTTTGAATAGAAATTGAGTATGAAATTGAAATTGTTTTGAAAACAAATTTAAAACGATTTATAAAATACGTTTTGAAAGGAAATCGACGAAATATATATAATATATATATATATTATATATATAATGGCCTGAATAGAACGCGCCGCGCCGCGGCAGTTCGCGAATTTCGACCATTGACTTCGAATGGATATTACGGGAGATCTGACCGTTGAATTCTCCTAAAACCGGAACCGTTGGGTTCGTATCGAAAAGAGCTTTCTAACGAATAATAGAGATTTGAAATCTAACGGTTGGATTTGGAATTATGTCCAAATCAAATTTGGAAAAGGTCGCTGTAAGTGCAGTTCGATGGCCGTTGATGGAAATCGTCTGTACGAGCCTTGATAAAATTATTAAAAATAGTAATAATTTGTGTAAAATCATAAGAAATGATTTGGGAAAAATTAGGATGAAAATTTCCATATTTGAAAAGATAAAAATTGATTTTTATCGAAATGAACTAGTTTTAAACTAGAATTATAATTCCATTTATTTTTAAAATAAATAAAGTGGATTTGAAAGGGTTTTGAAATAACCAGAATTTCCAATAGTTGAATTGGAATGGATTTGAATCGAAATTATCTTTGGAATATTTCGATGTTGGATTTCGTGATGATACAGATATTGTTATGGGAATTTGAAAGATATATTTATATCGTTATTTCCAATACGATATTTATTGATCGTAGAATTTGATATTGAATATAAGCCGATATATTTTCTATTTAGAGCCTTGTATTTAATATCAAATGTGATTTGGGTTTGTCGTGAATGGTGTCTTCATTAACACTGTTCTTAAACCCAGTTGAGAAAAAGATTAAATCTTTTTATTTAGATTTAATGAAGTGTACCAATTAAATGGTATTTAATTGGAATTAAATTGGAATTGATTTTTGGGTTTGTCGTGAACAGTGTTTTAAATAACACTTGTTCTTTAACTCGATAATTAATGAAATGTGATTTTGGGTTTATCGTGGACCGTGTTTTAAATAACATTGGTTCTTTAACCCAGTTAAAGACAAGATATTGATTTCTATGAAGATTAAAACTAAGTGGGGTTTTAATGAACCTTTAATTAGATTGAAATAGTCGAGAATGGAGTATCGCCAGTTTTGCTTCAAGCGATAGTTAAATCTTTAATTAGATTTGAACGTGAAATGGTAATTGAATTTACCGATAACACCGTGGTGTTAGATATGAAGTATGATCAGTTTTACTTCATGGGATGAATAGGTTGGGATTGGGAAATAAAATAAATGATTACTTCGGTGTGGTTCGCTAATCCCGACTAGTTTGAATTGATATTCAAAGAAGATTAAAGAATAAATTTAAAGAATTTATCTTTGATAAAATTAATGGGAACCTTTCCCAAAGTATAAGAATATTTGAATAAAAGAATATTCTGAATTGGAATGAGGCGTATGTTGGGTTTGTGTAACACTTGTTTATTATATACACGAGTTATTCAGAAAGACCGGGTTTATCCGATTCTGAATAACTGATTCGACGTGGTGTCGAGGATGAAGACGGTGGTTGAAGACCGGAGGTCTTCACGTCGTTTGGGTGATTACTGATGATCTTGATTGGGTCGTACACCTAAGAGGAGGGAATCAGTTAGTGGTCGTCCAGACGTACTTGGAGATCGATGGATATGCGAGGTACCAGGTGCCTCTGGTTTCGCTCAGACCCAGAACGGACTTGTAAATGGACTGTGTGTCTGACATTGGATTTTATTCTGTGTGATTGATTTCTATTAAATATATATCTGTTTGGCGGCGGATAATTTATTCTCTTGCTTAACGCCCTTCTCTGAGACGTACGAGCTTAGGGGTTATATATTGATGGATATCAAACGCATGGAGTGAATTGCCTGTGTTGCATGCCTAAGTGGCAAATGATAAAGGCTTCTGTTGAAAAGAAAAGTCTTGTGGTTGATGATCAAAGCACGACCTGTGTGGCATAGTTTTCTGTAGCGTTGATTCGTGAGCCTCACACCCCGGTTGTGAATCAGAAACGGGAGAGGACATCAAGGAGGCCATGCGTTTTCTTCTAGCTAGAAGTGGCGTCAGTGGTTTTACACGCCCTGACAAGTTTGACTTATGTGGTTGTTGCTGTTGCGAGGCGCCTCGGATATATCGGTGACTGTGTGGAGCCGATGGAGTCATTTGGCTCATTTTCGCCCCAAAGGGCGGGGGAACGCAGTGTCCAGGGTTTAAGTTTAATCCACATCGGTGGACCAGCCCTGACAATCCAAGGGTCACTCGAGCTCTGATCCTGAGACATGGTAGGCTAGATTGTCTCGAATCGGTGAGGATTGTCTTTTGCCTTGGTTCACAGATGGAAATCCAACTTCTAATACGTGACTTTGCGGTTTTATTTGTAGAGTCTAGTATGGCGACATAGTGGTATGGGGCACTTATGCCGTCTATGATTGATACTTATGATTTGAAATTGTTTTGACACTATACACTTATAGTAATAATAAAACATACAATTTAGCGTATCAAGCATTCTTTGGCTATTATAAGGTAAAAACCCTATCATCCGGCTTGCGTTGCATTGTGTGATGGGACCTGGGTCTTATAATAGCTTCATTGTTCTTTATTTAGCATTGCGCTGTTGTTTTATGCACTGGTATTCTTAGGAGGAAACTCGTTCTGTGTTATACGGCGTGGTCCCTTGATTTACCTAACTTTAAAATAAAGATTAATAACTGTTTTTGTTCTCACACCAGTCCCATGACTGACCTGGAGTTTATTGTTTTAACCTAAACTCTGGGTGCCCTTATTTTGATACGGGCAGCTAGTAGTTTTGGTTTTGCAGATTTATATTCATAGGATCCTGATTTATAGCTGGAACGATACTCGGAAAGCTCTGTATCCGTGTATTACTTTCAATTGTGTATTATATTATTATTTTTCCGCTGCATTGTAATTTGTAAATCTCTGATATTTATCGAATGTGTAATATTTATTCATACTCTGTACATTCTTGTATTCTGATGGAATTGTTGTAATTAACAATGAAATGTTCTTCTGTTTGCGTTCTGATTCGTCTTGTCCTCAAAGTAGTTTGTTCTTTCTCTTCTCTACGGAGACCGGGGAAGTTCGGGTCGCTTCATTTGGTATTAGAGCTTTGGTTTACAAAGCTCAGAGAACAAGACACGTTAGAACCAAACGAAAGAATTCATCAGAGATTGGATTAGTAATATCCAATGAGAATGACTCGTTAGAGATGGGATCAGTAGTATCCTAGAACGAGTGTGAAGAGTATATTTTTAAAATGAAAACAAATTTTGTTTTGAAAATTTAAACATTATTCAACGTATTTGAATATTTATTTGTGTTGAATTTGGACAATCCAGTACATAAAAATTTTGCGTATATGTCTGATCCGCGTGCATTCAAAGTTTTAATATACTGGATAGATATAGAATCATACTCTAGTCGCTCAAAGATGATTCTGATGATCGCTCGAGCATCATCAGAATTTATTTTTCTATTTAGAAAGTGGAATTTCTATATGATTCCAATTGACTGGTGTGAGAACCAAAACTAGATAGGGCTTATTTTTATGATTTGGCATCAAAAATCTGATTTTTGGACTATGTATTAAAGTTATGAATTTGAAATGATAATCAACAAATTGATTGATGGTTGTGTTGTTTGATTATTGTTTGATTAATTAAATGTTGAACCTTTAGTCAAATTGAACCAAATAGTGAATTGTATTGAAAATTTATCGCATATGCATACATGTAAATGTACTTACATTGAATAGGTCATAGCGAGGAGGCTAGAGCAGAAGAATAAAATTGTTTATCCGACAAATAGGTACATGTTTACGAATTTATTCGGTTTTTGATGATTTTATGAGCCGATTGGCTGTTTCTTTTTCTTTTTGGATTGATGAGGGCCATGGGAGGCTATTTGAAATATCGCGAAGTCCCCGGTGCAGGGGAGGTTATGGCGAAAATTTTCGGAAATTTAGGGTGTTAGCCAAATTTTTGAAAAATTTGAAAAGTTCTTAGAAACTGAATAGTTGAAGAACTTAAGCCTTAAGGAAAATACTGAACGTTGAGTTGATTTGTGAAACAACTTTCGGCTTCGTTCCTTTTCGGGGACGAAAAGTTTTAAGTAGGGAAGATTGTAATAACCAGAAAATCTGAGCCAATTTAAATTTTTTATTTTGGTAATTTTAGTGAATTTTGATTATTTAAAATGAATTATTTTAAATAATAACGACGAGAAATTTATTTTGAATAGAAATAGAACGTATATATTTATTTGAATCGTCGTTAGAATATAAATATTTATTTATATATAAAAGGAAAACGTGTTTGACCAGTTTTAGTTGATTTTAATCGACTGCAAAAAGACCATTTTTCAAACGGTCTCAGAATTCGACGAAATTAGTTTTGTTAGGGCCGTATCGTCAATACGAAGCTAGAAAATATTTTTTGGGAATTTTTAAAGTCAGTATGTGGCCCCGGTAAATTGAAATGCGCGTTCAAATTCAATACATATAGTTATATTTTGATTTTAACGAAAACTGATCGAAACGATCGAATCAGCCTGCGATACATATCCCATTGTGTTCGGAATGGGGGCAATTAGCTATGAACGACAGTCGTTGGGTTCGATTTCGAGGTCGAAATAAAAAGGAGCTTTTTGAAATTAAATAATTAAATAAAAAATAATAATAACCTCTCTCTCTCTTCCCTTATTCCCTCTCACCCCCCTCCCCCCCCCCCCCCGGATTTTATTTTGAACAGAAAAAAAATTGGAAGGGGAATCGCGATCTCGTCGCACCCCCCCCCCCCCCCCCGGTCAGTTCAACGCCGCCGCCCAGGGCGAGGCCACCGCACCTCCCTCCCCTCGCGCGCTTCTCTCTCCTCCTCCCCATCCTCTTCTTCTAAAAACCGCACCCCCCTCTGAATAAAAACTAATGTCGCAACCCTAGAAACCCCCCCTCCCCCCCCGACGCTCCAGCCCCGAAGAACTCCGGCGCCGCCCTCGCGAACCCCAACCCCGACTGCGAGCCTCCAACACCCCATCTCCGGCGAGGTGAACCCCCAAAAAGAAATACTGTAAGTTTTCTTTGATTTATAATTTAAAAACTTCGATTTTTATTTATTTAAAAGCTTTGTCTTTATTTAGAAAGTAAGGAGTAGATTTTTAATTTGCTAAAAGATTAGATTTATAAATAGAACAAGTTTATGTTTGAAATGAAGTAAAGTTTATATTTTTAAAATGATAAAGAAGTGATCTTTGATTTGAATAGGTTGGATTTTTATAAAGAAGAAAGGTTGGGATTTTTAAAGATATAACTTTTCTAAAATAAAAAGAATAGAATTTTATATGCAAAAAGATTTGATTTTTAGCTTATTATGAAGTTAGCGAAATAAAAATATGATTTTTATATTATAGAAGTAATTAAAATATGATTTTTAGCTTATAGTAAAGATTATATTTTTATCATAGTAAAGATTATATTTTTATCATAGTAAAGATTATATTTTTTTTATCGTAGTAAAGACGATATTTTTATATAGGAAAGTCGATATTTTTATAATAGAAAGACGATATTTTTATAGCGTCGAAATAAAAATTCGATCTTTATATATGATGTAGAAATATAAAAATATAATTTTTATATAGAAAGAAGCGTTGTAAATGCATATGGAGTAGAAATAAAAATATGATTTTTATTTATTGAAATGAAGTGATAAAAATATAATTTTTTATTATGAAGTTAGCGTGATAAAAATATGATCTTTATTATAGTAGTGGTATAAAAATGTGATTTTTATCCATACAGAGTGATTATAAAAATGTGATTTTTATATACAAAGCAACAATATAAAAATGGGATTTTTATATATGTAGTGGCTACGGACAGTGAAATTGACAAAAGGCGAGCACAACGAAGATTTCTACATAAGAAGAGTCGTGGTGTTTGGTTTAGCTAGTTGGTGAGAACTCCTCACCTTTCATTTATTTTCTAGTTTGAAATATATACTAGGATGCAGACGGTGCTTAGTAGCATCCGATACCCGTCGTCCACAGATCATGGATGACTTGTTTATTTGATAGTTGTGTAGTGAAATGTGATTGTGTGATGGTGAATGAAATAAAATATTTTATAGTTAAAAATATAATTTTTTAAGTGTATATAAAATAAATAGTAATAAACAAATCGGAGATTTGTTTATATACACTGATTTGACTGATATTGATTGGGACGATAAATTTTACACATCGCCCAACCGCACAAATAAAATATGTTTTTGTTGATTTGAAACCCCGCACAGGGATTGGGATGATATTTGACGTACACTAATCCCGATTGTTTAGTTGTATGTCAATCGATGGGATGACAGACTGTGTAAGCGTTAATTATTTATATTTAATGCTTATGCAGTTGTGTGGTGCACTTTGGATGATGGTTGATTATTTATCGTTGCTATTATATACATGTGTTGTAGAAAATCCATATAATTAACATTATATGGTAATTGATTGGGCCTCATTCCAATATAGAAAATAAATTCATGTGTTGAATAGAAAATAAATTCATGTGTTGAATTGAAAATAAATTCATGTGTTGAATTGAAAATATATTCATGTGTTGAATAGAGTAAATATTCATGTGTTGAATAGAATAAAACATTCATGTGTTGAATAAAAGCCGTGTTGATTAGATTGACGCCATTTTGACGTGAATGATATTTATATCGATTTTATTCATTTTTATAATGAATATAGAAAAGAAAGTGATTTCAAAATATAACGTTTTGAAAATATTATCATTTGTATATCGAAGAAGTGGAATATTCAATTTTGATTAGAAATTGAATATGAAGTTGAAATCGTTTTGGAAACGAATTTAAAACGATTTATAAAATACGTTTGAAAGGAAATCGACAAAATATATAATATATATATATATAATGGCCTGAATAGAACGCGCCGCGCCGCGGCAGTTCGCGAATTTCGACCATTGACTTCGGATGGATATTACCGGAGATCCGACCATCGGATTCTCCTAAAACCGGAACCGTTCGGTTCGTATCGAAAAGAACTTTCTAACGAATATTAGAGATTTGAAATCTAATAGTTGGATTTGGAATTATGTCCAAATCGAATTTGGAAAAGGTCGTTGTAAGTGCAGTTCGATGGCCGTTGATGGAAATCGACTGTACGGGCCTTGATAAAATTATTAAAAATAGTAATAATTTGTGTAAAATCATAAGAAATGATTTGGGAAAAATTGGGATGAAAGTTTCCATATTTGAAAAGATAAAAATTGATTTTTATCAAAATGAACTAGTTTTGAACTAAAATTATAATTCTATTTATTTTTAAAATAAATAAAGTGGATTTGAAAGGGTATTGAAATAACCAGAATTTCCAATAATTTAATTGGAATGGATTTGAATCGAAATTATCTTCGGAATATTTCGATGTTGGATTTCGTGATGATACAGATATTGTTATGGGAATTTGAAAGATATATTTATATCGTTATTTCCAATACGATATTTGTTGGTCGTAGAATTTTATATTGAATATAAGTCGATATATTTTCTATTCAGAGCCTTGTATTTAATATCAAATGTGATTTGGGTTTGTCGTGAATGGTGTCTTCATTAACACTGTTCTTAAACCCAGTTGAGAAAAAGATTAAATCTTTTTATTTAGATTTAATGAAGTGCACCAATTAAATGGTATTTAATTGGAATTAAATTGGAATTGATTTTTGGGTTTATCGTGAACGGTGTTTTAAAAAACACTTGTTCTTTAACCCGATAATTAATAGAATGTGATTTTGGGTTTATCGTGGACCGTGTTTTAAATAACATTGGTTCTTTAACCCAGTTAAAGACAGGATATTGATTTCTGTGAAGATTAAAACTAAGTGGGGTTTTAATGAACCTATAATTAGATTGAAATGGTTGAGAATGGAGTATTACCAGTTTTTCTCCAGGCGATAGTTAAATCTTTAATTAGATTTGAACGTGAAATGGTAATTGAATTTACCGATAACACCATGCTGTTAGATATGAAGTATGACCTGTTTTACTTCATGGAATGAATAGGTTGGGATTGGGGAATAAATTAAATTATTACTTCGGTGTGGTTCGCTAGTCCCGACTAGTTTGAATTGATATTCAAAGAAGATTAAAGAATAAATTTAAAGAATTTATCTTTGATAAAATTAATGGGAACCTTTCCCAAAGTATAAGAATATTTGAATAAAAGATTATTCTGAATTGGAATGAGGCGTATGTTGGGTTTGTGTAACACTTGTTTATTATATTCGCGAGTTATTCAGAAAGACCGGGTTTATCCCATTCTGAATAACTGATTCGACGTGGTGTCGAGGATGAAGACGGTGGTTGAAGACCGGAGGTCTTCACGTCGTTTGGGTGATTACTGATGATCTTGATTGGGTCGTACACGCAAGAGGAGGGAATCAGTTAGTGATCGTCCAGACGTACTTGGAGATCGATGGATATGCGAGGTACCAGGTGCCTCCGGTTTCGTTCAGACCCAGAACGGACTTGTAAATGGACTGTGTGTCTGACATTGGATTTTATTCTGTGTGATTTATTTCTATTAAATATATATCTGTTTGGCGGCGGAGAATTCATTCTCTTGCTTAACGCCCTTCTCTGAGACGTAAGAGCTCAGGGGTTATATATTGATGGATATCAAACGCATGGAGTGAATTGCCTGTGTGGCATGCCTAAGTGGCAAATGATCAAGGCTTCCGTTGAAAAGAAAAGTCTTGTGGTTGATGATCAAAGCACGGCCTGTGTGACATAGCTTTGTGTAGCGTTGATTCGCGAGCCTCACACCCCGGTTGTGAATCAGAAATGGGAGAGAACATCAGGGAGGGCATGCGTTTCCTTCTAGCTAGAAGTGGCGTCAGTTGTTTTACACGCCATGACGAGTTTGACTTATGTGGTTGTTGCTGTTGCGAGGAGCCTCGGATATATTGGTGACTGTGTGGAGCCGATGGAGTCATTTGGCTCATTTTCGCCCCCAAAGGGCGGGGGAATGCAGTGTCCAGGGTTTAAGTTTAATCCACATCGGTGGACCGGCCCTGACGATCCAAGGGTCACTCGAGCTCTGATCCTGATACATGGTAGGCTAGATTGTCTCGAATCGGTGAGGACTATCTTTTGCCTCGGTTCACAGTTGGAAATCCAACTTCCAATACGTGACTTTGCGGTTTTATTTGTAGAGCCTAGTATGGCGACATAGTGGTATGGGGCACTTATGCCGTCTATGATTGATACTTATGATTTGAAATTGTTTTGACACTATACACTTATAGTAATAATAAAACATGAAATTTAGCGTATCAAGCATTCTTTGGCTATTATAAGGTAAAAACCCTATCCTCCGGCTTGCGTTGCATTATGTGATGGGACCTGGGTCTTATAATAGCTTCATTGTTCTTTATTTAGCATTGCGCTGTTGTTTTACGCACTAGTATTCTTGGGAGGAAACCCGTTCCGTGTTATACGGCGTGGTCCCTTGATTTACCTGACTTTAAAATAAAGATTAATAACTGTTTTTGTTCTCACACCAGTCCCATGACTGACCTGGAGTTTATTGTTTTAACCTAAACTCTGGGTGCCCTTATTTTGATATGGGCAGCTAGTAGTTTTGGTTTTGCAGATTTATATTCACAGGATCCTGATTTATAGCTGGAACGATACTCGGAAAGCTCTGTATCCGTGTATTACTTTCAGTTGTGTATTGTATTATTGTTTTTCCGCTGCATTGTAATTTCTAAATCTCTGATATTTATCGAATGTGTAATATTTATTCATACTCTGTGTATTCTTGTATTCTGATGGAATTGTTGTAATTAACAATGAAATATTCTTCTATTTGCGTTCTAACTCGTCTTGTCCTCAAAGTAATTCGTTCTTTCTCTTCTCTTCGGAGACCGGGGAAGTTCGGGTCACTTCAACGTCGTCGGCTACCTACCATCTTGAGTCAGTCGAGCATGAAAAGCGGAAAGGTGAAGAACTCTAAAAGACCATATACTTACTATCTAGTTATGGGTGAGGTTAGCCAATAGGTTTGTGGGGGCATAGAGGGCCTGCGTACAGTTCTCATTCTTCATATTCTTGGGTGCCTTTCATTAGTTGAGGGAGGGGTCAAGTGGGACCATAGCCACAGTAAAAACAGACCTTAGCGTCTACATCAGCAGATAACTTAAAGCTCCCGACCGAGTTCCGTGTTTCTTGATTTGCCCTACCACGGGACTCGGGTCGCATATATAGAGGACATGTGCAACTAGATATCTAGCACGTTTAACGATACGGTTAGGACGTAAAGTCTAGGAACGCATATCGCTCAGGGTAGTGTGTCCTAGACTAGAGGGCATTGTTTGATAGGTAGCATAAAACCTAGTTAGACCTAGGTAGCATAAACCCTGGTTGAACCTAGGAAGTGTTCGATAAAGTAAACCCTAGTTGGACCTAGGTAACACTCGATGGTAAACCCTAGTTGGATCTAGGTAGTATTCGATAACAGAACCTAATAAGACCTAGGTTGGCAGTCCAAACGCTTACGCAACACAGGAATGGTGGTTTTACGCAGACGCAGTGAGAATATATATATATACACATGAAAACCCGTACGACATACGATATTGGATAAGGAACTGCGTACATATGACTAGATGACACGAGTTGGATAAGGGACTGCGTACACATGAAAAGAGGACACGAGTAGGGGGTAACTACATATACATTGTATTAGGTTAATCTACTAGCAGATGGATAAGTATAGCTTAAAGAGCTAACATTGTTAACAACCTAATAACCAAGAAAATGTAACTGAATGGTATATGTAGGATTATACAGAAGTTTATTCTAAGTTCAGTCACACAGAACTTATGTTTTGACCCCCTCCTCATTACATACTTCCAGGTTAGGTTCATGATAGAGATGGTATAACTTTGGATACTGGTTTAGCAGTATCGTTAAGTAGGTAAGGCTATATTTGAATATATTATACTTTATTTCCTTCCGATGTGAGATGCTTTACGAGTTCTGACATATTTCTTTACCTCTGTCTTTTTCTGCAGGATACCAGATCACCCAACTCGGGTTTCGATAGATTGGTTTTTTGAAAAAAATTCGGTCTGTCGGAATCCGGGTTGTTACAATATAAAAATGTGAAGCCGAGTTGAGTATAAAAACAATTTTGACTGGAACGGATTTTTATATCGATTTTATTCATTTTTATAATGAATATTGAGAAGATTGAATTTCAAAATATTACATTTTGAAAATCTTATCATGTTTAGATCATAATAAAATGGAATGTTCAATTTTAATTAAAAATTGAAATGGAAGTTGGAATCGTTTTTAAACGTATTTATAAACATTTTATAAATTATGTTTTGGAATCGGAATCTACGATACGTTATATATACATTTAAACGGGTTTAATAAAACGTATCGCACAGCGACTGTTCGCGAATTTCGACCATTAATTTGAAATGGACGTAACGAGAGATCCGACCGTCGGATTCTCCTAAATTTGGAACCATTAGGTTCATATCATAAAGATCTTTCGAATGAATATATGAGATTAAAATTTTAACATTTACATTTTAAAATATGTCCAAATCAGCTTTGGAAAAGGTCGTCATGAATGCAGTTTGATGGCCGACATTGGAAATCGACTGTTAGGGCCTTGAAATTTTTTTTTAAACATATGAATAAATTATGTAAAATCATAATAAATGATTTGGAAAAATTTTGGATGAAATATTCCACATTTGGAAAGATAAAAGGTATTTTTATCCAAATGAACTAGTTAATAACAAGAATAACAATCCAATGATTTTTAGAAATAATAAATTGGATATGCGAACGGTTTTGTCATAACCAGAAGTTTTCAACATATAAGTTGGAATTAAATGAGAATGGTATCTTTGGGTTTGTCGTGAATGTTATTTTCATTAATACTATTCTTGAGCCTATTTGTGAATGTAATGAACATTTGATTAAGATTTAGAGAAGTTTTTCAGTTCATTGAATTAAATTGGAATTGAATGGAATTAGATTCATAATAATCAAAATGAGCTTCGGTGAAGGAAGATGTTTACTATTTATGGAATTTAAAAGGCTTCTCCACTTTTCCACTTATAGTATTAGTCTGATATGGAAATTTATATCGATTACAAATGGTTCAGATTTCTTTGAAGATTCCATATAAAATGGAAGTTGATTTTGGGTTTATCGTGAATGGTGTTTTATATGACATTTGTTCTTTAACCCAAGTAAAGACAAGATTAATTTCCAAAAGTTGAATAATCATTAAGTAATGATTCTTGAAGATTAAAAATAAGTTGGAGTTTTAATAAATCTTTAATTAGATTGAAAGTTAAATGGTAATTAAATTTACCAAACATGAGAAGTATTCGAGATGGAGTATCACAAATTTTACTCCATACGATAGTTAAATCTTTAATTAGATTTGAACGTGAAATGGTAATTAAATTTACCGATGAAACGATGGGTGTTAAATGTGGAGTTCCACCAGTTTTGCTCCATGGGATGAATAGATTGGGATTGGGATAAATGAAATAAATGATTACTTCGATAAGGCTAGATAATCCCGACTAGTTATATAAGAAAACCTTAATTTGGTTTAAGTTACGAAAAGATATAATAAAATCTTTTGCAATGGTTTTCGAAGAAAGATTTAAACAAGTGGTTTAAATGAATTAAATCTTTGATAAGATTAAGGGGAATAATTTTCGGTACAAAGAATATTTAAATAAAAGAATATACTGGATTAGAATTAGGCGTATGATGTGTTTATATATCACTTGATTATAAGATGCACGAGTTATACCGAAAGACCGGGTTTAACCCATTCTGAATAACTGTTACGACAACTAAAAGTTGAAGATATTGAAGACGGTACAAGACCGACAATCTTCACATCGAATGGATTACTACTGATGCCCTGGATGGAGTTGCAGCCTTGAAGGGGTTATAGTGGTAGTTTTCTGGACGTACCTGTTGATTGTTCGGATATGCGAGGGCCTATCTCCTGTATTGGACAAATAGGACGAGGAATAAGGTGCCTCCGGTTCCGTTCAAACCTAGAATGGACTTGTTAATCAATCGTATTTGACAACGTATTGTATGCTATATTCGTTGATCTTTGCTAAATATATATCTGTTTGGTAGCAGAGAATCTATTCTCTTGCTTAACACCTTTGTCTCAGACATTCGAGCTTAGAGGTTATATATTGGCATAAATCAATGGTATCGTATGGATTGACAATGTGGCATGCTAAGATGCAAGTGACCAAGGTTTTTATTGAAAAGCAGGGCCTTGTGGATGATGATCAAAGCATAGCTTTAAGTAGCATAGCTTTGTGTATAGCGTTAATTCGCGAGCCTCACACCCCGGTATGAATCAGAAATGGGATAAGGGACGCAAGGAGTGCATACGTTTCTTTCTAGCTTGAAGTTGTGTCATGGTATGAAGCCCAGACATTTTTACTTATGTGGATGATGGATTGCGAGACGCCTCAGATATAGAGCCGACTAAAAGGCTCGAGTGATAGACCAGATAGGAACGGGAAACATATTGCTCAGAAATAACTAATCGTCAAAAGTAAGGGAGGACTGGCCTTGCAGGATCTAAGGGTTGCCCATAGGTGTGATCCTGGATCATCTTGCTAGAGGTGATCCGAATTGGTAAGGAGACCATCTCTTGCCTTCACTCATGATGGAAATCCAATTTCTAATACGCGACTTTTCGGTTTTAGTTGTAAACCTATACGGCGACATAGTAGGATGGGGTACTATGCCGTCTATGATTGATACATTTATATTTGAAGTTGTTTGTCACACTATGCACTTATAATAGTATCAAAGCTATCTGTTTAAAAGTGTATCAAGCGTGTTTGGCTATTATAAGGTTAAAACTCTATCCTCTGGCTTGGATTGCATTTGTGATGGGACCTGAGTCTTATAATAGCATCATTTTTCAAAAAGCATTGTATTGTTTGTAAATTATTTTATTTCAGAGTATTCATGGGAGTGAACCCGTTCCGTGATATACGGCGTGATCTCGTGATTTACCCTATTTTAAAGTAAAGATTTAATAACTGTTTTAAGTTCTCACACCAGTCCTATAACTGACCTGGAGTTTATTGTTTTCACCTAAACTCTGGGTGCCCATATTTTCCACACGAGCAGTCAGTAGCTATGGTTATGCAGATTTCTATGTAACGGGATCCTAGTTTACAACTGGAGCTATATTCAGAAAGCTTTGTATCCGTGTATTTCTTTCAGTTGTGGTAGTTGATGTATTTCCGCTGTGCATTGTATTTATACATTTTATTTCCGCTGCTATGTATTTTATTCTCTGATAATTGTAATTTTCCGCCATGTAATATTTGTTCGTACTCTAATTCAAATTGTTGCAAAAGCAATGAAAGGTTGTGTCCTTTTGCATCCAGATGTGTCGAGTTTTCAAGCAATCTGCGTTCTCTCATCTCTTCGAAAGTCGGGGGATTTCGAGTCGTGTCCGTGTATGTGTGCGTATATATATATATATATATATATATATATATACACACACACACATCATATGCTTTAAAAGCTATTTATCACCTTATATATATACACTTCTAACCAACATCATGTGTATACGTAAAGAAACACACACACACACACACACACACACACACACACATATATATATATATATATATATATGTTGTTTAGATTGTAATTCGCATGTTGTCTGGGTTTAAAATGTAAGATGATATATATATATATATATATATGTAAAACAAGTATGACTTGGTTTTTATTGATATGTATATATATGTGTGTGTGTGTGTGTCTATATATATATGCACGCACACACATATATGTGTGTGTAAATTTCTGAGCAAATGATAGGTTTTATTAAAAACTGATTGATATGTTTATGCCTGGATGGTTTAGAAAATGCTATTTTCTAAATTGATTAAAATCATTTTAGCAGTGTTGTTTTATGTGTTCTACAACAGTGTATTGATTTTGAATCATTATTTTATTGCATAAAACACATCATTTTAGCATACTAATTTTAGAATTAAATATATATCATAATATGTGTATGGTATGGTTAAGTTTAATATATTATGGTATATATAAAAACACAATATGCGAACACAAATTTTGTGTGATACAAAAGGAGGTTAAGTTTAATATATTATGAATATAAAGAATGTATGAATACTGGAAAACTGTTTGCAGTAGGAGTCACAATAGAATTAGCATTGGATGTTATCAATGTATAGCAGATCTAATTTTTTCTTTACTATATGAATGATTAATTATTATAAATGTTATACGAATCATCATGAAATGATTTAGAGAATATTTCTAATATAAAATTATATCTCAATGATGCATTACTGGATATACACAAAGGTATAACTGTATAATGCCAATACACCATTTAGTTAATATAGTATTATTTAAGTATACTGAGTGATATGCTTTGTAATTGACTAGTAGCACATAAATATAGCAATGATCACTTTCTATGCCACTTCAAAATGTTAAGGCAGCCGCAAATTTGATTTGCCTAGTAACATATGCTTCTAATATGTTCATATAATATATGGATAGAAAAATCATATCATTCAGAGCTAAGTCATATATGAATAGTCATGTCTGCTATACATTTTGAATTTTACATCTTGGTTGACATCAAAAATTTACTTGTTTTCCAAGTCAGCCTTGCATATAACCTAAGTACTGGTTTATGTGAACTCAGTAAAAACTCTAATAGGTCTGCAGTGTAGCATGTAAATGAACTATTAATTAAAAACTAACGGGATTAATATATACATACTATGAATATAATTACAAGAAGTTTGATTTGCTTTATATTATTATACTCTATGCATATGTATATAACAGTATTAAGATACTAAGAATGGTTTTAATAATTAGCTCATATATTATAATATGCCTCTACATAAACGAGACTCCTGAAATATATATATATATATATATTGTGTGAGTATGTATATTGATACATAGTTGAATTACACAGTGATTTATTTTCCAGTGATTTATATATGTATATTGATACATAGTTGAGTTACACAATAATTTATATATGAATATATATGATATATTACACAATATCTAACACTGTCAATTTTCAATTCAATATTAAATATTCCATTATTTATGTTGATATGTACTTGCAGGCTTGACCCTGTGGCAAATAAGGATGAGGGGAAGCAATGGTAATTGGCAAATTGATCAATGCTGAAAACTGTTTAACCAAGAAAAGCAATAAAAGGCTCAAAAATTAGCAAAAGATACAACTGCAAATATGTTTGAAAGATTAAGCAAGTATGACTTATTTTTAACTTTCAAAATGTTTGTATACACAAATTTGTATGTTACTGCATGGGTTGTACATATTTCAAGTATTTATGTGTGAATTTATATATATATATATATATGTTTTATATAAGCATGGAATCTCAACATGAGATGTTTATTAGAATGTATGACTGAATAACTTAATATAATAATATTGTATTATTAAAGGGTCTGACCGTACATATTCATAAAAGTTGTTTTGTGCATTTTATATTGATTTGAAATTTTCTATCTTGATCCCAGTGTATGTAATCCCTGTCTGCATTGTGTATAAATATTTTTTTTGTTTTGAATACAAATTAAGTCATTAGATATAGATACACACATGTGCCATTATATATGAAATTATGCAAATAAGATGAGTATCTATACCAGTTCCTGCAAACATTAGACATATATATATACAGTTTTGAACAAGATATCTACGAAATAGAAGTTTTGTAACATGTTAGCTTATAATGGTTATATAATGGGCTCAATGTCAAATGAATGTGAAGAATAAAGTTAGTTAATAGAAAATTCAATTTAGATTTTAATATACTATTTGATACAAGAGTAAAAATAACCAATGGTTTTGAAACATTCAAAAGAAATATAGGCATGATTCCCATATAATGCTGAATTTATATATATATATATATATATATATATATATATATATGATTCATATATATATATATATATATATATATATATATATATTGTAACGTCCCGCCTTTTTGATCGCTTCAAATCGGTAATTAAACCAACTTAAAATAATCAAATCGACGGATCGTTATTTAGCTTACAAAGTTTAAAACAGAATCAACTCAGAAAATAAATAACACAACATTGAACAACAAAATATAACATTTATATATAATCAGATTTTTTGAAAACAATATTTTTCAATATAGTGTAATTTAAAAGAAACAATTTAAATATAAGAAAAATCTTTACTGGTTTAAAACTTCAGAGTGCGCATCAACGGAATCCCTAGCTTTTGTCAGTCTTCGAATCCATTGCTGAAATCCTTAAATCTGTACTGCTCGGGTCTGACCCGAGCGTTCCATGCAAAAACATAAAACCACTTGAGTCAGGATTAATCATAGTTCAAGTAAAATAACTTCCATATAAAATTGAAATAAAACAGTTAACTAATATCATCATAAGACGTGGTACGGTATTTGTTCTTATCGCTGTGCAACGTCTATTTTATAACACCTAAATTTTAGGGTAGTATTTGTTCCATTCAGTGTAACTAGGTACCATTCCAATGTAGTATCAGTCTAGAACCAAGTATGGTATCTATGCACATTAGTTTTATCTCAGGGGCAAGTGATTGGCACATGCAAGATACAAAATAATTTCCCTTCAAGCTCACGGTATATGTAACCGGTTCAGGCTTTACTCAATGGGTATGTAAAGTGCTAAACTAAGAGTGCATGCTGAACAATATAAATATGGGTTCAAAGTACGCATACTTGATCAGACTAAAATGGGTTCAAATGTGTAGCATACGGTTTTCATCTGAAATCCTCTCTACTGTTAGTTCAAGGTCTTTAGTGAACACAATATATGAGTTATGCCATATTTCAGCTAAAACAGATTAAAACAGATTATGTCTGAAAACATCTTCCAGTTTCAATGGGTTAAACACAACATATTTAAAACTGGGTACAAAGTGCAACGCATACTGAGTATTTATGTGCAGGGATTTTGCTATATTTGTACTTGAGAAAAAGAATTACCCTACCCAATTTTGCTATATTTGTACTTGAGAAAAAGAATTACCCTACCCAACTCAACAAAACAAGGCCAGCCAATAAAAAGGGTTTATAGCACATTCATTCGGCGAAGAAAAAGGTTCAGCGTGTACCAAATGAACAAAAGGCCATATGTATCATCATGCACCAACACCCTATGTATCCAGTAATGTGAAAAATTCCCATTTTCAGTTAAAAGTAAACAGGTAAGACAATCAAAACAAACGATACATGTCCACAAGACAATAGAGCAGGGTATAAATATGATGCAACATACATTCGAACGCACGACAACATTCAAAATAGAGGGTGTGGGAAAATAAGGAAGTACCCCCTTTCCAGTTTCGGTTAAATTCAGGCAGACAAATTAGGTTAAAATATTATGCGATTCAGGATTTTAAACAGGATAATAGGGTAATCATTTTCCAGTTTACAACATAAGGGTACATAAAAAAATAATGTGTATTCTGGGAACATGACACTTAGCCCAGTTTCAGTTTCCAAAGAGGCAACATGGGCCTTTTCTTCTGTTCCTTATATAATACCTATTTCTTTTGAATCTATTTGTTTATGCTACAATACTAGAATCAAATGTTTTCTTTAAGTACAACAACTATTTGAAATAACCGTAGTGCCAAAATCATAAATAACGGCGATAACACTGTATAAATTCTTCATATGTGTTCAGACTTCAATATTTCATCTAAGGCATATTAAACAATGCTTTCCACTTTAGCATTTAGACACATGTTCTAAGTTACAAGGCATATGTCTATACGTATAGCAGGTTAAAAGAATTTAAGGTAGCAAATGACAGAAAATTGCATATGTCTATACGTATATAAACTAAATGTACAAAGGCACGAACAATAAACAATATTACTATTATCTATATATATAGACTAACTGAACTGATCATCCTAATTGGGTGTAAATGAAATATATTTTAAATTCCTAATGTAATGAAACAGCTACTATTCAGTGCTAAGGACACATTCCTAATTATCCAATTTGACTGCAAACAATTATGTGAGATATGTGAATATAACCGCTCATATCGAAACAACTCGACCAAAGGAAACTTAAATTTCTGCTACTATAATCTCCAATTTACTGATAGTTACTGTTACAACCACAATTTCAGCTGCCCCTACACCGGATCGTTACCCAAAAATAATAACTGCCCAAAAGGGTAATTGTTATCCCATAGTGTTCTAGAGAGAACTAAGACATAAAGGAAAGGGTACAACACTATTCTAATGATTACCATTTAGTTGTAGATTAAATTGCTAAATCATGAAGATCGAATTCCTATAGCAACCACCGTCAAAGTTAAAAAGAAAGCACAACTTCTGAAGTATGAAAGCAAGGCAAGTCTTTACTGGCAGCATTACATAATGACATGTCCCCAACAATATTTGGTACAAAACAAATATACCGGCCTCAACACACATGGATCAACGGTCAAGGGTTTAGGACAGCATCACGTTCAATGGTGAACGAATACACAGGGTATGGACGTAATATTCCAGCCCCACATGAAATGGTCTTTTCTCATGCATTTCAGTTCTTAAAAACAACACAAATAAGACTTAACTGGATGTATTAACATAGTTATGACCCCAAATGTCCTCTAGCACACACAGATCGCGTATACACGGGTATTTAACATGGCAAAAGAAAATCAAAGTATGATTAGTGCAAGTAATCGTCGGCAGCATACATACTTCAAGGTGTTCAAATTAGAATAGTAAGGAGATGGTTAGTGAATAAAACAAGGGTTTAACTATTTTATTTATTTCATTCCGAAGTCAAAATTCTTGAACTAAAATCCATCGTGAGCGAGTATACTCACCTAAAACTGGCGCATGCAACGACAGGTGGCAGGGACGCGAGCGTGGCTGTTCTAGCAACTGAAAAGAGATGCTGCGACCGATTTGTTGTTGAAGTTCATCGAAAGGCAACGACTTGGGCGGTGGCGATTCTGGTGGCCGACGTCAGGAGGTCGGTTCAGGAATGGTGACCCAATTCAAACAGAGAAGGGCTGACCGATTTAAAAGGGAAAGTAATAATCGCTTGTTAAAGAGGAAAGGGAAGGGAGAAATTTGGGGTTTCGACTGATTGAAGATGAAGAGGGGAAAATGATTTGTGCGGAAGAAATTGGGGCACGCTAATTTTTTTATAGGGAAAAAAAATTAAGATAAGGATAATGTTAAATCTGTAGGGTTTAGGATAGCCGTTATTTTCATCTTATAGGTCTGCGCAAATATTTGCTTAGGAAGGTTACTGTTGGGGAGGTACATACGAGGGGAATGGTTATTTGCTTGTAACCCATATAATCGAGTCCTACCGCAAATTATCGCTACATTTTAATTTTTTGTATTATCATAAATAAACTCCAATCGCAACGAAATTGGACGTGTTGCTACGTCTCGATGTTCTTAACCCAACAAAATTTGTTTGGTTGTAATCCGACTCTGTTCGTATACGACGTTATTTTAAATTACGAATCATTTATCGGTTCACTGTTTGTACACAAAACGACTTCGTTAAATTTCAAAAAAACATTAAATTTAACGTCTTTATATACATCAACATACACACATATCAAATCCCATTTTTCATATAATTCAAAAAATAAAATCTCTGATTTGTATAACATTAATTAACTTTTGTTTTTAAAATTCCACAATTGTATTTCTAATCGAATTTCAAATCAAATTCAAATATCCAATTACATCCAATTCAATTTTCCAACAATAAAATAATTAATTTTCATCAACCGTTCTGAATTAAATATTAAGTTCAATTCATACACAAACGATATATTTGATTTTAAATTTCCAACCTTGGTATCAATATAAAAATGATCATTAATAATTAAATCTTCAATTAATTTCACATTCCAGCTATCGAAATTTCTGGGACGTTACAATCTACCCCCCATTAAAACTTTTCGTCCACGAAAAGGTAAGATCGTTAGGGTTATAATAATGTATACTTCAAATTTTCATATTAGTGTGAATTCCCCAACTAATTTAAATATCGATATTTAAGTCATCGATCCTGTAACGACCCAGATTTTGAGCGACTTTGGTTATCGACATAAACACGATGTCGATAACCAAAACATCGAAAAATCCTGGTAATTAATGAAAGAAATTTGAGGGTGAGGATAGATAAGATAGAAACTTAGAATAGAAGAAGGAAAGAAGAACTTACATCATCAGAGTAACACGAATCTCACAGCGGAACGAATAACATATAATATATAACATAACTTTGAAATATAACAGTTATGTATACAATAGCACTTATCAGAGTACAACACTTACAACACCGCGGAACAAAACTCTATGTAACTAACGCTGAAGCCTCCCCCTCCAAGCTCCTTTAGATAGATCTGAAAAATCCTGAACTACTTGACTGCCCGTACAAATTTAGGCACCCAAGAGTTTAGGTAGAACAAAACAAAATAAACTCCGGGTCAGTCATGGGACTGGTATGAGTAAAACAGTTTTAAACAGTTTTTACAAGTAAACGATATCTCATAAGACCACGCCGTGAATACGGAACGGGTTTTTCCCTTATGAAAATCTAACATCTTTGACAAGCAATATCATTCTGATATTATAATAATGTCTAAGTACAAATATATATCAATCTAGCAGAAACGTTTTCATCTCACGTTCTACATATATAGTATAAAATCAAAACCGCAAGCACGTATTGGGTAATGGGTTTCCAACTATGACAAGTTATGGAACCACCTTTCGCTAGTGTACCTCTAGAGAGGAATACACTGGGTTTAACAAGAACATCTTGCAACCCGGCCACACATGACCGACCACTCATTTCGCTTGAGTGTATCGAATGCACATCACCAACGGTTGGGATCAGCAACCGTTTCCCGAATAGGACAGCATCAACAATAAATTTTTAGAAATAAATGAAACTCTAGATCAGGTGATTATACACCCTAATAGGTGCGACCTACATAGCCATGCTACCTGCCCGATTTCTGTCATTTACCGGATGTGAGGCTAGAAGCTAGCTTATCTTCACATCAGATTCACTTTAAATGCCACATCATCAAATCCATCCAATCACCAATTGACGTCCTCAACAATACATTATGTGTTAGCTAAAAGAAGTTTCCTTCTCCGCTTCCACTCTTGGTACGGTTGGAGAAATCAATGTACGTGCTCGTCTGGAAATACTCTGTCAGACATCCATCTTCATTCACTTAGAATGTCACATCGTCTTACCCGCCAAATCACAAATTGATTTCCTCAAAAATACAACGGGTATACAGCTAAGAGAAACGAATTCCTCCGCCACCAACATATATATGTTTGAAAGGATCAACTTACGCGATCCATTGGATATACTCTGTCAGATCTTCGTCCATACAAGTTGTCCTGGGACTGGACAAACCGAAGGCACTATTCAGTATATCCATCTTAGCCACTGTTAACTAAGACTTATACAACAGCCCTTGCACTTTACTCCGTCTTCAATTATCTTTGGCATAAATGATTCACAACGCTTGTGCCAATACAGAGTGGTTCTTTGGATAATAATCCAACCGGTCTCTCCATATTAACAACGTTAAAAATGGTCAAAACTTCGATAGTCTGTGACTTAACTATCAAAGAAAACAAGTGTGCAAATACCGATATTATTTCCAGATGGAAATTATATCAAACAAACATCATTTAACATTTATCTCTTTAGTTCATTTTACATCTTCTGTTTCCCTAAATTCAACATTTGCTATTTTCTATATTTAGAAAATATACGTTATTAACACCGGAAACATTTCCATTCCTTGTTTTCTGTATTTAGAAAACATTTCTGATTCTTGTTTGGAAAACATTTCCAAACTCCTACGTTTGTATTAAACAGATGTTTAGATAAAGCATCGCTATGCTAACTCAACCATTCGCTTTAATTACTAAATTCACTTTACCATCCTTTACTGCCGAACCTTAACCATTCCTCATTTAAAAACGAAGCCAATCAAGTTGGGGTAGAACTACCACTCAGACCTTAACTGAACAACACTTCTAACCTTGAAATAGGCAAAGTTCACTTTATATTTCTTTAACTAACTTCCTTACTTAACCTTTCTTTCGAATAACTATATTCGATTAACTCTTTTCAATTAACTCTATTGGACTGACCCTATTGGGTTAACTCTATTTGATTTACTCTATTTGATTAACTCTATTTGATTAACCCCATTCACTTAACTCCTGTCGAATAAACTATATTCGATAACTCCTCTAACTCTATTCGAATAAACTATATTCGACTAACTCCTCTAACTCTATTCGAATAAACTATATTCGATTAACTCCTTTACTATACTCGAATAAACTATATTCGATTAACTCCTTTACTATATTCGAATAAACTATATTCGATTAACTCCTTTGATTTAACTCTAATCGATTAACTCCATCGAATAAACTATATTCGATAACTCCTTCGATTTAACTAATATTCTATAACTCACTTCGATTAACTAATAATCGATAACTCCTTCGAATAACTATATTCGATAATCTCCTCTCGAATAAACGATATTCGATAATCTTCCCTTTTGATTTAACAAATCGATAACTCCTTTTCGAATAACTAAATTTGACAACTCCTTTCGATTTAACTAATCGATAACTCCTTTCAATTAAACTATAATCGATAACTCCCTTTGATGAAACTAACATCGATACTCCTTTCGATGAAATTAACATCGATTAACTCCTTTCGATGAAACTAACATCGATTAACTCCTTTCGATGAAACTAACATTGATTAATTTAACTCGACGAACTTAACTCGACTAACTTATCTCGATAATCTAACTCAAGAACTTAACTCGATTAACTTATCTCGATAATCTAACTCAAGAACTTAACTCGATTAACTTATCTCGGTAATCTAACTCAAGTTGATTAACTCCTATCGAAAAACTAATATTCGATTTAACTCCATTCGCTTGACTCTAGATCGCAGCGATCACAATGGTTACGCCTGACTCCCTCAGGAAACATCCGACCGCCGTAGGCTATTTACATCCCTGCGAATTACGCTAGCAGTCGTACGAGATGGCAACTTATCCTGAATAACTCTGTTTGACTAACTCTATCTCAAATAACTATATTTGATAACTTCTACTTCGAATAAGTGGTATTCGATAACTTAACTCGATTATCAACTCGAAAATCTTAACTCAAATCGATTAACTCCAACTGATTAACTCTGCCTGATCAACCCTAACTGATTAACTCTACTGATTAACTCTAACTGGTTTTACTTGGTTTGACTAACTCAATTGATTAACTCAACTGACTAATTCAACTCGATTAACCTAGCTTGATTTTTCTTATCTCGATTAACTGAACTAATCACTTTGATTAACTCGACTAATTCACTTTGATTACCTTAACCAATTCACTTTGATTAACTTAACCAATTCACTTTGATTAACTTAACCAATTCACTTAGTTTAACTAATCAATTTACTTTGATTAACTAACCTGATAACTCAATTTGATTAACTTACTCGCTAATAACGTTTATTCCTTTTTAAAGATTTTCTTTTATAACCTATTTATTTCCTAAATAAATATTTCCTTATAATCCTATTTATTTAACAAATAAATATCTCCTTTATTCTATTTATTCTAACAAATAAATATTCCTTTATTTTATTTATTCCCTAAATAAATAAATCATTTAACTTTATTTATACCCTAAATAATAAATTCTTTTACCTTTATTTATTTCCTAAATAAATAAATCCTTTTTATCTATTTGTAAATGGTTTACAAATATCCCTGTTTCTATTGGTTTTGACAATATTTCCCCTTATATATATTGTTTTACAAATATTTTCCTTTATATTTGATTTCACAAATATATCTCCTCTATATTTGTTTAACAAATAAAATCCCTTTATATTTGATTAACAAATATAAATTTCCTTTATATTTGATTTACAAATATAATTCTTTTATTCAAAATCGTTTTTCTTGTATAATATAAAATCCATTGATTTTATATAAATAAATTATTTTCAAAATATACTTTGAAAATCCCTTTTCCACATTCTGGTATTTCTTATGGTATTTAACACACCATATAACAATGATAACTATCGTCCAAAGCACACATAATCAACGTCAGATTATAAATCACATTATATATCACAATATATAAATCATAGTAAAATAACTGTTGAGGAATCCAGTTGGATTCCTCCAACCTGTTCCCTGCATCCACAGATGTTAAACAATATAGATAACATCACTTTCAGTTCCATATGATATATTCTGTTAAACAGAATCAATATAGAAATTCAACTAACTGACTAGCAGTTCAATCAAACAGTCAACACATAATCAAACAGAAAATATTTAACAGTTCTAAGAATACGTTGTAAAAATAGAACTGTAGAGATTTGGTGAGTTTTACTCACATTTGCAGTTCATCGTTAAAGAACGATAAACTGTTATTTGATTTAAATCAAACAATTTATTTCGCCATAAATTCAAACGAGCTCGAATCCACTTCCAGTCAGCTTCATTATGAAGCTCTCGTCCATACGATCCCAATGCAACTTACGGTTCGCCAATCCGATCTCGTATGAGCTAGTTATCGGGTTTACAAGTTAGACTAGGATTTTAAATAAAATTAAACTTAAATTATAAAAACACTTGGGCCTTAACCCTTAAATATGGCCCACTTACTTATTCCAAAAGCCCACCCGTTCAAACTCCTTCTCCCCCAAATACCACTTCGTGGTCTCCAGGCATCCACGCAGTCATTCCCACTACTTCCGATCCCTCCATCAGCTCACGAACTTCCATACTTCTTTCACCAATGAACTTCCATTCAACCCCTCTTTCAACCCAACACCGAAGTACCACCCTTGAATCCCAGATACGAGGTGCGATGGTCCTCCAATGCTACAGTACAGCGTCAGTTTTTGGTCACCGAAACCCATCGGAATCACTCACAACGAGTTCCTCACCCCGACAAAGCCAACGCCACCCTCCATTTCCCCTAACTCCGCTCGCCTTGACCTCCCATCGAAACCCTAGGCTCGCTGTTGGTCTTCGAGCAATCCCAAACTGTCATCGCACTACCCAAACACCACCTCAGATCGAAGAGAACCCATTCAGCAGTGCAACCATATATGTTTTAAGATTTTATGATTTCATTTGGATTTTAATTTGAATTTAGAAGGTTGGATTTTTATTTCCTGGAAGAACAAAAGGTTACGACGCATTTTTTTCTCTGTTGACTTTGAGAATGGGTTGAATTAGGTTTAGTTTAGGAGGGTATTTATAAGGTGACAAAATATCTAGATATTTTGTAGAAGGAATATTCTCGGTATATTCTTTTGTTAATTCGTGTTTAAAAATTCCTACGATCACACACGATACCCAAAAATCACCAAACTGGACATGTAGCTAGAGTTCGACATTACGGTCCCAATGAAACTGGTTTCGTCGAATTCCAACTCCGTATGCTCATACAACGTATTTTTAACAGTCTAAATACTGACTGTTTCTCACTCTAAAAATCAGTACGGCCACACAGTGACTCTAAAAATCACCAAACTTGGAATCTAACAACTATTTGACATTGCGGATCCAACAAAATAAGTTTCGTCGAATTCCGACTTCATTTGCAAAAGTGGCTATTTTTAAAGCTCTAAATAGCCTATTTAAATATATAAATATATTTAAATAAAATTACATTAAATATTTAAAATTAAATATTAACGTCTATATTCACAGTGGAATACCATACAGATCTGCTGGGATTTATAACTTGATATTTCCAATCTGGGTCAACC
Organism: Allium sativum; assembly: GCA_030737875.1. NCBI lineage: Eukaryota > Viridiplantae > Streptophyta > Magnoliopsida > Asparagales > Amaryllidaceae > Allium > Allium sativum. The sequence continues at coordinate 915,455,536 of CM060913.1, forward strand.
CGATATTTGATTTATATTGAAATCCCTTTTAAAAATATAAATAATTCCTTTATAAATTATAAAGGAATTCCACAGCGACTTTTCTAAAATTTGATTTGGACATATCTCAAAATCTACACGTTGAAATCCCGATCTTTCTCTTCCACTAGAAAGATATACTTCACCAGCTCCACACGTTTCTTGTTTCATAGAAATCCGGCTTAAAACGAATCCTGTACATTCAGTTGAAGTTCGAATTGCCAATTTACGAACTACAGCGCCATTTCAAGCTCGATTTTAATTATATTATAATTATACGTTCAAACTGTCATCGATTGAATATATTCGTCAATATAATTCAACTCTAAGCTGAATTAAATATAAGGGACGACCTCGTTCACAAAATATTATGATTTCCAATATTTTTGATTATTTCTGAATTAAATATATTATTTAATTAAATTAGTTATTCCATATTATTTAATTAAACCTCTATTTAATTCACTACATCATTATTTATATAATTAAATAAATTAATTATACCCCTGGAAAATGCGGGTCATTACAGATCCTCTTTGTTTATCATATTTAATTAACTCGAAAAATCAAAATTCCTTTCTTATGGTCGGAGTCAACTACGATTTTCTTTATTTCGATGCTCTTTAAATTCCAATCAATTTTCTAAGACCCGTTTTCTGTCTCAAGTTATTTTGAGATATCTCACAGTTTCTCGTTCTGTCTAATCTTCTAAAAGATTCAAAATCATACGATTTCTTTTCAAAACCACTCTCTAATTAAATTTCTGCATAAATTGGATTTATGCATCTCAAATTATTCCAATTTATTTATAAACCTCATCTGTAATATTTACTTATCCACTGTTGAACTTATTCCTTACCATCCCAGTTCAACTCAATCTCCTTTCACTTAATTCATTTAATCTTTCCCAACACTCATTGAAGAGTATAACTATCATTTTCTTTTCAACTCACAAATTTTTGACTTGAAAATTTTCCAAAATCCGAAATCGTTTATAATTCTTAACACAAAAATATATGTATTATCGCTTTGAAATTCTTTTTCTTACCTTAATTAGTTAGGTATATTTTAATTTCAGAATTATCGATTTGAAAATATTGGATAACTCGAAGTTTAACAAGTCTATTGTCGTTCTCACAGATGTTAGGCATACGCTGGCCAGGCGCACGACTAAAATCTCCAAGCACTAAATATCCTTGTTTCAACTCCCAGTGAAAGTATTTTAAAATTTCTTTTAAAAACAGATACGGAAAGTACCAATGTGATAATGATATGTTGATTGTTCATGAATCACAGATACACAATGGTTCCGTCTGGATCCCCCAGAAAACATCTGTATCCGTAGGAAATCACTTCCCTGCGAATTTCGTTATGGACAGATCAACGGAAGATACTTAAGAATCAAAAGAAGATCTGAGGGCATTGAGCGTTGGTTGCTCTCCCTCAGGATCACGAAATCAAATCATCAAATTATGAAGATAAATCCAGTCACGAGGACCAATCAAGTCATGAAGACAAACTGCTGCATTAAACAGGTGGCTCAATCACTAAGATATCTAAGTGGACCGCAGGTACACAATGGTTACACCTGGGTCCCCCAGGAAACATCCATACCCATAAGCTTTCACAGCTCTGCGGATTACACCTTTATAATTCGACTGTAGATCACAGCAATCACAATGGTTATGCTTGGTTCCTCCAAGAAACTTCTGTCTGTCGTAGGCTATCTGCAGCCCTGCGAATTACGCTACGCGGTCGAATTCCAACGACTCTAGATCGCAGCGCTCACAATGGTTACGCCTGATTCCCTCAGGAAACATCCGACCGCCATAGGCTATATAGAGCCCTGCGAATTCCGCTAGCAGTCGTGCTCAATGGCAACTCATGAGTTTTATGTCCGGACAACCTACTACCACCAGCAGCATATCTCAACAAAGCTCGAAATTCAAAGGAGAAGGGAGGTACTTTCCTTATTTTGCTTTGAAAATATATAATACTATACACATATAGTACTTTACTTCATACTCTTCCTAAATCATATTTACGATTTCCTCTCCAAATTAATAGTTTCTAATTTTGCTATATTCATATATATATTTCCCATATCTATATCCAATATTTAAAATCGACATCCTCAAACTTCCATTCAAATTTTCAAAGTTTTAAAATTTCAGTTTCGCTCTCAATCAATTCAGATTTTTCCAAACACAAAGTTATAAATTTATTGGTTATAAACCAAATTTCCTTCTAAATTCTAGTTATTAAGTTCATCATTTGATTCAAATTCTTATGTTCTCAAAATTTCAGTATTTTACTTCTTATGACAAATTTCTCATTCCCGCGTTAATACTTTTGTAAATTCACATCCTTCGATCATAAATTAGCAAGCGAACAACTTCCTAAGTATCAATCCCGAAGGCCTGAACCAACATCACTTAGAAAGTTATCCATCTTGACTAATCTCCAGTCAGCTCAAATTCAGTTTACGAATCTACTTCTTTTATTTATTTTCATGATATCATTATAATTCCTACTTAGAAATATTTCACTTCCAAGATTTCAATTAACATCATACAAATGAGATTAAACCATTAATAGCAATTTCATAGAGTTCAAGATTTTTCATAACCCTTCAATTTTTACATATAGTCTTGATCTATTCAAAACACGTACATATGAGATTTAGGATTACAAATGATACTATTACAAAACAGAGCTAACTTAGTTAGGATCCACAATCTTGATGATTGCCCCCTTTTCGATCGATGAACCACTTCTTTGTGTGAACTTCTCTTACGATATCCATTTTGTTGGAGTCTCCACCAAAGGATTAGTACATTCCTCATCCACATGACCCCACTCCTTGCAGTTCTTACAACAATACGAGATGGAGCCATCTTTATCTACATACTACACAGCTTTCTCTCTAGCGGAGCGCAACACTTCCTGTCTTCCTTGTTGTCTCTCGGAACAGTTTCGAGCTATATGTCCAACTTGCTTACAATGATAGCAAGTGATTGGTTCATCAGACATCTGAGCAATAGCAGGCTTCTTTTTCCTCACTTTATGACAACGATTGGGAAAATATCCCTTCTTTCGACATTTAAAACAGAAAATATTGGATCGGTAAATTTTTCCTTCTTTCTTCTTTCCTTTGTCTCTCTCTCCGCATGTAGCCGCGTAATGTCCCTTTTTCTGACATCTGTAACAGACAACATGGTCATAGGGGCTAACTGTCTGTTTTTCCTTGATCCTCTCCTCGTATTCCAACATTACTTCTTCCCTTCTTTTACGTTCTGCCTCTCTTCGTTCTCGACGTGCGGCTTTTTGTTCTTCAGTTCTTGCCATTCTGATTTACTATCAAACCCGTTAATTTTCTCACGATTTTTTTTTAAATTATCATGTTTGTTTTATACAATTCTAAAAAAAACTCTTATTGCCTATTGGAAAACATCATTCAGATCTAAACAAATGTTACATAAAACATCATTGTTCTCATTCAACTGTTGACACTCATTAACTTTCTTCACTTAATTTCTTACTACCGAACCTTAACCATTTCTTAGCCAATACTGAAGTCAATCAAGTTGGGGTATAATCACCTCTCAAACTTTAACTGAGCATCATTATTTGTTTGAAACCAATTATAATATATCTAGCCAAGTTCTGAACCAAATTTTACACCATCGAGTTCCAATTACAACCCTTTTGGATTTTACTACTATATATTCTGAATGTCGAAACAAAACTCATCGTTTCATTCTTCGCTACGGTTTCAAAATTTCCCTCTTCATTCAAATTACCATTGAAATTCTTATTTCAATAAAATTCCAGTTCGATTGCTAATTACACACTTAGAGAAATTAGTTTATTGATTCTTTTATACCATCTTTCTTTTTATACTATTCGATGATGGATTCAAGATTCAGATCTAAGGGGCCCTACCGAAGATTAACTCTCACAAACTTGGATTCGAAGATTCTCGAAGACTGGGGATTCCGGACAAATTTTAAATCTAAAAATTCTTTTTCCGCTGTATTAGTCTCAAAATACTAGTATCAAATACTTGATATTTTCTAAAATAATTTACCTTCAAATTTTATTTTTTTCAAAAACATTTTTATTTTCTCAATCCGTTTTTAAACCCAATAAGCTAGACTTTGAATAAACCAAAGCTCTGATACCACTTGTAACGTCCCTCCTTTTTGACCGCTTCAAATCGGTAATTAAACCAACTTAAAACATTCAAATCGACGAATCTTTATTTAGCTTACAGAGTTTAAAACAGAATCAACCCAGAAAATAAATAAATAACACAACATTAAACAACAAAATATAACATTTATATATAATCAGATTTTTTGAATACAATATTTTTCAATACAGCGTAATTTAAAAGAAACAATTTAAATATAAGAAAAATCTTTACTGGTTTAAAACTTCAGAGTGCGCATCTACGGAATCCCCGGCTTTTGTCAGTCTTTGAATCCATTGCTGAAATCCTTAAATCTGTACTGCTCGGGTCTGACCCGAGCGTTCCATGCAAAAATATAAAACCACTCGATTCAGGATTAATCATAGTTCAAGTAAAATAACTTCCATATAAAATTGAAATAAAATAGTTAACTAATATCATCATAAACAGTAGTACGTTATTTGTTCTTATCACTGTGCAATGTCTATTTTATAACACCTAAAATTTAAGGGTAGTATTTGTTCCATTCAGTGTAACTAGGTACCATTCCAGTGTAGTATCAGTCCAGAACCAAGTATGGTATCTATGCACATTAGTTTTATCTCAGGGACAAGTGATTGGCACATGCAAGATACAAAATAATTTCCCTTCAAGCTCACGGTATATGTAACTGCTTCAGGCTTTACTCAATGGGTATGTAAAGTGCTAAACTAAGAGTGCATGCTGAACAATATAAATATGGGTTCAAAGTACGCATACTTGATCAGACTAAAATGGGTTCAAATGTGTAGCATACGGTTTTCATCTGAAACCCTCTCTACTATTAGTTCAAGGTCTTTACAGAACACAATATATGAGTTATGCCATATTTCAGCTAAAACAGATTATGTCTGAAAACATCTTCCAGTTTCAATGGGTTATACTCAACAGATTTAAAAGTGGGTACAAAGTGCCACGCATACTGAGTTTTTATATGCAGGGATTTTGCTATATTTATACTTGAGAAAAAGAATTGCCCTACCCAACTCAACAAAACAAGGCTAGCCAATAAAAAGGGTTTACAACCCATTCATTCGGTGAAGAAAAGGTTCAGCGTGTACCAAATGAACAAAAGGCCATATGTATCATCATGCACCAACACCCTATGTATCCAGTAATGTGAAAAATTCCCATTTTCAATTTAAAGGCATAAAAGTAAACAGGTAAGACTATCAAAATAAATGATACATGTCCACAAGCCAATAGAGCAGGGTATAAATATGTTGCAACATACATTCGAACGCACGACAACATTCAAAATAGAGGGTGTGGGAAAATAAGGAAGTACCCCCTTTCCAGTTTCGGTTAAATTCAGGCAGACCAAGTAGGTTAAAATAGTATGTGATTCAGGCTTTTAAACAGGATAATAGGGTACTCATTTTCCAGTTTACAACATAAGGGTACATAAGAAAATAATGTGTATTCTGGGAACATGACCACTTAGCCCAGTTTCGGTTTCCAAAGAGGCAACAGGGGCCTTTTCTTCTGTTCCTTATATAATACCTATTTCTTTTGAATCTATTTGTTTATGCTATAATACTAGAATCAAATGTTATCTTTAAGTACAACAACTATTTGAAATAACCGTAGTGCCAAAATCATAAACAACGGCGATAACACTGTATAAATTCTTCATATGTATCCAGACTTCAATATTTCAACTAAGGCATATTAAACAATGCTTTCCACTTTAGCATTTAGACACATGTTCTATATTGCAAGGCATATGTCTATACGTATAGCAGGTTAAAAGAATTTAAGGTAGAAAATGACAGAAAATTGCATATGTCTATACGTATATAAACTAAATGTACAAAGGCACGAACAATAAACAATATTACTATTATCTATATATATAAACTAACTGAACTGATCATCCTAATTGGGTGTAAATGAAATATATTTTAAATTCCTAATGTAATGAAATAGCTACTATTCAGTGCTAAGGACACTTTCCTAATTATCCAATTTGACTGCAAACAATTATGTGAGATATGTGAATATAACCGCTCATATCGAAACAACTCGACCAAAGGAAACATAAATTTCTGCTACTATAATCTCCAATTTACTGATAGTTACTGTTACAACCACAATTTCAGCTGCCCCTACACTGGATCATTACCCAAAAATAATAACTGCCCAAAATGGTCATTGTTATCCCATAGTGTTCTGGAGAGAACTAAGACGTAAAGGAAAGGGTACAACACTATTCTAATGATTACCATTTAGTTGTAGATTAAATTGCTAAATCATGAAGATCGAATTCCTATAGCAACCACCATCAAAGTTAAAAAGAAAGCACAACTTCTGAAGTGTGAAAGCAAGGCAAGTCTTTACTGGCAGCATTACATAATGACATGTCCCCAACAATATTTGATACAAAACAAATATACCGGCCTCAACACACATGGATCAACGGTCAAGGGTTTAGGACAGCATCACATTCAATGGTGAATGAATACACAGGGTATGGACGTAATATTCCAGCCACACATGAAATGGTCTTTTCTCATGCATTTCAGTTCTTAAAAACAACACAAACAAGACTTAACCGGATGTATTAACATAGTTATGACCCCAAATATCCTCTAGCACACACAGATCGCGTATACACTGGTATTTAACATGGCAAAAGGAAATCAAAGTATGATTAGTGCAAGTAATCGTTGGCAGCATACATACTTCAGGGTGTTCAAATTAGAATAGTAATGAGACGGTTAGTGAACAAAACAAGGGTTTAACTATTTTATTTATTTCATACCAAAGTCAAAATTCTTGAACTAAAATCCATAGTGAGCGAGTTTACTCACCTAAAACTGGCGCAGGCAACGACAGGTGGCGGGGACGCGAGCATGGTTATTCTAGCGATTGAAAAGAGATGTTGCGACCGATTTGTTGTTGAAGTTCATCGAAAGGCATACACTTGGGCGGTGGCGATTCTGGTGGCCGACGTCTGGAGGTCGGTTCAGGAATGGTGACCCAATTCAAACAGAGAAGGGCTGACCAATTTAAAAGGGAAAGTAATAATCGCTTGTTAAAGAGGAAACGGAAAGGAGAAATTTGGGGTTTCGACTAACTGAAGATGAAGAGGGGAAAATGATTTGTGCGGAAGAAATTGGGGCACGCTGATTTTTTTATAGGGAAAAAAATTAAGATAAGGATGATGTTAAATATGTAGGGTTTAGGGTAGCCGTATTTTTCATCTTATAGGTCTGCGCAAATATTTTCTTAGGAAGGTTACATTTGGGGAGGTACATACGAGGGGAATGGTTATTTTCTTTTAACCCATATAATCCAGTCCTACCGCAAATTATTGCTACATTTTAATTTTTTGTATTATCATAAATAAACTCCAATCGCAACGAAATTGGATGTGTTGCTACGACTCGATGTTCTGAATCCAATAAAATTTGTTTGGTTGTAATCCGGCTCTGTTCGTATACGACGTTATTTTAAATTACGAATCATTTATCGGTTCACTGTTTGTACACAAAACGACTTCGTTAAATTTCAAAAAAACATTAAATTTAACTCTTTATATACTGCAACATACACACATATCTAATCCCATTTTTCATATAATTCAACAGATAGAATCTCTGATTTGTATAACATTAATTAACTTTTGTTTTTAAAATTCAACACTTGTATTTCTAATCGAATTTCAAATCAAATTCAAATATCCAATTACATCAAATTCAATTTTCCAACAATAAAATAATTAATTTTCACCAACTGTTCTGAATTAAATATTAAGTTCAATTCATACACAAATGATATATTTGATTTTAAATTTCCAACCTTGGTATCAATATAAAAATGATCATTAATAATTAAATCTTCAATTAATTTCACATTCCAGCTATCGAAATTTCTGGGACGTTACATATATATATATATTATTAAAATCAAATTAATATTATATATATAAATACTATATTTATTATATGTAAATAAATCTAATATTATTTCCCACTACGAATTATAAAATTCCCTTTAAAGAAAATTTTGTTATATTAAGTCATGGTAAGGTCTTCCAATAATACACTCATCAATGTCCAGAATCACTGTATATAGGTAATGCCAAAGCATTGTGCATCATTTTATTTTGGTTATATGCGACAGAGTAAAAGTGATACTTGAATTGTATTGTTGGCTCTGACTTAACTAAGCTGCATAATAAGATTATGGCTTAGAGACAACAACATGAATTATTCTATATTTTGAGCAACTGAATAATACTGAATAAAATGTTCATCATGCGATCCAAGAGTTATATACATGATATAATTGACATAAGATGTCTACCTAAAAGGTTGTGGTTTGGGGATTAGCCAAGGCTAGGTCAAGGCATGACTAGATATGGATCTTGGAACACCATTATATATATATATATATATATATATATATATATATATATATATATGGATGTTAATTTGAGTGGGAGCGTATTTTAGTTTGAATTATACATTTAGGTTAATATAAATTTTGATTGTCAAAAATTTTGAATTTATATTAAATAAATATTATAGAATCAGTTATCTATCTATTTATATAATAATTCCAGCTAATCTTTAATGATTAATAATTGGTCCGACCATAAAATACCCAAACTGCCCATATTTGCTTTTAGAAAAAAAAAATCTTTACTAACCTACTATAGTATTATTGTTTCCCAACTTAGATACGATGCAAGGGATATGAAATTATTTATATTCTATAAATAAACATGAAACTATTATACTAACATCGAGCCTTAATATGTGGCTATATAAGCATACCTTATCTGATTTGTTACCATCTTGGAAATAAACTAAGCTTTTACTTTAGATACGTTTAGCTGTGTTAATTTGGGATATATACAACTGTATTTTCATAATAAGCCTCTCCAATATTCTATCCTTATGAAAATTAATTTTTTTATTTTATTTACCTTTGTTGAAAATATTTGGATGGTTTGTTCCCTCATTTGCACCGACTTCTTTTATTAATGAAGCGACCCATAGTCAAAGCCATGTATGTGTATTGCTTAGTTACTGATTTCCTATTATCTCATTAAGTTAACAACAATACATATATGGCATGTATTATTTATCAGTCCAAATTCATAATTTTCACACACAATCTACAGAAGTACTAGCATGTATAATTTTTCAATAAATGTAAACTCAATATCATTTGGTAGGCCATGCAAATAACCATGTATGCGTTGTTTGCCAAATTGCTATTCGATAATTTAACATGCTGATATCACTTGCTTTTTCAGCAAGGTAAGGAAAATTTTCATTTTGTAGGGTACCCAGCTTTTCACTAATCACTAACAAATGTGTGTTCACTGTCAATTGTTAGACTATAGTTCTATCATATTGTACTAAATCTAATTTATTTTTTATTTTTTTTATTTGTATTCCCCTATCTAAATATTTAACTCTCCTATATTAAAATACCTTCAAATCGGAATCAGTCAGCTGGAACGAAGACTAAATCTGGTATTATTTTATTTTTTAAATTTGATTTTATCCATATAAATGCTTTATTACATTTGCTGATATTTTGTTGGTTTCTTCCTATGAATAATTAAAGTTGTTACCTTTTATATCCACTTGAAGAACCTAAAAAGTTAACTACACATATTAAAAGAAAAAATTTGGTATGTGAAATTTGATTTATTTTCACGTTTTAATACTCTCCCATATCTTTCTAAATATTTACTACTTTAGCCTAAAAGATAGCATCCACATAGTACTGAAAAGAAATCTTTACTACTCAACGTATAACTATCACTACGCAGAAAAACGCTAAAGAAAAAGTCGGCTGGAACAAAACTAAATTTGATTTTTTTTCCTTTTATTCCCCTATCTAAATATTTAACTATCCTATATTAAAATACCTTCAAATGGGAATCAGTCAGCTGGAACGAAGACTAAATCTGTTATTATTTTATTTTTCCCTTTTCTTCTCTTATTTTACCGTAAGTACAAAGTAGATAAATATTCAGCTATCCTATTTTATATTCAAATTCAAGTAGATAAATATCCTTTGACCTGAATTTTGGCATGAAATATCTAAATTGACTTGGACGTTTTCAATCCTTCATACCACGTACCTAGCTTCTAGAAACCACATCACTGCCCTATAAATACTTGGTTACATGCACTGCTATTCATATATCTCCCCAATAAATTCTTCCCCAATACTACTCTCCCAACCTTTCTACATTGATTCCTTTCTCCATCAATATTTCCTTCCCAGCATTTTCAGGTAACTGAAATTATATACAAAAAATACATATGCTTTCAACTGCCTCTGGTTCAAATGTGTGCTTTCGGCAAGTTTTTTTCCATCTTTACGTTATGCTTTGTCATTTACAGAAACTGTGTTTGCTGCAGAAGGCTTTGGAACTAAGTCATATAAATAGAGGACTTTTGCAAAAAGGTGTTTAGTAATTTACGTAATAGCATAAGCATATGCAGTCTTGATTCTTTTATTATTGTTGTTTTTTTTCCAAAACTGTTGATTGTAACATGCCTTAATTGTTGCAGCAACTTTGTATTCTGTTGTGCTCTATTCAAAAGAGGATTATTATTTAAGGTACATTTCTAATCTATTAGTATTTTGCCTATGTCAAATTCTATACCTTTTTAAATAATGTATGCAAACCGATATGTATGTCCCCAACTTAATCACCGTATAGGTGTGGGGTTTTGTTCCTCAAAAGGCCTCGGCATTAGTAAGAGATGGGTTATACTATATAAGTAGCCACTTCACACAGGCTTCCACGATGTGGGACTTAGGGGTGTTACACCAAGAGTTTTGAGAATTTTTCATTTTTTTATTTACTCCTGTTGATTTAACTACCAAGTAATTGAATTTCTCAACTTTGCAATCTCCCTGATAATTCCCCTACTAAGTTGTCCTCCCATATGTCTAGATTTATTAAGGGGGAAGTTTGGTTAATTTTTTCCAAAGAGCTTGCATTTGTGATTCTATGAATATAAAGATGCATATTTTTAATACGTTAGGATTGTGCAAATTAATTAAAACTTTATGAAGATGATCTTTATTCATATAATATCATGCATTAAGTTTTCTTTTGGTGTCCAACAGTGTAGCAATGTCCAGCAGTGTAGCATTAGGGGTAGCAAGTACATATAGGACGATTAGCGTATTGCAGCGATCTTTCCATACGATTAACAGGTAAAGAATATAGATTTTCTTTTATAAAAAATAATTTATATGGTATTTTATTTGATTAATTTTTAAAGAAAATCTATAGCCATTTGATTGCTATTTTTAATTTATTTGATTAATAAAAAGAAAACTGACATTGCCACATGCATGTATACATTTATTTGATACTTTTTATAAATTGAGTCATATATATGGCATAGTATGGCTCATGTATCTTTAGAAGAAAATCTATATTTTTATCCCGGTTTACTATTTTTACAAATAAACTGGCTCTATATATGGCATAATAGTGATTGATGGATAACCCGGTTTGTGTGTAGATGGTTAGGACGGTCAATTTATAATATTAACTAAAATTATTTCCCCATGAACCTTCAGATTTTTTACATATACTTGCTTATATTTTGTTAGCCCAAACAAAGCCTCCTCCTAACTTGAAAATGGAAAATGATTATTAGTTTTATATTAATTTAACCTTTGTACATTGATATATGTTCCATCTGTTAATATCACACACATTTTTTAACTTAGACTTCAATTTGAACCTAATGAATTACGATACGCTGTTAGGTGATGTAAAATGAATATAGTTTCACTTTACGATATGACGTTAGGTGAATATATTTAGACTTCACTGAAAACAATTTTTTTCCTTTTTCTTCTTGGGACTTGAATTCGGACGACTGCACCGTAATCCTCAAACACTAATGTAAGTGAAGGTAAGCGTATTTTTTTATAATATAATTATTATTGCATCTTTTATTAAAAGATATGCATTGGCAGGGATATCTATCAATAAATATCTATCTTTTATAATAATATAATTTAATCCTAAAAAACGTTGATAACATAATTCAGTTTTAGTTCTTTTTTACTTTAATTTATTATTTTATATTGTAATATTTTTTAGTTTAATTTTTTAGTTTATTAATCTCACCTATGCATCAAATATTCATATAAGGTTACTTATAAAATGAATATAAAAATTCGTGATAGTGTCACTTCCAATTTAAGTAGTTAATTACTTCATAATCCTTACCTTAACATTAGCAACTAATCAATTAAATTAAGTTATGGATGTGTCTTTCAATTTTATTCAAAAAAATAAAACGAATATGGACCATCATGTTTGACCAGTTAAAGAGATTGTACATAGCATAATATAAATCACTTTTGTCCCTACTTCTCCATATTGTCACACCCTCCTCATCTTCAAGCCTCTCTGTATTCTTAGGTTAGTACTTCTAAAACCTGTCAGTATCATACATATACATGTAACATCTCTTTTATTTATTTTCATCCATATGTCATTGATTATTAAAACTTAACTAATCTTTTTTTTTCATAGGAACTCGTATCACCGGTATATATGGAAAGATTTGATAGCTTAAGCTCTCTAAAACCTATTGATAATAAATATGACTAGAAAATCAAAGTTCGAGTTATTGAAATCTGGGAAAGTTACAGCAGTAAAGGTGACAAGGAATATCTAGGAAGAAATATCCTATTGTTAGATGACAAGGTAAATAATTATATTTAAATAGTTTATTCTTTATATATATATATACATATATATGTGTGTGTGTGTGTGTTGCAATCTCATAATTATTCATTCTTTCAAATGTTTTTTGTTGCATAACATAGCATACCCAAATTCATGCTTTTATATGGGAAAATTATGTTGAATACTTGAAAGACAAGTTGGAAGAAGGACAAATATACATTCTCAGCAATTTGTGTGTCAAATCCTATAAACCAGAATCTATAAAACCTATCCGCAACGATCTACAGATTTGGTTAACAAGACGTACCAAGGAAACCAAATTATTGAATTATGAAATGATGATACGGGAAAATGAATTTGATTTCTTTGATATTGCTGATGTGAAAGAGTTATCACTAGAGAAAGACCAAGCTCAATTATTAGGTATGATCTAAGATACTTTAGACATACATACACATCTTTTTTTACAATAAGCAGCAAGTTTCATTTATTTATTATTATTTATCAGATTTCATTGGAGTGCTCAGGTATAAGGATTGCGATATTTTAAAAGATGGTTTAAATGAGTTTGTGAATGCAAATGGCAAAGAGCAATGCAATTTTATATTTGAACTTACAAATGGGAGATATGTATATATAGCACTTTAAATATTATGGAATTTAAATATTTATTTTGTTATATGCATAAACAATATTTTGCTTGCCATTTTTATGTTTTGGCAGTTCTACTGTGAAACTTTGTTTTTTATATGATTTTGCTAAATTGTTTGCTACCGCTTTAAAAGAAGCTACTGAGAAACCAGTTATCATCAGTGTGGCAAGTTGTAGGTTAAATTCATTTAAAGGTACAATTTTAGTATGACTTTTATGTTATTCACAATTGAGAAAATTTATTAAAATATGTTTTGGTAGGATTTACCCCCTTTTCTCCATCAGTATAGCTCAATTCTCTCATTCATCGGTCCATTATGCTATTGACTATCAATTACTTTAATGTGTGAAAATTTAATAACATGACATTTCTTATATTGTAGAGCAACCTAATATGATCAATGTTGGTGCAACACGGTTTTTCATCAACTACAATCATCATAGTGTTCTTAAAATGAGAAAGAGGAAAATTTGAGTTTTATTGAAATGTAATATAAAATATTTTTAAAATATAATATACATCAAAAAATAAACTTATAAAATATGTAGGTTATATATTATTGATTTCAATGAAGAAAAAGTTGATGTTAACGATATGATTACCGGAGATGATCAAATACTGAGTATTGGTGAGACAAGGAACTTGACATTTGAATATATTAAGATATACTCCCTAGACTTTTTATTTTTTTTATTTTTTATTTGTCGTTCCTGTTCAAGTACCTAAAGTTACTATATTTTATAAAATTCAGAAAGAAGTTATTTGTTAAGTAACCATTAGGAATGCAAAAGAGGAACAAACTTGGTATTATGATGCTTTCTTAGCATGTAGTGATCAAGAAGTTAAGGAGAAAGATGGAAAGTATAAATGTCCTAATTGTAAAAGAAGCGTACCCTGTCCAGACATTAGGTAATTTTCTGTAATGCTAGAGGAAAAGTTTACTTACTTTACTACTAATAGTTTTTATATATGTGTGTGTGTTTGTGTGCAGATTTAGATTATGTGTTATTGTTGAAGATAATAGTGGTAGTGCTGCAATAATTTTGCAAGACCGTGATGTTTAGATAATAGTTAAGAAAAATGTTTATGACGTAATGGGAGATCAAGAAAAGGTATGTATAGCTCCAAATATTCTAACAGAAAATTTTAATACTTTATTATTTGGACAAATTAAATAAATTATAATATTCTTTCTAGCAAGGAAAGAAAAATGAATTTCCAACAATTTTGAAGTGTTTGGAGGAAAGGCAGTATAAAATTACTATATGTGTTGGTGAGAATAATGTACACAGAGGTTCTAGCATGTACACGGCCACAAACATATTTGAAGATTTTGAGGTTGATTAGTAATTCTGTGATAGAAAGTGAAGATGGCGCAGTTGCGTTACAAAGTTCACAAGTACTTTGTTGTCACACACACACACACACACACACACCGTAATAACCCGAAAATCTGAGCCAATTTAAAAATTTTATTTTGGCAATTTTATTGAAATTTGAATATTTAAAAGGAATTATTTTAAATAATAACGACGAGAAATTTATTTTGAATAGAATTAGAACGTATATATTTATATACGTCGTCGTTAGAATATAAATATTTTATTTTATTTATAGAAGGAATTGAAAATGGCGCGGTAGTTTGAAATTTCGATTTCAAAGTTCAAATGAATGTATAGGATTCAAAATAAACCGGATTTTAGTGAAACCAAAAATATTCGAATCTATTTGAGAATATCTTTCCAACGAATCCGAATATTGAAATTTCATAACGGGAATCAAAAGATATGTCCAGTTGAAAATTCAGAATAGTCGCTATGGAATTCTGGCCCTTAAAAATGGAAATTTTGCAAACGACCTCGGTTTTCGACGAAATCACTTTTGTTGGATCCGTGATGTCACGTTATTGCTAGGTTTCAAAATTCATAATTTTTCGAATCAATATGTGTGCATGGCGAAATTAAACGTGTTTTGACAGTTTCAGTCAATTTGGGTCGACCAGAAAATGGTCATTTTTCAAACGGTCTTCAAATTTGACGAAACTAGTTTTGTTAGGACCGTATCATCAATACGATGCTAGAAATATTTTCTCTGGAATTTTTAGAGTCAGTATGTGGCCCCGGCAAATTAAAATGTACGTTCAAATCCATATTTGAATGTTTTATATTTTAGTTTGGAGAATAACTGTTCAAAACAGTCGAATCAGCTTACGAAACATATCCCATTGTGTTCGGAATGGGGGTATTTAGCTAGGGGCGACAGTCGTTGGTGTTCGATTGGAGTTCGGATGCAGAACGAATTAATTAGAGGATTAAAATAATATTTAATTTATATAAATATACCCTAGGAATACTTGGTCAAACCCTAACTGGACATTCTCGTGGTCAACCCAGAAGGAGACCCGCGCCCCCCACTTGAATTCGACGATCGAAATCGTCAATTCTCTTCCCCCAATTTTTGAAAAATCCACGCAGAATCAATCCCCTCTTAAACAAAATCGCAGATCCTCCTTAGCTCTTCCTATCCATACAAGTATGATGGGGAATAGTGAAGCGTTGTGCTCGAATTTAGGGCTCAAAAGAGCCGACTTCGACCGGAGATTCTGGTGGCGGTGGGCCACCGAAGGTGGCGCAACTCAAGGCGGCGGAGACTGGGTGTGAAGGGGCTTCTCGTTGGCAACTTAGATAGTCGTCCGGTCTGATGTAGGTGGGGGTGTAGGGCTTTGAAGACATCGAGCAAGGGGGTTGTGCAGTCCGTCGTTTTCTGAAGGGTTACAGGGGATCGGGCTTCAACAGGAAAGGGGTAATACCCCTTAATTCAATAATTAACTTTAATTAATTTTAATTAGTTGATAAAATTGTGTAAAAACCTTGTTTTTCTTATTATTTATTTAAATTAGGATTGTTTTATATAAATAAAATTTACATTGGCATGATTTTAAAAATATCATTGTTTTTAAAATAAAATAGAATTGATTTTTGAAAATAAAATATACTTTGTTTATGAAAGAAAATATACATTGATTCAAAATATAAATAACGTTGTTTTTAAAATGTGTTTGATAAAAATAAAATAGCGATGTTTATAAATTGTTTTTTTTAAAATAGAAAATTTACATTGTTTTTAAAATAGAAGAAGAAAATATAATTTTTGTCATATGAGAAGCAAATATAAAAATATAATTTTTATATACAGTAGCAGAATAAAAATGAGATCTTTTTATATCTGGACAGTATAAAAATGTGATTTTTATCCGTTTAGTGTTGAGATAAAAATGTGATGTTTAATATAAAAATCGTTTGAAATAGACTGTGATGGAACCGACTGGAAACGAATACAAATCCAAACCGTTCAGCAATAGAGAATGGAGGAGTGGAACAAAAAGGTGAGAACTTCTCACTTTAAATCTTGTTTTCTAGTTAAAATATATACTAGGATGCAGACGGTGCTTAGCAGCACCCGACACCCATCGTCCACAGACCATGGACGACTAGTATGCTTGTTTGATGTGTTGTGAAGTTTGTTTGTGATGTTGATGTGAAATGAATAATAAATAGATTTATGTGTTGAAATAAATTAATTATCGTTAAAAATATAATTTTAACGTGAATGTGAATAAATAAATATTCATTTACAAACCGGACGGTTTGTTTATGTACACTTATTTGAAGGACATTAATTGGGACGATAAATTTTACACGTCGCCCAACTGCAAAAATAATATTCAGTGTTTGTTGATTTGAAACCCCACACGGGTGTTGGGATGATATTTGACGTACACTAATCCCAATGGTTTAGTGGTATGTCGATCGTTTGATTGACAGACTGTGTAAGCGTTAATTATTTATATTTAATGCTTATGCAGTTGTGTGGTGCACTCTGCATGATGGTTGATTATTTATCGTTGCTATTATGTACATGTGTTGTATGGAATCCATATAATTAACATTATATGGTAATTGATTGGCCCTCATTCCAATCGGGAAAATAAAGAATATTATAATATAAAGATTCATGTGTTGAATAGTATAAATAGTCATGTGTTGACGATGCTCATGTGTTGAAAATTATCACGTGTTGAAAGAAATATTTTAAACAATAAAATCTTTATCTTTATCATAATTTTTATAAAATATATTAAATAACAAAAATAGTCATGTGTTGACAGTACTCATGTGTTGAGAATATTCATGTGTTGAAAGAAATATATATTCATGTGTTGAATAGAATAAATATTCATTTGTTGAATAGAATAATGAAGTTATTGAAATATATAAAGCCGTGTTGATTAGAGATGCGCCATTTTGACAAGAACGATATTTATATTGATTATATTCATTTTTATAATGTTTTGAAAATATTATCATTTATAGATTAATGATATGGAATATTCAATTTTGATTAGAAATTGAATATGAAGTTGAAATCGTTTTGAAAACGAATTTAAAACGATTTATAAAATACGTTTTAAAAGGAAATCGACGAAATATATATAATATATTTATATTATATATATAATGGCCTGAATAGAACACGCCGCGCTGCGGCAGTTTGCGAATTTCGACCATTGACTTCGAATGGATATTACGGGAGATCCGACCGTCGGATTCTCCTAAAAGTGGAACCGTTGGGTTCGTATCGAAATGAGCTTTCTAAGAATATTAGAGATTTGAAATCTAACGGTTGGATTTGGAATTATGTCCAAATCAAATTTGGAAAAGGTCGCTGTAAGTGCAGTTCGATGGCCGTTGATGGAAATCGACTGTACGGGCCTTGATAAAATTATTAAAAATGGTAATAATTTGTGTAAAATCATAAGAAATGATTTGTGAAGAATTGGGATGAAAAATTACATATTTGAAAAGATAAAAGTAGATTTTTATCGAAATGAACTAGTTTTGAACTAGAATTATAATTCTATTTATTTTTAAAATAAATAAAGTGGATTTGAAATGGTTTTGAAAATAACCAGAATTTCCAATAATTGAATTGGAATGGATTTGAATCAAAATTGTCTTTGGAATATTTCGATGTTGGATTTCGTGATTATACAGATATTGTTATGGAAATTTGAAAGATATATTTATATCGTTATTTCCAATACGATATTTGTTGGTCGTAGAATTTGATATTGAATATAAGCCGATATATTTTCTATTCAGAGTCTTGTATTTAATATCAAATGTGATTTGGGTTTATTGTGAATGGTGTCTTCATTAATACTGTTCTAAAACCCAGTTGAGAAAAAGATTAAATCTTTTTATTTAGATTTAATGAAGTGTACCAATTAAATGGAATTTAATTAGAATTGAATTTGAATTGATTTTTGGGTTTATCGTGAACATTGTTTTAAATAACATTTGTTCTTTAACCCGATAATTAATGGAATGTGATTTTGGGTTTATAGTGAACCGTGTTTTAAAGGACATTGGTTCTTTAACCCAGTTAAAGACAGAATGTGATTTCCCAAGTTAAACAATCATTAATATTGATTTTTGGGAAGATTAAAACCAAGTGGAGTTTTAATGAATCTTTAATTAGATCGAAATAATCGAGAATGGAGTATTACAAGTTTTGCTCCAGGCGATAGTTAAATCTTTAATTAGATTTGAACGGGAAATGGTAATTGAATTTACCGATAACACCGTGGTGTTAGATATGAAGTATGACCAATTTTACTTCATGGGATGAATAGGTTGGGATTAGGAAATTAAAATAAGTGAGTACTTCGGTAAGGTTCGTTAATCCCGACTAGTTTGAATTGATATTCAAAAGAAGATTAAAGAATAAATTTTAAAAATTTATCTTTGATAAAATTAATGGGAACCTTTCCCAAAGTATAAGAATATTTGAATAAAAGAATATTCTGAATTGGAATGAGGCGTATGTTGTGTTTGTGTAACACTTGTTTATTGTATATGCGAGTTATTCAGAAAGACCGGGTTTATCCCATTCTGAATAACTGATTCGACGTGGTGTCGAGGATGAAGACGGTGGTCGAAGACCGGAGGTCTTCACGTCGTTTAGGTGATTACTGATGATCTTGATTGGGTTGTACACCCAAGAGGAGGGAATCAGTTGGTGCTCGTCTAGACGTACTTGGAGATCGATGGATATGCGAGGTAAAAGGTGCCTTCGGTTTCGTTAAGACCCAGAACGGACTTGTAAATGGACTGTGTGTCTGACATTGGATATCATTCTGTGTGATTGATGGATATCGGTTGCATGGAGTGGTTTGCCTGTGTGGCATGCTAAGATGCAAATGATCAAGGCTTCTGTTGAAAAGCAGAGTCTTGTAGTTGATGATCAAAGCACGGCCTGTGTGGCATAGCTTTGTATAGCGTTAATTCGCGAGCCTCGCACCCAGGTATGAACCAAAAACGAGAGACGGATATCAGGGGGACATGTGTTTCTTTCTAGTTAGAAGTGGTGTCAGTGCTTGAACTGGCTGACATTGCTTATGTGGATGATGGAATTTGAGGCGCCTCGGTTATATCGGTTTCGGTCGATGCATTCTGGTCGGCAGATGGACCAGACTTACGCCCCATAGGGCGGGAAAACGTAGTGTTCAGGAATTATAATCCACATCGGTGGACCGGCCCTGAGTCCAAGGGACGATGCGTTCTTTTCCTGAGGGGCGGACTAGAGGCTCTCGAATCGGTGAGGATGATCCCTAGCCTCGATTCATATCATAGATGATAATCCAACTTCCAATACGACATTTTGCGGTTTTGATTATAGAGCCTAGTATGGCGACATGATATATGGTACCCATGCCGTCTATGATTGATACTTATGATTGTAATTGTTTTAAACACTATACACTTATTTTAGTATCAAATAACTTGTTTTAAACGTATCAAGCATGCTTTGTCTATTATAAGGGAAAACTCTATCCTCCGGTTTGTGTTGCATTGTGTGATAGGACCAGGGTCTTATAATAGCTTCATTGTTCTTTATTTAGCATCGCGCTGTTGTTTTATGCACTGGTATTCTTGGGAGGGAACCCGTTCCGTGTTATACGGCTTGGTCCCTTGATTTACCTAACTTTAAAATAAAGATTAATAACTGTTATAGTTCTCACACCAGTCACATGACTGACCTGGAGTTTATTGTTTTAACCTAAACTCTGGGTGCCCTTATTTTCCGCACGAGCAGCTAGTAGTTTTGGTTTTGCAGATTTATATTCACAGGATCCTGATTTATAGCTGGAACGATACCCGGAAAGCTCTGTATCCGTGTATTACTTCTAGTTGTGTATTGTATTATTTTCCGCTGCGTTAATGTATTTAAATCTCTGATAATTTATGATGTGTAATATTTATTCATACTCTGTATATTCTTGTATTCTGATGGAATTGTTGTAATTAACAGTGAAATGTTCTTCTATTTGCGTTCTAATTTGTCGTGTTCTCAAAACAATCAGACATTTCAAACGGTCTTGGTCGGTTTAGCGACTGATTTGGATCGAGCGAAATTCCCGATCGTCACACACACACACACACACACACACACACACATATATATATATATATATATATATATATATATATATATATATTGTTAGCCATGTTCATTGCACTAAGTTATTTTATTTCATTTATATGCAGGTGTCTTTACCAAGTTTCAGTACTGAATCTAAAACTGGCATTAATATGCAAAGCCCCGGTATTGAAAAATCTACAAACACTAATAGTTTGAAGAAGAAAAGCAAAGAGATTGATAATGATGTCAAGCTGCCATATATTTTTGACGACTTTAGTGATAAAAAAAGATGATGAAAATGGATTTATTTCAAAACTAAAAGAAATTAAAAAAGAAAAAGTAAGTTATATATATTTGATGGTTATTTTATATATGGTGTACATATTATTATTATTTTGGTAAGGAATGACTAAATAATATTGTGCATCTATTCAAATGTTTATTGCACTGTAGGAATGAAAAATATTCAAAAAAGTGGAAGTCATGAAGTTTGTTTGTAATGGAAACTACTCATGATCTTATATTTATTTTGCTCTGATTTTCATATTTATTTTGTTTGGAATGAAAACTACTCATGATCTTATATTTATTTTGCTCTGAAAACTACTATTGATTAATCTATTTTTCTGTTATGGATGTTTATTTTTATGTTGTAATTTGAAATTTTAGTTAGAATGCCTCTTATACATATAAAAGTTTATAAACCTTAATAACAAAGCATACATTGCATCATATTGTATATATATATATATATATATATATATAATGACATCATATACACTTTTTTGCTTCATCAAAAAAGTTAACATATTGTAGTTTGTATATAATTTATATAATATTACTTGAATTGTATCACTTATATAATTTTAATGATTATTTGTTCGATTTTTCACATTTAAAGATCGCAAAATAAGTTTAAATTGTAATGAATTAAGAACATGTTTTCAGAATAAAATCACAAATAATCATTTTTTTATATCTATTCCAAAAAATAACCATTCATAACAAAAAAATCAGATGAATAATAGAATAATTAATCAAATAATCATATACGGCAAAATTATTGTTAGGTGAACAACATGACAATTAATTATTGTTACTGCATAAATTATTAGATGGATAACAGAACAATTAATCAAAATAATCATCCATGATAAAATTATTTTTGGATGAACAACAGAACAATTTAATCATTACACTATTTTTTTTAATAACATAAATTTTAATGCCCAGCAAAGTGGGCAGAAAATACTAGTTATGTATTATCTACTATAGATATTAAATATCAAATAACTCTGATAATTTAAAAATAAATCTTAAGAAGGATAAATTGAACTAAATCAAATTTCTTGACTAAAAAAAAATTTGGGGATCGTCCTCAAACAAATTAAACGTAATTGTTTTTAGAACTATATAGGAGATCTGAAATAAAAAAATTGAAGTACGACTTCAACCGAATAAGATATAAATGTTATAACAATGTACTTATACATCTCTAGTATTATATACTGGATATGAATAGCATAAATGTATGTAAATTTACAGAAACTGAAAGACAAGTAGAAATCTAACAAAAGGACAAGTGGACTTACGATTGGAAATGAAGCAAACATTGATGTATTTTCCATAGGAGGTTGCTTCTTGTTCTATGTACTAGCTTAATTGAATAATTAAATTAATTGTTTTTACGAAATTTCCATTTAAAATAAATATTATTAGGAATCTTGTTTAGACAAGTTTGAATTTCATTTGTAATAAAAGAACAATTATTATTCATTTTATTTAAATGAAATATCTTATGGAATTTCGCAAATAGTTAATGATCTTCATAAACCCTCAACTATGATGTGCTTGACATAAATAATGAGCGGGTTAAATTTAATGATTTAAATCCATCACACCTTTAGCATTGCCAGTTAGCCCATACAAACAGGTAAACATATCAAAACTCCATAATGATGGAATTTTGGAATCAATTTATTTCGAATCATATGAAGAATGCAACACTTGTTTATTAAGAAAAATAACTGAATCGCCTTTCATTTGACACAATGAATAGGCGAGTAAGTATTGGGTCTTATACATAATGATGTATATTGAGCAATGAATACATACGCTAGAGGTAGGTTTTATTACTTCATTACATTTACTGATGATCTCAGTGGATACAGATATGTGTATCTTATGAAACACAAATTAGAATCCTTTGAAAAGTTCAAAGAATTCAAAATTTGAACCAATTATTATAGAAAATAAATACTCCTCGACCAGATCGAGAGAATATTTAAGCCAATAATTTAATGACTATCAAAATAAGTGCGGAATTGTTTCATAACTCACTCCACCTAGAACACCATAATGAAATGGTGTGTCTAAAAGGAGAGGTCGCACCTTATAAGATATGGTACGATAAATGATAAGTCATATAGATCTTCCAATAAATTAAATTTAGAACAATTGCATTTAATCCTACTAAAACGATTTTGAAGACGCCATATAAGATATGGACTAGGAAATGTCCTAGTGTGTCTAATGCGAAGTTTTGAGATGTAAAGCGTTTGTTAAACATCCTTCCTCTGAGAAGATCGGACCTAAATCAGATAACTATTTTGTGAAATATCCAAAAGAAACAAATGGATATTATTTCTACAAATCCTTGGAGAATAAAATGTTTATTGCTCAAATTCGTATCCTTTTAAAAGAGAGTCAGTCTCTAAGATACCGATGGGAATGAAACAGTATTTGAAATGTCTCGGAAACCACAAAATACCATTGAATTTTGTAAGACAAGAAATTGGGCGGGAGTGACACTATAATTCTAATGTTATATGTTGGCAACACATTATTATGAATAATGTTAGTTTTAAAACAAGAAACAAATACTGGTTCTAAGAAAGAAAATGTTTGGGTTAAGAAGTTCATAATTGAACATAATTCATTGTTGATCCAAAGATTAACTTTGCGATAACAATGTGGCTATTGCTCAGGCCTAAAACCTTAAACTTGTTATCGATCTAAACATGTCTATTTAAGAAATATAATTCTTATGGAAGTTGTTCACAGACGAAATGAACATATCTGCAAAGTTGCAAAAGTTGTAATGTTGCAGACCTACTGAATAAACTCTGTTGCGTTAGAAGTTTAATAGTCACACTAGTTTCATGAGTATACGATACATGAATGATTGACTCTAGTGCAATTGGGAGAGTTTTTGAGTTTATGCCCTACAGGAAATCCATTTGATATGATTAGTAACATTGTTAATGTTATTGTTTTATTTGGAATAAAAATATTATGTTATGTTATATTTACTGCATAATATAAATATTAACATAATAGAAGTCCTTAGAATAATAATATAGAATTAAATTGTTCAAGTAAGTGACTTGAACATGAGGTTATATAATATATTAAGTATTATCATTCTTAAATGTCCCTAGTCATGTTTTATTGTTTATATAAGACAACAATAAAACATTGAGACTGGTATGTTGATTGACTGATGATCACATCTCATTGATCATTATTGTACATGATATTAATGTCAAGACATAAATACGTATTGAAAAATAGCATATTGGGCTGACCCACCATGAGAAAACTACATGGAATATGATCAAATGTATCATAAGTTACTCTCATAGTGACAGTGATGTAATGGTCCTTAGACCTGAAATCAATATAATTTTATTTGAGAATATTTGTATTTTGATATCATCTAAAGTCACTTTTAACCGAGTAGACGATAACAATGATTATTGGATACATCTCGAATCAAATGTAAATTTTGAATGATCTAGATGGAATTTAAGCCTACAATATATTTGTAGTGACATCCATGGGCCTCTTGAGAAATACATGGTCATGCTCAAATATTGATTTGTTTTATATAGTCTACTCATCGATCAAGACAAACGGGTTAAATTATAAAGAGGGTGATACGTTCCATGCCTCGAGTTTAATCCTAGATATATTGGTTAAAAGGATTATATTACACTGATACACTGGTCACAAAAGGTTATATCGAACCGTTGATCTTATTATAACTTGGGTAACAACGATATGTTGCTAGATACCGCTCACTGTTTATAATTTAAATATGATTTAAATTATTTCCAATGTTGTAATAACCTATAGGGTCACACACTTAGAACATTGTAAAGGGAAGACTATTTTGTTTTGGGGTAATTAAAATATCAATCGGTGACATTTTATTTGAATGGGTATAAGGAATTGTTCCTTGATTCATGATCAACACATATATTAAAAGGGATCCAACACATCCTTATTTTGATATACGTGAAGCACGCAAAAATATCAATTCACTATAACCCTAAATTGGAAATAGAAATGGCAGCTAACACCATTGACTTCTCTTCTTCTCCAATCCGTATGACGATCGAAGACGTGTTCATGTGGATACCTCTGGAGGCGGCGACTCTTTGTCACGCAAAGGATCGAACAACCAGCGATTTCATTTTGATTTCATCAACTCGTGGAAGATTGGACCGTATATAGATTGATTTACACGATTTTGTGCATAGATCTATTTTATAGGTTTTAATTTGTTCATATTGGATAGCGATTAGATCGAATTGAAACCTTACAAACATGTCATCTCTTTTGTTTGGTTTTCAGTTTCATTTTGAAACATGATGTTGTTTCAATACTGTACGTGCCTAATTTTTTTTTACTGAGTTTCTATGTTGTGATCCATCAATAGAGCTGGATATCAATGAAAAAACAATCATCTCAAGAGCATCATCAGATAATTTGTTATCTTTGATTTTTTTCTAATTTACGAGCTAACAACTTTTTTTTGCATAAACATCATAACTTTGCACATAATAGTAACAGAATGTGAAATCATCAATTTCAACAACAAATCAACCAATTAATTTTGCAAATGAATAATTAGTATAAAATAAAATTTATAGAGTCAGTATAGAAAAATGTCACAAAACTTACCTTTAAATCCTTGCTCTCTTCACTCTACGACTTTAATAAATGGAGTCGATTTAATTATTACGACCTCTAATCAAGGTAGATGCGCCCTAAATCAATGATATAAACCCTTAATTAACTAGTGATATATGCCATTACTGCTTTAATTTTTGTGGAGGTGACGGCGGCGTCCATTAAACAAAATAAGTTAGGGTTTGAAGAGGGAATGATGAACATAATATAAGAGGAATAGGGAAAAGGATCGTGCGGAAAATTTCAGTTTCGTCGTTTTTAGGACATTCGCCCTTATTTTGAGCACTATATTTTATGTAGTTGGATATGCGTTAGGGGCATTTTAAAATGCCTTGATCGAGAATTAGCAGGGACATTTATTACATTTGCCTCTAATTCAATGTTATTGGGTGCCCTACGTTTCATTAGCCCCTACTTAAGTGCCCCTATCCTTTAATTTGGTAGTGTCAAAATTAATCATTAACACATTCTTATCTTGATAATTAGTTGCGGCAAAATTTACAACAATGGTAAAATGTGGACATATTAGTAGTAAAGAAGGGAAAGTTGAATGTATACACTCTTAAAATTAATAGCATCAAATATTTGAGATGAGATTGAAATTGGTTAGATATAAACATTGAAAAAGTCAAATAAAATAATAAATTTAAAATATACATTGTGCCATTATAAAGTAAGTTAAGTGATCAGGAGAATCGTGAAATCAGTTTTGCATTCCTTATCAATTATAATGCCCCCACATAAGCACATCTAAAATTGTTATATGCTGAGCTTTCATTCAAGGAAAATGACAATAACTTTGTCTTACCATAAAAATTTCCTTTAAATTGGAACTTAAATTTCTTGAAACATGTATGTAAACACTATTTAAATTGGGATTTATTGCCATAACATGCATGGTTGAACGATTTAAGGCATTGTTAACAGAAAATGTCAAAAACATTGCAAAACTACAGGAAATAAATTTAATTCT
The DNA here is from genome assembly GCA_030737875.1 of Allium sativum. Taxonomy (NCBI): domain Eukaryota; kingdom Viridiplantae; phylum Streptophyta; class Magnoliopsida; order Asparagales; family Amaryllidaceae; genus Allium; species Allium sativum. The sequence continues at coordinate 915,482,573 of CM060913.1, forward strand.
ACCAGACTGCAAAATCAATCGGCTTAATAAGGAATCCCAATCGAGTTGCCAAAGCTGTAGGAAATTTAAAACCACTAAGCCGCCAATTAGTAAACAAAGATGAAGTACAAAAACCACTTAGCTCTAAAATTATAAGTTCTAAAAATAAAGATATTAAAGTTAAACCATTTTTAGAAAAGCAAAGAAAAATTAATAAGTAATAAGACTAGGGACATTTCAACCCAAAGCTTTGCCAACTGCATAAAACAAATCAAACCCGCAATGAAGATAACCAAACCAATGTTAATTAGCAGAATAAGAATAGGCTGTTGGCATTTTAGCTTTGAAAACCGAATGTTTTATGCGAATATATTTAAGTTTTGCTTTTGAAAGTGGGAATGATGAACCTGTACATTGTTACTTAAAAAGGATAACGTTCTCAAAACTTTATAGACATCGATAACTAATCATTAAGATTTTCTTTTTATTGAATTATCTAAATAAATGGCATTATTTACCATGAACATATAATCTATATGGTAAGTTAAACAGTCAATATTTTAAAAAATTAACAAATAGTAAAATTCAAACTTATAAATACGTAACTGATTTTAACATGTAGTAATTATGTCAAAATTGTAAATGTGTGCATATAGTATTAATATTTAATTTTCATTTGTTAGCTTAAAAGTTTCCTCTAATTCAACACATTACCATATGGTGTTAGACTTTAGATTGTCTGATGCAGAGTATTGGCCAATAATGCAAGATTTTAACTTCTATTAGTTTAAAGCACGTAAAACAGAAGAATTCCTTAGTCAAAACCAAATATATAGCAAACATCATGAGATATTGGTTTAAAAGACATTTCCAATCAATGTAATTAAAATCCAATTATTTTAATTAAATAATGGTTTCGTTGTAAGGGGTGATCAATCCCTTTCAGCGGAAAAACCTCAATAGGATCTTGCAATGATGTGATAGAACAAACAACTTGAAATGAATATCAATGTAACACCCCACGTCCATTAATGTCACTCACAAAGGGAATGCATTAACTTCTATGGAGGTTTTAGGTGAATATAGAACAGTAAAATTTCAACAAGACAGATATAAAATAGTACTTGGAAATTTAAAAACTTTATTTTAATTGCAGCAGAAGTCAAAACATGTTTGATTACATCATAACACCATAATCAAAGTCAAGTACAATATCTATCTTGATAAAACAAGTACATAATCCCATTACATAAATAGCCATTAAAAAGAAAGATAACAAGCTGGACTTTACTTCAGCAGTCCAAGCTTTCCAAGAGATAAGCAATCCAATCAGACTTCACTGGAACTTGGCCCAACCTGAGGACCTGAAGGGAGAAAAAGATGAAAAAGATGGGGGGGGTCAGACATAAAGTCTGGTGAGTATGATAATTCTACAATACTATTATCAAAATAACTGGACTAAGGCATAAGCTGGAAAACAAGGAAATGTCTATGAAAGAGCAGATTAAGGACATAGACAATCGCTAAAGGAAACGTTATAGGCGCTCCTAAATACTAAAGGATAAACACTATACTGCACCACACCAGTCACCCTAAAGATTGATTCCACTTAGCTTCACTTAGAAACTTTCTTAATGGCTTTACGTACTCCTAGCTGACTACATAGGTGCCGCCTGCCCCTATCTACACTAGGTGTACCCCACTTTCCATTTTTCGATCGGCTCCCTACTCGTAGATACCCGTGTTGGCCCCACAGTGGGGTGTATCATTCCCCTAAAGTGGCAACCCGATAACACGGAGATGCATGGCTTATACCTACACGATGCAACAACGTCTTACCTACCAGCCCGGGTCCACACACGCATATGAAACTCGTTGGACTTGCGTTGCCACCGCTCCCTGTTTTGGCCTCTTATAGTCAAACCCAGTATGCGTGTCCCGTCCTCGACTTGGGTCGAGCCCACAAAGATACGTTTTGGGATACTGGTTGAAATGGGCCCCCATTATTTCCCACAAGCATTCCACCTAAGCTTGTCCCATTAGTCCATCCACTTAACCCACTTAGTCATGTTCATTTACATGTGTATTTGGTTAAGTCTAATCGTATTTCAAATGCCTCTAAAGGCAACCACTAGATTCCTCATGCCACCCAAGGCACCTACTTAACCTCCATGTCCCACCTTACATGATTATCTGGCTAAGTATTTCTTAATTCATTAAGGCCATAACCTCATAAAGACCTCTCACATTAGACTGGCATTTATGGCAGCTGGATTTGCCGGGCGGGTCCGGGCAGTCTTACACCATAAAAGAGTCTAACCTCGTGTCTTTACAACTGTTATGCTTTAGTTTGGGCCTAGGACCTCTCACATTGGGCCGACATTTGTGACTACTGGATTTGCCGGGCGGGTCCGGGCAGGTTTACGTCACAAATGGGTCCAACCTCGTGTCCTAAGCATTGATTATTATTAATAATCCACTTTCCCCAATTTTAATAATTCCCTACTTGAATTATTAATTAATTCCAAATTTAACAATGTCCATAATTGACTCAATTATGGACATCCATTTAAGGCATGCAAAATCATATCAATTGCACCCCAATTTATTAATTTCCTAATATTACCCCTACCCCACGTTTGAACGTTTATTCGCAAAATGTATGCTAGACCCGATTAGTCTAACTCATAGCATAAAAGAAAATATTCACAACAACAACATATATATGTGACTAAATAAATCATAACAAGGGGTAAAACTTGCATAAGGTTATACATGTCATGGATCTAAGGGTGTCAACTTATTCATAATTCACATAATATGATTTTGATCAAATTTCATAAACTTGTATAGGACATGTGTGAATCAACATCATTAACAATATGGTTTTATATGGGTACACCTAACTCAATAGGCAAATTCCCAAAAATCAAAATTCATTTAATCATAGATTCATGTATATGGGTACACCTAACTTAATAGGCAAATTCCCATATTCAAGATCCAATTAATTTGTAGATTCATGTATATGGGTACACCTAACTCAATAGGCAAATTCCCATAATCAAGGTCTATTATAAATAAATAAAAAACATAAACTTTAAACATGATCCAATTCGCATAAATACTAACATCGTGATTTTACAACCTGTATGATTCAACACAACTTAACATGACATCATTATCATATAACATAAGTATTTCAACATATGTAATAATATGATATCTACAACATATATAAGATTTACAACATAGCATATCATAATTTGCAACATAGCATGATATTTACAACATAGCATAGCATGATTTACAACATGGCATAACATGATTTATAACATAGCATAGCATGATTAATCACATATGTCATAGCATAGGATTGTTTACAACATAATCACTACAACATAACAACATATATATGATAACATAATAGCATAACAAGAGACCCACAACATAATTTACCAATACATAACAATTCATATCACTTTCTTGTGATCCATTCATAACTTAATCAAATTATTTTATAATAATATTGTGAGATTCATCATACTCACAATTTTAAAGAAGAGAAATAGAAAGAGAGAGAGAGAGCTTTTGATTTGATTTGAGTAGATTTAGTTTGTAGATTAGGCCTTCTTCTTCTTTAGTTTGTGACGGCTATGCTGAACTCCATGGCAACGGCATGTCGGTAGCTCTCCAATTTTTCAAGTGATTTAGGGTTAGAGTCTACCCACTTATTTATAGATGTTAGGATTCATTTAGGCCATTAGATTTAACCTAGAAATAACCGCAGCCATTCAGACCAGATGGGGTTTATCTTATTGACTCAGCAATGAGTCAGAAGTGACTCAGCAAACACTCAGCAAATTAATAAACTTCTATTCATGTTTACATTAACTGCCCATATATATATATATATATATATATATATATATATATATATATATATATATACACACGCACCTATTCATGAATTCAAATAATGAAAATTAATTGCTTGCCTGAAAAAAAAGGAAATCGAGCATATAATTTAATTTCCCCTTTTTTTTTCTACTTTCCTTGCAACATGCAAAATCAATGCATAATGAAGTTACCTACATACATACATATCTACTTATGCATAAATCTTTCCCTCCAAATAAATTGACTGTATTTATCTTCTCAATTATATATATATACACATATATATTCAATATATATATATATATATATATATTTAATTTTTTTGAACCGCGTTCACACTAAGCCGCTTTTTAGCCATTCCCCTAAAACAAAAATATGGCGTTGGCGGGGATCGAACTCTGCACCTCTTGTATGCAAGTCACATGTTCCAACCAAATGAGCTATTATGTCTTTTGCTTACAATTCTTCGAACAATGCTAAACGTTATTCTTTTCTCATTCCTCTATTTCCATGTTTTGCTGCAATATTTAATTTAAGGATATCTTTTTCATACGGAGTCCAACTTACGCAAACTCGGACTCTATCTCAAGCAGAATTCTGAGACGAACGCAATGGCGCAACCCGTTTCACCTAATTATTTTTCTAAAATTTAATTATTCCTTGATTTGTTATTTTTATGTTCACAGAAAATACGGGGTGTTACATTCTCCCCTCCTTAAAGGATTTCGTCGCCGAAATCTTCAAGTTAGGAAGAATGTGTCCTACCATCCAATCATCCATCTACTCAACCATCAGGCACAGGCATCCATTGTCCTTAAGAGACTTCTAATGCTTTCATGATTATATGCATAGTGTGTGTACATGTCCTTATCCAATGCAAAAATCAGGCGATCTACTGATTCAGTTGACCTCCTTAATGCGAACCATGATAGTGCCATGCGTCCATTATGTATGCAAAAGATTCCTAATGATACATATTATTTCTATATGCGTGCACAACCATTCATCTTAATGCAGCATCCATATGATAATACAACCACTATTCATTCATTAATTTAAATATGCACACATATTTATATGCAATATGAGAGTGACTGAGCCGATCTAGTGCCTAAAGTGTGTGTATATGCATCCACGAGCAACCACTAGCAAACACTTGCATCCACTTGCATCCATCAAACATAACATGTCTCAAACACATGTTTCAACCATAGGACTACCCTTCTAAAGGTCAAAGACTTAAACGAGAGGATGTACTAAAGATAGGACAAGTATAAGCTAGGCGATAAAGGAGAATATAAAAGACATACCCTCAAAAAGAAAAGGGTATAGAGAACGCATCTTCCCTTCTGTCTCCCAAGTAGCGTTGCTCTCATCATCTCCCCATTGCACTTTAACTAGTCTGACCTCTCGATTTCTCAACTTTTTGATCTCCGACCCAAGAATGCATGTAGGAGCTCGTCTAATTGTTGCATCACGCTCTATTTCCACCTCTTTAAGCAAGCTCGGCTCTACCACCTCCGCGGTCTTGTGCAAACACTTCCTCAAATGTGACACATGGAATACGTCGTGTACTCCACTAAGTTTCTCAGGCAACTCCACCCTATACGCCATCTTCCCAATCCTGTCTTTTATAGGAAACGACCCTACAAACCTTGGCGCTAATTTCCCAACAGACCCAAAGCGAACAACATTCCGTAACGGAGACACTTTGATAAAAACCATGTCCCCAATGTTAAACTCAAGATCTGTCCTCCTCTTATCAGCATACGATTTCTGCCTATCTTGTGCTTCTTTCATCCTCCTTCGAATCAAATCAATCTTCTCCGAGGTTTCCCAAACCATATCGGGCCCAAGTAGGATTTTATCGGTAGATTCCCACCAACATGTAGGCGAACGGCAAGGCCTTCCATAAAGAGCTTCGAAAGGTATCATGCCAATACTAGACTGAAAGCTATTATTATATGCGAATTCTACCAACGGAAGGTGCTCTTCCCATGTACCCCCAAAGTCTAGGATACAAAGCCTTAAAAGATCCTCTTGAATACGATTCACCCTCCCGGTCTGGTCGTTCGTCTGAGGATGATATGTGGTGCTCAAACATAGCTGAGTCCCTACCGCCTCTTGTAAACTCTTCCAAAATTCGCTAGTGAAGATGGGATCACGGTCGCTTACTATACTAGAAGGAATACCGTGCAAACGAACTATCTCTTTAATGTATACAGAAGCCAACCACGGAGCAGTCCTCTTACTTTTCACGGGAATAAATGGGCGCTCTTAGTAAGTCTATCTACTATAACCCAAATCCCCGTATTACCCTTCCTTAATCTTGGTAATCCATCCACAAAATCCATTGAGACACTTTCCCATTTCCATAGTGGAGCTTCCAGTGGGTGAAGCAACCCACCGGGTTTCTTTTGTTCCGCTTTTTCTCGTTGGCACACCAAGCATCTAGCGATGTACTCGGCCACATCCTTTTTCATACTGGCCCAAAAGAAAACCCGCTTCATATCTTTGTACGTCTTGTCTCCGCCGGGATGAATGGTCATCTTTGAGCGATGAGCATCATCAAGAATGGCCTTCCTTAAGTCTTCGTCTTGTGGTACACAAAGTCTATTATCCCTTCGTAACCAACCCTTATCGTCTAGGGTATACCTACGAAGATGGCTAGACGACTCCCCTCCTTTGAGCTTTTCTACTATCTCAACCAACTGGGGGTCGTCTTGCTGTGCCTCACCAACTCGTCCTAGAAGCGTAGGTCTAACCTCTAAGGATGCTAACAAACCAGGTACTAGGTCAACGGAGGGTCTAAAGTCAAACATGGAGATGAATTCTAAGCTTCGTCGTTCAACAAACAACGGACTCAAGGACAACCTTTTCCTACTTAAGGCGTCTGCTACCACATTACCCTTGCCCTGGGTATATGCTATTTCAAAATCGTAGGAGGCTAGGAATTCCATCCACCGTTGCTGCCTTAAATTCAAATCCTTCTGAGATAATAAGTATTTTAATGATTTGTGGTCAGTGAACAGTTTGAATTTCTCACCAAGAAGATAGTGACGCCAAGACTTAAGCGCGAAAACAATTGCGGCTAACTCAAGGTTATGCGTAGGGTAATTCTTTTCATGAACCCTCAACTGCCTTCCACCATAGGCTATTACTCTTCCCTCTTGCATGAGGACCGCGCCAAGTCCCGTCCCACAAGCATCAGTATAGACGGTAAATGGTTTATTCCCGTCTGGCAGCACTAAGACTGGGGCTGAAGTTAAGGCTCTCTTTAAACGTTGGAACGCATCATCACAATCTTCGTCCCACGTAAAAACCAGGTTCTTCTTCATTAACCGTGTTAATGGAGCTGATATTTTTGCGAAGTCTTTGATAAACTTCCTATAATAGCCAGCCAACCCCAAGAAACTTCTTACTTCGGTTACATTTTTAGGGACTTTCCAATCTTGGATGGCCACCACCTTTGCGGGATCCACTGCTATCCCTTCCTTGGAAACCACGTGCCCTAAGAACCGTACTTCTTTCCTCCAGAAGTGACACTTAGAAAATTTTGCCTTAAGGTTATGCGGTCGAAGGGTTTCCAACACTTCCCTATGATGTAGGGCATGCTCTTCTTCATTCTTAGAAAAGACTAAGATGTCATCCACAAAGACTACCACGAATTTGTTAAGGTACTCCCTAAACACCCTACTCATCAAATCAACAAAATATGCCGGGGCATTTGTCAAACCAAAGGGCATCACTAGCCATTCATAGAATCCGTCAGGAGTCCTAAAAGCAGTCTTATCTATACTATCCTCAGCCACTCTCAGTTGATGAAAGCCAGTGGCTAAGTCCAACTGCGAAAACACTGAGGCGCCAACTAACTGATCAAAGAGATCGTCAATCCTCGGTAGTGGGTGTCGGTTCTTTTTAGTAAGGTTGTTTAGTTCTCTATAGTCCACACAAAGTCTAAGGGACCCATCCGCCTTTGTAGCAAATACTACTGGAGCACCCCACTCTGATATACTACGTCTTATGAACCCCTTCTCAAGCAACTCCTTCACTTGCTTATTGAGTTCCCTCCTTTCACGAGGAGCCATATGGCGCACTGCCAAAGATACGGGTTTAGCATTATCCACAAGAAAAATTCGAAAGTCTATCTCCCGCTTTGGAGGTAAGCCCTTCACCTCCTCAAACACATCCGGATATTCCCGGACCACCTCTACCGTTCGCGGATTCTCTACAGACGCGTCAAGCGATTCAAGATAACTTAGCATAACGGAATTTATGGGACTACAAAAGATGTCGAGAGCATTACCAAGGCGAGTCACAAGCCTAACTACTCTCCTTTCACAATCAAGAATGGGCCCATTTCTAGATAACCAATCCATTCCTAAAATTAGCCCATAGCCCGTGAAGCCCAATACATAAGCATCACATCTAAATTCAACGCGATTTTCAAATCCAAACATATCATGGTCAAATGAGCCGAACCCCCAATTGGATTTGAAACAACCAAGGGATCCTCTACTAAACTGGTGTTCAAGTGCAGTAATTCAACTAATGATGCAGAGATAAACGAATGAGATGCGCCAGAATCGAATAAGGTACGGACAGGATGATCAAACAGAAAAACTAAGCTTTCAACAGAAATTGTTCTACCTCTTTCTTGCAGCAGTGGGGCCGCAATAGCCTGAAATTGCCCCCTTGCATGCCTTGGTGCCATAAGAGCCTGCACCTGTCCTCCCGAGGTAGACCCTGCCCACTGCCCCTTCTTTGGGCAGTCCTTCACCAAATGTCCCGCATCTCCACAATGAAAACAACTAGTCTTCTTTTTCTTTCTACAATCTTTGCTGAGATGGCCAGGCGTCCCACAATTGAAGCATCTCTTCTTCCCTTTGCCATTATTCTTTTTACCACCCTTCTTATTTTGCTGTTGGGGTTTCTTCTGATCCCCTTTCTTTTCAACTGCCTTATCCTCATGCATAAGTGCCATTTCTACTAGCCTTTCATTAACCAAACAGCTATTTGAACCTTCCTCCCATTGTCTATCTTAAAGGTAACCACAAGCCCTCCACCTCCTTGGACTAACTTCTAGCCTGACAAACGTCCAAGTCCCTTGAAGTGGTTTTCCGTCCTTCGTACAGAAGCCCTTAAAAAAAATGTCTATATGCGGAGGGGAAAGTTCGAAAAGAAAAAAGAGGAAGAGATTCAAAACGAAGAATTCGAAAGATAAAGATATGGCTATTGGGGATTATGTTTTTCACGAAAACTTTTCTCTTATAATTACTCATTAAGACATGTTTTTGAAAGCACTTCTTCCAAAAATACTTTAGAAAAATATTTTTCTAAAAAATTTATCTGTTCTGGTAACCTTATGCTCTGATACCACGTGTAACACCCCACGTCCAATAATGTCACTCACAAAGGGAATGCATTAACTTCTATGGAGGTTTTAGGTGAATATAGAACAGTAAAATTTCAACAAGACAGATATAAAATAGTACTTGGAAATTTAAAAACTTTATTTTAATTGCAGCAGAAGTCAAAACATGTTTGATTACATCATAACACCATAATCAAAGTCAAGTACAATATCTATCTTGATAAAACAAGTACATAATCCCATTACATAAATAGCCATTAAAAAGAAAGATAACAAGCTGGACTTTACTTCAGCAGTCCAAGCTTTCCAAGAGATAAGCAATCCAATCAGACTTCACTGGAACTTGGCCCAACCTGAGGACCTGAAGGGAGAAAAAGATGAAAAAGAGGGGGGGGTCAGACATAAAGTCTGGCGAGTATGATAATTCTACAATGCTATTATCAAAATAACTGGACTAAGGCATAAGCTGGAAAACAAGGAAATGTCTATGAAAGAGCGGATTAAGGACATAGACAATCGCTAAAGGAAACGTTATAGGCGCTCCTAAATACTAAAGGATAAACATTATACTGCACCACACCAGTCGCCCTAAAGATTGATTCCACTTAGCTTCACTTAGAAACTTTCTTAATGGCTTTACGTACTCCGAGCTGACTACATAGGTGCCGCCTGCCCCTATCTCCACTAGGTGTACCCCACTTTCCATTTTTCGATCGGCTCCCTACTCGTAGATACCCGTGCTGGCCCCACAGTGGGGTGTATCATTCCCCTAAAGTGGCAACCCGATAACACGGAGATGCATGGCTTATACCTACACGATGCAACAACGTCTTACCTACCAGCCCGGGTCCACACACGCATATGAAACTCGTTGGACTTGCGTTGCCACCGCTCCCTGTTTTGGCCTCTTATAGTCAAACCCAGTATGCGTGTCCCGTTCTCGACTTGGGTCGAGCCCACAAAGATACGTTTTGGGATACTGGTTGAAATGGGCCCCCATTATTTCCCACAAGCATTCCACCTAAGCTTGTTCCATTAGTCCATCCACTTAACCCACTTAGTCATGTTCATTTACATGTGTATTTGGTTAAGTCTAATCGTATTTCAAATGCCTCTAAAGGCAACCACTAGATTCCTCATGCCACCCAAGGCACCTACTTAACCTCCATGTCCCACCTTACATGATTATCTGGCTAAGTATTTCTTAATTCATTAAGGCCATAACCTCATAAAGACCTCTCACATTAGACTGGCATTTATGGCAGCTGGATTTGCCGGGCGGGTCCGGGCAGTCTTACACCATAAAAGAGTCTAACCTCGTGTCTTTACAACTGTTATGCTTTAGTTTGGGCCTAGGACCTCTCACATTGGGCTGACATTTGTGACTACTGGATTTGTCGGGCGGGTCCGGGCAGGTTTACGTCACAAACGGGTCCAACCTCGTGTCCCAAGCATTGATTATTATTAATAATCCACTTTCCCCAATTTTAATAATTCCCTACTTGAATTATTAATTAATTCCAAATTTAACAATGTCCATAATTGACTCAATTATGGACATCCATTTAAGGCATGCAAAATCATATCAATTGCACCCCAATTTATTAATTTCCTAATATTACCCCTACCCCACGTTTGAACGTTTATTCGCAAAATGTATGCTAGACCCGATTAGTCTAACTCATAGCATAAAAGAAAATATTCACAACAACAACATATATATGTGACTAAATAAATCATAACAAGGGGTAAAACTTGCATAAGGTTATACATGTCATGGATCTAAGGGTGTCAACTTATTCATAATTCACATAATATGATTTTGATCAAATTTCATAAACTTGTATGGGACATGTGTGAATCAACATCATTAACAATATGGTTTTATGTGGGTACACCTAACTCAATAGGCAAATTCCCAAAAATCAAAATTCATTTAATCATAGATTCATGTATATGGGTACACCTAACTTAATAGGCAAATTCCCATATTCAAGATCTAATTAATTTGTAGATTCATGTATATGGGTACACCTAACTCAATAGGAAAATTCCTAATCAAGGTCTATTATAAAAAAAACATAAACTTTAAACATGATCCAATTCGCATAAATACTAACATCATGATTTTACAACTTGTATGATTCAACACAACTTAACATGACATCATTATCATATAACATAAGTATTTCAACATATGTGATAATATGAGATCTACAACATATATAAGATTTACAACATAGCATGTCATAATTTGCAACATAGCATGATATTTACAACATAGCATAGCATGATTTACAACATGGCATAACATGATTTATAACATAGCATAGCATGATTAATCACATATGACATAGCATAGGATTATTTACAACATAATCACTACAACATAACAACATATATATGATAACATAATAGCATAACAAGAGATCCACAACATAATTTACCAATACATAACAATTCATATCACTTTCTTGTGATCCATTCATAACTTAATCAAATTATTTTATAATAATATTGTGAGATTCATCATACTCACAATTTTAAAGAAGAGAAATAGAAAGAGAGAGAGAGAGAGCTTTTGATTTGATTTGAGTAGATTTAGTTTGTAGATTAGACCTTCTTCTTTAGTTTGTGACGGCTATGCTGAACTCCATGGCAACGGCATGTCGGTAGCTCTCCAATTTTTCAAGTGATTTAGGGTTAGAGTCTACCCACTTATTTATAGATGTTAGGATTCATTTAGACCATTAGATTTAACCTAGAAATAACCGCAGCCATTCAGACCAGATGGGGTTTATCTTATTGACTCAGCAATGAGTCAGAAGTGACTCAGCAAACACTCAGCAAATTAATAAACTTCTATTCATGTTTACATTAACTGCCCATATATATATAAATATATATATATATATATATACACACACGCACCTATTCATGAATTCAAATAATGCAAATTAATTGCTTGCCTGAAAAAAAAAGAAATCGAGCATATAATTTAATTTCCCCCTTTTTTTTTCTACTTTCCTTGCAACATGCAAAATCAATGCATAATGAAGTTACCTACATACATACATATCTACTTATGCATAAATCTTTCCCTCCAAATAAATTGACTGTTTTTATCTTCTCAATTATATATATATATATATATTCAATATATATATATATATATATTTAATTTTTTTGAACCGCGTTCATACTAAGCCGCTTTTTAGTCATTCCCCTAAAACAAGAATATGGCGTTGGTGGGGATCGAACTCTGCACCTCTTGTATGCAAGTCACATGTTCCAACCAAATGAGCTATTATGTTTTTTGCTTGCAATTCTTAGAACAATGCTAAACATTATTCTTTTCTCATTCCTCTTTTTCCATGTTTTGCTGCAATATTTAATTTAAGGATATCTTTTTCATACGGAGTCCAATTTACGCAAACTCGGACTCTATCTCAAGAAGAATTCCGAGACGAACGCAACGGCGCAACCCGTTTTACCTAATTATTTTTCTAAAAATTAATTATCCCTTGATTTGTTATTTTTATATTCACAGAAAATACGGAGTGTTACAATCAATCTTAGATCATAGAAAAAATAAAGGCAACAGAGAACACAAAAATTTATAGTGGTTCCACTATCGCGAGATAGTGTACGTCCACTTCAATGGGGAAGCGACTTTATTAATATTCAAGAGATTACAGAGTTTTTAATGTAGAGCAAAAGAAATGAAGAATACAAATGTTCTCACATATCATATCAAATTACATCCTTTATGCCTTTCTTTACATAGAGGAAAATGTTTCTTGGGGATGAATTAATTTGATTTATGTAAATAAATCAAATCATGGAAGGCTAATATTCCCATTAATTTGATTGTCATATGATCGATTGATTGATAATTTTCTATTTTCTCCATCAATCAATACATTTTCCAATTTTAATTTCTTTCAGTTTCTTTTTCATGAAACATGGCAACAAGTTAGATGGCGAATATCTACAATCTCCCCTATTCCCTAATATTCCTTCTATTTCTTTTCATTTCTCTCTTGCACAAAACTGGTAACCAAATTACCATGAATATCTCAATAATTAATTAGATATTGAAATATTGTATCATTAAATTCCAATAATCTCCACCTTGATACAATATCTCATGCAACCTGGAGACTCCAATGTGAATGCTTCCCAATGAGTTCTTGCAAATGCCACCCCTCATTGCACTTTGTTAGTGAACTCCGGCAAGGCCACTGCCCACCAACAGTGTTGGAACCATTCAAAAAAAAACAAGATAGACATTGTGCAACCAACTCCTATCTCTTCATACAAGAAGAATACCATATCTTCTCTTGACTTCAACCAAGTCACTCTCTTCCCCATTGTGCCACCATGTGGCACCTAGCACTTCATCAAGTGAATCAAGTTCGAGCAATGCTCGAACTTAGTAGCAGGTAATGCCTTCGTAAACATGTCTGCTGCATTTTCATTTGTGTGAATCTTCTAAAGACGAACTAACTTCTTTACATTCATAGAGATAAGGAAAGACTCTCTTACCTCTATATGCTTTGTTCTATAACTGAAAGCCATATTTTCAGCTAAATGAATTGCACTTTGACTGTCACAATTCACCAAACAAGCATCTTGCGTGAAGCCCAAATCACACAATAACTTCTTCAAATAAAGTGCCTCCTTAGCTGCCTCAACTGCAGCTATCAACTCTGCCTCTGTAGTAGACAAAGCAACTATAGTCTGCACCCTCGCTCTCCAACTAATAGCTGTTCCTCCAAGTGTAAACACATAGCTTGAGGTTGACTTTCTTCTATCTCTATCTCCGGCATAGTCTGAATCATAGAATCCAACCAAGCTGAAATCCTTATTTCTGCCGCAAAAAACAAGCCCATAATCTGATGTTCCTCTAAGATATCTAAAAATGTACTTCAATGCCTCCTAATGCGATTTTCCCGGATTTGTCGTATATCTACTAACTAATCCAATAGCTTGAGCAATGTCAGGTCTAGCGCACACCATAGCATACATCAAGCTACCTACTGCACTGGCATAAGGCACCTTCTTCATATAGGCCTTGTCCTTTTCTAAAATCGGAGGCCCCTGATTAGAAAGCTGTATATGCAAAGGCATGGGTGTACTGATAGCCTTTGCACCATCCATGCTAAACCGAGCAAGCACCTTTTGAATATATTCCTTTTGAGTAAGCCTCAAAAGTTCAAGCTTTATATACCTTTGGATTTTCCATCCCAAAATTTTCTTTGCTTCTCCAAGGTCTTCCATATCGAATTCCGCTTTTAATTTCAACTTCAACGCATCAATTTCAGCCTTATTCTTGGAAGCAATCAACATATCATCCATATACAAAAGTAAATACACCAAATTATTATTCTTTAAATACTTAAAATAAACACATGCATCTTTAGTACTACAATTAAAACAATGTGAACGCATAAAAGAATCAAATCTTTTGTACCATTGTCTAGGCGACTGTTTTAGACCATAAAGAGATTTCTTCAACTTGCATACCCAATCTGACTTTCCATCTACAATAAATCCTTCTGGCTGCTTCATGTAAATGGTTTCCTCCAAGTCACTATGCAAGAAAGCAGTCTTCACATCAAGTTGTTCTAACTCCAAATCGTAAGCGACAACTATTGCAAGTAGGATTCGAATTGAAGTTTGTCTAATAACCAGAGCAAATATTTCATCATACTCTAACCCCTTTCTTTGTGAAAACCCTTTGGCTACTGATCTTGCCTTGTATCTGCCATCATCTTTTACCTTAAACACCCACTTGCAATCTATGGCTCGGCTTCCTAGAGGTAGTGTGATACCAAATCCCAAGTCTTGTTCTTTTGCAAAGACTGTATCTCCTCTTCCATAGCGCAATTCCACTTCGAGTTGTTACTCGACTTCATGGTTTCTTCAAGGCTCATTGGTTCATCATGAATTACATGTAAAGCATACTCAAACTGATCATCAAGGCTCGAATTTGCATACTGCCAATCTCCATATCTAATTGGAGCTCTCTTTGGTCTCTGACTAGCCCGAACGACTATATCGCCCGACTCCCCTTGAGCTCCACCTTGAGCTGAATCATCTCTAACTTCATGACCATCACCATCACTACTAGAGGAAATCTGTTGATGTATCATCAACTGCTCCGTCACTATTATCAATAGTGATAGCTCTACTTCGGGTTTGAAAACTGGGAATCTCAGTCTTTTCAGGCTTCTCATCAACTGAGTCTAAACCCTCTGATAAACCTTCCAAAGTTTGAACATTGTTGACTGATCAAATGTTACATGTCTGGAATGTATAAATTTCTTCGTAATTGGATTCCAAATTCTATATCCTTTTATACCATCTATATAACCAAGAAAAACACATTTGGAGGCCCTAGGCTCCAACTTGTCATGTCATGTATTGTGAAGATAAACTGGACATCCAAATATACGAAAATAACTTAATAAAGTGTTTTTACCTCTCCATACCTCCTCTAGGATCTTCCCATCAATGCCTGAGCATAGAATACGATTAATAATATGTGATGCAGTCGAAATAGCTTCAACCCAAAAACTCTTAGACATACCCGAAGTCAATATCAAGTAACGGGCCTTTTCAAGTAGAGTCCTATTCATTCTCTCAGCAACCCCATTGGATTGCGAATCACCAGGTGTAGTAAAATGTCTTCTAATACCACGCTGTCTGCAGTAGTTGAGGAACTCTTTGGAGACATATTCGCCACCATTATCGGATCTGAGAATCTTTAATTTCTTTCCTGATTGGTTTTCAATAAGAGCTAACCGAACCTTAAAATTCTCAAATACTTCCGACTTAGCTTTCATTACATACACCCAAACCTTGTGCGAGTAGTCATCAATGAAGGAAACAAAATAATAAGCTCCACCAATAGAAGCTATAGAGTACGGCCCCCAAACATCTGAATGCACATAATCAAGTACCCTCTTAGAAGTATGCACGCCATCACCAAAAGAAACTCTGGTTTGCTTTGCCAATACACACTCCTTGCAAAAGTCCAACTTGTTGAAGATTTCTCTCTTGATCTTTTTCTTCTTACGAAGCAACTCTAAGTTCTTCTCTGAAGTATGACCTAATCTCATATGCCAAAGCTTGGTAGCATCCAAACTTTAAGAACTATCGATTCCAACACATAATTCTCCATGGACAGTGGTACCCATTAGCAAATACAAATTTTGCACCATAACACCCTTCATCAATACAAGTGCCTCTCTAGAAACTCTTAAACCATCTTTAACAATGGTTATTTTGCATCCCAATGATGCCAATTGGCCTAATGATATCAATGACTTCCGAGACCTGAGACATAGCGAACATTTGAAAGTGTGCGAACAATCCCATCATACATGCGAATGCGAACTGGACCAACTCTCATAGACTTGCCTGTAGCATCGTTCCCCATAAGGATAAAACTTCCTTCTGTAGCATCGAAGGAAGAAAAATAATCCTTATTAGGCGTCATGTGAAATGGTGCTCTAGAATCTAGAATCCAGTGGTCTGCAACATCTGATACAATCGCTATCAACAAATCGCTACCGCCTTTCTCCATCGCAATAGATGAAGAACCATCAGTTTTCTTCTCCAAATCTGGATAGTCTCTTCTCCAATAGTCTGGTTTCTTACAATTATAGCACTTTCCATCTTTAGACTTACTCCATGAATTAGGCTTCCTAGAATTGGAACTCCCTCTATTATTATCCACTATCTTCTTTGCTCTTCCTCTCTCTACAAATAAGCCTGAATTACTACTTCCTCCACTGATATCACCAACACCAAACTCTTTCATCTGATCTCTCAACTCTTCACTGAGCAAACCTGTCTTCACATAATCTAATTTCAATGTGTCTCTATCATAGATAATGCTGTTAGCGAAACCAGTGTATCGCTCTGGAAGTGAACACAACAGAACCATTGCTTTTTGTTCTTCATCAATTTTCAACTCAACAGACTTCATCTTCATTAACAGGTCATCAAACACACTTAGATATGTCTTAATTGAAGAACCTTCCATCTTATAAGTGAAGAAAGTCTTCAATAGGATTAGACGGTTGGTTAGGGATTTCTTCATGTAGAGGCCCTCCTACTTCTTCCAAATGCCTCTAGTTGTTGTCTCCTGACTGATTTTAGAAATTACATTCTTTCCCATAGC
Organism: Allium sativum; assembly: GCA_030737875.1. Lineage (NCBI taxonomy): Eukaryota > Viridiplantae > Streptophyta > Magnoliopsida > Asparagales > Amaryllidaceae > Allium > Allium sativum. The sequence goes on from CM060913.1 coordinate 915,500,020, forward strand.
AAGCTGAAGAGTAGTAAAGGCCCATTCTTCCATCTCTTCTAATTCCACTGATGAAATATCAGCAGGCAATGTCTCTGTATCAAATACTACTCGATGAACGCGATTTCTTCTCAAAACTGCTTTCATCATCCACTGCCACTTTTCAAAATCTCCTTCACCATTCCACTTCTCTATCGTCAACTGTGATCCTAACACCACATAGGAGCCTCTAACGTATGGAGCAACTACTGGCACTGACGTATTATTTGTACTGTTTTCATCTCCTCCTGCCATTCTACCAAACACCTTCTTTGCGAATCTAGCTCTGATACCAGTTGTAAGGGGTGATCAATCCTTTTCAACGGAAAAACCTCAATAGGATCTTGCAATGATGTGATAGAACAAACAGCTTGAAATGAAAATCAATCTCAGATCACAGAAAAAATAAAGGCAATAGAGAACACAAAAATTTATAGTGGTTCCACTATCGCGAGATAGTGTGCGTCCACTTCAATGGGGAAGAGATTTTATTAATATTCAAGAGATTACAGAGTTTTTAAAGTAGAGCAAAAGAAATGAAGAATACAAATGTTCTCACATATCATATCAAATAACATCCTCTATGCCTTTCTCTATATAGAGGAAAACATTTCTTGGGGATGAATTAATTTGATTTATGTAAATAAATCAAATCATGGAAGGCTGATATTCCCATTAATTTGATTGTCATATGATTGATTGATTGATAACTTTATATTTTCTCCATCAATCAATCTATTTTCCAATTTCAATTTCTTTCTGTTTCTTTTTCATGAAACATGGCAACAAATTAGATGGCGAATATCTCCAATATCCCTTATTCCCTAATATTCCTTCCATTTCTTTGTATTTCTCTCTTGCACAAAACGGGTAACCAAATTGCCATGAATATCTCTATAATTAATTAGATATGGAAACAATGTATCATTAAATTCCAATGTTCATAAAAAAAACAAAACTTACAATCTAAGCTAGCTCACTGGAAGCAAATTAGGCAATGTTACCATTATTGGAAATTAATGATATTTATTCAAGAGTGATTCCTCTCATACCAAACAAAAACAAGAATGAACATTAAAAAATATTCAACTAATGTAGAAGAAAACATAATCAAAACCTAAGAATGAAAATGATAAGCAACTTACTGTAGTACTTGAGACTGAAGTTTAAATCAACCTTAGAAAATCCACGTCTGGGGCGAAACATCTGAGTCAATACTGAAGACTTGCTGCATCAATCGAAAACTAAATTAGCGTGTGGCTGTTGAATCTAAACCTAAAAACACAGGATGAATTAAGACAAAATTGGCTGAATACCTAATCGAGGGAATTAGGGCATGACAAAATTGAAACATGAGGGTATCAGTACTGAAGAAAAAAAGATAATTAGGGCAAGACAAAAAAGGAACTGGAGCTGGAGAAAACTGGAGAACGAGGGAAACGAAAATAAAAGATCGAAATCACGTAGTTTCTCACGAAAGCAATAACGAGAGAGCCGATATCAGATTGGTTGGATAACGTTAGTGTTTGGGTGTAAAATAATTTGGTCCAAGTATGTTTTCAACCGCAGTTATCACAAGAATGTTGAAAACAGTTGCTGTTAATATTAATTTTTGTTGCAGTGATGCAACCATAACCAGACCTGATATATCATTCAGTGTTAACTAGGTGTCTCAATTTTTATAGGATCCCAGGGATGAGCACTGGAGGGCAGTAAAGGGAATCCTGAGATAGTTGAAAGGGACAATGAACTATGGACTAACCCTATAGGGAGGCAAAGACCTAAACATCACAGGTTATATTGATTTAGATTGGGGTGCAGACCAGATGGTAGAAGATCAATCATAGGGTAATGCATCTACATGGGCCATAACCTAATATCATAGGTTCTAAAAAGCAATCAACCATATCAAAACCAAAGAAGATGCAGAATACAAAAGTATTGCTAGTGCAACTGCATAGATAATGTGGATTCAATCTATTCTTAAAGAGCTACAATTGAATACTTCATCAAAGGCAAATATATGGTGTGATAATCAAAGCTCAATTTATATGTCAGATAATCCAATCCAACATGCCCAAACAAAACATATAGAAATAGAAATCTATTTTGTTCGAGAACAAGTAAAAGATGGAAAGTTATAGATTAACTATATACCTTCCTTCCGTCAAAAAGTCGACATACTTATTGAAGCCGGTTCAGCTAAGAATTTCAGCAGACTTCGAGATGAGCTGAAGATTCAACACTTTATAGCACTTGAATCCCTATCTGCAACTCAACATTATCAGATCAAGCAATTACCTTCCTCAAATCTGACTGAAACTATCAACACGAAGCCACAACTTCGGCATCTCACTTCATCAACTCTGGGAGCTAAAGAGAGAAGCGGTCACCTGACGTTTGCTACAAATCTAGAAGAATTAAAGAGGAAGGAATCAATTTCATCTGAAAAAGGGGTCAATAATTCTCTACCACCATCAAATTTAGGGTTAGAACCAACCCTAGATTTGAGGGGGGCAATTAGAAAATAAAAGTATGTTGCATTCGTTCAGTTGAGATATTTTATATCTCAGGGTTGAGCTTACTCACTCTGAGCCTTGATGCCAGCACGTTTATATTTTTCTGTTTTTCCACATTGATCTGTTAAGTAGTATTATAAATATTGCCCTTGTACACTTCACATTCATTCAATAATAACAAAGTTTTGTTCCACTTCAGTACAGAATTTCATCACATTATCAGTTCGGTCCATTTTCATTTCAGAAACCTTTATACATCAATTTTAACATATCATCATGTTTAAATTGAAACAAATTGTGGAACATCAACTGGAAACTTATGAATTTCATCACTCCATGGGTTCTTCTCCTTTGCAGCATCAATATTCCTGAGTGCTTTCCAAACTGCACTATTGCACTTAAACCCTGATCCAAAAGCTATCTGCCATGCTCGATCACCTTTTCCTATCCTTCCCTTTGCCTCCGTGTATGCAAGTTCGTACCACAATGAGCTTGTAGATGTATTCCCAAATCTGTATAAAGTCATCCTTGATGGCTCTATGTGGCATTCACTCAGCTCTAAGTTCTTCTCAACTTCATCTAATACCACCCGTCCTCCTACAAAAAGATTGAATGTGTGTAAAGATGATATGAATCGAATCAAGTTTATGAACCAATCAATTCCATACCTGCATGTATGCAGAAATGTTCGAACGCTAACTTGAAATCTGGATCGTAGGGCTTAATCTTCAATCTAAAAGCTTTTCGCGCCACCAACCCTAGGAAAAACAATAGTTGTTCTGACAAAGGAAGGACTAGTGGACCCAAAGTGGTGATGTTAGCTTTCAGAGTTTCGCCTGCCACGACCATGAGATCCTTCGAAAGGGCTACGCTGACCTTTCCGTTGTCATCCTCTTCTTGGTAGACACAACTGTAGGGTCGGTCTTTTGCCCCTGCGTGTGTGCGAACTGGTTGGTTTAGTTGGTATTTCGAGCGACTGCGCTCGGAGCGGTGGTTGGTTAAGAGAATTGCTGCTCCTCCCGTGCGAAATATGCAATTTGATACAAGCATCGAGCGATTGTCACCAAAGTACCAGTTTAGAGTTATGTTTTCTGAGCTTACTACTAGTGCATACGAATTGTGGTTAACCTACATGATTCCACAAAATTAAATGGACAAGCAAATGGAAAGTGTAATTTTACATCATATGGTTACTAAATTCTATTATTCTATGCTACTTAGCCTATTCATTCTCAAAGCCTGTCTTAGCCTCCTTGCCTCCGACCACCAGTTGGGACTTAAAAATATCAATTTTTGATGTTGTTTTGTGATAGCAAAATAGAAATAGAACATACCTGTGAATTGAATCTTGACAAACACATAATGTCTTTATGAGTAGCTGGAAATGTTTTCGGTTTCTACTATTTATTTTTTCTTCCAAGCAATTCGCACGGGGATTGCATTATGGATATTACTATCTACCAATTATCATTATCACCACTTAAATATGTAGTAAAATTAATTGATACCAAATACTTAAAACACCAACTTTGTCTGATTATGTGAAATCGAGCGAGATATTAGGCGCATGGTATTGCATAATCGAATGATGCAAATATATAAAAATATAACACCCACTTTCAATTCTAGATCCGCACATTCCTGACCTTTATTTCTTGGACTTTCTAGCATCTCTGTTGGAAAGATCAAACACAGGAGAAATAGATATAAATTAAATTTGTTGATGCAGGTAGATGTGTGAATTAATATAGCCGGTGCAACAAAGATTGGGTGAAATATGCATATTTGATGCGTGTAGATAGTAATACCCTTTCAGTATTTGTCTTTCTTTTTAGGCATTGAGCACCTGTTGACTGTATAATCGGTTTATCTTACATCTATAGAACAATACACTAATTATTTAACTATGCATGCTTGAGCTGTTAATTTTTTTATGTATTCAAAAATGAATAAAACCAGTAAGTCCTTATTGTTATATTCTATGACAAGGTTTTGTTAATATGTACTTATATAGATATGTGAAAATTTAATTATAACAATAATATTATTGTATATAATATGGAATTGGATTTAAAAGAAGAAAATCACATAATGATTTTGAAGAAGTAAAAAATGTTTAAAAATCCAATATGCTTCTAAAAATTGACTCAGTAATTAACACATTATCGTATGTGCACATAATAATATTAATGTATCAACGATCATTGACGTGCATCTAATAAAAGAGAAGTTATTGAACCATGTAATAAATGAGACATTATTGAATATGGAGTTCTATGTTGTTAATTTGTTAGTCTACGGAATCCATGCACAAAGTGTTGAACTTGTCTGGCTTTTAGTAATTTTCTTAACAAAAGAATCGGACTTGGACAGTGGACCTTTGAGCATCTCCAACTAAAGCTTGGATTTGCAAATTTATGAAATGTACACCCGGAAAGTGGCGTAACAAAGCTCCGGAACACCCCATAGTGTGGATTTCAGGAGACAATCGTTTTGGAATCTCCAAATTATTCAGGCGTTTGTTGAACAAACGTCTAAGATAAAACGTTTGTTGAACAAACGCTTGTTTCTAGGCATTTGTTCAACATAAGCATGGATTCCAATGGCTTTATTATTATTTGTTGAACAAACGTCTAGAAACCAACGAATACATTTTCAACGACTCCTTTTCCCAACGGCTCTTTTTTCTTTTCTTCCTATAAATATACCACTCCTCTTCTATCTTCAACAACCAATCTTCTTCCACAAATTTAAACTTCTAAACTGAAATGAGTACTGAATTTGATGTTGATGCAACAAGAAGTAGCTTCAAAGAATTTGATTTAAAAGATGGTACACATCCGATTGGTTGAATGGTTACTACTGTAAGTTAGAGTGCCGCGGAAGACTATGATATTTGCTACATCTACTGCTCACTTTCTCTCGATCCTGTTCGTGGTGCCGATCAGAGTGGTATTACTTTCTGGGGGAAGAATCACTATGCGTACAATAGGAAGAACATGGATCGAAATAGAAGCTTAGCTTTGATCAACGATCGTTACTGTAAAATAAATCATCAAACCCAGTGTTATATGATTCTCAGATGTTAAAGCTGAAGCGGAGTAACCCGAGCGGATTTGGAAGTGATACCCATATGGTAAAATTTAATTAATATTGATTGTTATATTGTTTGTCATAGATCTATACTTTAAGTATCATATTATTGTTGCAGAGACTTGCCGTAAAAAAGTTATTCAAATGGATATATAAACCAGATAATAAACACGCACCTCATTTCTATCAGTTCATGCATGTGTACGACTTCCAGTTTAATCACGCACTACTAATTTTATGCATATCAGAGGCACTAAACTAGAGGCTAAACTAAACTTTGCCCTTACTAATACTAAATTAGAGGCAAAATAAGGAATAACCCGTAGTAATATTAAACAAGGCCCAACTAAGTGCCCCTAATGTAACTTTCCGTATTTTGTTATTAGAGATAAACTTCCGCCATCTTAGTTGGCTACTGTTTATCGAAAAGGGGAAAAATAACATGAAATAAATCTCAATCTTCCTCTCAAATGCAATATAATTTTTCCTCCGGAATGTTTTGGTATGTTACTCCTCTCATTTCCGATTTATGTACTATTGAGTTGTCTTCTCCTTTTGCCTGTTAGGGTCTCTATTCAGAGTTTCAATTTAGGGATTTGGTCGGGATCCCAAAAGATTGCTTAGATTAATGACTTTTATACAATTATTAACGAACTGAATTTCATTTCTGTGTTTATCATTTTATTTGTTTGTTACATCATTGAAAATTACTACTACTGTAAGGTTTGAAAGTATCAGAAGGATAATTTCGAGTTTAGGGATTCAGTTTGAATGTTGTGTACATCTCCCAAGTTACTTGGTCTTACTATAGTGGTTGGAATGTTAACTTGATGGCAATGGACATTGACATCAATAATTTCAATAGTTAATCATGATAGTTTCGTCTCATTATAGGTAATCATGATAGTTCTGGCTGAAGCTTGGTTATCATTTGAGGCTCGGTTATTTATTTATCTTCTAAATCCTTATGTGCCATGCAATCTATTATTTATAATTGTTTGCTTGAATTATTTTGGAGTTTTTATTGGTATGAGTACCAGTTCTATATATTCCTGCAACATGATTGAATTTTTATTTAAGCATATTTTTTTGGAATAGCAACAATAGTAATGACCCCATAATTCATGATATCACGCTCATATAGCCATTACCATATATTGCCAAAAAAAAATTATCAATACAAAAAACATGGAGTAATGAATAGATCAATGATATATGCAGTTCTTAGCTGGGAAGAATTATTCTGACTTGAGATCCGGTTGAGACGTGTACAGGAAGCCTGGAAAAATACATGTTAATTATGTTTTAATTTGTACTATGGATTTAGAGAAAACTTCAACTTTGATTAATAGAATGTAAAGAAGCCAGCCCTAAGACTATGAAGAATTGTTTTATTTTTGCCTATATTTCTTTTTTTTCTTAATGGTACTAGATTTGTTCTCTAGGCTATGCTGGAAGCATTAGATTGCGCACTCCCATTGTTTGATGAAATGAGTAATAAACTTTGGAAAACTGTTTTCATGCACAGAAAGATTTTGGTTTGAATTCAAAAATCCATTTTTAGTTACATCACGCACTCATAAGTGGAAGTGATTGTGATAAATGCAACATTGAGAGAGAAAGTGATTGCGATAAATCGCCAGTTGTTAACTTTGAGGAATGATTCATTGTAAACCTATACCTAAAGACCTTGGAGCAAGGGTAGAGACACTGTGTCTTTTACATTTACAGTGGAAGTATCACTACTGAAAATGAAAGTATTAGCGGTGTTCAGTTAAGGGCTGAAAAATAGATGGGCCTTAATTACTAATGAATCAAACGCACAAGTGTGTTCGCCCCTACTTATTGCTTGTAGAGGCAAATAACAAGGCCTCTGCCGAGTAATAAGATTTAACACCCTCTCTTGTGCGTTACCAATCTACAAAACCATTTTCCAATTTTAAACCCTATATATCTCTTTTCTCCTGAACAGTTATAAGCTCTCGATCCAACTCCACTTTTGATTAAAATCATTCTTCTATTATCAATTAGAATGTTATCGCCATCTTCATTTTACTGGCTAATTTTCCAAACACCTATATCATCGGAGGGTGTAATAAGGGTAATCATCAACTCTTCATCCCTTAATCTATTTTGACATTAAGGAGCATTACGGTTGAAGCCAAAAGCAAATCGTATCCATTTAAAATCAGATGTTTATCCCAGTTAGTAATTGATTTGTCATTTGTCTTTACTATTATTTCTAATTTTCAAATTATGCAGTACAATATAATGTTAAATCGGATGAGGGATCTATGTTATTTTATCTGTTGTATCAAACCTGTATAATTGTTTATGATCTTCATGAAAAAGTTGAAAGTGTTTAAGAATCCATGAATAGCCACACTCTTCCATCCAGATCATAAACTATGCTAAATTAGTGATATAGCATCTAATCAATTGTTAATTTAAATTTCCAATTTTAGTTTGATTTGGCTTTTCTGAAACTTGGTGCTAAAATGTAAGTATCAAGCAATTAGATGAGCAAATAAAGTTGGTTAGATATTTGGAAATGACATATGTGAAATGCAAAGATTTAATTTTGGTTCAACTGGAAAGAGCAAGGTGAGTTGATTATTGTTTTTATTTTTGAACTCATAACTAAAATATTGTGATTCATTTTTTGTTAAAATTTTAAAAAATTATAGTGAATTCTACGCTATTAAATATTGATATAAATAAAATGTAATTTCCAATATTGCATTTTCATCTTTATTGAAAGCAAGTTTAGTTTAAATATTTTTTCCCTTAATTTGTAGGTATGATATATATAAAATGGAAGAGGATATCATGCTATACAATAAGTAATTTCATAGCTAACTTCTTATGGAATCATGTCTTTATAATTTCAAAGATACAAACATAGCAACTTTCCAAACCATATTTTGTCGTATGCATACATGGTTCATTAGTTCATGCAAATGAGGAAGATATCGAAAACGAAAAAAATATGATATAATTGTACAACCAATAGCATATATTGCACAATCAATGCATATACTAGGCATAAAAGAGAACTTGTAAAGGAACATAAGAGTAGAATCGTTTTACTTTGTCAGAATATTTTTATGTACTTCAGCCTGCTAGTTTATTGTTGCGACAACTTGTTGGAGTCATCATAATGATATAAGTGACGCAGTTATTGCATAAGCAAGAAATTAAATTTGAAACTAAAATCATATATCAAAACCTAGAATCATATATCAACACTTATGTATTGTTATAAAGTTTCTAAATTACCCTCGTTAATCATAATAATTATGTTATTATTCTTACAGAACTTTTAAATATATGTATAGACATTTCAAAGACTACTAACCAAGTATAAACTAATTGTTATTCAAGTGACATGTGTTAACCCCGTTATAAAATGCAGTCATAAAATCAATGTATTACGTGATGGATCGGTCGTGAAACTTACGTATATATGTACCAATCGATTATAATGCACACGTGATGATACATGGAAGATGAGGAAAGAGATGGTCTGTTTGCGATGATATATAATATGGGTTGGTTCCATTGTTTATACACTGCGGCGGAATGTGATAAAATGTACCTATTCTACCCCCATTTTACAAAATGCCACGTGGCCATGTTTTTAGTAAAGTGGTTCGCAGCATATATATACTGATTGTTATGCATATGTATGGGCCGTTTGTGCCATATATTTGCATGGATCGGTTTATCTTATTGTTGCAGTGTCACGTCATTCACTCCATCCAGTCAAATGAATAAACAATGCTAAAATGGATGGAATCATACATATGAACTGCAGACCTTTCTTTATAACATACGAATCATAACAAGCATGGTGCTACGTGACAGGACATACATTGATAAATCGTACTTTCATGGTGCTACGTGACACATCAGCAGTCATGGATCGTTAAAACACACGTATGCATCATTATATGAGTCGCATGCATATAACATAGGTTGTTAACATACCTGGATTGCTGAATAAATGGGGTGTGCTGTGTAATCGCCAAGTTAAGGTAACTTGACAACATAAATAGATGTCATTTGCCAGGAGGCTCATTTGTGTACACATACGGTTCATTAAGATTTAAGATGACACAAACTGACAGCTCGCTCACAAGATTCAGGTTGTTCTCACCTCTCCAGGTCGTCGAGCAAGGCTCAGGTCGTCGAGACGAGGGTCAGCAATCATGTAGACAGATTTATATATGAGATATATAGAGCGCATATGTTAATGACGTGGCACATGCATACAATCAGGTCGTTGTATATAAAAAATAGGTTGGTTAAATAAATGAATCAGGTTGCTCGCATATACATGCATTCAGACCTTTCAGTACTAAAGCAGGTTGTTCGGCGACTCGGGACCCAGCACACGTCTATTTACAACTCTGACACTCCACTCAAATGGCACCTATGAACCCTCACCTTCCTTCACTCAAGGGGATCGATTTCTCCATCCACAAAGTGCTGCCAAACTCATCTCTCAACCACTCCAAACTATTCTAACCTCCACTGAACCTCTTTGAAGCTTGGATTCAACATCTCAACCACCATGAAATCATTCAAGAACGTCTAAATGCTTAATTGTTCAAGATTTACTCCGACAACCATCACAATTCAAGAGATCTAACCATTTCCATGGTGGATTCGAGCAAATCAAGAGCATAAAGAGAAGAACTAGCGAGAAAATTATTGTAAAGTGAGAAAATGAGTGAAGTGAGAGAAATCATGTACCTTGTAACATTGAAAGTGATAATGAAAGCACTCTTCAAGGTGGACATAAGCCAACTCTAGGCCGAACCATTATAAATCTCTCTTTTTTACTTGCTTTTTTGCATTTGTGGCTACCACTTTTCTAGATCTAATTGTTTGTGAAGTGTAGAATTACCCCTTGCAGTGTTAGTGCCATTTTTAACATTAACATTTTTGGCGCCCACCGTGGGGCTACGTCCACGTCCTAAAGGTCAAGTGTTTTGCTAGAGATTCCGACATTGAAGGCTTGTTTTTTACGATAGATTCTCAAAATCTAAATCCAAGCCAGTCGGGATATTATCTTCAAAGTTCAAGAGTTTGTCTAAGAAAATGCCACCGAAGAAGCCGGCTAGTAAGTCCGTAAGAGCTTCGGGCTCGGGAAATGTCGCAGATAATCCTACTACTTCGCAAACCAATTTTCATGAAGTTGGCCAATCCTCAAGACCAGGAGTTTGTATGACCAGGAATGAATTGAATGAAGCGGTTAATGAAGCCGTTGTCGGTTTGACTCAACAGATGGAGATCTCAAACAAAGCTATGATGGATAGAATGAAGCTCTTTTTGCTACTTAGACCAACGCGGCAAAGGCGAACGCCAATGTCAACCATACAAACAATTCCAATTCCTCTTCTTCAAGTCCCAATCGTGATCCCTCTATTCAAGAGAATGATGAGTCGGATAATATTGAGAATGAAGAATCTAAAGCAATTGCTAAGAACCATTCCGTAAGAGGAACTTCTCGAACCATAGATGGTCTCACTAAAGGAGCACTTCCCCCAAGAAGAAGATCCAAGGCCCCAGATCCTGAATCGAGATCGTTCGCCTAAATGAACATCCGGAAAAGGTGATGGCGCCCACTCCGTGAGTCAACACGGTGAATAAGAACGTTTTTCGGAAATGGTGAGGCGGATTATGAAAGAGAACATAGAAAGAGATGATGACGAGAAAGAGTGGGAGTTTTCCCCTAGTAAGACTCCACTCACTGAAAGAACTCGCAAGGCCAAGTTCTCGAAAAGGTTTACTCCACCAACGATTTCAACTTATGTAGGGACTGGTGATCCTAATTTGTTCTTATACAAATACGATCAACACACGGATGGTGCACGAGCCACCGATGAGATGAAATGTTTATACTTCCCTGTCTATCTCGAAGGAGTGACATCACTCTGGTTCACCACATTGCCACCAAAATCTGTGGATAACTTTTCTGTCTTGGCAAAGAAATTCAGAGAGCAGTTTAGGTTGTAGACCATCAAAGTCAAAGATGTGATGTCACTCAATGACTTGGAGCAAAGACCGGGATAATCGATTAAAGCCTTTCTGACTCAATTTAATTCTGTTGCAGCAGAAGTGGCAAATCAAAAGCTTGATTGGTCTTGATGGCATTAAACCGGGCTATAAGCAAAAAGTCAGAGTTCGGGAGGTGGATCAATATGAAGAAGCCTACCACTTTGGAGAAATTCTATAAAAAAGCAGAAGAATTCATCAGTGTGAAGAATGGCCCTTCTCTTGTTCAGAATGTTGCTAAAGGCAGTGCCGTGGAAGATAAGAAAAGTAATGATACTCAAGGTGATGAGAAAAATGCCAGAGGTCTGAAAAGGAAAACCGAGGACAACGAAAAAGCAGAGAATGATAATAAATGATTCTGCTTTATCAAATTTGAAGAGTTAACTCCTCTAAATGATATCCCGGAAATCATCTTCTTTGCCACCAAAGATGCAGAATATTATCCAACTCCACGACCAACCAAAGTAGATGATAATGCAGCTAATTCTAGAATGTTCTGTCGCTACCACAACCAGCTTGGTCATGATACTAATGAATGAAGTTACTTAAAGACCCTGATTGATAAACTGATTAGGAAAATTAAGCTGCAATAGTATGTGAAATAGGCCACTAGTAACTAATACATCTTCAGCTGCTCAGTGATGAGTTCAAGCTAATGACGGTTGATAGAGTTCAAATGATCAAAGCCTGGAATAATGACCATTCGTGTCAACTCTTTGCTAAAAACATGGTTCATTTCTTATGAAAGATTGTTCTAATTTCTTCTCAGAAATATAAACCCACCATGACTAGGGCCATTGTATCCAAACATTTACTATTTCCGCTATTGATGAAGCTTGTACTCAATCAACTTTTACGATTCCTTGCAAAATTCTATTACTAGCCTAGAACTGCATGGTTCTAAAATCGATTTAATATTACATGCTATCCAAGGAACACTTGCTTCTCCACAGTTCGACAAGACTGTGTGATCCTTACAACACATCCCGACGATGATAGCTCAAGGGCCGAGTGCAACAAGTATCATTCCGCACATAAGCGAAGATGTAATGCACTGCCTTGTAAATCGAAAAGGGGAATCAATTAAGGTCAAGCGACAAGGAAAGGAGCAAGCAAAGCATTCAACAAGATCGACAAAGCCAGACTGACTCAGCCCGATTACGTCAAATGTTGAGTGAAAGGAAATGTCTTCCTTACGCGAAGGCGCCCAGTCGAATCTCCGGCGCCATCACTCGACCGGGTGAGATGAACGCTGGGGTGATCCAGCATCTTTCTTACACGAAGACGATACCCAAAACCATCCTTTCGCGAAGTTCAACCCAAAGTCTTCCTTACTCTAAGATGAACCAAAATCTTCCTTACGTGAAAGCTCTCAGTCGAATCTATGACGCCATTACTTGGGGAACCAAACGTCTTCCTTACGCGAAGGTGCCCAGTCGAATCTCCGACGCCATTACTCTGTCGGATGAGATGTATGCTAGGGCAAAACCAACGACTTCCTTACGCGAAGATGAAATCCGAAACCTTCCTTATGCAACGACGAAACCAAACACCTTCCTTACGTGAAGGTGCTCAGTCGAATCTTCGATGCCATTACTCGGTCGGATGAGATGAACGCTGGGGAAATCCAATGTCTTCCTTACGCGAATGCGTAACCGAACGTCTTCCTTACACAAAGACGAAACCAAATGCCTTCCTTACGTGAAGGTGCTCAGTCAAATCTTCGACGCCATTACTCGACCGGATGAGATGAACGCTGGGGCAATCCAACGTCTTCCTTACGCGAAGACGAAACCAAACGTCTTCCTAGCAAAGATAAATCCAAACGTCCTCCTTACGCAAAGACGAAACCCAATGCCTTCCTTACATGAAGGTGCTCAGTCGAATTTCCAACGTCGTTATTTGGCCGGATGAGATGAACGTTGGGGCAATCTAATGTCTTCCTTGTGCAAAGACGAAATCCAACATCTTCCTTACGCAAAGATGAAACCAAACGTCTTCCTTACGCGAAATCGAAAACAAATGCCTTCCTTACATGAAGGTGCTCAGTCGAATATCCAACGCCATTACTTGGTTGGATAAGACGAATGCTGGGGCAAATCGAAAGTCTTCCTTATGCGAAGGCATCCAATCAAGTCTCCAACGTCATTACTCGACTAGTTTAGATGAATGTTGGATTAAGGACCTCCTTACGTGGGGGCATTCAACCTAGATTCTCTGAAGCCCGAATTACTAGGACGGAAGAGACAAGAGTTTAGTTAAGAGAAAGACCTCTCCAAAAAAAGAAGCATATGATCGGCTACTAAAGTTGAATTTCCTAGATATATTGGCAAGTTCAGAAGCTATAAATAAACTGGGAAAAGCGAAAAGACTTTGCCAACAAATTAGAAGCTTCTATTATGACAATTTGAATCAAGGAAATTCGGCAAAGTTGACCACATTCATCTTTTGCCATTCATAACGACCCATGGTATGAGGGGCAACACAACCACATAAGATTGGACAATGCTCGAAAACATACCACGGGCTCATCACGACATCGCAGTAAGCAAAAAATCGACTCGCACTCGATAAAGAAATAAATGCACTTGAAGGTATATGAGCCGAAGTGTACAACAAACAGAAGATCTCTCCTTAGAAGCTTGGCAAAAAGACCTCACCTTCAACAGTAAGGCATCTGAAAATTTGACAAAATCGATATGACTTGATACGTCAATAAACCTCGTTACACCAATAAAGATCAATCTTGAAGGTCCGGTTAGTAAACATTGGCTAGTTCCGAGCCTCATAAAGAAGAAAAGGTAGATACGTCGGTCAAGTCAGAACAAAAGAAATCTCTCATGAGAATGAATTCCTTTGCTAAGCAAGTCTAGAGTCTCTCAACATAAAGGCTTCCTCGTCTGTAAAAATCCAGTCGTAAATAACTCAAAGAACCCGATGATATTCTTCTTCAAACCTGAGGATGAGCGACGCTTAAAAGGTGACTATGCGAATACGGCATAGTTCGAATCCAAAAAGCAATAACTTTTCCCAAGGAATTGAAGCTAGTGTCCATCAGTGGTGTCACTACGAGATATAAAATGAAAATTGAGCAATAGTCATGCACTGGGGCAAGCCATTGTGAAGTTGAAATTCAAAGTTTTATATAGCCCGGGATGATCCATGATATCAAACACAGTTGGAGGAGATAACAATTCCGCAAGACTGTATTATCTAAAGAGCATCCCATAATACAGAGAAAGTCAATATATGAGCAAAGGAAGGAATAGCTCAAGAAGCAATTCATTTCTACATAGTGTTTAAATTCCAAGACCTATCTCCAAGACTCACAGTTCCCAGGATAGATGCTACAAAAGCAAAATGTAAAATCCCAGCTTAGTATAACTTGTTAAGCGATGCACATAAGTCACTCAGCTTCCCGAGAATCCTGCGGTCATTGTGACCCAAAACGAATTGGCAAAGAATATGAGTCATGCTGACCGGGGCATCGCTAATAATTGTATCAATCAGACTTGACATAAAAATTTCATTAGATAAATTGTCAGGTACGCACCTTTCATAAATATTGAATGATGCGCAATAAAAGTTCAAAAATATGATACTTAGAATTCATGATCCAAAATTCAGACTGACGATTCTCAAGTATTGTCGACAAGAAAACGAGGTTTGTTACCAATTTAAACTGCATTTAGTGAGTCACAAGCTCTTAGATGAAACAGTTATACACTGATAACACACTTAAGTTTGTAAATGATCCTTATAATCTGTTTCCTTTTATTAGACAAATCCGTTGTCGTCCTGAGTAATCGGCAATGAATTAGCCGCCAAATCCACGAAAAAGCTCTTCAATACAGGTTTTCTGGATAAACATACGTATCAAGAGAAATTCTCCAAAAAAACTGGGTTGATATTGCACCACTGTTCATCGAAATAAGGCAAAAGGGTCCAAACGAGTCCAATGTGCATCGTCAACTAGTTCAAAAGCCATGTGCAAATTAAAGTTCAAATTTCTGGGTCCAGCTAAGCTACTAAGACAGGTGTAAAGATGAACAATAAGCAAATTTCTCTTCTACCAACAATTTCGCGTCAGAATCGGGAATGCCAAATTAAATGCACACTAGTTTAAAAACATATTGAGTTAGCACAGAACGACATCTCTCCGGCAAATTGTTAGGAGGACGAGGAATAACCAAAGACTGATTCACTTACAATCCAGAAGTTGCAACCACCTTAGTCTCAGAAACTCAAATTAAAGCTCCAATTTAAGCAAATGCGATTTCCTCTCCAAAATGATAGCTAGTCTTCCATTTGGTACTCACTCTATACATGGAGTCTCGTCTTTAAATGACATACATGTGCATTTTTCACAAAATATGAACTATCGTGCTAGATTATACAAGTCATATTAAAGCGAAGCTTGAAATCCGTAGTCGACATGTGTCAATTAGTTGATCACAAGCGTCGCTGCGAATTTAAACTAAACATCGTGTGTATACAAGGTTCAATAATGCATAAATTATTGAACGAAACAGTCTTGTATATATGCATCATCTGGTTTAAGTTTTGAAAATTCATTGTGATGTGCTTTGTTAACTAATCTGTTATCGAAGTGGACGATCGATGGTGACGTATAAGTCCAAAATACACAAATGGTTGTCGCTTCCATAAGGCAGGAAACAGGGCATAAAGCCGTTTAATTTTCAAGTCATAACTTTGAATTGTTCGAATTCTTGAATGCTCGAATATAATAATTTTCAAAAGCAAGCTTCAAGGATCAAAACCCTAAATTATTCATCCACCCAAAACTCAGGTCTTTTAATGAACCAAAGCCTTAGGTTGCTTAATGACTAAGCCTTAGATCATTCAAACAACCTGACGTCGTAGGTCGCATAAACAATCTAAGGTCCAAATCATGCATCTATTAAAGGACATCAGGACGTTCACTGGCCTGATCACATGGATCGTTCAACTACTCCGAAAGCTTTAGGTCGTGCATCTTGGTAAAGCCTAGGTCGTCCAATGATCTAAGAAAGACTCAGGTTGTGCGCCACCAGAAGCCTTAGGTCATTAACGATTTAAGGGCATAAGTCGTGTAAACGACCTAACATCCCGATTCAGTTTACAATTTACATCCTAAAGCTGCTGAATGTCTAAAGCTGCTGAATGTTGGATAATCAACGCATTGGCAATAGATTCAAAGCGTGATTGCTAGAGAAAATTGTAGGAGCTATGGCCAAATCATGTCGCTGCATACAACAAGTGCAAATTCAAAGCAGTAATCACCAATCACAAGTGTATGCACAGAAAGTTCAGAAAGGCAGTTTGTTGAAGTACTTAAAGCCTTTATATTTAAATCAAAATGTGCAAAGCTGAGATACAAGATCCAAGTGCTCAATGGTATCAAGAATCAAAGTTAAGTTAAAATTCACGCGGCACTCAGACTCAAACATTTGGAGTCAAGCCAGAATAGAAATCAACACAAACAATCCGCAATATTATTGGTTCAAATCTGAAGTAACATCAATTACTACTCATTTTGAAGTATGATCACCACGACCAAGATAGCAATCAAGTTCTGTTCAAAGTCAACAAGAAATTTTCGGATTGTAGATCGAAAAATTGCACAATTGATGCAAAAGATTGTGTGTGTGTGTGGGGGGGGGGTGTGGGAATCAGTATATGGACAAGGACAATGACGAAGAGCATGAAATAAAGATCACATCAGCTATATGTTGTTTACGGGGCAAGGCATATCAGGCACTTGAAAATCGTTCACAAGCCCGATTTTAGTTAAAAGCAACTGTCAAAGCTGATCCCAAAGAAGAAAGAAATAGCATGGAGTTTCCCATTTCAGACTACCAGATTTGACTGAAGCTCAAATCGAATACAACAAGTCATTAAGAATAAATCCCAAAGATCCGATTTAAACCTTAGAAATCCTGAAAATTTAATCAAAAATCTAATCGGATTCCATAAGCTCATAACCATCGATGTTCAGAAAGAAAAACGACTCGATTGTGAATACAAAGCTCGATTAAGTTTCAGATCTGGAAAAAATAAATCCAATCATAAGACATGTTGATCAAATGCGGGAAAGAACAAAGAATTACGAAAACAAATATCTATTTTTTGTGAATTGTATCTATTTCATCTAAATGAAATACTTCCTCACGCCTACTAACCGAACGAGAAGGTAGCGAGGATGCGAAGCAGATCGTAGTAGTTGGGAAAGATTCACCCAAGATCTCGAAGTAAGATAGATTTGGAAAGAGGTCAGGTGTGAATCGGAAGCCCAGGATCTCTGGTGTTCGGTGTTGTTGACTGTGGTGAAGATCTGATCTGATCTAATGGTCAAGCGATGGAGAAGTAACATGACTGAAGTCGGAGAGTTTTCTCAGAAAGCCTCTTCTGACAATAAACTACCTTTCGCCCAAGTATAGAGCAATGAAAATAGCTAACACTAAATGAAGTATTAAATAATTTTTAATGGGCCTCTGTGATCCATCTAAATAGCTCTTCGCAACCCGCTATGATTTTTGTATGACCACCTGCTAGCAAAGTTGTTTGCAGTCCAAAAATGCAGTATACAAGCGATCCATCGGGAGTGTTACAACCGATTATTTTGAAGCATACATTTCACTGAGGGGAAAATATTAACCCCGTTATAAAACACAGTCATAAAGTCAGTGTATTATGTGATGGATCTGTCGTGAAACCTATATATATGGAACAATTGATTATAATGCACACATGATGATACATGGCAGATGAGGAAAGAGATGGACTATTTGCAATGTCGTATAATACGGGTTAATATGGGTTAGTTCCATTGTTTGTGTACATATATAGTTCACTAAGATGGCACAAAAGGACAGCTCGCTCACTAGATTCAGGTCGTTCTCACCTCTCCAAGTCATCGAGCAAGGCTCAGGTCATTCTCACCTCTCCAAGTCATGGAGCAAGGCTCGGGTCGTTTTTGCCTCTTCAGGTCGTCGAGATGAGGGTCGGCGATCATGTAGACAGATTTGTATATGAGATATATAGAGCGCATATGTTAATGACGTGGCACATGCATATAATTAGGTCGTTGTATATAAAAAGTAGGTCGTTGTATATAAAAAGTAGGATCATGGAAAATTGAACAATTGAACAATAAACAACCTGCTTTTATTCTGGAAGAACAAAAACAATGTTTATAGTTGGGAATGGTTCAATTTGCATCCGTAAATGTTGCTCAACATTAGAGTGGAGAAGGTATGTTTTACTTCATTTATAAAAAAAAAGTCCATGCTTTCCTAAAGTCTTATAGACTTGAAATTACACACAGACATGATGTGCCTTGACTATCTATGATGAGAAACAATATGATTTATTCTTCCATAGTTAAGTTTTATGAATGCAATAATCTCAAAAATCCAGGTTTTAAATGTTACCTTTTGGAGAAAGTATTCTTGAAACATCGAACACAACACGAATTATAAATGAATGTTTTTTATTGAGCGAAGTATATTTTGAATGAGTAAGTTGATAATTTTGTTTCCATGTTAGTAAAGGGGTTAGAGAAAGGAGCATGAAAAAAAGTAATGGGATGCATTAGAAAGTTGAAGTACAAATATTAAAGGAATGTTAGTCACAAGCATCGGACAGATCCGAAGAGTCGCATGCCAGTAGAATATTTTCCTCACTTTAAACAAACTGAGACAGAAACTTATGTACCATTTCTACGTCATACACGTCAGATACAAAAAAAGAGTAAATTTATAGTACAACACACCCAAAGTTGCTTTCAAAGCATTTTTTTGTGCGCATGTATATAGAAATGCATTTCTAAAAATTAACTAACTTTCTTCCACCAAAATGAAATTACCGAAACTTAAAAATATACGTGTTGATTCCAAACGAATAAGATATGCTGTTATAACAAAGACCATTCGCAAAAATATACGAGTTGATTCCAAACGAGTAAGATATGTTGTTATAACAAAGACCGTTCGCGTGCATTAGCTTGCATAGGCATGCACAATATGCACATGCATACAAAGCTTACATGACCGGAAAAAAGTAAGTTGTCTTCTCCTTATTTCTATTCTCTAGCATTAGTCGCGCAAGCTTTGTTTTGTAACCTCACATTTCACTTTCTCTTAACTTAACGTCCAGACTATAATTGTAGTATGCTTGTGAAGCGCGCAAAACAATTTCCTTAAATGTTTACTATTTTATAACTACTTCACATTTTATGCTGTATAGAAGTGAAAATATAAGTACATTAGATAAGTAAATTTTTTCTTAATAAGCATGTTTAAGCTAGTTAAATGTATTGAATATATCAAAATTAACAGAAAAATATGCGAGTTGATTCCAAAGAGTAAGATACGATGTTATAACAAATTCCATTTGAGTGCATTAACCTGCACAGGCACACACAATATTGCACATGCATACAAAGCTTACATGGCCGGGAAAATTTAAGCTATCTTCTTCTTGTTTCTATTCTGTAGCATTGGTTGTGCAAGCTCTATTTTGTAACCTCACATTTCACTCTCTTAACTTCATGTCCAAACTGTAATTGTAGCATGCTTAAGTGAAGTGCGAAAAACAATTTCTTTGTATGTTTACTATTTTATAAATCTCACATTTTTAGCTGTCTAAGAAGTGAAAACACAAGTACATTATTTAAGTGTTTTTTTCCTTAATAAGTATGTTTAAGCTTGTTAAACGTACTGAATATATCAAAATTAATAGATAAATAAAGGTGCTTCAAGAAAATAATGAACATCTCCCTTAACCTTTTTAAATGCGCATTGTTGAGTAAAACCAAGAAAATCTAGGGTAATAACTGATTATCTTTCCCTAAAAACATTGAAAATCATGTCAGAAGTTGGTATTCTGCAAATTGCGTAAACCTTCAATTGATTAGGTTTGATCTATGGATGAAAGATCTTCACACCATAACGAAAAGCAAAAATATTATGTTGGAAGAGAAGGGGGAAGAGCTGTCGAACGGTATATTAGAGCAGTAGAATGACGTAGGTATAAAAGGTAAAAATAACCTTAAGACATTGTAAATATTAAGTAGACATTTTTAACAATTTAAAAGTTTCATTTGACTATATTCTTCCTTGATATAATAACACATATTTTATTTGAAAGTTTTTGATTGTGATGTCTCATTGTTGGTTACTTCAATATTTGTCATAACATTATACTTGATACAATTTTCGCAGGCGCTTATGTCATGGTAATGAGCTGAAGCTATTGGCGAAGGGAGACTGGAAAAAGGTTGAGATCATGTTTATGCATATTTTTCTTTGTGTGGAGGTTTTGTCTTATTCGTATTTATGTACATTACTATCAAGAGAATGCATTTTGATTTGTACACATAACAGTAAGCCCTATGTCATGTTATGATGCATTCTTGTGAACCAATAAATTTGTTACATTTTCTGTGATGAATTAATAATGTGACAATACAATTTGTTATGTGAATTACATCTTGGATCTTCACTGATGTTGAAATGCAAACTTGTATGCATCTATGGTGCGGCAACATCTAATATGCTGAGTCTGTAGATGCATGATTATGTACTACATTTTTTATAAGCATGTTACGCAGATACTATCTGGGTGAATTATGGTCCAGGTTATATATTTTTATAGCATTAGAGGCTTTTTTTCATTGCCTTCGTTAAATTTTTGGAGGCATTTATATTTGTCGCCATTGTCATAATATTGTTTAATGCTGACGTGGACTGGATTCAAGTAGGGGAAAATAAACTGATATATGTGCCTCAACTTGTTATTAGAGTTTTTTTAGGCAATTTTTATTTTGCCTCTCATAACAATAGAGGCAATTTAATATTTGCTTTGGCCCCTAATAACAATATTAAGGGTATATGTGATTTTCCCCTGGTTCTTTTATTTTTGGTAGTGACGTGAAAGGGAAATCATCACTTCAGAAAATTGTCCAAGACGTCCAAACAAGAAGTAGTTGTGGAAAAGCTACAAGAGTGGGAGAAACTTCAAGTCCTAGAGAATCACAAAACAGTTTTGGTTTAGGATCAGAAGAAGACTTAATCCTTATTGATGACCGATATGGTAGGCCAGAAGGAGCCAAGACGGCCAAAAAAAAGCAAGTCGCTGTAAGAAATCAAGCTGAAATCAGAAAACTTCTAAAGAAGTCTGATGAAAGGTATGATAGTGCAATGGAGAGCAGAGCCAGTCAATACCGAGAAATGATTTCTAGACTTCATCAAATCAAGATGTAAAGCGACGAAGAGAGGAAGATGCAATAATGTTGATGGATACTTTGCACATCAATGAAGTATAACGAGAATATACGGAGTCGAGGAGAAGAGAAATATAAAGGCGAAGAAGAGAAGAAGGTCTTTAGTTTTAGTTGACTATGTAGTATGTCTGTATTGTTAAATTTCCAGCATGTGTCTTTTATTATTAATGTAAGCATTTTGTTTAGTTGGTGCTATTGTTGAGCAATCAGTATTTGTATGTTACTATGAATTAATAATTAAAAATTCATTAAGTTTATAAATTAAATCTTTATGGTTTATAAACGATTCTACGATGACTTTCTAAAAATTCAATTTACTCGAAATCTACAATTTGAAATCTTGTTTTTTCTCTTTCATTCCAAAACTATAATCTAATAGATCTGAAATGTTGTTGTTTCAAAGAATTCCAACTTAAATTGAATCCAGTAAACTCAACTGAAGTTCAAATCGTAAAACTACGAACGACTGCGACGTTGCGAGCTTGTTTTTAATTAATTTATATTAATATGAACAAATTTCGATTAATTGATAGATTCCTTTAATAATGAGTTAAACAATCGGGTCATCCTATGTCGTTAACTATATATATGGAGTTAAACGATCGGGTCTTCCTCTGTTTAATTAGAAATTCAGGATACAGTAATAATGTAAATTAAGGAGTTAAACAATCGGCTCGTCATATGTCTTTGACAATCCTAATGGAGTTAAACAGTTCAAGGCTTCCTCGGTTTAGTTAACCATTCATAGGCTTTGGAAATTGTAGCTTAAACATAGCAACGTGGCTACAGTATACCGTCAGGCCTAATAGTGTAGGCCAGTACGTAAAGTAAAGTTGCTATAGTATAACGTCGTAGTAAATGTCAGTCAAAGTAGCTACAGTGTAAAGTTGGAACAGTGACCAGTCATATCTATGTCAAAGCAACGTGGTTGTAGATGCAAATTATCTAAGGGTGTTGGCAACATCATAATTTATTTTATTTACTCAATACCATGCGCCTATATATATACTGCCGTAGAGTAGGGAAGGTAACATCACCTCCTCTAACCAAATCCGGGTCTAAACCCGGTAAATGATCGGAAAAACTCTCAGCCTCTTCAAATGATGCATCAAAAGGAATAGGGACACAGTCAGGATGACCTACTTCTATGTCGGTGAGCATGTAAAAATCTAAAGGAGTCAGCCTTAACTCGAAATCAGGAAAATGAAAGGTGCGTGTACTAGGCCACCATCTCTTACTAAGAGCCTCTACAAGGCATCAGTCTACATGCGCAAACCTAGGTAAACTAATAATTCTTCGAGTGGGGTCGCACGAAGCCTAACCAAAATCGGCTCTGGTAAATAATCATAATATTGTGCTATACAACGTAACCAACTACCTCGCATGGCAACATGTCTAACCTAAACATATGATTATTTATTATAAACATAAACCAATAATTAACATTCATGTACAGTGCAATGGTTGTCTATCTACGTAATAATTAATAAAACATATACTTGAGGCATCACAATACCCGCAGTCACTCGATGTGAAATAGTCGAAGGCAAGTCATGCAAGATGCGAAGGCTGTCTGCAGTAATGGTAGCATCAGGCGCGACATGAGCTGGTCCGATATTCACGCCTGTCGAATATCGGACGATGCGTCTATCGGTTTTCACCAGACGTACTGGCGGTATATTGACGTAATAGTTAATAAAAAATAAAACAAAAGGTTTTAATGTACAAAATAAAACAACTGGCCGAAAGCGCCTCATATAGGCGTAAAGCCCAGACGTTTGTTCAACAGACGTCTGGACTTTAGGCTTTTGTTGAACAAACGCCCGCTTTATATAGATGCAAGCGTTTGTTTAACAAACGCCCGATATTTTTAAATATTTGGGGTGTTTGTTTAACAAACGCCTAATTTTCATGCGTTTGTTGAACAAACGTCTGTTTTGAAAATAATTGGAGAATCCCCGATTCCAACAATTCGGGGTGTGAAAAATAGAAAATCCGCACGTCGAACTGTTGGAGTTGCTCTTACTGTTTTACTTGTCATTATGTCATATCATGCCTCTCTTTAATTCCAAGAAGTAGTGATACACATCTCAATAGGAAAATGTCTTGATTTTAATTTTAACAATAAATTGAAAGGATAATTTTGTAGTTGTTTATGTAGTAAATAAAAGGTATGAAAACACTATGATTTAACATTATAACATAAAACTATCATGTTAGACATATAGGAGCCTTAAATGTAACATTTTTTTCGTTGTGGGAGGGGGTTGGTATGATAATAGAGTTTTGGATATTCTCACTTTGACATTTTCTACATGATACTTTTGTGCACTTTGACCAGATGAAACTTCAATTGTAACTAGGGACGGAGCTACAGTTGGGCCAGCTAAGGCAACTACCCTAGCTGAAAAAAATGCAAAACCTTAATAAAATCAGTGTATTGGTACATTTGGCCCTATCTGAATATTTTCTTGGCCATATCTCAAAATAAAACGAGGAGTTTAGGCCCATTTAGTTTAGGTTTGACTACCATATATTTTGCCCTATCTAAGGACTTAGTCTAGCTCCGCCACCGATGCAACTTTAACTTGTTTAATGCTCATCTCATTAAGATGTTAAGCTTTCAACTCACAGTACGAACAAAGATATTGATTTGAGATTAGTTGATATTCAAGATTTGAAAGCTTTTATGATGATATTCAAATACAAAGAGATTTCTATAGAAATAACTAAGTGTTTTTCTTTAAAAACCAACATTATTTTTTTGGAGAAAGAAATGAAATATTTTTTAGAATATTTTTTATTTTCTTCATTTTTTTAAAAAAATTTCATTATTTGTACGGAATATTTGTTCTTTCCAAGCTATACTTTTGAATATTTGTTCTTTCCATGCTATACTTTTTTTTTTTGTAGTTTAGCCATTTAACTTCGGTAAATATAATAAAGGGTGCGTTTTTTACAGGTCCCTATTAAGTTTCAAAATATAAAAAAAACCCGGTGATAAAAAAAATAAAGAATACGTCCCTGTTTTTGAATTTCCGCTCAACAAATTCCTGATGTACCCTTACGCAGCTATCGCTCCTATCATCTCGCTGAAAAAATCTCGCTCAAAAAAAAAAAAAAAAAAAGATTACTCAATCTACCGCTCCTATCATCTCGCTCAAATCATGTCGCTAAAAAAAAAAGAGTACTCAGTCGATCGCTCCTATCAACTGCTCAAATCCCTAAACCTACAATTCTACAAAACCGTAGATCACTCCAGAACCTATTTGTAGACATGTACTCAGTCCGATCGCTCTTCTATCTCGCTCAAAACCCAAATTCCACGACTTTGCAGAATTCTGGATCAAAAAAAATCAAAAACGTCCTGTTTTGCTTTGCTGTCGACATATTCAAGTACAAGAAACATCAAAAAAAGTTATTAAGCTAATTGTTTTTTTCGTTCTGTATGATTGTAAGCAAGCACGCTTATGAATTAAATGTTTGAATGCATTTATTCGTAATAGAAGCACGTTGGAATTTCAGAATTAAACAATTCAGCAAAATAACAATAAAATCTGCATATTTATATGCATATATTCTGGATATGTGCATACATATATACATATATTCTATATGATTTTTGTCTGATTGCTTGATAAAAAGATACATACAGATATGCACATTTATGTAAATTTAGTGTATAAGATATCACACAGTTGTAGTTTTAAGAAGAAAAAAAAATGATTCCTAGTTTATTTGAGTAATATTTGCATAATTTTGTGCAAGTTTGAAGAAAATGTGCATATATTTATGCAAATATCATTAAAAATTCGACCGTATACATATTTAATGTATGCATTTTTGTAGAATTTATAAATGTTTTGTAGAATGGTTGAAAAATTTTCTTCAGTAAATATATGCAGATATTCATATTAATTGCATATTTGTATACTAAAATTTCATTAACTTAACAATATTAAATATAGAGGGTTAGAAAATTTGCATAAACTTGTGTAAACATTTAGAATACTTGCATAATATAATGCAAAATTTTGTTAAGTGAGTATATTATGCGATTAATGAATTCAGTTGCATATACATGGGCAGATATGCTACAAAAATGCATATGTACGTACAATTATTAAACTTATATGCATGTATTATAACCACTTGTGTATTTATATATGTCGTTGCTTCGGTGAGTTTTTCTTCAATCCTTATATAAATAAGTTTTGTAAGTTCAAATTTTTATTGCCATTACACGGTGAATTTTCAAGGTTTTTATGCTAATAAATCCTGTAAGTCTTTTGTATCCGACTTTTTTTTTTTTTTTTTTTATGAAAAACCAAACAATTAGATACAAATATTACATAAAATTGCATACATTTATGCAACTAAGTGAAATAATTGCATAATAAGATATCACACAGTTGTAGTTTTAAGAAAAAAAAATGATTCCTAGGTTATTTGAGTAATATTTGCATAATTTTGTGCAAGTTTGAACAAAATGTGCATATATTTATGCAAGTATCATTAAAAATTCGACCGTATACATATTTAATGTATGCATTTTTGTAGAATTTATAAATTTTTTGTAGAATGGTTAAAAAAATTCTTCAGTAAATGTATGCAGATATTCATATTAATTGCATATTTGTATACTAAATTTTCATTAACTTAACAATATCAAATATAGAGGGTTAGAAAATTTGCATAAACTTGTGTAAACATTTAGAATACTTGCATAATATGATGCAAAATTTTGTTAAGTTAGTATATTATGCGATTAATGAATTCAGTTGCATATACATGTGCAGATATGCTACAAAAATGCATATGTACGTACAATTGTACTGCATATCTTGTAGCGTAAACTGTTGTGAATTTTTTCGTGTTGATTTAAATTTAGTTCAGTATTTAAATGATAATTATGTGTTTTTAACAGTTATTATTGTTCAGAATCTTTAGTTACGCATTTTTCCTATATAGTTGGGTAGAAATATGCAATTATTATGTATAGTTGCATAGATATATGCACTTATACGGCATATCTATATCAACTTTGCCTATTTAGTGCATATGTGAATAAATGTTTGCATTTATAAGCCTACATATTAACATTTATTTGTTTGCAGTTTTCCTGTTACATATTATGTAATACTTTTGCAGTTCTGTTCATACAGATAGAATTTTAAACATCAAAGACAACATCAGATAGTTGATTAATACTGCAAATATTTGCTGTTATGTAAGCAATTATTTTTGAAAAAATGCATAGGTGTATGCAAGTATTCAAAAAATTTCATAGATAAAAAATTTAGAGCATTTGCATATATGTATGCAACTAGAAGTAATACTTACGTACAGGTAAGTTTGAAAAAAACATCATCGTCTGTTGGAGTAATTATGCAGATATTTGCTGTTACGTAAGCAAGTATATTGAAAAAATGCATATAAGTATGCAAAATATTATGAATAAATGCACAGAAGAACACAACATTTCATACTGTCATAAGCAATTAGAACAACTCAATTTAATACATAAAATAACAAATTAATTCAATTTAGAAACTACATAATCATATCCACCAGTTCGAAAATAAAATATCAGTCGACATTGTATTAATGTATATAAACACCGCTTTACACCGTTTTAATCACTAGGTTTGTTTTCGTAATTACAGCTACTTCATAATTAATAATGCTCCCTCTTTTTCAACATCTAGCACATGAACATCTTCTAGGATAGGTCTCTGTAATAAGAAGTGAAAAGTTAATAAATATAAAAAAGTTATAAATATGTGCGCACAAGTGTGCAAGCATTCTGAATATATGCACAAATATGTGCAAACATTCTGGATAAACTTAGGAAAGCTCGGAAATAATGTTGACACATACACACACGTGTGCAAATATTCCGAACATATGCACAATAGTGTAAAATTATAGTTAAAAAAAGCACAAGCACGTGTTTTAACAATATTTGCATATTAGTATGCTCATATTAAGAATATATGCAAAGCGTAATACACATGTTTTAACAATATCTGCATATTAGTATGCACATATTCACAACTTATGCATATTTTTATACATAAATATAGTGAAAATTTAATAAATAAAACTGAACGATCTATAATAACGTTAAAACTTTGTACAATAATTAATAAACAATTCATCAACAAAACTGTACAAATAAAGAAGATCATATTAATCAATCAACAAAGATCGAGTAATCCTGAATATATGCTCATCCGTATACACCAGTTATAACAATAGTTGCATATTTTTATGCAAATACTAACAAATTATGCATATTTATATACACATATTCAGAATATGTGAACAAATATATTGCCAACCTAAACAAATAAATCGGAGGGATCTGTAATAACACTAAAACTATATACAATATTGTCAATCGTCAAGTCTGTACAATTAGGCTCAGATTAGATTAATCAAATAACAGAGATCGAACAAAAAATGATAACCGTACAAAATAAAAATAATCAAAAAGTATAAATTACCTTGAAGAATAAACAATCAATATATTAATCAAGGATGGACGTCATTTAATTGCTGAACAAATTCTGAGCACCGTAAATTTTAGATCGACGGAAAGAGAAAATTGGGAACGATGGTGGCGCCGCCATGAAACAAAACAATATGATACTGGAAAAAAAATAAAACCCTAATACTTTTTCAAAATACATAAATGACGGCGTGTATTATGTAAAAAAGGGTAGTTCTGTAAAAAAACGTGCGGCTATTTGAAAATAGGGATGAAATTTATATGTTTCTAAAGGGGAGGATGTGAGCCTAATTAAGTTTGCTTTTAGGGATGTGTGCCTAATTTTCACTATAATAAAATAATTGGTTTGGAAGATTTTTCTTTTAAAAAAAAAATCTGGTGATAGGTCGAGAGAAATATTTAAAATACTAGTTCATGTCAGATTTTTTTTTTCAAATTACTTTTGTCAGTTTCAATATGTACACTATTTTCTTTCCTGCATTAGCAAAACCTTTCTACGAGTCTAGTTTGATTAAGAAATCTCATAGTAGTACGAGATAATGATAAACCGATAAAAACTTCAAGAGTCGAATCTTAATGCGAGGAGTAAAATTTGTTAATAAGTCGAGACGTAATAATTGAGATCTCATGCCTTCAAATTGCAGGTGCTTTTGTCCCTTTTGTTTCTCAAGCCTTCTTTCATCAAGCAAATGAATAAACCTAATATAACTTAAACTAATTAAATGAATGAGATTTAGTGAGCATGCAAGGATGGAAAATACTATGGACAAGGGATTTCATCTTAAAGTGCATCATAATTGGGGAAGAAAAATCACACACTTTGAAACTGACAAAAGGAATTTGATTTTTTTTCATAACCTAGTATTTTAAATATTTCACTGGACCAATATGCAAAAATTATTTTTTCTAAAATCTTTAAAAAAAGTTATTTCATTATATTTTGACAAAAAATAAATGGCTAAACTAAATATATTTATAACTTGCAAAAAAGTAGATTTTGTGGAGAGAATGAATGTTTTGTACGAGAAACGACATTTAAAAAAGAAAAAAGGAATATTAAAAAGATTCTTAAAAGTAGTTCAAATATTTCAACTTTTTTCTTTTCGAAAAATTAATGTTCTTCGTCGATGGACTATACTACTTTAAGTTCTCCTCTACCGCTGAAAGAATACGTGTTCTTGAGGCTACGCCATCTATCATTGAAGGAAGACCTTTTATTGTGACAGCTTGGAGTGCTTCGATTGATAGAGTTCGTGAACAGGTTCTTTCTATTCCTGTATGGGCGCAGTTCACTCACATTCCCTCAGTGCTTCAACCCCTTCTTGGCCTTAATTGGGTTGCATGTCATATAGGTAAACTCAAATGCTTTGATGCTAATACTGTTGCGAGAAGAAATCTAGCATATGCAAGAGCCCTGATAGAGATTACACCTGGTAAACCATTGCCCACTCAGATCAAAGTTAAACTAGACAATTGTATTCATTATGTGAATGTCAAGTACAGATAGCAGCCAGATATCTGCACAACTTGCAAATCTTTTGGTCATTGCTCTGATACCTGTCTGCTAGAGGCTAATTTACCTCCCCCAGTTAAGTCTCCCCTACCTAAGCCTCCTCAAAGGGTTTGGGTCCCCACTGGTAAGTTTTTTTTTTCTCAAGAAGTTGAGGAGGAACCGCCTATTTTACCAGATGTCCAACCAGATCCTGATATCTCTTGGAACCAACAGGAAGTTGCTTGGGTGCATGCCCTATCTGGAATGTATTGTGACACAAATGATAATTTTTTCATTTTCATTGATGAAGCAGTGGAAGATCGTAGTCGTCTTTTTTATGAGCCAGTTGGTGGCAAACTGATTATCAGGAAAGACGGTGAAGTAGGTGAGAATAACGAAATTATTATGTCGGATACTTCATGGGATAGAGACCGCCTTCTAGCTTCTTTCAAATACGAGGATTTGGCGCTGCGCTTCTGGACTCACACAAGAATTTTGTCTCCATATACCGGTCCTTTCTATGATGAAGGTGATGTTGTCGATGATCCTTAGTTCTTATGCTTGCATTTCCTTAGTACTACGTAATGATTCTTAAATGTAATATTTTGTATTGATAGTGACTGGACACTTCAAACCAGGAATGCTACTCCGTGCATGTACGGAGTACCAGTACCTATTGAGATAATAAAGGTGTTTGCGGTCACCTAAAAAACCGGTCAGCCTTGCCAAAAAATAATAATAATTAATGTTGTTATTTAAAGGAAAAGTGTTTATAAAATCAATGAATTGTAAATTTCAAATGCATTTAATAAAAAATATCTATTATTATAAATCCAGAAGCGACGGAGTACTATAATTCATTGATACTCTATCGATAAGAATTTAATGCTTTCTATTTGATTGTAAAGAATTTACCAATCTTGAAATTCATCTCACATCCCGACCAAACCACTTGGTATCTATGCATCACATTAAATATGGTTATTTTTAGGGGTGTTAAATTTGTATGAGTGCGATGCTGAAATGTGTCCATTCGTATTCGTTCATTTCTCATTTAGGATACGACTAAAAAATTTGTATGATATTTCTTTTGTATGGATTGCTTGATGAATTTTTAATCGTCCGCATATTGTATGTTCGTCGTTCGGGCCATACAAAGTTTCCAAATTAAAGTCTCATCTGATCCGTGTCTGTCCGAAATAGGACATAACGTAAACACCTTTGTGTTCGGTCCGGTCTGGTCCTGTAGGTCCTATTAACATCCTTGAATATTTCTTTCTCCATTCTATTTATATATTACCTCACCCTTTGAAATAACCTCACTGATTCTCTCTAATTAATTATTTCATGGTTCCTCAAAAAGAAATATAGACAAGTTTCCAGTATGCATAAACTAGCAAAATATTAGATTTTTTTAAAGAAAATCGAAATGCACAACTAATTTTTTTTCCTAGAAAATATTCTATTTTTAAAGTTAAATATTTGACAAATCTTTTATTTTTGTAAGATCTTGTTTTCTTTAAATCATTTACTGAGAATACATTCAGAGATTTTTATTTCTAATAAACAAATAACAGGTTTAAATTTGTTCTAAAGGGTTGGAAGATTTTTTATCTCGTTTTTTTCAGTACTCAATACCAAACTTCTAACGTTGTTTCTAAAGAAAAATTATTTGATTTCAATAATGTTTTATAACATCTTTATAAAAATAATTGGATCAATGAAATCAATGATTTAAATTACATGTCTAGTGTTTCTTTCAAATAATATGCGTGCATCCGTCATGAGCTGACTGTATAATTTAATCAGTTTTCCATTGAAAACACATAGAAGATGCAAAAGACCTTACCCTGAGTTCAGTCTCAATGGTTCTTTTGAAAATAAAATAAAATAAAAAGCCAAAGTGTAATTAATGTGTAGTGTCTTTCTGAAAATGGAAATTAATATGTAATATATTAGTGGTTGCGTCGAATTTTGTGTCTAATATATTTGGGGAAGATTCAATGGTTTAAATTGTTTATGTCTAATTTTATTTCACCGTTTTTGTGTTTAATTAAATAGACTTTTTCTGTATATAAAACACCAAAACTTTTTCTATATATAAAACACCAACCAGAAGTAACTGCTTCGCAAGATCAATAGCAATCATTCCTGCATTGCATCCCATTCCAAGATTATAACTCATAACATTCTCTCTCATTTTATAATGATTCATGATCATAGCTGATAGCGAAGGCGTCGGGTTAAAACAACTAGAAGTCATGATCAGAATCCCAATATCTTTCACTTTCACCCTTGTCTTCTCTAACAAATCATCTATCGACCCAAACAGTACCATCTCCGCCTCCTTCCTTGCTTCTGCCAAGCACGGGTTTGCAGGCAGCCTGAGCACTGAATCCGGAAAGTTTGTATCTTGCCCTAGTCCAGAACGTTCCAGAACCTTCTTCTGGAACGAAAGGTTTTCCTCCGTAAATATGTTTGCTAGCCGGGAGTGCTTGACGAATGTTTCGCTGCTGCATTTGTTGCCGTCTTTAGGTTTGTA
Organism: Allium sativum; assembly: GCA_030737875.1. Classification (NCBI taxonomy): domain Eukaryota; kingdom Viridiplantae; phylum Streptophyta; class Magnoliopsida; order Asparagales; family Amaryllidaceae; genus Allium; species Allium sativum. Next base: position 915,532,546 of record CM060913.1, read on the forward strand.
GCATGAGAAGTCCAATAGGTAAACTGGCCTAGAGCGAGTCATGAACACTACAAAAGGCAGCTTAAATAGCGACGGGGTGGGGCAACGGTTAGCGACGGCTAAAAAAGCGGTCGTCGCAAACCGTTGCTCGATTTGCAGAATAATAACTGCTGAGCCATCCTCTTCCTCATTATATTTTTTCCCCAAAATCACTCCTAAACCCTACCCGTCGCCATTTCTTGCTGCTCCGATTCCAAGCCTCCAATTTCACTTCCAAGGTATTGATTTCATTCTTCTATGTCTTCTAACTCTAGTTTATGCTTAATTAGGGTTAATTAGAGGCTTTAGTTGCTAATTTATATGAGTTTGCAAAATTGAATGTTTATGGATATGAAATTGGTTGTCTCGAGGGATGTTTATGATAACGGTTGTGTTGTGAGTTGATTTGGGGATAAGTGTAATTGATTAGGAGGGTAAAATCGATGAATATTACATATGTAATTGATTTAGGAAGTTGAAAACAATGATTATCACGTGTTTAATTAAACATACAATGATTGTGTTGTATGTAGAATGTGTGGTATGATGATTTGAAAATGAATAGAATTAATGTAATTGTTTAATGGTAGTAAATTGATTATTATTCAAATGGTGCAACGATGTCCCGAGCCTACATGCATGCACTATTATGTCCCCATCGGATGCAAGAATGGTCGGTCCAAAAGAATGCACTTGCAATTGAAAAAAAATGTTTTGTTACTATAATATTTAGTAATCAAATGTTGATTAAAAATGTTAATTCAAAATAGTTCTTAATTTAGGTTTAGATCGGTAAGAATCTTGTTAAATGTGATGAAAATCATATTACTAAACTCTTTGAATTTTTTATGAATTGAAATAATTAACTTGAAAGCTTAGTTTATCTTTCAAAAATTTAAACTAACTAAAATTAATTTTATAATTTATACATTAAACTAAAATGAATCAAAACTTACTAAAACTAATTGTCATGTTACTTTACAAATTGAAATTATGAAAACTTATTATGTAGACGCCATATAGTCAAGGCGCGCACATAGGCGCAAAAAGGCGTAAGGCGCAAGTATGGGTCTTTTTTGAAGTTTAAGGTGCATCTTTTACTGAAGCGCAAAAAAAGCGCAAAAAGGTCCAAAACGCAAAAGGCGTGCTTTTTCATTTGATGTGTGTGTTTCTTGTTTTAAACTTAGGTTGAATGTGTTTTGACTAATTATGTGAACCCCTTAGATAAATTTGGCCCCGTCCGACAAGTGTTGTATATGATCGTTATATGGATATTCGTTTTTCCATAAAACGGAAATCTATATTCATCTGATACAATATTCGTTGGATTTGTCCTTGTATTGGACAAGTTACAAATATAATAACGTAACCATATTTTATAAATCATTTCAGTTTAAACGGTTAACAAAATTTCGATGGCACTTCCTTTTTGTTCCCTGTGTACACGCATTTGTGTATGATACAGGGACCAAAGGGAAGTGCTGCCGAAATTTTGTTGAACCGTTTAACCTGAAAGGATTTATAAAATATGCTTATGTTATTATATTTGTAATGGGAAGTAGGTAGACCTGCCGTCAAAGTAGAAAGAAATAAACAAAAAAAACTGAAAACATGAAGTAGTTGTAAATGAAATTGTACAAGATTTCAATTAATACAAAGTGTTTGATCGAATTTTCTAACATTTTTGTTGCAAATCAGGAAAATGTTCGATTATTTTCGTGATCGTAGTTGGATGTATAAACCGCGTACCGGTAAGAAAGGGTCGATAAAGGAACATTTTTGTAACGGTGTCCAAGAATTTATTAGATTCGCTAAATCTAATAATCGGAGTAACATAGACATTCGATGTCCGTGTAGTAAGTGCAAACATTTGAGGCATTGGAAGCCAGATGTAGTAGAAGTACATTTGTATAAATTTGGTTTTGTGTCGAATTATTACTTATGGGATCGTCATGGAGAGCTTGTTCAACCTACGTCTAACCTTGTAGTGGTGGAGGACGATAGTACAATGATGAACGATAATACAACGACCAATCTGATAGAAAATATGGTGCAAGATGCAGCACGATCAATGTTTCCCACCATTGATCAAGGCGGCGATGAGAATGAAAATGCTGAAGAACCAACGGAGGAAGCAAAAAAAATTTATGATTTATTGAATTCTGCTAAGAGGCCGTTGTGGGAAGGGTGTACAAGCGGAACCGAATTATCTGTAACCGCTGAATTCATCACTATGAAATCAAAATTCAATCTTACAGAAGCTGCATTTACAGCAGTTGTACAAACTGCAAAACGTCATATGCCGCCTAATAATTTGATGTGCGATAGTCATTATAAAGTGAAAAAACTTATGTCTGCTTTTGGACTACCGTATCAGAAGATAGATACATGTGTTAAAGGTTGCATGTTGTATTGGAAAGAAGACGCTTATCTTAGAAAATGCAAATTTTGCAACGAAGATAGATATAAACCAAGGAAAAAGAAAGGAAAAGAAGTTCCATATAAAAGAATGCATTATCTACCGATAACTCCCAGACTTCAACGACTGTATGCATCTTCTGCTACAGCGTATCATATGCGATGGCATAGCGTGAGAACAGCAGAAGAAGGAACTTTGATACATCCGTCTGATGGTGAAGCATGGAAACACTTTGATAGGACTTATCCTGAATTTGCTGCAGAGAGCCGTAATGTTAGGCTCGGTTTATGTACGGATGGATTTTCGCCGTTTTCTCAATTTGGTAGTAAATATTCATCATGGCCTATCATTGTTACTCCATATAACTTACCTCCATGGATGTTTATGAAAAATCCATATATGTTTCTAACGGTTGTCGTCCCTGGTCCCGATGATCCGACACAAGGAATTGATGTTTATCTGCAACCGTTGATTGAAGAGTTGAAAACACTGTGGAATGAAGGGGTCGAAACATACGATATTTCGAGAAAAAGGAATTTTCGTATGTTTGCTTCTGTATTATGGACTATTAGTGATTTTCCTGCGTATGGAATGCTTTCAGGTTGGAGCACATCCGGGCGTCTGGCTTGTCCTCATTGTATGGATGAGTCACGAGCATTTTCATTAAAGTATGGGAAAAAAATATCTTGGTTTGATTGTCATCGAGGCTTTCTACATCCTAATCATAAATTTAGAACGGATAAAAAGAACTTCAAAGCTAACAGAGTAGAGAATATGCTACCGCCTAAAGTTTGGACAAGTGAAGAGATATATGAAATTGTAAGTGAGTACCCAAAGATACACGAAAATGGTAAGCAGGTTGAAATTCCAGGTAAATCGGACATTCATAATTGGTGCAAACAAAGTATATTTTGGGAGTTACCTTACTGGAAAAATCTAAAACTTCGGCATAATATTGACGTCATGCATAACGAAAAAAACGTTTTTGATAACGTTTTTAAAATAGTTTTGAATATAAAGGGGAAAACTAAGGACGACGTGAATTCACGACATGATATATTACACTTCTGTAAACGGCCGGAACTTCACTTGTATGCCGAGAATAAAAAACCCAAAGCATGCTATGAGCTAGACAACAAGCAAGTAAAACTTGTGCTAAAGTGGGTGGAAGGATTACGATGTCCTGATGGGATTTCTTCTAACCTCCGTAGATGTGTGGACTATAAAAACAGTAAATTGAGTGGGATGAAAAGCCATGATTGTCATATAATGATGGAATACTTTTTACCTGTGATTTTCAAGGAACTGTTGCCCACAAAAATATGGAGTGTTATAACAGAATTAAGTATGTTTTATAAACAACTCTGTTCAACGACGTTGAAGATAGATCGTTTACGTAAGCTTCAATTAGAAATTCCTGTACTGCTCTGCAAACTTGAGAAAATATTTCCACCGGGTTTTTTTAATGTAATGGAACATTTACCTATTCATCTTCCGTCCGAAGCACTCCTTCGAGGTCCAGTGCAATATGGATGGATGTATCCATTTGAGAGGTAATTTTGTGTATACTCAATACTGTTGATAGAATACAACTTAGATTTTTGTACCAACATATAAATTAAATTACTCTTATTATAGGTACTTGAATCATTTGAAGAAAAAAATTAGGCAAAAAGCTCGAGTAGAAGGTTCGATTTGCAAATCGTACCTTGAAGAAGAAGCTTCATTTTTTTTCTCTCATTACTTCAGTGAAGATGTGAACTTGTCTTTCATATCTGTTCCTCGTAATGAAGAAGCCGTTGAATAGGAGTCTTCTCAGACAATGTTATCTATTTTTAGACAACACGGAAGACCTGCTGGAAAATGTGTAGAAATATGGTTAAGCGATGAAGACTACAAAGTGGCACACACATATGTTCTGTTAAATTGTGTGGAAGTTGCACCATTTGTCAGGTTATATAAAATTCATGTTCAATTCAATTATATATACATCTATATTTATTTGTCTATATTAATAGAAAAGGAACATAACACATATTTGCAGTATATACGAATCACAACATCCATCTGGTGATCTCAGCAAAGAATTTGCTGTATGGTTTTCAGACTATGTTCATGATCCCAAAAACTGTGTTGTTAACGAAGGATTACGACATCTTGCTATTGGACCAAAAAGAAATGTCAAGACTTATCCAACATACTTTGTCAATGGATTTAAATTCAACACCAATGATTATGGAGCTGAAAAATTACCATATAATAGCGGTGTATTTGTCAAAGGTAGTGATGATCCAGAGGAGCATATAAAAGATTTTTATGGCGTCTTAACGCAAGTTGTAGAGTTGACTTATTATGTTCGTCCCTTAGAGCAAATTTATCTATTCAAATGCAACTGGTTTAGCAATGTTCCTGGTTCTGGAGTTAACGTGCACAAAGATTACAAGCTAATAGAGATAAGGCATACATCACGTTACAATAAGTATGATCCTTTCGTGTTAGCCAAGCAAGCACTACAAGTGTATTTTGCTCCGTATCCATCCTTAAAAAAAGATAAAGCAGATTGGTGGGCAGTTTTTAAAACAAAGGCAAGATTTACATTTGATGGAAATAATATTCTAGACGAAGCAGCGTATCAAGCGGATCTTGAGCCGAATACTGAAATTAGAATAGTTGATGACATTGATGTCGGGTCGTTGAATGATGAAGCGAATGTGTTAGTAGATGCATTTGAAAGTAATGAAGAAAATGATATAGAGTACGTATGAGACTGAGTCTGCATCCGAAGATGATGAAGACTGATGTTATTTATTTATGTACAATTATGAGCTATGTTATGTTATGTTATGTACAATTATGAGCTATGTATCATGTTGTGTACTCTTGTGAGCTATGTAATAACAACTTTAATGTTGTGTACTCTTCTGAGCTATGTAATGATAATGATGACTGATGTTAATAATTCAAGTTATTTTGTATGCATTATATGATTGTAACAGATATGTCAGATAGACGCCGCTCGAGGAGTTCATCTCAGCCGACTCCTTCACCATCTCCTGCGCTAGGTGTAGGTCCTAGAAGCTCTGAGCCAGATCTGCGGCAATGTGCAGAGGTTGTTCCGAAGAGTGCTGGGTAAGTATCTAATTTATTTCAGTTTAAATTAGTTAAAAATATATGCTTTATCTATGTAAACATGTACGCAGCACCGGGTTTGAAATCAAGCCAGCGGAATTCATTTTAAAAGTGTCGAAGCAGTCGTACACGAGTAGGATGTCTGGGACTTGGCCTCATTGGGATAGTATCCCACCCCACATCAAGAACGTCATTCTAGCCGATGTGCTAGTAAGTATTTATTTATTTTACTATTAGAAATTCATATATACTATAAATAATTCAAAATAAATTTAATTTGCAGGCGGCTGTCCGTGTAGAGGAGCGGGACATGCAGGTTTTTTTGACACACTGGAATATCAAAATGCGAAAGAATTACCGAGAAACAATTTCCAGGGCGAAGACATCAGGGAAGAAGCCTAAATGGATGGCTGACGATGTTTGGGCTGGATTTCTAGCATATTGGGATACTGAAGCAGCGAAAGTAAGATATAATGAAAATAATCACATTTATGTTGATTGCATTCTTTTATTTAATAATGTATCAAATTTAATAGGAAGTAGCACAAAGGAATAAAGAAAATAGAGCTAAGAATCCTGGTTTACATCGCGGTGGCTCAAAATCATTCCAGCAGCATAGGAGAGAATTGGTATAAATTTGAAATAGTTTTTAGCATATGTTCACGTAAAAATTGAGTGCGTATCATTCATTTTTATTTTTAGTAATTTTATTACTGTATATATACTCAGATGACAAAGTATAGAAGGGAGCCTACGATGGCAGAGGTTTTCAGGCATACTCATGCGGTGGAGCATACTGATGACGAAGGGAACGTGACATATGATTGGGCGGATGACAAGGCTGCGGACGTAATGGTAAATATACTTATTAATAATTAAAATATTTCATATTCGTTCATATCACATTATATTATTAAATTATATGACATTTGTATTGAAATTATATTGGTATTGTAGGAGAGATATGATGCAGAGTCAGCTAGAGTGACGCAGTCCAGTGGACGAGATGAGCTTACGGTTGAAGAGTGCGATCGTATTTGGGATGCTATTATTAAGCCGCCTACTCGTAATAGGCGATACGGCTTCGGCAATCATGAGGTACCTTTTTTAATTTAAGTTTACATTTAAAATGTATTCAATTAACATGCATTCTTTTACCTTCTTTTTATATTAACATGTTAAATTGACATTATAAATATAGAAGCTTCAAATTGACATGTGTATTGATCTTCAAAGTCCATGTATATATTACAAGTCCATTTATAAATGTGAAATTGAACTATTTCGCAGGCTATTGATTTTCAGCGAGGATATAGGAAGTCCGTGGAGCAGGTGACTATAGCTCAGTTGAAGGAGCAACTGGAAGAGATGAACGATTGGAGAAGAAGCCAGCTGGCTCAGGAGATAGACGAGCGCATTGCACGCTATTATGACGAGCATGGATCGATGTCAGACGAGGACGATGGCGGGGATGCTACAAGCGAAGAAGGAGGAGACGACGAGTAGTTTGTTTGTTCTTGTGCTTGGGTATGTATATACACTTACTTTTTTATTTGCTTTATGTACGTACGATGATATTTGATGACGGTAGTGTGTAGTTTGATGTATTTTGATGTTTTGTGATGATGGGACGATGATATACGGTGATGATATTGTTTTTTGGATGTATGACGATGGTATGTTATGGTATTGTGATGAATTTAGTAATGTTTTGGATATATTGATGGGTTTGGAATGATATTGATGGATTTGGAATGATATTGATGGATTGGTAGTGGATTGGGTTTGATGTGGAGGCTTGTTGGAAAGGTATGGCTGTGTAGTGCAGAAAAAATGCTCCAGATTTGCGACGGCTAGTAACGGGTAGCGACGGAATTTTGGTCATTACTTTGCGACGGCTTGCGACGGAAAGCGTCGGCTAACAACACAGAAGAGCGACGGATAGCGACGGCGTTTTGGACAAAAATAGCCATGGCTTTTGCAACGGCTTTGCGGCAAAAAAAACCACCTGACTTCTGATGATGCCACGTGGCAAGTATCCGTTGCAAGCCGTTGCTAATCGGGTGACGGAGCCGTCGCTTTTTCCGTCACTTTTTCCTCTCGCGACGACATTTATAGCGACGGCAAATAGCGACGGCTAGCGACGGGGTGCGACGGCCGCCAACGCCTATTTGCCGTCGCTATTCACTGTTACTTTTGTAGTGGAAGTACAGACTCGTGAGCAACGCGACTGTAACAACCAAAAGAATCGACTGAGTTTGATATTTGCTATATATAACACTGCAGATTGACTTAATGTCATCGACTGAGTAGCGAGAGATGTATATGGATACAATGATAATGAGGATATACAGGGTTTTGGAAATGAGGTGGTGATATGCAAGTTTTGCATATCTTGAATAATTTTTTCTTTTTTTCAGACATTGCTAGTATGAACACTTTTTGTATCTGGCTCTAGGTTGGTTTAGCTGTAAGTGGTAATGTGTATTTACATGTACACACACTTATATAAGAAATGAGAGCATTAAATTTGAATTTTGGTACTGAATCAAGTAGGGAAGAGGAAGATGCAACTACTTTGAACAAACCTTAGCAATTAATTTGAACGCAAATTTTTTTTGAAGCTGTGGCGAAGTCGGTGACAGAAGCTTTCAACTGAATGATTGTTGTGGTATGCCTGTATATTACCTTAACATGATCTGATGGAGAAGTTTGTGTATGGTAATCACGTCTAAAGCAAAGCCATACAGTTTGTGTATGGTAATTAGACCCGTCAAATGGGTCGGGTCGGTTGATAAACGGGTCGGGTCGAATTTGACCCGACTTATTAAGGTACAAAAATACCCGACCCGTTTAACCTATTTAATAAACGGTTTGACCCGACCCGACCCGATTATTTAGAGGATCAACCCGACCCGATCCGTTTATCAAAAAAACTGCACTGAACACTGAAAAATACCGCTGTTAAAACTGCACTGAACACACTAATACGATATAAAAACTGCACTGAACACACTAATACGATATAAAAACTGCACTGAACACACTAATACAATAATAAAAAACTGCACTGAACACACTAATACAACAATAAAAAGCTGCATCATCAATCTTAAAACGAAAGGAAGAAGGCATTAACAACATACTTAGCATCATCATCAATAAAAAACTGCACTGAAGACACTGATTCAACGCTCCAAGCAAATGCAACAGTAACATAATACTTAGCATTGAACATATAAACTAATGCATTAACTAAAAACTGAAAATCGTAGTTATTAAAACAAAAGGAAGAAGGCCAGGGGAAATATAGTATTCAATATCATTTTAACAGCAACAGCAACATCAATCTTTCATTCTCTTTCCAGTTTCCAGCATGCGTAAAACCTGAAACAGACGTAAAACATATGAATTTCAATGGCCATAAATAAAGAAAACAAAACATAATAAAGGACTTTCAGGTTTGTTTACGTAGTTTAATTAGCATTCGAACTTAAAACTGTATAATAGTTACCAGTAGACAAGCTGAACTATAATTTCATGAACTTAAAACTATAATTTCATGAACTTAAAACTATAATAGTGTATAATTTCACGAACTGTATAATTTCATGAACTTAAAACTGTATATTTTCATACTGATAAAAGGTTTAATTATCTATTGAACTGTATATTTTCATGAACCGTTTATTTTCATGAACTTAAAACTATAATTTCACGAACTGTATACTTTTATGAACTTAAAACTGTATATTTTCATAGTTTAATTATCTGCTGATTATTCGTACTCTATATAAACACATGATAAAACTATAATGCTACACAATCATGTAAAACTGTATAAACTTCTAAAGCATCAACCAAGATAATAGTGGCAAAAAAATTGGCAAAGTTGTACTATTGTAAAACTCATGATAAAAGTCATCTAAATCAAATGGTTAAACTATAATGCTGTAAACAAAGATTCTAAAGTTATGGGATTCAGCTTTTGGCTTAGTGATCTCCTTAAATAAAGTATCATTTTTAATAGACTCACGCTTTGATCTGGACATATTAACGGATGTAGAAAACATTTTTTGTTGCATCACACAGGTGCATTGATTTGGGTATAACCCTGTGGATGCTTCCCTTGTAAGTTGATTTTTAAGAGTAAAGTATGCTGTGATGGATTTGTAACAGAATGACACTGGCAAGAGTAGCAAGTATCTGAAAGGTATGGGCTACATACTTCCTTTAGGCTGCACCCTTTATGCTAGTTAGATCTTAATGCTACACACTTTATCTGGATTTTGAAATGAGCTCAAACTTTGAGGATATATTCTTACATTATTCAAGATCATTTTTACAGAAAAATAGACTAATTAGTTTGTTTGAATCTAACACTGTGAGAACTTATATTTGGACTCGAAGTATAATTAGATGGTTGAACATAGCATTTCGAATGTAATATCTTATTTAAATAATCTCTAATTTTGTATGTGTGCATATGAATAGGACAGGGTTACAGATATCCATACTTTTCTTCAAAGTTCCCTTTTGATTCCTCAAATTGATTTTAAAAAATCTGTTTAATTTTGATGAGTTAATATTTGTACTATAGTTTACTTATTATTGAAATCATCCATACAAAAAATTCAGATTAACATTGAACTTCTATCTCATCTAAAACCATAAATTATTAGGATGAACCTTCAAAAATATTTACTGTAATTTTTTATTTTAACTATTTTTAAGGGTGAGTTAAAAGTTCTGAAAAGTTAGTAGTATGAAGGTGATACAAATTAAGAATGGACACATTTTCAATATTTTTAAAAGCAGAAAACAACAGATAATGGGAATTTTAGGGGTTTATTATCAAGAAGGTAGAAAACTGATCATGTATATGTTAGAAAATAGATTCAATAAATAATAGAAAGAGAGGTTTATTTCATTGCAACTAAGCAGCTAAGTACCAATATGTACTAAATAGTTTAATTTGCATGTGAACTTCTCAATGCTGTTGCATAATAGTTACCTAGCTATGTACTAAATAGATCTATTTTCTAAAACGACAAGAATTCATCCTATCCAAAAGCAATTCATGGATCAAACAAAATTCTTCCATATTTACTCCTCAAATCATAACTAGTTGTATTTGAAGTTAGCTCTTACAAAACTAACAGTTTTTAAAACCCAAATCAGCAATCCATATTGATAAATAAACTTCAATGATGTTGGATAACTGCACAATGAAATTACAGTAAAATGTGAGTTTGTTTATGAATAAATTCACATACCAGTAACAAATAATGAAGTAGCCATGTGCGCTTGTAAATTCAGCCTTGATAGTAAGGGGGTTATGAACAGAACTGATCCCGGATAAAAATCTACATATTCAAGAAGATAACACACATCATCAAAATTTTATTGAAAGATCAAAGTAAAAAGTAATAAAATATTACATGAAACAAGTAGATTTTGTGCTATTTTCAAATTACTTAAATGATTAAAACTTGCACTAAAAGAATGCCATCTAATTATAATTTTTCTTCTGTTACCATACAGAGATATCCCTTCAATGGGTATGATACTATGATATGCTGACTGTTGTTGCTGATATAGATTGTGCTGAGAAAGGGGCTATTGATAGAAAAAAATATTTTGTTAGACTGCATTTATAAGAAGCAATACTAGGGTTATTGGATCTGACGTCAATTCATGGTGCTCAGAAATTAGGAGCAGCGGTACCAAATGGAAATTCTTCAGTTAGCAAGTGGAAAAATTACAGAAATATACCAAGAAAAAAGAGAGCAGATGTACCGATTAAAGTGTAGTTTGCACATAGTTGCATGTAAAAGACAGATCTGTATTTTAAGTGGTGTATTATATAGTTCTAGAATAAAGTACTTGCTCATTTGAATTTAGCATTTTGTTTCTTTCATTTATCGTTGTTTTTTCAATTGTGTTTCACTTCACATTCGTTGTATATGAGCATAATGGATCATTTACATACGCTGCGTGTATATGTTTACCTTTACATGTATAAATCTACATATTCTGTCTGTAAGTTTCAACAAGAATAACATCAACGTAACTTAACACATTTCACCAAGGCTGAATTTACATGTATAAATCTACATATTCTGTCTGTAAGTAGGTATGTAAAGCTTTTATTGGTAACAGAACCAAAGAAAATACATATAAACTATACAGGTATGCACTGTCAATGTATATATATGCAAGGTGTTATGGAGGTCAGCTGTGAAGAGTTTCACAGAATTGATTTTCCCTCGAGTAAAAACTTCTAAAGTCAATGTATAGGAAAGCATATAATAAAGCAAACTTAATTAAATTATACCTTTTGCTAGTCAATGATCATTTAAGGATGGAGTAGAAACTAGATTAAGTTGTTCCGCATCAACATGAAATTTTGAAATATCTTCATCTTCTTGTTCCATTTCCATTGCAACGCCATTTCCATATGTCGACTTACAAAAATAAGAATAAGTTTTACTTACAAAAACAACTAGTACAGTCGACTTATTTGCAAGAATGGCATGAGAGAGTAATAGTAGAAAAGGTACACAGTGGAAGATAAAATCATAGTTAGCTAGGAAAATATTGTTAGCTAAAAAAAAGTATATTATGTATGTCAATGACGATTATTTCAAAACAAGTATTCTTAAATGGTAAATTAATACGAAGAGGTTAAATTAATACGATTATTTCAAAACAAGTATTCTTAAAATATTATTTTAATTCAACTCTTGACAATACATGAGGAAATCAATACATGCATTGACCTTGACATCGTAATCCAAAAAGTAACTACATGCTTGTGAGAGCATCAAGTGAGTTTTTGTTAGTAACTTTTAAAACATTGCAGCTACCAATTGATAAGTAAACAATTTATCGTTAATCACTTAACTACAGAAACAATATGTCAAGTTTACAACAAGGACATAATACATAGACAATACTGACATAAAACAAAACCAAAGTGTTAAAAATAAAAGGATAAAACATGATTCATTAGTTGACCAGCTTAACAAAGGGATCAGAAATTAAAATTTTGCTTTTCAAGAAATAAAGATAATTAATAAAAACTACACAAATTGGCTGTTATAATATAAAACGTGCACCCTATAAACAAGATCGAAAAATTACTTATAGTCATAAAAGTAGAATATTCTTTTGATGTAAAAGTTAATTATAAAATTCAACTGGAAATCAAAGAACCTGGCTTAAGCAAGATGATGAACAGTCTAACCAGTCATTAAAAGACTCAAGCAGTGAACTTACATTGATATAACCAATCAAACAACTGGAGATTCAACTGGAAATCAAATAACTGCAAATCATGAACTTACATTGATTTAATAAAAGACTCAAGCAGTGAACTGGTAAGACAAATGACTGCCCACCCTTCTGAGCAAAGCCAATCAACCTGCAAGATCGAAACCAATGAAGAAATTGTTAAGAGTGGAGAAAATATGTTAACTGTATCGAATAAATCTGATCCTCGAGCAAAGCCAATCAGGAATTTATCAGTTTGGAACCCACACCTCTCTATGTCGAAGCTCTGGCGCCTCTCTATATGTCGAAGATCCGGCGCCTCCCTATGTCGAAGCTCTTGTGACTAGCGCCTCTCTATATGTCGAAGATCCTTTTTTTTATCACGATTTGGGGGTTGAGATAAAACTAGGGTTGCGGAGTGAAAACGATTTGGGGTTTGAGATAAAACTAGGGTTGCGGAGTGAAATAACGTAGGGTAAATGGGTTGCGTGGTTTAGGAGGATTGAAACCGTCTGAACCGTTAATTAGAATGGTTCAATGGGTTTGGGCCAAATAAATTAAATTTTTAAATGGATCAAACCCGATCCTTTTAATTGTAGGGTTAATGGGTCGGATAAATGGGTTAGGGTCATGTTTGACGGGCCTAATGGTAATGCAAAAAACATGCAATGCCTTTCTGATCACGATAGCAAAATTAACCCAAAAGTACATTTAGGCTCTGAATGATAACCACTTTAGAACACATTTGTTGATCAGACATAACTTTTATCATTACCAATATGAAAGAAAAAAAAACTATATTGATTAGCTTTGTATTGATTGTGAAGTTCCATTAAACCATTTCAGCGAAATAGAAGAGTTTTTCTTGATTTATACAAACGCCATAAGGCCTCAAGTATAATATGCATTTTTGATATGTAGAAATAAAATATGTAGTAAATAACAATCATCAAATGAATAACCATCATCAGTAGTGGAAATTATTTTTAGATAATCAATGCTTTCCTTATTCGACTCCCAACAGAAAACCAATAAATTTTGTTAAATTTTGGAATCCAATTTTTCAGCCTCATTATGTTCAATTTTTCAAATTAATGGAATATACATATTATAATATAAATTAACATTCTTTGCTATTCTTACATAAATTAATATCCCTTATCCTTGAGATGAACCATATGGAAACATCCTGTTTTGCTTAAAATTTTGGTTTCTAACATTTTATTGCTATGCTTACCATTAAATTGTATAACACATACATGTAAAATTTTATCACATCTTGCTGTCTTTAGCTATAGATTAACCAATACACAATCTGACATATATAGGCTTTAAATTGTAGGTAACAACAACGTATATTAATTTTTTACATAATCACCACAATGGTTTTGTATATCTAAAATTGACGAATATTTCTCTGCTGCATTTGTTACCGTCTTTAGGTTTGTAGCATGAGAAGTCCAATAGGTAAACTGGCCTAGTGGAGTCAAGAAGTACAGACTCGTGAGCAACGCGACTGTAACAGCCAAAAGAATCGACTGAGTTTGTATTTGCTATATATAACACTGCAGATTGACTTAATGTCATCGAGTGAGTAGCAAGAGATATATATCTGGATACAATGATAATGAGGATATACAGGGTCTTGGAAATGAGGTGGTGATATGCAAGTTTTGCATATCTTGAATAATTTTTCTTTTTTTCAGACATTGCTAGTTGAACACTTTTTGTATCTGGCCCTAGGTTGGGTTAGCTATAAGTGGTAACGTGCATTTACATGTATACACACACTTATATAAGAAATGAGAGCATTAAATTTGAATTTTGGTACTGAAACAAGTGGGGAAGAGGAAGATGCAACTACTTTGAACAAACTTTAGCAATTTGAACGCAATAAAATTTTGAAGCTGCTGCTAAGTTGGTGATAGAAGCTTTCAACTGAATGATTGTTGTGGTATATGCCTGCATGTTACCTTAACATGATCTGATGGAGAAGTTCAACTGTTCAGGGAATCATGCCAATGAATGTTAATTAACCAACCAGTACACTGATATAGTAATCTTATGAAAGTGACTGCAGTACATGCAAAATGGAAATTGATTCTGTTGTTGGATCTTAGGGAAATGTTGGAAACAAATTACGCTGCTTAGTAACATTTGGAATACGTTATGGATAATTCAGAGTAAAACTTCTCCGGATTTAAAAGGAGTGCAAGTAAATCTTCTTTAGATCTATTTACTTGGGTAAATATGGGTTTGAACTTCGAAGTTATTTCGTTGCTTATGAAAAAAATTGAATTGTAGACTTGTAGTGGAGCATGATGCTAGAAATGTTGCAGCTGAGCCACCCCAGAGCTAATTCCCTGTCCCTAAAATTCGATGTCCCCTGCATCCAACCAATAAGAATATCTGATTTTCATCTTTTTACAATTAAATCCAAAAACAAACGAGGTTTTAATTGCAAAAAGGTGGAATTCAGGGGGTGCTGATTGGTTGGATATAGGGAGATAGAAAATTTTAGGGATATGTGATTTTATTTGGAGCCACCCATGTGTTTAACATGGGTGCCACCAACCATGCACTAATCATGCCATCTACCGGGCCACCACCCATGCCACCAACTCCCATCAACCCTCTTCTCACTCTATAAATACACCTTTTTTCTTCATAACTTCCATCCTATCTCAAATCCAACAGAAAGAATGGAAACAAGCTTAAGAATGAGATCGAGTGCTGAGTGAAAAGTGTTTTACGTAATCACTTTGTAATATTCTTGAAAGAATTTTGTGACTTTTGAATTTGATTTACAATTGAATTTTAATTGAAGAAGAAACTGATATGTGCTTTATTGAATAAACGTGAAGAGATATTTTCATTACAGATGATTATCCTTGTACATCTATTTATACAATTGTGTTGTAACGTTTAATAGATAGGCTTGCTAATAGGCTTCGGCCCAGTCTTCAGCACTTGATCCAGTCTTCAGCTATATAGTGGGCTTTGTCTTGTTGGGCCAGAAAATAAGTATCGTATCCTTTATCTATCGTTATTCTTGTCTGTTCATTTTATTACCCCCCGCAAATCAATACTAGGGTTAGGGCAAAAATGGCGGCCTCTCAAGCGATTCTTCAAATCTATCTTTGATATCTTGTTCTCGTTGACGATTCGTGCTGGCTTTACTTCATCTACTCCACTGGTATGATTATTTCTTTGAGTTGAAGCTGCTTTGAACGTTTTACTTCCTTCGTTTTGCTGATTGTCTTCATAAGCTTTTAATTTCTTTTCAGGTTGCGAGCATGATTTTGAGCTTTGAATCTTGTCATTTTGGTCTTCTTTTGTGCTTCTAATGTCTTCAACTCGTAGCTGTTCTCTGAATTTTGTGAAATTTGGTGACGACAGTGGTTTGGTAAGAGTATCAGCTCTTTGGTAAGTAGCAGGTATGTGTCTGACCTCGATATTTCCTCTTATGACTTGCTCTCTGACAAAATACAGATCGATCTCAACGTGTTTAGTTCTGGAGTGTAATACAGGATTTTTGGTCATGTGTACTGTGCTTAGATTGTCACACCATAGTATTGATTTGTCTTGCTTGATTTTTAACTCTGAAAGCAGAGATCTTATCCACATTATTTCTGCTGTTGCATTAGTTGTACTTCTGTACTCAGCCTCTGTGCTCGATCTTGAGATTGTTGATTGCTTCTTTGAACACCATGACACAATGTTTTCACCCACATAAATACAATATCCTGTTGTTGATTTTCTATCATCTGGGTCAGATGCCCAGTCTGCATCAGTGTATCCTATAATGTTGTAGTCATTGCATGCTTTGAAAGTAAGACCATAATTCATTGTAGCTTTTAGATATCTTAATATCCTCTTTACTCCCCTCCAGTGTGTGTCCAGAGGCTCCTGCATGAATTGGCACACTTTGTTAACACTGCATGCTATATCATGTCTTGTAATTGTAGCATATTGCAATGCTCCAACTACACTTCTATACAATTTTACATTTTCTATAGGTTCTTCCCTGTATTTGGATAGGGCTTGACTGCAAATCATTGGTGTAGGTTGACCTTTTGCTTCATGCATTTGTGTTTTCTTTAGTAATTCATCAATATATTTCCTTTGTGATAAAGTAGTTTCAGTTGAAGACCTTGAGTTTACTTCAATTCCCAAAAAATAATTTAATTCTCCCAAATCTTTGACTGAGAACTGCTTGTCTAGATACTGCACCAATGTGTTGATTTTTGTACTGTTGTTACCTGTAATAATTAAATCATCAACATAGATTAGAATATACATAGTGTAGTCACCATCTAATTTGATGAATAGAGAATTATCAGACTTAGTAGATTTGAACCCCATTTTACTTAATGTAGATTTTAACTTGTCAAACCAGACTCTTGGAGCCTGTTTAAGGCCATAAATTGCTTTATGTAGTTTGCACACAAGATTTGTGTTTTGGACATATCCCTGAGGTTACTCCATATAAACATCCTCTTCAAGCACACCATTAAGAAATGCATTGTTTACATCCAGTTGCCTAAGCTTCCATCCTTTACTTATAGCAATAGTCAATATAATTCTGATTGTTGTTGGTTTGACTACTGGGGAAAAAGTTTCCTTGTAGTCAAATCCTTGTTGTTGAGTGAAACCTTTTGCTACACGTCTTTCCTTGTATCTATCTATTGATCCATCAGGTCTTCTCTTGATTCTATATGTCCATTTACAACCTATAATGTTTTTGTCTTTTGGTGGTTCAGTTAATTTCCATGTCTGATTTCTTATAAGAGCTTGATATTCATCATTCATGGCCTTAACCCAGTTGTCATTAGCTTTTGCCTCCTCATAGTTGGTTGGTTCACTCTGATCAGTGAATGCAATGTATGTTTTGGGCTTAAATATTCCACTTTTAGCCCTTGTGATCATTGGATGTGTGGGTTTCACTTGCTCTTGAGTATCAGGTTGTCTTTCCTCATTTGCTTGATTACTGCTTTCACTCTGTTCTTCTTGCTCATTGTTGATGTTGTCTTCACTTTGATATGGTACAGGTGACATGCTGTGTTGATTTGATGATTGAACAGTATCACTGCTGAGTGGTCCTGTTTCTTCATATATTCTCTCAGTTTCACCTGTACTTAAGAGATCATTGTAAACAGGTATGGGTGGAATAGATATATTATTATCATATAGTTTCTTTGTGGTTTTGATATCACTGTTATGATAAGGAAAGATTTTCTCATTAAACATAACATGCCTGCTGACATACACATGTCCACTGTCATCCAAGGATTTATAACCTTTCTGATTATCAGCATATCCTATGAATGTACATGGCTTACTTCTGTAATCAAATTTGTGTCTATTGTAGGGTCTTAAATAAGGATAGCACGAACATCCAAATGTTTTTAAGAAATTGTAGTCAGGTTTTTGTTCAAATAATTTTTGGTATGGGCTGATTCCATTAATTACCTTTGTTGGTAATCTATTTATCAAGTAGAAAGCTGTTTTAAATGAATCAGGCCAAAATTTCAATGGTAATTTAGCTTGAGCTAATAAAGTCAAACCTGTTTCGACTATATGTCTGTGCTTTCTTTCAACCAACCCATTATGTTCTGAAGTGTAAGGACAGGTAACTCTGTGAATTATTCCCTTTTTGAGAAAATAATCCTTTAGTGGTTTATATTCTGTCCCACCATCTGACTGAAAAACTTTTAATTGATATCCAGTTTGCTTTTCAGCTTGAGTAATAAAGTGCATGACTACATTGCTAGTATCAGATTTTGACTTTAATAAGTAAATCCAAGTAAATCTACTATATGCATCCACAAATGAAACATAATAATTGTACCCATAATCTGTATTGATGGGTGCTGGTCCCCATAAGTCAGTAGCAATTAATTCTAGTGGTTTAGTGTACTCAGTAGTTGAGTCTATGAATGGTAGTTTGTGAAATTTACCTATTTGACAATAGGTGCATGAGTATGGCAAAGAAACATCATTGCATTTGATATTGTTTTCTACAATAACTTGTTTAGTAATTTTGCTACTTGGGTGACCAAGTTTGTTGTGCCAAATATCAAATGTACTCATTTCTTTTTCACACACATTAGTATTGAAATTACAATTCATTTCTTTTCTGTCATTTTTGCTGCAAGATCTTTGATTGAATTTGTATAGGCCATTGACTTCATTACCCTGCAATAAAATTTTATTTGTTAGTATGTCCCTGACTAAACAATATTTAGGATGAAATTCAAAATATACTTGATTATCTTGAGCAAATTGTGACACACTTAGCAAATTCTTCTTTATATCTGGCACTCTTAGCAGGTTTCTTAACAATAAGTGTTTGTTACCATTCAACATACCACAACCAGTATGAGTAATAAAAATAGACTTACTGTTTCCCATAGAAACTGACTGATTACCTCTATATTCTCTGCAACCTAGATTCAGATTTTCTAGGTTATTTGTTAGATGATTTGTTGCTCCAGAGTCAGGATACCAGCTCTCATCATTTATGTGTTCTGTCCTAGTCATTTCTTCTCCACTTGGTGTCCTTCCTTCATTCTGGTTTGATTGATCATTCTGTATTTGGGCAACATTTGCATTTGCATTGTTTCTTTGATTGCTTGAAGTCTGATTGGGTGTATAGTTTTGATTGAATCTGAAGTAACACTTTAGTGCAGTGTGTCCCATCTTATCACAAATTTGACATTTATGTCTGTTTATGTTGTTGTTCCTGCCTCTGCCTCTTCCTCTATTGTTGAAACCTCCTCTTTGAGAGTTTTGTCCAGATCTTTAATCCTTATTTCTAAAACTATTTGCATAGTTTACAGACAGATCTGATTCTTGAGTCTTCTTGCTTTCAATTCTTTCTTCATGTGACAATAGGATAGAGTGAACTTCATCTAGGGGTGGAGTGACTCTCTGTGATGATATGATTGCCTCTACAGCTTCATAATCATTACTCAGACCATTTAAGATATTCAATACTTGCTCAGATTCTGTCACCTTCTGTCCTGCAGCCTCAAGTTGATCACTTAAGGTTTTCATCTTTGAAAGGTATTCTCTCATTGTGCTGTTACCTTTTCTTGCATTATGTATTTGTCTTCTGAAGTGCATTATCTTTGCAGAAGATTGAGCATTAAAATTTCTTTCAACATTAACCCATATTTCATTTGAGGTTTTGCAACCTATTACTTGAGAGATTAGATTGTTACTGATTGATGATAACAACCATGCACTGATCAATCTGTCTTGTCTATGATATTTTACATACTCTTCATTAGGTATAACCCTATTTTCTTGATCAGTAATGTAAGCAGAGGGGATGGCAAGTGTACCATAGATATATCCTTCAAGTCCATAGCCCTGAATTGCTGTTTCTATTTGATATTTCCAGTTCAAGTAATTTGTTTCATCCAGCTTGATTGAAATTAACTGTGTTTGTAGGCTAATGGATGTTTTGACTAATTGATCCACAGGAGATGGAATAACAGGAGGAGTTGTGGGTGGAATGACAGGATTTGTGTGTGGTATGCCAGATGAACCAGTTCCAGTGGGTGATTTGTCACCCATGTTGACAAAGATGATCCAAGAACTAAGAAATTAAGAAAGAACTTACAGGAAAAGAGAGCTCAGAATGCCAAAAAATCAAGACTGTGGTTCAGTCAAGAGTTGCAATCAGGGAGTACAATGTTCCTTACTGTTTGCAGTATTTTGAATTGCTTTCTTGAATCTTTTTAGGCGATCTGATTTTGATTTTCTTGATGCTTTAACTCTGATCTGTTTTAGAAAACTGATTTTCAAGATTCGATGCAGCCTGCAGCGATTGCTTGGCAAGGTGTTGGATCTGTAGCAGCTTGTTGAAATAACTCTGGCGAGGCTCAGATCCAATGCAACCAGTGATGGTTGCGTGGTGTGGTGTTGATCTTGAAAATCACAACAACTCTCAAATGAAAAGTTTAATCAACTTTGATGAGAGGAATCCCCAAATGATGATATTACTCTGATAGGGATGATTATATAATTCTTGAATGATTTTCAGTGGCAAATCTTGCTGTTAAGCTTATTGCTCTGATACCATGAAAGAATTTTGTGACTTTTGAATTTGATTTACAATTGAATTGTAATTGAAGAAGAAACTGATATGTGCTTTATTGAATAAACGTGAAGAGATATTTTCATTACAGATGATTATCCTTGTACATCTATTTATACAATTGTGTTGTAACGTTTAATAGATAGGCTTGCTAATAGGCTTCGGCCCAGTCTTCAGCACTTGATCCAGTCTTCAGCTATATAGTTTGCTTTGTCTTGTTGGGCCAGAAAATAAGTATCGTATCCTTTATCTATCGTTATTCTTGTCTTTTCATTTTATTAATTCTCTTAAATAAAAGATCTACAACAGCCCGGAGACGTAGGCATAATTGACCGAACTCCGTTATCAAGTTTGTGTGTCTCTTACCATTCTACATTTTATTTTTTTCTCCACAAATCAAATTAAAGGAAATTTGCGTAATTTCCAAACAGCTTGTATCCGAGCCATAATTTGTTAGAAAAGAAAACAAATTCGAGTGGGAGCAATTGCGGCAATAAAGGAAGGGTGAAAATCGAGAAGTTTGATGGAGCAGACTTTGGCTTTTGGAAAATGCAAATTGAAGTTTACCTCTATCAAAAAAAAGCTTTATCAACATCTCTCAGAAAAGAAGCCAGAGAATATGAAAGATGAAGATTGAGCTCTTCTTGATAGACAAGCTCTTGGAGTTATTCGGTTGACGTTATCTCGCAATGTTGCTTTCAACATAGCAAAGGAAAGACCACGACAGGTCTTATGATAGCTCTCTCCGGTATGTATGAGAAGCCGTCGGCCTTTAACAAAGTTCATTTGATGAGGCGGTTGTTCAATTTGCGGATGACAGGAGTTGCATCGGTAGCTCAACATCTCAATGAGCTGAATACATTTACTTCTCAGCTAAGTTTAGTTGAAATAGAATTTGACGAAGAAGTACGAACATTGATACTTTTGTCTTCCTTGCTAGAATGTTGAAATGCTACTGTCACAGCAGTGAGTAGCTCATCGGGAAACAATAAGTTTAAATTTGATGATATCCATGATATGGTTCTCAGTGAAGAGATCCGATTAAGTGATTCTAGTGACTCGTCAAAATTTTCATTTTTGCATACACAATCAAGAGGAAGAAATTTAACACAAGGATATGGACATAGCAAATCGAACTACCGAGGTAGGTCAAAAGACTGGAGATCTAAATCCAGAAATCCCAACAATTCACATAGCTCAAAGACCATTGAGTGTTGGTATTGTGGAAAAACCGAGCACTACAAAAATCAATGCAGAAGTGCCCCAAAGGATTAGGAGGCAACGACAGAGGCAAATGTTGCTTCTACCTCAGGAGGAGATGAAGCGTTGATATGCTCTTTGGAGAGCAAGGAAGTGTCTTGGGTACTAGAATCTGGAGCATCGTTTCATGCCACTTCGCAGAAGGAATTCTTCGAAAGGTACACCTCCGGAAATCTTGGATAGGTATAACTTGGTGACGATCAACCTTGTGATATCATTGGTAAAGGTGTTGTGAAGATTAAGCTAAATGCGTCCGTTTGGGAGCTAAAGGATGTCAGGTACATACCAGACTTGAGGAAAAAATTGATCTCCGTAGGACAATTAGCTAGTGAAGGCTACACTATGACTTTCCATGGTGATGATTGGAAAATTTCAAAGGGTGCAATGACGATTGCTCACGACAAGAAGAGTGGTACTCTTTGCATGACAGCAGGAGCATGATGTTCAATCACTATTGCAGCTATCAACGAAAATTCCAACATATGGCATCAGAGGCTAGGCCATATGAGTGAAAAGGGAATGAAGATTATGCACTCGAAGGGAAAACTTCCAGCTCTAAAGTCAGTGGAAATAGGCATGTGTGAAAATTGGATATTTGGATAGTAGAAGAGAGTCAGCTTTCAAATAGAGGGTAAACCCCCTAATAAGGAAAGACTGGAGCTTGTTCATTCCAATGTTTGGGGAATGACCATCTCATCCATTGGTGGAAAACATTACTTCGTTACTTTCATCGATGATCAATCGCGAAAGGTATGGGTTTGTTTTTTAAGGTATAAATCTGAAGTGTTTGAGGCTTTCAGAATATGGAAAGCTATGGTTGAAAATGAGACAAATATAAAGAACAAAAAGCTTAGAGCTAACAATGGAGGTGAATATGAAGACACCAAATTCAAGTAGTTCTGTTATGAGCACGGGAAATGCAGAGAACTGTGTCGGGTACGCCTCAACACAATGGTGTAGCTGAGCGTATGAATCGAACGTTGACAGAAAGTGCCCAAAGCACTCGTATACAATCAGGTCTACCAAAGTAGTTATGGGCAGAAGAAGTCAACACAACAGCTTATTTGATCAATAGAGGTCATCCGGTTCCACTAGAGCACAAAATACCAGAGGATTTATGGAGTGGAAAAGAGGTAAAACTATCACATTTAAAAGTTTTTGGTTGTATAGCATATGTGCATATTAGTGATCAAGGCAGGAATAAACTTGATCCCAAATCCAAGAAATGCACTTTCATCGACTATGGCGAAAATGAGTTTGGCTACTGCATTTGGGATGATGAAAACAAGAAGATGATCTGTAGCCGATATGTGATTTTTAACGAAAGAGTAATGTACAAAGAAAGACATAAAACAGAAGTCAACGACTCAACGCAGAGTGAGCCAGTATTTGCAGATTCAAATGACATTCCAGATAGTCTTATAACAGAACTGACTATAGAAAATCCGCAACCAAATGAAATCGTTGATTTGAACAATGTGGACCAGCCTGACACACTACAACATCCTACTCCAACACCTGTATTGAGAAGGTCTGCTCGACCTCATGTACCTAACAAAAGACACATGAGAAATTTGTTGCTGACAGATGCAGGGGAACCTGAATGTTATGACGAAGCTTCTCAGACTGAAGATGCTAGCAAGTGAGAGCTTGCCATGAATGATGAGATGAAGTCTCTTATCTCCAACCAGACATGGGAACTAGCCAAATTACCCATAGGAAAGAAGGTACTTCATAATAAATGGGTGTATCAGGTGAAAGAGGAGCATGATGGTTCCAAGAGATACAAAGCTCGACTAGTTGTCAAAGGATTCCCAACAGAAGGAAGGAGTGGACTACACTGATATTTTTTCCCTCCCGTTATGAAGCTTAGTACTATCAAGTCTGTGCTAAGTATTGTTGCTATTGAAGACCTTCATCTTGAAAAATTAGATGTGAAGACCGCATTTCTTCATGGAGACTTAGATGAGGAGATATACATGCATCAACTAGAAGGTTTCTTCGAGAAAGGGAAGAAGAACATGGTATGCGGACTAAAGAAAAGTTTGTATGGCCTAAAACAAGCCCCAAGACAATGATACAAAAAGTTTGATGAATTCATGCACAAAGAAGACTTCAAAAAGTGCAATGTTGATCATTGTTGCTACTTCAAGAGATATGTCTAGTTATATTATTTTACTACTTTATGTTGATGACATGTTAGTAGCAAGATCAAATATAGATGATATCAGATGGTTGAAGCAGCAACTGTCAAAGGAGTTTGACATGAACGACTTCTATCTAGCAAAGAAGATTCTTGGAATGCAAATCACTAGAGATAGGCAGAGAGGACTTTTGCAGCTATCATGGAAAGATTACATAAACCGTGTTTTGTAGAGATTTAACATGGACGATGCTAAGCCAGTCAGCACCCCATTGGCCTGTCACTTTCGCTTATCCAAGGACCAGTCCCCTCAAATGGAGGAAGAGAGAAATTTCATGATTGATGTTCCTTATTCCTCATTTATTGGAAGTTTGATGTATGTCATGGTCTGTACAAGACCAGACATTGGCCATGCAGTGGGAGTTGTTAGCAGGTTTATGTCAAATCCAAGGAAATCTCATTGGGAAGCAGTCAAGTGGATTTTGAGGTATCTATGAGGCACCGTACAGAACGGTCTGTACTTTGGTAAAGGGCAGTTAAAAGCTCAATCTATGTAGATGCAGACTTTGGAGGTGAAGTCGATTATCGAAGAAGCACCACAGGTTATGTATTCACGGTTGGAACTACAGTTGTTAGTTGGATGTCACATGTACAGAAGATTGTCACTTTATCCACTACAGAATCTAAGTATATAGCAATCACTAAAGCTAGTAAATATATGATATGGCTTTAAGATTTGTTAACTGAGTTGGGATTCAAGCAGGAAAAGAATATCTTATACAATGATAGTCAAAGTGCTATACACTTGGTGAAGAATTCAGCAATTCATTCCAGAACTAAACATATTGGTCTTCATTATCACTTCATCGGATCTCTACTGGAAGATGATGTATTAAAACTGGAGAAGATCGAAGGAAGTAAGAATCCAACAGATATTTTGACAAAAACGATAACTATTGATAAACTGAAATTGTGTTCAACTTCAGTTGGTCTGCTAGAGTAAAAAGAGCATAAGGGATGTTGCATCGATCAAGAGGTGAAGACGGATTGAAATCAGTCTTCAAGTGGGAGATTGTTAGAAATGTTGCAGCTGAACCACCCACGTGTTTAACATAGGGTGCCACTAACCATGCGCCAACCATTCCACCTTTCGGGCCACCAACCAAGCTACCAACTCCCAACAACCCTCTTCTCACTCTATAAATACACCCTTCTTCTTCATAACTACCATACCATCTCAAATCCAACAAGAAGAAAGGAAACAAGCTTAAGAGTGAGATCGAGTGTTGAGTGAAAAGTATTTTGTGTAATCACTTTGCAATATTCTCTTAAATAAAAGATCTGCAGCAGCCCGGAGACGTAGACATAATTGACCGAACTCCGTTATCTAGTTTGTGCGTCTCTTACCATTCTATATTTTATTTCTTTTCTCCACAAATAAAATTAAAGGAAATTTATGTAATTTCCTAACACATGATTGCTATATTGAAATCGTCTAATTTTAATATTCTACATTGCTCTTTGAAGTGACAAACAAGTCTAGAAAGGTTACCTTGGATCTCTTTCTATTAATTTGTAAGAGAACTTACAACAAAACTTGGATTTCAGTGGGAGGAACAATAAAAAAAGCATGAGGAATCTCCACCTATCCAGTAGTGAGTGGAGAAGGGTTAAAATTTTACTAAACGGGAATCAGTTTCCCATTTAGTGTTCTTTTCTCATTTTTTACATTAGCCATCCCTAAACGGTGTTCAGTTTACCGTTTAGGGATCCCACTCAAAGAAGAAAAAAACGTGAGGAGTTCCCACTTCCCTTTCTCTTCCACGTTTAAATTTACACTGCTGCTGAGCGAGAGGAGGGGGAAAAAAGGAAATCCCCCCACTTCTTCCCCAATCAGCGCTGGTGGAAGTGCCCTAACGATTGAGAGTAGATGGAAATGCTTGTTTTGGTACATTGATATAAGGAATTATTGTTGTATATTTTTACCCAATCCTTAAAAAGAATTTGGTCGGTAGATGCTTTAGTTTAACCGATTAATCATTTGACTATACGTGAAGTAGTTATTGCATCATTGTTATTAATAGCTGTAATGTTATTATGTTGAATCTAACAGTTGCTCGAGAATCTTGTTTTCAAATGTGGCAACTTCTTTACTTGAGTACGCACACATGGTTTAGACTATATTACGGTGCGTTTGGGACGAACAACAACGACATAAAAGATTGCTTTTGCGGCTTAAAAAAGATGTTTGAACCAGACATTTAAACAAATCATTTAATTTATATTCTTTTATTTAATTAATTTATAATTAATCAAGTATTTGTGTTGTTGTGAAATATGCATTTAATAAATCTAAATAATAAAATTTAAATTACTCAATTTTGCATTAAACCACGCCAGTGCATTTTCAATTCAAATATAGAGAAAATTAACCAAACAAGATAGGAAATTTAACAAAATAAATTTATGGTTTCTACCAAGCATACCCAACTGATATGACAGAAATCCAGGTATCTCATCATCGGACGGTGTTTCTACCACATTCAAGTTTGTGGGATCTTCATGAAAATCATAATAATTTTCCACCGTTACGCCTGTATAGCAATAGAATAACAACACTTTACAACGTCGATGACATGTTCACACAAAAACAAACGAATGTTCAAATATATGTGTGTTCTATCATACTCAGTTTGATTACTACGTCTAAACTGAGAGCTGTGTTGACTATAGAAGCGGGGAACATGGTTGTATTGGCAGCAACGAATGGTTGACTGGCGGAGTTGGATGTATCTGATACTTACAAGTTCTCTTTTTTGTGCAACACAAGTGCGAACATGTGCTATGTACACGGGTTGAAGTTATATTATATATTTGCAACTATACTAAATCTTTGTTTTTTTCTTGCAGTAATATTATTAAAATCAAACCTGCATATGTGTTTTTCCATATATGGTTTGTATAAAAAGTAAAGTTATATTGCACTTCATGCTAAATAATTTATTAGACTTTATGATTATCAAACTAACAGGAAGGTAAAATATATAACGACACCAGATGCCTGCTCATCTGATAAAATCTATTTACTTAAGGCGCTACTATGAGATCATAGGTATAATGAAGCTGCAAAAAAAATATAAAATCCATCTAAAATAACACATTCCAATCAATTCCATACATATATAACACATATGTACCAATAGCAATATCAATAACTAACATAAATCAAATAAACATCAATATAAATAGGACAAACCATCCAAACATCTCAAAAACCAACACATCAAAGTTACATGTCTACAAATCATATACAATCCTTCAAAATATATCTAAAGTATCGTCCTTACAACATCAAAACAAAATCTTCACCATCTCCAAGACAATATATACATCATTCAATGACAAATATAAAAAATGCATACCTCAAGCATCATCTTCGTCGCCTCCGGAAGCACCAGACGAAGGAAAAGTACCATGATTATGCACATACTCCGCATGTTTCTAATTTAGCTTCTCCATCTGTATAGCCAGTAGACGATTCTGCTCCTCCATCTACTCAATCATGGTTCTAAGCTCCTTAATTTCTGCTTTGTCTTGGCCTTCTGAGCTTGTCGAGCCTGCAAATAGAATGAATAACAAAAAGATTATGTCAGCATATAAAATATTATAACACTATATATTTAAATGCTAATTAGTTGTAGATATGCAAAAGATTAATTACTGTTTGGCTATCGAAGCAATAATGTTTGCTCCGCTGCGTCGGATCCATAACAACGTCAAATATGTTGTCTTCCTCCTCCGGTGTCAACTCATCACGACCACACTCCTCAAGCGCATGAGCCCAAGCCTCCTAATTTTTTTACTATAATGCAAAAAACAATTTCAGTTGAAAAATAATAGAATGTTGTTTTTATTTTACATTAGCTAGTAATTAATAAACTTATTAATGTGAGTAATAGAATATAAAATACGCATACATATGCAGTTGTCGCCCTATCCTGATCATCCCACTGATATGTGACGTTGTCAGCCTCGTTTACTTGCCTGGATGTGTGGGTGTGAGCAAATACGTCCATGTAGGACACATGATGCCCACGAGCTCGTTCCTGCAATTGATAATTTGGATAAATCAATTCCACATAGTTAACTACTGAACTGATCAATATACAAATGTAATATTCGATAAACTTACCAAGTCCTCGCGGTGACGCTGGAAAGACTTGAATCCTCCACGATGAGTTACATGATTTCTGCTTCTGTTTGCGGAGTTCCTTACTGACTCCTGCAAATTTACATTGACTAATTATTTAATAATCGAAAGAAAAAAATGAGATTCGTTATAGATTTACCTTGAATTCTTCTATGTCCCACCACTTAACAATCTTATTCCATACCACATCTCTCATCCATCTTGGTTTCTTCCCCCAGTTTTG
Source organism: Allium sativum (assembly GCA_030737875.1). NCBI lineage: Eukaryota > Viridiplantae > Streptophyta > Magnoliopsida > Asparagales > Amaryllidaceae > Allium > Allium sativum. The sequence continues at coordinate 915,561,330 of CM060913.1, forward strand.
TAATCTCATTCATTTACTCCCTATAGTTCTTAGTGACCTTTGAGTTCCAGTGTCGCTGAACTAGGCTGATGTCGGACTACTGCAAATCTACTATGCCCAGTACAATGAGAAAATATTACTAATTATTTATTTATATTTAATCATTCTGTAAAGAAGTATAAACTTACCAGAAAATCTTGCCATATGGTCTCTCTCACGGTGTCGGGGATCCTGCTCCACTTAGGCCATAAATCACTCATAATAGCCATATATGCATCCATATAAATGTTCAAAACCACTTGAGATGGCTCCAAATCAAACCCCACGCGTTAAATATAAAATAGAACTTTAAACAACTATAGATACATCATGTAAAAAAAATTAAATTGCTATGTTGCTAATTTTGATACTTACGCATGATCAGCCTTTGGCTTCAAGTAAACAACTGGACGAGCTAGTGGCTCACCACTACTCTCACTGGTCTGCTAGGAAGTGCCACGTCATCGAGAGCCAGAGCCAAACATAGTATACCTGCCACATACACACATATACGATTGGTGGTTGGAATTGTTTCTTTTTAATCCATTCCATAATGAGAGTTTGGTTGGTAGATGCTTTAGTTTAACCAACTAATCAATTGTGTATGTGATGCAGTCATTCTCACTGTAGTCTAGTACTGTTCGATGTCATTTTCTATCCCGTTGGGTTGAGGACGACACATAAACATGATAGGAGATAGTTCTACGAATCGTTGATGTTGGACGCATCGTGCTATTTATCTTGAATAGTTGGCTCGCTTCCATCCATCATCCCATAAGACCCCCTCTCCTCCTTTTCAACTCAAACCACCATAAAGCCAATCCCTTCCTCCACCTTCTCCACCTTTTTGACAATATTGACATTTCGTTTAAATGTTTTTATCTCATATTTAATTTAATTTTTTTGTTTCTATAACATATATATTTTCGATTTTTCTTTAGAATTGTTGATGACAAAAAATATCGTAACACTTAAGAATAATATTTAGCGTATGAAAGTAACTGCGGAAAGCAATAAATAACACAGTAGGTTTAAAGTGGTTCGGTCCGTGAGAGGCCTACGTCCACTATATAGGAGTTCGTTGATATTTTATTCACAACGATAGATTACAAGTTTTGAACATCATCTAGGCATTTGATTATAAGTATTTCCATGTACTTTGGAGTCATAGTTGCCATATATGAATGTTGGGAAAAAGTGTTTTTTATGCTTCTTCTTTCTCAAAGCAAGGCTGCCATTAATGAATTATTGGAGCTCTAAGTGATGTCAAATCAACAAAAATTCAACCCTTTTGAAGGCCAAGCTTGGGGCTATTTATAGTTGAAGGGTTAGCTGGGAGTAGGTAGGATTTAGGGACAACCTAACATATTTTTGTATCCTTGGGAGGTGGCCTTAAGAATTTCGAGTCCCCTTTAACGTGCTTATGAAAACCCATATCCCTCTCTTGGGATACGAATTTCATATCCTATGGGGTACGAAATTTGTATCCCTTAGGATACAGAATGATGTATCCCCTAAAGGATATTGTTATTCTGCATCCGCCGAGGATACGAGTTGTTCGTATCCCCAAAAGGATACAAACTCGTATCCCTAGGGATACGTTAGATGCATCACGTCGTGGGATTTGGGAGTCGTTGTGGAGCTAGTCAAATGTAGTGAAGCCGAGGGGTACGAAAATCTAATGGGGTTCAAAGATTTTGGTGTGAGGCAGTGGGACCTGCTAGAATAAAAAATGACTCAAACACCAAAGGTGTGAAATCACACTTCACCAATTATGGTTAGAAATTAAAAGGGCCATAGTCGCAAAATAAATGGAGAAAAACAAATAAAAACACAGGATTTTTATAGTGGTTCGATTCAATATGAATCTACGTCCACTTTTGAAGTATTCTTCATCATTAAGGAAAGAGTTACAAATATTATTATCCCATACATTGCATTAATTACACTTGACCACTTTTGTGATAATTCTCCACTTTTCGCTCTCTTTACGCTTTAGATCTCACTTGAATTCAAGAAGGAATGGATTGGATCATGTAATTATGTACTCTTCCTTAGTTCCGTCATGAAAATGGTTTTAGATCCGTGCTTTGAAGAGGAGCAATGGCGAGTATAGAACACTTAGTGTGAATCGGAGTGTGAATTAAGGGTGCTCGGAGAAGATAAGATCCACTTCACATAGAAGGAAGAAGGAGAAAGCTTTGGCAGCCATTAATGGAGTTTTAAGAAGCTTTAGAACGGTGGAGGAATGATTTAGGCAGCCCTTCGGGGTAGCGGGAATCAAACCCTTGAATTGTGGAGCAAGGGGCTATTTATAGAAGAAGTTTGGAGGTAGTGGCAGTCTCGTAATTACAAGGTGCAAAGTTTAGATTGGGCATAAACCTTGATCGGACTAAAAACTATTTACAGAAATGTCACTGGTCCACTTTACATCTGTGTACAGCTAGCACATCCCATATATCACAATTCTGCCACCGCTCTTTGTACATGATCGATCCAAAATATGGAGTATGGACCGATCCAAATCATTTATGAACATACCAATCCACTTTTATTTAAATGCACCGATCCACTTTCTTCTGTTGGTACCAACCTGTTTCATTTTAATGTACAGATCTAGTTGCATGTAAATGGACCGATCCAGTTTATTACCAGAAATGCCACCGCTTGCTTTATTGCAATCAAATGGGACCGACCCATTTTCTGATGTCAGTTTCTCCCTACATTTAAAGCACCGACCCATTTTCTTCACAAATTATGGGACCGATCCACGTATGCAGCAATGATTGGCCTTCATATTAAAATAGTGGTCGACCCGATGTAATGACTGGTCCAGTGCTTTGCATCTGACCGCTCGTTGAAGTCAACCGACCCAGTTAGCGGAGCTGACCAATCCGCTCAGGCCGACCCATACAACCAAGATCGACCCATTGTAATAGAACAACCCATTTAGCACATTGCGACCGACCGGCCCGTTGTGTACAATGTGATCGACCGACCAGAATTGAATTGAACTGACCGACCCATGTACACTGAGATTGACTGACCCATACACATTGACTGTATTGCCCGATCCGTTAACTCTAGCTTTGAATTTGATCCAATAGTATACATTGGATTTTTAATGGATAATAGGACCCGAGCATATGTAGGGATTCAAATTACTTCATGGCGAGGGGTCCGAAGCTTCTTGATACGAAGCGGAAGGGTATGAAGCTTTTGGAAGAAGGGGAACAAAGTTTTTCGGATATGATGCCAAGAGAGTCGAAATTGGTGGTATTGAGGAATTCAAAATCCCTTAGATGAGGGATATGCAAATATGTTTGAGAAGTTGTGAGGCCTCTTCTTGTGTGACTTCTTCGGGGATCATATCCTTAGTGTTTTGGCAGCACTTCGGGCTTTAATGCCACACGATGTGTTGAGTCGAGCGTTCTTGGTGTATTTTCGGAAATCGGGCCAAAAGGCCGATTAACATTTGCCCTCCAAAGTACGTATTGTCTCGACATGATGTGCTTTGAGTTGAGACAAACGTTCTTGTTAAACATCTAATTCCTGTCATCTCATGAATACAAATGTTAGTCGTTGACCCTCACTTACGTTGCAACGTAAACGGGTTGTTGACACGGCGTCGCACGTTCGCTCACACGTTTTCACATTGTCTTATGCGACGCGACTAGAATGTGGAAGTAAAATGCAAGAAGTAAATACATTGTTGGGTTACGACTACGAGGGTTGGATTTCAAGAGTTCTGGTTCGTTTGCTAGTTGTATACTCTCGAGTCGTTTAGACTTATGAGTGTTTTATTAGTTTGCATTTCAAATCGATGCCGATTGTCGCGATATTGAAAATGCATGTGTGTGGTCGTAGTTGGAATCACGAGTCGGAGATTTCTCGGAGTTTGAAAACTTTGTTCTCATTCATCCGTTGTTTTTACAAACGTAGACATGCATACATTGGTGTGAAACCATGTGTAAATGTTCGATTGCTCAAGATGCATAAACGAAATATACATATGCAATTATGCGTTGTACGCATACGTGTATGCCATCATTTGTGTATACATATGTATGTATAACATTGAACGTGATCACAGGTTCATGTCATATACACACATTTTTTAATATTTTTAGACAGACCTCATATCCCCTGAGTGGATACGAAAATCTCGTGTTCCAGTAAGATATGAAATTTCGTATCCATAAGTGGGATACGAAATGCCACTTGGGCCAAGCCAAAAACTCCCTCCTATAAATTTAAACCTTGAAACCATTTCTCCCTTCTTTTTCTTCTTTTTCTGCCCGGTTTCGTGATTAGAGACACCTGAATCCCAAAACTCGAACATTTCAAGCATTAAAACACATGTGGGACTCCGATGTTGGCTGTTTGTAGGGAGGAGTTGGGTCTCGAACCGTGACGACACGAATTTCGGTACCCTTTGAATCGACCAAATACAAAACAAGTCCAACCCCAAGAATGCTAAAACCAGATGTTGGAGAAAGAAATTAGAAGATAAGAATAGATAAGATAGAAAAGTTAGAATAGAAAAAAAATAGATAGAAGATATAGCTGAACAACAACAGATTCTCACAATTGCAGCGGAATAAAATATAATATATATAAGCACCTTTGAAATACAAAACCGTATTTTTACTTACATACATCATCAGAGTAAAATACATATACAACACATCGGAAATAAACTATATATATCTATCATTGAAGCCTCCTAGTCCAAGCTCCTCCAAGAATATCTATAAAATTCTGAACTACTTGACTGCCCGTACAAATTTAGGCACCCAAAAGTTTAGGGAAAACATAGAAAAATAAACTCTGGGTCAGCCATGGGACTGGTATGAGTAAAAGATTTTAAAACAACTTGATTAATAAAGGATATCTCATAAGACCACGTCGTATAACACGGAATGGTTTTTTTTCCTTATGAGAATCAAATACACATGGTTTAACTTTCAAAAACATTTTAAAAGAAAAGATAATCATAAGACCGATCCACACATAACATGGATGGTTTTTACCTTACGATAACCCAAAATATCTTCATATTAAAACTCTTCTGATATTATTATAGTGTCTAAATCAAATAAATAGCAATCTAGCAAAATGCTTGCAACCTACGTTCCACATACATAGTATATAAACAAAACCACAAGGTGCTTAGGGATAATGGATTTCCAGCTATGAAAATGTATGGAACCACCTTCCGATAGTATACCCCTAGAGAGGAAAACATTGGGTTCAACAAGAACATCTTGCAACCCAACAACACATGACCGACCACTCATTTCTCTTGAGTGTATCGAAGATATTGTCACCAACAGTTAGACCTACATAACCGTTATCCGAAGATACAGAAATGAAGAAGGACAAATATGAATAGTCTCTAGATAAACGACAATACACTCATATTGGGAGCGACCCACTTAGCAATGCTGCCATGCCCGATTTTTGTCATTTCCCGGTTGTGCAGCTTGAGGTATAACTTACCTTTTTGAGCAGCACATCTTCATTCACTTTGGTTACCACATCGTCAAACCCATCAAATCACAAATTGATTTCTCCAAAACTACGGGTATAAAGCTAAGAGAAATAGATTCCTCTGCCACCTGACATAGTTTGAGGAGATCAATCATATGATCTGTTAGGCATACTCTGCCAGACATGCGTCCATACAAGTTGTCCTAGGACTGGACAAACCAAAGGCGTTATTCTGTAAATTCATCTTAGGTAATTTCTACCTAGGATCGACAGAATAGCCCTTGCAAAAACTCTGCCTTCAATGGTCTTCAATTTGACTTCAAATTAATCAACGCCTAGGTTGAAACAAAGTGGTATTTGGATTTCATTGAGAAAACCAATCCCGGTCTCTTTGAATCGATGAACGCTAATATCTTTTAGGCACAAGTAATGCTTAAAGTAATCAGGTTAACTTATTCAAACAAATATTTATTTTGATTATAAGGACTTGTCTACAAAAATGAATCCATATATAAGATTCCATATTTCAATCGTAGTTTGTATAAGTCAATATTAACAGGATGTGTAAATGATTAAATTAAACTGAACAAGTGTATTGGGTCATATCATAGTATTACATTTAATTCAATCAACAAAACAATCATCACATCAAATCTTGTCTACCACAATTCAACAATTCAAATTTAACTATACATCGTTCATAAATTGGTTGGTCTTGGAAATTGATTATTTCAAAATCATATACATCTAAGATTAAATTCAGTTTAAATATCTCATTTATTTTCATTGATTATAACAGTGTTGTTATAATCCATACTTCAATATATATGACTTAAATATATAACTACTATAATATTTCCTTAGATGAATAATTTAATATATAATTAATTTAAATATTTATTTAAGACAGAAAGTGAACGATGCTTTTCTAAATTCAACTTAGATAATTACTAATTAAACATCTCTTTCCAAAACATCTCTATTTCAATTATTTTCCAAACTTCAGAATAATCTCATTGTTATGAGTCACATTTCTTTTACCGATATCCCTCACAACCTTTCTTATCTACAAACCATTTGCTTCTAAAATTATTCACTTCGGATTGTGAATATTATTCTTCTAGACTCGATTGTCACATCAACTTGAATGTTAATAATTATTAGTAAAGCGTCAATTATGTTTATTTGGTTCATATATAAATTCACATTTCCTTGAATTTCAATATTTAATTTAATCATCATTAATCCAACTTAGAATTCATTTATTTATAAAAATATATTTATCGACCAAAGTTGATTAAATTTAGAATGATATTTTAACTGTTTATTTCAAAGAAACAGAGTTCATCATAACCCAGTGTTATTGGCAATCAACTATTATTCATTTATCACTACATCACGTCAATGTTCAACTAACACGACCGAAATCATTTTTCTGGATTTTAGAAATGAGTGGATTCGTACTATTCTTATTAATATTAATTTGAGAAGAAATAAATTTTACTTTGATTATTTTTTAAATTATTTTAACTTTATTTACTTCTGACAAAGCTCAACTCAATTTACAATGATCCTTGTTTGATCATTCACTGTCATCTCCATTCCATATTTTCAGTTTCCATACTAACCATTTTCTTTTTATTTCTTTTTAGATATATATATACATACATATATATATGGGAAAGTATATTTAAACATAAAATGTTGACACAAATTTAAACAGAAGCAATCTCAACCACAAGATCTCCCCCTGAATTCCGCCTCATGCATAAAGACAAACAAATCATACGGTCCAGATTTTGTTTCTCTAATTCAGTGTTTAATTTTGTGTCCCAATAGCCGCTCCCTATATATATAATATTAATTTTTTTTAATAAACCCTTTTTATTTGATTTGTTAAAGATTCTATCCCTTTCTAGAATTGAATTTCTATTCTCTCATTTTCCTATTCCTTTTTTTCCCTTTTATTTAGTTTCCTTCTTTATTTCTTTACTTTACTTTACTTTTCTTTTCTTTTTCTTTTACTACTTTTTTTAGTTTCCTTTTCTTGTATTTCCCCCGACCTGTAGCTAAGCAGTTCAAGCCCAAATCCTTCCTCTCGTTACCTTTTCTTTCCTCTCTACTCCTATTTCCTACACATCCCTTCTTTTTTGTTCTAGGCCCAATCAACCCACTGTTTCACCGACCCAAATTATCCTTGTTCCTTACAACTTCTTCCTCCTTTTCAAGCTTTTCTTCTTTCCCTTCTTACTAGTTGGTTTCTTCTCCACTAACACAGTCTCGGCCACAAATGCTTTCTCTAATCCTCCACTTTTCCCTATGCCCAGCCCATAACTGCTTCATATCCCTGTTTCTGAATGCTAGAATTTTGGACCATCCTCACTCCTCATATCCTATTTAATTGTATTAATATACAAAGAAAGAAATAGTACGAGTAGAGGCATGTATGATTAAAAGCGGGTGCTTCACGTAAAGATAATATACAAAAAGAATCCCAGGCCGACAAGTCCATGCCATGATTTTTTTCATTCAGTCCATGTGTCACAGCTGTTCCAAGCAAACTACGCCCTCTTCTTCCCTTTCCTTTTCTTCTTCTAGTTTATATTCATGTATACAAGTACACTGGTGTATACATGCACACATCCTTCCTTCAACGACCTTCAGTCCCGATCATCTACACAAATGTGCCATCACTTCCTGATCTCAACCCCATTCTCTAATTAGCTTCTAACCATCTCGATCCAAGCCTTAAAGTTTCACCATTTCATTTATTTTCTTCTGCTTCTAGAGAATTCAAGTTTACATTGTGCACTGGTGCACATGCACCAACACCCGACTCCACCTTCATCAACCCCGACCATCTACGCAAGGGTATTTCCACCTTGTAACCCCATTCCGAAACTCAGCTAACGCCTCAACTATCAGCTCAAAAGAAGATGCTTCAATCCACCAGATAATATACCTATATAATGTCATTTTGGTTGGAGTTTGATACTCAGTATCGAGGCCTTGTGCAGTTTTTAACAAACTAACGAACAATTCCATCAAATTGGATCCCCAAATATATGTTTAGCAGTATCTTGTTTTCATTAGCTAATTTTCTTCTTTTTCTTAGCTCTGTAAATACCCAATTCAATAATGAGCATAATTTTGGTTGTATAATTCACTATTTAATAATTTGTATATAATGATAATGTGACTATGTTATCTTAACTAAGAACCACAAATTTCACTATGTTTGTTATAAATAGATCTGCCTAAAATTTCTAGCACTATAACAAAATGGCACTGTGGCCTCAAACATCAAAACTATTTTAGCTTAAGCCATTTACAACCCATTCAAACCATATATGCATGTATATATTACTACATAATACTATATAAAATCATGATAATTTTAATTAGGAAAATAGGGTTGTTTACTCACTTTATGTCCTCTGTTCCTAATTGTTTCATAGTCTTACATGCACAGGGTTTCAATTTTTTATGCCAAGGTTTGCCTCATTTTCTTTGCCATGTATTTGGTTCTAATGAATGCATGAATGAATGCAGTAGCCTATTGCATATTTATAGAGGCAAATGACTGATAAAATAATGTGGTGCACAAGAGTGTATGGTGAAGGAAGTGCACAGGTGATGGAATTGTTTTAGCTGGAGCCTTTGATTGAAAGACATCATAGTTGTTGCTTAATTGATGGAAGAAATACAACTATATGTTTAGAGATGCATGTAAGCGTGCTTGTTTATTGGGATGGATGTGCTATGTACTGATTGAAAAGGAAAAACTATATTCATAGTTGTGCATTTGATGTAGCTATATATTTCAGTTGTGCCTAGTTTGTTGATTGAAATAAAGAATGTCATTGATATGATTTTACACACATAGATCTTTCCTGGTAGGTATGAATGTGCACGGCCATGTGATATCTAAGGTACTTATACATATGCAACATGTTTACAAAATTATAAAAATAGAAGACGCTTGGTTGCTAAGCAATTTCTAAACTATTTAATGCAGATGTAGGTAACAGCCAATATAAAGTACCTAAATACATGGATAGCCATGTGATGATTAAGCTAAAACAATTGGGTACACAAGGCCATGTTCTTAGTTGGTTCCCTTCCCAAGAAAAGGAATGCAAGTTTATGTCAAGTTTAAGGTTCTACTAATTTTGTACATCCATGTTCTTAAAAAGACACTATTTGGTAACCAAGCGATTGCTTAGGTACCTATATGATTCACATGGTATATTGATGTACAAAACAAATAAATTTATATTAAATGATTAAAATCTTAAGTAAAAAAATAGTAAATCTCTTATTAATTTAGTATTGCTTTCCTATGAAGTAAACTTATATTATTACTTAAGTTACATACATTTCAATTTTTTTAAATGATGTTTATTTTAAATTTGCAAAAGTTTAAAACCATTACAAAATATAAAACAAAAATATACAAGATACACATATGTTCATATGTTAAGAAAATATAAAATACAAACATATACAGGAAAGGATCATTTAATTTTCTCCAACGATTAAATCTAATTTATTCAATTATATTAATTATTTAATATAATCAATAAATTATATTTTAACAAAACTAGCCAAAAACCTGGTTCGTTACAGTCTACCCCCTTTATAGAATTTCGTCCCCGAAATTAAAGAATAACGAGGAAATTCTAGTTGTATTTCAAATCACAGATAACATATACTTGGGTCATCCCTTAACAATCATAAGAAACAAGGCATCCAAAACACTCAGCTTACCTACCAAAAAATTTCACAACAATCATAGTAGTTGATTTCATAACTAGATATATTAGTTACTATAGTTGGGAAACATTTTCATTTATATTTATTTTTCAATAATCATCATTCCTTGGCCATAAATTTGTAAGAGAATAACCCCTAAGTATCAACCCCGAAGACCGAAATCAACATCAGATCAACACTTAGAAAATCATTCAACTTAACAAATCTCCAGTTAGGTTTTGATATCTTAACTCCATATCTTTATTCCTTATCAACTCGTATTACCCCATTTTCAATTAAGAAAATATCCTGATTATATTCGAAAAATAATTCTAAAACTCATTTGCTTCATTAATTTGAATCAAACTCATTCATACATATCTACCCGCTTCAAATTCTCGTTTTAAATTATAATACATTTTAAATCTATTTGACTTAACCTCAGTCAAATTCTAATCCATTTAACTTACTCTAGTTAAACTTTAAAATTCCAAAAATCCAAATTTCCAGCTTTTATTCCTAAACAGTTTGAAACACATATCTCAATTTCATCTTAAATTCAAAACCTTTAAATTTTCCCTAAAACATTTTGCCTTACTCAAACAATTCCTAGTTTGTATTATATGTATACTTTATCATTATACAAACTTAATCTGGTTTAATATAACCATTTTAATTTAAAATCATATTTGATTATATTAACAATCATTGACATTTTCATATATAAAAATAATTCCAGAAAATTATCCTACTTATATCTAAATATAATTTTGAGTTAAAAAAATTTCATTTACCGGACTTTTAAAACAATACTGTGTCGAATTACTTTGTTCAAGAGTATAGAAACACCCATCGATACAGTTGCGCATACTATGTCGACCAGAATTCAAAGACTACTCAACAAACTAATCAACGCAATGTAAAACAGTTTTTATATCAATTAACAAATACACACTCATATATATACACTCAAACTCAGTCTAGGATATTTCTCATCCTATCTCTATCGAGTTACGCCACAGAGCCAAGGTTATTACTCGACCTAGCTCTGATACCAAATGTGACGACCCAAATTTCGGCTCACTTTGGGTCAACCAAATACAACACAAGTCCAACCAAAGAATGCTAAAACCTAGATGTCGGAGAAAGAAATTAGAAGATAAGAATATATAAGATAGAAAAGTTAGAATAGAAGAAAATAGAAAGAAGATATAACTAAACAACAATAAAATCTCACAATCGCAGCGGAATAAAATATAATATATATATATAATCACCTTTGAAATACAAAACTATATTTTTACTTACAGACATCATCATAGTCCAACACATATACAACACAGTGGAAAAAAACTCTATATATCTATCGTTGAAGCCTTCTGCTATAAGATACTCCTGGAATATCTGTAAAATCCCGAACTACTTGAGTGTCCGTACAAATTTGGGCACCCAAGAGTTTAGGGAAACATATAAAATAAACTGTGGGACAGTCATGGGACTGGTATGAGTAAACAATTTTACAAAAACTTGGTTAATAAAGGATATCTCATAAGACCACGCTATATAACACGCAACGGGTTTCCCTTATGAGAATCCAATACACATGGTTTAACTTTTAAAAAAGTTTTGAAAGAAAAGATAATCGTAAGACCGATCCACACATAACATGGATGGTATTTACCTTAGGGTGACCCAAAATATCTTTGTATTAAAACTCTTCTAATATTATAATAGTGTAATCACATAAATAGCAATCTAATAGAACGCTTGCATCTCACGTTCCACACATAGTATACAAACAAACAGCAAGATGCTAGGGGAAAACGGATTTCCAACTATGACAAGGTATGGAACCACCTTCCGATAGTGTATCTCTAGAGGGGAGTACACTAGGTTCAATAAGAAAATCTTGCAACCCGACCACACATAACCGACCACTCATTTCTCTTAAGTGTATTGAATATATTGTCACCAATGCTTGGGCCCATATAACCATTATCCGAAGATACAGAAACGAAAGAAGAACAAATATGAATAGTCTCTAAATCGGCGACAATACTCCCTGATTGGAAGCGACCCACTTAGCCATGCTGCCTGCCCGATTTTTGTCATTTCCCGGTTGTGAAGCTTGAGGCTATAACTTACCTGTTTGCACAACAAATCTTCATTAACTTTGAATTCCACATCATCAAACCCATCAAATCGCAAATTAATTTCCCCAAAACTATTGGTATTAAGCTAAGAGAAACGAATTCCTCTGCCACCAAACATAGTTTGAAGAGATCAATCGTATGATCTATTAGGCATACTCTGTCAGACATTCATCCATACAAGTTGTCCTAGGACTAGACAAACCGAAGGCACTATTCTATAAATCCATCTTAGGCAAGTTCTACCTAGGATCGACAGAACAACCCTTGCATAAACTCCTCCTTCAAAGTAATCAACGCCTAGGTCGAAACAAAGTGGAATTTGGATTTCATTGAGAAAATCAATCCCGATTCCGATGAACGTTAATATCTTTTAGGGGCAAGTGATACTTAAAGTATCAGGTTATCCAATTCAAACAAATATTTATTTTGATTATCAGGACTTATCTATAGAAATTAATTAATCTACAAGATTCCAGATTTTAATCGTAGTTTGTATAAGTCAACATTAACAAGATGTGTAAATGATTAAATTAAACTGAACAAGTTTATTGGGTCATACCATAGTGTTACAGTTAATTCAATCAACAACAATCATCACAATAGATCTTGTCTATCACAATTCAACAATTCAAATTCAACTAAACATCGTTCATAAATTGGTTGGTCTTGGAAATTGATTATTTCCAAATCATATACATTTAAGATTTAATTAAGTTTAAGAATCCCATTAATTTTAGTTGATTATAACATTGTTGTTATAATCTGTACTTCAACGTATACGACTTAAATATATAACTATTTTTATATTTCTTTAGATGAATAATTTAATATATAATTAATATAAATATTTATTTAAGACGGAAAGTGAATGATGCTTTTCTAAATTCAGCTTAGTTATTTACAAATTCAACATCTCTTTCCAAAACATCTCTATTTCAATTATTTTCCGAACTTCAGAATAATCTCATTGTTATTGGTCAATCAAACTTCTTTTACCAATATCTCTCACAACCATTCTTATCTACAAACCATTTTCTTCTAAAGTTATTCACTTTGCATTGTAAATATTATTTCTTTTGGACTCAATTGTCACATCAACATGAATATTAATAATTACTAGTATAGGGTCGATTCTGTTTATGTGGTTAATATACAAATTCATATTTCCTTGAATTTCAATATTTAACTTAATCGTCATTAATCCGACTTAGAATTCATTTATTTATAAAAATATATTTGTCAACCTAAGTCGACTAAATTTAGAATGATAATTTAACTATTTATTTCAAAGAAATAGAGTTCATCATATCCCAGTATTATTGACAATCAACTATTATTAATTTATCAGTACATCACGTCAATTACCATTCAACTAACTCAACCGAAATCATTTATCTGGATTTTAGAAATAAGTGGTTCGTACTATTCTTGTTAATATTAATTTGAGAAGAAATAAATTTTAACTCATTTTATTTATTTAAATAAATTGACTTTGTTTACTTTTGACAAAGCTCAACTCCGTTTACAATGATTCTTGTCTGATCATTCACTATCATCTCTATTCCATATTTTCAGTTTCCATACTAACTGTTTTTTTTTTCTTATTAGATATATATATCTTTAATATTGAATTATATATATATATATATATTTAAAGAAACCCTGTTTATTTAATTTGCTAAAAGATTCTATCCTTTTCTAGAATTGAATTTCTATACTCATTTTCCTATTCTTTTATTTCCATTTTATTTAGTTTCCTTCCCTATTTCTTTTCTTTATTTTTGTTTTTCTTTTACTACATTTTTTAGTTCCTTTCTTATATTTTCTCTAGCACATAGCCCAGTAGTTCAGGCCTAAATCCTTCATCTCGTTACCTTTTATATCCTTTCTACTCCTATTTCCTACACAGCCCGTCACTTCCCTTCTCCTTTTTTTTCTTTTTTTTCCTGGCCCAAAAAGCCCATTGTTTCACCAGCCCAAATTCCCCTTGTTCCATACAACTACTTCCTCCTTTTCATGCTTTTCTTCTTTCCCTTCTTACCCATTGGCATCTTCTCCACTAATACAGTCTCGGCCACAAATGTTTTCTCTGATCCTCCCCTTTTTGCCAGTACCCAGCACATCATCGCTTCATATTCCTGTTTCTAAATTCTAGAATTTTGGACTGTCTAACTCCTCATATCCTATTTAATTGTATTAATACACAAAGAAGGCAATAGTACGAGTAGAGGCATGTACGATTAATAATGTCTGCTTCACGTAAAGATAATATGCAAAAAAATGTATGGCTGACAATTCCATGCCATGATTTTCTCGTTCAGTCCATGCGTCACAACTACTTCTAGCAAACTGCACCGTCTTCTTCCCATTTGCTTTTGTTCTTCCAATTTATATTCATGTGTACAAGTACACTGGTGTACACATGCACACATCCTCCCTTCAAGGACCTTCAGTCCCGATCATCTACACAAATGTGCCATCACTTCCTGATCTCCACCCCATTCTCTAATAAGCTTTTGAGAATCTCGATCCAAGCCTTGAGTTTCACCATTTCCTTTATTTTCTACTACTTCCAGAGAATTCAAGTTTACATTGTGCATCGGTGCACATGCACCAGCACCGGCTCCACCTTCATTAACCCCGACCTTCCACGCAAAGGTATTTCCACCTTGTAACCCAATCCCCAAACTCAGCTAATGCCTCAACTATCATCATAAAAAATGCTTCAACCCACTAGATAATATACTTGTGATATTTTTCCCACTAGATAATATACCCACATAATGTTATTCTGGTTGGAGTTTGATACTCAGTATCGAGGGTCTGTATAGTTTTTAACAAACTAACAAATAATTTCCATTAAATTAGATCCCTAAATATATGGCTAGCAGTAGCTTATTTTCGTCAGCTAATTTCCTACTTTTTCTCAACTCAGTAGTACCCAATTCAATAATGGGCATAATGTTGGTTGTATAATTCAATTTTTAATGTTTCGTATATAATGATAATGTTATCATGTTGTCTTAACTACGAACCACAAATTCGACTATGGTTTTTATAAATAGATCTACCTAAAATTGCTAGCACTATGACAAAATGGCACTGCAGCTTCAAATATCAAAACTATTTTAGTTTTAGCCATTTACAACCCATTCAAACCATATATGCATGTATATATTGCTACATAATACTATATACAATCATGATAATTTTAATTAGGAAAATAGGGTAGTTTACTCACTTTATGTCCTCTATTCCTAGTTGTTTCATGGTCTTACATGCACAGGGTTTTCAATCTTCTATACCAATGTTTGCTTCATTTTCTTTGCCATGTGTTTGGTTCTAATGAATGCAGTAGCCTAATGCTTATGTATAGAGGAAAATAAGTGATAAAATAATGAGGAGCACATGGGTGTATGAGGAAGTAAATGCACAGGTGATGGAATTGTTTTAGCTGGACCCTTTGATTGAAAGACAACATAGTTGTTGCTTGATTGGTGGAAGAAATGCAGCTATATGTTTAGAGATGAATGTAGTTGTGCTTGTTGATCGGGATGGATGTGCTATGTACTGATTGAAAAAGAAAATTTATATTCATAGTTGTGTATTTGATGTAGCTGTATATTTCAGTTGTGCCTAGCTTGTTGATTGAAATAAAGAATGTCATTGATATGATTTTACACACACATATCTTTCCTTGTAGGTATGGATATGCACGACCATGTGATATTTAAGGTACTTATTCATATGCAGCATGTTAAAAAATTATAAAAATAGAAGATCGTTGGTTGCTAAGCAATTTCTAAACCATTTAATGCAGATGTAGGTTACAACCTATATGAAGTACCTAAATACATGGACATCCATGTGCAGATTAAGCTAAAATAATTGGGTACACGATGCCATGTTCTTAGCTAGTTCCCATCCCCAGAAAAGGAAAGCAAGTCTATGTCAAGTTTGAGATACTACTAATTTCATATAGCCATGTTCTTATACAATTTAAAAAGACGCTATTTGGTTACCAAGCAATTGCCTAGGTACCTATATGATTTACATGGTATATTGATGTGCAAAACAAATATATTTTTATTAAATGATTAAAATGTTAAGTAAAAAATAGTAAATCTCTTATTAATGTAGTATTACTTTCCTATGAAGTAAACTTATATTATTACTTAAGTTACATACATTTAAATTTTCTTAATTGATGTTTATTTTAAATTTACAAAAGTTTAAAACCACTATAAAATATAAAACAAGAATATACAGGATATCACATACTTGTTTATACACATATATTCATATGTTAAGAAATTATAAAATATAAACATATACAGGAAAATATCAATTAATTTATGCAATAATTAAATCTAATTTATTCAATTATATTAATTATTTAATTATTTAAGTAATTATATTTTAACAAAACTAGCCAAAAACCAAGTTCGTTACACGAACCGGATCCAACACAAGCGTTTGAATCGTCCTCGAGATTATGTCTCATACCGAATTTGAAGATGGTGAGCTTTGAACTGGTTTTGAGATTGGTCCCTGGGATGTTGGTTCATGCTGTGTGCGTGGGCTCGGCTTGTAAATCAGTGAGGGAAGGAGGTTTGGAGAGGAGGAGAATGTAGGAAGGAGTTTTGGAGAAGAAGAGGCGGAGAGTCGAGATTTTGATGGAGAAGAAAGGGGAAGGTGAAGCTTCGGGGGCAGAACTGGAACCGGTGGCCAATATTTTGAAACTTGTATCCCTCTATGAGGGATATGTAATTTCGTATCCTTGGAGGGGTAGAAGAATTCGTATCCCTCTTTGGGGGATACAAAATTTCGTATCCCCGGAGGGATACGAGATTTCATATTCTGCGGGTACGAAATTTCGTACCCTCGAAGGGATATGAAATCTCGTATCCCTGAGGGGATACAGGATTTTGTGTTGGTCTGAGCATCTTGGTTCCCGCTATGAAGCTTCGCGTTTCTCTTTCAAGACTTGGACTTTCAATTTCTCGCTTCAGGATCCGCGCTGCGTCTGCGACGTTGCTCAACTGAATCAAAACATACGCTTACCATAATTTAGTCAACGATTCAGCCTGGCACATAGGATTAGAGAATATACTTTGACTTTGACTGAACTATTGGACTGTTGAATGCGTTTTCTCGATTTTAATCGTAACATAATCGCGACTCGATACGAATCTAGCAACGTTGGTCGACGACGATGATGGTTATAGTCTTAGGGACTGGTGATCGTCGTTGTGTCTCAAACTTTTAAATCACAACTGTGTTAGCATAGCACTGCACTGCACATACATGTTAGTTTACACCAACACGAGGGGTACAAGTTATACAATGCAATGTCTAATGTAACTATATTGGAAGTATAGCTAACGATGGAGACAAGATCTAAGAAGCAACAGACTCTGGAAACTGAAGCTTCTCAGCATTTGTTGTCACATTCCAGGTCGTTAGACCATTTTGTCACGGAGGATAACAAACTTGAGACCTCTGGAGAGTCTACCCCTTCTCATCCATTGGGTCGCCTAAAGTGCCTGACCAAGGGGCACAGTCTGGAGGACTGCAACCAACAGTCGAGCACTCAGTTGGGCCAACGGCAAAAGGAGCACCAGGAGTCCCTAGGGAAAACCCCGTTGAGGAAGAGTACGTAGATATTTCACAGGGAAGCACTTTGGTGGCACCGGACATGATGGCAGACACGGTGAGAATCCGTCGGGTTTATCCCCCTCGCAAATGGATGAGACTACGGTGAGGCATATGGTGACACGGTTTGGTATCCCCTAAGGAGATGTTCGCGCACCTGAAAAAGGCGATAGGGCTCACGCACCACCTGAAGAATTTACTGATTGGAACAGGCAAGCGTGTACATCTGTGTGTATGCCCCTGGCTAACAACTTCATCCAGGATACACTGCACTATTTTATTCGCACGTCGTTGCAGCACCATCCAGATTCATATGCCTTCCTCTTAGGTACCTGCGTTCTTCACAAAGAGTGCCTGTAGCTAGAACCCAC
Source organism: Allium sativum (assembly GCA_030737875.1). Lineage (NCBI taxonomy): Eukaryota > Viridiplantae > Streptophyta > Magnoliopsida > Asparagales > Amaryllidaceae > Allium > Allium sativum. Next base: position 915,579,775 of record CM060913.1, read on the forward strand.
TGGAGAGGACATCTAGTATTTTTTCAGTTGAAGAGCAGGGAGAATATCACACCCTCTCGTTATTTTCTGGAAGCTCTGCCCACCACTAGGATCTTTGAGGGGAAGTGAAGTAAGTAGAATGTGTTTAAGAATGATTGGTTCTTTATGTGTTGTCCTCCTGGATTAGAGAGGAGGAGGTTAGAAGAAAGTAAGTATTCCTGATTGCCTTGAATTTGAAACTCGTCGAGCCGATAGCTTAGTACTAACTTTGTTCTTATGTTACAGGGAATCCTGCTACGCAGATACTATATATCAGCAACGTCTCGAGTATTTGTTGGTCATCCCGGCCAAGGCTTCTTCTACCGAGCATGTTTTGGAATAGGACCGACTTCGTCGTGCGGGCCTGCTTCCCGCTGACTGCGTAATAATCATCTCAGCCATCGCCGGAGTTAAGGGAAAGGCAGAAACATAGGGAGGCACGGGCTCTTGGGGTCACAAGAGAAAACATACCCTGTTGTGTCCAAGCGACGCAAGATCGCCAAGACTCAGGGTAAAGCCGATGGGAGTGGATTTGGCGATGAGGAAGAGGTTGCGAGAGACGAGGGGATATCTGCTGCTTCTTCCTTGCCTGTTGCGAGAGAGACGAGGACATGAGTGTTATCGAGGTCAGGGTCTCTCATAACCACCTCTGAGATCACCATATGCTAGATAAAGAGGGTCAGTTTGACGAGTTGAACAAGCTCCCACTTGTTACGTCTCCTTGGCCTAGCACCACAAGTGTGGAGGAATTAACTCTAGCCATTGGAGAGATTACTCCTTCGAGCTGGTTGTTATCTAGTCTGTTGGGAGAACCCCGAGGAAACACACTCATAAATACTACACGAAACGGCATTTGTTCACATGCAAAGAGTGTTCGAATATAATCTTGAATCCGTTGCTTTCGCAGGTAAAATGGCTAGAGGAGGTAGAGGCTATGGCCAAGTGTCCTGAAGTCATTGACCTTCGAGGAATGCTTTCCTCGGTGATTTTAGAAGAGCTGCTAGTTTGTTCGATGAACCTCCGCACTCTCGCGACCGTGTCAGTGAGTATCGTCACATAGTATGACTCGATGTTCCGAGTCTCCTCCTACGTACACTCGATCATCTGGGATAGACACAAGACATGCCACTACGAGTGTTGGGCATCCCTCTTTGATGACTGTTCATTACATTTCGCTTGCTATTCCAATCTCTCTTCCAAGGGAAAAGAGTTGGCGCATACCGAAAAAAGGAAGAAGACAACATCGAAGAAAAAGGGGCAACGGCCAGAGGCACCCTAAGCTTTAGAGCTTACTGTAGACCAGAGGAAGGCCAACTGAAAGAGCGGTTTCCTAAGCATTATTTTAACAAAATAAGACGGCTTCCAGATATCATTCTAATTCCCCTAGAGTATAGAGACATGGTGTGGCAACATGTGTACGCGACTTACTATCAACGCAATGAATACTAAAAAAATATTCAGGGAACCTCTTGGAGTTCGTCATCAACAAGAATGTGGAGATTGCCAACTTAAAGCAGGTGGTCAAGGTGAGCAGCTGACTGTCCAGGATCGGGAAAAGTTTCCGTGTAAGATAATTTTTTTAACTTGTTCCTATTTCTTTGTATTCGAGCCGCACGTTTATATGCTAACCCTCTGTTGCCGAAACGGTTGAGCTGAAGGAGATGTATAAGAAGTTGGAGAGGGAGTCAAAGCATGATGCTTCAACTTTTAAACACAACGTGGCCTTGGTGTCTACTGAAAATGCACGCCTTAAGAAGGAGAACTCCGACCTGTTAAAGGAGAACACTCATTTGATAAAGGATAACGAGAGGACGTTCCAGCTTCGGAGAAAGAAAGGGGCCTTGATGAAGGAGAACCAGAGGTTGAAAGCCAAGAATGAGGAGGTTCAGAGGTTATGTAACACCCCGTATTTTCTGTGAATGTCAAAGTAACAAATTAAAGTAAACTTAATTTTTAGAAGAAGATTTAAGGGAAACAGGTTACGCCATTGCGTTCGTCTTGGAATTCTGCTTGAGATAGAGTCCGAGTTTGCGTAAATTGGACTCCGTATGAAGAAGGTATGGCACTTAGAAGTTTCAGGAATTTAAATAAATTAAAACAGCTCAAGTTCAGAAATTCAAATTCGAAATTCAAATCATACACCCGGGCTGGGCGGGAAATTTCCCGCCCAGGACCTAGGTCGTCCAGGGGGTCGACTTGGGGGTCGAGTTGGTCACATAGGTCGACCATGGGGTCGACCTCCCCCCTTTCCAGATCCGAAGACAAATTCACTTTTCTGTATTTAGACGCCCGTTCTGACCAGATTCGTTGCTCCTAAGCTATTTAAACACCCCCAAACCTCACTTTCTCTCCACACAACTTCATTACGCCTATACTCTACCCTAATTCATATCAAAATAAATCTAATACGGGGTTATGCTGCTCAAGTCCTTCGTAGAAATCAAGTTTAGAATTCTAGTAGAGATTCAAAGGCCAATTCAACGACTTCAACAACTATTTCTAAGAATCAAATAAAATCTAAATTAGAAGAAGAAAATAGTCTACTTCAAGGGAGAGCTATTCAGTTTCAGAATACAGATCCTAGAATTCAAGACTGTTCTATAATTTGTAAGTTCACGTTACTTTCAGAAATAAATGTTAATTGTGATTCTAACATTGTAATAAATCTGGATCTGAGATTATGCCTGTCTTTCTATATCCTTTGGATCTATCTCATTGATAATATTATGTCCATTCTTTATCTCTTCTTTCCTTCTTCCCTTTTTGTTTTATAGCCAGGCTACTGCGAGCCTGAGCCAAATCTCATAAGATATGAACGTACGTTGGAAATAAAATTCGTAATTGAGGTATATTCAAAACATAAAGTATTGGACATATGACTTAAGATTTGAGGCATAAAGTATTGGACATATGACTTGAGATTTGAGGCATAAAATATATTGGATATATAACTTGGGATTTGGGCCGTAAATTGAACTGTAAACATGTAAGTTCAAGTTATTTTCATATTTAAACACCTAATAGTGATTTTGGCATATAATGAAATGGATCTAAGCCCATGCTTGATGATAAGACAAACCTTTTAGATTAATTCCTATCTTCCTATTGAATCAATGATTTACATGCCTAGGAAGTTATTATTTAATCATGCCTGTCTTTATTGGACATCTGATATATAACCCTTTTTAGATTCATGATGTTATTTATATCAGATCTGTATGTCTATAAGGTTATTTCTGTCAGTTTGTTTCAGATATATCTTTGTTATACCCCAACTCTAATAGATCTGTAATCCTTTAGGTCCAAAATATTTGGCAGATCTACCATTTTGATGCCTGTTTAATGCCTACTCTCGTTTATGTTCCTCTTTCGTCCCCTTTATTTTATGAATCTAGATTAACCTCGAACCTAGATTGAAACTTATTATACGTGTGAGTGGAATGCGGGGGTATTGGGGAATGGTCTATTTGGTAATGGTGGAACATAATTTTGTAACTTATGATTTGGGGCATAAATTGTCTTTGTTGTGAACTTGGGGTAAATTGAAATATTAAATCTAGATTTGGCGCAAACTATAAATTGGAATATTAATCTAGATTGGGCATAACCATTGGTTGAGACGCCAAAGAATAATGTATATTGGGGTATTTGGGCGTGACTATTAGTACAAACTTGGGAAGATTAGATATAGTCTAATTTGAGTAATAACTCGAAACTTGAATTTTGGGGCCATAACTTGCAATTAGCTTTGTTGGGCGCAACTTGAGAATTGGAACATGACTAGTTTTGGTGAATTTGGTAATTAGTATGAAAAAACTAGAATTGGGTATATATGGTAATTGTGAATAATTTGCATATAAACTGTAAATATGTGAACTAGTGAAAGATGAATATGCCTAACCCGAGGTTAGATTGAGTTGTGGTGTAAAACTGCTCGGCACATCCAGTAACCACAACAACACCTATCTAATGTGAGAGGTTAGTGCATCATGCCCAAGAAAAACCCGAGCTTAGATTGAGTTTCAGTGTAAAACTGCCCAGAACCGCCCGGCACATCCAGTAACCGCAACAACACATATCTAATGTGAGAGGTTGGTGCATTAATAAATCAATCAATGCTAATGAAAAAGACATGCTAAGAAATGACTAGGGTTAAGTTATAAGAACACTTAACCAATATAACATGGATGACTAGGGTTAAGTAATAAGAACACTTAACCAATATAGCACGAATGACTAGGGTTAACTAATGAGAACACTTAACCAATATAACAAGATGAATGACTAGGATTATGTAATGAGAACACTTAACTAATATGACAAGATGGATGACTAGGGTTAAGTTAATAGGAAACACTTAACCGGTATAGCATGATAAATGGAAAGGGTTAAGTTAAACAATAAAACTTGATTTGTGGTAGGGTTAAGTTAACACAAGAAGGCGACACTTAACCAAAGTAACATGACATGATGAGTAGGTGGGTTAAGTTAACTTGAATAGACTGATAACACTTAACCAATACAACAAGACGAACACGTGGGGTTAAGTAACAAGGAAACACTTAACCAGTATAACTTGATGAACGGACGGGGTTAAGTAAATAAGGAACACTTAACCAACATGACACAATGAATGGGTGGGTTAAGTTAACATGAATGGACAACACTTAACCAATATGACATAATGTGCGGCAGGGTTAAGTACATATAACCAATATGACATAATGTGCGGGAGGGTTAAGTACATATTGGGTAGGTGGGTAATATTAGTAAATATAGGCCCACAAAACTTAACCGTTTAATAAACATGCTTGAATCGATGGGAGGGTTAAGTACATCTCGTGTAGGTGGGTAATATTAGTAAATATAGGCCCACAAAACTTAACCGTTAAATAAACATGCTTGAATCAGTGGGCGGGTTAAGTACATATCGGGTTGGTGGGTAATATTAGTAAATATATGCCCACAAACTTAACCAATAGGAAACCCTAGTAACGGGGACCCATTTCAGCAGTAACCTACATAGATGTATCACGGTACCCTGAACTAGGCAGGGTGGGGCACGATTATTGGGCTGATTGTAAGTGGTCAAAGCAGCGGCAGGGGGGTACGTCAGTGTAGGTTCCGACGGTTTACGGGTGTGCACGTACTCCAGAGTGGGAAAAAGCAGGCACTGGGTACCAGTAGTTATGCAGTGTGCACCTTGAATCATGTCAGGCTGCTATCATAAGGATTGATATACCTCATGGTGGGACCAACACAGGGTATCTACATGCAAGAAAGGATCGATTGACACAGACACAAGAGAAATGAATACAAGTAGGGAGCCGATCGATAGGGTAGTAAGGGTACATCTAGCATGTTCATGGCAATTAGGCAGATTGAGGTGGAATCCTCACGATAGATGTACACCTGAAGGATACCACAATTACGAGGATTGGGATCACGTTATCATTTGTACAGATTACTAGTTGGGACACTAGTGAAGTGGTGTAGAGATAGATATAGAAATCAGAATAACAAAGTAGTAGCGAAGCAGAGAAAGAGTAGAAGCGCATTCGGTTTATCTTGCATTATCATACCTTATGCTTATCCTATGTTATCTTGTTATCCCTGTTATCACGGTATTGTCTTATATTCAGCTTATTCATGTCATGATGCTTTTACCTGTTTATTTGCTGAAAGTCACTGGACTTGCCAGACTTATGTCTGACCTAGTTTTGTTTCGCCTCTTTTCTTCCCCCCTCCCCCCCCCCCCCAGGTTCATAGGGAGGAAATGTTAACACTTAGCCCAGTTTTCTTTCCAAGCTCGAAGATAGTCGATGCATTGCTTTGGACTCTTTCCCACTGCTATGGCTGGTTCATGCTTTATTGGGGAATATCATTGTTATTTTTATGCTTCTTTTATACTTGGAAGTTTTTTAATCAAGACAGAAGTTCTATGTATTGCTTTTAAGTATGATTGAGATAACTGTTGTAAAAGCTTGACTGAATTAAGTTGTTTATAAAATAACATTATTTTCCACTGCTTTATTTGTCTGCCTTGTAATTTATCTGCATCTTTTACCTAAATGCTCCACCAAAGTTAAGGCTTTCCCTTTGTGAGTGACCTTAACGGAAGTGGGATGCTTCAGGTTATAGAGAGAAAACGTTGAGTTGAGGGGACAAATGGAGGCGGCTGGGAAGGAGAAAGTGGATGCCGAAGCCAGTAACAAAGATGTACTGAGTTCGTTGGATGAATTAAAGGCTGAGGATCAAAAGGAAGTGGACATGATCAAGGAGGAGATTAGGGACATTGAGTCTAGGGTAGAAGCATCTTTGAAGGAGCCCATTTATGGGTATGTATGTCAAGGCACTGAGATCCCGTGGAATCTTGTGGGTTAAAGATTATCCCCGAGTGATGGACCAGACATGGGAGAGGTTTTTGCGGTTTGAGGCTCAGTTGCGAGAGGTGGAGGCAGTAGACGAGTTCGTGCTCATAGAGGAACTCTTTGATGATAAAGAGCACGAGGCATTAGTCGAAGGGAGGAGACAACTGCACGAAGATGCTGAGAAAGAGAGGTTGGCAAGAGTTTCATTTGAGAAGGGGAAGTTTGTGTCTACTGAGAGAGCGATTGTCACTCAAGAGTTTGCAGAGTGGAGTTCTTACCAGCCACAAGTCACGCCATCCGCCACTGTTATAGGCCCTATAGTCCCTACCGTTTGTGCCTACCGAGAGTGTGATTGTCACTCAAGAGTTTGCAAAGGGAAGCTAAGAAGAGAGAGGAGCTGGAGGCCAAGATAGCTCAGGAAGGCACTGAGGCTGTGCTAGCCCTCGCCACCGACATCCCTCCTAGACCGCTGCAATGTATCCCGCCAGGGAAGATCACAGTGATCACAAGCGGTGAAGATGAAGACAGGAAACGCAAGTCGTTGTCTCATGAGTCCGTATCCCCAATTAAAGGTAAGAGAGGAAGAGGCGGAGGCAGCTCCAGAAGGAAGAGGACAAAGAATGGTGATGACCCTCCTAGTGCTGAATCTGTTAAGAAAAAGAAGGATGAGATGTCCCAATGATCGTTATAGATATTATAGATATTTTGGTTATGTAGGCTGATAGTATACGCGAGTATGACCCTCAATTTTTGAAGCATTGTATGGTTTTCATGTATGCCATGTTATTAGAAAGACAAACAGATAGACTTATGTAGTTTGTTTTGGTTATGAATGAAAGTGTTTGTTCACTTTTCTTATGTCTTAAATCGTACTAAGTGTTCAAACATTCATTTTATGCTTTCCATTTCTAGTACTTGCACAAATATATTTATCATTACACTTACGCAAACGTTGCTCAACGATTCGCTCCTGAGTCCCTAGAGTCGTGCGAAGATTGTATGCGTGGTCTTCGCTCTCGGGGATCCCTTTGGTCAGGGGTTCCGAGTTGTGCGAGGATTCGAGATGCGGACTACGCCCTTGGTGCTTCCTTTTGTCAGGAATTCTGAGTCACGTGAAATTTTAGAGGGCGGACTTGGATCTTGATGCTTCCTTTGGTAAGGAATTCCATGTCGTGCAAAGTTTCGAGGTGAGGACTTCTCCCTCAGTGCTTTCATTGGTCAGGAACTCTGAGTCGTGCAAAGTTTTGAGGCACAAACTTCGCCTCAGGTGCTACCTTTGGTCAAGAATTCCGAGTTGTGCAAAGTTTTGAGGCGTGGACTTCTCACTTTGTGCTTACTTTGGTCAAGAATTCCGAGTTGTGGGAAGTTTCGAGGTGAGGACTTCGCCTTTGGTGCTTCCTTTGGTCAGGAACTCGGAGTCGCGCAAAGTTTCGAGGCGCGGACTTCACCATCGGTGCTTCCTTTAGTCAGAATTCAGAGTCATGCGAAGTTTAGAGGTGCAAACTTCGGCCTCGGTGCTTCCTTTGGTCAGGAATTATGAGCCATGCGGAGTTTGGGTTTGGTGCCTTCTCTCTCGGGACCCCCATGAGGTTGTTGGTCCTTAACCGTGAGAAAGATTGGACGTCGTTGATTCGTCCTTTAGACTCTCCCATCTTTTGGTTCGAGTTAGATTTTGAGGGCGTTGTTGATTCATCGATTATTGTCTGGATTCGAACCCTTCAGGCCGTAGGGAACCAGAAGAGCGGTGGGTGTCACACTCGTTCTGTTGTGGGGCTGCTTCCCAGTCCGAAGGCTTGGGGACGAGGTTGGACATCCAAGTGAATGAATGTCCTGGGTCGTTTATACTCGGCCCTGTCGTTGGCTCGAGGCTTGAGTTGGAGTTATTTATATTCGACCTTGTCATTGGTTCGAGGCTCAAGTCGACGGTTCCCAACTTTGAGGTGCCAATCCAGTGTTATGTGCTTACGTATGCAAGTCAGTTGTGATGGTTGGTCAAACATACTATGCGGAAAGTAAACATATCAAGAGCACAGAGAACTAAAACCATCTTTACTAATAACCGTGGTAGCTATGGCCTTTACAATGCCTTGAATTTAAAGAAAACAAAACATGGTTGGAAAGAAATGAGTCTGTACACTAAGTTATGTGAAGCAACGACAGAGATGTTCGCTATTCCATGCCCTTGGGAGTTCAACGCCATCTACAGTCATTAGCTTGAACGACCAATCTTCAAGCCTCCGCTGTATGACGTACGGATCTTCCCAGCGAGGGCAGAAACCAGTCGGTGTAGGAATGATTTGCTTGAGGACAAGGTTGCCATCGTTGAGGTCCTTAATTCAGACTTTGTAGTTGATGTATCGGATGACTCATTGGCACTGGGCGAAGATTCTGAGTTTAGCTTCATCCCTTTTCTCTTCGAGTAAGTCAAGTGAATCTAAGAGGAGATCTTGGTTGGTCTTTGGATTGTAGTAAGTGACTCAGTGAGATTAGAGTTTGAGCTCGTGGGAATGACGACTTCGGATCCATAGGTGAGAGCGAAGGGAGTATGGCCAATCACTGACTTATGGGTGGTCCGATAGGCCCATATAGCCAGTAGGAGCTTAACTACCCATAAGCCTTCGGCTTTTTTCAGACGCTTCTTGATGATGGAATTGATCACATTGTTGACAACCTCGACTTTTCCATTAGCTTGCGGATGAGCTACGACAGAGATCCTTTTCTCGAAATTGTGTCGTTGTAGAAAATTTTGAACTCAGCGCTTTCGAACTGGGTCCCGTTGTCGAAAATGATAGCTTGAGGGACTTATATCGAGTGATGATGTTGTGAACGACGAAGTTGAACAATTTTTTGGGAGTGATTATAGTGAGGGGACTCGGCTTTAGCCCATTTGGTGAAGTAATCTACTACGACGATAGCATAACATTCCCTGCCTTTGGCTATCGGAAAAGTTCCGATGATATCTATTCCCTACATGGCGAATAGCCAAGGGCTGACCATCTACATTAGCTCCATTGGCGGGGATCTTGGAATCTGAAAGAACCTCTGACACTTGTCACACCTACGGGCATAGTACGCAGAATATTGATCGAGCATAGGCCAGAAGTAACCATATCTAAGAATCTTCCTTGCCAGAGTTTGCCACCTGGTGTGGTCACCGCACTCGCCTTCGTGCACGTCTGACAACACACGATCGGTGTCATTGTGGGCTACACACCAGAGTAGTGGAACTGGGAATTCTCTTCGGTAGAGCACCTCATTCTGAATGATATATTGGGCCGAGTTTCGAGTAAGTGCTCATGTTTCCTTATAGCACTTTGGGAGGATTACGTGTTGTAAGTAATTCTTGATAGGTGCATTCCAAGACTCGGGCTTGATCTCCTATGTTTCTACCAAATTAGCCTACATCTGATCGATGATCAGAGGGTCGAGTACTTCGACTTGGGCTAGTCCCATAAGCTACGTATCCCCGGAACTTGCCAGTTTGGCTAATGAATCAGCTCTTTCATTTTGTCCTTGGGGGATGTGTGTAATGATGTAGTGGTCAAAGTTGGTGAGCAGTTCGCAAACCTGAGCAAGGTAGGGCCGACACGTGCCCCCTTGGATTGGTACTCTCCCTACATCCGGCGTACGATGAGCTGTGAGTCGCAGTAGATCTAGATAACCTTGATGGTAAGTTCGATTGCAATTCTGAGTCCGACAATCAAGGTTTCATATTTTGCATCGTTGCCGGTGGCAAAGAATTCGAGCTTCAAGGACTAATATATCGTGCGTTCCTCAATAATGATGAGTATGACTCAGGTGCTAGAACATTGATTGTTAGAGGATCCATCCATAAACAGTTTCGATTGAATTTCTGGAGTCTTGATGTCTTCCAAAGGAGAATCTTTTATAATGGTGAACTCTACTATGAAGTCTGTGTGGGCTTTCCTAGGGATGACTCGACGGGGGATGAAAGTTATCTCAAATTGACTCAGTTCTATGTTCCATTTCGTAAGTCGTCCAGACGCCTCAGGTCATTATAGGACCTATCATAGAGGCTGGTAAGTGAAGACTTTGATTGGATGGGACTGAAATTAAAGTAGGGCCTCAACTTCCGGGTGGAGATCAACAGACAGTAGGATAACTTCTTGATACCCCTATTAGTCTCTAGCTGATGCAGTAGACCGTGTGTTGGACACGGTCTTCAATGCCCAGGGGCACTGAGCCGATTGTCTACATGGAAGCAACCAAATAAACATATTAGTCCTCATGATCCATGAGTTTGGACAAGATAGGTGGTCACTCTAAGTGATTCAGTAGGTCCTGGAATGCGACAACAAACTCTGGTATCAATGCGAAGTTGCGCTTCCCTTTTCTAAGCAAGTCAAAAAAGGGAATACATTTGTCGGTAGCTTTAGAAATGAATCAACTAAGGGCGATGACCTTCCCATTTATTTGAACATCTTTGATGCTCTAAGGGGCTTGGATATCTCGTATAGCTTTAATCTTATCTAGATTGGCGTCAATGCCCTGCGAATTGACAATGAAACCCAGGAGTTTTCCCGATGCAACGCCGAAACAGTATTTCAAAGGATTGAGTTTCATGTCATATTGGCTGAGGACACCGAACATCTCAAGGAGGTCATTGACGTGGTCATTTGATACCCTTGTTTTTACGAGCATATCGTTCATGTAGACCTCCGTGGATCTCTCGATCTGGTCCTTGAACATGCGGTTGATCAATCGTTGATAGGTGGCCCCAGCATTCATAAGACCGAAGGGCATGATGACATAGCAGGAGAGCCCAAGGTTGGTCATGAAAAAAGTATAATCTGGTAGGTACATTGGGATTTGATTGTAGCCTGAGTACGCATCCATGAAGGAGAGAATCTGATAGCCGGTAGTTGAATCAACAAGTTGGTCAATCTTTGGAAGTGGGAAGTTGTTCTTTGGTCAGGCTTTGTTCAAATTGGAGTAGTCAGCACACGTTCACCACTTCCCATTTGTTTTCTGGAACAAGACTAGGTTGGAGACCCATTATAGGTAGTAGGCGTCGTGGATAAAGCCGTTATAAAGTAGCTTATCCACCTCCTCTTTTAGTGCACTTGATCTTTTGATTCCTAAGATTCAACTCTTCTGTTTGACCGGATGTTCCCTAGGGTCAATATTGAGCATGTGGCAAGCGACTCCAGAGGCGATGTCACACATGTCTGAGTGGGTCCAAGCAAATACATCAAGGTTGGCCCTTAAGAATTCCACAAGCTCTTCCTTTATTGTGGGGTGGAGTTGTGATCCAAATTTCAAGACTTTTGTCGGGTCGTCGGGGCTGATCGGAATATCCATCATTGGTTCTACTAGGGTAGCCCTATTGAAATCGGGCTTTTCGTCTTCACTCGGATCGAGATTGCTAGAAAGACGGCAGTGGCACATAATCCAGAATTCAGACACATTTGATTGTTATTCGAAGACAGTATTGGCACAAGAAGGCGTAGACACTATCTTGCATTTGTCCTTATTGTGCATGTTCTTCCACTCTATGAGGTAGCAATCTCTCGCAGTTGCTTGGTCACCTTTAACTATGCCGATCTCATCCTTTGTCGGTTATTCCATTAGAAGGGACCATGGAGATATGCAGACTCTGAACTCTGCGAGAAACGGGCGGCCAAGACATGTTATATGGAGAGATGACGTTGATGACCACAAAGGCGAGGATTCATACCCTGCACCAATCCTATTATCTGAGCTCTACCGAGAGGTCGACCATTCCCACGGTTTGGTTGGAGGATTGAAGCCGTGGACCGTGGCATGGCAAAGCTTTAAGTCTTTGGCCTCTAGTTTCATTTTATCGTAGGCCACCTTGAAGATGATGTTAACCGAGCTTCCTGAATCAATTAGGATCCTTCGAATGAAGGCAAGGCCAATCTGAGCAGAGATGATGAGAGGATCAATGGTTAGTATTTCAATTTCTATAGACCCCCTCCAGCGGAAGATGATACCATTCCGCATTGTCTTATGGAGCTTGGAGGAGACAGATTCGTCCAAAGAAGAGCATGCTTCGTAGCTGGCATGCTTGATGGAGTTAGTATATTATTCCATTTTTTGCAATCTCTCGTGTGCGGGGTGAGGTCCATCGCAGATAGTGTTGATCACGATGCTATGTGGCCTTTGGTTGGACGGCCCTGGGGCCGCATTAGCTGGGGAAAGAGCGGGCATTGAAGGGCCTGCGACTGCTTCGGAGGGAGCAACATCCTGAATGTATTGCTCTAGACTTTTATCGTGGATTAGTTTTTCAGTCACATCCTTGAGGTGGCGGCAGCCGTTAGTGTTGTGCCCGTACATATCGTGGAATCTACAACACTTGCCGGAGGTTTTCTCACGGTCGATGGATTCCCTATTGTTGGGCTTCTTGTATTGGAGAGTATTACAGGTTTCTATGTAGATTGTCTCCGGATCTCGATTGAGCGAAGTGTAGTTCCTATAATTTTGATAGCGGTATTGCTTCTTGGGATCCGCGGGAGCTTGGTTGCTATTTTGATTGCGAGATTTGCCGTTTTTCGGCTGGGGCTTGTATGGGACTTCCCCTCTTGCTCTTGTCAGAAAATTCCTTGAATTGTTTTCCTTTGACACTGCTTTCGACAACACCATTGTGTGGGTTGCTATGGTGGCTACGTCGGGTAGCGTTGTTGTGCGGAGCTTCCTCTTGACATAGGAATTTCCCGGATTTCTCGTAGAAGGCTTCAAGAGTCTTCGGTCGCCTTTGGTCTATCCATGCCCCCAAATTGGGAATCAGCGAGGACGCCTTTAGCGAGCTGGACGAGAACAGTGTGAGATTCCTAGTCGTCGATTTCAGCGAGGGCGGTTTTGAAACACTCAGCCCTAATAGAAGATAGAGAGGGCGAGAGAGTTCTTTGGCATAGGAACATGCATTCTGAACAGTTTGACCATCTCAATTGCCAGCTGGTCACACCTATAATTTTATTAGTCAAGGTTACCAGAATCTTTAGCTACATATTAAGCCATTTCATATTCCGAAGTAGAATTTTTTTTTTTGAAATGATAATAATCACAAGTACATTCAAACCATAGTACTTCACATTGTTGATTCACATATATGATTAGTTCCTAGTAATAATATAACCTTTGAGTTCATACGTCTCGAAGAAGGGTATTAAGCTAGGAGAATAAATTCTCCACCACCAAACAGATATATCATCAACAACAACTAATCAGTTATGTTATGAAATACAATGTCAAACACAAAATTCATTTACAAATCATTTCGAAAACATTGGGTTTAGTCCTCGAAATCCTTTCTATTTTATAAAACATTCCTTGCCCAAAATCGGGAAAAACATTTCCTTTCAATTAAGAAAATCTCATTTAAAAAATCATTCATTAAATTGAAATGAACCAAACAACATCGCAAAACACCTCATAGTCAAATCGTGAAACAAATCACAAGGTGTTAGCATACAAGTATTTCTACCCAACCCAATGCTAAATATAAAAGCATATTTTCTCGTAAATCGGTCGCGCACAATCCAAACAATCAATTGACTACAATAAATATCAAAAATCAAATATAATGGTTCATAATTGTTTACAAACATTTATTATGATTTAACATAAATTTTACCTATATTTATTATTATAAAAATAGTTTGTTTTCCTAACCACCCTTATATAAGTAAATATGAAGGTTTTGAAATGGAATTCTTTTCAAAACACTTCCCAAACACCATAACTGAACTTCACTTTTATCGGTTACTATTCATTTAGAAATAAAACTTGTGCATGCCATAATTAGAGGAAAATTAATTCAAATCCATTTGTTTTATCTACAAATATTCATCGATATTTTATAATCTTGGCATCCATCCAGAATCGGACGTCAAATTCGAACTTTGATTTTCAACCTATTATTATATTAATAATATATATTCATTAAAAACCATTTTAATTGATGGAGACTTAACCGATGAACAAACAACCACTTTTATTGTTCATTATCAATTAGTGTATTATATAACACACAATCAACCATCAAACAACATCCAATCCACATACAAAGTAGAATTTCACTGTATAAGCCTTAAATAGATAATGCTTACAAGGGCTCGTCAATCAACAGATTAATTGCAAATTCAAACAATTGAGATTAGTGTCAATTTTCATCCCAATACCCGTGTGGGGTTTACATTACATTCAATAAATAGTAATTAATAAATTATTTAAACAAAACCATTTAAGGTTCAGCTACTTTCCAATCAATAATGTTTGTATACCACTACAACAAAACAGAGTTTTTACAATGGGCTTGTAATATGGTTTTCGCAACGGGCATTGCCGCCGTTGTAATAGGCCATGTTGTATTAGGTCTCTTTTTACAACGGTTATTACCCTTTGTAAAATCTTTTTTACAACGGGCAATGCTAGTTGTAAAAAGGGATCTATTACAACGTGGCATATTACAAGGGTCGCGTTGCCCCTTGCGAAAACCCTATCACAACTGGCATTGCCCGGTGTAAAAAGCCTATTTTGTTGTAGTATATATTTAGAATATTGTGAAACTTGCAAAGGGTTCTAGCCGTTATAATATAAAATATTTGCAAAATTGAAACATTTTTATCAAGACTTCTAATTTTCAATAGATATTTTATTCAAACAAATATTTTATTACACTTTTGAATAGTACAAAGTTGTTTTTCTCTTTGTTACACAATCACTATACAAAATATAAATTTGTACAAGCACTGCCTCACTACATACACTCAGTTACACTTACTCTTACGCCGAATATCTTCATCTTCAGTGATTGATCTAGAACAATTACTGAAATTGATGCAGCCTTAGAAGCTCTTCAAAAGATAAGCCCTCTATTCAATCCTATGCACATCCACCGCAGCCTCACAAAACCCTAGTCACAAACTATTACATTCCATTTTTTCACTTAAACAACCACCGTGCATCAGCTTCCGACCAAGCTTAGAAGATCACCAACTATCTATAAAAATTACATCTTCCACACAAACCCCTCCCAAGCAACATTAGGATCACTAAAACTTTCACAATCAACACACCTTTTTTTCCAGAACCAACCGAAATAACATGCAATCATACAAAATGGAAACTAATATTCAAACCAACATGCCTTTTGTTTTGGAATATATCTACTTACATAGAGTAACAACCGAAATATTTCAAGAGTAAAACACCGTACCTTAGCTGAAAGTGGCTTCCAAACCAGCTTGAGTTAAAATAACAGTCATGATAGCGTTGCCAGTAGACTTTGCATTCTGTATATTAAACCTTGCTTTCCTTCCTGTTAATAATTGCTTCATGGTTTCCCCAAATTTTGACGCTCTAAGATTGCAATCCCGAATGTGATTACCTGTAGCTTCGAATGCTACTACCGCTGGATTAATGAATAGAAAATCGCTGGCTAGAACCGAGTGTCCAAGTTTATTTAATGCAGTAAATTTTATATGATCAACCATGTAATAATTTTGCCTTATGAAATTAACAAGTCCAATGTATGTAGGTTCGATTAACCAAGACATTAATACTCTCTTAAGATAACAGATAGGAAATCAACATTGAGATTAGGAGCCAGATTAAGCAGCTTTGTGGGAAGGTCATTTGCAAGCTTTTTAGGTGTCGAACCACTAACGAATCTATTATACTCATTCAGATCGTCTACTGTTAGATGTGCAATTGCCCAAATATATCAGGAGTAAACTGTGGTGTACATGCCATTAAAAGTTTGTAACTATTTTCGCTTGTGAGATTCGTAAATTTCTTCAGAGGAATTTCTAGAAAAGAGATGACACACCTTACTATTACACACTACCACTTCACAAGCCAACTCAACCTCAACATAAGTATCAACTACTACTACATATTGAGCCATCAAATCATAATCTAACAACAGGTACATTATAATTTGTTCAACTTGATAAACACACACACACACACACACACACACACACACACATATATATATATATATAAAGTTGTTCTGGTAGAAGATGATATGCATACCTTAGGATAGAAATTGATGCTAAGTGAGATCTGGACTTGTTGGATTATGTGCAACTAGTGGGATGTGAATAAGTAACTCTGAAACAACCCAAATACCTTAGGTGATTAGTACAAAATGCAAAAATATCTAGCACCCACAAGATGACACCCCCTATAACCACCTCCTAAAGCAACAGTAAGCTCAAAGATAAAAGGCTTCCTTTCACCATGCAAGTCGAGCAAAAGCTTAGATCTAAAAAAACAAAAACCAGACACAAAATTTAAACTGATTACGCAGTGATGAGCATGAGAAGTGGATGGTTCGTAAAGGGAAGAGGCTAAGGTTAAGAATGAAACGGTGAGGTCTAGAAGTGGGAAGGAAAGGGGAGCTCAATGGTAGCAAAGGTGGAGTTGCATAGCTAAAAAGAAATAACCTGATAGATGAAGGGAAAAGGAGTCACAACATTGATTAAATTGAAAGCAACGGTCGTCGAAAAGCACGATAGAGATAATTTTAATGAGTAAAAATGAATATATCAATAGAAATAAAGGTCAACAATGAAAAGCAGAAAGAGGGTTAAGGACTGGGGAAATGAAAATTTAGGTCGAGAGAGAAGACGGCAGTGGAAAAGAGGCATCCCCATTAAAGGGTTACATTGTGCCCGATAGTGTAGGAATCCATTTTAGGTTTCTGCGGTTGTAGGTCATGGTAGAGGAATTGAGGCGGCTGCTTTGTTGAATTGGTGAAGAAGACGAAGAAAAAGTAAAATGAATTGAGACGGCTGCTTCATGTTCGCTGAATAAAAAAGGAAAGAGCTAAAGATTTTGTGGAATGAAGCCAAAAAATCCACATCACGGAGCCAAATTTTCGAGCGTGTGGAGCTAAAAAAGTTTTCAAGCAAAGTTAAAAAAAATTATAAGAGCCAAAAGAAATCTTATTTATACATGTTAACAAAATTAATTATAAATAAACATTCAAATACATAAGAAATTAATGATTTCCAATGTGATGACCATATCATTTTTTCTTCAATATTTTTTAATTTCATCTAATTTTGAATACTTTCTAAATTTTTATGCATGTTCAATTTCATAAAAGCAAAACTATTAAAAATTGGCATTTATTGCAAGTGGTAAATGAAGATTGTAATAGAAAATTAATATGTATAAATTATTAATTAACACATATATATTGTTAATTATTAATTTTCAACATTATTTTTTATTTTTAATAGTAATATTATTAATCATAAATTATTAATATCTATTGTTCGTTATAAGCTATTATATATTTAATATTAATAACTCGATATTATTTACTAATAACTGGAAGTAAAATTAAGCCTATTAATTATAAAATATTATATATTTGATATTAATTACTCTATTTTGCTTACTAATAACTAAAAAGTAAAGTTAAGCCTGTTGGAATATTGATTATATATAATAACTAGTAATTAGTGATTATTTAATAATAATCATAAATTGTTACAAGTTATAAATTATTAATATAATATTATATAAGATTAATTATTAAATATTAATAAATAATATAGTATTATTAATGATAAGCCATTATTATTGTAATATTATAGTTAAAGGCAATAATATAAAGGTATATAACATTATTGAATGAAATTTAATATGTATACAATAATATAAAGAAAACATTATTTAAAACATTTAGCTATAGCTATTTGGGCAGACATTGTAGATATTATTATTTTTACAATGATGTTGTAAATAACATAATATTATTGTTAATAATTATTATTAATGATTAATTATTAAATACAATATTATTAATGATTAGAAATTAGTAATATAATATTATAGTTAATAAGTAGTAATATATGATTAATTATTAAATAATAAAACACAATCAAATTAGTAATAGTTTTGTGGCTATTGTAATATAAACATCTATTAGAACAGACATTTTGGAAGCGTTGTAAAATTGACATCTATTGCTACTGCATGAAATAACCGTTGTAATAGCACTCTATTACAACATGCACTTTTTACCTGTTGTAAAATGAGCGTTGTAAAGGACATCTATTACAAAGGTCAAGAAATGACCGTTGTAATAGAATTCTATTACAACGGGCAGTCTTTACCCCTTGTAAAAGGGTGTTGTACACGCATCTATTACAACAGTCCAAAATCTGACAGTTGTAATAGCATTCTATTACAACGGGCAGCCAGTGCACGTCGTAAAATGGACATTGTAATAGGATATTTATATTGTAGTGTTCTAGGCATCGTATACCCAACTGATTTCACATATATCAGATAAAAATGAAATTTTTATCATATTAATCATCACTTAACATCATAACAAATTTATTTGATCAATCACTATTCATTATTTAACACAAATAATTAACTATAAACACTAACTATCCCTTTTTGTGAGTTTTGGTTTCTCACCATGGATTTCCACTCCACCAATCTTTGCATGGAAGGACTCCAGACTCTCACACATGACCATGACACTCGCACGGTGCTTAATTTTTTTTTCCTACAAGACTGAGTTTAGTGGCTACGGGGTTCCTAAACTTGCTAGATGCATTCAAGCTCACAACTCTGGGTTCACGGAGCGAATGGAAGGGGTACGGGGATTGTGGGTGTTCGAGCTTTAAGTGGGGCCTACATTTTTGGCTAGAGGTGGGGGGAGGACTATACAGCAGGTGGAGCCTAGGGAGTGGGGGTATGGGGGTGTAGTAGGTGAAAGGTGGTTGCTTTGGAAGGGGTAAGTGCAAATTGGAAGTAAAAATGGTTTTTTTGGGGTTTTGTGGAGAATGGGAGCACGACTTGAAGGAGGAGGGGGAGGAGGCGTTTCTCAGGTGGGGGAGGGGCTGGAGAAGCGGTGGATGTCAGGTGGAGAAGGTAGAGTGTAAGGACCCGCATTCTACGTAAAGGATCGTAGAATATTTATTTCTTTTTCATATGAGGTTGTACGATCATGTAACTTTGGGGAACGACTATCGGGGTCATTTTCCATGTTCACGATTTTTGCCGATTTTTAAATGACCATTTTGCCCCTGGCGAATCTTGTTTCGCATATAAATTTTGATTGGTAAGGAGTTTTGACCTGAAACTACGTCCATTGGATTCAGATGATGGTTTACCTTTCCGTAGAGTGGTCACATTGATCAAACGGACTTACCGTTTGTGAGATATGGCTGAAATAAGGTTTGGAAGGTGAGAAACAGCTTAACCGGGCCTAATTAGGGTGATTAGCAGCTAGGCCCATAACCCATTTCGGGATTAGGGTTATGGGGGGGCTGAAATCAGTTAGGAAACAATTCTATTTCATTTTCTCATTCGCCTAAAACATTTCTCTAACCCTAACAATGGCCTCCACCTTCTAAAATCATCACAAATCACCTTCTGATCACTAATTAAGAAGATCTGCATCAAATCAAGGCAAAACAACACCAAATCAGAGTTAAAGCTACTGTGTTGCATAGGAAAACGCCCCAAAACAGTAGAGTTTCATATCTAAAGTTTTATTTGTGGCTAAGGTGAGTGATTTGCATTGTTTTTCACTAATTACGGCTAATTAGGGGTGATTAGTGATAATTAGTGAAATTTTGGCTCAGAAAAATTTGTAAAATTCTTAAATATTATTTTAGCGCTTTAATAAAAATTTGGGTTGATTTGGATATGATTTGCTAGTCCTATCATTAGTCATGGTTAAACATGATTAAGGGGAAAACATGGGTTTTAGGTATGTTTGATCCATATAAACATGTTAAATTGTTGTTTTGGTGTTTATGGTTGATTATACATGTTGCTATTACTATTTGGAATGCTATATGATTGCTTAGCAAAGTTAGAATGGTCGAAAACGCCGTCGTATGGTGTGAAATAGTCGTTGGAAGTTTGTAGGAAATTGTGCAGGAAATGGGACCGGATCGGATCACCCTACCCCGAACCGAACGTGCTTACCCCGAACCGAATCGATCTGCTTGTGAAACAACCCGATCCGATCGTGCTCCATGTCTTATGAACCGCTCCTCTGGAGTATTCCACGATCCGCCAACACATGAAGCTCTCCGACCCGCTGGAGAGAAGGAGCTCACGACCCGAACCGCTCAAGTGGAGAAGCCCGATCCGAATGAGAGGACCGAATCGATCCGGGAGAAGGCCAAAACCCGGGATGCAAAGGTAGTCCAAATGGGAAGTTGTTACTCAGGATCCAGATGGGAACCAACGAGTTAACTTCATGATTGGACTTTGCTGCGGGACGTGTACAAAGGGGTTATCGACGTCTATAGCTTTGACTCACCACTGAGAGACGGATATTGGTTATAGATCAGTGCAGTGAAGTTTTTATGACTCCATGGGGCAAAGTGATCGTAGCAGGGCTATGAGCCAGTGCAGTGGAGTTGTTATGACTCCATAGGGCAGAGTGGACATAGCAAAGTATTAGTGGTTACGGATCAGTGCAGTGTAGCTGTCTAGACTCCATGGGGTAGAGTGATCGTAATAAAGATTTAGGTGATCAAAGTGGTAGATATTGTATGCTTTACGCACTAAGTGAGAGATGTGAGGATGATTGATATGTTTAATGTTTTGCTATCACCATGACATGCACACCCCCTCCCCATATTGTCACACCATGTGTTAGTGTCACCTTAGAGTATTGTACATCTGTTGTGCTTACTCTTTAGTTGCAGGTCCAGGGTCAGGTATGGTTATGTATACTTGTTATTGTTCTGTTTTGTTGTTTATCGCTCATACCAGACTTTTTGTCTGACCTAGAATTTTATGTCTTTTTTTTTTTGCTCTGGGTGCTCTTAAACGGGCAGACTAGAGACAGGTCAGGTGATTATGCATGAGTAGTTGTACCAGAGACGAGCAAGAGGCTCCTACGTAAGATATTTATTCTCCCTGTATTGTAGCTAGTCACTACTTTGGGCATTAGTAATGTAACTCTTTCTTTTGTTTTAGAGATAGTATTTCAAAGTTGTAATAATGTTGGTCTGGATGAAAAGTTGTATTTTGGATTTCCGCTGCTATGATGGTTTAGTTTTCAGCTTATGCACTGTCTCGCCTATTTTATGTCAAAGTTATGTTATTATCATATTATATACCATGCGCTTTGAGACATTCTACAGGTTCCTTGTTAGTTCAAATTCCTTTCTTTGGCGACCGTCCCGTGCTGGTTGGACATCAGTACAACGCATTTCAGGGAAATGTCGGTTGGTGCGGGGTGGGCCGTCACACTTGGTATCAGAGCCAGGTTGCATAGTTAACCTAGGTAAAGACACCAGGGAGAGATAGTATGTATATGAGAGCGCGTATTTGTTATATTTTGGGTTTTCAAAAGTTATATATATATGTATATATTATTAGTATATCTAAGGACGGTGTCGCACTGCACTGGCACCATTAAAGAGATGGTTAATCATTTTCTCCTTAAAGATTGAACGATGAGCTGATATACGAGGAATACCGGTTCAGGAGACAATAATAGGAATGCTCCTGATATGAGGACAATGTTCACTGAATTCATGAGAGATATGCTTAGGGATGTTCAGAGGGGAGCTCCTAAGGCTGCAAATGGTGGTGTTGCAGCGGTGCATACGCCTAGGGCCGATTTCGCCAAGCTCTGTAAGGACTACACTAGTCTTAGTGGGAAGCCGTTCCACGGAACGGAATTGGCTACAAAAGTTCAGGATTGGCTTGATAGTTGTGAGCGTATCTTCGAGGATCTGGGAATCGAAGACACGATGAAGAGGAAGCTAGCATCTCGTCAGCTGCAAGGACGGGCTATGAATTGGTGGAATGCTATTAAGGTTGCCACTCCTGAGGATCAAGTTGCATGGAATCAATTTAAAGCTCGCTTCAGTGACAAGTTTATCCCAATTGCCCAGAAGTCAGAGTTGTTTAGAAAGTTCTTGGAGCTTAAACAAAATGGTGGGGCAGTCTTGGAATATATTGCTGAGTTTGATACTTTATCAAAATATGGATTATCTCTTATCGATACTCCCAAAAAGAAAAATGAGAAGTTCATAATAGGCTTAGATCAGTATTTGGGGGAAAGGCTTATAAACCATATTGACGAGACTTTTGAATCGATTATTGGGAAAGCATTGAGGTCAGAGAGCCTTTATCCTAGGCCCAAGACTGAAGTCGTTGTTGCATCTGCAAAGGGGCCAAAGCCGCAGGCAAGAGGTAGAGGCAAGAATAATTCTCAAAATAAAAGGAAGCAGAGTCAGACCAAGGATGGTTAGAAAAAGAAAGACGTGAAAGATGTAGAGTGCTTTAGCTATGGCAAGAAGGGCTGTTATGCTAAAGAATGTCGAGCAAACCCAGCGGACAGGAAGTGCTTCAACTACGGCCAAGTAGGACATCATAAGGATAAATGTCCACAAGTTCCTAAAGAGAAATAGACCGTGAAAGCATTTGCTATTAATGTTGTTCCTTCTTCGTCGAATGCCCCAACTGCGGCGGAGAAAGGAAAGAATGTCGACATTCAAGGTATGCTTTCTGTTTATGATGTTCCTGTTCGAGTACTGCTTGATACCGGGGCTTCCCGTTCCTTCATATTTAGTGACCTGGTAGATAGGCTAGGATTGGAACCCGAGATAGTCGATAGACCTTTAGTGGTGACAAACCCGATTGGTGGTTCGACTAGCCTTAGCATGATTTTTTGAAATTTGATCTTATCGAGTCATGGATGTATGTTTTCTTGTGATTGCTTTGTTTTGGGCTTTACTGGGATTGTCATTATTTTGGGAGTCGATTGGCTCCGAAGACATGGGGTGGTGGTAGACTGTGAGGGATTTTTGATGACTATTAGGGCGGATGATGGGCGGAGGGTAGTTTTTGGTGGCCTACCTAGTGATGAGGTGATGGCTAGTTTTCTAAATTCCCTCAACATTCCACAGGACGAGTTATCAGGGGTTCCCTTTGTTGGCTAGTATCCGGATATCTTCGAGGAAGTGACCGGACCTCCACCACACCGAAAGATTGAGTTCCGTATGATTTAGTGAAAGATGCCAGACCTATAGTGACGCCACTTCGTCGTATGGCACCAAGGGAGCAGAGAGAGATCGGGGCGCAAGTAAACGATCTTTTGAAAAAGGGATTTATCAGAAGAAGTGTCTCCGAGTGGGGAGCAACAGTGGTATTTGCTACCAAGGCAGATGGTTCCCTTCGTTTATGTGTGGACTATCGCGAGTTGAATAAAGTGTCTAGGTAGAATAAGTATCCTCTTCTGTGGATAGATGATTTGTTTGATCAACTGGAGGGAGCAAGAGTTTTCTCCCAATTGGACCTCGCGATAGGATTTCATCAGCTCCGAGTAGCAGCTGAGAGTATTCCTAAAACGGCCTTTCGGACGCCGTCTGGATTCTATGAGTGATTGGTCATGCCATTCGGGTTGACCAATGCACCATCATATTTTGTGGATCTTATAAATAGGGTATTCAGGGATCAATTGAATAAGTTTTTTCTTGTGTTCATGGATGATATACTTGTTTATTCGAGGACAGAAGAAGGACACAAGGAACATTTGAGAGTAGTGATGGAGGTGTTGAG
This sequence comes from Allium sativum, assembly GCA_030737875.1. Taxonomy (NCBI): domain Eukaryota; kingdom Viridiplantae; phylum Streptophyta; class Magnoliopsida; order Asparagales; family Amaryllidaceae; genus Allium; species Allium sativum. Next base: position 915,603,717 of record CM060913.1, read on the forward strand.
AAAACACTAATTGAAAGCAAAGTTTTCTAAATGTCACTTCTGGAGGAGGGAAGTGAGATTCTTGGGCCATGTTGTTTCAGAGAATGGCATTGCCGTGGATCCTGCGAAGGTGGCTACAGTACAAGATTGGTCTACGCCTAAGAATGCAACAGATGCGAGAAGTTTCTTAGGGTTAGCTTGATATTATCATAAGTTTATCCAAGACTTCTCCAAGATAGCAACACCATTAACTCAGTTGACCAAGAAGAATCAAGCTTTCGTTTGGGACGAAAGGTGTGAAAATGTGTTCAAGATTCTAAAGGGAAAGTTGACACATGCAGCAGTGTTAGTCATTCCTAAGGGAATGAAGAAATGACAGTATACACGGATGCATGTGGTACCAGACTAGGTGCTGTATTGATGCAAGGAGGTAGGGTTGTGGCCTATGCTAGTCGGCAGCTGAAACCGCATGAGAAAAGATATGCTACCCACGATTTGGAATTGGCAGCGATCGTGTTCACGTTGAAGATGTGGAGACATTATCTCTTGGGAGAAAGATTCGAGTTGTTTACCGATCATAAATCGTTAAAGTATCTCTTCTCTCAGAAGGATCTAAATCTTTGACAGCAAAGATGGTTAGAATTCTTGGCTTCCTATGATTACGATAACACATATACACCAGGAAAGGGCAATGCGGTAGCTAATGCATTGAGTAGGAGACATGCCAGTTTATGGGCTATGTCTCTTGAATGGAAGCAACTGGAGTACATCGCTAGGTATGATTTCAGACCAAAGTGCAAATTGGATCCAGAGATGTTAGCAAGTTTGACGGTCATACCCACTTTGATTGAGCGGATTGGTTCTAGTCAGAGGGACAGTCCTAGTCTATTAGAAATCATCTCCAAGTTAGAAATGGGAATTGACAAGGAGATAAACAAGTATGGGCTTGATCGATATGGATGGCTTAGAAGGAATGGGAGACTAGTTGTACCCAATGTCAATGGATTGAGAGATGAAGTGCTTAGAGAATGTCATCACTCGAAACTGACTATACATCCCGGTGGTAACAAAATGTATAGAGACATGAAGCAGACCTACTACTGGGAAGGAATGAAAAGAGAAACTGGGAAGTTTATATCCAAATGCATGAATTGCCAGCTAGTTAAAGCTGAGCAAAAGAAGCCTAGTGGTTTGTTACAACCACTGGAAATTCCCGAATGGAAATGGGAACAAGTCTCAATGGATTTCATTGATGGTTTGCCGAGAACTAGATCGGGCCATGATAGAATTTGGGTGATTGTGGACCGATTGACTAAGAGTGCAAGGTTTATACCCGTTAAGTCAAATAGAACAACAACTAAGTTAGCAGAACTGTATATGAAGTGGGTAGTGAGATTTCATGGAGTACCCAAAGGCATTGTAAGTGACCGAGATCCGTTGTTCACTAGTTGATTTTGGAAGAGCTTACAAGAGGCTTTAGGATCAGAATTACATCTCAGTACCGCGTACCATCCTCAAACCGACGGTCAGACAGAGAGGGTGAATCGTATATTGGAGGATCTCTTGAGAGCTTGTATATTGAATTTTGGAGGGTCTTGGGATGACCATTTTCATCTAGTGGAGTTTGCATATAATAATAGTTATCAATCCAGTATTGGTATGGCTCCATTTGAAGCTTTGTACGGAAGACCGTGCAGCTCACCATCATGTTAGTTAGAAACCGGTGAGAAGTTTGTGCTTGGACCAGATGTGATAAGAGAAACTGCAGACAAGATCAGGGTTATCCAACAGCGAATGAAGACTGCTCAAGATAGGCAGAAGAGTTATGCTGATAAGAGGAGAAGAGATTTAAAATTCTCCATTGGCAACTTGGTGTTTGTCAAGATTTCTCCGTTAAAGAGCGTGATTCGATTTAGTAGGAGAGGCAAGTTAACAGCAAGATTTGTTGGTCCATTCCCAGTTCTCGAGCAAGTAAGGAATTTGGCATATAAAGTTGATTTGCCAGACAAGATGGCGAGAGTTGATAACGTGTTTCATGTTTCCCAGTTAACGAAGTTCGTGCAGGACCCCGATATGACTATTTCACCGGATCAGTTGGATGACATCGAAGTAGAACCCGGGGCGGTTGGGAACCGCAAGCCGATCCGTATTGTCGAGAGCGATATGAAACAGCTTCGAAGGAAGGCGGTGAAACTGGTCAAGGTTCAGTGTGGCGAGAATGAGAGTGATTGTACTTGGGAAACATAGGAGAGCATAAGGGAATCGCATCCTGAACACTTTGCCTGATAAGATTTTAATAGTGATAGTTTCTTCCCTTATTAGTAAACCGCGTGATAGGGTAGGCTTGTTGTGCTTGTTGTGTATGTCTGATTGTTTGTGAATGACTGATAGGCATGCGGAACACCTTTGTATGTTTTTGGTTAAGGAATTTCAGGGGCGAAATTTCTTAAGGGGGAGGGGGGAGTGTAGTGACCCGCATTCTATGTATCGAAGGATCGTAGAATATTTATTTCTTTTCATATGAGATCGTATGGTCGTGTAACTTTGGGGAACGACCATCGGGGTCATTTTCCATGTTCACGATTTTTGCCAATTTTTAAATGACCGTTTTACCCATAGCGAATCTTGTTTTGCCTATAACTTTTAATTGGTAAGGAGTTTTGGCCTGAAACCACTTCCATTGGATTCAGATGATGGTTTACCTTTCCGTAGAGTGGTCACATTGATCAAACGGACTTACCGTTTGGGAGATATGGCTGAAATAAGGTTTGGAAGATGAAAAACAGCTTAACCGGGCCTAATTAGGGTGATTAGCAGCCAGGCTCATAACCCATTTTGGGATTAGGGTTATGAGGAGGCTGAAATCAGTTAGGAAACGATTCTATTTCATTTCCTCAACCGCCTAAAACAATTTCTCTAACCCTAACAATAGCCTTCACCTTCTGAAATCATCACAAATCACCTTTTGATCACTAATTACGAAGATCTACATCAAATCAAGGCAATTTAATACCAAATTAGAGTTGGAGCTGCTGTGTTGCATAGGGAAATGCCCCAAAACAGTAGAGTTTCATATCTAAAGCTTTATTTGTGGCTAAGGTGAGTAATTTGCATTGTTTTTCACTAGTTAGGGGTGATTAGTGATAATTAGCGAAATTTGGCTCAGAAAAATCTGAAAATTGTAAAATTCTTAAATATTATTTTAGGGCTATGATAAAATTTTTGGTTAATTTGGATATGTTTTGCTAGTCCTACATTAGTTATGGTTAAACATGATTAAGGGGAAAACATGGGTTTTGAGTATGTTTGATCCATATAAACATGTTAAATTGTTGCTTTGGTGTTTATGTTTGATTATACAGGTTGCCATTACTGTTTGGAATGCTTTATGATTGCTTAGCAAAGTTAGAATGGTCGAAAACATCAACGTATGGCGTGAAATAGTCGCTGGAAGGTTGTAGGAAATTGTGCAGGAAACGGGACTGGATCGGATTACCCTACCCCGAACCGAACTGATCGTGCTTTCCTTGAACCGAATCGATCTTCTTGTGAAACTGAAACACCCCACCTCCTTTAGGGTCACTCTCAAAGGGAATGCCCTAATTTTGGTGGAGGTTTATAAGTATAAGTCACAGATACACAAGACAGAAATAAATACACATATTTTAGAGCAGCGGAAAACAACAGCAATTTTTATTTCAACAAAATACGTGTTACACAAACCATGTCATAACTTGTCTTACAATACTTCCAAAAACATACCATCTTCATAACTGTCTTGATTACATTATTTAAAGAAGCATAAAAACATAAGTAAACTACATAAGTCCCATAATTGCGGTCCAAAGCCATAGTCCAAAACGAAAAAGATCCAAGCAATACATTCTTTCTCTTCAAGCTGGATGTGAAAACTGGTCAAGCTGCAGTATTCCCTCCCTGTGGACCTGGGGGGGGGGGGGGGGGGGACGAAAGAAAAGTAGAGTCAGACATAAAGCCTGAGTAAGTCTAGGACTATTCAGTCTATGAATAAAGAATTGGGCATGATAAATATAAACTGGAAATGGGAAAGCACTATAAACTAGGTTAAGTTGTCTAGAGTCGAATGTACTTATCATACCCCATATTAATCTCTGCATTCATATAAACTAGTTCCCAACAGGCACCCCATAATCAGGGTGAAGTGATTCGTTTCTAATAATCGGCTCCTACTCGCACAGTTACATGTGTCTTACGGCCCTCCGATGTTGTAGTTACCTATGCAGGTCCCACCATGGGGTGTATCAAGTCCCATGGTGGCGGCCCGACACATCCCTAGAATGCATAGGTATGCTACTGGTGCCCAGTTCCTTATTTTTCTGCGCCGGAGTGTGTGCACGCCCGCACCCCGTTAGAACCTACACTGCTGCACCGCCGCCGTCGATTTGACCTCTTACAGTCAGCCCAGTAATCATGCCCCACCCTGCCTAGTTCAGGGTATCCTGATACACCTTGTAGGGTTACTGTTGAAAAGGGTCCCCCGCTACTAGGTTTTCTATTTCTAGTCAACATGCTAAGTCGGTTAAGTGTTTTGTAAACCTAACCCCCAATCAGTCTTTATAGTTTAGCATGTTCTATTTGATTAAGTATTAATTCAATTTACTTAACCCTATCAATCCTGACTCAGCCTTAATTATCTTATTAAAGCCTCGACCTCTTACATTAGACAGATATTGTTGTGGCTGCCTGTTGCCGGTTGGGTCCGGGCAGTCTTACGCCACAACTCAGTCTAACTTCGGGTCTTTATTGGGCTCCGTGTTTAACCACCCACATTGGATAGGTAATGTTGTGACTACTGGACAACCGGGCGGTTCCGGGTAGGTTTACATCACAACTCAATCCAACCTCGGGTTAAACACCTCGTATTTTCTAAATTTACATATTTTGTCTCTTTCCTTTTTATATGTAAATATTTGTGGCCCATTATTCAAATTCATCTTTATTCGGTAAATTTAATTTATACCACTTAGTGGTTTTTCAAGGTCGTTGGCATGCGTCAAACATGCCAACACATATGTTTTATATTTTAACCCAAACGTCATTGCCCCCGTTTTATACGTTCGCTACAATATAACATATGTTGGGTTTAACATTTAAACCCAACTTAGCCATATGAAAAAGGGGAGGCTTAGAACATGGTGTTTATATATTCTAAGTAACATAAAAAGGGGAGTGTGAACGCATGAACTTGCAACATAACGATCTAATTAACATGAATTAGGCGCATGTGAACTTGCATTGTAATAGCATATAATCATGGCATAAACATACTTAAACATGAATTATTCTATTCATATAATCATGGCATAAACATACCTAAATATGAACCATTCTATTCATATAATCATGGCATAAACATAACTAAACCTGAACCATTCTATTCATATAAACTTGCAATTGGAATGTGAATCTAACTTAATTATGTGTCACATATATCACCGTATGATTTTGATAACAACATAGGCCTAAAACATGTTTTCAACTAGGCATAACACCAAACATAGTTTAGTCATGCTCATAAAGATGCTTACTTTTGTCTCTAACACAAAAGTATGGTTTTACACTTGAATCACGATGCCAATTCCAACATAATTTCATATAAACCATAGTACTTAGTTGAATCCAATTACACACTAAAAGTGATCATAAAAGTATGTACATCATATTGGCATAATAGTGAATCATATACTTGCATGAATCTCAAATAAACTACCACAACATATGGTCGTCAACATGAATCATATACTTGCAGATATCTAATGGGCCTAACATCATTATACCACAATATCCCAAATCAATTAAGAACTAGAATCATAGCAACATACAATCATGAATTAAATTAAGTACAATTCCATTTCTCATTTTACATAAATTAAAACTCAATTGTTCATTCACATCGGAATAGCACTCTACTTACAACGTATGACGAATCTTCAATTCAGGAATCTGAATTCTGAATTTGGAGATGCTATCCTTTGTTGTAGGTGTTGTTTTGATTTAATTGACGTTGCTTTAAGCTTTCGAATTGTCTCCTAATTGTCTCTCAATTTTGACGGCTATTCCTAGTCTTTCCTCAGCAGCATGACGGTCTCATCTTCATTTTTGTTTGTGTGAATTAGGTGGAGTCTTAGGTCCTTTTTATAGAGTTTGTGAGTTGATTAGGACCGTCGATGGAGCTTGGTTTAATAATAGCCGTTTATTTGAAGGAGAGACCAATCAGGAGCTGACACCTAGCCCTAGTGACAAGGCAAGGCTCAGAAAATCGACCAAGCACATACCAGGCCAGCCAGGGGGGCTGGGTTCGACCTGGCTCATGGGCCAGGTCGACTACCCGGTCGACCCCCTGGTCGACTATGTAGTCGACCTGGGTAGCCCAGGTCGACTACCCAGTCGACCTGGGTGCCTTGGGCGGGAAAATTCCCGCCCTGGCCAATCTGGCCCGATTTTTGAAATTTAAATTTGTTTTCTAAGCTGTTTTAGTCTGTTTGAATTTTAAACTGAATTCTGAAACTTCCGGAGGCCATATCTTCTTCATACGGAGTCCGTTTTACGCAAACTCGGACTCTATCCCAAGCAGAATTCCGAGACGAACGCAATGGCGTATCTCGTTTCCCATAATTCTTTGATTTGAAATTAATTATACTTTATTTTGTGAATTTCACTGTTATAGAATACACGGGGTGTTACAATCTCCCCCACTTAAAAGGATTTCGTCCCCGAAATCTCCAAGTTCAGGAAGAATGTATGTCCTAACATCCAAACATCCATCTACTCATCCATCAAACAAGAGCATCCATTGTCCTTAAAAGACTTCTAATGCTTCGTGATCATATGCGAAGTGTGTGTACATGTACTTATCTAATGCAAAATCAGTCGGTCTACTGATTCAGTTGACCTCCTTAATGCAAATTATATAAGTGCCATGAATCCATTATGTATGCAATTCTCCTATTCATGATTCTACATGAGTGCACAATCATTCATATATAAATCCAACATCCATCTGACAACACATTAAACTTCAACCATATACAAATAAATACATATATGCATATGCAATATGAAGTGACTGAGCCAATCTAAAACCTAAATTGTGTGTGTATATGCAACCACGAGCAACCACTAGCAATCACTTACAACCACTTGCAACCATCATCCATAACATGTTTCAATTACATGTTTTCATCCAAAGAGTTTCTTCCTAAAAGATAAGGTCGAGGAGATATACCTAAAAAGATAGATAAAAGCGCAACTTAAGGAAAAAGAAAGATCAAAGGTGTACCCTCGAAAAGAAAAGGGTAGGCTGCGCGTATTCTAGCTTCAGTTTCCCAAGTTGTGTCTCCTTCGGCGTCGCTCCACTGAACTTTGACGAGCTTGACTTCGCGGTTGCGTAGCTTCTTCACTTCCGTTCCTAATATGCGGGTTGGAACTTTCCTCACGGTTGTTTCGCGTTCCACTTCAGCTTCTTCTAGGATATTTGGCTCTACCACTTCAGCAGATTCATGTAGACATTTTCGGAGGTGCGAAACATGGAAAACGTTGTGAACTCCGGCCAGTTTTTCGGGTAGCTCTAATCTATAGGTCATTTTCCCAATTTTCTCGATGATAGGAAATGGCCCTATGAACCTTGGTGCTAGCTTTCCTGTGGTTCCAAAACGAACAACGTTCCTTAGCGGAGATACCTTAAGAAAAACTCTGTCCCCAACCTCAAATTCAAGGTCGGTCCTCCTCTTATCGGCATAGGATTTTTGTCTGTCTTGGGCTGTCTTCTTCTTCTCCGTATTAAGTCTACTTTCTCTAAAGTCTCTCGGATCATATCTGGTCCAAGTATGAGCTTATCAGTAGACTCCCACCAACAAGTGGGCGATCGACACGGTCTTCCATATAAGGCTTCGAAGGGCGCCATTCCGATGGTTGCTTGGTAGCTGTTGTTGTAGGCAAATTCCACCAAAGGAAGATGGTCTTACCACGTCCCTCCGAAGTCAAGGACGCACAGTCTTAAAAGGTCCTCCAAAACTCTGTTCACTCTTTCTGTCTGGCCGTCGGTTTGGGGATGATAATCTGTACTCAAGCATAACTGTGTGCCTACCGTTTCTTGCAGACTCCGCCAAAACTCACTTGTGAAGGTAGGGTCTCGGTCATTAACAATGCTGGAGGGTATTCCATGGAGTCGAACAATTTCCTTGAGGTAAAGAGATGCTAGGGATGAGGCAGTTCTTTTACTTTTGACAGGTAAAAAGTGGGCGCTTTTAGTAAGCCTATCCACTATTACCCAAATGCTAGTGTTGCCTCTTCTAGACCTAGGCAGCCCATCAATGAAGTCCATTGAGATGCTATCCCACTTCCACTGCGGAACCTCTAGAGGATGGAACAGACCGCCAGGCTTTTTCTGTTCCGCCTTAACCTGTTGGCACACCATACACTTAGAAACGAAATCTGCCACATCCTTCTTCATGCCGTTCCAAAAGAAAGTTCTCTTTATGTCCTTGTACATTTTATCTCCGCCTGGATGTATCGTCATCTTGGAGTGATGTTGTTCCTCGAGAACCTTCTTTACTAAATCCCTTGTCTGTGGGACGCATAGTCTTCCGTCTCGCCTTAGCCAACCCTTGTCGTCAATGGTGTATCTGCTGAGGTGACTTGAAGTCTCACCCCTAATAAGCCTATCAATTGTCTCCACAAGCTGAGGGTCTTCGCGTTGTGCTGTCCCTATTGCGTCCACTAAAGTCGGGCGTACTTCGAGAGATGCTAGCAAGCCCGGTACAAAATCGGAGGAGGGCCTAAAGTCAAAGCTGGCTATAAACTCTAGGCTTTGTCTTTCAACAAACAGCGGGCTTAGAGTCAGTTTCTTTCGGCTCAACGCGTCTGCCACTACGTTGCCTTTGCCCGGAGTGTAGGAGATCTCGAAATCGTACGAGGCAAGAAACTCCATCCATCTCTGTTGCCTCAAGTTAAGATCTTTCTGCGAGAAAAGATATTTCAACGATTTATGGTCAGTGTAAAGTTCGAACTTCTCACCTAGGAGATAGTGTCGCCAAGACTTGAGTGCAAAGACGATGGCAGCTAACTCAAGATCATGGGTCGGGTAGTTCTTTTCATGCACTTTCAATTGCCTTCCACCATAAGCTACTACCCTCCCTTCTTGCATCAAGACAGCGCCTAGCCCTGTCCTACATGCATCTGTATAAACTGTGAACATCTTGCTTCCATCTGGCAACGTTAAAACTGGGGCTGTTGTAAGAGCCCTTTTTAGTCGTTGGAAAGAAAACTCGCAATCCAAGTCCCAATTGAACACTAGATTCTTCTTGGTCAGCTTTGTGAGCGGAGCTGATATCTTTGCAAAGTCTCTGATGAATTTCCGATAGAAGCCTGCTAGACCGAGAAAACTTCGGACTTCTGTTGCGTTCTTTGGTGTCTTCCAGTCCTGCACCGCTACTACCTAAGCCGGGTCTACAGCTAACCCTTCTTTGGATACTATGTGCCCAAGGAACCTCACTTCTTCTCTCCAAAAGTGGCATTTGGAAAATTTGGCTTTTAGCTGGTGGACTCGCATAGTTTCCATGATTGCCCTTAAGTGCTGAGCATGCTCTTCTTCACTCTTTGAGAAGATCAAGATATCGTCTACGAAGACCACTACGAACTTATTGAGGAAATCTCTGAACACCCTATTCATTAGTTCCACGAAGTAAGCGGGTGCATTTGTCAAGCCGAAAGGCATGACAAGCCATTCAAAGAAGCCGTCTGGGGTTCTGAATGCTGTCTTATCGATACTATCTTCAGCCACCCTTAGCTGATGAAATCCGGTCGCTAAATCGAGTTGGGAGAAAACAGACGCTCCTACAAGCTGATCAAACAGATCGTCAATTCTGGGGAGAGGGTGTCTATTCTTTTTTGTTAGTTTGTTGATCTCCCTATAGTTAACACATAGACGGAGTGAACCATCTGCTTTTGTAGCGAACACCACTGGAGCGCCCCATTCTGAAATGCTCCTTCTAATGAACCCCTTTTCTAGAAGCTCTTTAATCTGTTTACTAAGCTCCTTTCTTTCCCGTGGAGCCATGTGTCTAACGGGCAACGCAACGGGCTTTGCATTATCTACAAGATATATGCGGAAGTCTATCTCCCGCTTCGGAGGCAAGCCCTTCACCTCTTCGAAGACATCCGGATATTCCCGGGCCACTCTAACCGATTACAAACTTTCAACAGAAGCATCTAGCGATTCAAGATAACTAAGCATAACTGCGTACGAGGGATTACAAGTAATTTCCAGAGTGTTACCGAGTTGGGTTAGAAGCCTAACCACCCTTTTCTCGCAATCCAGGATGGCACCATTACTGGATAGCCAATCCATGCCCAAAATCATACCATATCCCGAAATCCCAAAACAAAGGCACTACATTTAAATTTATGCTTAGAATAGAAATTTTCAATCCCACACAGATCATGGATAAATAAGCAGGGCCCCCAATTGGATTTGAAACAATTAAGGGGTCCTCTACCATTCTAGTTTCTAGGTGCAGAGATTCTACTAAAGCAGATGAGATAAAGGAGTGTGATGCGCCAGAATCAAATAAAGTGCGAACTGGGTAATCATAAAGATAAACTACACTTTCTACAGAAGTATTTATACCTCGCTGCTGCAGAGGTGGCGCTTCTAGCGCATGAACTTGTGCCCCTGAGGTGGATCCAGCCCTCTGCCCCTGCCCTCGCTTCTTTGGGAAATCCTTAGCCAGGTGGCCTGTCTCACCGCAAGAAAAGCACTCACCATTCATCTTGGCCTTCTTTTTTCCGGCAATCTTTCACTAAGTGCCCCACTTTGCCACAGAAATTACACTTCCTCTTCTCTTTGTTGTCTTTCCCGCCCTTCTTGAAGTCTGTCTTCTTAGGCTGTAAACCCTCTTTCTTCCCTTGAGAGCCTTCTGCCTTTGTCTCCTTCTTGCCCTTATCCTCTTCGTTAAGCAATGCCATCTGCACCAACCTTTCATACGTAGCTCCCATGGGTATATGGGTCATGGCCAAACTGTGTAATGGCTCATTCAACCCCTTGACAAAGCGGAGAGCCTTCTTGTGCGGGGTGTTGACTAGGTCCAGTCCGAACCTAGCCAGCTGATCGAACTGATTAACATACTCTTTGACTGTCATATTCCCTTGCTTAAGAAATAAGAATTTTTCCAACTGAAGACTCCTTTCAGCTTCTGAGATAAATTTAGCCTCAAACCTTGCCCTAATGTCCTCCCATGTTTCCATTGGTCTTTCAGCATTAGTGACTTCCCACCAGTAGGAAGCCTCACCTTTAAGTAGCCATACTGCCAGTTGTACCTTTTGCCTATCTTCTACCTCAAAGATAACGAATAAGTCCTCGGTTTCCTTCAGCCAATTCCTGGCTACCACGAAGGACTCGGTTCCATGAAAGTCCTTTCCTCCCATAGCTTTAAAATCATTACATATCTTAGCAAAAGTATTTCCCTACGGAGGAGGTGGAGGAAGAGGTGCTGCTGCAGATGGATGATTTCCTGCAGCTGGAGGAGGGGGAATGGTAGGACCTGGCTGAGTGGCCCTTGCTTCTAAGAATCGTCTAAACCAACCAGGTATTGGTATACCCTCTGGCAAGTTAAGTTCTTTGGACATGCTGAAACAAAAAGGATAGATTCAATACGAAGGATAAAAGATAGTACCTATGGCTTTGGGAGACTATGCCTTTTTAAAATAAAATAATATTTTATCTTTAAAAATGCTTCTTTAAATTTTCTTTTGAAAATAAATTTTCATAACTTTTTATCTTATCTGGTAAACCTATGCTCTGATACCAGTGAAACACCCCACCTCCGTTAGGGTCACTCTCAAAGGGAATGCCCTAATTTTGGTGGAGGTTTATAAGTATAAGTCACAGATACACAAGAAAAAAATAAATACACATATTTTTGAGCAGCGGAAAACAACAGCAATTTTTATTTCAACAAAATACGTGTTACACAAACCATGTCATAACTTGTCTTACAATACTTCCAAAAACATAACATCTTCATAACTGTCTTGATTACATTATTTAAAGAAGCATAAAAACATAAGTAAACTGCATAAGTCCCATAATTGCGGTCCAAAGCCATAGTCCAAAACGAAAAAGATCCAAGCAATACATTCTTTCTCTTCAAGCTGGATGTGAAAACTGGTCAAGCTGCAGTATTCCCTCCCTGTGGACCTGGCGAGGGGGGGGGGGGAGGGACGAAAGAAAAGTAGAGTCATACATTAAGCCTGAGTAAGTCTAGGACCATTCAGTCTATGAATAAAGAATTGGGCATGATAAGTATAAACTGGAAATGGGAAAGCACTATAAACTAGGTTAAGTTGTCTAGAGTCGAATGTACTTATCGTACCCCATACTAATCACTGCATTCATATAAACTAATTCCCAACAGGCACCCCATAATCAGGGTGAAGTGATTCGTTTCTAATAATCGGCTCCTACTCGCATAGTTACATGTGTCTTACGACCCCCAATGTTGTAGTTACCTATGCTGATCCCACCATGGGGTGTATCAAGTCCCATGGTGGCGGCCCGACACAACCCTAGAATGCACAGGTATGCTACTGGTGCCTAGTGCATTATTTTTTTGCGCCGGAGTGTGTGCACGCCCGCACCCCGTTAGAACCTACGTTGCTGCACCACCGCCGTTGATTTGACCTCTTACAGTCAGCCCAGTAATCGTGCCACACCCTGCCTAGTTCAGGGTATCCTAATACACCTTGTAGGGTTACTGCTGAAAAGGGTCCCCCGCTACTAGGTTTTCTATTTCTAGTCAACATGCTAAGTTAGTTAAGTGTTTTGTAAACCTAACCCCCAATCAGTCTGTATAGTTTAGCATGTTCTATTTGATTAAGTATTAATTCAATTTACTTAACCCTATCAATCCTGACTCAGCCTTAATTACCTTACTAAAGCCTCGACCTCTCACATTAGACAGATATTGTTGTGGCTGCCTGTTGCTGGTTGGGTCCGGGCAGTCTTACGCCACAACTCAGTCTAACCTCGGGTCTTTATTGGGCTCCGTGTTTAACCACCCACATTGGATAGGTATTGTTGTGACCACTGGATAGCCGGGCGGTTCCGGGCAGGTTTACATCACAACTCAATCCAACCTCGGGTTAAACACCTCGTATTTTCTAAATTTACATATTTTGTCTCTTTCCTTTTTATATGTAAATATTTGTGGTCCATTATTCAAATTCATCTTTATTGGGTAAATTTAATTTATACCACTTAGTGGTTTTTCAAGGTCGTTGGCATGCGTCAAACATGCCAACACATATGTTTTATATTTTAACCCAAACGTCATTACCCCCGTTTTATACGTTCGCTACAATATAACCTATGTTGGGTTTAACATTTAAACCCAACTTAGCCATATGAAAAAGGGGAGGCTTAGAACATGGTGTTTATATATTCTAAGTAACATAAAAAGGGGAGTGTGAACGCATGAACTTGCAACATAACGATCTAATTAACATGAATTAGGCACATGTGAACTTGCATTGTAATAGCATATAATCTTGGCATAAACATACTTAAACATGAATTATTCTATTCATATAATCATGGCATAAACATACCTAAATATGAACCATTCTATTCATATAATCATGTCATAAACATACCTAAACCTGAACCATTCTATTCATATAAACTTTGTAACAACCCATTATTTCCAACGATTTATATTCCGATTTAAATTGAAATTTTTATTTTGAAAATATTCTATAATTTTTCATAACGGGAATTTGAAATTTAAATTACGTACAGTGAGATATAGCAGTGGTGAAAATTTCATCGAAAATTTTGAATGTTTGTCGATCGCGCAATTTTCAGTGCAAAGCTGCGCATAACAGTTCAAAATTTAACGATTTTAAAATTTCTCCAAAACTAGTTCGGACAAACACGAAAAATATTCTATTCGTTGTCACGAATCTGATGGCGAAATTCATTTCGCGAAAATCGAACGTTTTGACCTCCGTTTTCTGTCCGCATTTTTACGTCAAAGGGGTCCGTAACGCGCTTTTGAACGGAGCATCCTGACACTGCAAATTATACACCGTTGTGTCCGTCTCGTCGAGCTGATTACCAAAATATATTTATTTGTCAGTTTCGGTGCTCGGTTCGCGCTGAAACTGCGAAAAGGCTTGCGCAGTTCATTTTTGAAACGGTGACATTTGAGTTCGATGTGTCCCTTTTACGATTCTACATACTTCTCTAGCCATTTTGGGTCTGCAAACTCAGTCGGTAATGTTACCATGATCCCTTATTTCATTTCATTTCGTATGTTGGGCACTTTCTTTCCAAATATGCATGAAACATGCATGTGTACGTTTATAAATTTGTCCACTTTCATTTCTTTATGTATTCCAAAAGCTTGGACCTTTTTTTCATTTCTAAAGCTAACGTTTTTTACCAAATCTTTTTATTTTCCTTGAAGGACATATATGCGTCCTTATTGCTAATACATGCATTCTTTCATGTTTCATTTCCAAAGTTGTTGCTTCAGGACTTACGGTACCTTTTCAATTCATGAAAAAGAAAATGCCCATTTCCATTGCCTGACTTAAAACAACGTCTCCATCTTTTACTTCATGCCTCAAGAACCGCTCCCACTCCCCAAAATTGAAAGCTTCTTCATCTCCTTAAGAACCGTTCGTTAATAACTGTACATTATAATATATATATATATATATTGAAAGCTGCTCCTTTTTTTTTTTTCTTCCATCCCACTCCTTATTTTGCCCATCGCCATTCCATTCTGCTCATTTGTTCTCTTCCCTTCGCTAGTTTTTCCCATCGGGCTAAATCCTTCCCTCCGTCCACAGTTCACCACTCCCCTCGGCCTTTGAAACTGCATCGACAATTTCCCCAAGCCCGCCAGTACCCTGCTCCTCCATTGTCTGAAGCCAAGCTACCAGTCACCACGGATTTTTGTTGTCAACTCCGAGTCCGAAACTCTCAACCCCGACCACATCCGATCAACACCCGACTTTGTTTTCCCCTCCGTGCCTTGCCCTCAAATCTCAGGCGACTCCTTGCCTAGCACCGAAACCTGCGCCGACAAACAACCCAGCTCCTCCGCCTAATCACCTGAAAACGTGCCCATTTAGCAGCGCCTCCTCCTGGTGACGCACCGAAAACAACTCTGAAGCCATACTACCTAACCTTATAGCCAAGCCTTCCCTGTTGTACCCGATCCGCAGCTAAACCCTGTAGTCGACCCGGGGTCCGCCTTGTTGTCCTCTGTGTCAATCCTGGTGTGTTCTTTGCATGAGTTTTGTGTGGCGCCATGTTGTTCCTTTTGGTGTTTGAGTTGCGTGAGGGTGTGTGTAACATGTCAGGGTCTAAGTGGTTGTTTGTGTGGGTGATATGTATATTCATCCAATGGTTTTTAAAGTATTTGGTGTGTGGGTGTGTACTGCTAAGTATGTGTTTGCATACATGTGTGCATGTAAGTGTTTGTGTGTGCTTGACTTTTTGGCGTGAGTTATGTGTTTGGGTATATATTTTGGTGTGTTACATTTGAACAAATATATATACTGGTTTTACTGTATGTTTACAAGTATAGAAATATATATATAATATTTTATAAAGGAATTATTGTGTTTATTGTGGTTTACTCGAAATTGTGTTGTGTTTATTTTGGGTGAGTGTTTGTATGGCGTTGAGTTCGAAACCCATTCAAATACCGAATAGCCTAACCAATCCATTCTTTCCCTTATAAAAATAAGATATCTATTGAGCTATCATCGAGTTGAACCATTTTGAATCGTGCCTGGATGTCATCATCTCAGTCAGTGTCCATCCGTTTCCCATCTTCAATCTATGCCACGAAAGGTGAGTTTATCTCACACCTGACTCACATTTATTTCATGGATGTTAGATCAATAATGAACTGTTATATGAAATGTATAGGTTGCTAGTAGAAATTGTTTGATTTGATATGTATGCACATTTCAAATGCGACACGATATATTCATATGACACGTAGTTGCACTGATGATATATATGTTGTGATTGATACTATATGATACCCTAGTTTTAGGAAAATCACTAAGGGTTGAAATGATACATACCCGAACGAACATTAGAATAGAAAAAAAAATCGTTATGGGATGAAATGATAGATCTGAACGATTTTTATTGCATTTGGGATCGCGGGTTGAAATGATAGACCCGTAGAAATTTTATCAATTGCGGGTTGAAACGATAAATATCCGTATCACTTGACCATAGGGTAGAAAACTATATACGGACACCGTCGGTCATGTTTTCGAAGTAAAATGATTTTTATTTTAAAATACTTACTTAAGACTTTATATATTTATATTTATATTTATATTCATATTTTATTTAAAGATAAATTATTTTGTATATTTTAAATTATGTGTTTTAAAATGATTTATTTGTAAATAGGGATTTAAATGTTTATTTAAGATTTTACTTATAAATTTATTTATTTTAAACCATATAATTTATTCCTATAAGTATTTTAACCTTTTTATATTATTGTAAATATTTCTTTAAATCTATTTTTATATTATTTTAAACTTATATGTTTATAATCTATTTCTAATTTACTTTAGAATTTTTTTTTATAAACTTATATATATACATATCTATTTTCAAAGTTAATTTTCTTATATATATATTTTATAAACTTTAATAAAGTCAAGATGGATAGTTTATATTTTGTAAATCTATATAACGATATTTGAATAACGAATGAACTCATATTAAGTTATGAATTGGAATCGATACGAATTTTTGTAGAGATGAACTTGAATTGGTAAATTTAAGAAATTGAATTTGATTTTGTTTAAATTATGAACCTTGATAAGAAATGAATGTGAATTGGGTAAATTGATTTATTTTGAATTTATAGTCGATTAGAATTAAATTCAATTTTAAGTGATTAATTATGAATTGGAATATATAGATGTTATATGCGGAATTGATTTTTATATCGTTTGGTTTGAATTAAGAATTTGTTAAATCAATGTATAAGAATGGTTTTAAATCATAATTTGGTTGAATGGAAATATAAGATTTTGATTTGAAATGTAGAAGTAATAGTTTTGAACTATATAATTTGAATTATAGTTATAAGACGATTTGGTTTATATTGAAGTTTAATATTTCGTTTTAAATTATATAAAAGGAAATTTGAACCTAAGTGTCGAATTTCATTAATCGACTAAAATGAGTTGTTTTCAAATTTTAATATATTCGAAGTTAGATATTAAATTTTGAATTAAAAATTCGAATATGAGAATTCGTATAAACTATTTTATAAAGTGATTTTAAAAAAAATATGACCACGGTGTGAAAAATGTAAGGGATTGGTTGTTAAAGAGACCGGGATCGGATATTGTCATACTCTCTACCAATACCGAAAACCACTTTAACAACTGTGTACGCGGTGGAGTTCCAGAATGAAGGGATTGATTTGGCGAACGACTCCATTTTATTTTATTTCATATTAATTACGAGACCCTGACTACCTTGAGTCAGCTTGATGTGGCTAAAACAGGAGCTATGCACGGACCAAGTGAGGTCATACCTCTTATCGAGCACACTTCTTCGATATTATTCTATTACTGTTGAGATTTGATTTGGGCCCTTTTGATTATGGGAGTGTGTATCGAGGTGGGCGGTAGTTGCTACTATGCGTTACCACCAGTCCGGCTCTGCAAACGGTGAATCCACCCTGGCATTCCTTGCGTACCTTGTCACATGCCTTATACGAGCCCACTACGATTTTGTTTTGTACTGTTTTATATGGAGTGCCCTTTGATTAACCTCCAGTTTACGGAGGAATTACGGTACTGTATATACCATGGGAATATATAAACGGTGTAAGGGTAATCATGGTAATCCCGCTTACGCTATTTTGATATTTTTACTTTACTGATAGACACTATTGTATATAGCGTATTATACTATATAGTATTAGTTTGACGGATCCTTAGAGGATGGTGATCCCAAACATCCTTTAAGTTACTGATGCATTCATTGAACATTTCATTTGAGTTGATTTACTTCTATGAGAATGTTAGTCCTGATCCGAGTTGTTTTGTTTTGCATTATTGCTCGGGTCAGATCGAGTATTACAGCTTTCGTGGTTCACTCTTGAAGTTTGGAGCTTATTTTGGGTTTCCTCACCTATATCTACCTGTTGATTAGTTATTCCAGTCATTCAGTTACTTTTGTCATTCTGTTTCTGACTGTTATCAATTATTTATTGTATTAGACTTCTGCTATATTATTTATGTAAACTCTGATGTAAAATTTATTTAATAGCGTCATGAACTACTGTTGTATTTTAAATTTTCGCTGCGAGATATTATATTGCTCTGTATCTGTGTCTGTGATATGTGATTCTGTGATTTATTCTATTTACCTCAGAAGCTAATAACAATATGTTGTTTTGGACGTTTCGAGTTGACATGTTTTGTCGATTCGGCTCGGTCAAAATGGCGGGTCGTTACATGTGGTATCAGAGCTGGTTAGAGAACGTGATAGGGGGTTCTCGCTTGGCTGTTTGGTGGCGAGCAGGAGACTCTTACCCCTACACGTCCCGATGGGAAGATTGGGTTGGTTGTTGCAGTCGAGAGGCTGGCCGTAAAATCAGTTCTGAGGTATCACTGTATGTCACGGTGGGAGGTTAGCCCACTGCCTAATGGTTGCAAAGCCTAGGGCCGTTACATGTGGTATCAGAGCTTTAGTTTTATCAAAGCTTTAGCCTATGGGGTAGAGGCTCATTAGAGATAGGGTAGTGATACCCTAGAATGAGTGGAATCAGTCGCAGAGTTCTTCTTGAGAGAGCGTATTTTGAAAGTATAAATGATTTTAATAAATATTTTTGTATATAAAATTTTTGTTTAATATTTACTTTTTTCTTCTTCTGAAATTCCCTTCCATTTGAATCCATCTTCGCTCGTAGATCCTCTTTGATTAGGTTCTTTCGTTCGTTCAGCTTTTAAATCAAATTTTATAACTTATCCTTGACAGGGTAAGAAGTAGAACGAGAGTATAAATCTTCTGGAGATCCTTCCTTATTAAATGTTGGCTTGAAATAATTGTTTTAAAGATATTATAATATAAGTTTTCTTGGTGCAATATTGAAATTTGATATGTATATTTGTGAATAACATTATGTTTTGGTAAAACCAATATTTCGAAAGATTTTATGTTCATGCTTTAAGTTTGTACACATATATACTTTGGATAAGTTTTAAAGATGTACACTTTGTAAGAAATTAAGTTTATCTTGATTGAATAATATAGTTATGTATTTGATTCAATAAAAATATTGTTTGTATGTTTATTATGGATTATTGTTGAATTTTATTAAATAAACGAGTGAGGAGAGATATAATTTTTCCTTACTTATTTTTAATAATTTGAAATATATAATTCGAAAATTTTGGTATATATTATGTTTAAATATAAAAAGATGTTTTGAGTACTTATTTGATGCTAAATTTGGCCTACCGAATACTTAGTGATTTGGTGTATACGTCTGATCAACGTATATGTTAAATCCTATATGTATTAGATAGATATAGAGTCACACTCTAGTCGCTTGAAAATGATTCTGGTGATGACTGCAGCATCATCGATATCTATTTTTGGGTTTCGAAAGTGGGATAGATATATATCATCAATCGAGACGTCGAGTGAATACTTAAAGCTATTTTGAATGTTTGAAAATATTTTAGCTTTTGATTTATCTATATTTCAAATTATATATATGTATGAGAATAAATATGAACCATTTAGTTTAAAAATATTAATTACTTAATTATTATTTCCCTGCCTCGTTCCTTTTCGGGGACGAAAAGGTTTAAGTGGGGGAGATTGTAACAACCCGTTATTTCCAACGATTTATATTCCGATTTAAATTGAAATTTTTATTTTGAAAATATTCTATAATTTTTCATAATGGGAATTTGAAATTTAAATTACGTACAGTGAGATATAGCAGTGGTGAAAATTTCATCGAAAATTTTGAATGTTTGTCGATCGCGCAATTTTCAGTGCAAAGCTGCGCATAACAGTTCAAAATTTAACGATTTTAAAATTTCTCCAAAACTAGTTCGGACAAACACGAAAAATATTCTATTCGCTGTCACGAATCCGACGGCGAAATTCGTTTCGCGAAAATCGAACGTTTTGACCTCCGTTTTCCGTCCGCATTTTTACGTCAAAGGGGTCCGTAACGCGCTTTTGAACGGAGCATCCTGACACTGCAAATTATACACCGTTGTGTCCGTCTCGTCGAGCTGATTACCAAAATATATTTATTTGTTAGTTTCGGTGCTCGGTTCGCACTGAAATTGCTAAAAGGCTTGCGCAGTTCATTTTTGAAACGGTGACATTTGAGTTCAATGTGTCTCTTTTACGATTCTACTTGCTTCTCTAGCCATTTTGGGTCTGCAAACTCAGTCGGTAATGTTACCATGGTCCCTTATTTCATTTTATTTCGTATGTTGGGCACTTTCTTTCCAAATATGCATGAAACATGCATATGTACGTTTATAAATTTGTCCACTTTCATTTCTTTATGTATTCCAAAAGCTTGGACCTTTTTTTCATTTCTAAAGCTAACGTTTTTTTCCAAATCTTTTTATTTTCCTTGAAGGAAATATATGCGTCCTTATTGCTAATACATGCATTCTTTCATGTTTCATTTCCAAAGTTGATGCTTCAGGACTTACGGTACCTTTTCAATTCATGAAAAAGAAAATGCCCATTTCCATTGCCTGACTTAAAACAACGTCTCCATCTTTTACTTCATGCCTCAAGAACCGCTCCCACTCCCCAAAATTGAAAGCTTCTTCGTCTCCTTAAGAACCGTTCGTTAATAACTGTACATTATAATATATATATATATTGAAAGCTGCTACTTTTTTTTTATTTCTTCCATCCCACTCCTTATTTTGCCCATCGCCATTCCATTCTGCTCATTTGTTCTCTTCCCTTCGCTAGTTTTTCCCATCGGGCTAAATCCTTCCCTCCGTCCACAGTTCACCACTCCCCTCGGCCTTTGAAACTGCATCGACAATTTCCCCAAGCCCGCCACTACCCTGCTCCTCCATTGTCTGAAGCCAAGCTACCAGTCACCACGGATTTTTGCTGTCGACTCCGAGTCTGAAACTCTCAACCCCAACCACATCCGATCAGCACCCGACTCTATTTTCCCCTCCGTGCCTTGCCCTCCAATCTCAGGCGACTCCTTGCCTAGCACTGAAACCCGCGCCGACAAACAACCCAGCTCCTCCGCCTGATCACCTGAAAACGTGCCCATTTAGCAGCGCCTCCTCCTGGTGACGCATCGAAAACAACTCTGAAGCCATACTGCCTAACCTTATAGCCAAGCCTTCCCTGTTGTACCCGATCCGCAACTAAACCCTGTAGTCGACCCGGGGTCCGCCTTGCCGTCCTCTGCGTCAATCCTGGTGTGTTCTTTGTGTGAGTTTTGTGTGGCGCCATGTTGTTCCTTTTGGTGTTTGAGTTGCGTGAGGGTGTGTGTAACATGTCAGGGTCTAAGTGGTTGTTTGTGTGGGTGATATGTATATTCATCCAATGGTTTTTGAAGTATTTGGTGTGTGGGTGTGTACTGCTGAGTATGTGTTTGCATACATGTGTGCATGGAAGTGTTTGTGTGTGCTTGACTTTTTGGTGTGTTACATTTGAACAAATATATATACTGGTTTTACTGTATGATTACAAGTATAGAAATATATATATATATATATAATATTTTATAAAGGAATTATTGTGTTTATTGTGGTTTACTCGAAATTGTGTTGTGTTTATTTTGGGTGAGTGTTTGTATGGCGTTGAGTTCGAAACTTATTCAAATACCGAATAGCCTAACCAATCCATTCTTTCCCTTATAAAAATAAAATATCTATTGAGCTATCATCGAGTTGAACCATTTTGAATCGTGCCTGGATGTCATCATCTCAGTCAGTGTCCATCCGTTTTCCATCTTCAATCTATGCCACGAAAGGTGAGTTTATCTCACACCTGACTCACATTTATTTCATGGATGTTAGATCAATAATGAACTGTTATATGAAATGTATAGGTTGCTAGTAGAAATTGTTTGATTTGATATGTATGCACGTTTCATATGCGACACGATATATTCATATGACACGTAGTTGCACTGATGATATATATGTTGTGATTGATACTATATGATACCCTAGTTTTAGGAAAATCACTAAGGGTTGAAATGATACATACCCGAACGAACATTAGAATAGGAAAAAAAAATTGTTATGGGTTGAAATGATAGATCTGAACGATTTTTATTGCATTTGGGATCGCGGGTTGAAATGATAGACCCGTAGAAATTTTATCAATTGCTGGTTGAAATGATAAATATCCGTATCACTTGACCATAGGGTAGAAAACTATTTACGGACACCGTCGGTCATGTTTTCAAAGTAAAATGAGTTTTATTTTAAAATATTTACTTAAGACTTTATATATTTATATTTATATTTATATTCATATTTTATTTAAATATAAATTATTTTGTATATTTTAAATTATGTGTTTTAAAATGATTTATTTGTAAATAGGGATTTAAATGTTTATTTAAGATTTTACTTATAAATTTATTTATTTTAAACCATATAATTTATTCCTATAAGTATTTTAACCTTTTTATATTATTGTAAATATTTCATTAAATCTATTTTTATATTATTTTAAACTTATATGTTTATAATCTATTTCTAATTTACTTTAGAATTTTTTTTTATAAACTTATATATATATATATACATATCTATTTCCAAAGTTAATTTTCTTATATATATATATATATTTTATAAACTTTAATAAAGTCAAGATGGATAGTTTATATTTTGCGATTTAAATTCGAAGTTTAAAGATGTAAATCTATATAACGATATTTGAATAACGAATGAACTCATATTAAGTCATGAATTTTAATCGATACGAATTTTTGTAGAGATGAACTTGAATTGGTAAATTTAAGAAATTGAATTTGATTTTGTTTAAATTATGAACCTTGATAAGAAATGAATGTGAATTGGGTAAATTGATTTATTTTGAATTTATAGTCGATAAGAATTAAATTCAATTTTAAGTGGTTAATTATGAATTGGAATATATAGATGTTATATGCGGAATTGATTTTTATATCGTTTGGTTTGAATTAAGAATTTGTTAAATCAATGTATAAGAATGGTTTTAAATCATAATTTGGTTGAATGGAAATATAAGATTTTGATTTGAAATGTAGAAGTAATAGTTTTGAACTATATAATTTGAATTATAGTTATAAGACGATTTGGTTTATATTGAAGTTTAATATTTCGTTTTAAATTATATAAAAGGAAATTTGAACCTAAGTGTCGAATTTCATTAATCGACTAAAATGAGTTGTTTTCAAATTTTAATATATTCGAAGTTAGATATTAAATTTTGAATTAAAAATTCGAATATGAGAATTCGTATAAACTATTTTATAAAGTGATTTTAAAAATAAATGACCACGGTGTGAAAAATGTAAGTGATTGGTTGTTAAAGAGACCGGGATCGGATATTGTCATACTCTCTGCCAATACCGAAAACCACTTTAACAACTGTGTACGCGGTGAAATCCAGAATGAAGGGAATGATTTGGCGAACGACTCCATTTTATTTTATTTCATATTAATTACGAGACCCTGACTACCTTGAGTCAGCTTGATGTGGCTAAAACAGGAGCTATGCACGGACCAAGTGAGGTCATACCTCTTATCGAGCACACTTCTTCGATATTATTCTATTACCGTTGAGATTCGATTTGGGCCCTTTTGATTATGGGAGTGTGTATCGAGGTGGGCGGTAGTTGCTACTATGCGTTACCACCAGTCCGGCTCTACAAACGGTGAATCCACCCTGGCATTCCTTGCGTGCCTTGTCACATGCCTTATACGAGCCCACTACGATTTTGTTTTGTACCGTTTTATATGGAGTGCCTTCTGATCAACCTCCAGTTTACGGAGGAATTACGGTACTGTATATACTATGGGAATATATAAACGGTGTAAGGGTAATCATGGTAATCCCGCTTACGCTATTTTGATATTTTTACTTTACTGATAGACACTATTGTATATAGCGTATTATACTATATAGTATTAGTTTGACGGATCCTTAGAGGATGGTGATCCCAAACATCCTTTAAGTTACTGATGCATTTCATTGAACATTTCATTTGAGTTGATTTACTTCTATGAGAATGTTAGTCCTGATCCGAGTTGTTTTGTTTTGCATTATTGCTCGGGTCAGATCGAGTATTACAGCTTTCGTGGTTCACTCTTGAAGTTTGGAGCTTATTTTGGGTTTCCTCACCTATATCTACCTGTTGATTAGTTATTCCAGTCATTCAGTTACTTCTGTCATTCTATTTCTGACTGTTATCAATTATTTATTGTATTAGACTTCTGCTATATTATTTATGTAAACTCTGATGTAAAATTTATTTAGTAGCGTCATGAACTACTATTGTATTTTAAATTTTCGCTGCGAGATATTATATTGCTCTGTATCTGTGTCTGTGATATGTGATTCTGTGATTTATTCAATTTACCTCAGAAGCTAATAACAATCTGTTGTTTTGGACGTTTCGAGTTGACATGTTTTGTCGATTCGGCTCGGTCAAAATGGCGGGTCGTTACAAACTTGTAATTGGAATGTGAATCTAACTTAATTATGTGTCACAGATATCACCATATGATTTTGATAACAACATAGGCCTAAAACATGTTTTCAACTAGGTATAACACCAAACATAGTTTAGTCATGTTCCTAAAGATGCTTACTTTTGTCTCTAACACAAAAGTATGGTTTTACACTTGAATCACGATGCCAATTCCAACATAATTTCATATAAACCATAGTACTTAGTTGAATCCAATTACACACTAAAAGTGATCATAAAAGTATGTACATCATATTGGCATAATAGTGAATCATATACTTGCATGAATCTCAAATAAACTACCACAACATATGGTCGTCAACATGAATCATATACTTGCAGATATCTAATAGGCCTAACATCATTATACCACAATATCCCAAATCGATTCAGAACTAGAATCATAGCAACATACAATCATGAATTAAATTAAGTACAATTCCATTTCTCATTTTACATAAATCAAAACTCAATTGTTCATTCACATCGAAATAGCACTCTACTTACAACGTATGACGAATCTTCAATTCAGGAATCTGAATTCTGAATTTGGAGATGCTATCCTTTGTTGTAGGCGTTGTTTTGATTTAATTGACGTTGCTTTAAGCTTTCGAATTGTCTCCTAATTGTCTCTCAATTCTGACGGCTATTCCTAGTCTTTCCTCAGCATCATGACGGTCTCATCTTCATTTTTGTTTGTGTGAATTAGGTGGAGTCTTAGGTCCTTTTTATAGAGTTTGTGAGTTGATTAGGACCGTCGATGGAGCTTGGTTTAATAATAGCCGTTCGTTTGAAGGAGAGACCAATCAGGAGCTGACACCTAGCCCTAGTGACAAGGCAAGGCTCGAAAATCGACCAAGCACAGACCAGGCCAGCCAGGGGGGGCTGGGTTCGACCTGGCTCAAGGGCCAGGTCGACTACCCAGTCGACCCCCAGGTCGACTATGTAGTCGACCTGGGTACCCCAGGTCAACTACCCAGTCGACCTGGGTAGCCCCGGTCGACTACCCAGTCGACCTGGGTGCCTTGGGCGGGAGAATTCCTGCCCTGGCCAATCTGGCCTGATTTTTTAAATTTAAATTTGTTTCCTAAGCTGTTTTGGTCTATTTGAATTTTAAACTGAATTCTGAAACTTCCGGAGGCCATATCTTCTTCATACAGAGTCCGTTTTATGCAAACTCGGACTCTATCCCAAGCAGAATTCCGAGACGAACGCAATGGCGTATCCCGTTTCCCTTAATTCTTTGATTTGAAATTAATTATACTTTATTTTGTGAATTTCACTGTTATAGAATACACGGGGTGTTACAGAAACACCCCGATTCGCTCGTGCTCCATGTCCTACGAACTGCTCGTTTAGAGTATGCCACGATCCGCCTACACATGAAGCTCTCCGACCCGCTCGAGAGAAGGAGCTCACGAACCGAACCGCTTAAGTGGAGAAGCTCGATCCGAACCGGAGATAGGGGCCACGAGACGAACCAACCTGATGTTATGGAGGAGGCACCATGAACCGAACGAGAGGACTGAATCAAACCGGCAATAACTGGTGTACTACACACATCCAAACCGATCCGGGAGAAAGCCAAAACCCGAGATGCAAAGGTAGTCCAAATGGGAAGTTGTTACTCAGGATCCAAATGGGAACCAACAAGTTAACTTCATGATTGGACTTTGCTGCGGGACGTGTACAAAGGGGTTATCGACGTCTATAGTTTTAGCTCACCATTGAGAGACGGATATTGGTTATGGATCAGTGTAGTGAAGTTGTTATGACTCCATGGGGCAAAGTGATCGTAGCAGGGCTATGAACCAGTGCAGTGGAGTTGTTATGACTCCATAAGGCAGAGTGGACATAGCAAAGTATTAGTGGTTACGGATCAGTGTAGTGTAGCCGTCTAGACTCCATGGGGCAGAGTGATTGTAATAAAGATTTGGGTGATCAAAGTGGTAGATATCGTATGCTTTACGCACTAATTGAGAGATGTGAGGATGATTGATATGTTTAATGTTTTTGCTATCACCATGACATGCACACCCCCACCCCATTATTTTCCAACCATGTGTTAGTGTCACCTTAGAGTATTGTACATCTGTTGTGCTAACTCTTTGGTTGCAGGTCCAAGCTCAGGTATGGTTATGTATACCTGTTATTGTTCTATTTTGTTGCTTATCGCTCATACCAGACATTTGTCTGACCTAGAATTTTATTTCTCTTTTTATTACTTTGGGTGCTCTTAAACGGGTAGACTAGAGACAGGTCAGGTGATTATGCACGAGTAGCTGAACCGGAGATGACCCGGAGGCTCCCACGTATGATATATAATCTCCCTGTATTGTTGTTGGTCACTACTTTGGGCATTAGTAGTGTACCACTTTCTTTCGTTTTAGAGACGGTATTTCAAAGTTGTAATAATGTTGGTCTGGTTGATAAGCTGTATTTTGGATTTCCGCTGCTATGATGGTTTAGTTTTCAGCTTATGCACTGTCTCGCCGGTTTTATGTCAAAGTTATGTTATTATTATATTTTATTCCATGCGCTGTAAGACATTCTATAGGTTCCTTGTTAGTTAAAATTCATTTCTTTGGCGACCGTCTCGTGTTGGTTGGACATCGGTACAACGCATTTTACGGAAATTTCGGCTGGTGCAGGGCGGGCCGTCACATAGAGGGTGCGGCGGCCATGGCTATTGGAGCTTGGAGGAGGAAGAAAGTTAAAGGAGAAAGTGAAAAAGGAAAGGGAAGAAAGGGAGAGAAAAGGGTGTTTTATAAAAGGAGGAAGCTCATGGATTCATGAGGTGTCGAAGGGGAAGTAATAAGAAGAAGCACACTTTAGGAGATAAGCTGGATGACACGTTGTTGGGTCCTTTTGGCCTTTAAGGCTTTTGTAATATGTTGAACTTTTTTTGTTCAACCCCGCTTCTTTCGCTCGTGATCAAGCATTAAGTCCATTTAACACGAAAATTTGAAACCTTACATTAGTCGTAATTCTGGATCCAACGGAATAGGTCTACTGAATTTGGAGTTCGTTTGACCTTCCATTTTATTTTTTATTGCGTTTTCGCTTATTTTTAACTGATAGACCCGGTACGCTTTTATTTCTTGCACGCTCACATACTAACTCCAAAAATTATGAAATTTGGAATCTTACCATTTTTCGATGTTCCGGATCCGATAAAATTGGTTTCATCGAATTCCGAGATCATTTGAAAAATGTTCCTTTGTAAAGTTACAAAAACAGCATTAATCATCAAAATTTTAAAATCAACTATAAATCCTTGTAAAATTAATTTAAAACAAATTTTAAATTGGTTCCAAAATTGTGGGTCATTACACTAGAAGATATCTTTTTAGAGGCTCGATCCATTGCTCCATTAAAATAACCTCCTAGATAGGAGCCTACTTAGAAATAGAGGGATTCTGGTCGGCATTGTATATTTAACGACCTCGAAGGCCACAACACAAATGACTGTCGGCATCTTTGGGAGATGATTGTGGTGCATGTCAGACGCGGTGAACTGGAACGATTTATTAGAATTCGTTTGTTGCACCTGAGATGCACTACCCCTTACTACTCAGGATAGACCCGGGCTTAGTGCCCTTGGACCAATTCTCAAATGATCTTCAATCTGGCTTTATGTCTCGGATTCAGGCCTTTGGGGCACCAATATCTTATGGATTGTAGATGTCTTGGTTATTTAGCTATCATTTTCGATTCGTATTCTATATTTTGGATTCTTGGCTTCACAGATTTTCTGGTTTGGCTCCTCGGATTTGGTTTCTTGGATTTCAGTTCTCTGGCTCTTAGTAGTTTGGCTTTGGATTTCTGGATTTTGTCAAAGAAATGCACTTTCATCAGCTACAGCGAAAATGAGTTTTGCTACCGCATTTGTGATGATGAAAACAAGAAGGTGATCCATAGACGAGATGTGATTTTTAACGAAAGACTAATGTACAAAGACAGACTTAAAACAGAAGTCAACGACTCAACCAGAGTGAACCAGTATTTGCAGATTCAAATGACATTCCAGATAGTCTTATAACAGAACTGACTATATCAAATCCACAACCTAATGAAATCGCTGATTTGAGCAGTGTGGACCAGCCTGACACACTACAACATCCTACTCCAACACCTGTATTGAGAAGGTCTTGATGCTATGATGAACTATTTGTTGCTGACAGATGCAGGGCAACCTAAATGCTATGATGAAGCTTCTCAGACTGAAGATGCTAGCAAGAGGGAGCTTGCCATGAAAGATGAGATGAAGTATCTTATCTCCAACCAGACAGGGAACTAGCTGAATTACCTATAAGAAAGAAGGCACTTCATAATAATTGGGTGTATCGGGTGAAAGAGGAACAAGATGGTTCCAAGAGATACAAAGCTCGACTAGTTGTCAAAGGATTCCAATAGAAGGAAGGAGTGGACTACACTGATATTTTTTCTCTTGTTGTGAAGCTTAATGCTATCAAGTCAGTGTTAAGTATTGTTGCTATTGAAGACCTTCATCTTGAACAATTAGATGTGAAGACTGCATTTCTTCATGGAGACTTGGATAAAGAGATATACATGCATCAACCAGAAGGTTTCTTCGAGAAAGGGAAGAAGAACATAGTGTGCAGACTAAAGAAAAGTTTGTATGGCTTGAGACAAGCCCCAAGAAAATGATACAAAAAGTTTGATGAATTCATGCATAAAGAAGACTTCCAAAAGTGCAATGATGATCATTGTTGCTACTTCAAGAGATATAAGTCTAGTTATATGATTTTACTACTTTATGTTGATGACATGTTAGTAGCAGGATCAAATATGGATGATATCAGAAGGTTGAAACATCAACTGTGAAAGGAGTTTGACATGAAAGACTTCAGTCCAGCAAAGAAGATTCTTGGAATGCAAATCACTAGAGATAGGCAGAGAGGACTCTTGCAGCTATCTTAGAAAGATTACATCAACCGTGTTTTGCAGTGATTTAACATGGACGATGCTAAGACAGTCAGCACACCATCGGTCTTTCACTTTCGCTTATCCAAGGATCAGGCCCCTCAAACGGAGGAAGAGAGAAATTTCATGATTGATGTTCCTTATTCCTCAGCTATTGGAAGTTTCATGTATGTCATGGTTTGTACGAGACCAGGCATTGGCCATGCAGTGGGAGTTGTTAGCAGGTTTATGTCAAATCCAGGGAAAGCTCATTAGGAAGCAGTCAAGTGGATTTTGAGGTATCTACGAGGCATAGTACAAAACGGTCTGTACTTTGGTAAAGGGAAGATAAAAGCTCAAGGCTAAGTAGATGCATACTTTGGAGGTGAAGTCGATCATCGAAGAAGCAGTACAGGTTATGTATTCACAGTTGGAACTACAGCTGTTAGTTGGATGTCACTTGTACAGAAGACTGTCACTTTATCCACTACGGAAGCTGAGTATATAGCAGTCACTGAAGCTAGTAAAGAGATGATATGGATTTAAGATTTGTTAACTGAGTTGGGATTCAAGCAGGAAAAGAATATCTTATACAGTGATAGTCAAAGTGCTATACACTTGGCGAAGAATTCAGCATTTCATTACAAAACCAAACATATTGGTCTTCATTATCACTTCATCAAATCTCTACTGTAAGATGATGTATTAAAACTGGAGAAGATCAAAGGAAGCAAGAATCTAGCAGATATGTTGAAAAAAACGGTAACTATTGATAAACTAAAGTTGTGTTCAACTTCAGTTTGTCTGCTAGAGTAAAAAGAGCAGAATGGATGTTGCATGGATCAAGGTGTGAAGACGGATTGAAATTGGTCTACAAGTGGAAGATTGCTAGAAATGTTGCAGCTGAACCACCCATGTGTTTAACACGGGGTGCCACCAACCATGCACCAACCATGCCACCTACCGGGCCACCAACCAAGTTACCAACTCCCACCAACCCTCTTCTCACTCTATAAATACACCCTTCTTCTTCATAACTTCCATACCATCTCAAATCCAACAAGAAGAAAGGAAACAAGCTTAAGAGTGAGATCGAATGTTGAGTGAAAAGCGTTTTGTGTAATCACTTTATAATATTCTCTTAACTAAAAGAGTTGCAACAGCCCGGAGACGTAGGCATAATTGACTGAACTCCGTTATCAAGTTTGTGTGTCTCTTGCATTCTACATTTTATTTCTTTTCTCCACAAATCAAATTAAAGGAAATTTACATAATTTCCTAACACATGATTTCTATATTGAAATAGTCTAATTTTAATATTCTGCATTGCTCTTTGAAGTGACAAACAAGTTTGGAAAGGTTACCTGTGTTCTCTTTCTATTAATTTATAAGAACACTTACAACAAAACTTGGATTTTGGTGGGAGGAACAATAAAAAAAGCATGAGGAATCCCCATCGATCCAGTAGTGAGTGGAGAAGGGTGAAAATTTTACTAAACGAGAATCAGTTTCCCGTTTAGTGTTCTTTTCTTATTTTTTTACGTTAACTTGCCCTAAATGGTGTTCAGTTTACCGTTTAAGGATCCTACTCAGAGAAAAAAAATGTGAGGAGCTCCCACTTCCCTTCCTCTTCCACATTTAAATTTACATTGTTGCTGCGTGAGAGGAGGGAAAAAAAGGAAATTTCCCCACTTCTTCCCCAATCGGTGCTGCTGGAAGTGCCCCAACGATTGAGAGTAGATGGAAATGCTTGTTTTGGTACATTGATATAAGGAATTGTTGATGTATAATTTTACCCAATCCTTAAACAGAGTTTGGTCGGTAGATGCTTTAGTTTAACCGATTAGTCCGTTGACTATATGTAAAGTAGTTATTGCATCATTGTTATTTATAGTTGTAGTGTTATTATGCGGAATCTAACAGTTGCTCGGTAATCTTGTTTTCAAATGTGGCAACTTCTTTACTTGAGCATGCACACATGGTTTATACTGCATTACGGTGCATTTGGGATGAACAACAATGACAAAAAAGATTGTGTTTATGGCTTAAAAAAGATATTTGAACTGGACATTTAAGCGAATTATTTAATTTACATTCTTTTATTTAATTAATTTATAGTTAATCAAGTATTTGTGTTGTTGTGAAATATGCATTTAATAAATCTAAATAATAAAATTTAAATTACTCAATTTTGCATTAAACCATGCTAGTGCATTTTCAATTCAAATATAGAGAAAATTAACCAAAAAAGGTAGGAAATTTAACAAAATAAATTTATGATATCCACCAAGCATACCCAACTAATATGACAGAAATCCACGTATCTCATCGTCAGACGGTGTTTTCACCACATTCAAGTTTGTGGGATCTTCATGAAAATCATAATAATTTTTCACCGTTACACCTGTATAGCAATAGAATAACAACACTTTACTACCTCTATGAAATGTTCACTAAAAAAAAATGAATTTTCAAATATGTGTGTGTTCTATCATACTCAGTTTGACTGCTACGTCTAAACTGAGAGTTGTGTTGACCATAGAAGCGGGGCACATAGTTTTATTGGCAGCAACGAATGGTTGGCTGGTGGAGTTGGATGTATCTGATACTTACAAGTTCTTTTTTTTATGCGATACAAGTGCGAACACGTGCTACGCACACGGGTTGAAGTTATATTATGTATTTGCAACTATTATCAAATCTTTGTTTTTTTCCTTGCAGTAATATTATTAAAATCAAACTTGCATATGTGTTTTTCCATATATGGTTTGTATGAAAAGTTAGATTATATTGCACTTCATGCTAAATAATTTATTAGACTTTAAGATTATCAAAGTAAAAGGAAGGAAAAATATAAAATGACACCAGATGCTTGCTCATCTGATAAAATCTATTTACTTAAAGCGCTACTATGAGATCATTGGTATAATGAAGCTGCAAAGAAATATAAAATCCATCTAAATAACACATTACAATAGCGGTTTTGAAGGCGTGTAGGTCTACATATTTGGAAAATTTATATGCCCATGCATATGTAAAGCACACGATAGTAGCATTGTAACTTCAATACTGGTAGGACAGGAATATTTTGTTGCATACTTCATGTATATGTTGCGTGTAAGACACACAAGTGGAACAGAGGATGTTATAAGACAATGGAGCAACATGATTGTCCAATGGTAAAAGAATAAAATCAAATTTGTTTGTATATTACTTGTATTAAAAATAATATATATATATATATATATAATCCATTACTATCAATATTATCTATGCTTTGCATGGTACTTGATCCACTATAAGAGAATACGGCTATTCCAACGGTTGAGATCCGTCGGCGGTCGTTTGAAGCCGTTGGAATAGTGTTAATTAACGAACTCTAACAATTTCCAATGAATCATTTCCAGCTACTATTCCAATGGCTTCAAACGGTTTACAACTATTGGAAACTGTTTCAAACCAACAACCTATAAGCTGTCAGAAATCTTTTGTAGTCGTGGGAAAAACTGGGTGATTTTTTATAACAATAAGCCTATTACCATCCAACCACTCCCATTTTCAATCCATTCCATTTCCAATCAATTCCATACATATATAGCACATATGTACCAAAAACAATATAAAAAACTAACATAAATCAAATAAACATCAATATAAATAGGACAAACCATCCAAACATCTCAAAAACCAACACATCAACGTTACATGTCTACAAATCATATACAATCCATCAAAATATATCTAAAGTGTCATCCTCACCCACTCCGTACCAATGTATACAACATCAAAACAAAATCCTCACCATCTCCAAGACAATATATACATCGTTCAATGACAAACATAAAAAGCACAAACCTCAAGCATCATCTTCATTGCCTCCGGAAGCACCAGATGATGAAGGAAAAGTACCATGATTATGCACATACTCCGCAAACTTCTGATTTAGCTGCTCCATCTATATAGCTTGTAGACGATTCTACTCCTACATCTGCTCAATCATGGTTCTAAGTCCTTAATTTCTACTTTGTCTTGGCCTTCTGAGCTTGTCGAGCCTGCAAATAGAATGAATAACAAAAAGATTATGTCAGCATATAAAATATTATAAAACTATATATTTAAACGCTAATTTGTTATATATATGCAAATGGATTAATTATTGTTTGGCTATCGAAGCCATAACGTCTTCTCTGCTGCGTCGGATCCATAACAATGTCAAATATATTGTCTTCCTCCTCCAGTATCAACTCATCACGACCATACTCCTAAAGTGCACGAGCCTGTGCCTCCTAAAACTTTTCCTATAATACAAAAAACAATTTCAGTTGAAAAATAATAGAACATTGTTTTTATTTTACATTAGCTAGTAATTAATAAACTTACCGATGTGAGTAATAGAATATAAAATACGCGTACATATGCACTTGTCACGCTATCCGGATCATCCCACTGATGTGTCACGTTGCCAGCCTCGTTTACTGGCCTGGATGCGTGGGTGTGAGCAAATACGTCCATGTAGGACATAGGATGCCCACGAGCTCATTCCTGCAATTAATAATTTGGATAAATCAATTCCACATAGTTAACTACTGAACTGATCAATATACAAATGCAATAGTCGATAAACTTACCAAGTCTTGGCGATGATGCTGGAAAGACTTGGATCCACCATGATGAGTTACTTGATTTCTACTCCTGTTTGCAGAGTTCCTTGCTGAATCCACCAGCAAATTTACATTGACTAGTTATTTAGTCGAAAGAAAAAAAAATGAGATTCGTTATATATTTACCATCTTATTCCATCCCTCATCCACCTTGGTTTCTTCCCCGGTTTTTTAATCTCATTCATTTACTCCATGTATTTCTTAGTGACCTTTGAGTTCCACTGTCACTAAACTAGGCTGATGTCGGACTACTGCAAATATACTATTCCCATTACAATGAGAAAATATTACCAATTATTTTTTTATATCTAATCATTTTGTAAAGTGGTATAAACTTACCAGAAAATCTTGCCATATGGTCTCTCTCACGATGTTAGGGATCATGCTCTACTTAGGCCAGAAATCACTCATCCTAGCCATATATGCATCCTTAGAAATGTTCAAAACCACTTGAGATGGCTCCAACTCAAACCCTCTGCGTTAAATATAAAATATAACTTTAGACAATTATAGATACATCATGTAAAAAAAATTAAATTGCTATGTTGCTAATTTTAATACTTACGCATGATTAGCCTTCGGCTTCAAGTAAACGACTGGACGAGCTAGTGGCTCACCACTACTCTCACCGGTCTGTTAGGAAATGCCACATCATTAAAAGCCAGAGCCATACATAATATACCTGCCACATACATACATATACTATTGTTGGCTGGAATTGTTTTTTTTTCTAATCCATTCCGTAATGATAGTTTGGTTGGTAGATGCTTTAGTTTAACCAACAAATCAATTGCGTATGTTATGCAGTCATTCTCACTGTAGTCTAGTATTGTTCGCTGTCATTTTCTATCCTGTTGGGTTGAGGACGACACAGAAACGTGACAGGAGATAATTCTACGAATCGTTGATGTTGGACGCATCATGCTATTTATCTTGAATAGTTGGCTTGCTTCCATTCATCATCCCATAAGACCCCCTCTCCTCCTTTTCAACTTAAACCACCATAAAGTCAATCCCTTCCTGATTCTTCTCCCTTAATAATTCTTAATTACTTATGAATAATGTTTTAGCATATGAAAGTAACCACGGAAAGCAATAAATAACACAGTAGGTTTATAGTGGTTCGGTCCGTGAGAGGCATACGTCCACTTTATAGGAGTTCGTTGATATTTTATTCACAACAATATATTACAAGCTTTGAACATCATCTAGGCATTTTATTATAAGTGTTTCCGTGTACTTTAGAGTCATAGTTGTCATATATGAGTGTTGGGAAAAATTGATTTTTATGCTTCTTCTTTCTCAAAGCAAGGCTAGCATTAATGAGTTTTTGGAGCTCTAAGAGATGTCAAATCAACAAAAATTCAACCCTTTTGAAGGAAAAGCTTAGGGTTATTTATAGTTGAAGGGTTAGCTGGGAGTAGGTAGGATTTAGGGACCACCTAACAGATTTTTGTATCCTTGGGAGGCGGGCTTCAGAATTTCGAGTCCCCTTTAACGTGCTCATGAAAACCCGTATCCCTCTCTTGGGATACGAATTTCGTATCCTATGGGGTATAAAATTTGTATCCCTTAGGATACAGAATGTTGTATCCCCTAGGGGATATTGTTATTTTGCATCCCCCGAGGGTACGAGTTGTTCATATCCCCAAAAGGATACAAACTCGTATCCCTAGTGATACGTTAGATGCATCATGTTGTGGGATTCGAGAGTTGTTGTAGAGGGAGCCAAATGTATTGAAACCAAGGGGTACGAAAATCTAATGGGGTTCGAAGCTTTTGGTGCGAGGCAGTGGGACCCGAGCACATGTAGGGATCCAAATTACTTTGTGGCGAGGGGTCTGAAGCTTCCTGATACGAAGCGGAAGGGTACGAAGCTTTCGGAAAAAGGGGAACGAAGTTTTTCGGATATGATGCAAAGAGAGTCGAAATTGGTGGTATTAAGGGATTCGAAATCCCTTAGATGAGGGATATGAAAATATGTTTGAGGAGTTGTGAGGCCTCTGCTTGTGTGACTTCTTCGGGGATCGTATCCTTATTGTTTTGGCGACACCTCGGGCTTTATCGCCACACACTGTGTTGAGTTGAGCGTGCTTGGTGTACTTTCGAAAATCGGACCAATAGGTCGATTAACATTTGTCCTCCAAATTACATATTGTCCCGACATGATGTGCTTTGAGTTGAGAGAAACATTCTTGTTGAACGTCTAATTCTTGTCATCTCATGAATACAAATGTTAGTCGTCGACCCTCATTTATGTTGCAACATAAACGGGTTGTCGACACGGCATCGCACGTTCGCTCACACATTTTCACATTGTTTTGCGTGACGCGACTAGAATGTGGAAGTAAAATGCAAGTAGTAAATATATTGTTGGGTTACGACTATGTGGGTTGAATTTCAAGAGGCGATATTGTACCGAGGATTCGATTGTTAGTTGTATACTCTCGAGTCGTTTAGATTTATGAGTGTTTTATTAGTTTGCAGTCCAATTGTCACGATATTGAAAATGCATGTTCATGGTCGTAGTTGGAATCACGAGTCAGAGATTTCTCGGAGTTTGAAAACCTTATTC
The DNA here is from genome assembly GCA_030737875.1 of Allium sativum. Lineage (NCBI taxonomy): Eukaryota > Viridiplantae > Streptophyta > Magnoliopsida > Asparagales > Amaryllidaceae > Allium > Allium sativum. The sequence continues at coordinate 915,640,661 of CM060913.1, forward strand.
TTGTTCCTCCGTTGTTTTTACAAACGTACACATGCGTACATTGATGTGCAACCATGTGTAAATGTTCATATCCCTAACTGGGATATGAAACACAATTTGGGCCAAGCCCAAAACTCCCTCCTATAAATTTGAACCGTGAAACCATTTCTCCCTTCTTCTTCTTCTTCCTTTTCTTTTTTTGCCTGGTTTCGTGATTAGAGACACCTGATTCCCAAAACTTGAACACTTCAAGCATCAAAGAGCAGGTGGGACTCTGATGTTGGCTGTTTGTAGGGAGGAGTCGGGTCTCGAACCGTGACGACATGAATTTCGACACCCTTTGAATCGACCAAATACAACACAAGTCCAACCCAAAGAATGCTAAAAACCAAATGTCGGAGAATGAAATTAGAAGATAAGAATAGATAAGATAGAAAAGTTAGAATAGAAAAAATAGATAGAAGATATAGCTGAACAACAACAGAATCTCACAATCGCAGCGGAATAAAATATAATATATATAAGGACCTTTGAAATACAAAACTGTATTTTTACTTACATACATCATCGGAGTACAACATATATACAACACATCGGAAATAAACTATATATATCTATCATTGAAGCCTCCTTCTTCAAGCTCCTCCAGGAATATCTGTAAAATCCTAAACTACTTGACTGCCCGTACAAATTTGGGCGCCCAAGAGTTTAGGGAAAACATATAAAAATAAACTCTGGGTTAGTCATGGGACTGGTATGAGTAAAAGATTTTAAAACAACTTGATTAATAAAGGATATCTCATAAGACCATGTCGTATAACACAGAACCGGTTTTTTGCCTTATGAGAATCGAATACACATGGTTTAACTTTCAAAAACATTTTGAAAGAAAAGATAATCGTAAGACCGATCCACACATAAAATGGATGGTTTTTATCTTACGATAACCCAAAATATCTCCGTATTAAAACTCTTATGATATTATTATATTGTCTAAATCAAATAAATGGCAATCTAGCAGAACGCTTGCATCTCACATTTCACATACGAAGTATACAAACAAAACCGCAAGCTGCTTAGGGATTATGGATTTCCAACTATGACAATGTATGGAACCACCTTCCGATAGTGTATCTCTAGAGGGGAATACATTGGGTTCAACAAGAACATCTTGCAACCCGACAATTGGTGACCAAACACTCATTTCTCTTGAGTGTATCGAATATATTGTCACTAATGGTTAAGCCCACATAACCGTTATCCGAAGATATAGAAACGAAGAAGAACAAATATGAGTAGTCTCTTGATAGACGACAATACACCCATATTGGCAGCGACCCACTTAGCCATGTTTCCATGCCCGATTTTTATCATTTCCCGGTTGTGAAGCTTAAGGCATAACTTACCTTTTTAAGCAGCACATCTTCATTCACTTTGATTGCCACCCAAACCCATCAAATCACAAATTGATTTCCCAAAAACTATGGGTATAAAGCTAAGAGAAATAGATTCCTCCGCCACCTGACATAGTTTGAGGAGATCAATCATATGATCTGTTAGGCATACTCTGTCAGACATTCATCCATACAAGTTGTCCTAGGACTGGACAAACGGAAGGCGCTATTTTGTGAATCCATCTTAGGTAATTTCTACCTAGAATCGACAGAATAGCCCTTGCAAAAACTCCGTCTTTAATGGTCTTCAATTTAACTTCAAACTAATCAACGCCTAGGTTGAAACAAAGTAGTGTTTGGATTTCATTGAGAAATCCAATCCCGGTCTCTTTGAATCGATGTACGTTAATATCTTTTAGGGACAAGTGATACTTAAAGTAATCAGGTTAACCTATTCAAACAAATATTTATTATGATTATAAGGACTTGTCTACAAAAAATAATTAATATATAAGATTCCAGATTTCAACCATAGTTTGTATAAATCAATATTAACAAGATGTGTAAATGATTAAATTAAACTGAACAAGTGTATTGGGTCATATCATAGCATTACAGTTAATTCAATCAACAAAACAATCATCACAACAGATCTTGGCTACCACAATTCAACAATCCAAATTCAACTATACACCGTTCATAAATTGGTTGGTCTTGGAAATTGATTATTTCCAAATCATATACATCTAAGATTAAATTCAGTTTAAAAATCTCATTTATTTTCATCGATTACAACAATGTTGTTATAATCCATACTTCATTATATATGACTTAAATATATAACTATTATTATATTTCTTTAAATGAATAATTTAATATATAATTAATTTAAATATTTGTTTAAGAAGAAAAGTGAACGATGTTTTTCTAAATTCAACTTAGTTAATTACTAATTCAACATCTCTATTTCAATTATTTTCCGAGCTTCAGAATAATCTCATTGTTATTGGTCACATTTCTTTTACCGATATCCCTTACAACCATTCTTATCTACAAACCATTTGCTTTTAAAATTATTCACTTTGGATTGTGAATATTGTTTCTTCTAGAATCGATTGTCACATCAACTTGAATATTAATAATTACTAGTAAAGGGTCAATTCTGTTTGTTTGTTTAATATATAAATTCACATTTCCTTGAATTTCAATATTTAACTTAATCATCATTAATCCTACTTAGAATTCATTTATTTATAAAAATATATTTATCAATCTAAGTTGATTAAATTTAGAATGACATTTTAACTATTTATTTCAAAGAAATAGAGTTCATCATAACCCAGTATTATTGACAATCGACTATTATTCATTTGTCACTACATCACGTCAATTACCGTTCAACTAACACAACCGAAATCATTTGTCTGGATTTTAGCAATGAGTTAATTTTACTATTCTTATTTATATTAATTTGAGAAGAAATAAATTTTTGCGCTGTTTATTTATTAAATTAAATTAACATTGTTTATTTCTGACAAAGCTCAACTCCATTTACAATGATCCTTGTTTTATCATTCACTATCATCTCCATTCCAGATTTTCAGTTTCCATACTAACCATTTTCTTTTTATTTCTTTTTAGATATATACATATATGGGAAAGTCTATTTAAAGATAAAATGTTGACACAAATTTAGATACAAGCAATCTCAACCACAAGATCTCCCCCTGAGTTCCGCCTCACACATAAAGACCAAAAAATCATACGATCCAGATTTTTTGTCTCTAATTCAGTGTTTAGTTTTGTGTCCCAATAGTCGCTCCCTATATATATATAATATTTTTTTTAAGAAACCCTTTTTATTTGATTTGTTAAAGATTCTATCCCTTTCTAGAATTGAATTTCTATTCTCGTTTTCCTATTCATTTTTCCCTTTAATTTAGTTTCCTTCTCTATTTCTTTACTTTACTTTACTTCTACTACTTTTTTTAGTTTCCTTTTCTTATATTTTCTTCGGTCCGTAGCCATGTAGTTCAGGCCCAAATCCTTCCTCTCGTTACCTTTTCTTTCCTCTCTACTCCTATTTCCTACACATCCCGTCACAACCTTCTTTTTTTCTAGGCCCATTCAGCCCATTGTTTCACCGACCCAAAATTCCCCTCGTTCCTTACAACTGCTTCCTCCTTTTCATGCTTGTCTTCTTTCCCTACTTACCAGTTGGTTTCTTCCCCACTAAAATAGTCTCGGCTACAAATGTTTGCTCTGATCCTCCACTTTTTCCCAGTGCCCAGCCCATCACCGCTTCATATTCATGTTTCTGAATGCTAAAATTTTGGACTGCCTCACTCCTCATATCCTATTTAATTGTATTGATATACAAATCAGGAAATAGTACGAGTAGAGGCATGCACGATTAAAAGCGGGTGCTTCACGTAAAGATAATATACAAAAAGAATTTCAGGCCAACAACTCCATGCCATGATTTTTTCATTCAGTCCATGTGTCACAGCTGCTCCAAGCAAATTACACCCTCTTCTTCCCTTTTGATTCTCTTCTTTTAGTTTATATTCATGTGTACAAGTACACTGGTGTATACATGCACGCATCCTTCCTTCAACGGCCTTCGGTCCTGATCATCTACACAAATGTGCCATCACTTCCTGATCTCAACCTTGTTCTCTAATTAGCTTCTAACCATCTCGATCCAAGCCTTAAAGTTTCACCTTTTCCTTTAATTTCTACTGCTTACAGAGAATTCAAGTTTACATTGTGCACTGGTGCACTTGCACCAACACCCGATTCCACCTTCATCAACCCCGACCATCCACGCAAGGGTATTTCCACCTTTTAACCCCATTCCCAAACTCAGCTAACGCCTCAACTATCAGCTCAAAAAAAGTTGCTTCAATCCACTAGATAATATACTAGTGATATTTTTCCCACCAGATCATATACCCATATAATGTCATTCTGGTTGGAGTTTGATACTCAGTATCGAGGCCTTGTGCAGTTTTTAACAAACTAACGAACAATTCCACCAAATTGGATCCCCAAATATGTGGTTAGCAGTAGCTTTTTTCATTAACTAATTTTCTACTTTTTCCTAGCTCGGTAAATACCCAATTCGATACTGGGCATAATGTTGGTTGTATAATGCACTATTTAATATTCTGTATATAATGATAATGTGACCATGTTATCTTAACTAAGAACCACAAATTTCACAATGTTTGTTATAAATAGATCTGCTTAAAATTTCTAGCACTATGACAAAATGGCACTATGGCTTCAAACATCAAAACTATTTCAGCTTAAGCCATTTAAAACCAATTCAAACCATATATGCATGTATATATTACTACATAATACTATATACAATCATGATGATTTAAAGCAGGAAAATAGGGTAGTTTACTCACTTTATTTCCTCTATTCCTAGTTGTTTCATGGTCTTACATGCATAGGGTTTTCAATCTTTTATGCCGAGGTTTGCTTCATTTTCTTTACCATGTATTTGGTTCTAATGAAAGCATGAATGAATGCAGTAGCCTAGTGCATATTTATAGACGCAAATAACTGATAAAATAATGTGGTGCACATGGGTGTATGGGGAAGGAAATGCACAGGTGATGGAAATGTTTTAACTGGAGCCTTTGATTGAAAGACATCATTGTTGTTGCTTAATTGATTGAAGAAATACAACTATATGTTTAGAGATGAATGTAGGCGTGCTTGTTGATTGGGATGGATGTGCTATGTACTGATTGAAAAAGAAAAACAGTATTCATAGTTGTGCATTTGATGTAGCTATATATTTCAGCTGTGCCTAGTTTGTTGATTGAAATATAGAATGTCATTGATATGATTTTACACACACAGATCTTTCTTGGTAGGTATGGATGTGCACGGCCATGTGATATCTAAGGTACTTATCTATATGCAGCATGTTTCAAAAAATTATAAAAACAGAAGATGCTTGGTTGCTAAGCAATTTCTAAACCATTTAATGTAGATGTAGGTTACAGCCTATATAAAGTACCTAAATACATGGATAGCCATGTGATGATTAAGCAAAAACAATTGGGTACACAAAGCCATGTTCTTAGCTGGTTCCCTTCCCTAGAAAAGGAATGCAAGTCTATGTCAAGTTTGAGGTACTACTAATTGTGTACATCCATGTTCTTATGCAATTTAAAAAGACACTATTTGGTTACCAAGCAATTGCCTAGGTACCTATATGATTCACATGGAAATTAATGTACAAAACAAATATATTTGTATTAAATGATTAAAATATTAAGTAAAATAAATAGTAAATCTCTTATTAATTTAGTATTGCTTTCCTATGAAGTAAACTTATATTATTACTTAAGTCGCATACATTTAAATGTTTTTAGATGATGTTTATTTTAAATTTGCAAAAGTTAAAATATACAACATACACATACTTGTTTATACACATATATCCATATGTTAAGAAAATATAAAATATAAACATATACAGGAAAAGATTATTTAATTTTCTCTAACAATTAAATCTAATTTATTCAATTATATTAGTTATTCAATATAATCGATAAATTGTATTTTTACAAAACTAGCCAAAAGCCTGGTTCGTTACAATCTACCCCCTTAAAAGAATTTCGTCCCCGAAATTAAAGAGTAGCAAGGAAATTCTAGTTATATTCCAAGTCATAGATAACATATACATGGGTCTTCCCTTAACAATCATAACAAACAAGGCATCCAAAACACACAGCTTACCTACGAAAACATTTCACAACAATCACTGTAGTTGATTTCATAACTAGAAATATTTGTTAGTATAGTTGGGAAACATTTTCATTTATATTTATTCTTCAATAATCATCAGGCCTTGACCACAAATTTGTAAGAGATAACCCCCTAAGTATCAACCCCGAAGACCGAAATCAACATCAGATCAACACTTAGAAAATCATTCAACTTAACAAATCTCCAGTTAGGTTTTGATATCTTAACTCCATATCTTTTTTCCTTATCAACTCGTATTACACCATTTGAAACACCCCACCTCCATTAAGGTCACTCACAAAGGGAATGCCTTAACTTTGGTGGAGGGTTATAGGTACAAGACACAGAAAAATTTACAAGACAGATAAATATAAGCAGCGAAATTCAAATATTTATTTCATACGTGGTTTAATACAAAAGCATTACAGAAAATTGTCTCAAAATAACTTCCAAAACATTACACCATAATTTATGTCTTGATTATTTAATAAAGAAGCTTAAACCATAAATAAAACTACATAAATCCCCAAAGTAGTGTCCAAAAGCCATAGCCAAGGTGAGAGAGTCCCAATCGTACATCTACTTTCTTGAAGCTTGCAAAGAGCCTGACTAAGCTGGAGTATTCCCTCCCTGTGGACCTAGGGGGAAACAGAAGAAAAAAGGACTCCCACCAGTAAGTCGGTGACCTGCACAGTCTTCCATATAAAGCTTCGAAAGACGCCATGCCTATGGTGGCTTGGTAGTTATTGTTGTAAGCGAATTCCGCCAAAGGTAGATGATCCACCCATGTACCTTCGAAGTCAATAATGCATAATCTCAAGAGGTCTGTTAATACTCTATTGACTCTTTCCTTCTGGCCATCGGTTTGAGGGTGATAGGCCGTGCTTAAGCATAACTGTGTGCCTACAGCCTCTTGTAAATTCTTCCAAAACTCGCTCGTGAAGATAGGATCTCGATCACTCATATGTTGGAGGGTATCCCATGGAGTCCAACTATCTCTTTAAGATATATGGATGCTACAGATGAGGCAGTCCTTCTACTTTTGACAGGTATAAAGTGAGAGCTTTTAGTAAGCCTGTTGTAACGACCCGTAATTTGGCCATCAAATATTTAATTTATTATTTTAAATATTTTATTTGGCTTATTAATGGATTTTTAATATATAATTCGTTATTTAAATGAAGTTTAAATGCTATAATTTATTTAAATATAAATCGAGCTTGAAAATGGCATGCAGTTCGTAATATGGAGTTTTAAACTTCAACTAAGAATACAGGAGCCGATATAAGTCGGATTTCTGCGAAACGAGAAACGTTAGAACCGTATTGATTATAGTTTTCATATGAAAGAGAAAAATTCAGATTTCGTGTTATAGATTGTAAGTTATGGCTAAATCAAATTTTGAAATAGTCGCTGTGAAAATCGTTATTTAAATATCGACATTTAAAATAGCCGTTTTGCAAACGGACTCAGATTTCGACGAAATCAGTTTCATTGGGACCGTAACGTTAAATTATTGTACGGTGGTGAATAGCGTGGAAAACCGATGTCGTATGTGACCACGGTAGTCGTAAACGCCCGTTTAATTTCTATAATGCGTAATTAATTTAATAAAGGGTTATTTGGGTATAACTTGAACAGACGATCGAATTAGGCCGCGAAACCATGCTGATTACCGAACCAGTGAACCCATTGAGTTGTCATGGTTGAAAAGCTGATTAATTTGATAGATAAATCACCGACTATCAAATCTGACCAATACGATTGTTGGTACGGAAAGACCGAGATCGAATTTATATTCGAAAACCATTTCGACTAACAAATACGTGAAGAGATCAAGAGATGATCGAGGTGGAGCGTTGAAGAACATAGATTTTCATAAACGGAAAAGCCACTAAAATTCTCTGCCTTGCAAACAGAGATAAGATGTGATTCTGTCGTGATTGGAATCTACGGGTTACAAGGACTTCTCGCTACTGATCCATTGGGTGATTCCTATATTGGATGCAGTAGGAGAGTACCTTCGGTTCATCCAGTTCCTGGATGGCTTGCATGGACGAGTGTCTGACAGATTAATTCCAGATGGTCACGTATATTGATTTCTTCAACTGTACCAAGAGTGGAAGCGGAGGAGGAAACTTCTTTAGCTGACACATAATGTATTGTTGGGGACGTCAAACAGTGATTTGATGGATTTGACGATGTGGCTTTCGAAGTGAATCTGGTGTGATGATAAAGCGTAGCCTCAAGCCTTATCAACCGGGAAATGAAAAAAATCGGGCATGCAGCATAGCTATGTGGGTCGCTCCCATTAAGGTGTATAATCACCTATATAGAGAAATTTCTTTTGCTTCTTTAATCTATCAATGCTGTCCCTTTTAGGGAAGACGGTGGGTAGCTCCCAACCGTTGGTGATATACATTCAATACACTCAAGCGAAATGAGTGGTCGGTCATGTGAGGGCCGGGTTGCAAGATGTTCTTGTTGAACCCAGTGTATTCGCCTCTAGAGATACACTAGCGGAAGGTGGTCCCATACCTTGTCATAGTCGGAATCCAATTTCCAATAAGCGCCTGCGGTTTTGTTTGTATACTATATATGTAGAGCGTGAGATGCAAGCGTTCTACTAGATTCTATTTACTTGTAATTAGACATTATTATAATATCAGACAAGATATTGGTTTCAAAACTATTTTGGGTTATCGTAAGGTAAAAACCATCCGTATTTATGTGTCGATTTGGTCTTACGATTATCCTTTTCTTTCGAAAGGATTTTAATTTTAAAATTAGGTTGTGTGATACCATTAATACTGTGCGAGTTTTTTTTACTCTGGTTCACCAGACTGACCTGGTGTTTTGTAAATGCTCGGGTTAGGTCGGGTTGTACAGGTTCAGGCTATCAAATGATGTGAAGAGACGAGCTGGAAGAGTCCAGACGTATGATATTATGTATCTACTATTCCACTGTGTGTTGTGTATAGGGCAGATTATTATAACTGCCCAGTGATGTTGATGTACTCTGATATTGTAAGTTTTATTTAAAGCCCTCAATAAAGTTATTTCTGTATTATATTTTGTTCCGTTGCGATGTGAGATTCTGTGTTGTGGTGTTTCTTCTTCTTCTATTCTAATATTTCTTTCTTCCTTATCTCACCCTCTAATTTCTTTCTAATAACGTCCAGTGTTTTCGGTGCTTGGAAGGTCGGCATGAGTTATGGTAAGGGTATTTATGTCGATTTCCAGGACCGGAAATCCTTGGGTCATTACAGTGGTATCAAAGCTATGGGTTTAGTGATAACCTTGGCTCTGTGGCATAACTCAATAGAGATAGGGTTAGTAATACCCTAGATTGCGTTGAGTGTATATATATGCGAGCGCGTAATTGTATTTGAATATAAAATTATTTTAAATATTTTGTAAATAGGGTAAATGAAATAACTTTGCCCAATTATAGTTATATATAGAAAAGGATTTATTCATCGAATCATTGAGATAGCTGATTGTTGGATTGATTGGGATGGAATTTAAGACCCAAGGTGGAAATACGACTTGACTTGGTTGAGTTGAGTTAAATTAGAAATGGATACGGCATTGGAATTAAATAAAATAACTTTGAGATTTGGTAATCAAATAAATGATTGGATAAAGAATCGATCTGATATGTATCGATAAGTGAAACCAAAGTGAAAAACAAACAAGAAAATACTCATGTTGAATCTGAATGGTTTGGTTGGACAGTTTTGCCTTGTTTGTTTGTTTGTTTGATTATTGGATGGATTGTATAAAACTCACAAATAAATTAAACTAAAAAAATTGAATGGTTAAATAAGTAAAATTTGGTATAATACGTTGGATTGGAAACCAAAGGATTTAACCTAATAAGAATCAAAGTGTTTGATTTGGGAATTTGTGTAATCACATGTATATCATTGGAATATTATCCCACATATTGTTGCTTACCTGGTAATGCAGTTAAGTACAAGTATGAGATGGCTTTGAATTGGATTGCATAGATTGCTATAATTGAAAATTTTGCTTGATAATGCCGCAAAAAGGTACGTTTACGTCAAATATGAAATTTTGGTTTTTGGTTGGATTTTGAGTTTGATTTTTTGAATTTTTCCGACCCTGTTGGTCGATGGATATATATTTCTTGAACCTGCGATATTGCAGATGTCCTCCATACAGGGGAGACTCTGCCAAAATTTTATTTCCAAAATTTAAAGTGTTAGAAAATTTTTGAATTTTTTTTGGAAAATCCTTTTATTTGGAATGAATTGATTTTAAAACCATTTAGATTTGTTTTGGAAATAAAAATCAAGTTTTAAAATTATTATTTTGTAAAGATAATGGGTTTATAACGTTCTTTCTTACCTTAGCAATTTCGAGGACGAAATTATTTTAAGGGGGAAGAATGTAACGACCCGTAATTTGGCCGTCAAATATTTACTTTATTATTTTAAATATTTTATTTGGCGTATTAATGGATTTTTAATATATAATTCGTTATTTAAACGAAGTTTAAACGCTACAATTTATTTAAATATAAATCGAGCTTGAAAATGGCGTGTAGTTCGTAATATGGAGTTTTAAACTTCAACTAAGAATACAAGAACCGATATAAGTCGGATTTCTGCGAAACGAGAAACATTAGAACCGTATTGATTATAATTTTCATATGAAAGAGAAAAATTCATATTTCGTGTTATAGATTGTAAGTTATGGCTAAATCAAATTTTGAAATAGTCGTTGTGAAAATCGTTATTTAAATATTGACATTTAAAATAGCCATTTTGCAAACGGACTCAGATTTCGACGAAATCAGTTTCATTGGTACCGTAACGTTAAATTATTGTACGGTGGTAAATGGCATGGAAAACCAATGTCGTATGTGACCACGGTAGCCGTAAACGCCCGTTCAGTTTCTATAGTGCGTAATTAATTTAATAAAGGGTTATTTGGGTATAACTTGAATAGACGATCGAATTAGGCCGTGAAACCAATTCCATTGAGTTCGTTTCGTCGATTAGAGCCAGGATAGGTATATAGTTTGTTATTTTTATAGATCGGCAAATTTGGTGTTCAGAATGGCATTGTGGTGCGCATAAAAGTAGCCTACCGGGGAAATAGTCTCACAATGCGACGAAACTGGTGCCGTTGGGTTCATATTGAAGAATTATTTTAGGATATTAACGTTTCAAGTTGATTTGATTTATCTAGTGATCATGGAAAAATTAAACGCGTGTTTATTTCTGGTTTCATAAAGGAAATTTTTTCATACGACCCCGGATTTCGACGAAACTTGTCTCATTGGGTTCAGAATACTTTTTTACACCAAGATTAGTTTTTTTATCAGAAGATAGAAATCATTTGTAGTGATTTTATCGCGTTACTTTAGGATGAAGTATCGTTATAATAATATACGTAACATTATAACTTCACTATGTCCATCTAAATATTAGCAAACCCATTCCTTCAGCACCAAGATTTTGCACACCCAACTTATAATACTATATAAGTGAAGTACCCCTACCTGTTGAAATTTCTTGCTCCTTAAAAGATCTCGCAATCTGCCTACAGCTTGTTGTCTATATCAAATAAAATTTCCACAGCTAAGGATAAGGGTATACATGCCCCTATTTAACCTACCTAAAAGTGACAATACGCGACTTCTTTTCGTTTCTTTCTTTCTGTCTTTCACTGCCTAGATGAGAACTCACAGCGAGCTGTCTGAAATGAAAACGCAGATCAAATCATCTCTGTAGAAATGAAAACTCACCCTACTACACCGCAGTTACTAGTCTAAATGCCTTGGCACCCAAGGTTCTTCGTATATATATAAATACGCCCGCACGTCCTTTTCCCTTACAACTTGAAAGGCGAACCAAAAATAAAAAAAGGGATCGAAACAGTAGTGATGAGAGGAGGGGTGAGGGCCGTGATGCAGAACTAAGGATATGGGGGACGCGGATGGTTCTGGGTAAATCATTTGTGAAGGAAGAGAAGGGCGGATGGGAAGGAATACGAGAAGCCATGGTTTCAGGAAGTAGCGAAGGTCACGAAGGTGAGGGAAAGCATTCCAACGTGGTAGAGAAGCAATTGGTGCGGCCTGTTTATTAGCTTTAGTTTTAACGTGAAAATGGGTATCGTGAAGGCTTGGGATGTTTTAAACTAAAGTTGGTGGCAAAGTTGAAAAAGGATAACTGTGCGTGAGTATTGAACGGAAGTGGGATGAATTGCAAGGAAAAGGTAGAGAGGAGTGTTTCATTTGAACAGAGCGGAGCATGAGTTGGTGGAGCGCTGTGGGTTATTGACGTCAGCAACATGGGTGTGGGTGGCGCAATAGGACTAAAGGCAAGGGGTGATAATGGATTTACAGTAGGCAGTGAAAGATGGGATAATTGCATGATTTTTGGGCAATGGAGCGTGCTAGTTGAAGTCATATTGTGTAGCTAGTTTTTGAATGCAGAAGAATATTGGGAAGAAAGGTATAAATGGCCTAACTAATTATTATTGCTAGTTTAATAATATACCTAATCATGGAACGAGGTTTATGATTTAACCCAGGGTTTAATTATGTTGAATGATATTAAACGTGATTAATATTATATTTGGTCATAGTATAGAAGTGGGTACGGGAAGATTATGTCATAGCAGGTCCGCATGTTAACGTGCCCCATTTTATAATTCAAACACTTAAATGGCATGTTCATCTTAACCCAATATGTATAAGTGATCTGACATATGGAAATGCCTAACCTAATTTATTTTTACACGGCCAAAGTTATATATATTTTGCAAAGTAAATTAACAAGGCACTGTTGAATTAATTCATATATACACACCGACCGATCATTTGTGTAGCATATAATTTGTGTTAACATTGGAATCGTATAAAATTTTCATATATAGTATTCATAATTAACGATAATAGATTATTTAATTAAAGTTCAATTAGTTCAAAATGTGGACGTATAATTGGTATACCGATCTTATGTGTTAACAGAATCAGACCAAAGCAGGAACGTTGGAACAGTATCATCGGGCGTAACTTTTTGAAGTTGAATTGGACGGAGTTGAAAGCTACTGAGGTATTCAGTTAAATTAAACATTGTTTTAATTTAACTGAAATGAACTGTTCCAACGCCAGATGGTATCAAGGTGAGTTAAATTCACTCAGTATATTTTTCCCATTTATATTTTATATAAATTGGGTATTTTTATTTTGTGTGCTCTATTTGCTATGGTTGAATGTTCGCTAGTTTATCTCTAATTATTTATTTAACTGATGAAATTAAACCGTCGTTTAATTTCAATGAAATACCAAATCGTTATTTTAACGATTGGTTCCAATAAAGGTAACTTACCTTATTGGTCACGTTTATTTATCAACGTGTTTGATCTGTTTGAATTGTTTGATCTGTTTTGTTTGAACAGTTTGGAGATAACCGTTTGTATACAAGGAAGGACAGGTTGGAGGGATCCAACCGGATTCCTCAAAAATATTATTTATTTCATATCATCATATGAACTGTTCTATTTGATGTGATGGATTTGACTGTTGATCACTGGTTTGAAAACCAACCTGTGTTGTGTTTTAACCAATGGGCAGAAATGGTTGAGTAATCGGCAGTAAAAGGCTTTAAAGTAAATTGTTTTATTTAAATTGATTCACCGTCAGGTGAGTCGATAGAGATAAAGTTATAAAATTTATTTTAAAACGAAAGACAGATTTGAAATATATATTTTAAATAAAAACTTATTTAAAAGGAAATAAATATTTATGTTTATAATTAATTGTAAATTGATTTTTATAAAGTCAAAACTGATGTTAATCAGATTTGTAAAGGTGAGAATAAGGAATTCAATGTAATGGTTAAATTTGAATAATTGTGTTGCTGAGGAACAATTCAATGGAATTATTTAATTAATTATATTTTTAATTAATTTAAAGGGAAAATGAATTGGAATCGGTTAATAAGACAACCGTGTTTTGAGTAACTAAATCGACTATTTAATTGGATTGATTTCTAAATTAGTATATTCTGAATAGAAAATAGTTTAAATAAGTATTGTTAGATTATAATAAGATTTTAAAAGGGATTTACTGGTTATTTTATTTAATGAAGAAATTTACTACCTATGTAGTTAATGGTTGAAATAGATTGTTATTGGAATTAATAATAATCTGGAAAATTCTTTTTAATGGGAATTTATGTAAAAATAATCTAAGTAAAAAGGGAAGCTTAAAATAAATGTTACTTAATTGTTTGAATTAGGTAAAAGGAAATTCAGATGAAAGAGTTTGATGATAAACCAGAGTTATATAAAAGGGATTTGAGGTGTTATATCGTTAATTCTAAATTAACGTTATTTAAGAATGTGATTAAGTGGGGAACTGAAATAGGATTTCCAAAGCATGAAAACATTGAATAGATGAGAAAGGAAATTGGTAAATGGAAATGTGGTTAAAGATATGGGTCGTAGGATTTGATAACCAAATCTGAATTATAAAGGAGTTTGGTTAAAGAGGTCGAGATAAAAGCAGTGTGATATAAAGAAGTTATTTAGTTGAAATGATGGTATTTTAGAAAAGGAGATTTTGAAAAGGGTAATAAGGTTTATGGAATCGTATTTTTGAATTAAATCGTTAAATAGAGTCTGAATCGATTTATAATGGAATATTGGGTTTTGGATTACAACTTGTATCTATCCGAAGATATGAACGTTGTTGGTCAAGGTCTGAGAGGTAATTAGAATACCCCAACTTGAACAACTTCAGGATTATATGAAGATGATATTTGTTGATAATCGTAAAGAGGTTAGTGATAATTTATTATTTCCATTAAAGAAATAATAAGACAAATGTGTGGTGAAAGCATATATATATACAATGAAGCCTAGTGTGTTTTGAAATAGTTTTGAAAAATAAAGTCTTGTGTCAAATAGAAGCGAGAAACTATTGAAAGATTTAGAGTTTTAAATTTACATTTATTTTCAATTAAAAGGCCAAGTGAAGCTGATTACCGAACCAGTGAACCCATTGAGTTGTCATGATTGAAACACTGATTAATTTGATAGTTAAATCACCGACTATCAAATCTGACCAATACGATTGTTGGTACGGAAAGACCAGGATCGAATTTATATTCGAAAACCATTTCGACCAACAAATACGTGAAGATATCAATAGATGATCGAGATGGAGCGTTGAAGACCGTATATTTTCATAAACGGAAGAGCCACTAAAATTCTCTGCCTTGCAAACAGAGATAAGATGTGATTCTGTCGTGATTGGAATCTACGGGTTGCAAGGACTTCTCGCTACTAATCCATGGGGTGATTCCTATATTGGATGCAGTAGGAGAGCACCTTCGGTTCATCCTGTTCCTGGATGACTTGCATGGATGAGTGTCTGACAGAGCAATTCCAGATGGTCACGTATATTGATTTCTTCAACTATACCAAGAGTGGAAGCGGAGGAGGAAACTTCTTTTGCTAACACATAATGTATTATTGGGGATGTCAATCAGTGATTTGACGGATTTGACGATGTGGCATTCGAAGTGAATCTGATGTGATGTTAAAGCGTAGCCTCAAGCCTCATCAACCGGGAAATGACAAAAATCGGGCAGGCAGCATAGCTATGTGGGTCGCTCCCATTAGGGTGTATAATCACCTATCTAGAGAAATTCCTTTTGCTTCTTTAATCTATCGATGCTGTCCCTTTTCGGGAAGACGGTGGGTAGCTCCCAATCGTTGGTGATATACATTCGATACACTCAAGCGAAATGAGTGGTCGGCCATGTGAGGGCCGGGTTGCAAGACGTTCTTGTTGAACCCAGTGTATTCGCCTCTAGAGAAACACTAGCGACAGGTGGTCCCATACCTTGTCATAGTCGAAATCCAATTTCCAATAAGCGCATGCGGTTTTGTTTGTATACTATATTTGTAGAGCGTGAGATGCAAGCGTTCTACTAGATTCTATTTACTTGTAATTAGACATTATTATAATTTCAGATAAGATATTGGTTTCAAAACTGTTTTGGGTTATCGTAAGGTAAAAACCATCCATATTTATGTGTGGATTTGGTCTTACGATTATCCTTTTCTTTCGAAAGGATTTTAACTTTAAAATCAGGTTGTGTGATACCATTAATACTGTGCGAGTTTTTTTCACTCTGGTTCACCAGACTGACCAGGTGTTTTTGTAAATTCTCGGGTTAGGCCGGGTTGTACAGGTTCAGATTGTCAAATAATGTGAAGAGACGAGCTGGAAGAGTCCAGACATATGATATTATGTAGTTACTATTCCGCTGTGTGTTGTATATAGGGCAGATTATTATAACTGCCCAGTGATGTTGATGTACTCTGATATTGTAAGTTTTATTTAAAGCCATCAATAAAGTTATTTCTGTATTGTATTTTGTTCCGCTGCGATGTGAGATTCTGTGTTGTGGTGTTTCTTCTTCTTCTATTCTAATATTTATTTCTTCCTTATCTCACCCTCTAATTTCTTTCTAATAACGTCCAGTGTTTTCGGTGCTTGGAAGGTCGGAATGAGTTATGGTAAGGGTATTTATGTCGATTTCCAAGACCGGAAATCCTTGGGTCGTTACACCTGTCCACTATTACCTAAATGCTGGTATTGCCCCTTCTTGACCTAGGCAACCCATCTATAAAGTCCATCGAGATGCTATCCCATTTCCACTGTGGGACCTCTAGAGGATGTAGCAGACCACCAAGCTTCTTCTTCTCTGCCTTGACTTGTTGGCAAATTAAACAATTAGAAACAAATTCAGCTACGTCTTGCTTCATGCCATTCCAAAAGAAAACTCTTTTGATGTCTTTATACATTTTGTCTCCACCTGGGTGTATGGTCAGCTTGGAATGGTGTGCCTCTTCTAGAACCGCCTTTACCAAACCCCTTGCTTGTGGGACATATAGTTTTCCATCTCGTCTCAACCAGCCCTTGGCATCAATGGAGTATCTATTGAGGTGACTGGAAGTCTCACCCCTAATTAACTTGTCCACCACATCGGATAGCTGAGGGTCTTCTCTTTGCGCGACTCCGATTGAGTCTAATAGAGTTGGTCGCACTTCTAACGTTGCTAGCAAGCCAGGTATAAATTCAGAGGACGGTCTGAAGTTAAGGCTTGCTATGAACTCCAAGCTTTGCCTTTCCACAAAGAGAGGTCTTAAGGTCAGTTTCTTTCTACTCAAGGCGTCTGCCACTACATTTCCCTTGCCAGGAGTGTAGGAAATCTCAAAATCGTACGAGGTAAGAAACTCCATCCATCTTTGCTGCCTCAAGTTGAGATCTTTCTGCAAGAAAAGGTATTTTAAGGATTTATGATCAGTAAATAATTTGAACTTTTCTCCTGGCAGATAATGACGCCATGATTTAAGGGCGAAAACGATGGCAGCTAGTTCTAAATCATGAGTTGGGTAATTCTTCTCATGAACCTTCAACTGCCTTCCTCCATAGCAAACTACTTTGCCTTCTTGCATCAGAATAGCGCCTAGTCCTGTTTCGCATGCATCTGTGTATACTGTAAACATCTTGCTTCCATCAGGCAATGTCAGAACTGGGGCTGTTGTCAGAGCCCTTTTCAAACGTTGGAAAGCAATATCGCAATCCAAATCCCAATTGAAAGCTAGGTTCTTCTTTGTCAACCTTGTAAGTGGAGCTGAGATATTTACAAAATCTTTGATGAACTTTCGATAAAAGCCTGCTAGCCCGAGAAAGCTTCGGACTTCGGTTGCGTTTCGAGGAACCTTCCAATCTTGCACAGCAACCACTTTCGCGGGGTCCACAGCTATCCCCTCTTTGGACACCACGTGTCCAAGGAACCTAACTTCTTCTGTCCAGAAATGGCATTTGGAGAATTTCGCTTTCAACTGATGTGCACGGAGAGTATCCATGACTTCTTTTAGATGCTGAGCATGCTCTTCCTCATTCTTTAAGAAGATCAAAATATCGTCTACGATGACCACCACAAACTTACTGAGGAACTCTCGGAACACCCTGCTCATTAAATCAACGAAGTAAGCGGGTGCATTTGTCAAGCCGAAAGGCATGACAAGCTACTCGAAGAAACCATCTGGAGTTCTGAATGTGGTCTTATCAATGTTGTCTTCAGCTACTCTTAGCTGATGAAACCCGGTAGCTAAATCTAATTGGGAGAAAACTGATGCACCTACAAGCTGATTGAACAAATCATCTATTCTCGGGAGTGGGTGCCTATTCTTCTTGGTTAGCTTGCTTAGGTCCCTATAATCAATGCACAGGCGAAGCGAACCATCCGCTTTAGTTGCGAACACTACTGGAGCACCCCATTCATAAATACTCTGCCTCATAAACCCCTTCTCAAGCAATTCTTTAACTTGCTTGCTGAGTTCTTTCCTCTCCCTTGGAGCCATGTGTCTAACGGGTAAAGAAACGGGTTTTGCGTTGTCAACGAGATATATGCGGAAGTCTATCTCCCGCTTCAGAGGTAAGCCCTTTACCTCTTCAAACACATCCAAGTATTCACGGACTACCCTTACAGACTGCAAGTTCTCAACAGACGCATCAAGAGATTCTAGATAACTAAGCATAACGGAGTTCATGGGATTACAAGAAATTTCGAGAGTGTTACCGAGGCGAGTCATGAGTCTAACTACTCTCTTTTCACAATCGAGGACGGCACCATTACTGGATAGCCAGTCCATGCCTAGAATCAACCCATAGCCCGTGAAGCCCAAAAGAAAGGCATTACATCTAAACCCAACGCTTAGTATAAATATTTTCAAATCCAAACAAACCATTGACAAATGAGCTGAGCCCCCAATTGGATTTGAAACAACTAAGGGATCCTCTACTATACTGGTGTCTAGGTGCAGAGATTCCACTAAAGCAGTAGATATAAAAGAGTGCGATGTGCCAGAATCAAATAGTGTACGAACAGGATGATCAAAAAGATAGACTAAACTTTCGACAGAAATATTTCTACCTCGTTCTTGCGGAGGTGCCGTGAAAGCGTGAACTTGTCCTCCAGAAGAAGGTCCAGCTCCCTGCCCTTGCTTCCTTGGGCAGGCCTTAGCCATGTGTCCTGTCTCACCACAATGGAAACAGCCACCACCCATCTTCCTTTTCTTCTTCTTGCAGTCTTTGACCAGATGTCCAGGAATGCCACAGAAATTTCACTTTCTTTTGTCATGGGGTTTGTTGTTCTTCCCGCCTTTCTTTGAATCAGCCTTCTTGTTCTGTGACCCCTCCCCTTTCTTATCTTGAGGCACTTCTGCTTTTGCCTCTTTCTTTCCCTTGTCTTCCTCATGTAAGAGTGCCATGTCCACTAACCTTTCGTAAGTAGCCCCCATAGGTACATGGGTCATAGCCAGGCTGTGAAGTGGCCCATTCAATCCCTTGACAAAACGGAGAGCCTTCTTATGAGGAGTATTCACTAAATCCAGTCCAAATCGGGCCAGCTGATTGAATTTGTTGACGTACTCCTTGACCGTCATACTTCCCTGCTTAAGAGATAAGAGCTTTTCCAACTGTAAACTTCGTTCAGCTTGTGAGAGGAATTTCATCTCAAACCTCATTCTGAAATCCATCCATGTTTCAACTGGTCTTTCAGCGTTAGTGACTTCCCACCAATAGGAAGCTTCGTCTTTGAGCAACCATATAGCCAACTGCATCTTCTGCCTGTCGTCCACCTCGAAGATAACGAACAGATCCTTAGTTTCTCTGAGCCAGTTCCTTGCTTTTACGAATGATTCAGTTCCCATGAAATCCTTCCACCCATGGCCCTAAAGTCTCTACAAATCTTTGAGAAAGCATTTGCATGAGGAGGAGGAGGAGGAACCGCTGCAGCTGGAGGAGGAGGAATATCTGCCGGGCCTGCATCGTTGGCCCTAGCCTCTAAGTACCTCCTGAACCAGCCAGGTATTGGTACACCCTTTGGAAGGTTAAGATTCTCAGACATGCTGAAACGAAAAAGAAAAGATTCGAAACGAAGGATAGAAAGATTGTGCATATGTCTTTGGGGATTATGCCTTTTTAAATTTAAAACAACACTTTTTCTTGTAAAACGCTCCTTTACATTTCTTTTTGAAAATAGTTTTCAAAAACTCTTATCTGATCTAGTAAACCTTTGCTCTGATACCAAGTGAAACACCCCACCTCCGTTAAGGTCACTCACAAAGGGAATGCCTTAATATTTGTGGAGGGTTATAGGTACAAGACACAGAAAAATTTACAAGACAGATAAATATAAGCAGCGAAATTCAAATATTTATTTCATACATGGCTCAATACAAAAGCAATATAACAAATTGTCTCAAAATAACTTCCAAAACATTACACCATAATTTATGTCTTGATTATTTAATAAAGAAGAATAAACCATAAATAAAACTGCATAAATCCCCAAGGTAGTGTCCAAAAGCCATAGCCAAGGTGAGAGAGTCCCAATCATACATCTACTTTCTTGAAGCTTGCAAAGAGTCTGATTAAGCTGGAGTATTCCCTCCCTGTGGACCTAGGGGGGATGGAAGAAAAGAGGACGAAAGTAAACGGGTCAGACAATAAGTCTGGTAAGTTCAGTGATTACTAGTATTTAAACAAGGAAAGGGATCATGACAGTAATAACAGAACATAGGACAATACCCTAATATAAGATAAGAGGAACATGTGATCGCACCCATTACTGTAGTCTCTACACCTACTTAACCATTGGCTCAACCAGCCCCACGTCTTCATAACAAACGATCCCCTTAATGATCGACTCCCACTCGCATGCATTCATATCCTGTGTCCTTCGGCCCCGCTTGACTGTGGATACCTGTGCTGGTCCCACCATGGGGTGTATCAGTCCCTCTGGTGGCAACCCGACATGATTCAAGATGCACAGTGTATACTACTGATGCCCAGTGCCTGCTTTTTTCCACTCTGGAGTACGTGCACGCCCGTACTCCATCGGAACCTACACTGACGCACCAACCGCCAACGTTTTTGATCGGTTATAATCAACCCAGTAATCGTGCCCCAACCTGCCTAGTTCAGGGTACCATAATACATCTATGTGGGTTACTGCTGAAATGGGTCCCCGTTACTAGGGTTTTCTAATCAACATGTTTATTTGGTTAAGTGTCCAAGTTTACCTAACCCCACCCATCCGTTTAGTTAACATGTTGAATCGGTTAAGTGTTTCCCTAATTAACTTAACCCTACCTATCCTGTCTTTGCTTTAATTTATTCATTAAAGCACCAACCACTCACATTAGACAGGTCTTGTTATGGTGACTGGATATGTCGGTCGGTTCCGGGCAGTTTTACACCACAACTCAATCTAACCTCCGGTTCTTTTGGGCTTGATGCACTAACCACCCACAATAGACAGGTCTTGTTGTGGTCACTGGATATGCCGGTCAGTTCCGGGCAGTTTTACACCACAACTCAGTCTAACCTCGGGTCAGGCATATTCGTCTTTTCTAAATCCATATATTTTCTATATATGTCTAATTCTATATGTAAATTAATCTTAATTTAATCATGCCATAATTATCCTTTGATTATGCTCAAATAAATGGTATATCAAATATACCATTTTATGAACAAATCTATGCCATGAAATTTTCATATTTTCCCGTCGCTATCCCCGTGGAACGTACGCATGAATCACATCAAATGCTGGGCTAGTAAATTAGCCCAAACCCATAAACAAAAAAGGGGTAATAAACAAGGGACATGAAATAAATATAAAATAGCATACATTTAACTTATCACGGGTAACTTGGCATAGAAGTATCATTAACTTAATCAAACAGGTAAAGGTGAACTTGTGACTAAGTTGGATCTAATTGTCATGTAAACTTGATACAGGTCTAGCATGTAGGTTTAACATATAAACATAATTTTAAACAACAACTTAGCATATTAACTTATGTATGTCAAAACATAAGAAAGCTACTGTAAACATATTTAAATCACAACTTAGCATGATAACTTATGTGTGTTAACTATAAGAGAGCTATTATAAACATATTCGAATCACAACTTAGCATGATAACTTATGTGTGTTAAACATAAGAGGGCTATTATAAACATATTTAAATCACAACTTAGCATGATAACTTATGTGTGTTAAACATAAGAGAGCTACTATAAACATATTTAAATCACAACTTAGCATGATAACTTATGTGTTAAAACATAAGAGAGCTACAAATCCAATATTGCAACATAAGTAGATTCAACTTAACATGGTTCAAAATATACATGAATTTTGATCTAACATGTAAGCATGTGCTTCAGATCATAAACTTGCAAGTAACCATCAAATTATAACATGACATATTTCACCATTCAGTTGACATAATACGTTCATCTCCCAATCATAATAGATCCCAATATATAAAATATGGTATGTTCATCACCACAAGCGTATAGACATGATCAATCGCAACGGTAATTTAAGATAAATAAGAATCAAACTTTATTTATCTTATACATAAGCATCATTCTGTATTCGAATTACAACATGTCATGATTCATTTAAAAGAACGTTTAAATCTATGTAATAACTAACTTACAAACTAAAAAGGAATTCTTAATTTCTGAAATCTGAATTCTGAAATTGATATGCTCGCCTTTGATGTAGATCATTGAATTTGATTACTTTAATTTGATTTTGATTCATGTTTTTATCTTGTCTTTGAATTGAAAGCGGTGACGGCTTCTCCAAGTTCTTTATTGACGACATGATAATACGAGGATTATTTTTGTGTAATTTTAGGATTGAGCATTGATTTTTTATATAGAATTTCAATTTAATTAGAGCCGTCGGATGATCCTAGAGTTAACCACAACCATTCAGTCAGGATAGGGTGACACCTCAGCCCTAATGACTCAGCAAGGAGTCAGAAAGGACTCAGCAATGACTCACAGTATGGATCGGAACACACCAGAAAGCTGTGCAGGCTCTCAGCTTGGCCTGGGCGCACTTGGCAGGTGCGCCAGTGCTACTTTTGTACTAGCGCACTTCCCAAGTGCGCCAGTGCATATTTTTTTATTCTTTCTTTCTTCTGGTTTTATGCTTAACTTCGTTCGTCCATATCTCCTTCATACGGTGTCCGTTTTACGCAAATTCGGACTCTATCTCAAGTAGAATTCCAAGACGAACACAATGGCGTAACCTGTATACCTTAATTCTCACATTTGAAATTAATTATTCTTTGATTCGTTACTATAACATTACAGAAAATACGGGGTGTTACACCATTTTTAATTAAGAAAATATCCTGATTATATTCGAAATATAATTCTAAAACTCATTTACTTCATTAATTTGAATCAAACTCATTCATACATATCTACCTGCTTCAAATTCTCTTTTTAAATTCCAATTTAGTTTAAATTTATTAGACTAAACCTCAGTCAAATTCTAATCCATTTAACTTACTCTAGTTAAATTTTAAAATTCCAAATTTCCGTTTTTTGTTCCTAAACAGTTTGAAATCACATATCTCAATTTCATCTTAAATTCAAAACCATTGAATTTTCCCCAAATCATTTTGCTTTACTCAAACAATTCCCAATTTGTGTTATCTGTATAATTTATCCTTATATAACTCAATCTGGTTTAATATAACCATTTAAATTTAATACCATACTTGATTATAATAACAATCATCGTCATTTTGATATATATTAATAATTTCAGAAAATTATCCTTCTTATATCAAAATATAATTTTGGGTAAAAAATTCATTTACCAGACTTTTAAAATAATACTGTGTCGAATTACTTTGTTCAAGAGTTTAGAAACACCCATCGATACAATTGTGCTTACTATGTTGACCATAATTCATAGACCACTCAACAAACCAATCGATGCAATGTAAAACAGTTTTTATATCAATTAAAAAATACGCGCTCATATATATACACTCAAATTCAATCTAGGACATTAATCGTCCTATCTTTATCGAATTACGCCACAGAGCCAAGGTTATTACTCAACCTAGCTCTGATACCGAATGTGACGACCCAAATTTCGATACACTTTGAGTCAACTAAATACAACACAAGTCCAACCCAAAGAATGCTAAAACCTAGATGTTAGAGAAAGAAATTAGAAGATAAGAATAGATAAGATAGAAAAGTTAGAATAAAAGAAAATAGATAAAAGATATAACTGAACAACAATAGAATCTCACAATCGTAGCGGAATAAAATATAATATATATAATCACCTTTGAAATACAAAACAGTATTTTTACTTACAGACATCATTAGAGTCCAACTCATATACAACACAGCGGAAATAAACTCTATATAATTATCATTGAAGCCTCCTGCTACAAGCTACTCCAGGAATATCTGTAAAATCCTGAACTACTTGACTGCCTATATAAATTTGGGCACCCAAGAGTTTAGGGAAAACATAGAAAATTAACTGTGGGACAGTCATGGGACTGGTATGAGTAAACGACTTTAAAAAGACTTGGTTAATAAAGAATATCTCATAAGACCACGCTGTATAACACGCAATGGGTTTTTCCCTTATGAGAATCCAATACACATGGTTTAACTTTCAAAACGTTTTGAAAGAAAAGATAATCGTAAGATCGATCCACACATAACATGGATGGTTTTTACCTTAGGATAACCCAAATTATCTTTGTATTAAAACTCTTCTGATATTATAATAGTGTCTAAATTACATAAATAACAATCTAGCAGAACGCTTGCATCTCACGTTCCACATACATAGTATACAAACAAAACAGCAAGGTGCTTGGGGAAAATGGATTTCTGACTATGACAAGGTATGGAACCACCTTTCGATAGTGTATCTCTAGAGGGGAATACACTAGGTTAAACAAGAACATCTTGCAACCCAACCACACATGACCGACCACTCATTTCTCTTGAGTGTATCAAATATATTGTCACAAATGGTTGGACCCATATAACCATTATCTGAAGATACAGAAATGAAAGAAGAACAAATAAGAATAGTCTCTAAATTGGAGACAATACACCAAAATTGGGAGCGACCCACTTAGCCATGCTGCCTGCTCGATTTTTGTCATTTCCTGGTTTTGAAGCTTGAGGCTATAACTTAACTTTTTGCACAACAAATCTTCATTCACTTTGAATGCCACATCGTCAAACCCATTAAATCACAAATTAATTACTCCAAACTAACCGGCTGTACAGTCTCGCGCTACACATCCATCCTACTCAAAAAAAAATACCCTAAAACTACGGGTATAAAGCTAAGGGAAACGAATTCCTCCGCCACCAGACATAGTTCGAGGAGATCAATCATTTGATCTGTTAGGCATACTCTATCAGACATTCATCCATACAAGTTATTCTGGGACTAGACAAACCAAAGGCACTATTCTGTAAATCCATCTGAGGCAATTTCTACCTAGGATCGACAGAACAGCCCTTGCATAAACTCCGCCTTCAATGGTCTTCAACTTGAATTCAAAGTAATCAATGCCTAGGTCAAAACAAAGTGGTGATTGGATTTCATTGAGAAAATCAATCCCGGTCTCTTTGAATCGATGAACGTTAATATCTTTTAGGGACAAGTGATACTTAAAGTAATCAGGTTATCCTATTCAAATAAATATTTATTTTGTTTATCAGGACTTATCTATAGAAATTAATTAATATACAATATTCCAGATTTTAATCACAGTTTGTATAAGCCAATATTAACAAGATGTGTAAATGACTAAATTAAACTGAACAAGTTTATTGGGTCATACCATAGTATTACAGTTAATTCAATCAACAAATCAATCATCACAACAGATCTTGTCTATAACAATTCAAATTCAAGTAAACATCGTTCATAAATTGGTTGGTCTTAGAAATTGATTATTTCCAAATCATATACATCTAAGATTTAATTCACTTTAAGAATCCCATTAATTTTCGTTGATTATAACAGTGTTGTTATAATTCTTACTTCAATGTATACAACTTAAATATAAACTATTATTATATTTCTTTAGATGAATAATTTAATATATAATTAATTTAAATATTTATTTAAGATGGAAAGTGAACGATGCTTTTCTAAATTCAACTTAGTTATTTACTAATTCAACGTCTCTTTCCAAAATATCTCTATTTCAATTATTTTCCGAACTTCAGAATAATCTCATTGTTATCGGTCAATCAAATTTCTTTTACTGATATCCCTCACAACCATTCTTATCTATAAACCATTTGCTTCTAAAGTTATTCACTTCGCATTGTGTATATTAGTTCTTCTGGACTCAATTGTCACATCAACTCGAATATTAATAATTACTTGTATAGGGTCAATTTTGTTTATTTGGTTAATATACAAATTCACATTTCCTTGAATTTCAATATTTAACTTAATCATCATTAATCCAAATTAGAATTCATTTATTTATAAAAATATATTTATCAACCTAAGTCGACTAAATTTAGAATGACATTTTAACTATTTATTTCAAAGAAATAGAGTTCATCATGACCCAGTATTATTAACGATCAACTATTATTCATTTATCAGTACAGCACGTCAATTACCATTCAACTAACACGACCGAAATCATTTATCTGGATTTTAGAAATCAGTGTATTCGTACTATTCTTGTAAATATTAATTTGAGATGAAATAAATTTTAACTCGTTTTATTTATTTAAATAAATTGACTTTGTTTACTTCTAACAAAGCTCAACCCCGTTTACAATGATTCTTGTCTGATCGTTCACTATCATCTCCACTCCAGATTTTCAGTTTCCATACTAACCATTTCCTTTTTATTTCTTTTTAGATATATATATATATATATATCTTTAATATTGAATTATATATATATATATAATTTTTTTAAAAGAAATCTTGTTTATTTGATTTGCTAAAAGATTCTATCCCCTTCTAGAATTGAATTTCTATACTCTCATTTTCCTATTCTTTTATTTCACTTCTATTTAGTTTCCTTCCCTATTTCTTTTCTTTATTTTTATTTTTATTTTACTACTTTTTTTAGTTCTTTTTCTTATATTTTCTCCTGCACATAGCCCAACAGTTCAGGCCTAAATCCTTTATCTCGTTACCTTTTATTTCCTCTCTACTCCTATTTCTAACACAGCCCGTCACTTCCCTTCTCTTTTTTCATTTTTTTCTTTTTTTCCTGGCCCAATCAGCCCATTGTTTCACCAACCCAAATTCCCCTCATTCTTTACAAATACTTCCTCCTTTTCATGCTTTTCTTCTTTCCCTTCTTACCAGTTGGCATCTTCTTTACTAACACAGTCTCGGCCACAAATGTTTGCTCTGATCCTCCCCTTTTTGCCAGTACCCAGCATATCACCGCTTCATATTCCTGTTTTCAAATGCTAGAATCTCGGACTGTCCTCACTCCTCATATCCTATTTAATTGTATTAATACACAAAGCAGGCAATAGTATGATTAGAGGCATGTATGATTAATAGTGTTTGCTTCACGTAAAGATAATGTCCAAAAAAATGTCAGCCTGATAACTCCATGCCATGATTTTCTCGTTCAGTCCATGCATCACAACTACTCCTAGCATATTGCACCCTCTTCTTCCCTTTTGCTTTTCTTCTTCCAATTTATATTCATGTGTACAAGTATACTGGTGTACACATGCTCACATCCTCCCTTCAACGACCTTCATTGTAATGGCCCGGATTTTTGGACGAGTTATTTTAAATATTTAATATGGTTTTAAATATTGAATTAATAATACAAATCGATTTTTTTATTTTCTTATCGATTTAATAATCAAAATATGATTTATTTCGAATATTTATAATTTTCAAAATACAAGAATCTGAAATAATTCAATTTGAATTTAAAAGGGGATCAAAATGATTTAAATGATTAATATGATTTTTATTTGAATTATAAACGATGATAATAATAATTTATTATTAAGGAATTTATTTGTTTTGAATTTGAATTATATTATATCAATTTAATATGGTTATTTTTTTATATATGTTCGAGTTAAATATTATAGTCTATTCTGTTGAGTTCAGAATAGTGCAATTACGTTGAAACGTCGGTCGATAGGTAAAAATAGCGGTTCGTGATGTCGAGTTATGAACCCCGATATATTTTTAGTGGATAGGATCGAAATCAAATCGATATCTATTTAAAAAGAATAAAAATCCCTTTATGTCTAATCGTATTTAATATAAATCAAATCGTAATTTAATTTCATGTACCCTACCTATAACCCCTATTCCTTGATACCGAAATCTTCATCTTTATATATGTAAACGCGTCCTCCTCTCAAATTTGTTTTGGTTCATTTTCTCATTTCATCAGAAATCGAAAATCTCAATCTAAGTTAAAACCTGCTTCCCTCTTTACATTGATTTCTTCAATCAAATTACTAAAATCAAATCGTACGAAATCTAATTCGTTCGAACTCGTGTGTGGTGCGATTTCAAACTCTGGAGCATCAATCTCAGATTAGCATTTTGGCTCGATTGTATATTGGGGTGTTCAATTTCGAACAACCATAAATAGGGCTGAGGCGTACCAATGATTTTAGGGGGAGATGGGTCAACTCGATCGTTCATTGGGGGTGCGGTGAGGTCTGGAATGGGGTAACACTTACTGTCGCCCAGAAACAGAAGTTGCGACTTTTGGTGGTGACTGGCTATTGCGAACTGGATGGAAACGATCATCGTTTAGCAATAAGGTGCGATTCAGGAAATGGTAGGATCTGGGGTTGTGCTACAGTGAGATAACAGCTAGGGTTTTCGTAGGGTCGAGATTGGAAAACCGAAAGGAAGACGATGGGAATGGGACTCGCGATAGCAGTTTGTTGAGGGGTACGAATTTCTTTTCTGGAAATCGAGATTTGAGTGATGAAACAAGAGGGGTTTTAGCTAAAACGATGAATGCTAATGTGTTGAATTGGGGTGGAGGATCATTGACTGTTGAATTAAAGTGATGTAGTGGCACTCGAGATGGGTGGATAAGGTGTGGTGCTGAGTGTCAAGCGTGGTATTTGGACGATGGGTAGTAGGCCGACAATCATTAATAGGGTTTGGAAGAAGTGACAGTGTTTGATAAGACTTAAGGATTTTGGGGCTAATTTGTAGTTGCATAATTTGTGAAGTCGTCATGCTATCAAGGAATCATGGTCAAAATGGAAGCAACAAATGGGAAGTGATTATGTCGGGTATTAGGACTCTGAATGGTGATTAGCTGGTGATGAAAGCTTAAGCAATGACAATAAGGAAAAGCAAGTTGGTTCAAGGCATTGGTAGGTCAAGCAAGTACAGTAGTGAGTAGAAATAGTAGCAGTTTGGCGTTGATTTTAGTCGGGCAATCAACAAACAATAAGGTACACATTTTAATTAAAATTAAAATTACATAGATTAGTTTATTTATATTGGTTAAGTTAAATTTAATTTAGTAACCGTTAAAATAAATAAATATATATAGGAAATTTATTTATTTGTTTAAATAGTTAATTTAAATAAATATTAATCAGTAAATTTAAATCAAATTATTGTAGGTGCGAATTCATCCGAGAAGATTCGTAGCCTATGATTTGGAAATAAACAAGATATTCGACAATTGCAATTTCGGTGAGTAAATCCCACTTCGTTTTTATTTAGAATTATTTTATCTATTAAAATAATTGTTCGATGTTTGCTTGCTTGCATTAGAATATTACTGTGGCTATTATTTTATATATGTTAGTTATTTAGAATTGGTGTTTGTGGTTATTATATATATATATATATATATATATATATATATTGGTGGTTGGATTCCCGCAATACCATTAGCGGATGCCTGCAGTATCATTAGCGGATAACCCTATACGCCCCACACTATGATAGTGGATGACCTTCTATACCACGATATCCTGCCACGAAGCAGGATGGGTATTATTTCTGTTGGCTAACGTCTGTGGATGCAGGAAAACAGGTTGCAGGGATCCAACTGGATTCCTCAAAAATATTATTATTTGTTTGTTGCACATATATCATGATATGTGATGTATTAATTGATAATTGAGTGGTTTGATTGTTTAAATATTACTGGGGCCAAAATATTGATATATAAAAATATCGTGAAAAGGATATTTGAGATTTAAAAAGGGGAAACCTAATTTTTAAATAGAATTTGAATTTTTGATGAGCTATAGAAATATTAATGTAATAACCCGGAAATCCGAGCCAATTTAAAATTTTTATTTTCGCAATTTTATCGAATTTTGATTATTTAAAATGAATTATTTTAAATAATAACGACGAGAAATTTATTTTGAATAGAATTAGAACGTATATATTTATATAGCTCGACGTTATAATATAAATATTTTATTTTAATTATAAAAGTAATTGAAAATGGCGCGGTAGTTGAAAATTCGATTTCAAATTTCAAATGAATGTACAGGATTCAAAATAAACCGGATTTTAGTGAAACCAAAAATAATAGAATCTAATTGAGAATATCTTTCCAATGAATCCAAAAAATTGAAATTTCATAGCGGAGATAAAAAGTTATGCCCAGTTGAAAATTCAGAATAGTCGTTATGGAATTCTGGCCCTTAAAAATAGAAATTTTGCAAACGACCTCGGTTTTCGATGAAACCACTTTTGTTGGATCCGTGATGTAAAGTTATTGCTAGGTTTCGAAATTCGTAATTTTCTGAATCAATGTGTGAGCGTGGCAAAGGAAAACACGTTTGACCAGTTTTAGTTGATTTTAATCAACTGGAAAATGGCCATTTTTCAAATGGTCTCGGAATTTGACGAAATTAGTTTTGTTAGGACCGTATCGTCAATACAAAGCTAGAAATAATTTTTCTGGAATTTTTAGAGACTGTATGTGGCCCCGGTAAATAGAAATGTGCGTTTAAAATTGAATATATAAAGATTTATATTTTAAATTCAACGGAAACTGATCGTAATGATTGAAATGACGTACGAAACATATCCCATTGTGTTCAGAATGGGGGTGTTTAGCTATGGGAGACAGCCGTTGGGTTCGGATTGGAGATAGAATGGAAAGTCAACTTATAGGGGAATTAAATAATATTAAATATATATAACTTTTCACATACCCCCCTCCTTATTCTCTTCACTGTCGATTTCTCAGAAGAAAAGGAAAAAATATATAAAAATGCGTTGTCCTAGCCGACCCGCCGTCACCGACATCCACCCCCCCTCCTCCTCCGCCGCTCCAGTCAGCCCCCCGAGTCGATCTCCTCTCCTCCGCTACCTCCCTCACTTCTCCAATTCGTGATCGTGAAAACCCAGCCCCAAAACCCCAAGTCGCCATGAACGGAGAGCGCAGCCCCAACTCCTCCTCGCCTGACCAAGGCCGCGCTCCACCTCTGGAATCACCAAACGCGACGAAAAACCCCTTCACCGATTTACAGTAAGTTTATTTTATTTTATTTTTTGTTATTTTGCTTCAGTTATTCTTTGTGTAATAATCTTTAAAGTAAAAACTAATTTATATGTATGAAGTGGTGAATTTATTCTCAGTTTTAAATGTGATAAAAAAATTTGATTTTTATTAATGTAAGAGATTAAAAGACTTCATTTTTAAAATAGGAAAGACTTCATTTTTGAAATAGAAAAAGATCAGATTTTTATTATGAAAAGATTGGATTTTATCATAGTAAAGATTAGATTTTTATACATATGAAAGAGTACTAAAAAAATTATCCATATAGTAGCGCTGTAAAAATAGAATTGTTATCTATATAGTAGTAGTATAAAAATGTGATTTTTATCCATGTAGAGTGAATATAAAAATGTGATTTTTATATACATAGCAACAATATAAAAATGTGATTTTTATATATGTAGTGGCTACGGACAATGAAAGTAACAAAAGGCGAGTGGCGAAAATTTTCTACATATGAAGAGTCGTGGAGTTGGTTTAGCTCTTGGTGAGAACTCCTCACTTTTAACTTTATTCTCTAGTTAAAATACTAGGATGCAGACGGTGCTTAGCAGCACCCGACACCCGTCGTCCACAGACCATGAATGACTTGTTTGTTTGATTGCTGTGTTATGAAATTTGATTGGGTGATGTGGAATGAAATAAAATATTTTATAGTGGAAAATATTTTATAGTTAAAATATAATTTTTAACGTGTGTGTAAAATATATATTTATAAACAAATCAGATGTTTTGTTTATATACACTGATTTGACTGATATTGATTGGGACGATCAATTTTACACATCGCCCAGCTGCACAAATAAAAATCTATGTTTGTTGATTTGAAACCCCACACGGGTATTGGGATGAGATTTGACGTACACTAATCCCGATTGTTTAGTTGTATGTCAATCGATAGATTGACAGATTGTGTAAGAGTTAATTATTGATATTTAATGCTTATGCAGTTGTGTGGTGCACTCTGGATGATGGTTGATTTTTATCGTTTCTATTATATACATGTGTTATATGGAATCCATATAATTGACATTATATGGTAATTGATTGGGCCTCATTCCAATTTGGGAAAATAAGGAATATTATAGAAAGAAAAATCATGTGTTGAATAGAAAGAAAAATCATGTGTTGAATAGAAAGGAAATTCATGTGTTGAATAGAAAGAAAATTCATGTGTTGAACAAAATAAAAATTCATGTGTTGAATAAAATATACATGTTCATGTGTTGAAGAAAATATTCATTTGTTGAATAGAATAACGAAGTTATTGAAATATATAAAGTCGTGTTGATTAGATATGCGCCATTTTGACGCGAATGATATTTATATCGATTATATTCGTTTTTTAAAATGAATATAGATGATCTCAAGATATAACGTTTTGAAAATATTATCATTTATAGATTAATGATGTGGAATATTCAATTTTGATTAGAAATTGAATATGAAGTTGAAATCATTTTGAAAACGAATTTAAAACGATTTATAAAATACGTTTTGAAAGAAAATCGACGAAATATATAATATATATATATATATATATATATATATTATATATATAAGGGCCTGAATAGAACGCACCGCGCTGCGGCAGTTCGCGAATTTCGACCATTGACTTCGAATTGACATTACGGGAGATCCGACCGTCGGATTCTCCTAAAACCGGAACCGTTGGGTTCGTATCGAAAAGAGCTTTCTAACGAATATTAGAGATTTGAAATATAATGGTTGGATTTGGAATTATGTCCAAATCAAATTTGGAAAAGGTCGATGTAAGTGCAGTTCGATGGCCGCTGATGGAAATCGACTGTATGGGCCTTGATAATATTATTAAAAATATCAATAATTTGTGTAAAATCATAAGAAATGATTTAGGAAGAATTGGGATGAAAAATTTTAAATTTGAAAAGATAAAAATAGAATTTTATCGAAATGAACTGGTTTGGAAATAGAATTAAAATCCATTTATTGTTAAAATAAATAAATTGGATTTGAAATGGTTTTAAAAATAACCAGAATTTCCAATAATTGAATTGGAATGGATTTGAATCGAATTTTTTTTTGGAATATTTCGATGTTGGATTTCGTGATGATACAGATATTGTTATGGGAATTTGATAGATAAATTTATATCGTTATTTCCAATACGATATTTGTTGGTCGTAGAATTTGATATTGAATATAAGCCGATATATTTTCTATTCAGAGCATTGTATTTAATATCAAATGTGATTTGGGTTTGTCGTGAATGGTGTCTTCATTAACACTTCTCTTAAACCCAGATGAGAAAAAGATTAAATCTTTTTATTTAGATTTAATGAAGTGTACCAATTAAATGGAATTTAATTGGAATTGAATTTGAATTGATTTTTGGGTTTATCGTGAACGGTGTTTTAAATAACACTTGTTCTTTAACCCGATAATTAGTGGAATGTGATTTTGGGTTTATATTGAACGTTGTTTAAAATGACATTGGTTCTTTAACCGAGCTAAAGACAGGATGTGATTTCCCAAGTTAAACAATCATTAATACGATTTTTGGGAAGATTAAAACTAAGTGGAGTTTTAATGAATCTTTAATTAGATTGAAATGATCAAAAATGGAGTGTCACCAGTTTTGCTCCAGGCGATAGTTAAATCTTTAATTAGATTTGAACGTGAAATGGTAATTGAATTTACCGATAACACCGTGGTGTTAGATATGAAGTATGACCAGTTTTACTTCATGAGATGAAGAGGTTGGGAAATAAAATAAATGATTACTTCGGTGTGGTTCGCTAATCCCGACTAGTTTGAATTGATATTGAAAAGGAGATTAAAGAATAAATTTAAAGAATTTATCTTTGATAAAATTAATGGGAACCTTTCCCAAAGTGTAAGAATATTTGAATAAAAGAATATTCTGAATTGGAATGAGGCGTATGTTTTGTTTGTGTAACACTTTTTTATTATATACGCGAGTTATTCAGAAAGACCGGGTTTATCCCATTCTGAATAACTGATTCGACGTGGTGTCAAGGATGAAGACGGTGGTCGAAGACCGGAGGTCTTCACATCGTTTGGGTGATTACTGATGAGCTTGATTGGGATGTACACCCAAGAGGAGGGAATCAGTTGGTGATCATCCGGACGTACTTGGAGATCGATGGATATGCGAGATACAAGGTGCCGCCGGTTTCGTTCAGACCTAGAACGAACTTGTATGGACTGTGTGCCTGACATTGGATTTTGCTCTATGTTGATTGATCTCTATTAATTATACATCTGCCTGGTGAAGGGGAATTCATTCCCTTACTTCACCCTTCTCTGAGATGTACGGGATCAGAGGTTGTATATTGATAGACATCAGTCGCATGGTGTGAATTGCCTGTGTGGCATGCCTAAGTGGCTGATGATCAAGGCTTTAGTTGAAAAGCAAAGTCTTGTGGTTGATGATCAAAGCACCGCCTGTGTGGCATAACTTTGTGTAACGTTAATTCGCGAGCCTCACACCCCGGTTGTGAACCAGAAACGGGAGAGGACATCAGGGAGGGTATGCGTTTCCTTCAAGCTAGGGTGGTGTCAGTGACCTACCAGCCCTGACATTTATATTATTTTCACATGTGTGGTTGTTGTTGTTGCGAGGCGCCTCAGATATATCGGTGACTGTGTGGAGCCGATGGAGTCATTTGGCTCATTTACGCCCCAAAGGGCGGGGAAACGCAGTGTTCAGGCATTTTAATCCACATCGGTGGACCGGTCCTGACGATCCAAGGGTCACTCGAGCTCTGATACTGAGAGATGAACTAGATTGTCTTGAATCGGTAGAGGACTATCTTTTGCCTCGGTTCGCAGATGGAAACCCAACTTCCAATATGTAAAAACCCGTAACCTCCCCGGGTAGGGAAAGGTCAGATACTTTGAAAACAACACACAAAAGAACGTAGACAGAAGAACATTTCATTGTATCTTATGACAATTCCATCAGATTACAAGAATATACATAGTATTAACAAATAATATTCATTATAAAATATCAGAGATTACAATACATTACATAGCAGCGGAAAATAATACAAAACACAATTGAAGGAGATATACGGATACAGAGCTTTCAAGATATCATTCCAGCTGTAAATCAGGATCCTGTGAATATAAATCTGCAAAACCAAACTACTAGCTGCCCATGTCAAAATAAGGGCACCCAGAGTTTAGGTTAAAACAGTAAACTCCAGGTCAGTCATGGGACTGGTGTGAGAACTAAAACAGTTATTAATCTTTATTTTAAAGTTAGGTAAATCAAGGGACCACGCCGTTTAACACGGAACGGGTTTCCTCCCAAGATTACCAATGCATAAAACAAACAGCGCAATGCTAAATAAAGAAAAATGAAGCTGTTATAAGACCCAGGTCCCATCACACAATGCAACGCAAGCCGAAGGAAAGGGTTTTTACCTTATAATAGCCAAAGAATGCTTGATACGCTAAAAACAAATCATTTGATACTATTATAAGTGCATAGTATATAAAACAATTTCAATCATAAGTATCAATCATAGACGGCATGAGTGCCCCATCCCACTATGTCGCCATGCTAGGCTCTACAAATAAATGAGCCAACGATGACTCCATCGGCTTCACATAGTCACTGATATATCCGAGGCGCCTCGCAACAGCAACAACCACATAAGTCAAACTCGTCAGGGCATGTAAAACCACTGATGCCACTTCTAACTAGAAAGAAACGCATGCCCTCCCTGAGGTCCTTCTCCCGTTTCTGGTTCACAACCGGGGTGTGAGGCTCGCGAATCGACGTTACACAAAGCTATGCCACACTGGTCGTGCTTTGATCATCAACCACAAGACTCTGCTTTTCAAAAGAAGCCTTGATCATATTGCCACTTAAGCATACCACACAGGCAATTCACTCCATGCGTTTGATATCCATCAATATATAACCTCTGAGCTCGTACGTCTCAGAGAAGGGCGTTAAGCAAGAGAATAAATTCTCCGCCGCCAAACAGATATATATTTAATAGAAATCAATCACACAGAATAAAATCCAATGTCAGACACACAGTCCATTTACAAGTTCGTTTTGGGTCTGAACAAAACCGGAGGCACCTAGTACCCCGCACATCCATCGATCTCCAAGTACGTCTGGATGACCACTGACTGATTCCCTCCTCTTGGTTGTACGGACCAATCAAGATCATCAGTAACCACCCAAACGACGTGAAGACCTCCGATCTTCAACCACCGTCTTCCACTTCGACACCACGTCGAATCAGTTATTCAGAATGGGATAAACCCGGTCTTTCTGAATAACTCGCGTATATAATAAACAAGTGTTACACAAGCACAACATACACCTCATTCCAATTCATCAGTCACTAACCGTAAATTAGTAAGGGAACAATTCCCCAAATATTAACCCCGAAGGCCGAAACCAACATCAGATCAATACCCAGGAAACCATTCATCTTAACTAATCTTCAGTTAGTTGCTAAATTTCACATTCTTAGGGATAGGTTCCCATTAATTTTATCAAAGATAAATTCCTTAAATTTATTCTTTAATCTTCTTTTGAATATCAATTCAACTAATCGGGATTAGCGAACCACACCGAAGTAATCATTTATTTTATTTCCCAATCCCAACCTATTCATCCCATGAAGTAAAACTGGTCATACTTCATATCTAACACCACGGTGTTATCGGTAAATTCAATTACCATTTCACGTTCAAATCTAATTAAAGATTTAACTATCGCCTGGAGCAAAACTGGTGATATTCCATTCTCGATCTTTTCAATCTAATTAAAGATTGATTAAAACTCTACTTGGTTTTAATCTTCCTGTCTTTAACTGGGTTAAAGAACCAATGTCATTTAAAACACGATTCGCGATAAACCCAAAATCATATTCTATTTTATCAGCCTTTAACCGTAAAATAGCAAGTGAGCAATTCCCTAAGTATTAACCCCGAAGGCCGAAACCAACATCAGATCAATACCCAAGAATCCATTCAACTTAACTAATCTCCAGTTAGTTTCTGATTTTCTTAACTCAGTTGGGTCTAAGAACAGTATTATTGAAGATACCATTCACGACAACCCAAAATCACATTCCATTAATTATCGGGTTAAAGAACAAGTGTTATTTAAAACACCGTTCACGATAAACCCAAAAATCAATTCAAATTCAATTCCAATTAAATACCATTTAATTGGTACACTTCATTAAATCTAAATAAAAAGATTTAATCTTTTTCTCTACTGGGTTTAAGAACAGTGTTAATGAAGACACCATTCACGACAAACCCAAATCACATTTGATATTAAATACAAGGCTCTTCATAGAAAATATATCGACTTATATTCAATATCAAATTCTACGACCAACAAATATCGTATTGGAAATAACGATATAAATATATCTTTCAAATTTCCCTAACAATATCTGTATAATCACGAAATCCAACATCGAAATATTCCAAAGACAATTTCGATTCAAATCCATTCCAATTCAATTATTGGAAATTCTGGTTTCTTTTAAAACCATTTCAAATCCAATTTATTTATTTAAAAATAAATAAATTATTATTCTAATTCAAAATTAGTTCATTTCGATAAAATCTATTTTTATCTTTTCAAATATGGAGTTTTTCATCCCAATTCTTCACAAATCATTTCTTATAATTTTACACAAATTATTACTATTTTTAATAATTTTATCAAGGCCCGTACAGTCGATTTCCATCAACGGCCATCGAACTGCACTTACAGCGACCTTTTCCAAATTTGATTTCGACATAATTCCAAATCCAACCGTTAGATTTCAAATTTCCAATATTCGTTAGAAAGATTTTTTCGATACGAACCCAACGGTTCCAGTTTTAGGAGAATCCGACGGTCGGATCTCCCGCAATGTCCACTCGAAGTCAATGGTCGAAATTCATGAATTGCCGCGGCGCGGCGCGTTCTATTCAGGCTATTATATATATAATATATATAATATATACTTCGTCGATTTCCTTTTAAAAAGTATTTTATAAATCGTTTAAATTCGTTTTCAAAACGATTTCATCTTCCTTTTCAAATTCAAATCAAGATTGAATTTTTCAATATAAATTCATTTTAATTTCATTTCAAATCGATTTCAATTCAATTTCAATTTGATTTGAATTTCTATTCATTTCAATTTAATTCGAATTTCAATTCATTTCAATTTAATTTGAATTTCAAATCTATTCAATTTAATTCGAATTTCAAAATCTATTCAATTTAATTCGAATTTCAAAGTCACTTTCAATATTCATTGAAAAATGAATAAAATCGATATAAATATCGTTCCTGTCAAAATGGCTCAATCTAATCTACACGGCTTCTATTCAACACATGATTGTTTATTCTATTCAACACATGAATATTTTTCAATTCAACACATGAATTTGTTTTCTATTCAACACATGAATATTATTTTCTATTCAACACATGAATTTATTTTCTATATTGGAATAAGACCCAATCAATTACCATATAATGTTAATTATATGGATTTTCTACAACACATGTATATAATAGCAACGATAAATAATCAACCATCATCCAGAGTGCACCACACAACTTTATAAGTATTAAATATAAATAATTAATGCTTACACAGTATGTCAACCTATCGATTGACATACAACTAAACAATCGGGATTAGTGTACGTCAAATATCATCCCAATACCCGTGTGGAGTTTCAAATCAACAAACACATATTTTTATTTGTGCGGTTGGGCGATGTGTAAAATTTATCGTCCCAATCAATATTAGTCGAATCAGTGTATATAAACAAATCGTCCGATTTGTTTATAAATATTTATTTTATACACATGTTAAAAATTATATTTTTAACTGTAAAATATTTTCCACTATAAAATATTTTATTTCATTCACCATAACACAATAAAATTTCACAACACAGCAATCAAACAAACAAGTCATCCATGGTATGTGGACGACGGGTGTCGGGTGCTACTAAACACTGTCTGCATTCTAGTATATATTTCAAACTAGAAATAAAATAAAAGTGAGAAGTTCTCACCAAGAGCCAAACCAAATGCCATGACCCTTCATATGTAGAACATGTCGTCGTGCTCGCCTTTTGTCAATTTCATTGCCCGTAGCCACTACATATATAAAAATCACAATTTTATATTGTTGCTATGTATATAAAAATCACATTTTTATAATCACTCTATATGGATAAAAATTCTATTTTTACAACGGTGTTCATATAATAAAGATTATATTTTTTTATCACTTCATTTCAATAAATAAAAAACATATTTTTATTTCTACTTCATGTGCATTTACAACGCTTCTTTCTATATAAAAATTATATTTTTATATTTCTACTTCATATATAAAGATCGAATTTTTATATCATCGGTATAAAAATCACATTTTTATTTCAACACATATATAATAAAAATCAGATTTTTATTTCGCTACATCTATAAAAATTATATTTTTATACTCTACATCATATAAAAATTATATTTTTATCTCTTCTACATAATAAAAATCGAATTTTTAATACTTCTATAATATAAAGATTATATTTTTAACCTTTCTATAATATAAAAATTATATTTTTAACCTTTTTATAATACAAAAAATATATTTTTAACCTTTCTATACTCATATAATAAAAGGTCTAAATTTTCTCATGCTACTTCATATCAAAACTGACCTTTAATTTTATTTTTAAATTATTTACATTAAATAAACTAAAATAAATAACTAAATAAAATATAATTAAAAACTTACAGTCGGTTTCGGAGTGGAGGAGGGCGCTGATGGGCTCAGGGAGGCGTCGTGCGAATTGGGAGGGGGGTGCTTGCACGTCGGCAGGAGAGAGGGGGAGGGGGTTCGCATTCATGGGTAGGGGCGACGGGGGGCTGGGCTTCAGGGAACACGACGGCGGTTTTTTTCTTTGTTTTCTTTTTTTTTCTAAATCAATTTCAACGTGTGGTGAGGGAGAGAAAAAGAAAAAAAGGGTTAAGGGCTTTTCTAAAAATTTACTATATTATATTATCCGAAAAAGTAACTTTTACATTCGATCTCCAAACGAGACCCAACGACTGTCGCCCCTAGCTAATTACCCCCATTACGAACACAATGGGATATGTATCATAAGATGATTCGATCGTTTCGATCAGTTTCCGTCAAAATCAAAATATAAATCTATATATTGAATTTGAATGCGCATTTTATTTTATCGGGGCCACATACTAACTAGAAAAATTATTGAAAAATATTTCCTAGCTTCGTGTTGATGATACAGTCCTAAAAAAACTGATTTCGTTGAATTCTGTGACCGTTTGAAAAATGGTCATTTTCCAGTCGATTAATTTCAACTAAAATGGTCAAAACACGTTTACCTTCGCCACGCTCACATATTGATTCGAAAAATTACGAATTTTGGAATCTAGCAATAATTTGACATCACGGATCCAACAAAAGTGGTTTCGTCGAAAACTGAGGTCGATTGCAAAATTCCCATTTTTAAGGGCCAAAATTCCATAGCGACTATTCTGAATTTTCAACTGGACGTAACTTTTGATCCCCGCTATGAAATTTCAATTTTTTGATTCGTTGGAAAGATATTATCAATTAGATTCAAATATTTTTGGTTTCGCTAAAATCCGGTTTATTTTGCACCCGGTACATTCATTTGAACTTTGAAATCGAATTTTCAAACTACCGCTTCATTTTTAATTCCTTTTATAATTTAAAATAAATATTTATATTCTTACGATGACGTATATAAATATATACGTTCTAATTCTATTCAAAATAAATTTCTCGTCATTATTATTTAAAATAATTCATTTTAAATATTCAAAATTCACTAAAATTGCCAAAATAAAAAATTTAAATTAGCTCAGATTTCCGGGTTATTACAATCTCCCCCACTTAAAACTTTTCGTCCCCGAAAAGGAACGAAGCCGAAAGTTGTTTAACTAATCAACTCAACTTTCACTATTTTCATTACGGCTTAAGTTCTTCAACTTTTCAGTTTCTAAGAACTTTTCAAATTTTCCAAAAATTTGGCTAACACCCTAAATTTTCGAAAAATTTCGCCATAGCCTCCCCTGCACCGGGGACTTCGGGATATTTCATATAGCCTCCCATTGCCTTCTTCAATCCAAAAGAAAAAGAAAAAGCCAATCGGCTCATAAAATCATCCAAAACCCAATAAATTTGTAAACATGTACCTATTTGTCGGGCAAACAATTTTATTCTTCTAATCTAGCCTCCTTTCTATGACCTGTTCAATGTAAGTACATGTACATGCATGCAATTTCAAACAATTTTCAATTCAGTCCAACATTTGATATAATTTGGCTAAAGGTTCAACATTTAATTAATTCAAATAATAATCAAATAACACAACCATCAATCAATTAGTTGATTAGCTTTTCAAATTCATAACTTTGATATATAGTCCAAAAATCAGATTTTTGATGCCAAAACACAACGATAGGCCCTATCAAATTTTGGTTCTCACACCAATCAATAGGAAATATATAGAAATCCCAATTTCGTCACTCGAACATAAATTCTGATGATGATCGATCAATCATCAGAATCATCTTCGGGCGACTACAGTGTGATTCTATATCTCTCCAGTATATTAAAACTTCGAAGACACGTTTGCAAGGCGTATATGCAAAATCTTTATATATTGGATTGTCCAAATTAATTTAAAATAAATATTCAAATACGTATAAAAAGATTTAAATTTCAAAACAAAACTTGTTTTCAATTCTATTTCAAAAATGTACTCTTCACACCTGTTCTAGGATACTACTGATCCCATCTCTAACGAGTCATTCTAATTGGACACTACTAATCCAATCTCTGATGAATTCTTTCGTTTGGTTCTAACGTGTCTTGTTCTCCGAGCTCTGTAAACCAAAGCTCTGATACCAAATGTGAAAACCCGTAACCTCCCAGGGTAGGGAAAGACCGGATACTTTCAGAATAACACACAGAAGAACATTTCATTGTATCTTATGACAATTCCATCAGATTACAAGAATATACAGAGTATTAACAAATAATATACATTATAAAATATCAGAGATTACAATACATTAAATAGCAGCGGAAAATAATACAAAACACAACTGAAGGAGATATACGGATACAGAGCTTTCCGGATATCATTCCAGCTGTAAATCAGGATCCTGTGAATATAAATCTGCAAAACCAAACTCATAGTTGCCCGTGTCAAAATAAGGGCACCCAGAGTTTAGGTTAAACCAATAAACTCCAGGTCAGTCATAGGACTGGTGTGAGAACTAAAACAGTTATTAATCTTTATTTTAAAGTTAGGTAAATCAAGGGACCACGCCGTATAACACGGAACGGGTTTCCTCCCAAGATTACCAATGCATAAAACAAACAGCGCAATGCTAAATAAAGAAAAATGAAGCTATTATAAGACCCAGGTCCCATCACACAATGCAACACAAGCCGAAGGATAGGGTTTTTACCTTATAATAGCCAAAGAATGTTTGATACGCTAAAAACAAATCATTTGATACTATTATAAGTGTATAGTATATAAAAAAATTTCAATCATAAGTATCATTCATAGACGGCATGAGTGCCTCATCCCACTATGTCGCCATACTAGGCTCTACAAATAAAACTGCAAAGTCACGTATTGGAAGTTGGATTTCCATCTGTGAACCGAGGCAAAAGATAGTCCTCACCGAATTCGAGACTCTCTAGCCAAAGCCTCAGGCAAGCGCGCAGGCAAGCCTTGGATCGTCAGGGCTGGTCCACCGATGTGGATTATTATGCCTGAACACTACGTTTCCCCGCCCTTTGGGGCGTAAATGAGCCAACGAATGACTCCATCGGCTTCACATAGTCACCGATATATCCGAGGCGCCTCGCAACAGCAACAACCACATAAGTCAAACTCGTCATGGCGTGTAAAACCACTGATGCCACTTCTAACTAGAAAGAAACGCATGCCCTCCCTGAGGTCCTTCTCCCATTTCTGGTTCACAACCGGGGTGTGAGGCTCGCGAATCCACGTTATACAAAGCTATGCCACATAGGCCGTGCTTTGATCATTAACCACAAGACTCTTCTTTTCAACAGAAGCCTTGATCATATTGCCACTTAGGCATGCCACACAGGCAATTCACTCCATGCGTTTGATATCTATCAATATATAACCTCTGAGCTCGTACGTCTCAGAGAAGGGCGTTAAGCAAGAGAATAAATTCTCCGCCGCCAAACAGATATATATTTAATAGAAATCAATCACACAGAATAAAATCCAATGTCAAACACACAGTCCATTTACAAGTTCGTTCTGGGTCTGAACGAAACTGGAGGCACCTAGTACCCCGCACATCCATCGATCTCCAAGTACGTCTGGACGACCACAAACTAATTCCCTCCTCTTGGGTGTTCATCAGTAACCACCCAAACGACGTGAAGACCTCCGGTCTTCAAACACCGTCTTCCACTTCGACACCACGTCGAATCAGTTATTCGGAATGGGATAAACCCAGTCTTTCTGAATAACTTGCGCATATAATAAACAAGTGTTACACAAGCACAACATATGCCTCATTCCAATTCA
The DNA here is from genome assembly GCA_030737875.1 of Allium sativum. Classification (NCBI taxonomy): domain Eukaryota; kingdom Viridiplantae; phylum Streptophyta; class Magnoliopsida; order Asparagales; family Amaryllidaceae; genus Allium; species Allium sativum. The sequence continues at coordinate 915,684,910 of CM060913.1, forward strand.
TCAGTCACTAACCGTAAATTAGTAAGGGAACAATTCCCCAAATATTAACCCCGAAGGCCAAAACCAACATCAGATCAATACCCAGGAAACCATTCATCTTAACTAATCTTCAGTTAGTTGCTAAATTCCACATTCTTAGGGATAGGTTCCCATTAATTTTATCAAAGATAAATTCCTTAAATTTATTCTTTAATCTTCTTTTGAATATCAATTCAACTGATTGGGATTAGCGAACTACAATGAAGTAATCTTTTATTTTATTTCCCAATCCCAACCTATTCATCCCATGAAGTAAAACTGGTCATACTTCATATCTAACACCACGGTGTTATCGGTAAATTCAATTACCATTTCACGTTCAAATCTAATTAAAGATTTAACTATCGCCTGGAGCAAAAATGGTGATACTCCATTCTCAATCTTTTCAATCTAATTAAAGATTCATTAAAACTCCACTTGGTTTTAATCTTCCTGTCTTTAACTAGGTAAAAGAACCAATGTTATTTAAAACACGATTCACGATAAACCCAAAATCACATTCTATTCTATCAGCGTTTAACCGTAAAATAGCAAGTAAGCAATTCCCTAAGTATTAACCCCGAAGGCCGAAACCAACATCAGATCAATACCCAAGAAACCATTCAACTTAACTAATCTCCAGTTAGTTTCTGATTTTCTTAACTCAGTTGGGTCTAAGAACAGTATTATTGAAGATACCATTCACGAAACCCAAAATCACATTCCATTAATTATCGGGTTAAAGAACAAGTGTTATTTAAAACACCGTTCACGATAAACCCAAAAATCAATTCAAATTCAATTCCAATTAAATTCCATTTAATTGGTACACTTCATTAAATCTAAATAAAAAGATTTAATCTTTTTTCTCAACTGGGTTTAAGAATAGTGTTATTGAAGACACCATTCACGATAAACCCAAATCACATTTGATATTAAATACAAGGCTCTGAATAGAAAATATATCGGTTTATATTCAATATCAAAATTTACAACCAACAAATATCGTATTGGAAATAACAATATAAATATATCTTTCAAATTTCCCTAACAATATCTGTATAATCACGAAATCCAACATCGAAATATTCCAAAGGCAATTTCGATTCAAATCCATTCCAATCCAATTATTGGAAATTCTGGTTTCTTTTAAAACCATTTTAAATCCAATTTATTTATTTAAAAATAAATAAATTATTATTCTAATTCAAAATTAGTTCATTTAGATAAAAAACTATTTTTATCTTTTCAAATATGGAGTTTTTCATCCCAATTCTTCACAAATCATTTCTTATGATTTTACACAAATTATTACTATTTTTAATAATTTTATCAAGGCCCGTACGGTCGATTTCCATCAACGGCCATCGAACTACACTTACAGCGACCTTTTCCAAATTTGATTTGGACATAATTCCAAATCCAACCATTAGATTTCAAATTTCCAATATTTGTTAGAAAGCTCTGTTCGATACGAACCAAACAGTTCTGGTTTTAGGAGAATCCGACGGTCGGATCTCCCGCAATGTCCACTCGAAGTCAATGGTCGAAATTCACGAACTGCCGCGGCGCGTTCTATTCAGGCCATTATATTATATATATATATATAATATATAATATATACTTCGTCGATTTCCTTTTAAAACGTATTTTATAAATCGTTTAAATTCGTTTTCAAAACGATTTCAACTTCCTTTTCAAATTCAAATCAAGATTGAATTTTTCAATATAAATTCGTTTTAATTTCATTTCAAATCGATTTCAATTCAATTTCAATTTGATTCGAATTTCAGTTCATTTCAATTTAATTCGAATTTCAATTCATTTCAATTTAATTCGAATTTCAATTCATTTCAATTTAATTTGAATTTCAAATCTATTCAATTTAATTCGAATTTCAAAATCTATTCAATTTAATTCGTATTTCAAAATCACTTTCAATATTCATTGAAAAATGAATAAAATCGATATAAATATCGTTCACTTCAAAATGGCGTCAATCTAACAAAGACGGCTTCTATTCAACACATGAATGTTTATTCTATTCAACACATGAATATTTTTCAACTCAACACATGAATTTGTTTTCTATTCAACACATGAATATTATTTTTTATTCAACACATGAATTTATTTTCTATATTGGAATGAGGCCCAATCAATTACCACATAATGTTAATTATATGGATTTTCTACAACACATGTATATAATAGCAACGATAAATAATCAACCATCATCCAGAGTGCACCACACAACTGCATAAGCATTAAATATAAATAATTAACGCTTACACAGTATGTCAACCTATCGATTGACATACAACTAAACAATCGGGATTAGTGTAAGTCAAATATCATCCCAATACCCGTGTGGGGTTTCAAATCAACAAACACAGATTTTTATTTGTGCAGTTGGGCGATGTGTAAAATTTATCGTCCCAACCAATATTAGTCGAATCAGTGTATATAAACAAATCGTCCAATTTGTTTATAAATATTTATTTTATACACACGTTAAAAATTATATTTTTAACTATAAAATATTTTCCACTGTAAAATATTTTATTTCATTCACCATCACACAATCAAATTTCACAACACAACAATCAAACAAACAAGTCATCCATGGTCTGTGGACGATGGGTGTCGGGTGCTACTAAACGCTGTCTGCATCCTAGTACATATTTCAAACTAGAAATAAAATAAAAGTGAGAAGTTCTCACCAAGAGCCAAACGCCACGACCTGTCATATGTAGAACATCTCGTCGTGCTCGCCTTTTGTCAATTTCATTGCCCGTAGCCGCTACATATATAAAAATCACATTTTTATATTGTTGCTATGTATATAAAAATCACATTTTTATAATCTCTCTATATGGATAAAAATTCTATTTTTACAATGGTGTTCATATAATAAAGATTATATTTTTTTATCACTTCATTTCAATAAATAAAAAACATATTTTTATTTCTACTTCATATGCATTTACAACGCTTCTTTCTATATAAAAATTATATTTTTATATTTCTACTTCATATATAAAGATTGAATTTTTATATCATCGCTATAAAAATCACATTTTTATTTCAAAACATATATAATAAAAATCAGATTTTTATTTCGCTACATCTATAAAAATTATAATTTTATACTCTACATCATATAAAAATTATATTTTTATCTCTTCTACATAATAAAAATCGAATTTTTAATACTTCTATAATATAAAGATTATATTTTTAACCTTTCTATAATATAAAAATTATATTTTTAACCTTTTTATAATATAAAAATTATATTTTTAACATTTCTATACTCATATAATAAAAGGTCTAAATTTTCTCATGCTACTTCATATCAAAACTGACCTTTAATTTTATTTTTAAATTATTTACATCAAATAAACTAAAATAAATAACTAAATAAAATATAATTAAAAACTTACAGTCGGTCTCGGAGTGGAGGAGGGCGCTGATGGGCTTAGGGAGACGTCGTGCGAATTGGGAGGGGGAGGGGGGTGCTTGCGCGTCGGCAGGAGAGAGGGGGGCTCGCATTCGTGGGTAGGGGCGACGGGGGGCTGGGCTTCAGGGAACACGACGGCGGTTTTTTTCTTTGTTTTCTTTTTTTTCTAAATCGATTTCAACATGTAGTGAGGGAGAGAAAAAGAAAAAAAAGGGTTAAGGGCTTTTCTAAAAATTATTATATTATATTATCCCAAAAAGTAACTTTTACATTCGATCTCCAAACGAGACCCAACGACTGTCGCCCCTAGCTAATCACCCCCATTCCGAACACAATGGGAGATGTATCGTAAGCTGATTTGATCGTTTCGATCAGTTTCCGTCAAAATCAAAATATAAATCTATATATTGAATTTGAACGCGCATTTTATTTTACCGGGGCCACATACTAACTAGAAAAATTCCCGAAAAATATTTCCTAGCTTCGTATTGACGATATAGTCTAACAAAATTGATTTCATCGAATTTTGAGATAGTTTGAAAAATGGCCATTTTCCAGTCGATTAAATTCAACTGAAATGGTCAAAACACGTTTACCTTCGCCACGCTCACATATTGATTTGAAAAATTACGAATTTTGGAATCTAGCAATAATTTGACATCACGGATCCAACAAAAGTAGTTTCGTCGAAAACCAAGGCTATTTGCAAAATTCCCATTTTTAAGGGCCAAAATTCCATGGTGACTATTCTGAATTTTCAACTGGACGTAACTTTTGATCCCCGCTATGAAATTTCAATTTTTCTGATTCGTTGGAAAGATATTATCAATTAGATTCAAATAATATTGGTTTCGCTAAAATCCGGTTTATTTTGCACCCGATACATTCATCTGAACTTTGAAATCGAATTTTCAAACTACCGCTTCATTTTCAATTCCTTTTATAATTTAAAATAAATATTTATATTCTAACGACGACGTATACAAATATATACATTCTAATTCTATTCAAAATAAATTTCTCGTCGTTATTATTTAAAATAATTCATTTTAAATATTCAAAATTCACTAAAATTGCCAAAATAAAATTTTTAAATTGGCTCAGATTTCCGGGTTATTACACAATACGTGACTTTGCGGTTTTTGATTGTAGAGCCTAGTATGGCGACATAGGGGTAAGGGGCGCTTATGCCGTTTATGATTGATACTTATGATTTGAAATTGTTTTGACACTATACACTTATAGTAATAATAAAATATCAAATTTCACGTACAAAGCATTCTTGGCTATTATAAGGTAAAAACCCTATCCTCCTGCTTGCGTTGCATTGTGTGATGGGACCTGGGTCTTATAATAGCTTCATTTTTCTTTATTTAGCATTGCGCTGTTTGTTTTATGCACTGGTATTCTTGGGAGGAAACCCGTTCCGTGTTATACGGCGTGGTCTCTTGATTTACCTAACTTTAAAATAAAGTTAAATGACTGTTTTAGTTCTCACACCAGTCACATGACTGACCTGGAGTTTATTGTTTTAACCTAAACTCTGGGTGCCCCTATTTTCCGCATGGGCAGCTAGTAGTTTTGGTTTTGCAGATTTATATTCACAGGATCCTGATTTACAGCTGGAACGATACTAGGAAAGCTCTATATCCGTGCATTACTTCTAGTTGTGTATTGTATTATTTTCCGCTGCTATGTAATGTATTGTAATCTCTGATATTTTATAATGTATATTAATTGTTATTACTCTGTATATTCTTGTATTCTGATGAATTGTTGTAATAAGCAATGAAAAGTTCTTCTGTTTGCGTTCTGATTCGTCTTGTCCTCAAAGTATCCAGGCTTTCCTTACCGGGGAAGTTACGGGTTCTTACAATTTACTTGTTTTGAACAAGTATTGAATTTATAAACGATGTTTATAAATTGAAAAATGCAAGAAATTGAAGTGAATTTATAAACGGTGTTTATACATAAAATAGAATGATTTTCATTAGATAATCAGGAAATTGAATTGAATTTATAAATGGGGTTTATAAATGAAGTAAAAAATCATCATTGGATAATTTTCATATTTAAATTCAAATGTGAATATAAAAACAATAGAAATGGGGAAATCGTTTTAAAGAAATAAAAGATGGAGTTTATTCTGATGTTCAGAATATAAATTGAACTCAAATAAAACCGTAAGGATTTATGATTTGAATTCGATTAATACGAATGTATTTAAATGGAAGTTAAATTGAATATGAAAATAAATTGGGTGTTATATATATAAGTTATTAAAATAGAAAGTTCCAAAATAAGGTTTTGGTTTTAAATAGATTTCGAAATAGACTTGTTTAAATATAAAACAATGAAACTTATAAAATGGTGTTTATAAATATAATGAATTAATTATCAAGAGATAATTTGAATATTTAAATTCAAATATGAATTTAAAAATAGAATTTGAAATCATTCGAAAGAGAACAACGGTTTTTATTCCGCAATTCAGAATATCAAAGGGATGGAGTTTCAAATAGGAATTTGAAAAGGGAACTTGTTTAAATATTTGAAACAAGGAAGTTGAATTTAAAAATAGTGTTATAAATTTGGTGAAATAAATTATCGTTTGGATAATTTAAACCATTTAAATTCAAATAGGAATTTAAAAGTAAATTGGGAAGTGTTTTGAAACAAAACGATTCATTATATTCCGGAGTTGGGATATAAACTAAATTAAGAAAAATCGAATGGGTTTATAATTGAAATTCGATTATATCGAATTTTATAAAACAATTTGTTTCAAAATGAAGCAGAGTTCAATATAGAAAATTGAGTTATAAATAAATTTATAACTGAGTAATGAAAAATCGTCGGTTAGAGATAATCGAAAATGTTAAGTTGAATTTGGAAACTGGATTTATATATATTAAAATATATCAGAATGGAGTTGAAATTAGTATCAACGAAGTTTAAACATTTATATATTTATATATATATATATAATTAAAACAAACTCGCCACAGTGCGGCAGTTCGTTAAGTGGCGTTTCGAACTTCAATCGAGTAGATAGAACTCAATTCAAGTCGGAATTCTTTGAAACAAGAATCATCAAGACCGATTTGATAATATTTTTCTAATGAAAGAGAAAAATCTGGATTTCGTCGTATAGATTTTGAGTTATTTAAAAATCAAAATTTTAGAAAAGCAGCGCCAGAACCATTATAAAACCATAACGATTTATTTAAATAAATAATGGAATTTTAAGTAAATAAAATCTGAATTTCCATTAGAAAAATCCAGACATGAGTTATAAAATAAATATGAACTCAAGTTGTGTAAATGAATCTGATTTTTGAATCAAAAATCATATTTTTAATTATTGAATAGAATTGATTAATTTGAAGAATAATTAGTAAATGGAATTTTGAATCGAAATTGGGCATTGGATAAGTAAATGAGGTTTAAGAATTTATAATCGAAAATGAATATGAAACTCGAGTTGAAAATGGAAATAGATCTTGTTTTAAGTAAATTAAAAAACATATCCGGAAGTGATATGTTCTATTAAAAAGACGAAATGGGCAAAAGAGCTGATTAAAGAGTAAATTAACGAATCGAGTTAAAATGACCAGACTGAGTTGAAATAAATTAGAAATGAACGCATATGTGTTAATAGGTATGGTATGAAGAGATGAAGATTTATAAATTTAGTGCTCGACAAAAAGGTACACGTTTAAATTCCATATGAGGTTTTATACGCCGAATCGGCAAGCCACTTGGCTTTTTGATTTTCTTTTTGAATTGAAAGGGCCTAGAGAGGCGAGTTGAGGTTTGAACTATTAACCGGTATAAAGGAGGTTATGGCGAATTTATATGGAAATTTAAGGAGTTAGAATATTTTTAATAAAATTTGATAGTTAGAAATCAATGTATCGATATATATAGAATTCGATAAGGAAACAAACTTAAAAATAGAATATTATAAACAAAAAGGAAATCTATAATTAAATCTGGTAAACATATAAAGAGAAATGCATATACGTTTTAGAAATGGAAAATTGTTTTAATATGGTATTGATTATTCGAGTTAGCGATCTTGTCTGTTTTGAAGTTAATAATATTTTCAGTCAAGGTCTGAGAGGTAATTATACCCCAACTTGATTGATTTCATTTTTAACTGATAAATAGCAAGGTTCAGTCTCGAAGAGAAAAGTTTGAATAAGAGTTAGTTGAGTATTTTGGGTTGTTGTAACGATGTTTAACACAACATTCGTTTTAACCCAAATAAGTGGAATTTTGGAAATATAAAAGTAAATATTTCCTAAGTTTAGAATTAAATGAGTCCGGAAAGAAATAAGTAATTGGACTGTTCTCCAATTATAAATAGAAAATATTTTCTAAGTGTAGGAAATAAAAAAAGAGATATGGAAATGTTTTCAAAATAACGTAAGAGACCAAGATGATTATTGAAAATATTTGGTTAACAAATATTGATAAAGAAATGGAGAAATGATTTAATTAATGAAATATTAATTAAGAGGTCCAGTGATTGTTTGATATTTTGATTGTTTGTTTGTTTTTTCTTCGATAATACGATAACTGACTATCGAAGTATTTGCCAATATCGTTGTCAATATGGAGAGACCGGTTGGATTATTATCCGAGAACCACTCCGTATTAGCAGTTTCGTTCCGAATCAGATTATATAAAGATAATCGGAGACAGAGTAAAGTGCAAGGACTTTTTCTATTAATAGAAATTGTGCCTTCGGTCTCGTTCAGTCCCAGAACGAACGTGTACGGATGAGTGTCTAACAGAGTATTTCCAATGATCGCATATGTCGGTCTGTATAGATATATATAGTGGCAGAGAATTTATTCTCTTAACATAATATCCAAAATGTATTTGTGCAAATCAATTAATGATTTACGGATCTGACAAAGTGACATTCAAAGTGATTGTGCTATCAATGAATGATAAGAAATCGTAGCCTCAAGCCTCAACAACTGGAAAATGACAAAAATCCGACAGGCAGCATGGCTATGTGGGTCGCTCCTATTAGGGTGTATAATCACCTATCTAGAGAAATTCCTTTTACTTCTTTAATTTATCAATGTTGTCCCTTTTCGGGAAATGGTTGCTGATCCCAACCGTTGGTGATATACATTCGATATACTCAAGCGAAATGAATGGTCAGTCATGTGTGGGCCGGGTTGTAAGACGTTCTTGTTGAACCCAGTGTATTCCCCTCTAGAGATACACTATCGGAAGGTGGTTCCATACCTTATCATGTTGGAAATCCAATCTCCAATAAGCGCCATGCGGTTTTTGATTTTATATTATATATGTAGTGTGAGATGCAAGCGCTCTGCTAGATTCTATTTATTTGATGTAGACATTATTACAATATCACTGGATTTGATATCAAAAATATTTTGGGTTATCGTAAGGTAAAAACCATCCGTGTTTATGTGTGGATCGGTCTTACGATTATCATTTCTTTTGAAAAGATTTTGAAAGTTAAACAATGATTGGAGTTTACTCACACCAGTCCCATGACTGACGCAGAGTTTATTTTGTTTTTGTTTTCCCTAAACTCTTGGGTGCCCAAATTTGTACGGGCAGTCAAGTAGTCGGGATTTTTCAGATTCACTTGGAAGAGCTGGAAGCAGGAAGCTCCACCAGTGAGCTATAGACTACCACATTTCTGCTGTGTAATATGTTGTATCTGGAAACAGGCGTTTATAACTGTTCCAGGAATAACTATTGTGCTCTGATGATGGTATGTATATAAAGTTACTGATTTGTATTTCAAAAAGTTATGTTATATAATATATTTTATTCGTTCAACTGTGAGATTTGTCTTCTTTGTTTTCTTCTATTCTAACATTTCTTTCTTTCTATTTCTCATCCTCTAACTTCTTTCGAATAATGATTCGTATTTCTGTGCAATTTGGGTTAGACGTGTGGTGTTATTAGTCGACTCAGATAGTTACGATTTGCGGCCTGTTACAGTTGGTATCGGAGCTTAGGTTGAGCGAACACCTAGGCTTTGGTGGTGTTGTGCTCATTAGAGATAGGGTCAGTAGTACCCTAGAATGAGTTGAGCGTATATGTATGAGAGTGCGTATTTGTTAATTGATATAAAAATTATTTTATATTGTTTTGGCTAGTCTGTTTAGTGGTTTATGAATTCTGATCGAATCGTGGGATGCCGCGAAGTCAATAGGAATTTCTAAACACTTGAACCGAGAAATTCATTATAATAATGATTTAAGTGGGTAGATGAAAAAATTTACCCAAAATTATATTTTGATATAGAAAGAGATAATTTTCTAGATTTATTATGATATATGGATGCGTTGGTTGTTAATATTATAATCAAATGAGATTGTAAGAATTGAATTGGTTATATATAACCAATTATAATTTATATGTGAATTAAATATACAAATGAGATGAATTAAAATTGAATTCAAACCAGAATTTGGAATTTAAATCTCGGGAAGTTTGAAAATATTTTCTGAAGTATATTAGAACAATATAGCTTTGTATTTGAAGGATTCTGAAAAAAAAAATCATCTTGAGACGGATTTTGAAAGTGATAAAGCACTGAACTCACTTCAGTGCCTGGAAAATAATTTTGATGATGACTGCAGCATCATCAGTGTTCATTTTTGAGTTTCTAAGTGATGGATTGCTACCTTAGAAATGTTTTGAATGGAAATTTGTTTGAAAGAAAACAAGGTTTGAAAATAAATTTAAATGTTTTGAATTTGAAATGGAAATAAATATATATATGTATATATTTATGTGATTTCAAAAGGATTTGAAATGAAAACCTGGGAATTTGAATTCTGGAATTTAAATTTAACTTAAGCAAGTTAAATGGATTGAAATTGATAAATTGAATTGAAATCAGTTTGAATCAATTTGAATGAACATGAATTAGATTGTGTGAATATATGGTTTGTAGATCATTCGAATAAAATGAATGTAAGCATATATGGCATCCAATATAAATTAAAACCAAATGTTTTAGTTGGAAGTAAATTTGTTGAAAAATGAAATGTTGAATTTCAACATAGTAGAGATTTGAAAAGTTAGTGGGTTTATAGCATTTTCTTACCTTAGTAATTTCGGGGACGAAATTTTTTTAAGGGGGGAAGAATGTAATGGCCCGGATTTTTGGACGAGTTATTTTAAATATTTAATATGGTTTTAAATATTGAATTAATAATATAAATCGATTTTTTTATTTTCTTATCGATTTAATAATCGAAATACGATTTATTTTGAATATTTATAATTTTCAAAATACGAGAATCTGAAATAATCTAATTCTAATTTAAAAAGGGATCAAAATGATTAATATGATTTTTATTTGAATTATAAATGATAATAATAATAATTTATTATTAAGGAATTTATTTGTTTTGAATTTGAATTATATTATATCATTTAATATGGTTATTTTTTTATATACGTTCGAATTAAATATTATAGTCTATTCTGTTGAGTTCAGAATAGTGTAATTATGTTGAAACGTCGGTCGGTAGGTAAAAATAGCGGTTCGTGATGTCGAGTTATGAACCCCGATATATTTTTAGTGGATAGGATCAAAATCAAATCGATGTCTATTTAAAAAGAATAAAAATCCCTATATGTCTAATCGTATTTAATATAAATCAAATCGTAATTTAGTTTCATGTATCCTACCTATAACCCCTATTCCTTGATACCGAAGTCTTCATTATAAAGACCCGCAACTTCCCCGTTAAGGAAAGCGTCGGATAGTTCGAGAACAAACCACAGCAGATCGCATACTGAAGAACATTTCATTGCTTATTACAACAATGCATCAGATTACAAGAATATACAGAGTATAAATGAATAAATATTACACAGAAATAACAGAGATTTAAATTACATTTAAGTACATAGCAGCGGAAAATAATACAATACACAACTAGAAGAGATATACGGATACAAAGCTTTCCGGATATCGTTCCAGCTGTAAACCAGGATCCTGTGAATATAAATCTGCAAAACCGAAACTACTAGCTGCCCGTGTCAAAATAAGGGCACCCAGAGTTTAGGTTAAAACAATAAACTCCAGGTCAGTCATGTGACTGTTGTGAGAACTAAAACAGTTAATCTTTATTTTTAAAGCTAGGTAAATCAAGGGACCACGCCATATAACACGGAACGGGTTTCCTCCCAAGAATACCAGTGCATAAAACAAACAGCGCAATGCTAAATAAAGAAAAATGAAGCTGTTATAAGACCCAGGTCCTATCACACAATGCAACGCAAGCCGGGGGATAGGGTTTTCCCTTATAACAGCCAAAGAATGCTTGATACGTTTAAAACAAATCATTTGATACTATTATAAGTGCATAGTGTATGAAACAACTTCAAATCATAAGTATCAATCATAGGCGGCATGAATGCCCCATACCACTATGTCGCCATATATAGGTTATACAATCGAAATCGCAAAGTCACGTATTTGGAAATTGGATTTCCGTCTATGAACCGAGGCAAAAGATAGTCCTCCACCGATTCGAGACTGTCTAGCCCGAGCCTCAGGAACAGCCGCAACTGCCCCTTGGATCGTCAGGGCCGGTCCACACGGAGTGGATTATTATGCCTGAACAATACGTCTCCCCACCCTATGGGGTGTAAGTCTGGTCCGTCAGCCGACCAGAATGCATTCGGCCGAAACCGATATAACCGAGGCGCCTCGCAACCGCAACAACCACATAAGTCAAACTCGTCAGGGCGTGTAAAACCACTGACGCCACTTCTAGCTAGAAAGAAACGCAAGTCCTCCCTGATGTCCTCTCCCGTTTTTGGTTCATACCGGGTGTGAAACACGCGAGGTAAACGTTACACAAAGCTACGCCACAAAGGCCGTGCTTTGATCATCACCACAAGACTTTGCTTTTCAACAGAAGCCTTGATCATTTGCATCTTAGCATGCCACACAGGCAAACCATCCTATGCAACCGATATCAGTCACACAGAATGAAATCCGATGTCAGACACACAGTCCATTTACAAGTCCGTTCTGGGTCTGAACGAAACCGGAGGCACCTAGTACCCCGCATATCCATCGATCTCCAAGTACGTCTGGACGATCACCAACTGTTTCCATCTTCTTGGGTGTACAGCCCAATCAAGATCATCAGTTACCACCCAAACGACGTGAAGACCTCCGGTCTTCGACCATCGTCTTCATCTTCGACTTATCGTCGTATCAGTTATTCAGAATGGGATGAACCCGGTCTTTCCGAATAACTCGCGTATATTTTAAATAAGTGTTACACAAACACAACATACGCCTCATTCCAATTCATTAGTCACTAACCGTAAATTAATCAAGAGAATAATTTCCCAAATATTGACCCCGAAGGCCGAAACCAACATCAGATCAATATCCAGAAAACCATTCTGCTTGGCTAACCGACAGTTAGTTTCTAAATTTCACATTCATAGGGAAAGATTCCCATTAATTTTATCAAAGATAAATTCCTTAAATTTATTCTTTAATCTCCTTTGAATATCAATTCGAACTTGTCGGGATTAGCGAACCTTACCGAAGTAATCATTTATTTTATTTTCCCAATCCCAACCTATTCATCCCATGAAGTAAAAACTGGTTATACTTCATATCTAACACCACGGTGTTATCGGTAAATTCAATTACCATTTCACGTTCAAATCTAATTAAAGATTTAACTATCGCCTGGAGTAAAACTGGTGATACTCCATTTTCGATCTTTTCAATCTAATTAAAGATTCATTAAAACTCCACTTAGTTTTAATCGTTAACTGGATTAAAGAATCAGTGTCATTTAAAACACAGTTCACGATAAACCCAAAATCACATTCATTAATTATCGGGTTAAAGAACGAGTGTTGTTTAAAACACTGTTCACGATAAACCCAAAAATCAATACCAATTCAATTCCAATTAAATATCATTTAATTGGTACACTTCATTAAATCTAAATAAAAAGATTTAATCTTTTCTCAACTGGGTTCAAGAACAGTGTTAGTGAAGACACCATTCACGACAAACCCAAATCACATTCGATATTCAATACAAGGCTCTGAATAGAAAATATATCGGCTTATATTCAATATCAAATTCTACGACTAACAAATGTCGTATTGGAAATAACGATATAAATATATATCTTTCAAATTTCCATAACAACACCTGTATAATCACGAATTCCAACATCGAAATATTCCGAAGACAATTTCGATTCAAATCCACTCCAATGCAATCATTGGAAATTTTGGTTATTTTTAAAACCCTTTTCGAATTCAATTTATTTATTTAAAAATAAATAGAATTATAATTCTAGTTCAAAACTAGTTCAATTCGATAAAAATCTATTTTTATCTTTTCAAATATGGAGTTTTTCATCCCAAATCTTTCTAAATCATTTCTTATGATTTTACACAAATTATTACTATTTTTAATAATTTTATCAAGGCCCGTACAGTCGATTTCCAACAATGGTCATCGAACTGCACTTACAGCGACCTTTTTCGAATTTGATTTGGACGTATCTCCAAATCCAACCGTTAGATTTCTAATTTCTAATATTCGCTAGAAAGCTCTTTTCGATACGAACCCAACGGTTCCGGTTTTAGGAGAATCCGACGGTCGGATCTCCCGTAATGTCCGTTTGAAATAAATGGTCGAAATTCACGAACTGCCGCGGCGCGGCGCGTTCTATTCAGGCCATTATATTATATATATAATATATATAATATAAATTTCGTCGATTCCTATTTAAAACGAATTATATAAATAGTTTTGAATTCGTTTCAAAAATATTTTCAACTTCCTTTTCAATTCAAATCAAAATTGAATTCTTCTTTATAAATTCGTTTTAAAATTCATTTCTATTCAATTCAATTTGAATTCGTTTTCAATTCAATCCATTTCGAAATCGTTTTCAATTCAACTCATTTCGAAATCGTTTTCAATTCAATTTATTTCGAAATCGTTTTCAATTCAATTTATTTCGAAATCGTTTTCAATTCAATTTATTTCGAAATCGTTTTCAATTCAATTTATTTCGAAATCGTTTTCAATTCAATTCATTTCGAAATCGTTTTCAATTCAATTCATTCGTTTCGAAATCGTTTTCAATTCAATTTATTTCGAAATCGTTTTCAATTCAATTTATTTCGAAATCGTTTTCAATTCAATTCATTTCGAAATATTCGATTTCGAAATTACTTTTCAATATTCATTTTAAAATGAATAAAATCGATATAAATATCGTTCACGTCAAAATGGCGTCAATCTAATCAACACGGCTTCATAAATTTCTATTTTCAAATATTCTACTTCAAATATTTCCTATTATCAAAATATTCTTTATTATCAAAATATTCTTTATTTTCACGATTGGAATGAGGCCCAATCAATTACCATATAAAGTTGATTATATGGATTTTCATACAACACATGTATATAATAGCAACGACAAATAATCAACCATCAACCAAAGTGCACTACACTGTATAAGCATCAAATATAGATATTCAACGCTTATAACAGCCTGTCAATCAATCGATCGACACATTTAATCAATCAGGATGAGTGAACTTCAAATTTCATCCCAACACCCGTGTGGGGTTTCAAACAATCAAACACATATTTTATCTGTGCTGTTGGGCGATGTGTAAAATTTATCGACCCAATCAATGTCCTTCAAATAGGTGTACATAAACAAACCGTCTGGTTTGTAAATGAATATTTATTTATTCACATTCACGTTAAAAATTATATTTTTAACGATAAAACATTTTATTCCAAAATATGAATTTCTATTCAGTTCATTTATTCAATAAAATGATATTTTTATTTTTCTAACTCATTTTAGAAAATTTCGGCGGCATAACGGCACGATACTAGAAACGGGACAAGGCCTAGCCTTATCCCCGGTCTAGTGAAGGCCCACGCCATTCACACATCAATCAAATCAATTTCATCTCACCCAACAATTCAATTCAAACAAATAATTCAACTAATCTATGCAACCAAACAAACAAGTCCATGGTCTGTGGACGATTGTGTCAGGTGCTACTAAGCACCGTCTGCATCCTAGTATATATATATATAACTAGAAAAATTAAATTGAAAGGTGAGAAATTCTCACATATAGCTATCCTAGCTCCACGGCACTTCATTGATAGAAATCTTCATCGCTATCGCCTTCTTGTTGCTTTCGCCCGTATTCTCTACATATGTAAAAATCGAATTTTTATTTCGTTATTCAATATATAAAAATCGAATTTTTATTTCGTTATTCAATATATAAAAATCGAATTTTTAGTTCAAAGTTCAATATATAAAAATCGAATTTTTAGTTCAAAGTTCAATATATAAAAATCGAATTTTTAGTTCAAAGTTCAATATATAAAAATCGAATTTTTAGTTCAAAGTTCAATATATAAAAATCGAATTTTTAGTTCAAAGTTCAATATATAAAAATCGAATTTTTAGTTCAAAGTTCAACATATAAAAATCATATTTTCACATCTATGTTATATAGATAAAAATTATATTTTTATCACGCTATTTTCCACCTAAAGATTTTGCCTTTTCTAAAATAAAGATTTCGCCTTTTTACTTTCAAAGAACTCGCCTTTTTATTTTTAAAGTACTCGCCTTTTTATTTTCAAAGTTCATATCTTTTTTTTAAAAAAAAAACAAAGTTGATATCTTTACAAAAACAAAGTTGTTTTTATTTTTAAAAACAACATATATTTTCAAAACAATTTCATATATGTTTTCAAAACAATCTTTTTTTTTTTAAAAGATTAAACCTTTTAAAATAAAATCAGTTTTTTTAAAATCATTAAAAATTCAGTTTTAAAAATCAAATAAAAAAACAGTTTTCAAAATTCAAATCTTTTAAAACCTTTCTTAAAATCAGTTTTTCTTTTTTTCCAAAATTCAGTTTTACCACTTCTTTAAAAATTCAGTTTTATTACTTCTTTAAAAATTCTGTTTGACTACTTCTTTAAAAATTCTGTTTTACTACTTCTTTAAAAATTCTGTTTTACTACTTCTTTAAAAATTCTGTTTTACTACTTCTTTAAAAATTCTGTTTTACTACTTTAAAAATTCTGTTTTACTACTTCTTTAAAAATTCTGTTTTACTACTTTAAAAATTCTGTTTTACTACTTCTTTAAAAATTCTGTTTTACTACTTTAAAAATTCCAGTTTTTACTTTTTAAAAATTTCAGTTTTAAACTTTTTTATAAAATTCAGTTTTAAACTTTTTTATAAAATTCAGTTTTTTACTTTTAACAAAATCAGTAAAGATAAAATAACAAAACACTTACAGAGGGTTTTCGCAGATCGACGGAGCTGGAGGTGGGGCGGCCTCTAGTTCGTCGGCGGTGGAGGCTCTTGCGCATTCGAATGGGGGAGGGGCGGTGGTGCTAGGGTTTCGAACGGCTCGAGAACTGGGGGTCGCGACGCTCCTGGAGGCTTGGGTCTTCGATCTAGGGAGGGGGGGAAAACAGGCGGAGGCGGGCAGAGCTAGGCGGAGGCGACGAGCTGCTCTCCCTCCGTTCTTCTTCTTTATATTTTTTTTTTGTTTACTGCAGAATGAAATCGGGGGGGGGGGGGGCCTGGAGTATAAAGGGGAGAAGATATTTTTTTTTTTATTATTTAATTATTAAAAAGATGACTTTTACATACGACCTCGAAACGAGGCCTACCGCCTATCGTCCATAGCGTTTTACCCCCATTCCGAACACAATGGGATATGTATCGCTAGCTGCTTTGATCGTTTCGATCAGTTTCCTTTAAATCTACATTTAAATCGCTATATTGAATTTTAAACGCACATTTCAAATTACCGGGGCCTCATACGAATTCTAAAAATGGCAGAAAAATATTTTCTAGCTTCGTATTGACGATACGGTCCTAACAAAACTAGTTTCGTCGAATTCTGAGACCGTTGGAAAAATGGCCAATTTCCAGTCGATTAAAATCAACTGAAACTGGTCAAACGCGTTTTCCTTTGCCACGCTCACATATTGATTCGAAAAATTATGAAATTTGAAACCTAGCAATAACTTGACACTGCGGATCCAACAAAACTAGTTTCGTCGAAATCCGAGGTCGTTCGCAAAATGTCCATTTTTAAGGGCCTCATATATATAAAAATATATATAAATTCCACAGCGACTATTTCTAATTTTAAACTGGACATATCTTATCATTTCTAAGATGAAATCTCAGTTTGCTAATTTCGTTACAAAGATATAGTTATACAGATTCAAATATTTCTTGTTTCGTTCAATTTTGACTTAAATTGAATTCTGTATATTCATTTGAAATTAGAAATCGAATTTTCGAACTACCGCGCCATTTTCAATTCCTTTTTATAATTATATATAATTATTATATATTCTAACGACGACGTATATAATATATACGTCGAATTATATTAAAAATAAATTTCTCGTCGTTATTTTTTAAAATAATTCATTTTAAATAATCAAAATTCGCTAAAATGGCCAAAATAAAAATTTTAAACTGGCCCAGATTTTCCGGGTTGTTACAATCTCCCCCACTTAAAACTTTTCGTCCCCGAAAAGGAACAAAGTCGAAAGTGGTTTGATTAATCAACTCTACGCTCGATCAGGCTTGCATTCTCTAACTTTTCAGTTTCTGAGAATTTTCAGAATCTCAAAAATTTGGCTAACACCCTAAATTTTCGAAAAATTTCGCCATAACCTCCCCTGCAATGGGAGCATCGGGGAATTTCAAATAGCTTCCCCGGTCCTTCAGATCTCAAAAAGAAAAAGAAAAAGCCAAGCGGCTAGCCAATAGGCTCACAAAATCATCATCACCCAAACAAAACAGTAAATTATGTAGTAAACATGTACCTATTTGTCAGGCAAACAAATTTTATTCTCTGCTCTAGCCTCCTTGCTATGACCTGTTCAAAGATATATATGCATATGCAAGCAAATGCGACCAAATTTCAATACAAGTCAATATTTGATTCAGTTAGGCATAATGGTTCAAAATTAGCAAACAAATGAACAAACAACACAAACATTAATCAATTAGTGAATTTAACGTTTCAAATTCATAATTTTGATACATATACAGAAAATCTTGTTTTTGATGCCAATTCACAACAAAGTGTTCTAGCTATATAAGATTTGGTTCTCACACCAGTCTAATGGAAATATATAGATATCACACCTTCGAAACACGAATATAAATATTGATAATGCGGCCGCATTACCAAAATTATCTCCGGGCGACTAGAGTGTGATTCTATATCTATCCAGTATATTAAAATTTCGAATACACGCGGATCAGACGTATACGCAAAATCTATATATACTGGATTGTCCACATCTATATAAATAAATAATCAAATACGAATAATTGATTTAAATTTTCAAAACAAAATTGGTTTTCATTTGAAAAATATACTCTTCACACTCGTTCTAGGATACTACTAATCCTATCTCTAACGAGTCATTCCCATTGGATATTACTAATCCAATATCTGATGAATTCTTTCGTAAGGTTCTAATGTGTCTTGTTCTCTAGCTTTGTAAACCAAAGCTCTGATACCAACTATAAAGACCCGCAACTTCCCCGTTAAGGAAAGCGTCGGATAGTTCGAGAACAAACCACAGCAGATCGCATACTGAAGAACATTTCATTGCTTATTACAACAATGCATCAGATTACAAGAATATACAGAGTATAAATGAATAAATATTACACAGAAATAACAGAGATTTAAATTACATTTAAGTACATAGCAGCGGAAAATAATACAATACTCAACTAGAAGAGATATACGGATACAAAGCTTTCCGGATATCGTTCCAGCTGTAAACCAGGATCCTGTGAATATAAATCTGCAAAACCGAAACTACTAGCTGCCCGTGTCAAAATAAGGGCACCCAGAGTTTAGGTTAAAACAATAAACTCCAGGTCAGTCATGTGACTGGTGTGAGAACTAAAACAGTTAATCTTTATTTTTAAAGCTAGGTAAATCAAGGGACCACGCCATATAACACGGAACGGGTTTCCTCCCAAGAATACCAGTGCATAAAACAAACAGCGCAATGCTAAATAAAGAAAAATGAAGCTGTTATAAGACCCAGGTCCTATCACACAATGCAACGCAAGCCGGGGGATAGGGTTTTCCCTTATAACAGCCAAAGAATGCTTGATACGTTTAAAACAAATCATTTGATACTATTATAAGTGCATAGTGTATGAAACAACTTCAAATCATAAGTATCAATCATAGGCGGCATGAATGCCCCATACCACTATGTCGCCATATATAGGTTATACAATCGAAATCGCAAAGTCACGTATTTGGAAATTGGATTTCCGTCTATGAACCGAGGCAAAAGATAGTCCTCCACCGATTCGAGACTGTCTAGCCCAAGCCTCAGGAACAGCCGCAACTGCCCCTTGGATCGTCAGGGCCGGTCCACACGGAGTGGATTATTATGCCTGAACAATACGTCTCCCCACCCTATGGGGTGTAAGTCTGGTCCGTCAGCCGACCAGAATGCATTCGGCCGAAACCGATATAACCGAGGCGCCTCGCAACCGCAACAACCACATAAGTCAAACTCGTCAGGGCGTGTAAAACCACTGACGCCACTTCTAGCTAGAAAGAAACGCAAGTCCTCCCTGATGTCCTCTCCCGTTTTTGGTTCATACCGGGTGTGAAACACGCGAGGTAAACGTTACACAAAGCTACGCCACAAAGGCCGTGCTTTGATCATCACCACAAGACTTTGCTTTTCAACAGAAGCCTTGATCATTTGCATCCTAGCATGCCACACAGGCAAACCATCCTATGCAACCGATATCAGTCACACAGAATGAAATCCGATGTCAGACACACAGTCCATTTACAAGTCCGTTCTGGGTCTGAACGAAACCGGAGGCACCTAGTACCCCGCATATCCATCGATCTCCAAGTACGTCTGGACGATCACCAACTGTTTCCATCTTCTTGGGTGTACAGCCCAATCAAGATCATCAGTTACCACCCAAACGACGTGAAGACCTCCGGTCTTCGACCATCGTCTTCATCTTCGACTTATCGTCGTATCAGTTATTCAGAATGGGATGAACCCGGTCTTTCCGAATAACTCGCGTATATTTTAAATAAGTGTTACACAAACACAACATACGCCTCATTCCAATTCATTAGTCACTAACCGTAAATTAATCAAGAGAATAATTTCCCAAATATTAACCCCGAAGGCCGAAACCAACATCAGATCAATATCCAGAAAACCATTCTGCTTGGCTAACCGACAGTTAGTTTCTAAATTTCACATTCATAGGGAAAGATTCCCATTAATTTTATCAAAGATAAATTCCTTAAATTTATTCTTTAATCTCCTTTGAATATCAATTCGAACTTGTCGGGATTAGCGAACCTTACCGAAGTAATCATTTATTTTATTTTCCCAATCCCAACCTATTCATCCCATGAAGTAAAAACTGGTTATACTTCATATCTAACACCACGGTGTTATCGGTAAATTCAATTACCATTTCACGTTCAAATCTAATTAAAGATTTAACTATCGCCTGGAGTAAAACTGGTGATACTCCATTTTCGATCTTTTCAATCTAATTAAAGATTCATTAAAACTCCACTTAGTTTTAATCGTTAACTGGATTAAAGAATCAGTGTCATTTAAAACACAGTTCACGATAAACCCAAAATCACATTCATTAGTTATCGGGTTAAAGAACGAGTGTTGTTTAAAACACTGTTCACGATAAACCCAAAAATCAATACCAATTCAATTCCAATTAAATATCATTTAATTGGTACACTTCATTAAATCTAAATAAAAAGATTTAATCTTTTCTCAACTGGGTTCAAGAACAGTGTTAGTGAAGACACCATTCACGACAAACCCAAATCACATTCGATATTCAATACAAGGCTCTGAATAGAAAATATATCGGCTTATATTCAATATCAAATTCTACGACTAACAAATGTCGTATTGGAAATAACGATATAAATATATATCTTTCAAATTTCCATAACAACACCTGTATAATCACGAATTCCAACATCGAAATATTCCGAAGACAATTTCGATTCAAATCCACTCCAATGCAATCATTGGAAATTTTGGTTATTTTTAAAACCCTTTTCAAATTCAATTTATTTATTTAAAAATAAATAGAATTATAATTCTAGTTCAAAACTAGTTCAATTCGATAAAAATCTATTTTTATCTTTTCAAATATGGAGTTTTTCATCCCAAATCTTTCTAAATCATTTCTTATGATTTTACACAAATTATTACTATTTTTAATAATTTTATCAAGGCCCGTACAGTCGATTTCCAACAATGGTCATCGAACTGCACTTACAGCGACCTTTTTCGAATTTGATTTGGACGTATCTCCAAATCCAACCGTTAGATTTCTAATTTCTAATATTCGTTAGAAAGCTCTTTTCGATACGAACCCAACGGTTCCGGTTTTAGGAGAATCCGACGGTCGGATCTCCCGTAATGTCCGTTTGAAATAAATGGTCGAAATTCACGAACTGCCGCGGCGCGGCGCGTTCTATTCAGGCCATTATATTATATATATAATATATATAATATAAATTTCGTCGATTCCTATTTAAAACGAGTTATATAAATAGTTTTGAATTCGTTTCAAAAATATTTTCAACTTCCTTTTCAATTCAAATCAAAATTGAATTCTTCTTTATAAATTCGTTTTAAAATTCATTTCTATTCAATTCAAATTTCAATTCAATTTGAATTCGTTTTCAATTCAATCCATTTCGAAATCGTTTTCAATTCAACTCATTTCGAAATCGTTTTCAATTCAATTTATTTCGAAATCGTTTTCAATTCAATTTATTTCGAAATCGTTTTCAATTCAATTTATTTCGAAATCGTTTTCAATTCAATTCATTTCGAAATCGTTTTCAATTCAATTCATTTGTTTCGAAATCGTTTTCAATTCAATTTATTTCGAAATCGTTTTCAATTCAATTTATTTCGAAATCGTTTTCAATTCAATTCATTTCGAAATATTCGATTTCGAAATTACTTTTCAATATTCATTTTAAAATGAATAAAATCGATATAAATATCGTTCACGTCAAAATGGCGTCAATCTAATCAACACGGCTTCATAAAATTCTATTTTCAAATATTCTACTTCAAATATTTCCTATTATCAAAATATTCTTTATTATCAAAATATTCTTTATTTTCACGATTGGAATGAGGCCCAATCAATTACCATATAAAGTTGATTATATGGATTTTCATACAACACATGTATATAATAGCAACGACAAATAATCAACCATCAACCAAAGTGCACTACACTGTATAAGCATCAAATATAGATATTCAACGCTTATAACAGCCTGTCAATCAATCGATCGACACATTTAATCAATCAGGATGAGTGAACTTCAAATTTCATCCCAACACCCGTGTGGGGTTTCAAACAATCAAACACATATTTTATCTGTGCTGTTGGGCGATGTGTAAAATTTATCGACCCAATCAATGTCCTTCAAATAGGTGTACATAAACAAACCGTCTGGTTTGTAAATGAATATTTATTTATTCACATTCACGTTAAAAATTATATTTTTAACGATAAAACATTTTATTCCAAAATATGAATTTCTATTCAGTTCATTTATTCAATAAAATGATATTTTTATTTTTCTAACTCATTTTAGAAAATTTCGGCGGCATAACGGCACGATACTAGAAACGGGACAAGGCCTAGCCTTATCCCCGGTCTAGTGAAGGCCCACGCCATTCACACATCAATCAAATCAATTTCATCTCACCCAACAATTCAATTCAAACAAATAATTCAACTAATCTATGCAACCAAACAAACAAGTCCATGGTCTGTGGACGATTGTGTCGGGTGCTACTAAGCACCGTCTGCATCCTAGTATATATATATATAACTAGAAAAATTAAATTGAAAGGTGAGAAATTCTCACATATAGCTATCCTAGCTCCACGGCACTTCATTGATAGAAATCTTCATCGCTATCGCCTTCTTGTTGCTTTCGCCCGTATTCTCTACATATGTAAAAATCGAATTTTTATTTCGTTATTCAATATATAAAAATCGAATTTTTATTTCGTTATTCAATATATAAAAATCGAATTTTTAGTTCAAAGTTCAATATATAAAAATCGAATTTTTAGTTCAAAGTTCAATATATAAAAATCGAATTTTTAGTTCAAAGTTCAATATATAAAAATCGAATTTTTAGTTCAAAGTTCAATATATAAAAATCGAATTTTTAGTTCAAAGTTCAATATATAAAAATCGAATTTTTAGTTCAAAGTTCAACATATAAAAATCATATTTTCACATCTATGTTATATAGATAAAAATTATATTTTTATCACGCTATTTTCCACCTAAAGATTTTGCCTTTTCTAAAATAAAGATTTCGCCTTTTTACTTTCAAAGAACTCGCCTTTTTATTTTTAAAGTACTCGCCTTTTTATTTTCAAAGTTCATATCTTTTTTTTAAAAAAAAAACAAAGTTGATATCTTTACAAAAACAAAGTTGTTTTTATTTTTAAAAACAACATATATTTTCAAAACAATTTCATATATGTTTTCAAAACAATCTTTTTTTTTTTTAAAGATTAAACCTTTTAAAATAAAATCAGTTTTTTTAAAATCATTAAAAATTCAGTTTTAAAAATCAAATAAAAAAACAGTTTTCAAAATTCAAATCTTTTAAAACCTTTCTTAAAATCAGTTTTTCTTTTTTTCCAAAATTCAGTTTTACCACTTCTTTAAAAATTCAGTTTTATTACTTCTTTAAAAATTCTGTTTGACTACTTCTTTAAAAATTCTGTTTTACTACTTCTTTAAAAATTCTGTTTTACTACTTCTTTAAAAATTCTGTTTTACTACTTCTTTAAAAATTCTGTTTTACTACTTTAAAAATTCTGTTTTACTACTTCTTTAAAAATTCTGTTTTACTACTTTAAAAATTCTGTTTTACTACTTCTTTAAAAATTCTGTTTTACTACTTTAAAAATTCCAGTTTTTACTTTTTAAAAATTTCAGTTTTAAACTTTTTTATAAAATTCAGTTTTAAACTTTTTTATAAAATTCAGTTTTTTACTTTTAACAAAATCAGTAAAGATAAAATAACAAAACACTTACAGAGGGTTTTCGCAGATCGACGGAGCTGGAGGTGGGGCGGCCTCTAGTTCGTCGGCGGTGGAGGCTCTTGCGCGTTCGAATGGGGGAGGGGCGGTGGTGCTAGGGTTTCGAACGGCTCGAGAACTGGGGGTCGCGATGCTCCTGGAGGCTTGGGTCTTCGATCTAGGGAGGGGGGAAAACAGGCGGAGGCGGGCAGAGCTAGGCGGAGGCGACGAGCTGCTCTCCCTCCGTTCTTCTTCTTTATATTTTTTTTTTGTTTACTGCAGAATGAAATCGGGGGGGGGGGGGGCCTGGAGTATAAAGGGGAGAAGATATTTTTTTTTTATTATTTAATTATTAAAAAGTTGACTTTTACATACGACCTCGAAACGAGGCCTACCGCCTATCGTCCATAGCGTTTTACCCCCATTCCGAACACAATGGGATATGTATCGCTAGCTGCTTTGATCGTTTCGATCAGTTTCCTTTAAATCTACATTTAAATCGCTATATTGAATTTTAAACACACATTTCAAATTACCGGGGCCTCATACGAATTCTAAAAATGGCAGAAAAATATTTTCTAGCTTCGTATTGACGATACGGTCCTAACAAAACTAGTTTCGTCGAATTCTGAGACCGTTGGAAAAATGGCCAATTTCCAGTCGATTAAAATCAACTGAAACTGGTCAAACGCGTTTTCCTTTGCCACGCTCACATATTGATTCGAAAAATTATGAAATTTGAAACCTAGCAATAACTTGACACTGCGGATCCAACAAAACTGGTTTCGTCGAAATCCGAGGTCGTTCGCAAAATGTCCATTTTTAAGGGCCTCATATATATAAAAATATATATAAATTCCACAGCGACTATTTCTAATTTTAAACTGGACATATCTTATCATTTCTAAGATGAAATCTCAGTTTGCTAATTTCGTTACAAAGATATAGTTATACAGATTCAAATATTTCTTGTTTCGTTCAATTTTGACTTAAATTGAATTCTGTATATTCATTTGAAATTAGAAATCGAATTTTCGAACTACCGCGCCATTTTCAATTCCTTTTTATAATTATATATAATTATTATATATTCTAACGACGACGTATATAATATATACGTCGAATTATATTAAAAATAAATTTCTCGTCGTTATTTTTTAAAATAATTCATTTTAAATAATCAAAATTCGCTAAAATGGCCAAAATAAAAATTTTAAACTGGCCCAGATTTTCCGGGTTGTTACATTCATCTTTGTATATATAAACGCGTCCTCCTCTCAAATTTGTTTTGGTTCATTTTCTCATTTCATCAGAAATCGAAAATCCCAATCTAAGTCAAAACTTCCTTCCCTCTTTACGTTGATTTTTTCAATCTAATTACTAAAATCAAATCGAATGAAATCTAATTCGTTCGAACTCGTGTGTGTTGCGATTTCAAACTCTGGAGCATCGATCTCGGATCCGCATTTTGGCTCGATCGTATATTGGGGTGTTCAAATTCGAATAGCCATGAATAGGGCTGAGGCGTACCAATGATTTGAGGGGGGGATGGGTCAACTCGATCGTTCATTGGGGGTGCGGTGAGGTCTGGAATGGGGTAACACTTACTATCACTCAGAAACAGAAGTTGCGACTTTTGGTGGTGACTGGCTATTGCGAACTAGAGGGGAGCGATCATCGTTTAGCAACAAGGCGTGATGCAGGAAATGGTGGGATCTGGGGTTGCGCGATAGTGAGATAATAGCTAGGGTTTTCGTAGGGTCGAGATTGGAAAACCGAAAGGAAGACGATGGGAATGGGACTCGCGATAGCAGTTTGTTGAGGGGTACGAATTTCTTTTCTGGAAATCGAGATTTGAGTGATGAAACAAGAGGGGTTTTAGCTAAAACGATGAATGCTAATGTGTTGAATTGTGGTGAAGGATCATTGACTGTTGAATTAAAGTGATGTAGTGGCACTTGAGATGGGTGGATGAGGTGTGGTGTTGAGTGTCAAGCCTGGTGTTTGGATGATGGGTAGTAGGCCGACAATCATCAGTAGGGTTTGGAAGAAGTGACAGTGTTTGATAAAGACTTGAGGATTTTGGGGCTAATTTGTAGCTGCATAATTTGTGAAGTCGTGATGCTATCAAGGAATCATGGTCAAAATGGAAGCAACAAATGGGAAGTGATTATGTCGGGTATTAGAACTGTAAATGGTGATTAGCTGGTGATGAAAGCTTAAGCAATGACAATAAGGAAAAGCAAGTTGGTTCAAGGCATTGGTAGGTCAAGCAAGTGCAGTAGTGAATAGAAATAGCAACAGTTTGGCGTTGACTTTAGTCGGGTAATCAACAAACGATAAGGTACACATTTTAATTAAAATTAAAATTATATAGATTAGTTTATTTATATTGGTTAAGTTAAATTTAACTAATAAATGTTAAAATAAATAAAAATATATAGGAAATTTATTTATTCGTTTATATAGTTAATTTAAATAAATAAATATTAATCAGTAAATTTAAATCAAATTATCGTAGGTGCGAATTCATCCGAGAAGGTTCATAGCCGATGATTTGGAAATAAACAGGATATTCGACAATTGCAATTTCGTTGAGTAAATCTCACTTCGTTTTTATTTAGAATTATTTTATCTGTTAAAATAATTGTTCGATGTTTGTTTGCTTGCATTTGAATATTGCTGTGGCTATTATTCAATATATGTTAGTTATTTAGGATTGGTGTTTGTGGTTATTATATATATTGGTGGTTGGATTACCACAGTACCATTAGCGGATGCCCACACTATCATTAGCGGATGACCCTATATGCCCCACGCTATGATAGTGGATGACCTTCTATACCACGATATCCTGCCACGAAGCAGGATGGGTATTATTTCTGTTGGCTAACGTCTGTGGATGCAGGAAAACAGGTTGGAGGGATCCAACTGGAGTCCTCAAAAATATTATTATTTGTTTGTTCCACATATATTATCATATATGATGTGTTGATTGATAATTGATTGGTTTGATTGTTTAAATATCACTGGGGCCAAAATATTGATCTATAAAAATACCGTGAAAAGGATATTTGAGATTTAAAAGGGGGAATCTATTTTTTTAAAATAGTATTTGAATTTTTGATGAGCTACAGAAATATTAACTTGTTTTGAACAAGTATTGAATTTATAAACGATGTTTATAAATTGAAAAATGCAAGAAACTGAAGTGAATTTATAAACGGTGTTTATAAATAAAATAAAATGATTTTCATTGGATAATAAGGAAATTGAATTGAATTTATTAATGGGGTTTATACATAAAGTGGAAAAATTATCATTGGATAATTTGAATATTTAAATTCAAATGTGAATTTAAAAAAATAGAAATGGGGAAATCGTTTTGAAGAAATAAAAAAAGGAGTATATTCTGATGTTAGAAATATAAATTGAACTCAAATAAATCCGTAAGGATTTATGATTTGAATTCGATTAATACGAATTTATTTAAATGGAAGTTAAACTGAATATGAAAATAAATTGGGTGATATATATATATATATATAAGTTATTATAAATAGAAAGTTCCAAAATAAGGTTTTGGTTTTAAATTGATTTCGAAATAGACTTGTTTAAATATAAAACAAGGAAATTTATAAAATGGTATTAATAAATATAATGAATTAATTATCAAGAGATAATCTGAATATTTAAATTCAAATATGAATTTAAAAATAGAATTTGAAATCATTCGAAAGAGAACAACGGTTATTATTCTGCAATTCGGAATATCAAAGGGATGGAGTTTCAAATAGGAATTTGAAAAGGGAACTTATTTAAATATGTGAAACAAGGAAGTTGAATTTATAAATAGTGTTATAAATTTGGTGAAATAAATTATCATTTGGATAATTTAAACCATTTAAATTCAAATAGGAATTTAAAAGTAAATTGGGGAGTGTTTTGAAACAAGACGATTGATTATATTCCGGAGTTAGGATATAAACTAAACTAAGAAAAATCGAATGGGTTTATAATTGAAATTCGATTATATCGAATTTTATAAGACAATTTGTTTCAAAAGGTATTAGAGCTCAGTATAGAAAATTGAGTTATAAATAAATTTATAACTGAGTAATGAAAAATCGTCGATTAGAGATAATAAAAAATGTTAAGTTGAATTTGGAAACTGGATTTATATATATTAAAATATATCAGAATGGAGTTGAAATTATTATAAACGAAGTTTGTATATGTATATATAATTAAAACGAAATCGCCGCAGTGCGGCAGTTCGTAAATTGGCATTTCGAACTTCAATTGAGTAGATAGAACTCAATTCAAGTTGGAATTCTTCGAAACAAGAATCATCGGGACTGATTTGATAATAGTTTGCTAATGAAAGACAAAAATCTGGATTTCGTCGCATAGATTTTGAGTTATGCAAAATCAATTTTTTAGAAAAGAAGCGCCAGAACC
This sequence comes from Allium sativum, assembly GCA_030737875.1. Classification (NCBI taxonomy): domain Eukaryota; kingdom Viridiplantae; phylum Streptophyta; class Magnoliopsida; order Asparagales; family Amaryllidaceae; genus Allium; species Allium sativum. Next base: position 915,714,087 of record CM060913.1, read on the forward strand.
ATTATAAAACCATAACGGTTTATTTAAATAAATAATGGAATTTTAAGTAAATAAAATCCGAATTTCCATTAGAAAAATCCAGACATGAGTTATAAAATAAATATGAACTCAAGTTGGGTAAATGAATCTGATTTTTGAATCAAAAATCAGATTTTTAATTATTGAATAAAATTGACTAATTTGAAGAATAATTAGTAAATGGAATTTTGAATCAAAATTGGGCGTTGGATAAGTAAATGAGGTTTAAGAATTTATATTCAAAATTAAATATGAAACTCGAGTTGAAAATGGAATTAGATTCTGTTTTAAGTAAATTAAAAACATATCCGGAAGTGATATGTTCAATTAAAAAGATGAAATGGGCAAAAGAGCTGATTAAAGAGTAAATTAACGAATCGAGTTAAAATGATCAGACTGAGTTGAAATAAATTAAAAATGCACGCATATGTGTTAATAGGTATAGTATGAAGAGATGAACATTTATAAATTTAATGCCCAACAAAAAGGTACACGTTTAAATTCCATATGAGGTTTTATGTGCCGAATCGGCAAGCCACTTGGCTTTTGAATGGAAAGGGCCTAGAGAGGCGAGTTGAGGTTTGAACTATTGACCGGTATTGTAACACCCCACCTCCGCCAGGGTGGCTCTTGCAAGCACTCTGGCTTTGGAGGGGCGTTTGAATCAGGTAAACATGCATAATGATATATCAAGGCAGAACAAGAACATATGTATATATGTAAACAGAGTAAATAACATAGATAAAACAGCGGAAGATTTCAAACCATTTCAAAACAAGTCTGGTACAACATAATGTCAACTTTCCAAATACACAAGTCTAGATAAAAACAACATTTCTGAAAAACTGAAATACATAAGTACTATCCCCAAAATAAGTGATAACCATAGCTAGCTTCATGTCAAGACCGTACATGAGCTAAAATCCCACAAGCAAGCGATCAGAAATCCAAGCTAAGCTCCAATATTCCCTCCCTGAGAACCTGGGGGGGGGGGAACGGAAGAAAAGAGGCGAAAGAAAAACAGGTCAGTCAAAAAGACTGAGTAAGCCCTACTACAATCAATGTAAACTGATAAAGTTAACTGGCATGAGAAGCAGGGATGAAAATAAGGATAACAACATACTAGCATGATGATTAACTAACAAGGTAGATAAAGGTGACATCGCATAATCAGGTTTAAGGTTTTTGCACCACAGGTGTACTAGCAAACTAACATGACTTGAATAAGCAAGTATTGATCCCTTGGCCCAAGCTTTGGCCCAATAACATGAAGCGACCCTAATATGAGGTCCAATAACATGGTTTGACCCTAATACGAGGTACAACCAAACGGTCTAATCGATCGGCTCCCTAAGCCTAACTCGTCATGTGTTGGTGTAAATGCGGCCCAAACATAATTGTAGTCAGACTGTGCAGGGTCTCCCGTCGGGTGTATCAAGCCCTAGGGTGTCAACCCCTGGACACCATAAACATGAGTGCACAGTCTCGATCTACTGGTACCCGTGCATGTTTTCCCCGGCTTCGGACTATGTGCACGACCATGGTCCGCCCGGAACTACACCGGCGTACCACTCTGCCGTCGCTTTTGTTCACTTACCTCTAGTCCAGTAATTGTGCCCCCACCCTAGCCTAGACCCTAGGGCCATAATGATACGAACTTGGGATTACTGCTGGAGTGGACCCCCATTGCTAGGATTTTTTCTAGTGGGTTAAGTACGGTTTAACCCTCTTGCTAATCATGGATTAACTTGGTTAAGTGTAACGATGAGTTCACGACTTAACCCCAATTAATCAACCAAGTCCAAATTGGTTAAGTATTAAGTGGACCATGACTTAACCCTAATCATGAGGCATTAATTAATTTAATGCGCCTTAACCTCCCACATTAGACTTTGTTGCGGTTACTAGTTAAGCCGGTCGGTTCCGGGTAGCTTTACACCGCAACTTGGTCTAACCTCGGGTTCAAGGTACAACATGGCCAACTTCTCACATTGGGTCCTATTGTTTGTAGCAACTAGTTAAGCCGGTCGGTTCCGGGTAGGTTTACGCTACAAACTCAACCCAACCTCGAGTTGGTCACACTTATCTTTTCTAAGTGTCATGTCCATCATGTTTCCAAAACATGTTACAAGTTTTCAAGCATTTGGGTAGACCTAACTTAATAGGTAAATTCCCAAAGGGTAGACCTAACTTAATAGGTAAATTCCCAAGCTTATGTTTTTATGTCTTTTAAGTTTACCCAACCCCAAACGCAATCCCATCACTTACATATCGCAATAGCGCATAAAGGATAGAAAGAGGGAACTTGGCATAATCATGACATAAAGGTGTTGAAGCCACAAGTCCAACATGGTGGCATATGAAATGTACATATGTTCATATACTTGCATATTACATTTTTAGGCCCCAAAAGCATGCATAAAACCAAACTTAGCACATTGGCGATACATGGTCATAAATGACATGTAGAAATGGCCATAAGTTCGCATGTAGCCTTACATGCAAGTTATCATAAGAGATATGATAACCTACATGTTGCCAAAATGCAACCTTTAGCATAAAGCTTGAAGCTTTATGTTCATATACTCAAGATAAGCTCGCATAACATGATAGCATGAACAAAGTGATCATCCCAAACTTGCATAACATACTTGCATATCATATGACGAACTTGCATATCAAACTTTCATAACATAACATGATAAACTTGCATATCATAACATGGCAAACTTACATAGCATAACATGATAAACTTGCATATCATAACATGGCAAACTTGCATAGCATAACATGGTAAACTTGCATATCATAACATGGCAAACTTGCATAACATAACATGGCAAACTTGCATAACATAACATGATAAACTTGCATATCATAACATGGAAAACTTGCATAGCATAACATGGTAAACTTGCATATCATAACATGGCAAACTTGCATAACATAACATGGCAAACTTGCATAACATAACATGATAACATGAGTGAGATGATCAACCAAACTTGCATCATTCATTTAACTTTAGAGTTTAAATATGAAAGTAGAATAGGGCTTACAATGCTTATGAAGACACAAAAATATGACAAAGCCCTTATGCAATCAAATCGACCCAAAATGCAAGCTTTAATAGAAAAACCCTTGAGCCAAAATGATCAAAACCCTTGCTTTATGATGTAAATATGGAAACTTGACTTGAATGCAAGCTAATGATGCTCATACAAGCTTGAAAACACTTGTATGCATGGAAAATCTCTCATAGAAATTTATTTAGAAATTTTATGAAGAGAGTGGAGGCCATGAGAGGATTGATTTTGCCATAGTTTAGTTGTATGAATGAATAATGATGATTTAGGGTTAGGTTAGGGCCTTATTTATAGAGATTAGGACTAGTTCTAGCCTTAGGATTAAACCCTAGTTCCAATCTCAGCCCTTAAAACCGAATCTGGCCCCCAAACTCAACACAGACCCAAAATGGTGCACCAGGCAAGACTGCCCGGCTGGACCAAGTCGACAGCCAAGTCGACAGGGCTGTCGACTTGGGCCCAACCAAGTCGACTCCCAAGTCGACAGGGCTGTCGACTTGGGTGCTCTAGCGGGAATTTTCCCGCCTGCCCCAATATGACCTAATTTTCCAAATTCAAACTTGAATTTGAAATTTGTTTTTACTTTGAAATTTTCTGAAAACTTCGTTGGGCCTTAATCGGGTCATACGGACTCCGATTTTCGAAAACTCGGACTCTATTTCGCGTATTTTTCCGAGACGAACGCAATGGCATAGCCCGTTTCCCTTGATTCAGATTTATAAATTAAATTCTTCCTCGATTTATGTTATAACTGGTTATTGAAAATAGGGTTGTTACAGGTATAAAGGAGGTTATGGCGATTTTTTTCGAAAATTTAAGGAGTTAGAATATTTTTAAGAAAATTTGATAGTTAGAAATCAATGTATCGATATATATAGAATTCGATAAGGAAACAAACTTAAAAATATAATATTATAAACAATAAGGAAATCTATAATTAAATTTGGTAAAAATATAAAGAGAAATGCATATACGTTTTAGAAATGGAAAATTGGTTTAATATGGTATTGATTATTCGAGTTAGCTATCTTGTCTGTTTTGAAGTTAATAATATTTTTAGTCAAGGTCTGAGAGGTAATTATACCCAAACTTGATTGATTTCATTTTTAACTGATAAATAGCAAGGTTTAGTCTCGAAGAGAAAAGTTTGAATAAGAGTTAGTTGAGTATTTTGGGTTGTTGTAACGATGTTTAACACAACATTCGTTTTAACCCAAATAAGTGGAATTTTGGAAATATAAAAGTAAATATTTCTTGAGTATAGAATTAAATGAGTCAGGAAAGAAATAAGTAATTGGATTATTCTTCAATTATAAATAGAAAATATTTTGTAAGTGCAGGAAATAAAAGAAGAGATATGGAAATGTTTTCCAAATAGCGTAAGAGACCAAGATGATTATTGAAAATATTTGGTTAACAAATATTGATAAAGAAATGGAGAAATGATTTAATTAATGAAATATTAATTAGGAGGTCCAGTGATTGTTTGATGTTTTGAATGTTTGTTTGTTTTTCTTCGATAGTTAGATAACCGTCTATCGAAGTATTTGCCAATATCATTGTCAATATGGAGAGACCGGTTGGATTATTATCCAAGAACCACTCTGTATTGGAAGTAGCATTGCGAATCTGATTATATGAAGATAATCAAAGATGGAGTAAAGTGCAAGGACGTTTTCTATTAATAGAAATTGTGCCTTCGGTCTCATTTAGTCCTAGAACGAACATGTACGGACGAGTGTCTGACAGAGTATTTCCAATGATCGCATATGTTGGTCTGTATAGATATATATGGTGGCAGAGAATTTATTCTTTTAGCATAATATCCAAAATTTATTTGTGCAAATCAATTAATGATTTACGGATCTGACAAAGTGGCATTCAAAGTGATTGTGCTATCAATGAATGATAAGAAATCGTAGCCTCAATAACCGGGAAATGACAAAAATCGGCCAGGAAGCATGGCTATGTGGGTCGCTCCCATTAGGGTGTATAATCACATATCTAGAGAAATTCCTTTTACTTCTTTAATCTATCGATGTTGTCCCTTTTTGGGAAACGGTTGCTGATCCCAACCGTTGGTTATATACATTCGATACACTCAAGCGAAATGAGTGGTCGGTCATGTGTGGGCCATGTTGCAAGATGTTTTGAACCCAGTGTATTCCCCTCTAGAGATACACTATCGGAAGGTGGTTCCATACCTTGTCATGTTGGAAATCCAATATCCAATAAACGCCATGCGGTTTTTGATTTTATATTATATATGGAGCGTGAGATGCAAGCGTTCCGCTAGATTCTATTTATTTGATGTAGACATTATTATAATATCACTGGATTTGATATAAAAAATATTTTAGGTTATCGTAAGGTAAAAACCATCCGTGTTTATGTGTGGATCGGTCTTACGATTATCATTTGTTTCGAAAAGATTTTGAAAGTTAAACAAATGATTGGAGTTTACTCACACCAGTCCCATGACTGACCCAGAGTTTATTTTGTTTTTGTTTTCCCTAAACTCTTGGGTGCCCAAATTTGTACGGGCAGTCAAGTAGTCGGGATTTTTCAGATTCACTTGGAAGAGCTGGAAGCAGGAGGCTTCACCAGTTAGCTATAGACTATCATATTTCCGCTGTGTACTATGTTGTATCTGGAAATAGGTGTTTATAATTGTTCAAGGAATAACTGTTGTGCTCTGATGATGGTATGTATATAAAGTTACTGATTTGTATTTCAAAAAGTTATGTTACATAATATATTTTATTCGTTCCGCTGTGAGATTTGTCTTCTTTGTTTTCTTTTATTATAACATTTCTTTCTTTCTTTTTCTCATCCTCTAACTTCTTTCTAATAATGATTCGTACTTCTGTGCAATTTGGGTTGGATGTGTGGTGTTATTAGTCGACTCAGATAGTATGGATTTGCGGGTTGTTACATTCATTCCCGATCGTCTACACAAATGTGTCATCACTTCCTGATCTCAACCCCGTTCTCTAATCATCTTCTGATCATCTCGACCCAAGCCTTGAGTTTCACCTTTTCCTTTATTTTCTACTGCTTCCAGAGAATTCAAGTTTACACTGTGCATCAGTGCACATGCACCAACACCCGGCTCCACCTTCATCAACCCCGACCTTCCATGCAAGGGTATTTCCACCTTGTAACCCCATCCCCAAACTCAGCTAATGCCTCAACTATCATCATAAAAATGCTTCAACCCACTAGATAATATACTTGTGATATTTTTCCCACCAGATAATATACCTATATAATGTCATTCTGGTTGGAGTTTGATACTCGGTATCGAGGCCTTGTGCAGTTTTTAACAAATAGCGAACAATTCCATCAAATTGGATCCCAAAATTTATGGTTAGCCATAGCTTGTTTTCATCAACTAATTTCCTACTTTTTCTCAGCTCAGTAAGTACCCAATTCAATAATGGGCAAAATGTTGGTCGTATAATTCAATTTTTAATGTTTTGTTTCGTATATAATGATAATGTGACCATGTTGACTTAACTAGGAACCACAAATTTCACTATGGTTTTTATAAATAGATCTGCCTAAAATTGCTAGCGTTATGACAAAATGGCACCGCGACTTCAAATATCAAAACTATTTCAGCTTTAGCTATGTACAACCCATTCAAACCATATATGCATGTATATATTATTACATAATACTATATACAATCATGATAATTTTAATTAGGAAAATAGGGTAGTTTACTCACTTTATGTCCTCTGTTCCTAGTTGTTTCATGGTCTTACATGCACAGGGTTTTCAATCTTCTATTCCAAGGTTTGCTTCATTTTCTTGCCATGTGTTTGGTTCTAATGAATGCATGAATGAATGCAGTAGCCTAATGCTTATTTATAGAGGAAAATAAGTGACAAAATAATGTGGAGCACATGGGTATATGAGGAAGTAAATGCATAGGTGATGGAATTGTTTTAGCTGGAGCCTTTGATTGAAAGACAACGTAGTTGTTGCTTGATTGATGGAAGAAATGCAGATATATGTATAGAGATGAATGTAGCTATGCCTATTGATTGGGATTGATGTGCTATGTACTGATTGGAAAAGAAAAATTATATTCATAGTTGTGTATTTGATGTAGCTGTATATTTCAGTTGTGCCTAGTTTGTTGATTGAAATAAATAATGTCATTGGTATGATTTTACACACATAGATCTTTATTGTAGGTATGGATGTGCACGACCATGTGATATTTGAGATACTTATCCATATGAAGCATGTTAAAAATTATAAAAATAGAAGATCCTTGGTTGCTAAGAAATTTCTAAACCATTTAATGCAGATGTAGGTTACAATCTATATGAAGTACCTAAATACATGGATAGCCATGTGCAGATTAAGCTAACACGATGCCATGTTCTTAACCAGTTCCCATCCCTAGAAAAGGAATGCAAGTCTATGTCAAGTTTGAGATAGTACTAATTTCATATAGCCATGTTCTTATACAATTTAAAAAGATGCTATTTGGTTACCAAGCAATTGCTTAGGTACCTATATGATTCACATTGTATACTGATGTGCAAAACAAATATATTTTTATTAAATGATTAAAATCTTAAGTAAAAAATAGTAAATCGCTTATTAATGTAGTATTACTTTCCTATGAAGTAAACTTATATTATTACTTAAGTTACATACATTTAAGTTTTCTGAAATGATGTTTATTTTAAATTTACAAAAGTTTAAAACCACTATAAAATATAAAACAAGAATATACAGGATATCACATACTTGTTTATACACATATATTCATATGTTAAGAAATTATAAAATATAAACATATACGGGAAAAGATCATTTAATTTTCTCCAATAATTAAATCTAATTCATTTAATTATATTAATTATTTAATAAATTATAGTTTAACAAAACTAGCCAAAAACCAGGTTCGTTACACGAACCGGATCCAACACAAGCGTTTGAATCGTCCTCGAGATTGTGTCTCGTACCGAATTAGAAGATGGTGAGCTTTGAACCGGTTTTGAGATTAGTCTCTGGGGTATTGGTTCGTGCTGCATGCGTGGGCTCTCCTTGTAAATCAGTGAGGGAAGGAGGTTTGGAGAGGAGGAGAACGTGGGAAGGAGTTTTAGAGAAGAAGAGGTGGAGAGTCGAGATTTTGATGGAGAAGAAAGGGGAAGGCGAAGCTTCGGGGGCGGAACTGGAACCAGTGGCCAACATTTTGAAACTTGTATCCCACTATGGGGGGTATGAAATTTCGTATCCTTGGAGGGGTACAAGAATTTGTGTCCCTCTTTGGAGGATACAAAATTTCGTATCCCCGGAGGGATATGAGATTTCATATTTTAAGGGTGCGAAATTTCGTACCCTCGAAGGGATTTTACGTTGGTCTGAGCATCTTAGTTCCCGCTTTCGTGAAGCTTCGAGTTTCTCTTTCGAAACTCGAACTTCCAATTTTTTTCTTCGGGATTCGTGTTGCGTCTACGACGTTGCTCGACTGAATCAAAACATACGTGTAACATCCCGTATTTTTATACGGTATAATAAATAATTTTATTTAATTATTTAAAATATGGTTTGGTAATTTAAATGGTTTAAATTAAAATAACTATTGAATATTTAATTAATATAATAATTAAATAATATATTCAAATTCCAGAATAGTCGAAGGATAGTGGAATTCACAATACCGTGCGAATTGGATTATTTAAAATATATAATTCAGTTTAGTGTTGAATTATATTAACAAATATATTATTTGAATGACAATTGAACATATAATTATATTATAATTATAATCGAGCTCAAAATGGCGTGACAGTTCGCTATTTGGCGATTTGAACTTCAACTGGATATACAGGGTCCGTTTTAAATCGGATTTCTGTGAAACAAGAAACATTCGGAGCTGGTGAAGTATATCTCTCTAATGGAAGAGAAAAATCAGGATTTCGTCGTGTATATTTTGGTTTATGTCCAAATCAAATTTTAGAAAAGTCGTTATGGGATTCCTTTATAATTTATAACGATTTATTTATATTTTAAAAGGATTTAAATATAAATCGAAAATCGATATAACTCTGATGATGAAATATCGAGTTGTAAATCCATATATATTTTTGTGAATATTAGGCACACATCCCTAAAACGAAACTTAATTAGGCTCACATCCGGTCATAAACTTATTGTAAATTTAGTCCCTATTTTTCGAAAATTCATAAAAAAAATATAAAAAAATTATAAAAAAATCACGATAATTCGTATTTAAATTAAACATGTACTCGCCCAAAAATTCAGATCATAATAAAATCAAAACATGCATCAAAATCAAAAAAATACAGAAAACAACGAAAAATGCAGTAATTTGCATCAAATCATGCACATATTCGGAATACTTGCATTCATCTGTGCAAGTATTTCTCTGTTATATTTTTACATGCAATACTTGCATAGATGTGTGCAAGTATTTAAAATAGTTGCATACATGTATGCAAGTTTCTGCACACATTTTATTTTCACATGTAAATACTTGCATACATGTGTGCAAGTATTTCAAACAGTTGCACACATGTATGCAAGTTTCTGCATACATTTTCAACTAAAACAGCTTCAGAAATACTTGCATACATGTATGCAACTATTGGCAAAAGTTGCATACATATATGCAACTATTTTGCAAGTTTTAAATTCACAATACATCCCTGTAATGTTTTCTCTGTAAACCCGCCCCCTATTTTAGCTGCCGCCTGGAATCTTCCGCCTGCCACTTTCCATACCTCCGCCTCTTTCGTTTTCTGTCCAAATTTTCAGGCGCTATCACTTAAAAAAAAAAAATTCTAAAATCTATAAATATTCTCGGAAGTCCACAGAAATTAAAAAAAAAAAGTTGCATAAATGTATGCAACTTTTACGAATAGTTGCATACATTTATGCAACTATTTGAATACACATGCATATATTTATGCACGCCTGTTTGAAAAATTGCATACATGTATGCAGTTTTTCTATATAACTGCATACATGTGTGCATATATGTCAAAATACATGCAAACGTGAATAAGTTGCACGTAGGTATGCAGTTTTTAAATAAATGCATCGTCAGATGCATGTTTTAACAATATGTGCATACATGTATGCATTTATACTGCAGTTTTGACGCAGATTTGAAATAAATGCATACATGTATGCAACTAATCGATTTATATGCATGTTTTGATGCAATTTACTGCATTTTGTTGATTCTCTGTATTTCATGATTTCGACCTTGTTTTTAATGTTTTTTTGATCTGATTTTTTTCACGATTAATTGTTTTAATTAAATACGAATTTACATGGTTTTTTAATATTTTTTTATATTTTTTTTATGAATTTTCGAAAAATAGGGACTAAATTTACAATAAGTTTACGACCGGGTTTTTTTTATATTTTGAAACCTAATAGGGACCTCTAAAAAACGCACCCTATATTTTTCTAGAGCTATATGGTATTTTGTGTGAATATATACGATAATATTTATTTTTAAATATTTAATTTAATTATTTTTAAATATATTTATATATTTAAATGAGTTATTAAGAGCTTTAAAAATAGTGAGTTTTGCAAACGGCCTCAGTTTTCGACGAAACTAATTTTGTTGGATCCGTAATATTAAATTATTGTTAGATTTCCAGTTTCATGATTTTTAGAGTCAATGTGTGGCCGTACGGATTTTTAATGTGGAAAATAGCTAGTATTTTGATGGTTAAAAATATGCTGCGTGAGCAAACGAAGTCGGAATTCGATGGAACCAGTTTCTTTGGGTCCGTAATGTCAAACTCTAGTTGTATGACCATTTTCATGACTTTTGGATATCATGTGTGATCATACAAATTTTTAGAAGACAAATATGAATAGCGATAGCTTATTCTAATAAAATAATCGATTTAAAAATTATTATAATCTACCTATAAATATCCTAACTCCTTCCTCTAACCCTAGACTTTTCATTGTTTGGTCAAACAAATTTGCGTCGTTCTCCTTTCTTCTTACAGCAAAAATCCGATCTTTGAAAATTAAAACAAAATCAAATAAAACCCTATAAATTCTCTAAAATCCTAATACATATAAATATGGAGTCCTGGTGATTTTCTCTTCATCATGGTATAATTTTGGAGAGTTGCGATCAGTGTTTAGTGGCTCGGCATTTTTCCAGCAACGCCTTGTGATGCTAGGGTTGATCGATTCATGATGTAGAAGCATTAATGCAAAATTTAGACATTGTATTTGGTTTCAACATGGTGTTTAGAACCTCATATGTATTTTTGGGAGTATTTGGTTGTATTTGGGGTCGATGGCTACACTGTGCAACGCGTGGTAGGGCTTCCGACGGGTTATGGAAGGGGGCACCGAGTTTTGAGTGAAGGGGATGAGTGGAAAGAGGATTGAAGGAGATGAGTTATGGCGATTTTTCTGTATTTTTTTATGGAGTAGAAATGGAGTTAGAGATTGGTGAAGTTGTTGAAATGGTGGACTGGTTTATTGGAGCTCACGGGTTGGAGCATTTGGGGAAGAAGGGGAATGCGGGTCGGGTTTAAAAATGAGTGGATGGGCTGAAGTTTAAAGGTGAAGGCCCATTTAAATAATTAAATCCAAGTTTTAGTTATTTAAAAATGTATCAACTTGTAAATTAAATAACTTGTACATACATTTTTAGTTTTGCGAACGGTCAGATCCGTTGGGATCGTATGGACGGCAGCTACAAAATGGAACTGGCCGGGAGTGAATTGGAGCTCGTTTGGATTTATGGTGAAATTAAACGTCTGAATCAAATCAATGACCAATTATCGTTATTTAACGATAACCGTCCAATGTGAGTAAATCTCACTAACTCTGCTCAATTTATTTTTTTATAAAATATTTTTAGAATCTATAAATGATGGTTGTTTGCTGTGTATTGACTGTTTGGTTGAACTGCTAGTTAATTGGTTGAAAATATAGATAACGATATATATATATAAATCGTTAATCGAATATTAATTCTGTTTATCAGAATATTTCATATTCGTGTTATTCATGTGATTAACATCTGTGGATGCAAAGAAACAGGTCGGAGGGACCCAACTGGGTTCCTCAACATTTTACTGTTTTTCATATATTATGATATATGATGTGATTTATAATCTTTTGTTGATTATGTGTGGTTGATCATTGTTATTTCGCACTTTTAAATACCAAAGGAAATACTGGAGTGTGAAAAGGGAAATTTCAAAACTATAATTTGAAATAAAATATTTATATAAAATCAAAGGGTTTTATATAAAAAGGAAATTTTCAAAGTGTATATTGAAATAAAAATATTCGTATAAAATCAAAGTATTTTATAAAAAGAAATATATGAAGTGAATAAGGGATTTTGGAATTTTATAAAATCAAATGGACATATTAAAAGGAGATATTTGAAAATTAAATAAAAGACTTCTGTATGAAGTTAACAACAGTGATATGGAAGTTTGAAAGACCGATTTTGTTAAAATACTAAATGAAAGTAATAAAAAGTAAATAAAGAACTTTATGGAGTAAATATAAAATTTAGGAAAACAAATAGAATTGAAAGGGAATATTTCGGAAATCAAAGTGAATTATAAAAGAAATTATTTGGGGAAATAAATAGAATTATAAAAGAGAATTGAGAAGATATAAAAGAACAACGAGGAGATGGTTTCAAAGTAGCTTTTAAATAGAAATCTATTTTAACAGATAAATTGAGCAAATAAATTTATAAACGATGTTTATAAATTAAAAAGAACATTTATCTTTTGATAAATGGAATATATAAGTTTGAACTTCTATAGAGAAGAAGAGATCGGTTTTTAACACCGATATTTTAAATAGAATGTGAACTCAGCATTTATAAAGGGAATTTTAAATGAGATTTAAGTGTCAAAAATAAAAAGAAGATTTCGTATAAATAAATCTATAAATAGAAGTTGGAATTGGGATATTATTTTAAAATACGAAATCAAACTAAAGGGATTGTATAAAGGGGATATTATTCACATTCAACATGAAAAATGGAATTAAGTAAAGATTTTAGAAATAAAAACATTTGTAAAGGAAATTGGGTTTTTGAAATAGAAGTTAAATAGAGATGGGATTTCAAATGGTTAGAAATAAATAACTTGTTAAATAAGGAAAAAATGTTGTGATTTAAAAAAAATGTTAATAAATGAACTAAAATATAATTATCAGTGGATAACTGAGATTTCAAATTCAACGGTAAATAAAAATGGGAAATTTGGAATTGTTTTAAAAAGGGGATGATGAAATCCATTTCGATACTCGGAATGTAAAAAGGGATTAAATAAAATTCATAAAGATTTGTAGTTAGAATTCAACTAAGCCAATGTTTTTAAAATGATTTATTTGAAGAAATTATATATTGAATAAATCAGGATTTTATAAGGAAATTAGTATTCGGTTGGAAACCGATATTTGATTATCAAATATAAGTTATTCGAGAGGGATTATCAAATATAAGTTATTCGAGAGAGATTATCGAATATAAGCTATTCGAAGAAGAGAGTTAATCGAATATAAGCTATTCTAAAGGAAGAGTTATCGATTATAGTTTATTCGAAAGAGAGATTATCGAATATGGTTATTCGAAGAGAGATAATCGAATATAGTTATTCGAAAGGGGAGTTATCGAATAAAGATTATTCGAGAGAGAATTGTAAGTTGAAATTCGATTATATTGAATTAGCGAAAGTACCAATTACTTTTCGTTTTTAAAACCAAGATTTATTTTTTTATTAATAAATTAGTTATTTGTTTATTTATCCAAATTAATTAGGAAAAGTTATATTTAAGTTATTTTATTTCGGAAGTATGGAATTATAACATCATCGTTATAATCAAATGATTTTGGTAAAAGAAGTGGATTCGTAAATAGAATCCGAGTTACGTAAGGAAGTTGGTTAAAAGATTTAAAAGGGTGAACTTTGTCTATTTCGAGGTTAGAAATGTTGTTCAGTTAAGGTCTGAGAGGTAATTATACCCCAACTTGATTGACTTCGTTTTTAACTAAGGGATGGGTAAAGTTCGATAGAGAAGGTTGGTTAAGTGAATTTAGTTAATGAGTGAAATGGTTTGAATTGGCTTAGTGATGTTTTATTTAAACATCTGTTTAAATCAAATGAAGGAGTTTTGGAAATGTTTTCCAAATAAGAATCAGGAATGTTTTCTAATATAGAAAATAAGGAATGGAGCAAATACGGAAATGTTTCCAATGATTAATAAAGTATATTTTCTAAAATCTAGAAATAAGAATTTACGAATATATAGAAATGGGTAAATGGATAAATTAATGATAATTTAATCTAAAGACATAAATGTGGAATGATGATTGATTGATAGATTTTCCATCTGGAAATAATATTGTTGTTTGCACACATGTTTTTCTTTGATAGTTAAATCACCGACTATCGAAGTTTTTGACCATTTTCCATCGTCAATACGGAGAGACTGTGATCAGATTCATTATCTGAAAACCACTCTATATGGACATTAGCGTTGCGATCAAATACGATGAAGATAATTGAAGACAGAGTTATGCAAGGGCTATCCTATTTACAGAATACTTCCTTCGGTTTGTCCAGTCCCAGGACAACGTGAATGGACGAATCTCTGACAAAGTATATCTAACGGGTCGCGTAAGTTGATCTTTTCAAACGTACTTACGTTTGGTGGCGGAGGAATCTGTTTCTCTTAGCTTTATACCCGTGGTATTTTTAGGGAAATCAATTTGTGATTTGGCAGGTATGACGATGTGGCATTCAAAGTAAATGGTGGTCAGGTGTTCCAAAAGATACGCTATGACCTCAAGCCTCATCAACCGGGAAATGACAGAAATCGGGCTGGTAGCATGGCTATGTGGGTCGCTCCCATTAGGGTGTATATCACCTATCTAGAGAAAATCCATTTCATTCGTTTATCTATTTTCGATGTTGTCCCTTTTCGGGAAACGGTGGGTAGCTCCCAACCGTTGGTGGTATACGTTCGATACACTCAAGCAGAATGAGCGGTCGGTCATGTGTGGCCGGGTTGCAAGACATGTTTGTTGAACTCATTGTATTCGCCTCTAGAGATACACTATCGGCAGATGGTCCCATACCTTGTCATAGTCGGAATCCAATCTCCAATAAGCGCCCGTGGTTTTGTTTGTATGCTATATATGTGGAACGTGAGATGCAAGCGTTCTATTAGATTGTTAATTACTTGTGATTAGACTATCATAATATCAGAAAAGTATTGATTTTAAAGGTGTTTTGGGTTATCGTAAGGTAAAAACCATCCGTGTTTATGTGTGGATCGGTCTTACGATTACCTTTTCTTTTGAAAAGGATTTTGAAAACTTAAACCAAATGATTTGAGTTTACTCACACCAGTCCCATGACTGACCCAGAGTTTATTTTGTTTTGTTTTCCCTAAACTCTTGGGTGCCGAAATTTGTATGGGCAGTCAAGTAGTCGGGATTTACAGATATAATAGGAGGAGCATGGAGCAGGAGGCTTCAACAACATTATATAGCTATTGTTTAATTCCGCTCTGATGTAAGTGTTGTACTCAAATATACAAATACAGATTTATGTTTCAAAGTTATGTTGTATATTATATTTTATTCGTTCCGCTCTGAGATTCTTGTTACTCTGATGTGTTGTGTGTTCTCCTTCTTCTATTCTAATTTTCTATCTTATCTATTCTCACCCTCTAACTTTTTTCTTAATGATCAGGTATTTCCGATGTCTGAATAGTCAACTTGGTAGTTGTTTGTTGATTTTCGGAGTCGAAAATCCCAGTTCGTTACAATATGCTTACCATAATTTAGTCAACGATTCATCATGGCACATAGGATTAGAGCATATACTTGTACTTTGACTGAACTATTGGACTATTGAACACGTTTTCTCGATTTTAGTCATAACATAATCGCGACTCGATACGAATCTGGCAACGTTGGTCGACGATGATGATGGTTACAGTCTAGGGACATTGATTGTCGTTGTGTCCCAAACACTTAAATTACAACTGTGTTAGCATACCACTGCACATACATGTTAGTTTACACCAACAGGAGAGGTACAGGTTATACAATGTTGTTACAGGTATAGCTAGCAATGGAGATAAGATCTAAGAAGCAGCAGACTCTGGAAACTGAAGCTTTTCAGCATTTGTTGTCACATTCTAGGTTGTCAGACCATTCTGTCATGGAGGATAACAAACTTGAGACCTATGGAGAGTCTACTCCTTCTCCGCCATTGGTCTCACCTAAAGTGCCCAACCATGGTGCACAGTCTGGAGGATCGCAACCAAAAGTCGAGCACTCAGTTGGGCCAATGGAAAAAGGAGTACCTAGAGTCCCCAGGGAAAACCCCATTGAGGAAGAGTACGTAGATATTACACAGGGAAGCACTTTGGTGGCACCGGACATGATGGCGGACGCGGTAAGAATCCGCTAGGTTTAGTGCCCTCGCACATGGATGAGACTACGGTGAGGCATATGGTGACACGATTCAGTATCCCCTAAGGAGATCTTCGCGCACTCGAAAAAGGCAACAAGGCTCACGCACCACCTGAAGGGTACTGATTGGAACAGGCAAGCGTGTACATCTGGATGTATGCCCCCGGCTAACAACCTCATCCAAGATATACTGCACTATTTTATCCCCATGCCGTTGCAGCACCATCCAAATTCATGTGCCTTCCTCTTAGATACCTGCTTTCTTCACAGAGAGTACCTGCAGCTAGAACCTCCCAGAGAGGACATTTAGTATTTTTTTAGTTGAAGAGGAGGGACAATATCACAACCTCTCGGTATTTTCTGGAAGCTCTACCCGATACTAGGATCTTTGAGGGGAAGTGAAATAAGTTGAGTATATTTAAGCATGACTGGTTCTTTGTGCGTTGTCCTCCTGGATTAGAAAGGAGGTGGTTGGAAGAAAGTAACTATTACTGATTGCCTTGAATTTGAAACTCGTCGAGCCGATAGCTTAGTACTGACTTTGTTCTTATGTGACAGGAAATCCTGTTGCGCCCACAGATACCGTATATCAGCAATGTATCGAGTATTTGTTGGCCATCCCGACCAAGTCTTCTTCTACCAAGCATGTTTTGGATTAGGACCGACTTCGTCATGCGGGCCTACTTCCCGCTAAATGCGTAATAATCAGCTTGACCATCGCCGGAGTTAAGAGAAAGGCGGAAACTGAGGGAGGTACGAGCTCTCGGGGTCTCAAGAGAAAACATCACTTGTCATGTCTAAGTGACGCAAGACCGCCAAGACTCAGGGTGAAGCCGGTGGGAGTGGATCTGGCGATGAAGAAGAGGTTACGAGAGACGAGTGGATACTGACTACTTCTTCCTTGACTATTGCAGGAGAGGCGAGGACAGGAGTGTTATCGAAGCCGGGGTCTCTCATAACCACCTCTGAGATTACCATGTGTTAGAGAAAGAGGGTCAGTTTGACGAGTTGAACAAGCTCCCACTTATTACGTCTCCTTGGCCTAGCGCCATTAGTATGGAGGAATTAACTCTAGCCATTGGCGAGATTACTCCTTCGAGCTGGCTGCTATCTGGTCTGTTGGGAGAACACTTAGGACACACACTCATAAACACTTCATGAAGCAACATTTTTTCACCTGCAAAGAGTGTTCGAATCTAATCTTGAATATGTTGCTCGCAGGTAAAATGGCTAGAGGAGGTAGAGGCCGTGGCCAAGGGTCCTAAAGTCATCGACCTTTGAGGAGTGCTTTCCTCGGTGATTTTAGAAGAGAAGCTAGTTTGTTCGATGAACCTCCGCACTCTTGCGACAGTGGCAGTGAGTATCGTCACAGAGAATGATCTCGATGTTCCGAGTCTCCTCCTCCTTACACTCGATCATCTGGGATAGACACAAGACATGTCACCATGAGTGCTGGGCATCCCTCTTCGATGACTTTTCATTACATTTCGCTTGCAATGCCAATCTCTCTTCCAAGGGAAAAGAGTTGGCACATACCAAAAAAAGGAAGAAGACAACATTAAAGAAAAAGGGCCAATGGCCAGAGGCACCCTAAGATTTAGAGCTTACTGTAGACCAGAGGAAGGCCAACTGAAAGAGCAGTTTCCTAAGCATTATTTCAATAAAATAAAAAGGCTCCCGGATATCAATCCAATTCCCGAGAGGATAAAGACATGGTGTGGCAACTGGTGTATGCAGCTTACTATCAATGCAATGAATACTAAAAATATTCAGGGCACCTCTCGGAGCTCATCGTTAACAATAATATGGAGATTGCCAACCTAAAGAAGGTGGTCAAGGTGAGCAACTGACTGTCCAGGATCGGGAAAAGTCGCCGCGTAAGATAATTTTTTAATTTGTTCCTATTTCTTTGTATTCGAGCCGCATGTTTATATGCTAACCCTCTGTTGCCAAAACAGTTGAGCTGAAGGAGATGTATGAGAAGTTGGAGAGGGAGTCAAAGCATGCTACTTCAATTTTTAAACACACTGTGGCCTTGGTGTTGAATGAAAATGCAAGCCTTAAGAAGGAGAACTCCGACTTGGTAAAGCAGAACACTCGTTTGATGAAGGATAACGAGAGGATGTTCTAGCTTCAGACAGAGAATGAGGCCTTGATGAAGGAGAACCATAGGTTGAAAGCCGAGAATGAGGAGGCTCATAGGTTTTAGAAAGAGAATGTTGAGTTGAGGAGACAAATGGAGGTGGCTAGGAAGGAGATGGTGGATGCCGAAGCCAGTAACAAAGATGTACTGAGTTCGTTGGATGGATTAAAGGCCGAGAATCAAAAGGAAGTGGACAAGATCAAGGAGGAGATTAAGGACACTGAGGACAGGGTAGAAGCATCTTTGGAGGAGCCCATATAGGGGTATGTATGTCAAGGCACTGAGATCCCGCGGAATCTCGTAGGTTAAAGATTATCCCCGAGTGATGGACCAGACATGGGAGAGGTTGTTGCGGTTTGAGGCTCAATTGCGAGAGGTGGACACAATAGATGAGTTCCTTCTCATAGAGGAACTCTTAGATGATAAAGAGCATGAGGTGTTAGTGGAAGGGAGAAGACTGTTGCACGAAGATGTTGAGAAAGCGAGGTTGGCGAGAGTTTCTTTTGAGAAGGGGAAGTTTGCGCCTACTGAGAGTATGATTGTCACTCAAGAGTTTGCAGAAGGGAGTTCTTACCAGCCACAAGTCACGCCACCCACCACCGTTATAGGCCCTACAGCCCCAACCCTTACTACAACAAGGTATAACCCCGACTTTCCAGAGTCGGGGTTGCAGGGCTCCTCGTTGGCCACAATTACGAGCACTCTGCCCATTGCCCTCGTGCCACAAATTCCTGGAAGCAAAGTCTTGTCATCACAAACACTCGAAAATGATACATAATCACTAAGTTAAAAGAGACGGAGTAGCCTTCTTCATTGTTGTGCATCCCTCTTCGGAGCGGGGATGACAACGGGTTTTGCGTCGATGTTTCCCCAAATGCCTGAGTCTAGACTGGGATTGTATGCAATACAGTTTGGAAAGGGAGGATGACACATGGATACTTTTTCGGATGTGGACTTTGCATCTAATGTTTATAAGGATATTCTTGAGGAATTAGAGGTGATGAATGACCAAAGTATTCATGTGACAGGCCCAGTGGATGTCAGTGTACCAACGATGAACGACTTGGTGCAATCGCAGAAAGCCCAGATGGTGGCAAAATCCGAGGAGTGGGAACATAAAAGGAAAGCCGATGAGGCAACTCTATACGAGGCTCAAATGAAGGCTAGGAAGGATGCTGAGGAGAATGCTGACGCCGAGATAACGAGCAAGAAAGCTATTATTGAGGCCGAGAAAAAGTGGGTCGACGAACAGGACAGGAAAAAGAAAGATGATGAGGATGCCAACAAGATAGGAGAGGAGGCATACAAGAATATTAAGGCGGATGCGGTGGCGCATCTTAAGGCCAAAAAGCTAGCTGACCAAAAGGCTGCATGGGAAGCTAAGAAGAGAGAGGAGCTGGAGGCCAAGAGAGCTCATGAAGGCACTGAGGCTGTGCTAGCCCTTGCCACCGACATCCCTCGTAGACCACTGCAATGTATCCCGCCAGGGAAGATCACAATGATCACAAGCGGTGAAGATGAAGATAGGAAATGCAAATCGTTGTCTCATGAGTCCATATCCCCAGTTAAGGGTAAGAGAGGAAGAGATAGAGTCAGCTCCGGAAGGAAGAGGGAAAAGAATGGTGATGACCCGCCTAGTGCTGAATCTGTCAAGAAAAAGAAAAAGAAGTATGAGATGTCCTAATGATCGTTATAGATATTTTAGATATTTTAGTTATGTAGGCCGATAGTATACGCGAGTACGACCCTCACTTTTGGAGGCATTGTATGGTTTTCATGTATGCCATGTCGTTAGAAAGATATACAGATAGACTTATGTAGTTTGTTCTGGTTATGAATGAAAGTGTTTGTTGACTTTTCTTATGTCATAAATCGTACTAAGTGTTTGAATGTTCGTTTTATGCTTTACATTTCTAGTACTTGCACAAATATACTTATCAGTACACTTAAGCATACGTTGTTCAAGGATTCGCTCCCGAGTCCATCGAGTCGTGCGAAGATTGTACGTGTGGTCTTCGCTCTCGGGGATCCCTTTGGTCAGGGGTCCCAAGTTGTGCGAGGATTCGAGACGTGGACTACGCCCTTGGTGCTTCCTTTTGTCAGGAATTCTGAGTCGTGCGAAGTTCCGGAGGGCGGACTTCGATCTCGATGCTTCCTTTGGTCAGGAATTCCGTATCGTGCAAAGTTTCGAGATGAGGACTTCTCCCTCGGTGCTTTGTTTGGTCGGGAACTTCGAGTCGTGCAAAGTTTTGGGACATGGACTTAGCCTTAGGTGCTTCCTTTGGTCAAGAATTCCGAGTAATGCGAAGTTTTGAGTCATGGACTTCTCCTTTTGTGCTTACTTTGTTCAGGAATTCTGAGTCGTGTGAAGTTTCGAGGTGAGGACTTCGCCCTTGGTGCTTCCTTTGGTCAGAAACTTGGAGTCGCGCAAATTTTCGAGGCACGGACTTCGCAATCGATGCTTCCTTTGGTTAGGAATTTAGAGTCATGCGAAGTTTCAAGGCACGGACTTCGCCCTTGGTGCTTCCTTTGGTCAGGAATTACAAGCTGAGCGAAGTTTGGGTTTGGTGCCTTCTCTCTCGGGACCTTCCTGAGGTCGTTGGCCCTTAGTCGTGGGAAAGCTTGGAAGTTGCTGATTCGTCCTTTAGACTCTCCCGTCGTTTTCTTCGAGTTAGAGTTTGAGGGCGTTGTTGATTCATCGATTGTTGTCCAGATTTGAACACTTCAGGTCGGAGGAACCAAAAGAGTGGTGGGTGTCACACTCGTTCTGTTATGGGGTTGCTTCCCATACCGGAGACTTGGGGACGAGGTTGGACATCCAAGTGAATGAACGTCCCGGGTTGTTTATACTCGGCCTTGTCGTTGGTTCGAGGCTTGATTAGAGTTATTTATATTCGACCTTGTCATTGGTTCGAGGCTCGAGTCAAAGGGACGGGTCCTGGCTTCGAGGTGCCAATCCAGTGTTATGTGCTTATGTATGCAAGTCAGTTGTAATGGTTGGTCAAACATACTATGCGGAAAGTAAACATGTCAGGAGCACAGAGAACTGAAACTATCTTTACTAACAACTGTGGCAGCTATGGGCTTTACAATGCCATGAATTTAATGAAAACAAAACATCATTGGAAATAAATAAGTCTGTACACTAATTTATGTGAAGTAACGACGGAGATCTTCGATATTCCATGCCCTTGGGAGTTCAGCGCCATCAACGGTCATTAGCTTGAACATCCAATCTCCAAGCCTTCGCTATATGACATATGAATCTTCCCAGCAAGGGCAGAAACCAGTCAGTGTGGGAAAGATTTGTTTGAGGACGTTGTCGCCAGCATTGAGGTCCTTAAGGTAGACTTTGTAGTTGATGCATCAGACGACTCATTGGCACTGGGCGGCGACTCTAAGTTCAGCTTCATACCTTTTCTCTTCGAGTAAGTCAAGTGACTCTAAGAGGAGATCCTGGTTGGTCTTTGGATTGTAGTAAGTGACTTGGTGAGATTGGAGTTTGAGCTCAATGGGAGTGACGACTTCGGATCTATAGGCGAGAGCGAAGGGAGTATGGACAATCACTGGCTTATGGGTGATCCGATAGGGCTAGTAGGAGCTCATCTACACATAAGCATTCGGCTTTTTCCAGACGCTTCTTAATGATGGACTCGATCACATTGTTGACAACCTCGACTTTTCCATTGGCTTGCGGATGAGGTACGACAGAGAACCTTTTCTCAATATTGTGCCAATGTAGAAAGTTTTGAACTCATCTCTTTCGAACTAGGTCCTGTTGTCGTAAATGATAGCTTGAGGGAGTCGTATCAAGTGATGATGTTGCAGATGATGAATTTGATCACTTTTTTTGTAGTGATTGTAGTGAGGGGACTCGGCTTTAGCCCATTTGGTGAAGTAATCAACTACGACGATTCCATAACATTCCCTGCCTTTGGCCATCAGAAAAGTTTCGATGATATCTATTCCCCACATGGTCAATAGCCAAGGGCTAACCATCTACGTTAGCTCGATTGGCGGGGATCTTGGAATCTTAAAAAACCTCGGCACTTGTCGCACCTACGGGCATAATACGCGGAATCTTGATCGAGCGTGGGCCAGAAGTAACCATATCTAAGAATCATCCTTGCCAGGGTTTTCCACTTGGTGTGGTCACCGCACTCGCCTTCATGCACGTCTGACAACACACGATCGTCGTCGTTGTGGGCTACACACCGAAGTAATGGAACTGAGAATCCTCTTCGATAGAGCACCTCATTCTGAATGATATATCAGGATGATTTTCGAGTAAGTGCTCATCTTTCCTTATAGCGCTTTGGGAGGATTACGTGCTATAAGTAATTCTTGATAGGTGTCATCCAAGACTCGCGCTCGATCTCCTACGTTTCTACCAAATCAGTCTACATCTGATCGATGCTCGAAGAGTCGAGCACTTCAACTGGGGCTAGTCGCATAATTTGTGTATCCCCGGAACTTGCCAGTTTGGATAATGAATCTGCTCTTTCGTTTTGTCCTTGGGGGATGTGCGTAATGATGTAGTGGTCGAAGTTGGTGAGCAGTTCACAAACCCAAGCAAGGCAGGGCCGACACGTGCACCCTTGGATTGGTACTCCCCTTACATCCGGCGTACGATGAGCTGTGAGTCACAATAGATCTAGATTGCCTTGATGTTAAGTTCGATTGCAATTCTGAGTCCAACAATCAAGGTTTCGTATTCTGCATCGTTGCTGGTGGCAAAGAAGTCGAGCTTCAAAGCCTAATATATCGTGCGTTCCTCAATAATGATGAGTATGACTTCGGTGCTAGAACACTGATTGTTAGAGGATCCATCCACAAATAGTTTCAATTGAATGTCTGGAGTCTCGATGTCTTCCAGAGGAGAATCTTCTGTAATGGTGAACTCTACTATGAACCTGTGTGGGCTTTCATGAGGATGGCTCAACGGGGGATGGAAGTTATCTCGAATTGGCTCAGTTCTATGTTCCATTTCATAAGTCGTTCAGACGCCTTAGGTCATTATAGGACCTGTCATAGAGGTTGGTCAACGAAGACTTTGATTGGATGGGACTGAAATTAAAGTAGGGTCTCAGCTTCCGGGAGGAGATCAACAGACAGTAGGCTCCCTTCTTGAACTTTGGATAGTTTTTCTCTACCCCTGTTAGTCTCTTGCTAATGTAGTAGACCGGGTGTTGGACATGGTCTTCAATGCGCAGGAGCACTGAGCTGATTGCCTACATAAAAACAACTAAATAAACATATTAGTCCTCGTGATCCACAGCTTTGGACAAGATAAGTAGTCTCACTAAGTGATTTAGTAAGCCCTGGAATGCGACAACAATTTCCGATATCAATGCGAAGTTGCGCTTCCCTTTTCAAAGCAAGTCAAAAAAGGGAATACATTTTGTCGATAGCTTTAGAAATGAATCAACTTAGGGCGACGACCTTCCCATTTATTTGAACATCTTTGATGCTCTGAGGGGCTTGGATATCCCGTATAGCTTTAATCTTATCTGGATTGGCGTCAATTCCCTGCGAATTGACAATGAAACCCAGGAATTTTCCCGATGCAACTCCGAAAGAGAATTTCAAAGGATTGAGTTTCATGCCATATTGGCGGAGGACACTGACATCTCGAGGAGGTTATTGACGTGGTCATTCGGTACCCTTGTTTTTACGAGCATATCGTCCATGTAGACCTCCACGGATATCTCGATCTAGTCCTTGAACATGCGGTTGATCAATCGTTGATAGCTGGCTCCAGCATTCTTAAGACCGAAGGGCATGGTGACATAGCAGTAAAGCCCGAGGTCGATCATGAAAGAATTATGGTCCTGATCTGGTAGGTACATTGGGATCGGACTGTAGCCTGAGTACCCATCCATGAAGAAGAGAATCTGATAGCCGGTAGTTGAATCAACAAGTTGGTCGATCTTTGGAAGTGGGAAGTTGACCTTTGGCCAGGCTTGGTTCAAATTGGAGTAGTCAACACACGTTCGCCACTTCCCATTGGTTTTCTGGCCCAAGACTGGGTTGGAGACCCAATATAGGTAATAGGCATCGCGAATAAAGCCGTTATCAAGTAGCCTATCCACCTCCTCTTTGAGTGCAGTCGATCTTTTGATTCCCAAGATTCGACTCTTCTTTTTGACTGGAAGTTCCTAGGAGTCAATACTGAGCATGTGATAAGCGACTCTTGAGGCAATGTTGCACATGTCTGAGTGGGTCCAAGCGAATACGTCGAAGTTGGCCCTTAAGAATTCCACAAGCTCTTCCTTTATTGTGCGGTGGAGTTGTGATCCAACTTTAAAGACCTTTGTTGGGTCGTCGGGGCTGATCAGAACATCCACCGTTTGTTATACTGGGGTAGCCCTCTTAAAATCGGGCTCTTCGTCTTCACTCAGATCGAGATTGTTATAAAGATGGCAGTGGTGCCTAATCTAGAACTCAAACACATTTGATTGTTATGCGAAGATGGTATTGGCCCAAGAAGTCGGAGACACTGTCTTGCATTTGTCCTTATTGTGTGCGTTCTTCCACTCTGTAAGGTAGCAATCTCTGGCTGTTGCTTGGTTACCTTTAATTGTGCCAGTCTCATCCTCTATCGGTAATTTCATTAGAAGGGACCATGGAGATATGCAGACTCTGATCTCTACGAGAAATGGGAGACCAAGAGATGTTATATGGAGTGATGACGTCGATGACCACAAAGGTGAGGATTCGGACCCGGCTCTGATCCTATTATTCGAGCTCTACCGAGAGGTCGACCATGTCCATGGTTTGGTTGGAGGAACCGTTGAAGCCGTGGATCGTGGCATGGCAAGGATTCAAGTCTTTGGCCTCTAGTTTCATTTTATCGTAGGCCGCCTTGAAGATGATGTTGACCGAGCTTCCTGAATCAATTAGGATCCTTCGAACGAAAGTAGGGCCAATCTGAGCAGAGATGATGAGAGGATCTATGGTTGGGATTTCAATTTCCATAGATTCCCTCTAGCGGAAGATGATATCATCCCGCATTGTCTTATGGAGCTTGGAGGAGACATATTCGTCCAGAGTAGAGCATGCTTCATAGCTGGTATGCTTGATGGAGTTGGTATATTCTTCCATCTTTTGCAATCTCTCGTGTGCGGGGTGAGCTCCATCGCAGATAATGTTGATCATGATGCCATGTGGCCTTTGGCTGGACGGCCCTGGGGCCGCATTAACTAGGGGAAGAAAGGGCGTTGAAGGGCCAGTGGATGCTTCGAAGGGAGTATCATCCTGAATGTACTGCTCCAGATGTTTCTCTTGGATGAGTTTTTCAGTCTCATCCTTGAGGTGGCGGCACTCGTTAGTGTTGTGCCCGTAGATGTCGTGGAATCTACTGAACTTGCCGGAGTTTTTCTCACGGTCGGTGGATTCCCTAGTATTGGGCTTCTTGTATTAGAGAGTATTACCGGTTTCTAAGTAGATTGTCTCTGGATCTCGATTGAGCGAAGTGTAGTTCCTGTAATTTTGATAGCAGTCTTGCTTCTTGGGATCCGCGGAATCTTGGTTGCTATTTTGACCGCCAGGTTTGCCGTTTTTCGTCTTAGGCTTGTATGGGACTTCCCCTCTTGCTCTTGTCAGAAGATTCCTTGACTTGTTTTCCTTTGACACTGTTTTTGACAACACCATTGTGTGGATTGCTAGGGTGGCTACGTCAGGTAGCGCAATTGTGCGGAGCTTCCTCTTAACATAGGAATTGCCCGGCTTTCACGTAGAAGGCTTCAGGAGTCTTTGGTCGCCTCCAGTCTATCCATGCCCCAAATTTGGAATTGGCGAGGACGCCTTTGGCGACCTGGACGAGAACGGTGCGAGGTTCCTGGTCATCGATCTCAGCGAGGGCGGTGTTGAAATGCTCAGCCCTGATAGAGGTTAAAGAGGGTGAGAGAGTTCTTTGGCGTAGGAACGTGCACTCTGAATAGTTTGACCATCTCAATTGCCAGGTGGTCACACCGATACTTTTGTTCGTCAAGGTTACCTGAATCTTTAGCTACATATTAAGCCATTTTATATTCCGAAATGGAAAAAAAATATTTCGAAATGATAATAGTCACAAGTACATTCAAACTATGGTACTTCACATTGTTGATTCACATATATGATCAATTCCTACTAATAATATAACCTTTGAGTTCATACGTCTCGAAGAAGGGTGTTAAGCTAAGAGAATAAATTCTCCGCCACCAAAAAGATATATCATCAACAACAACTAATCAGTTATGTTATGAAATACAATGTCAAATACACAATTCATTTCCAAATCATTTCGGAAACACCGGGTTTAGTCCTCGAAATCCTTTCTGTTTTATAAAACACTCCTTGTCCAAAATCGGGAAAAACATATCCTTTCAATTAAGAAAATCTCATGTCAAAAATCATTCTTAAAATGAAATGAACCAAACACCATTGCTAAACACCTCATAGTCAAATCGTGAAACAAATCACAAGGTGTTAGCATACAAGTATTTCTACCCAATCCAATGCTAAATATAAAAGCATATTTTCTCATAAGCTGGGCGAGCACAATCCAAACAATCAATCGACTACAATAAATATCAAAAACCAAATATAATGGTTCATAATTCTTTACAAACATTTATTATGATTTAACATAAATTTTCCCTATTTTTATTATTATAAAAGTAGTTCATTTTCCTAACCACCATTATATAAGTAAATATGACGGTTTTGAAAAGGAATTCTTTTTAAAACACTTCCCAAACACCCTAACTGAACTTCACTTTTATCGGTTACTATTCATTTAGAAATAAAACTTGTACACGCCATAATTAGAGGAAAATTAATTCAAAACCATTTGTTTAAGTTACAAATATTCATTGATATTTTATAATCTTAGCATCCATCCAAAATCGGATGTCAAATTCAAACTTTGATTTTCAACCTATTATTATATTAATAATATATTCATTAAAAACCATTTTAATTGATGGAGACTTAACCAATGAATAAACAACCACTTTTATTGTTCATTTTCAATCAAGTATTATATAACACTGTGTCAACCATCAAACAACATCCAATCCACATACAAAGTGGAATTTCACCGTATAAGCCTTAAATAGATAACGCTTACATGGGATCGTCAATCAACAGGTTAATTGCAAATTCCAACAATTGAGATTAGTGTCAATTTTCATCCCAATACCCGTGTGGGGTTTACATTACATTCAGTAAGCAGCAATTAATAAATTATTTAACCAAAACCGTTTAAGGTTCAACTACTTTCCAACCAATAATGTTTGTGTACCACTACAACAAAACAGGCTTTTTAGAACGGGCTTGTAATAGGGTTTTCGCAACGGACATTGTAGCCGTTGTAATAGGTCTCTTTTTACAACAGTCATGGCCCTTTGTAAAAAGTTTTTTTACAACGGGCAAAGCTAGTTGTAAAAAGGGATCTATTACAACGTGGCATATTACAAGGGTCGTGTTGCCCCCATGCGAAAACCCTATCATAACCGGCATTGCCCATTGTAAAAAGCCTGTTTTGTTGTGGCTTATATTTAGAATATTGTGAAACTTGCAAATGGTTCTAATCGTTATAATATAACATATTTGCAAAATTGAAACATCTTTATCAAGGTTTCTAATTTTTAATAGATATTTTATTCAAACAAATATTTTATTACACTTCTGAGTTGTACAAAGTTCTTTTTCTCTCTGTTACACAATCACTATACAAAATATAAATTTGTACAAGCGCTGCCTCACTACATACACTCAGTTACACTTACTCTAACAATCAATATCTTCCTCTTCAGTGATTGATCCAGAACAATTACTAAAATTGATGCAACCTTAAAAACTCTTCAAAATATAAGCCCTCTATTTAATCCTATGCACATCCACCGCAACGTCACAAAACACTAGTCACAAACTATTACATTCCATTTTTCCACACAAACAACCACCGTGCATCAGCTTCCGACCAAGCTTAGAAGATCACCAACTATCCATAAAAATTACATCTTCCACACAAACCCCTCCCAAGCAACATTAGGATCACTAAAACTTCCACAACATTCACAGTCAATACACCTTTTTTCCAGAAGCAATCAAAATAACATGCAATCAAACATTGCAAACCAACATGCATGTTGTTTTGGAATCTACTTACATAGAGTAATAGCCAAAATATTTCAAGTGTAAAACACTGTACCTTAGTTGAAAGTAGCTTCCAAACCAGCTCGACTTAAAATAGCAGTCGTGATAGTGTTGCCAACAACCTTTGCATTCTGTATATTAAACCCTGCTTTCCTTTCTGTAATCATTCGCTTCATGGTTTCCCCAAATTTTGACGCTCTAAGATTGCAATCCCGAATGTGATTACCTGTATCTCTGAATGCTACTACCGCTGGATTAATGAATGGAAAATCGCTGGCTAGAGCCGAGTGTCCAAGCATATTTTAATGCAGTAAATTTTATGTGATCAACTATGTAATAATATTCCCTTATGAAATTAGCAATTCCAATCTATGTAGGTTCGGCTAACCAAGTCATTAATACTCTCTTAAGATAAGAGATAGGAAATCAGCACACAGATTAGGAGCCAGATTAAGCAGCTTTGTGGAAAGCTCATTTGCAAACGTTTTTAGGTGTCGAACCACTAACGAATCTATTATACTCATTTAGCTCGTATGCTGTTAGATTTGCAGTTGCCGCAAATATCTCAGGAATAAACTGTGGTGTATTTTCCGTTAAAAGTTTGAATATTTTCGCTTGTGAGAGTCGTAAATTTCTAGAGAGAAATTTGTAGAAAAGAGATGACACACCTTATCATTACACACCTTACCATTACACACTGCCACTTCACCAGCTAACTCAACCTCAACATACATAAGTATCAACTACTACTACATATTGAGCTACCAAAACTTAATCTAACAACAGGTACATTATAATTTGTTAAACATGATAAACATATATATGTTTGGATAAAGTTGTTCTGGTAGAAGATGATATACATACCTAGGGATAGAAATTGATGCTAAATGGGACTTGGACTTGTTGGATTATGTGCAACTAGTGGGATCTGAATAAGTAACTCCAAAACAACCCAAAATACCTTAGGTGATCAGAACAAAACGCAAAAATCTCCAGCACTCACAAGTGGACACCCCCTATAACCACCTCCCAAAGCAACAATAAGCTCAGAGATAGAAGGCTTCCTTTCACTATGCAAGTCGAGCAAAAGCTCAGATCTAAAAAAACAAAAACCAAACACAAAATTTAAACTAATTACAAAGTGATAAGCATGAGGAGTGGATGGTTCGTAAAGGGAAGAGGCTAAGGTCAAGATTGAAACGATGAGGATCTAGAAGTGGGAAGGAAAGGGGAGCTCAATGGTAGCAAAGGTGGAGTTGCATAGCTGAAAAGAAATAACCAGATAGATGAAGTGAAAAGGTGTCATGACATTGATTAAATTGAAAGCAACGGCCGTAGAAAAGCATGATAGAGATAATTTTAATGAGTACAAATGACTATATCAACAGAAATGAAGGTCAACAACGAAAAGCAGAAAGAGGGTTAAGGACCGGGGAAATGAAAATTTAGGTTGAGAGAGAAGTTGGCAGTGGAAAAGAGGCTTCCCACTGAAGGGTTACATTGTGCCTGATAATGTACGAATCCAATTTAGGTTTCTGCGGTTGTAGGTCAAGGTAAAGGAATTGAGGCGGCTGCTTTATTGAATTAGTGAAGAAGATGAAGAAAAAGTAAAATGAATTGAGGCAGCTGCTTCATGTTCGCTGAATAAAAAAGGGAAGGGCCAAAGATTTCATGGAATGGAGCCAAAAAATTCACATTACGGAGCCAAAATTTCGAGCGTGTGGAGCCAAAATAGTTTTCAAGTAAAGTTAAAAAAAAATATAAGGCCCAAAAGAAATCTTATTTATACATGTTAACAAAATTAGTTATAAACAAACATTCAAATACATAAGAAATTAATGATTTACAACGTGATGACCATATCATTTTATTTTATTTTTTCTTCAATATTTTTTAATTTCATATAATTTTGAATACTTTTTAAATTTTTATGCATGTTAAATTTCATGATAAAAGCAAAATTATTAAAAATTGGCATTTATTACAAGTGGTAAATGAAAAGATTATAATAGAAAATTAATATGTATAAGTTATTAATTAACACGTATATATTGTTAATTATTAGTTTTCAACATTATTTTTTAATTTTTAATAGTAATATTATTAATCATAAATTGTTAATATTTATTGTTAGTTATAAACTATTATATATTTAATATTAATAACTCGATATTATTTACTAATAACTGGAAGTAAAATTAAGCCTATTAATTATAAAATATTATATATTTGATATTAATTACTTGATTTTTCTTACCAATAACTGAAAAGTAAAGTTTGTTGGAGTATTGATTATATATAATAACTAGTAATTAGTTATTATTTAATAATAATCATTAATTATTACAAGTTATAAATTATTAATATAATATTATTAATGATTAATTATTAAATATTAATAAATAATATAGTATTATTAATGATAAGCAATTATTATTGTAAACGATAGTTCAAGGCAACTATTTGGGCAGACATTGTAGATATTATTATTTTTCCAATGATGTTATAAATAATATAATATTATTGTTAATAATTATTATTAATGATTAATTATTAAATACAATATTATTAATGATTAGTAATATAATATTATAGTTAATAAGTAGTAATGTATGATTAATTATTAATTAATAAAACATAATCAGTACTAATTAGTAATACTTTTGTGACCATTGTAAAATAGACATCTAGTACAACGGACATTTTGGGAGCGTTGTAAAATTAACATTTATTGCAAAGGGCATGAAATAACCATTGTAATAGCACTCTATTACAACATGCACTTTTTACTTGTTGTAAAATGAGTGTTGTAATGGATATCTATTACAAAGGACAAGAAACGGCCGTTGTAACATAATTCTATTACAATGGGCAGTCTTTGCCCCTTGTAAAAGGGTGTTGTATAGGCATCTATTACAACAGTCAAAATCTGACTGTTGTAATAGCATTTTATTACAACAGGCAGCCAGTGCACGTCATAAAATGGACGTTGTAATAGGATATTTATATTGTAGTGTTCGAAGCATCGTATACCCAACTAACTTCAGATATATCAGATAAAAATGAAATTGTTATAATATTAATCGTCACTTAACATCATAACAAATTTATATGATCAATCACTAGTCATTATTTAACACAAACAATTAACCATAAACAATTAATCCTAACTATCCCTTTTTGTGAGTTTTGGTTTCTCCCCTTGGGTTTCCACTCCGCCAATCTTTGCATGGAAGGACTCCAGACTCTCGAACATGACCACGACACTCGCTTGGTGCCTACAAATTTTTCCCTAAGCCTACGAGACTGAGTTTGGTGGCTACGGGCTTCCTAAACTTGCTAGACGCACTCAAGCTCACAAATCTAGGTTTACAGAGCGAATGCAAGGGGGTACGGGGATTGTGGGGGTTCAATATTTTAGTGGGGCCTACATTTTTGGCTGGAGGGGGGCTATACAGCAGGTGGGGCCAAGGGCGTGGGGGTATGGGGGTGTAGGAGGTGAAAGGTGGTTGCTTTGGAGGGTAAGTGCAAATTGGAAGTAAAAATGGCATTTTTAGGGGTTTTATTGGAGAAGGGGGCACGGATCAAAGGAGGAGGGGGAGGAGGCGTTTCTCAGGTGGGGTGTAATGACCCGGATTTTTGGCAACTTTGGTTATCGACATAAACACGATGTCGACTAACCAAACATCGAAAAATCCCGGTAATTAATGAAAGAAATTAGAGTGTGAGGGAAGATAAGATAAAAACTTATAGAATAGAAGAAGAAGAAGAACATCATCATCAGAGTAAACACGAATCTCATAGTGGAACGAATAAAATATAACATAACTTTTGAAATACAAACAGTATATGTATACAATAACATTGCAGAGTACAACACTTACAGCAACAGCGGTAATAATAATAGCTATAGAATCTTGAAGCCTCCTGCTCCAAGCTCTCCAAGTGTATCTGTAAAATCCTGACTACTTGACTGCCCGTACAAATTTAGGCACACAAGAGTTTAGGGAAATAAACAAATAAACTCCGGGTCAGTCATGGGACTGGTATGAGTAAAACAATTTAAACAGTTTGAACAAGTAAACGATATCTCATAAGACCACGCCGTATAACGGAAGGGGTTTTTCCCTTATGAGAATCCAAATATCTTTATATCAAAAACCTTTTGATATTATAATATTGTCTAGCAACCACAATATAATAATCATCTAGCAGAAACGCTTTCATCTCACGTTCTACATATATAGTATACCATCAAACCGCAAGCACGTATTGGGTAATGGATTTCCAACTATGACAAGGTATGGAACCACCTTCCGATCAGTGTACTCTAGGAACGATACACTGGAATTCAACAATAACATCTTGCAACTCAGCCACACATGACCGACCACTCATTTCGCTTGAGTGTATCGAATGTACATCACCAACGGTTGGGATCAGCAACCATCCCCGTATATATATATGGGAAAGCATTGATAGATTAAAGAAGCAAATGAATATTCTCTAGATAGGCGATTATACACCCTACTTCGGTGCGACCGACTTAGCCATGCTGCCTGCCCGATTTCTGTCATTACCGGATGCGAGGCTAGAAGCTACGCTTATCTTTTACACGCCACATCTTTATTCACTTAGAATGTCACATCGTCATACCCCCTAAATCACAAATTGATTTTCCCAAAAATACCATGGGTATAAGCTAAGAGAAACGAAATCCTCCGCCACCAATGTAAATACGTTTGAAACGATCAACTTACGTGATCTACCAGATATACTCTGTCGGACCTTCGTCCATACAAGTTGTCCTGGGACTGGACAAACCGAAGGCGCTATTCAGTATATTCATCTTAGGCACTATTATCTAAGACTTATACAATAGCCCTTGCACTTTACTCCGTTTTCAATTATCTTTGGCATATATGATTCGCAACGCTTATGCCAATACAGAGTGGTTCTTTGGATAATAATCCAACCGGTCTCTCCATATTAACAACGTTAAAATGGTCAAAACTTCGATAATCTGTGAGTTAACTATCAAAGAAAAATAAGTGTGCAAACAACGATACTATTTCCAGATGGAAATTATATTGATCAATCATCCAACATATATATATATATATATATATATATATATATATATATATATTCACATTTCCTTATTTCTATGTTTAGAAAATGTATGTTATTAACACTTGGAAAACATTTCCATTTGTTTATTTACATATCACTATCATCCCATATCTATCAGACTCTAACTATAACCAACAAGAGAACAACTTGCCAAGTATAATCCCCGAAGGCCGGAACCAACATCAGATCGATACCTAGAAAACTATTCAACTTATTAATCTCTAGTCAGTTTCTAATTTCTGTTTAACTCCATTTTGATTTACTCTAACTGAATAACTCTATTTGTTTAACTCCTATTCGAATAAATAATATTGAATTTAACTCCATTCGCTTGACTCTAGATCGCAGCGATCACAATGGTTACGCCTGATTCCCTCAGGAAACACCTGACCGCCGTAGGCTATCTGCAGCCCTGCGAATTACGCTAGCAGTCGTGCTAAATGGCAACTTATCTTGAATAACTATGTTTGACTAACTCTTTGAATAAACTATATTTGATTGACTTCTATTTGATAACTTTAATTGACTAACTCTTTTCTATCTCGTTAATTCCCTTTTTATAAATCCTATTTATTTTCCAACTAAATATTCCTTTTATAATTCTATTTATTTCCTTTATTCTATTCATTTCCTTTTTCCTAAAATCTTCTATTTATTTTATAAATAATTTCTCCTTTATAAAATCCTTTGATTTTATAAATACTTTATTTTCAAAATATTTCCTTTTATAAAATCGATTGATTTTATAAAAATTCCTTTTATTCTATTTACATCCCAGGGTCTTTTATGATATTCAAAATAGCAAACCACAATGATCGATATCATTTAAACACACTTAATCAAACAGATTATACATCACATAATATATTACAATATATGAACAGAATAGTATCATAAATATTGAGGAGTCCAGTTGGACCCCTCCAACCTGTTCCCCTGCATCACAGATGTTAAACAACACATATATAAAATATTCTGATAAAAAAAATCAATATTCGATTAACGATTTGTGTATATATACATATATTGTTATCTATGTTTTCAATCAATACACAAATAACTCAACCAACAGTTAACACACAACAATCATTCATCATTTATCAGTTCTAAATATACGTTATAAAAATAGAACTGTTCAGAGTAGGTGAGTTTTACTCGCATTGGCAGTTCATCGTTAAAGAACCATAAACTGTTTGTTTGATTTGAATCAAACAATTTATTTCGCCATAAATTCATATGAGCCCCAATCCCCTTCCAGTCAGGTTCATTGTGAAGCTCTCGTCCATACGATCTCAACGCAACTTACGGTTCGTGATTCTGATTACGTATGAGAAAGATATTACTTATATAAGTTATACGATTATTTGAATTGAATTAAACATCGATATATATATAACCATT
Organism: Allium sativum; assembly: GCA_030737875.1. Taxonomy (NCBI): domain Eukaryota; kingdom Viridiplantae; phylum Streptophyta; class Magnoliopsida; order Asparagales; family Amaryllidaceae; genus Allium; species Allium sativum. Next base: position 915,749,506 of record CM060913.1, read on the forward strand.
GGGCTTTAATAAATCTGAATGGCCCATTACCCCTTTATAACAGACCCGACATTTTTGAGCTTCTTCCCCAAAACAAATGAGTGGTGAGCTCCTGTACACGTCGATGGCCATTCCCGTTCGTTCATCCCCAAACCGCAAGTCACTCCATCGACATAAATTCAAACAAAAATCACCTAAATTCACATCTTCAAATTCCGATTCAACCCATACTAAAAACAATGAGTTCGGTTGCTCCTCCTACAACACGTCGGTGGCACTTCTCGTGAGCAATAGGAGTTTCCGCGATAACTTGAATCTCCGAACTCCACCAGAAAATCACACAACGAGCGCCTCGCCTCCCTGATCACCCTGCTACCCTCGGTTTTCCACCTCGTCGCATGTACTCCTTGCGAAGGCCAACCCTAGCTTAAACCCCTGCGCTGTACACAATTTCCACCGATGACAAACCCCATCGAACACAACGAAACCCACTCAGAAACGACGAGCAACTCTCCAGCATCACAAATATATTCGGTTTCCAATTTATCACTTTTTATTTGATTTTATAATATTCATTTGAGGATCGAAATTCATACATTCGAAAATGGTGGAGGCGCATTTGACCGTGGAAAATGATTTAGGGTTTTGAAATGTTAAGGGTATTTTATAGTGATATTTTAATATTTTTATATTGATTTATAAGCAACCGTTAAGTGTGTTTGTCGTTTAAAAATTCTCATGATCTCATATGATAACTAAAAATCACCAAACTATACAGGTAGCTAGAGTTCGACATTACGGTCCCAACGAAACTGGTTTCGTCGAATTCCGACTCCGTATGCTCATACAGCGTATTTTTAACCGTCGAAATACTGACTGTTTTTCACTCTAAAAATCCGTACGGCCACACAGTGACTCTAAAAATCACGAAACTAGAAATCTAACAAATATTTGATATTGCGGATCTAACAAAATTGGTTTTGTCAAATTCCGACTTCATTTGCAAAAGTGGCTATTTTTAAAGCTCTGGATGACCCATTTAAATATATAAATATTTAAATATAATTAAATAAAATATTAATAAATTAATATTATCATATATATATTCATAGTGGAATACCATACAACGTCAGAAAAATCCTATATTGATTTCTAACTCGATATTTCAATCTGGGTCAACCCGATATTCGATTTACATTGAAATTCCTTTTTAAAATATAAATAATTCCTTTATAAATTATAAAGAAATTCCACAGCGACTTTTCTAAAATTTGATTTGGACATATCTCAAAATCTACACAATGAAATCCCGATTTTTCTCTTCCACTAGAAAGATATACTCCACCAGCTCCACACGTTTCTTGTTTCACAGAAATCCGATTTAAAACGAATCATGTATATTCAGTTGAAGTTCAAATCGCCAATTTACGAACTGCAGCGCCATTCTGAGCTCGATTAAAATTATAATATAATTCTACGTTCAAACTGACGTCGATTGAATATATCTGTTATTCTAATTCAATTCTAAGCTAAATTAAATATCACCGATGATCCAGTTCACACCATATCGCCATTTCAGCCAATTCTGATTATTTCAGAATTAAATATATTATTTAATTTATTCTTTTAAATTAAATATTCACCATTAACTAATTAAACGACCATTTAATTCACTATATCAATATCTATATAATTAAATAAATTAATTATAATACCTCTACCAATGTGGGTCATTATAATCTTCCCCACTTAAAATAATTTCGTCCTCGAAATTGCTAAGTTAGAGGACGACCCTATCTATTGGAATTCCTAAGATTTGTTTTCCCCTTATTTCTGATTTCAACTGAACCATTAATATCGACTAAAATATTTATTCATTCCGACTAACTAAAATTTTCAAAAATTCTGAAAATTTTCTAACACTTTAAATTTTCGGAAATTTTTGCCATAACCTCCTTTGTACAGCCCTATCGGTAAAACCACAACTCGCCTCTCTAGGCCTTCTCCAACCCAAAAGAAAATCAAACAGCCAAGCGGCTTGCCAATTCGGCTCATAAGTCTCATGCTTATATCAAATATAAACGTGTACCTTTTTGTCGAGTATATCAACTCTATCACTTCACCTGTCATCAATTCAACATATACCAATGCAATTCCAACTTGGTCCCAAATCAATTTATCTTTAACAGAACCATTCGCTTATACCTAAGTCGAATTTCATTTCAAACTCAAGCACTATTCTTGACTTCAAATCCATAACTCACCAGTCCAATATAATTCCAGATTATCTCTAATCAAGTCTAATTCCACTTGATATCAATCTATTTCAATACGATTTTCACTTAACTGGCCTTTATTTCCAACTCAATTTTATTGGATTTTACAAATTTTACTTTAATTTGTTTTTATCTTAAACAACCTTTTCTTCCTGGAAGTTTCAAATAGCTTGGCTTTTCCAAAAAATCAAATATCCTTTCCTGGAATTTCAAACCAACTTGTTTCTCAAAACAATTCAAAAACAAAATCTTTGGTAGTAATCTGTCACTTAGAAACTCGAAAATCACACCGATGATGCTGCGCAGTCAACATCGGGGTTACTTTCCAGCGATCGTAGTGAGTTCAATACTATACCACTTCAAAACCATTTCTTAAACATTTCAACCTTGAAATCAATTCCAAATATCCTTTTACAATTTTGTAAACAATTTAAAATCTCCCAGGATCTTAAAATTCACATATATTAAATACAGATTCATTTACAAACACCTCTCCCATTTCTGGGATTTTAAATTCCAATTCTGATCTAGATTCAGATTTAATTCATTTCAATTTCATATAATTCACTTGTATAAATTCTGATTGGTTATATATAACCATTTCACATTTTATAATCTTATCTTATTAAAATCACTACCAACACATCCTATATATTATAATATATCACATATCCATACTGTGTCGGTCCATCGTATTCAAGTGTTTATTTACTCATACCGATACAGTGGATCAAACTGATCGACCAGAACTCATAAACAACTCAGCCAATGAATCTCCACAATATAAAACCATTTTTATATCAAATACAAATACGTTCACTCATATATATACACTCAAACTCGGTCTAGGGTGTTACTAACCCTATCTCTACCGAGTCACGCCACAGAGCCAAGGTAATTCACTTAACCTTAAGCTCTGATACCAACTGTAATGACCCGGATTTTTGGCGACTTTGGTTATTGACATAAACACGATGTCGACTAACCAAACATCGAAATATCCCGGTAATTAATGAAAGAAATTAGAGGGTGAGGAAAGATAAGATAGAAACTTATAGAATAGAAGAAGAAGAAGAACATCATCATCAGAGTAATCACGAATCTCAAAGCGGAACGAATAAAATATAACATAACTTTTGAAATACAAACAGTATATGTATACAATAACATTGCAGATTACAACACTTACAACAACAACGGTAATAATAATAGCTATAGAATCTTGAAGCCTCCTGCTCCAAGCTCTCCAAGTGTATCTGTAAAATCCCGACTACTTGACTGCCCGTACAAATTTAGGCACCCAAGAGTTTAGGGAAACAAACAAATAAACTCCGGGTCAGTCATGGGACTGGTATGAGTAAAACAGTTTGAACAAGTAAACGATATCTCATAAGACCACGCCGTATAACGGAATGAGTTTTTCCCTTATGAGAATCCAAATATCTTTATATCAAAAACCTTTTGATATTATAATAATGTCTATCAACCACAATATAATAATCATCTAGCAGAAACGCTTTCATCTCACGTTCTACATATATAGTATACAATCAAACCGAAAGCACGAATTGGGTAATGGATTTCCAACTATGACAAGGTATGGAACCACCTTCCGATCAGTGTACTCTAGGAATGATACACTGGAGTTCAACAAGAACATCTTGCAACTCAGCCACACATGACTGACCACTCATTTCGCTTGAGTGTATCGAATGTACATCACCAACGGTTGGGATCAGCAACCATCCCCGTATATTTATATATATATATATGGGACAACATTGATACATTAAAGAAGCAAATGAATATTCTCTAGATTGGCGATTATACAACCTACTTCGGTGCGACCGACTTAGCCATGCTGCCTGCCCGATTTCTGTCATTACCGGATGTGAGGCTAGAAGCTACGCTTATCTTTTACACGCCACATCTTCATTCACTTAGAATGTCACATCGTCATACCCTCTAAATCACAAATTGATTTCTTAAAAATACTATGGGTATAAGCTAAGAGAAACGAATTCCTCCGCCACCAACATAAATACGTTTGAAACTATCAACTTACGTGATCTACCAGATATACTCTGTCAGACCTTCGTCCATACAAGTTGTCCTGGGACTGGACAAACCGAAGGCACTATTCAGTATATCAATCTTAGGCACTGTTATTTAAGACTTATACAATTGCCCTTGCACTTTACTCCATCTTCAATTATCTTTGGCATATACGATTCGCGACGCTTAAGCCAATACAGAGTGGTTCTTTGGATAATAATCCAACCGGTCTCTCCATATTAACAATGTTAAAATGGTCAAAACTTCGATAGTCTGTGAGTTAACTATCAAAGAAAAATAAGTGTGCAAACAATGATACTATTTCCAGATGGAAATTATATCGATCAATCATCCAACATATATATGTATTCACATTTCCTTATTTCTATGTTTAGAAAATATATGTTATTAACACTTGGAAAACATTTCCATTTGTTTATTTACATATCACTATCATCCCACATCTATCAGACTCTAACTATAACCAACAAGAGAGCATCTTCCCAAGTATAAACCCCGAAGGCCGGAACCCACATCAGATCGATACCAAGAAAACTATTCAACTTATTAATCTCTAGTCAGTTTCTAGTTTCTGTTTAACTCCATTTTGATTTTCTCTGAATGAATAACTCTATTTGTTTAACTCCTATTCGAATAACTAATATTGAATTTAACTCCATTCGGTCGACTCTAGATCGCATCGATCACAATGGTTACACCTGATTCCCTTAGGAAACATCCGACCGTCATAGGCTATCTGCAGCCCTGCGAATTACGCTAGCAGTCGTGCTAAATGGCAACTTATCTTGAATAACTATGTTTGACTAACTCTTCGAATAAACTATATTTGATTGACTTCTATTTGATAACTTTAATCGACTAACTCTTTTCTATCTCGTTAATTCCCTTTTTATAAATCCTATTCATTTTCCAACTAAATATTCCTTTTATAATTCTATTTATTTCCTTTATTCTATTCATTTCCTTTTTCCTAAAATCTTCTATTTATTTTATAAATAATTACTCCTTTATAAAATCCTTTGATTTTATAAATACTTTATTTTCAAAATATTTCCTTTTATAAAATCGATTGATTTTATAAAAATTCCTTTTATTCTATTTACATCCCAGGGTCTTTTATGATATTCAAAATAGCAAACCACAATGATCGATATCATTTAAACACACATAATCAAACAGATTATACATCACATCATATATTACAATATATGAACATAACAGTATCATAAATATTGAGGAGTCCAGTTGGACCCCTCCAACATGTTCCCCTGCATCACAGATGTTAAACAACACATATATAAAATATTCTGATAAAACAAAATCAATATTCGATTAACGATTTATATATATATATATATATATATATATATTGTTATCTATGATTTCAATCAATACACAAACAACTCAACCAACAGTTAACACACAACAATCAGTCATCATTTATCAGTTCTAAATATACGTTATAAAAATAGAACTGTTCAGAGTTGGTGAGTTTTACTCACATTAGCAGTTCATCGTTAAAGAACGATAAACTGTTTGTTTGATTTGAATCAAACAATTTATTTCTCTATAAATTCATACGAGCCCCAATCCCATTCCAGTCAGCTTCATTGTGAAGCTCTCGTCCATACGATCTCAACGCAACTTACGGTTCGTGATTCTGATTACGTATGAGAAAGATATTACTTATATAAGTTATACGATTATTTGAATTGAATTAAACATCGATATATATATATATATATATATATATAACCATTGGGCTTTAATAAATCTGAATGGCCCATTACCCCTTTATAACAGACCCGACATTTTTGAGCTTCTTCCCCAAAACGAATGAGCGGTGAGCTCCTGTACACGTCGATGGCCATTCCCGTTCGTTCATCCCCAAACCGCAAGTCACTCCTTCAATATATATTCAAACAAAAATCACCTAAATTCACATCTTCAAATTCCGATTCAATCCATACTAAAAACAATGAGTTCGGTTGCTCCTCCTACAACGCGTCGGTGGCACTTCTCGTGAGCTATAGGAGTTTCCGCGACTACTTGAATCTCCGAACTCCACCAAAAAATCACACAACGAGCGCCTCGCCTCCCTGATCACCCTGCTACCCTCGGTTTTCCTCCTCGTCGCCTGTACTCCTTGCGAAGGCCAACCTTAGCTTAAACCCCTGCGCTGTACACAATTTCCACCGACGACAAACCCCATCGAACACAATGAAACCCACTCAGAAACAACGAGCAACACTCCAGCATCACAAATATATTCGGTTTCCAATTTATCACTTTTTATTTGATTTTATAATATTCATTTGAGGATCGAAATTCATACAGTCGAAAATGGTGGAGGCGCATTTGACCGTGGAAAATGATTTAGGGTTTTGAAATGTTAAGGGTATTTTATAGTGATATTTTAATATTTTTATATTGATTTATAAGCAACCGTTAAGTGTGTTTATCGTTTAAAAATTCTCATGATCTCATACGATAACTAAAAATCACCAAACTGTACAGGTAGCTAGAGTTCGACATTACAGTCCCAACGAAACTGGTTTTGTCGAATTCCGACTCCGTATGCTCATACAGCGTATTCATAACCGTCGAAATACTGACTGTTTTTCACTCTAAAAATCCGTACGGCCACACAGTGACTCTAAAAATCACGAAACTAGAAATCTAACAAATATTTGATATTGCGGATCTAACAAAATTGGTTTTGTCAAATTCCAACTTCGTTTGCAAAAGTGGCTATTTTTAAAGCTCTGGATGACCCATTTAAATATATAAATATTTAAATATAATTAAATAAAATATTAATAAATTAATATTATCGTATATATATTCATAGTGGAATACCATACAACGTTAGAAAAATCCTATATTGATTTCTAACTCGATATTTCAATCTGGGTCAACCCGATATTCGATTTATATTGAAATTCCTTTTTAAAATATAAATAATTCCTTTATAAATTATAAAGGAATTCCACAGCGACTTTTCTAAAATTTGATTTGGACATATCTCAAAATCTACACAATGAAATCCCGATTTTTCTCTTCCACTAGAAAGATATACTCCACCAGCTCCACACGTTTCTTGTTTCACAGAAATCCGATTTAAAACTAATCTTGAATATTCAGTTGAAGTTCAAATTGCTAATTTACGAACTGCAGCGCCATTTCGAGCTCGATTAAAATTATAATATAATTCTACGTTCAAACTGACGTCGATTTAATATATCTGTTATTCTAATTCAATTCTAAACTGAATTAAATATCACCGATGATCCAGTTCACACCATATCGCCATTTCAGCCAATTTTGATTATTTCAGAATTAAATATATTATTTAATTTATTTATTTTAAATTAAATATTCACCATTAACTAATTAAACGACCATTTAATTCACTATATCACTATTTATATAATTAAATAAATTAATTATAATACCTCTACCAATGCGGGTCATTACAATCATCCCCACATAAATAATTTCGTCCTCGAAATTGCTAAGTTAGAGGACGACCCTATGTATTGGAATTCCTAAGATTTGTTTACCCCTTATTTCTGATTTCAACTGATCTAATTAATATCGACTAAAATATTTATTCATTCCGACTAACTAAAATTTTCAAAAATTCTGAAAATTTTCTAACACTTTAAATTTTTGGTAATTTTTGCCATAACCTCCTTTGTACAGCCCTATCGATAAAACCACAACTCGCCTCTCTAGGCCTTCTCCAACCCAAAAGAAAATCAAACAGCCAAGCGGCTTGCCAATTCGGCTCATAAATCTCATGCTTTTATCAAATATAAACTTGTACCTTTTTGTTGGGTATATCAACTCTATCACTTCACCTGTCATCAATTCAACATATACCAATGCAATTCCAACTTGATCCCAAATCAATTTATCTTTAACACAACCATTCGCTTATACCTAAGTCGAATTTCATTTCAAACTCAAGCACTATTCTTGATTTCAAATCCATAACTCACCAGTCCAATATAATTCCAGATTATCTCTAATCAAGTCTAATTCCACTTGACATCAATCTATTTCAATACGATTTTCACTTAACTGGCCTTTAATTCCATCTCAATTTTATTGGATTTTACAAATTTTACTTTAATTTGTTTTTATCTTAAACAGCCTTTTCTTCCTGGAAGTTTCAAATAGCTTGGCTTTTCCCAAAAACCAAATATCCTTTCCTGGAATTTCAAACCAACTTGTTTTTCTCAAAAAAATTCAAAAACAAAATCTTTGGTAGTAATCCGTCACTTAGAAACTCGAAAAATCACACCGATGATGCTGCGCAGTCAACATCGGGGTTACTTTCCAGCGACCGTAGTGGGTTCAATACTATACCACTTCAAAACCATTTCTTAAACATTTCAACCTTGAAATCAATTCCAAATATCCTTTTACAATGTTGTAAACAATTTAAAATCTCCCAGGATCTTAAAATTCACATATATTAAATACAAATTCATTTACAAACACCTCTCCCATTTCTGGGATTTTAAATTCCAATTCTGATCTAGATTCAGATTTAATTCATTTCAATTTCATATAATTCACTTGTATAAATTCTGATTGGTTATATATAACCATTTCACATTTTATAATCTTATATGATTAAAATCACTACCAACACATCCTATATATGATAATATATCACATATCCATACTGTGTCGGTCCATCGTATTCAAGTGTTTATTTACTCCTACCGATACAGTGGATCAAACTGATCGACCAGAGCTCATAAACAACTCAGCCGATGAATCTCCATAATATAAAACCATTTTTATATCAAATACAAATACGTTCACTCATATATATACACTCAAACTCAATCTAGGGTGTAATTAACCCTATCTCTACCGAGTCACGCCATAGAGCCAAGGTAATTCACTTAACCTTAAGCTCTGATACCAACTGTAATGACCTGGATTTTTGGCGACTTTGGTTATCGACATAAACACGATGTCGACTAACCAAACATCGAAAAATCCCGGTAATTAATGAAAGAAATTAGAGGGTGAGGAAAGATAAGATAGAAACTTATAGAATAGAAGAAGAAGAAGAACATCATCATCATCAGAGTAAACACGAATCTCACAGCGGAACGTTTAAAATATAACTTTTGAAATGCAAACACTATATGTATACAATAACATTGCAGAGTACAACACTTACAACAACAGCGGTAATAATAATAGCTATAGAATCTTGAAGCCTCCTGCTCCAAGCTCTCTAACTGTATCTGTAAAATCCCGACTACTTGACTGCTTGTACAAATTTAGGCACCCAAGAGTTTAGGGAAACAAACAAATAAACTCCGGGTCAGTCATGGGACTGGTATGAGTAAAACAGTTTGAACAAGTAAACGATATATCATAAGACCACGTCGTATAACGGAACTGGTTTTTCCCTTATGAGAATCCAAATATCTTCATATCTAAAACCTTTTGATATTATAATAATGTCTATCAACCACAATATAATAATCATCTAGCAGAAACGCTTTCATCTCACGTTCTACATATATAGTATACAATCAAACCGCAAGCACGTATTGGGTAATGGATTTCCAACTATGACGAGGTGTGGAACCACCTTCCGATTAGTGTACTCTAGGAACGATACACTGGAGTTCAACAAGAACATCTTGCAACTCAGCCACACATGACCGACCACTCATTTCGCTTGAGTGTATCGAATGTACATCACCAACGGTTGTGATCAGCAACCGTCCCCGTATATATATATGGGACAGCATTGATATATTAAAGAAGCAAATGAATATTCTCTAGATAGGCGATTATACACCCTACTTCGGTGCGACCGACTTAGCCATGCTGCCTGCCCGATTTCTGTCATTACCGGATGTGAGACTAGAAGTTACGCTTATCTTTTACATGCCACATCTTCATTCACTTAGAATGTCACATCGTCATACCCTCTAAATCACAAATTGATTTTCCTAATAATACCACGGGTATAAGCTAAGATAAACGAATTCCTCCGCCACCAACGTAAATACGTTTGAAACGATCAACTTACGTGATCTACCAGATATACTCTGTCAGACCTTCGTCCATACAAGTTGTCCTAGGACTGGACAAACCGAAGGCACTATTCAGTATATCCATCTTAGGCACTGTTATCTAAGACTTATACAATAGCCCTTGCACTTTACTCCGTCTTCAATTATCTTTGGCATATATGATTCGCAACGCTTATGCCAATACAGAGTGGTTCTTTGGATAATAATCCAACCGGTCTCTCCATATTAACAACATTAAAATGGTCAAAACTTCGATAGTCTTTGAGTTAACTATCAAAGAAAAATAAGTGTGCAAAAAATGATACCATTTCCAGATGGAAATTATATCGATCAATCATCCAACATATATATATATATATATATATATATATATATATTCACATTTCCTTATTTCTTTGTTTAGAAAATATATGTTATTAACACTTGGAAAACATTTCCATTTTTTTATTTACATATCACTATCATCCCACATCTATCAGACTCTAACTATAACCAACAAGAGAACAACTTCCCAAGTATAAACCCCGAAGGCCGGAACCAACATCAGATCGATACCCAGAAAACTATTCAACTTATTAATCTCTAGTCAGTTTCTAATTTTTGTTTAACTCCATTTTGATTTACTCTAACTGAATAACTCTGTTTGTTTAACTCCTATTCGAATAACTAATATTGAATTTAACTCCATTTGCTTGACTCTAGATCGTAGCGATCACAATGGTTACGCCTGATTCCCTCAGGAAACATCCGACCGCCGTAGGCTATCTGCAGCCCTGCGAATTACGCTAGAAGTCGTGCTAAATGGCAACTTATCTTGAATAAATATGTTTGACTAACTCTTCAAATAAACTATATTTGATTGACTTCTATTTGATAACTTTAATTGACTAACTCTTTTCTATCTCGTTAATTCCCTTTTTATAAATCCTGTTTATTTTCCAACTAAATATTCCTTTTATAATTCTATTTATTTCCTTTATTCTATTCATTTCCTTTTTCCTAAATCTTCTATTTATTTTATAAATAATTTCTCCTTTATAAAATCCTTTGATTTTATAAATACTTTATTTTCAAAATATTTCCTTTTATAAAATCGACTGATTTTATAAAATTTCCTTTTATTCTATTTACATCCCAGGGTCTTTTATGATATTCAAAATAGCAAATCACAATGATCGATATCATTTAAACACACATAATCAAACAGATTATACATCACATCATGTATTACAATATATGAACAGAACAGTATCATAAATATTGAGGAGTCCAGTTGGACCCCTCCAACCTGTTCCCCTGCATCACAGATGTTAAACAACACATATATAAAGCATTCTGATAAAACAAAATCAATATTCGATTAACGATTTATATATATATATATATATTGTTATCTATGATTTCAATCAATACACAAACAACTCAACCAACAGTTAACACACAGCAATCAGTCATCATTTATCAGTTCTAAATATACGTTATAAAAATAGAACTGTTCAGAGTAGGTGAGTTTTACTCACATTGGCAATTCATCGTTAAAGAATGATAAACTGTTTGTTTGATTTGAATCAAACAATTTATTTCTCCATAAATTCATACGAGCCCCAATCCCCTTCTAGCTGGCTTCTTTGTGAAGGTCTCGTCCATACGATCTCAACGCAACTTACAGTTCGTGATTCTGATTACGTATGAGAAAGATATTACTTATATAAGTTATACGATTATTTGAATTGAATTAAACATCGATATATATATATATATATATATATATATATATATATATATATATAACCATTGGGCTTTAATAAATTTGAATGGCCCATTACCCCTTTATAACAGACCTGACATTTTTGAGCTTCTTCCTCAAAATAAATCAGCGGTGAGCTCCTGTACACGTCGATGGCCGTTCCCGTTCGTTCATCCCCAAACCGCAAGTCACTCCTTCAACATAAATTCAAACAAAAATCACCTAAATTCACATCTTCAAATTCCGATTCAACCCATACTAAAAACAATGAGTTCGGTTGCTCCTCCTACAACGCGTTAGTGGCACTTCTCATGAGCTACAGGAGTTTCCGCGACAACTTGAATGAAGTGACCTGAACTTCCCCGGTCTCCGAAGAGATGAGAAAGAACGAATTACTGTGAGGACAAGACAAATCAGAACGCAGACGGAAGAACATTTCATTGCTATTACAACAATTCCATTAGATACAAGAATATACAGAGTATAATTGAATAAATTACATTCGATAAATATCAAAGATTACAATAAATTACATAGCAGCGGAAAATAATACAAAGCACAACTGAAGGTGATATATGGATACAGAGCTTTTCGGATATCATTTCAGCTGTAAACCAGGATCCTGTGAATATAAATCTGCAAAACCGAAACTACTAGCTGCCCGTGCGAAAAATAGGGGCACCCAGAGTTTAGGTTTAAAACAATAAACTCCAGGTCAGTCATGTGACTGGTGTGAGAACTAAAACAGTTATTTAAAACTTTACTTTAAAAGAGAGTAATTCAAGGGACCACGCCGTATAACACGGAATGGGTTTCCTCCCAAGAACACCAGTGCATAGAATTAACAACGCAATGCTTTTTTGAAAAATGGAGTTATTATAAGACCCAGGTCCCATCACACAATGCAACTCAAGCCGGAGGATAGGGTTTTCCCTTATAATAGCCAAACATGCTTGATACGTTTAAAACAAATCATTTGATACTATAATAAGTGTATAGTGTCAAAACAATTTCAATCATAAATATAAATCATAGACGGCATAGCATCCCATGCTACTATGTCGCCATACTAGGCTCTACAAATAAAGCCGAAATACACGTATTGGAAATTGGATTTCCATCATGAGTCGAGGCAAGGGGCAAGCTCCCATCCGCGTTCGAGACACTCTAGCAAATGTCTCAGGACTACACACTCTGGGCAATCCTGGATCGACTGGGCCGGTCCTCACTTACGTTAGAGGATTGGCAATTCCTGAACACACGTTTCCCGGTCCTTACAGACCTATAATCGAGGCGCCACATTCCAACAACCACAAAGGTGAAAAATATATAAATGTCAGGGCTAGTAAGTCACTGACACCACCAAAGCATGAAAGAAACGTCGTGTTCTCCCAATGGTTCGTATCCCGTTTTTGACTCATACCGAGGTGTGAGGCTCGCGAATTCACGTTATACACAAAGATGCCACGTAGGCCGTGCTTTGATCATCAACCACAAGACTTTGCTTTTCAACAGAAGCCTTGATCTATGCAACTCAGCGTGTCACACAGGCAATTCATGCCATGCGATTGATATCTATCGATATATAACCTCTAAGCTCGTACGTCTCAGAGAAGGGCGTTAAGCAAGAGAATAAATTCTCCGCCACCAAACAGATATATATTTAACAGAAATCAATCAACACAGAATAAAATCCAATGTCAGACACATAATCCATTTACAAGTTCGTTCTGGGTCTGAACGAAACCATAGGCACTTTCCTCGCATATCCATCGATCTCCAAGTACGTCTGGGCGACCACCAACTGATTCCCTCATCTTGGGTGTACAGCCCAATCGAGATCATCAGTAATCACCCAAACGATGTGAAGAATTCCAGTCATCGACCACCGTTTTCATCTTCGACATATCGTCGAATCGGTTATTCAGAATGGGTATAAACCCGGCCTTTCCGAACAACCCGCGTATATTAAAAACAAATGTTACACAAACTCAACATACGCCTCATTCCAATTCATATTCTCAGGGGAAAGTTCCCATTAATTTTATCCAAGATAAATTCTTTAAAATTTATCCTTTAATCTTCCTTTGGATGTCGTTTCAAACCAAATTATGGTTTTCTAAACTAGTCGAGATTAGAGAACCACACTGAAGTAATTATTTATTTTATATCCTAATCCCAACCTATTCATCCCATGAAGCAAAACTGGTAATACTCCATATCTAACACTGGGGTGTTATCGGTAAAATTAATTACCATTTCACGTTCAAATCTAATTAAAGATTTAACTATCGCTTTGGAGCAAAACTGGTAATACTCCATTCTCGCTCACTTTCTATATTTTATAATTTAAATTATCAATTCACATTTCAATTTAAGTGCGGATCCATTAAAACTCCTTTTACAGGGTTAAAGAACTAGTGTCATTTAAAACACAGTTCACGATAAACCCAAATCACATTCTATTTATTACCGGGTTAAAGAACTAGTGTTATTTAAAACACCGTTCACGATAAACCCATGAATTAATTCTATTTAAACCCATTTCAAATCCAATTTATTTATTTAAAAATAAATGGGTTTTAATTTCAGTTCAAAACTAGTTCATTTTGATAAAAATCTATTTTTATCTTTTCAAATGTGGAGTTTTTCATCCCAATTTTTCCCAAATCATTTCTTATGATTTTACATAAATTATTGATATTTTTAATTATTTTATCAAGGCCCGTACAGTCAATTTCCATCAAAGGTCATGGAACTGCACTTACAACGACCTTTTCCAAATTTGATTTGGACATATCTCCAAATCCAACCATTAGATTTCAAATTTCCAATATTCGTTAGAAAGCTCTTTTCGATACGAACCCAACGGTTCTGGTTTTAGGAGAATCCGACGGTCGGATCTCCCGTAATGTCTGTTTGAAATAAATGGTCGAAATTCACGAACTGCCGCGGCGCAGCGCGTTCTATTCAGGCCATTATATTATATATATAATATATATAATATATATTTCGTCGATTTCTATTTAAAATGAATTTTATAAACAGTTTTGAATTCGTTTCAAAAACAATTTCAACCTTTGTTTCAAATTCAAATCAAAATTGAATTTTTCCTTATAAATTCATTTTAAAATTCATTTCTATTCATTTCAAATTTCAATTCAATTTGAATTCATTTCAAATTGATTTTACTTCTATTTCAATTCGTTTTCAATTCAATTTGAATTCAATTCGTTTTCTATTCAATTCAAATCAAATTGGTTTTCTATTCGATTCAATTCAAATTGGTTTTCTATTCGATTCAATTCAAATTCGTTTTCTATTCGATCCAATTCAAATTCGTTTTCTATTCGGTTCAATTCAAATTCGTTTTCTATTCGATTCAATTCAAATTCGTTTTTCTATTCAATTTGAATTCAATTTGGTTTTCTATTCAATTTAATTCAAATTTCATTTCTAAATATTCGATTTCTAAATCACTTTACAATATTCATTTTAAAATGAATAAAATCGATATAAATATCGTTCACGTCAAAATGGCGTCAATCTAATCAACACGGCTTCATATATGTCTATTTTCAAATATTCTATTTCAAATATTTCTATTTCAAATATTTCTATTTCAAATATTTCGTTCAACACATGACTAATCTCAACGGATGAGTACGGTCAACACATGAACCTTTATTTTATATTGATAAAGATGCAAATTTTATTATTAAAATATTTCGTTCAACACATGACTAATCTCAACGGATGAGTATGGTCAACACATGAACCTTTATTTTATAATATTCTTTATTTTCTAAATTGGAATGAGGCCCAATCAATCACCATATAATATTAACTATATGGATTTTCATACATCACACATATATAATAGCGTTGAAAAATAATCAACCATCAACCAAAGTGCACTACACTGTATAAGCATCAAATATAGATATCTAACGCTTATAACAGCCTGTCAATCAATCGATTGACATATTTAATCAATCAGGATGAGTGAACTTCAAATTTCATCCCAACACCCGTGTGGGGTTTCAAACAATAAAACACAGATTTTATTTGTGCAGTTGGGCGATGTGTAAAATTTATCGTCCCAATCAATGTCCTTCAAATAGGTGTACATAAACAAACCGTCCGGTTTGTAAATGAATATTTTATTTTATTCACTTCCACGTTAAAAATTATGTTTTTAACGATAAAATATTTTATTTCAACACATGAATTTCTATTCAGTTCATTTACACAATAAAAATGATATTTTTATTTTTCTAACATATTTTAGAAAATTTCGGCGGCATAACGGCACGATACTAGAAACGGGACAAGGCCTAGCCTTATCCCCGGTCTAGTGAAGGCCCACGCCATTCACACATCAATCAAATCCATTCCATTTCACCAAACAATTCAATTCAAACCAAATAATCTAACCAACTACACAGCCAAACAAACAAGTCCATGGTCTGTTGACGATTGTGTCGGGTGCTACTAAACACCGTTTGCATCCTAGCATCCTAGTATATATATAACTAGAAAAAGAAATTGAAGAGTGAGAAATTCTCACCAATAGCTATCCTAACTCCACGGCTCTTCTTTTGCAGAAACCTTCGTCGTTCTCGCCTTTTTGTCATCTTCGTTGCCCGTAGCCACTACATATATAAAAATCACATTTTTATATACTAATGTCTTTAAAATAAAAATCACATTTTTACTTCGCTATTCAATATATAAAAATCAAATTTTTACTTCGCTATTCAATATATAAAAATCATATCTTTCTTCAAATAAAAATCTCACCTTTATGAATATGAAAATTCAACTTTTATATTATTGAAAATCATTTCCTTTTGCTATGAAAAATCGCTTCTTTACAATGATAAAAATATCCGATCTTTCCATATTTAAAAATCAAACTTTTTTTTTTCAAAGTTAAAAAAAATCAAATTTTTTAATAAACAAAATCTTATCTTTAAACAAAATTCAATCTTTTTATTATTGAAAACCCTAATTCTCATATGAATAAAACCTATTCTTATGTAAATAAAAATTCAGTTTTTCTATGGTTAAAAACCCTATGTTTAAAACTGAAAATAAAATCTACATTATTAACTATAGTTAACAAATTAAAACTAAGTAATTAAATTAACAAATTACCTTAGTTCGTCGCTTGTCGAAGAGGGGGGGGGTTTGCGCAGGCAGGCGGTGGTCGTGGGTGGTGCGGGTATGGTGGCGTCGAATTTAAGAGGAGAGGGAGAAGGGGATAGGGAGAACGAGGAGGAGGGGATGGTGGTGCGCGAGGTGCTTGCGGTTTTCGTGGAAGAGGAGAGAGGAGGAGGGGTGCGACGCAACGGGAGGAGGAAGAAGAAGAGGGGGATACGGTCTAGGGAGGGGAGGCGCTGGGTGGTGGTGGACGCGGCGGCGAGGGGGGATGTCAGCGATAGTTTTAGGTTTTTTTATTTAATTTAATTTGAAATGAATTTTAACGGGGGAGGGGGCCTGAGAAGATAAAGGAGAAAAGGAGGGGGATGTTTTTATTTTATTTAATTTGAAATGAATTTTAATTTCAAAAAGTTGACTTTTACATACGACCTCTAAACGAGGCCCATCGCCTATCGTCCCTAGCGTTTTACCCCTATTCCGAACACAATGGGATATGTATCGTCAGCTGATTCGGCTGTTACAATCAGTTTCCCCAAAATCAACATATACTTCTATATATTGAATTTGAATGCACGTTTCAATTCACCGGAGTCACATACTAACTCGAAAAATTCCAGAAAAATATTTTCTAGCTTCGTATTAACGATACGGTTCTAAAAAAACTAGTTTCGTCGAATTCTGAGACCGTTGGAAAAATGGCCAATTTCCAGTCGATTAAAATCAACTGAAACTGGTCAAAAACGTTTTCCTTTGCCACGCTCACATATTGATTTGAAAAATTATGAAATTTGGAACCTAGCAATAATTTGACATCACGGATCCAACAAAAGTGGTTTCGTTGAAATCCGAGGTCGTTTGCAAAATTCCCATTTTTAAGGGCCCGAATTCCATAGCGACTATTCAGAATTTTCAACTGGACATATCTTTTGATTCCCGCTATGAAATTTCGATTTCTCGGATTCGTTGGAAAGATATCCTCAAATGGATCCTATGATTTTTGGTTTCACTAAAATCCGGATTGTTTTGCACCCAGTATGTTCAATTGAACTTTGTAATCGAGTTATCGAACTACCGCGCCATTTTCAATTCTATTTATAATTATATATAATTATTTATATTCTAACGACGACGTATATAATATATACGTTCGAATTATATTCAAAATAAATTTATCGTCGATTTTATTTAAAATAATGTATTTTAAATATTCAAAATTCGTCAAAATTGCCAAAATAAAAATTTTAAACTGGCTCAGATTTTCCGGGTTATTACAATCTCCCCCACTTAAAACTTTTCGTCCACGAAAAGGAACAAAGTCGAAAGTGGTTAGATTAACCAACTCTACGTTCGATCTGGCTTCCATTCTCCAACTTTTCAGTTTCTGAGAATTTTTAAATTTTCAAAAATTTGGCTAACACCCTAAATTTTCGAAAAATTTCGCCATAACCTCCCCTGCACCGGGAGCCACGGGAAAATCCCGAAATTGCCATATAGGCCTTCTGATCTCAAAAAGAAAAAGAAAAAGCCAAGCGGCTAGCCAATAGGCTCATAAAATCATCATCACCCTAACAAAACAGTAAATTATATAGTAAACATGTACCTATTTGTCGGGCAAACAAATTTTATTCTCTGCTCTAGCCTCCTTGCTTTGACCTGTTCAATGTAAGTATATGTATATGCAAGCAAATGCGACCAATTTTCAATACAATTCAATATTAGATATAATTAGGCATAATGGTTCAAAATTATTAAACAAATAAACAAACAACACAAACATCAATCAATTAGTGAATTTAACGTTTCAAATTCATAATTTTGATACATATACAAAAATCATGTTTTTGATGCCAATTCACAACAAATAAATCTATCTATATAAGTTTTGGTTCTCACACCAGTCTAAATGGAAATATATAGAAAATCACACCTTCGAAACTCGAACACACACTACTGATGCTATATAGTCATCAGTAGCATCATCTTCGGGCGACTAGAGTGTGATTCTATATCTATCCAGTATATTAAAACTTCGAATATACGTTCATGACGCGTATATGCAAAACCTTTATATACTGGATTGTCCAAATTCAAAATAAATAAATATTTAAATACGCATAAAATGGTTTAAATTTCAAAACAAAACTGTTTTCATTTGAAAAATATACTCTTCACACTCGTTCTAGGATACTACTGATCCCATCTCTAACGAGACATCCTAATTGGATTTTACTAATCCAATATCTGATGAATTCTTTTGTATAGTTCTAATGTGTCTTGCTCTCGAGCTCTGTAACCCAAGGCTTTGATACCAAATGAAGCGACCCGAAATTCCCCGGTCTCCGAAGAGATGAGAAAGAACGAATTACTGTGAGGACAAGACAAATCAGAACGCAGACGGAAGAACATTTCATTGCTATTACAACAATTCCATTAGATACAAGAATATACAGAGTATAATTGAATAAATTACATTCGATAAATATCAGAGATTACAATAAATTACAAAGCAGCGGAAAATAATACAAAGCACAACTGAAGGTGATATACGGATACAGAGCTTTCCGGATATCATTCCAGCTGTAAACCAGGATCCTGTGAATATAAATCTGCAAAACCGAAACTACTAGCTGCCCGTGCGGAAAATAGGGGCAACCAGAGTTTAGGTTTAAAACAATAAACTCCAGGTCAGTCATGTGACTGGTGTGGGAACTAAAACAGTTATTTAAAACTTTACTTTAAAAGAGAGTAATTCAAGGGACCACGCCGTATAACACGGAACGGGTTTCCTCCCAAGAATACCAGTGCACAGAATAAACAACGCAATGCTTTTTCGAAAAATGGAGCTATTATAAGACCCAGGTCCCATCACGCAATGCAACGCAAGCCGGAGGATAGGGTTTTCCCTTATAATAGCCAAACATGCTTGATACGTTTAAAACAAATCATTTGATACTATAATAAGTGTATAGTGTCAAAACAATTTCAATCATAAATATAAATCATAGACGGCATAGCATTTCATGCTACTATGTCGCCATACTAGGCTCTACAAATAAAGCTGAAATACACGTATTGGGAATTGGATTTCCGTCATGAGTCAAGCCAAGGGGAAAGCTCCTCTCCGCGTTCGAGACACTCTAGCAAATGTCTCAGGACTACACGCTCTGGGCAATCCTGGATCGGCTGGGCCGGTCCTCACTTACGTTAGAGGATAGGCAATTCCTGAACACACGTTTCCCGGTCCTTACAGACCTATAATCGAGGCGCCTCATTCCAAAAACCACAAAGGTGAAAAATATATAAATGTCAAGGCTGGTAAGTCACTGACACCACCAAAGCTAGAAAGAAACATCGTGTTCTCCCAACGGTCCGTATCCCCTTTTTGACTCATACCGAGGTGTGAGGCTCGCGAATTCACGTTATACACAAAGCTGCCATGTAGGCCGTGCTTTGATCATCAACCACAAGACTTTGCTTTTCAACAGAAGCCTTGATCTATGCAACTCAGCGTGTCACACAGGCAATTCATGCAATGCGATTGATATCTATCGATATATAACCTCGAAGCTTGTACGTCTCAGAGAAGGGCGTTAAGCAAGAGAATAAATTCTCCGCGGCCAAACAGATATATATTTAACAGAAATCAATCAACACAGAATAAAATCCAATTTCAGACAAACAATCCATTTACAAGTTCGTTCTGGGTCTGAACGAAACCGGAGGCACTTTTCTCGCATATCCATCGATCTCCAAGTACGTCTGGACGACCACCGACTGATTCCCTCATCTTGGGTGTAAAGCCCAATCGAGATCATCAGTAATCACCCAAACGATGTGAAGACTTCCGGTCTTCGACCATCGTCTTCATCTTCGACATATCGTCGAATCGGTTATTCAGAATGGGTATAAACCCGGACTTTCCGAACAACCCGCATATATTAAAAACAAATGTTACATAAACTCAACATATGCCTCATTCCAATTCATATTCTCAGGGGAAAGTTCCCATTAATTTTATCCAAGATAAATTCTTTAAAATTTATCCTTTAATCTTCCTTTGGATGTCGTTTCAAACCAAATTATGGTTTTCTAAACTAGTCGAGATTAGCGAACCACACCGAAGTAATTATTTATTTTATTTCCCAATCCCAACCTATTCATCCCATGAAGCAAAACTGGTAATACTTCATATCTAACACCGGGGTGTTATCGGTAAAATTAATTACCATTTCACGTTCAAATCTAATTAAAGATTTAACTATCGCTTTGGAGAAAAACTGGTAATACTCCATTCTCGCTCACTTTCTATATTTGATAATTTAAATTATCAATTCACATTTCAATTTAAGTGCGGATTCATTAAAACTCCTTTTACAGGGTTAAAGAACTAGTGTCATTTAAAACACAGTTCACGATAAACCCAAATCACATTCTATTTATTACCGGGTTAAAGAACTAGTGTTATTTAAAACACTGTTCACGATAAACCCATGAATCAATTCTATTTAAACCCATTTCAAATCCAATTTATTTATTTAAAAATAAATGGGTTTTAATTTCAATTCAAAACTAGTTCATTTTGATAAAAATCTATTTTTATCTTTTCAAATGTGGAGTTTTTTATCCCAATTTTTTCCAAATCATTTCTTATGATTTTACACAAATTATTGATATTTTTAATAATTTTATCAAGGCCCGTACAGTCGATTTCCATCAATGGTCATGGAACTGCACTTACAGCGACCTTTTCCAAATTTGATTTGGACGTATCTCCAAATCCAACTGTTAGATTTCAAATTTCCAATATTCGTTAGAAAGCTCTTTTCGATACGAACCTGATGGTTCCGGTTTTAGGAGAATCCGACGGTCGGATCTCCCGTAATGTCCGTTTGAAATAAATGGTCGAAATTCACGAACTGCCGCGGCGCGGCGCGTTCTATTCAGGCCATTATATTATATATATAATATATATTTCGTCGATTTCTATTTAAAATGAATTTTATAAACAGTTTTGAATTCGTTTAAAAAACAATTTCAACCTTTATTTCAAATTCAAATCAAAATTGAATTTTTCCTTATAAATTCGTTTTAAAATTCATTTCTATTCAATTCAAATTTCAATTCAATTTGAATTCATTTCAAATTGATTTTACTTCTATTTCAATTCGTTTTCAATTCAATTTGAATTCAATTCATTTTCTATTCAATTCAAATCAAATTGGTTTTCTATTCGATTCAATTCAAATTGGTTTTCTATTCGATTCAATTCAAATTCGTTTTCTATTCGATCCAATTCAAATTCGTTTTCTATTCGATTCAATTCAAATTCGTTTTTCTATTCAATTTGAATTCAATTTGGTTTTCTATTCAATTTAATTCAAATTTCATTTCTAAATATTCGATTTCTAAATCACTTTTCAATATTCATTTTAAAATGAATAAAATCGATATAAATATCGTTCACGTCAAAATGGCGTCAATCTAATCAACACGGCTTCATATATGTCTATTTTCAAATATTCTATTTCAAATATTTCTATCTCAAATATTTCTATTTCAAATATTTCTATTTTAAATATTTCGCTCAACACACGACTAATCTCAACGGATGAGTACGGTCAACACATGAACCTTTATTTTATATTGATAAAGATGCAAATTTTATTATTAAAATATTTCGTTCAACACATGACTAATCTCAACGGATGAGTACGGTCAACACATGAACCTTTATTTTATAATATTCTTTATTTTCTAAATTGGAATGAGGCCCAATCAATCACCATATAATATTAATTATATGGATTTTCATACATCACATGTATATAATAGCGTTGAAAAATAATCAACCATCAACCAAAGTGCACTACACTGTATAAGCATCAAATATAGATATCTAACGCTTATAACAGCCTGTCAATCAATCGATCGACATATTTAATCAATCAGGATGAGTGAACTTCAAATTTCATCCCAACACCCGTGTGGAGTTTCAAACAATCAAACACGGATTTTATTTGTGCAATTGGGCGATGTGTAAAATTTATCGTCCCAATCAATGTCCTTCAAATAGGTGTACATAAACAAACCGTCCGGTTTGTAAATGAATATTTTATTTTATTCACTTCCACGTTAAAAATTATATTTTTAACGATAAAATATTTTATTTCAACACATGAATTTCTATTCAGTTCACTTACACAATAAAAATGATATTTTTATTTTTCTAATATATTTTAGAAAATTTCGGCGGCATAACGGCACGATACTAGAAACGGGACAAGGCCTAGCCTTATCCCCGGTCTAGTGAAGGCCCACGCCATTCACACATCAATCAAATCCATTCCATTTCACCAAACAATTCAATTCAAACCAAATAATCTAACCAACTACACAGCCAAACAAACAAGTCCATGGTCTGTGGACGATTGTGTCGGGTGCTACTAAACACCGTCTGCATCCTAGTATATATATATATATATATATATATATATATATATATATATATATATATATATAAAACTAGAAAAAGAAATTGAAGAGTGAGAAATTCTCACCAATAGCTATCCTAACTCCATGGCTCTTCTTTTGCAGAAACCTTCGTCGTTCTCGCCTTTTTGTCATCTTCGTTGCCCGTAGCCACTACATATATAAAAATCACATTTTTATATACTGATGTCTTTAAAATAAAAATCACATTTTTACTTCGCTATTCAATATATAAAAATCAAATTTTTACTTCGCTATTCAATATATAAAAATCATATCTTTCTTCAAATAAAAATCTCACCTTTATGAATATGAAAATTCAACTTTTATATTATTGAAAATCATTTCCTTTTGCTATGAAAAATCGCTTCTTTACAATGATAAAAATATCCGATCTTTCCATATTTAAAAATCAAACTTTTTTTTTTCAAAGTTAAAAAAAATCAAATTTTTTAATAAACAAAATCTTATCTTTAAACAAAATTCAATCTTTTTATTATTGAAAACCCTAATTCTCATATGAATAAAACCTATTCTTATGTAAATAAAAATTCAGTTTTTCTATGGTTAAAAACCCTATGTTTAAAACTGAAAATAAAATCTACATTATTAACTATAGTTAACAAATTAAAACTAAGTAATTAAATTGACAAATTACCTTAGTTCGTCACTTGTCGAAGAGGGGGGGGTTTGCGCAGGCAGGCGGTGGTCGTGGGTGGTGCGGGTCTGATGGCGTCGAATTTAAGAGGAGAGGGAGAAGGGGATAGGGAGAACGTGGAGGAGGGGACGGTGGTGCGCGAGGTGCTTGCAGTCTTCGTGGAAGAGGAGAGAGGAGGAGGGGTGCGAGGCAACGGGAGGAGGAAGAAGAAGAGGGGGATACGGTCTAGGGAGGGGAGGCGTTGGGTGGAGGTGGACGCGGCGGCGAGGGGGGGTGTCAGCGATAGTTTTAGGGTTTTTTTTAATTTAATTTAATTTGAAATGAATTTTAACCGGGGAGGGGGGGCTGAGAAGATAAAGGAGAAAAGGAGGGGGATGTTTTTGTTTTATTTTATTTTATTTAATTTGAAATGAATTTTAATTTCAAAAAGTTGACTTTTACATACGACCTCTAAACGAGGCCCACCGCCTGTCGTCCCTAGCGTTTTACCCCTATTCTGAACATAATGGGATATGTATCGTCAGCTGATTCGGCTGTTACAATCAGTTTCCCCAAAATCAACATATACTTCTATATATTGAATTTGAACGCGCGTTTCAATTTACCGGGGTCACATACTAACTCGAAAAATTCCAGAAAAATATTTTCTAGCTTCGTATTGACGATGCGGTCCTAACAAAACTAGTTTCGTCGAATTCTGAGACCGTTGGAAAAATGGCCAATTTCCAGTCGATTAAAATCAACTAAAACTGGTCAAACACGTTTTCCTTTGCCACGCTCACATATTGATTTGAAAAATTATGAAATTTGGAACCTAGCAATAATTTGACATCACGGATCCAACAAAAGTGGTTTCGTCAAAATCCGAGGTCGTTTGCAAAATTCCCATTTTTAAGGGTCCAAATTCCATAGCGACTATTCAGAATTTTCAACTGGACATATCTTTTGATTCCCGCTATGAAATTTCGGTTTCTCGGATTCATTGGAAAGATATCCTCAAATGGATCCTCAAATGGATCCTATGATTCCCGCTATAAAAATTTTGATTCCCGGTATGTTCAATTGAAGTTTGAAATCGAATTATCGAACTACCGCGCCATTTTCAATTATATTTATAATTATATATAATTATTTATATTCTAACGACGACGTATATAATATATACGTTCGAATTATATTCAAAATAAATTTATCGTCGATTTTATTTAAAATAATCTATTTTAAATATTCAAAATTCGCCAAAATTGCCAAAATAAAAATTTTAAACTGGCTCAGATTTTCCGGGTTATTACATTGAATCTCCGAACTCCACCGAAAATCACACAACGAGCGAAGGCCAACCCTAGCTTAAACCCTACGCTGTACACAATTTCCACTGACAACAAACCCCATTGAACACAACGGAACCCACTCAGAAACGACGAGCAACTCTCCAGCATCACAAATATATTCGGTTTCCAATTTATCACTTTTTATTTGATTTTATAATATTCATTTGAGGATCGAAATTCATACAGTCAAAAATGGTAGAGGCGCATTTGACCGTGGAAAATGGTTTAGGGTTTTGAAATGTTAAGTGTATTTTATAGTGATATTTTAATATTTTTATATTGATTTATAAGCAACCGTTAAGTGTGTTTATCGTTTAAAAATTCTCATGATCTCATACGATACCTAAAAATCACCAAACTGGACAGGTAGCTAGAGTTCGACATTACAGTCCCAACGAAACTGGTTTCGTCGAATTCCGACTCTGTATGCTCATACAGCATATTTGTAACCGTCGAAATACTGACTGTTTTTCACTCTAAAAATCCGTACGGCCAGACAGTGACTCAAAAAATCACGAAACTGGAAATTTAACAACTATTTGATATTGCGGATCTAACAAAATTGGTTTCGTTGAATTCCGACTTCGTTTGCAAAAGTGGCTATTTTTAAAGCTCTGGATGACCCATTTAAATATATGAATATTTAAATATAATTAAATAAAATACTAATAAATTAATATTATCATATATATATATATTCACAGTGGAATACCATAAAACGTCAGAAAAATACTATATTGATTTCTAACTCGATATTTCAATCTGGGTCAACCCGATATTCGATTTATATTGAAATTCCTTTTTAAAATATGAATAATTCCTTTATAAATTATAAAGGAATTCCACAGCGACTTTTCTAAAATTTGATTTGGACATATCTCAAAATCTACACAATGAAATCCCGATTTTTATCTTCCACTAGAAAGATATACTCCACCAGCTCCACATGTTTATTGTTTCACAGAAATCCGATTTAAAACGAATCCTGTATATTAAGTTGAAGTTCAAATCGCCAATTTACGAACTACCACGCCATTTCGAGCTCGATTAAAATTATAACATAATTCAACGTTCAAACTGATGTCGATTGAATATATCTGTTATTCTAATTCAATTCTAAACTGAATTAAATATCACCGATGATCCAGTTTAGACCATATCGCCATTTCAGCCAATTCTGATTATTTCAGAATTAAATATATTATTTAATTTATTTTTTTAAATTAAATATTCACCATTAACTAATTAAACGGCCATTTAATTCACTATATCACTATTTATATAATTAAATAAATAAATTATAATACCTCTACCAGTGTGGGTCATTACAATCTTCCCCACTTCAAATAATTTCGTCCTCGAAATTTCTAAGTTAGAGGACGACCCTTTCTATTGGAATTCCTAAGATTTATTTACCCCTTATTTCTGATTTCAACTGAACCAATTAATATCGACTAAAATATTTATTCATTCCGAATAACTAAAATTTTCAAAAAAAACTGAAAATTTTCTAACACTTTAAATTTTCGGAAATTTTTGCCATAACCTCCTTTGTACAGCCCTATCGGTAAAACCACAACTCGCCTCTCTAGGCCTTCTCCAACCCAAAAGAAAATCAAACAGCCAAGCGGCTTGCCAATTCGGCTCATAAATCACATGCTTATATCAAATATAAACTTGTACCTTTTTGTCGGGCATATCAACTCTATCACTTCGCCTGTCATTTATTCAACATATACCAATGCAATTCCAACTTGATCCCAAATCAATTTATCTTTAACACAACCATTCGCTTATACCTAAGTCGAATTTCGTTTCAAACTCAAGCACTATTCTTGATTTCAAATCCATAACTCACCAGTCCAATATAATTCCAGATTATCTCTAATCAAGTCTAATTCCACTTGACATCAATCTATTTCAATACGATTTTCACTTAACTGGCCTTTAATTCCATCTCAATTTTATTGGATTTTACAAATTTTACTTTAATTTGCTTTTATCTTAAACAGCCTTTTCTTCCTGGAAGTTTCAATTAGCTTGGCTTTTCCAAAAAATCAAATATCCTTTCCTGGAATTTCAAACCAACTTGTTTTTCTCAAAAAAATTCAAAAACAAAATCTTTGGTAGTAATCCGTCACTTAGAAACTCGAAAATCACACCGATGATGCTGCGCAGTCAACATCGGGGTTACTTTCCAGCGATCGTAGTGAGTTCAATACTATACCACTTCAAAACCATTTCTTAAACATTTCAACCTTGAAATCAATTCCAAATATCCTTTACAATGTTGTAAACAATTTAAAATCTCCCAGGACCTTAAAATTTATATATATTAAATAAAGATTCATTTACAAACACCTCTCCTATTTCAGGGATTTTATATTCCAATTCTGGTCTAGATTCAGATTTAATTCATTTCAATTTCATATAATTCACTTGTATAAATTCTGATTGGTTATATATAACCATTTCATATTTTATAATCTTATCTGATTAAAATCACTACCAACACATCCTATATATGATAATATATCACATATCCATACTGTGTCGGTCCATCGTATTCAAGTGTTTATTTACTCCTACCGATACAGTGGATCAAACTGATCGACCAGAACTCATAAACAACTCAGCCAATGAATCTCCATAATATAAAACCATTTTTATATCAAATGCAAATACGTTCACTCATATATATACACTCAAACTCAATCTAGGGTGTTACTAACCCTATCTCTACCGAGTCACGCCACAGAGCTAAGGTAATTCACTTAACCTTAAGCTCTGATACCAACTGTAATGACCCGGATTTTTGGTGACTTTGGTTATCGACATAAACACGATGTCGACTAACCAAACATCGAAAAATCCCGGTAATTAATGAAAGAAATTAGAGGGTGAGGAAAGATAAGATAGAAACTTATAGAATAGAAGAAGAAGAAGAACATCATCATCAGAGTAAACACGAATCTCACAGCGGAACGAATAAAATATAACATAACTTTTGAAATACAAACAGTATATGTATACAATAACACTGCAAAGTACAACACTTACAACAACAGCGGTAATAATAATAGCTATAGAATCTTGAAGCCTCCTGCTCCAAGCTCTCCAAGTGTATCTGTAAAATCCCGACTACTTGACTGCCCGTACAAATTTATGCACCCAAGAGTTTAGGGAAACAAACAAATAAACTCCAGGTCAGTCGTGGGACTGGTATGAGTAAAACAGTTTAAACAAGTAAACGATATCTCATAAGACCACACCGTATAACGGAACGAGTTTTTCCCTTATGAGAATCCAAATATCTTCATATCAAAAACCTTTTGATATTATAATAATGTCTATCAACCACAATATAATAATCATCTAGCAGAAACGCTTTCATCTCACGTTCTACATATATAGTATACAATCAAACCGCAAGCACGTATTGGGTAATGGATTTCCAACTATGACAAGGTATGGAACCACCTTCTGATCAGTGTACTCTCGGAACGATACGCTGGAGTTCAACAAGAACATCTTGCAACTCAGCCACACATGACCGACCACTCATTTCGCTTGAGTGTATCGAATGTACATCACCAACGGTTGTGATCAGCAACCGTCCCCATATATATATATGGGATAGCATTGATAGATTAAAGAAGCAAATGAATATTCTCTAGATAGGCGATTATACACCCTACTTCGGTGCGATCGACTTAGCCAGGCTGCCTGCCCGATTTCTGTCATTACCGGATGTGAGGCTAGAAGCTACACTTATCTTTTACACGCCACATCTTCATTCACTTAGAATGTCACATCGTCATACCCTCTAAATCACAAATTGATTTTCCTAAAAATACCACGGGTATAAGCTAAGAGAAACGAATTCCTCCGCCACCAACGTAAATACGTTTGAAACGATCAACTTACGTGATCTACCAGATATACTCTGTTAGACCTTCGTCCATACAAATTGTCCTGGGACTGGAAAAACCGAAGGCACTATTCAGTATATCCATCTTAGGCACTGTTATCTAAGACTTATACAATAGCCCTTACACTTTACTCCGTCTTCAATTTTCTTTGGCATATATGATTCGCAACGCTTATGCTAATACAGAGTGGTTCTTTGGATAATAATCAACCCGGTCTCTCCATATTAACAACGTTAAAATGGTCAAAACTTCGATAGTCTGTGAGTTAGCTATCAAAGAAAAATAAGTGTGCAAACAACGATACTATTTCCAGATGGAAATTATATCGATCAATCATCCAACATATATATATATATATATATATATTCACATTTCCTTATTTCTATGTTTAGAAAATATATGTTATTAACACTTGGAAAACATTTCCATTTGTTTATTTACATATCACTGTCATCCCACATCTATCAGACTCTAACTATAACCAACAAGAGAACAACTTCCCTAGTATAAACCCCGAAGGCCGGAACCAACATCAGATCGATACCCAGAAAACTATTCAACTTATTAATCTCTAGTCAGTTTATAATTTCTGTTTAACTCCATTTTGATTTACTCTAACTGAATAACTCTATTTGTTTAACTCCTATTCGAATAACTAATATTGAATTTAAATCCATTCGCTTGACTCTAGATCGCAGCAATCACAATGGTTACGTCTGATTCCCTCAGGAAACATCCGACCGCCGTAGGCTATCTGCAGCCCTGCGAATTACGCTAGTAGTCGTGCTAAATGGAAACTTATCTTGAATAACTATGTTTGACTAACTCTTCGAATAAACTATATTTGATTGACTTATATTTGATAACTTTAATCGACTAACTCTTTTCTATCTCGTTAATTCCCTTTTTATAAATCCTATTTATTTTCCACCTAAATATTCCTTTTATAATTCTATTTATTTCCTTTATTCTATTCATTTCCTTTTTCCTAAAATCTTCTATTTATTTTATAAATAATTTCTCCTTTATAAAATCCTTTGATTTTATAAATACTTTATTTTCAAAATATTTCCTTTTATAAAATCGATTGATTTTATAAAAATACCTTTTATTCTATTTACATCCCAGGGTCTTTTATGATATTCAAAATAGCAAACCACAATGATCGATATCATTTAAACACACATAATCAAACAGATTATACATCACATCATATATTACAATATATGAACAGAACAGTATCATAAATATTGAGGAGTCCACTTGGACCCCTCCAACCTGTTCCCCTGCATCACAAATGTTAAACAACACATATATAAAATATTCTGATAAAACAAAATAAATATTTGATTAACGATTTATATATATATATATTGTTATCTATGACTTCAATCAATACACAAACAACTCAACCAACAGTTAACACACAGCAATCAATTATCATTTATAAGTTCTAAATATACGTTATAAAAATAGAACTGTTCAGAGTTGGTGAGTTTTACTCACATTGGCAGTTCATCATTAAAGAATGATAAACTGTTTGTTTGATTTGAATCAAACAATTTATTTCTCCATAAATTCATACGAGCCCCGACTACTTGACTGCCCGTACAAATTTAGGCACCCAAGAGTTTAGGGAAACAAACAAATAAACTCCGGGTCAGTCATGGGACTGGTATGAGTAAAACAGTTTGAACAAGTAAACGATATCTCATAAGACCACGTCGTATAACAGAACGGGTTTTTCCCTTATGAGAATCCAAATATCTTTATATCAAAAACCTTTTGATATTATAATAATGTCTATCAACCACAATATAATAATCATCTAGCAGAAACGCTTTCATCTCACGTTCTACATATATAGTATACAATCAAACCGCAAGCACGTATTGGGTAATGGATTTCCAACTATGATGAGGTATGGAACCACCTTCCGATCAGTGTACTCTAGGAACGATACACTGGAGTTCAACAAGAACATCTTGCAACTCAGCCACACATGACCGACCACTCATTCGCTTGAGTGTATCGAATGTACATCACCAACGGTTGTGATCAGCAACCGTCCCCGTATATATATATGGGACAGCATTGATAGATTAAAGAAGCAAATGAATATTCTCTAGATAGGCGATTATACACCCTACTTCAGTGCGACCGACTTAGCCATGCTGCCTGCCCGATTTCTGTCATTACCGGATGTGAGGCTAGAAGCTACGCTTATCTTTTACACGCCACATCTTCATTCACTTAGAATGTCACATCGTCATACCCTCTAAATCACAAATTGATTTTCCTAAAAATACCACGGGTATAAGCTAAGATAAATGAATACCTCCGCCACCAACGTAAATACGTTTGAAACGATCAACTTACGTGATCTACCAGATATACTCTGTCAGACCTTCGTCCATACAAATTGTCCTAGGACTGGACAAACCGAAGGCATTATTCAGTATATCCATCTTAGGCACTGTTATCTAAGACTTATACAATAGCCCTTGCACTTTACTCCGTCTTCAATTATCTTTGGCATATATGATTCGCAACGCTTATGCCAATACAGAGTGGTTCTTTGGATAGTAATCCAACCGGTCTCTCCATATTAACAACATTAAAATGGTCAAAACTTCGATAGTCTTTGAGTTAACTATCAAAGAAAAATAAGTGTGCAAACAATGATACTATTTCCAGATGGAAATTATATCGATCAATCATCCAACATATATATATATATATATATATATTCACATTTCCTTATTTCTTTGTTTAGAAAATATACGTTATTAACACTTGGAAAACATTTCCATTTGTTTATTTACATATCACTATCATCCCACATCTATCAGACTCTAACTATAACCAACAAGAGAACAACTTCCCAAGTATAAACCCCGAAGGCCGGAACCAACATCAGATCGATACCCAGAAAACTATTCAACTTATTAATCTCTAGTCAGTTTCTAATTTCTGTTTAACTCCATTTTGATTTACTCTAACTGAATAACTCTATTTGTTTAACTCCTATTCGAATAACTAATATTGAATTTAACTCCATTTGTTTGACTCTAGATCGTAGCGATCACAATGGTTACACCTGATTCCCTCAGGAAACATCCGACCGCCGTAGGCTATCTGCAGCCCTGCGAATTACGCTAGAAGTCGTGCTAAATGGCAACTTATCTTGAATAAATATGTTTGACTAACTCTTCAAATAAACTATATTTGATTGACTTCTATTTGATAACTTTAATTGACTAACTCTTTTCTATCTCGTTAATTCCCTTTTTATAAATCCTATTTATTTTCCAACTAAATATTCCTTTTATAATTCTATTTATTTCCTTTATTCTATTCATTTCCTTTTTCCTAAAATCTTCTATTTATTTTATAAATAATTTCTCCTTTATAAAATCCTTTGATTTTATAAATACTTTATTTTCAAAATATTTCCTTTTATAAAATCGATTGATTTTATAAAATTTCCTTTCATTCTATTTACATCCCAGGGTCTTTTATGATATTCAAAATAGCAAACCACAATGATCGATATCATTTAAACACACATAATCAAACAGATTATACATCACATCATGTATTACAATATATGAACAGAACAGTATCATAAATATTGAGGAGTTCAGTTGGACCCCTCCAACCTGTTCCCCTGCATCACAGATGTTAAACAACACATATATAAAGCATTCTGATAAAACAAAATCAATATTCGATTAACGATTTATATATATATATATATATATATATTGTTATCTATGATTTCAATCAATACACAAACAACTCAACCAACAGTTAACACACAACAATCAGTCATCATTTATCAGTTCTAAATATACGTTATAAAAATAGAACTGTTCAGAGTTGGTGAGTTTTACTCACATTGGCAGTTCATCGTTAAAGAACGATAAACTGTTTGTTTGATTTGAATCAAACAATTTATTTCGCCATAAATTCATACGAGCCCCAATCCCCTTCCAGTCAGCTTCATTGTGAAGCTCTCGTCCATACGATCTCAACGTAACTTACGGTTCATGACTCTGATTACGTATGAGAAAGATATTACTTATATGAGTTATACGATTATTTTAATTGAATTAAACAACGATATATATATATATATAACCATTGGGCTTTAATAAATCTGAATGGCCCATTACCCCTTTATAACAGACCCGACATTTTTGAGCTTCTTCCCCAAAACAAATGAGTGGTGATGTAACGACCCAAAAATCCGGTAGAATTTGAGCTGACCAAAAACACAAGTCCAACCCCAAATAACACAGAAATTCGAACCATTAATAGAAAGAAGTTAGAGGGTGAGGAAAGATAAGATAGAAAATTAGAATAGAAGAAGAAGAAGAAGAACACAACATCAGAGTAACACGAATCTCACAGCGGAACGAATAAATATATTTCATAACATAACTTTGAAATACAAATCTGTTCTTGAATATACATCAATATCAACGTACATCACTTACAACACAACGGAACCACTATAACTAGATAACGCTGAAGCCTCCTGCTCCAAGCTCCTTTAGATATATCTGAAAAATCCTGAACTACTTGACTGCCCGTATAAATTTAGGCACCCAAGAGTTTAGGTAGAACAAAACAAAATAAACTCCGGGTCAGTCATGGGATTGGTATGAGTAAACAGATTAAAAACAGTTTCAGAAAACTAAATGATATCTCATAAGACCACGCCGTATAACACGGAACGGGTTTTTCCCTTATGAAAATCCAAACACTTGACTTATCTTTATATCAAAACTCTTTTGATATTATAATAATGTCTAAATCAAGTAAATAACAATCTAGTGGAACATTTGCATCTCACATTCCACATATATATACAATCAAAACCGCAAGCACGTATTGGGTATTTGGTTTTCCAACTATGACAAGGTATGGAACCACCTTCCGCTGGTATATCTCTGGAGGAGAATACACCGAGTTCAACAAGAACATCTTGCAACTCAGCCACACATGACCGACCACTCATTTCGCTTGAGTGTATCGAATGTATATCACCAACGATTGGGATCAACAACCGTTCCCGTATATATATATATATATATATATATATATATATATATATATATATATATGGGACAGCATTGATAGATTTAAAGAAGCAAATGAATATTCTCTAGATAGGTGATTATACACCCTACTTCGGAGCGACCGACTTAGCTATGCTGCCTGCCCGATTTTTGTCATTTCCTGGTTGTTGAGGCCAGAGGTTACGCCGTATCATCACATCAGATTCACTTCGAAAATCACGAATTGACGTATACAACAGTACATTACGTGTTAGCTAAAGAAGTGCCCTTCTCCGCTTCCACTCTTGGTACGGTTGAAGAAATCAATGTACGTGACCTTTCTGGAAATACTCTGTCAGACATTCATCCATACAAGTCATCCAGGAACAGGATGAACCGAAGGCACTATTTCTATTAATAGAAAAAGTCCTTGCACTCTACTCCGTCTTCGATTATCTTTATATAATCTGATTCGCACGCTACTGCCGATATGGAGTGGTTCTTCGGATAATAATCCAACCGGTCTCTCCATATTGACAACGATGGTCAAAACTTCGATAGTCTGTGATTTAACTATCGAATAAAAACAAGTGTTTCGATAGTCGATGATTTAACTATCGAATAAAACAAGTGTTCCGATAGTCGATGATTTAACTATCGAATAAAACAAGTGTTCATCCAAACATCCAACAATCACTGAACCTTTAATTAATATTCCATTAATTAAATCTCTTCTCTATTTCTTATCAATATTTGTTAACCAAATATTTTCAATAACCATATTGGCCTTATATGTTATTTGGAAAACATTTCCAAATATCGCCTTCCTTTATTTTCTAAACTTTAGAAAATATATATTATTTATAATTGGAAAATATTCCAATTACTTATCTCTTTTCCAATCTCGTTTATTTCTATACTTACGAAACGTTCATTATTCTATTTCCAAGCTTTGCACATATTTGGGTTAAAACAGATGTTGTGTAAAACATCGTTACGACAACCCAAATACAGTATTTAACTAATTCTTATTCCACATTGATCTTCGAGCCTGAATCTTGCTACTTATCGGTATATCATGAAATCAACCAAGTTGGGGTATAATTACCTCTCAGACCTTGACTGAATAACATTTAACGTCAAAACAGACAAGACTACTTACTCGAATAATCAATACCATGCAACTGATTATTCACCTTTAAACACATACACATTTTCTCTTTCTATTCCTACGAGATTTTATTCTTATACTTCCCTTTTTAATTATACTATTCTATTTCTATGTTCGTTTCCTTATCGACTTCTATATAATTTGATATGTTGATTTCTAACTATCAAATTATCTTAAAAATACTCTATCTCCTTAAATTCCCGGAAAAATTCGCCATAACCTCCTTTGTACCGGGAGCATCGGGAAATTTCAAATAGCTTTCCCGGTCCTTCTTATCTCAAAAAGAAAAAGAAAAAGCCAAGAGGCTTGCCGATACGGCGCATAAAATCTCATATGGAAATTAAATACGTACCTTTTTGTCGGGCATTCTATTTATTTCACTTCTATACTTTATTCCATACATGTCTCCTGTATGTCTATACCTATCCAATCTATTTTAACTATACCAATCGTTTTAACTCAATTTGTTAATTAAATCTGTTACTTAACTTTTCAATCTATTTCACCTTCATATTTGAACATGACATGTTCAAATATATTTTAACTGCATATTAACAAATTCTAATTATACTCATACTCTCGTTCCCTTATCGACTTCTTATTCAAATTCCAAATCAATTCTATTTGAATTCTCTTTATTTAAACTTCATTTGAATTCTATATTTCAAATTCTATAGTTTAAAGTCCATTTGAATTCTATATTCAAATTCTATAGTTTAAAGTCCATTTGAATTCTATATTCAAATTCTATAGTTTAAAGTCCATTTGAATTCTATATTCAAATTCTATAGTTTAAAGTCCATTTGAATTCTATATTCAAATTCTATAGTTTAAAGTCCATTTGAATTCTATGCATTATTTATAAACAACGTTTATAAATTCAATTACTTGTCCCATATTTCCATTTATAAACAAAGTTTATAAATTCAATCACTTGTTTTATATACCTTCAAAACAAGTTAATATTTCTATACTTCATTAAAAATTCAAATTCTATTTATAAAAATAGAATTCCCCCTTTTAAATTTCAAATACCTTTTTTTCGATATTTTTATAAATCAATATTCAAGCCCCAGGGATATTTTAAACAATCAAATCAACCAATTTTCATTCATTTGATTTTTAACACATCATATTTGAATATATATATATATATATATATATATATATATATATATGAAATCAAACAAACGGCAGATAATATATATTTTTGAGGAATCCAGTTGGATTCCTCCAACCTGTTTTCCTGCATCCACAGACGTTAGTCAACATAGTAATACCCATCCTGCTTCGAGGCAGGATATCGCGGTATAGAAGGTCATCCACTAATCATAGCGTGGGGCGTATAGGGTAATCATCCGCTATGGTACCGCGGGCATCCGCTAATGAAACTGCAGGAATCCAACCAATCATCAACCCAATATATATATATATAATAGTCAACCAATCCTAAATAACTATATATATATTTTAAAACAATCAGACAGCATTCAAACAAGCAACAAACAATTATTTTTAACGATATAAAAATAATTCTAACTAAAAGGTGAGATTTACTCACCTGGGAATTTCATTTGGCGAATATCTTGTTCACATTCCATATCGTTTTAGCTACGAGTCATCTCAAATTTTCTTGAACGAATTTATGCCTACGATATTTTATTTAAATTAAATGATTAATATTTATTTAAATAACTATTCAAATGAATAAATAACTTTTCCTATATTTTCTCTTTAAGCTTGCATATAGCTTATATAATTATTCACATAGAATAAAAGTCACTAAATTTTAATTACCTTAAATTTCTTCAAACAAAAATCTGGGTTCATGACTATTGCTCAAAATCGAACTCAACCCCAATGTCTTGCATGTAACTCCATTATCTTAGCTACCAATTACCTTCCATATCAACACAGCCAAGCGGACTCGAACCCTCCCTCTCAGCAAATGCCAAATTCGACTTCCCTTTCTGAAATACCCAGTCGCAAATTCTAGCATCCACCATCTACCTTCGTTCATCACTCAACACCATACACAGACCCTTATTGGAGCTGCTGCATCCTGCGGTGACCCTTACCCACCTTCTACTTCGCAAAAACCTCCCCACGTACATCACTAGTTAGCAATCGAACACCCTCTGCAACCCTAGAACATCCGCAGTTTCACCGGAGAGGACCAATTCGATCATCACTCCAACAGTCGCCACTTATACAGCTCCGACCCCTTTCAACATCGCAGTGACCCTCACCCATCTGCATACCTCCCCAACACTTCAAACCGGATCCGTTTGATCGCATCGTCGCCCATAGTCGTGAGTGCTTCAGTCACGATGTCGAGCTCGGTTTGCTTCTGAAATCTCGAGATTATCTTCGCAAATCCCTAAATCGAACGCACCCAAAATGAATTCGCTTGATTGAAGTACTCGAGCGACTGATCCTTGCGAATTGAATTACAGAAAAATCAATTAGAAAGAAGGGGGGTATGTGCGATTTTATATAGAAGAGGAATGGAGAAATAAAAGGCCACGGGTGTTTTTGAGTTGTGGTGGAAAGAATGGCACGGCTTTGGTTTGATTTGTGGTAGAAAGGAGGCATCGGTGTTATGGTTTGGTCCACCACTATGTTATTTAATTTTAAATTAAACCGATATCCTTTAATTAAAATACCTATGATGCCGAACTCCTTTCTGAACCCAACAAATGTCAATTTTAGGGTAATACCCCTATTCGGGACACAGTGGGATAGGTCACGAAGTCCAGTTCGATCATCCGGAATAGATATTTATTTAAATTAATATAATTTAAATTTCAAACAAATTTTATTCTCCTTGAAGATAAATAAATATTATTACCGTTAAAATTTCATATTAATTATTTGAATTGTTTTCAACTCAGTGTTTGACTTCGAATTCAATTATTCGTTAATTCCTTATTTTGATAATTTAATATATTCGATATTAAATCGAAATTAATTATCAAATCGATAACTCTAATATAAAATTTTCCATTTATATTATCCACCAAATATTTAAATCTGTATTAAATAGTTAAAATTAACCCATCAAAAATGCGGGTCATTACAATCTTCCCCACTTAAAATAATTTCGTCCTTGAAATTGCTAAGGTAGAAAAAGTGCTACAAACCCATAAACTTTTCAAAACTTATTTATGTTGATACTCAACATTTCAAACTTTAATACGTAACTCTCTTTCGAATAAATCCTTATTCGATAACTCCTCCCTTCGAATAACTATATTCTATAATCTCTCTTTCGAATAACTAGATTCGAAAACCTTTCTTCGAATAACTATATTCGATTTACTCTATTTAATTTACGCTTACCAATTAACTCTATTGGATTTAACTCTTTTCGATTAACTCCATCGAATAACTAAATTCGATAACTCCTTCGAATAACCAATATTCTATAACTCACTTCGATTAAACTAATCGATAACTCTTTTCGATTAAACTATAATCGATAACTCATTTCGATTAAACTATAATCGATAACTCATTTCGATTAAACTATAATCGATAACTCCTTCGATTAACTAATATTTGATAACTCCTTTAATTCTATCTGAATAAACTAATATTTGATTAACTCTATTCACTTGACTCTAGATCACAGCGATCACAATGGTTACGCCTGATTCCCCCCCAGGAAACATCCGACCGCCCAAGGCTATCTGCAGCCCTGCGAATTACGCTAGCAGTCGTACAAAATGGCAACTTATCCTGAGTAACTATGTTTGACTAATTCTATCTCAATACTATATTTGTAACACCCCACCTCTACTAGAATCACTCCTTGGAATGTACTAGCTTTGGAGGGGCGTTATTATGAAGGTAAACATGCACAGAGATATCGCAAGACAGAATATATAAAAATAAATATAAGTAAAGCAGCGGTAGCAGATAAAAACCCATCATCATCATCTCACAAAACCAACATAGTCAAGTACATAGTATCAAAATGTCATGATCCAAAATACAACATAAGTCTAGATACGTAGAAACAAAATACATGGTAAAACATCAGTACTAATCCCCAGAAATTAAAAGATAAGCCACAGCTAGCTCAGATCCATACATGAGCTATCCAATAAGCAAGCCAAAGATCCACTAAGCAGATGTAACCCCTCCCTGAGAACCTGTGGGGGGGGGGGAAACGGAAGAAAAGAAGCGAAAGAAAACAGGTCAGTCAAAAAGACTGGTAAGCCCTACTACGATCAATCTATAAACTAATAAAGTTAACAGCATGATGGAAACTGAGGTAAACATACTGGCAATAGATAAAGGTGACCTCACATAAGAAGATTAAGTTTTTGCACCACAGTGTACTAGCAAACCCACAAAACAGATATTGATCCCTTAGCCCAAACTTTGGCCCAATAATATGAAGTGACCTTAATATAAGGTCCAGCCCAACGGTCTAGTCGATCGGCTCCCTATAAACCTAACACGTCAAGTGTTGGTGTCCATACGGCCCACATGGATGTAGTCAGACTGTGCTGGGTCCACCTTCGGGTGTATCAAGCCCTAAGGTGTCAACCCCAGACACCTAAGCAATAATGCACAGTCTAAGCCTACTGGTACCCGTGCCTCGAGTTTGTCCAACATCGGACTACGTGCACGTCCGTAGCCCGCCGGACCCGCACCGCTGTACCACTCAGCCGTCGCTTTGGTCGCTTACATCAGTCCAGTAATCGTGCCCCGCCCTAACCTAGCTGTAGGGTTGTGGTGATACCAAACTGGGATTACTGCTGGAACAGACCACGTTGCTAGGGTTTCTAAGAGGGTTAAGTGTGGTTTTAACCCCTCACTAATCATGGATTAAATTAGTTAAGTGTAACCACTTAACCCCATCTAATCCTCGCATCCCCATTATTGGTTAAGTATTAGTGGGCCATGACTTAACCCTAATCATGAGGCATTAATTACTTAACGCACCCAACCTCTCACATTAGACATCCGTGGTTACCTGGGAAGATTTACACCACGTCTAGGTCTAACCTCGGGTCTTATGGTGCAACATGACCAACTACCCACATTAGACCCCACGTTGTGGTTACCTGGGAAGATTTACACCACAACTAGGTCTAACCTCGAGTTGGCCATATCATGTTATCTAATGTCATGTCCACTTTAAAACATATTTACAAGTTAACATATACTTGGGTAGACCTAACTTAATAGGTAAATTCCCAAGGGGTAGACCTAACTTAATAGGTAAATTCCCAATCTTTTAGTTTTCATGTATTTTTAAGTTTACCCCAAACCCTCCCAACGTCATTATCTCGCTTACATATTCGTCATAACGCATAAGGGTATAAAAGGTAACTTGGCATAACATACATGATGAACTTCACATATCATAATAAACATGCATACATGTTGAACTTGCAAATCATGTCAAAGTGAACTCGCATAAACATGCATAGCTTATTAAATATGCATAACATGGTAAGGTAAACTTGCATAAACATGCATAACCCATTAAGCTTGCATAACATGGTAAGGTGAACTTGCATAAACATGCATAACCCATAAAACATGTATAACATGGTAAGGTGAACTTGCATAAACATGCATAACCCATAAAACATGTATAACATGGTAAGGTGAACTTGCATAAACATGCATAACCCATAAAACATGTATAACATGGTAAGGTGAACTTGCATAAGCATGCATAATCCATTAAACATGTAGAGCATGGCATAGTAAACTCACATATGCATGCATAACTTATGAAACATGTAAAACATGGCATAGTGAGTTCGCATAAGCATGCATAATCAAATAAACTCACATAAATCTCAACTTTCACCACATATTAACTTTAGAGTTTGTAAAGTGAAGGTAAGAGGGCTTACAAATATAAACAAGTCACAAATCCACCAAATAAGATGAAGAAGCCCTTTAAAAACCCAAAACAAAGCTTCAAATAAGAAAACCCTTTTGCAAAATCCCAAAAACACAAACTTAGCAAATCAAACTTGCAACTTAATGAAGTATGCAAGTTATTAAGCATTCATACAACATAGAAAAGGTTGTATGATCATCATATCTTCATAGGATTAAACTTTGAGGAAGGTGGAGGCTAGGGATTTTAGGTGGAGGCCATTTGAGGATTCAATTTGACATAGTTTAGTTGCTAGATTGATTAATGAGGCTTTAGGGTAGGATTAGGGGTATATTTATAGAAGATTAGAGTGTTTTTAGCCCTAGGATTAACCCTAGATTAGTTTAGGCCTGTCAGATCTCGGAACTCTCTAGAACCAAGCCACAAGACCCAACCCAAATCAGAAATGGTGCACCAGGCTAAACTGCCCGGGCACCCCCTGTCGACAGGGCTGTCGACAGGGCTGTCGACACCCTGGGGGCCCTGTCGACATGCCTGTCGACATGGGGGTCCTGGCGGGAATTTTCCCGCCTGACCCCGATTAGCCCTAATCCTTGTTTTTTAATTTGAAATTTAAATCTGTTTTTAGCATAGAAGTTTCTGAAAACTTCAATGGGCCTTAACCGGGTCATACTGACTCCGATTTTCGAAAACTCGGACTCTATTTCGCGTATTTTTCCGAGACGAACGCAATGGCATAGCCCGTTTCGCCTGATTCAGATTTTTGAATTTATTTCTTCCTCGATTTATGTTATAACAGTTTATTGAAAATACGGGTTGTTACATTCTCCCCTCCTTAAAGGATTTCGTCCCCGAAATCTTCAAGTTAGGAAGAACATATCCTACCATCCAACATCCATCTACTCAAAACATCATCCACGAGCAACCATTGTCCTTAAAAGATTCTAAATGCCGTATGAACATATGTAGAAGTGTGTGTATATGTACCTATCTAATGCAAAGATCAATGCAAAATATGTTAGTGAAATGTATCCATATGTATGCAAATCCCTAACATAATGTATAATATCTACATGCGTGCTCAATCATACATCCATATGCAACATCCATGTGATTGCATACAAATTTCATTCAAGAATAAGCATAAACACTCATGCACATGCAATATGAGGAGTGTGTGAGCCGATCTAGTGCCTAATGTGTATCATGCATCCACGAGTAACCACTTGCAAACACTTGCAACCACTTGCAACCATCAAACATA
This sequence comes from Allium sativum, assembly GCA_030737875.1. Taxonomy (NCBI): domain Eukaryota; kingdom Viridiplantae; phylum Streptophyta; class Magnoliopsida; order Asparagales; family Amaryllidaceae; genus Allium; species Allium sativum. The sequence continues at coordinate 915,792,610 of CM060913.1, forward strand.
ACATGTTTCAAACACATGTTTCATCCAAAGGGTTTCTACCTAAGGTTCTCATGACAAGATTTGCACGATAACTAGATAAACATGGATAGCAAAGAGAAAGATATGCTAAACAAAGAGGTTGAGAGTGTACCCTCAAAAAGGAATGGATAAAGCCCACGCATCTTCTCCTCGGTTTCCCAAGTTGCGTCTTCTTCGGCTTCACCCCATTGAACTTTCACCAATCTGACCTCATGATTCCTTAGCTTCTTGGTCTCTGTCCCCAAGATACGAATCGGAGCTCTCCTTAAAGTTGCTTCTTTCTCTACTTCCACGTCTTCAAGAATGCTAGGTTCAACCACCTCAGCGAACTCATGTAAGCACTTTCGGAGATGCGAGACATGAAAGACATTATGCACTCCGGACAACTTTTCGGGCAATTGCACTTTATAAGCCATCTTCCCAATTCTCTCTATGATGGGGAAAGGTCCAACGAATCTCGGTGCTAACTTCCCAACAGCTCCAAACCGGACCACATTCCGTAAAGGAGAAACCTTTACGAAAACCTTGTCCCCAACCTCAAACTCCAATTCGGACCTTCGCCTGTCAGCATAGGATTTCTGCCGGTCTTGGGCCGCTTTCATCCGTCTTCTAATCAACTCGACCTTCTCGGATGTATCCCTAATCATGTCGGGTCCAAGTATAAGCTTATCCGTAGTCTCCCACCAACATGTAGGTGACTTGCACGGCCTCCCATATAAAGCTTCAAATGATGCCATCCCTATGCTCGCCTGATAACTGTTGTTATATGCAAACTCAACAAGAGGAAGATGGTCTTCCCAAGCACCACCAAAATCCAGAATGCAAAGCCTCAACAAGTCCTCAAGTACCCTATTCACCCTTTCTGTTTGGCCGTCTGTTTGTGGGTGATAGGCCGTACTCAGGTTCAACCTTGTGCCCATAGCCTCCTGCAAACTGTTCCAGAACTGACTAGTAAAGATGGGGTCTCGGTCACTGACTATGCTGGAAGGGACTCCATGTAGTCGTACTATCTCACGAAGATATACTGATGCTAGTCCAGATGCGGTCCTTTTGCTCTTTACTGGGATAAAATGAGCACTCTTCGTAAGCCTATCTACAATGACCCATATGCTCGTATTCCCTCTCCTTGACCTTGGAAGCCCATCAATAAAGTCCATAGAAATGCTCTCCCACTTCCATAGCGGGACCTCTAGCGGATGCAATAGCCCACTGGGCTTCTTCGACTCAGCTTTTACTCTCTGACAAATAACACATCTCGAGACAAATTCGGCCACATCCTTCTTCATTCCAGGCCAGCAGAAAATGCGCTTCATATCTTTATACATCTTATCTCCACCCGGATGTATAGTCATCTTGGAGCGATGTGCTTCCTCAAGAACTTTCCTCACCAAGTCTTCTACCATCGGAACACAAAGCCTTCCGTCCCTCCTCAGCCAACCCTTATCGTCTATAGAATATCGAGCAAGGTGACTAGATGTCTCCCCTCGAATCAGCTTATCCATGATCTCAATTATCTGAGGGTCTTCCTTCTGCGAAGCCCCAACTTGATCTAGAAGGGTAGGCCTGAGCTCAAGCGATGCCAAAGAACCGGTCATCGACTCCATTGCCAAAGAGAAATCAAAGGTCGCCAAGAACTCTAAATTCTTCATCTCAACAAATAGAGGACTTAGTGTCAACCTTTTCCTACTCAACGCATCCGCTACAACATTCCCCTTGCCAGGGGTATAGGCTATATCAAATCATAGGAAGCCAGGAATTCCATCCATCTCTGCTGCCTCAAGTTCAGATCCTTCTGCGAAAAGAGATACTTCAAAGACTTATGATCAGTATACAGCTCAAATCTCTCTCCCAGAAGATAATGACGCCAAGCCTTGAGTGCATATACAATCGCTGCCAGCTCTAGATCATGAGTGGGATAATTCCTCTCATGCACCTTAAGTTGCCTCCCACCAAAACATATAACTCTGCCCTCTTGCATCAGAACGGCGCCCAATCCCGTTCCACAAGCATCAGTGTACACGGTAAATATCTTACCACCATCGGGTAAAGCTAGAACGGGTGCGGAGGTAAGGGCTCTCTTGAGTCTCTGAAAAGCAAGCTCACAATCCATATCCCAAGCAAAAACTAGGTTCTTCTTCGTCAACTTATTAAGAGGAGCGGATATCTTCGCGAAGTCCTTGATGAACTTCCGGTAAAAACCCGCAAGACCCAAAAAGCTTCTCACCTCGGTTGCATTCCTTGGAGTCTTCCAATCCTGAACTGCAACCACCTTAGCGGGATCCACCGCTAAGCCTTGCTTGGATAGGATATGCCCAAGGAATCTGACTTCCCTTCTCCAAAAGTGGCACTTGGAGAACTTGGCCTTTAACTGGTGTGCTCTGAGCGTATCCATCACCTCTACTAGGTGCCTCGCATGCTCTTCCTCATCCTTGGAGAAGACCAGAATATCATCCACAAAGACCACGACAAACTTATTCAAGAACTCCCGAAACACCCTACTCATCAAGTCCACAAAATACGCGGGTGCATTCGTCAAACCGAACGGCATAACAAGCCATTCAAAGAATCCATCTGGAGTTCTGAATGCAGTCTTGTCTATACTATCTTCAGCCACTCTGAGCTGATGAAAACCCGTAGCAAGATCAAGCTGAGAGAAAACAGAAGCACCAACAAGCTGATCAAAGAGATCATCGATCCTCGGTAACGGGTGTCTGTTCTTCTTAGTCAGCTTATTCAATTCTCTATAATCCACACAGAGTCGAAGAGAGCCATCTGCCTTAGTTGCAAACACCACAGGCGCTCCCCATTCGGATATACTCCTTCTGATGAAGTTCTTCTCAAGCAATTCTTTCACTTGCTTGCTCAGCTCCCGTCTCTCACGCGGGGCCATATGCCGAACGGGCAAAGAAACAGGCTTAGCATTATCTACCAGATAGATGCGAAAGTCAATCTCTCGTTTCGGGGGCAACCCCTTAACTTCTTCAAAAACATCTGGATAATCTCGGACCACCCTTACAGACTGAAGGGCCTCCTCTAATGAGTCGAGAGATTCTAGATATCACAACATGACGGGATTCTTCGGATTGCATGAAATCTCTAAGGTGTTGCCCAGGCGAGTCACAAGCCTTACAACCCTATGCTCACAATCCAGAATGGCTCCATATCTAGACAGCAAATCCATGCCCAAGATCAATCCGTATCCCCCGAAACCAAGAACATACGCACTACACAAGAATTCTACGCTGAGTATAGAGATCCTCAGATCCTCACATATCATAGATAGATGAGCAGAACCCCCAATGGGATTCGAAACACAAACGGGATCATCCACTAAGCTAGTACTAAGGTGCAAGCTATCAACAAGATCAGATGAAATAAAGCTATGTGAAGCACCAGAATCAAACAAGGTACGCACTGGAAGATCAGAGATATAAACAAGGTTCTCAACAGAAACACTACCTCGCTCGGGAACTGAAGCGGCATTGAGAGCATGAACTTGCCCTCCTGAAGATCCAGCCTGTCCTTTCTTCTTTGGGCATTCTTTGCTGAAGTGCCCAGTCTCTCCACAAGAAAAGCATCCACCACTAAGCTTCCTTTTCTTCTTCCTGCAATCCTTAGCAAAGTGCCCAGCTATGCCACAGTAATTGCACTTTCCCTTGCCTTTGTTGTTGCCCTTCTTGTTCTTGCCCTGATTCCCCTGGCTGCTTTGACCACCTTGATTGCCTTTGCCTTGAGAATCGGTCTTCTTTACTTGAGTATCACTCGACTTGACTTCTTTCTTCCCATCTCCCTGAAGCAGAGCCATATTTACCAAACTCTCAAAAGTAGCTCCATGCGGAATATGTGACATCGCCAAGCCCTGTAGCGGCTCATTCAACCCTCTAGCAAATCGAAGAGCTTTCTTCTCCGGAGTGTTCACCATATCCAAACCAAAACGGGCCAGCTGATTAAACTTGTTCACATACTCCTTGACAGACATATCACCTTGCTTTAATGCAATGAACTTCTCCATCTGTAAATTCACCTCAGCCGAAGATAGAAACTTGGTCACAAATCTAGCCCTCAAATCGGGCCAAGTCTCAACGGGCCTCGTCCCATTGGTGACCTCCCACCAATAGGCCGCCTCATCCTTCAAAAGCCATACCGTCAATAAGATCTTCATCTCGTCATCAATCCCAAAGATAGCAAACAGGTCCTCCGTGTCTTTCAGCCAATTCCTAGCTTCAACAAAAGATTCCGTGCCTAGGAAATTCTTGCCTCCCATTGCCTTGAAGTCTTTACAAACCTTTGTAAACTCAACCTGAGGATGCTGAGGGGGAGGAGGAGGAAGAGGAGCCTCAGCAACGGGAGGGGGAGGAACATTAGCAACGGGAGGGGGAATATTAACTGCTGGAGGAGGGGGAGCAGGAACCACCGGAGGAGGGATATTAGGGAGAGGATTCTCAACTACAGGAGGAGGAGTGGGAGTAGGGTTGGCGGGACCAGCTGCCGCCCTAGCTTCTAGAAGTCTCCTATACCAGAGTGGTACGTTCACTCCATCTGGGATGTCAAGATTCTCAGCCATACTGAAACGAAAGATAAGATAAGATCAGGTCAAGGGAACGAAGGATAACGCTAATGGATTTTGGGGATTAGCCTTAAAATAATCTAGACTTTATTTTGGAAAATACTTAGTAGGTTTTTGAAAATAGTTTTTCAAAAAGGGTTTTTTTTTTCAAAAGTTTTGTTCAATCTTGTTAACCTTGTGCTCTGATACCAAATGTAACACCCCACCTCTACTAGAATCACTCCTTGGAATGTACTAGCTTTGGAGGGGCGTTATTATGAAGGTAAACATGCACAGAGATATCGCAAGACAGAATATATAAAAATAAATATAAGTAAAGCAGCGGTAGCAGATAAAAACCCATCATCATCATCTCACAAAACCAACATAGTCAAGTACATAGTATCAAAATGTCATCATCCAAAATACAACATAAGTCTAGATACGTAGAAACAAAATACATGGTAAAACATCAGTACTAATCCCCAGAAATTAAAAGATAAGCCACAGCTAGCTCAGATCCATACATGAGCTATCCAATAAGCAAGCCAAAGATCCACTAAGCAGATGTAGCCCCTCCCTGAGAACCTATGGGGGGGGAAACGGAAGAAAAGAAGCGAAAGAAAACAGGTCAGTCAAAAAGACTGGTAAGCCCTACTACGATCAATCTATAAACTAATAAAGTTAACAGCATGATGGAAACTGAGGTAAACATACTGGCAATAGATAAAGGTGACCTCACATAAGAAGATTAAGTTTTTGCACCACAGTGTACTAGCAAACCCACAAAACAGATATTGATCCCTTAGCCCAAACTTTGGCCCAATAACATGAAGTGACCTTAATATAAGGTCCAGCCCAACGGTCTAGTCGATCGGCTCCCTATAAACCTAACACGTCAAGTGTTGGTGTCCATACGGCCCACATGGATGTAGTCAGACTGTGCTGGGTCCACCTTCGGGTGTATCAAGCCCTAAGGTGTCAACCCCAGACACCTAAGCAATAATGCACAGTCTAAGCCTACTGGTACTCGTGCCTCGAGTTTGTCCAACATCGGACTACGTGCACGTCCGTAGCCCGCCGGACCCGCACCGCTGTACCACTCAGCCGTCGCTTTGGTCGCTTACATCAGTCCAGTAATCGTGCCCCGCCCTAACCTAGCTGTAGGGTTGTGGTGATACCAAACTGGGATTACTGCTGGAACAGACCACGTTGCTAGGGTTTCTAAGAGGGTTAAGTGTGGTTTTAACCCCTCACTAATCATGGATTAAATTAGTTAAGTGTAACCACTTAACCCCATCTAATCCTCGCACCCCCATTATTGGTTAAGTATTAGTGGGCCATGACTTAACCCTAATCATGAGGCATTAATTACTTAACGCACCCAACCTCTCACATTAGACATCCGTGGTTACCTGGGAAGATTTACACCACGTCTAGGTCTAACCTCGGGTCTTATGGTGCAACATGACCAACTACCCACATTAGACCCCACGTTGTGGTTACCTGGGAAGATTTACACCACAACTAGGTCTAACCTCGAGTTGGCCATATCATGTTATCTAATGTCATGTCCACTTTAAAACATATTTACAAGTTAACATATACTTGGGTAGACCTAACTTAATAGGTAAATTCCCAAGGGGTAGACCTAACTTAATAGGTAAATTCCCAATCTTTTAGTTTTCATGTATTTTTAAGTTTACCCCAAACCCTCCCAACGTCATTATCTCGCTTACATATTCGTCATAACGCATAAGGGTATAAAAGGTAACTTGGCATAACATACATGATGAACTTCACATATCATAATAAACATGCATACATGTTGAACTTGCAAATCATGTCAAAGTGAACTCGCATAAACATGCATAGCTTATTAAATATGCATAACATGGTAAGGTGAACTTGCATAAACATGCATAACCCATTAAGCTTGCATAACATGGTAAGGTGAACTTTCATAAACATGCATAACCCATAAAACATGTATAACATGGTAAGGTGAACTTGCATAAACATGCATAACCCATAAAACATGTATAACATGGTAAGGTGAACTTGCATAAACATGCATAACCCATAAAACATGTATAACATGGTAAGGTGAACTTGCATAAGCATGCATAATCCATTAAACATGTAGAGCATGGCATAGTAAACTCACATATGCATGCATAACTTATGAAACATGTAAAACATGGCATAGTGAGTTCGCATAAGCATGCATAATCAAATAAACTCACATAAATCTCAACTTTCACCACATATTAACTTTAGAGTTTGTAAAGTGAAGGTAAGAGGGCTTACAAATATAAACAAGTCACAAATCCACCAAATAAGATGAAGAAGCCCTTTAAAAACCCAAAACAAAGCTTCAAATAAGAAAACCCTTTTGCAAAATCCCAAAAACACAAACTTAGCAAATCAAACTTGCAACTTAATGAAGTATGCAAGTTATTAAGCATTCATACAACATAGAAAAGGTTGTATGATCATCATATCTTCATAGGATTAAACTTTGAGGAAGGTGGAGGCTAGGGATTTTAGGTGGAGGCCATTTGAGGATTCAATTTGACATAGTTTAGTTGCTAGATTGATTAATGAGGCTTTAGGGTAGGATTAGGGGTATATTTATAGAAGATTAGAGTGTTTTTAGCCCTAGGATTAACCCTAGATTAGTTTAGGCCCGTCAGATCTCGGAACTCTCTAGAACCAAGCCACAAGACCCAACCCAAATCAGAAATGGTGCACCAGGCTAAACTGCCCGGGCACCCCCTGTCGACAGGGCTGTCGACAGGGCTGTCGACACCCTGGGGGCCCTGTCGACATGCCTGTCGACATGGGGGTCCTGGCGGGAATTTTCCCGCCTGACCCCGATTAGCCCTAATCCTTGTTTTTTAATTTGAAATTTAAATCTGTTTTTAGCATAGAAGTTTCTGAAAACTTCAATGGGCCTTAACCGGGTCATACTGACTCCGATTTTCGAAAACTCGGACTCTATTTCGCGTATTTTTCCGAGACGAACGCAATGGCATAGCCCGTTTCCCCTGATTCAGATTTTTGAATTTATTTATGCCTCGATTTATGTTATAATAGTTTATTGAAAATACGGGTTGTTACAATATTCGATCAACTTTAAGTGAATAACTAACGTTCAATTAAATCCTAATTCGATTAACTATGTTCAATTAACTCTATCTGGTTAACTCTTAATTTGAATAACAAATATTCGATAAATTCTAATTGTATAATGAATATTCAATTAACTCTACGGATTAACCCTAACTGATTAACTCTAACTGGTTAACTCTTACACTAATCGATTTATTCCAACTCTAATCGATTATTTCTAACTCTAATCGACTTTTCTTATTCGAACATCTCCTATTGGATAACGTTTATTCATTTATAAAGATTTACTTTTAGTAACGGTTCTTCACTTTATAAATGTTCTCTTTAATAATATTACTTCACTTATACAAGTGTTGTGTACCCCTTCTATTTAAAACTATCGGTGTTAACCAATATCTCTTCTCTATATAAGTTCAGACTTATATATTCCATTTATCGAATGATAAATATTTAATTTAATTTATAAACTATTATTTATAAATTAATCTTTTCTATTTATCTGAAAAAAACAGATTTCCATTTTCTATTCATCTTCTAAAATTCCTTTGATTAAATTCTATTTATTTAACAAATAAATATCTCATCTATAACATTCTATTTATTTTCTATAAATAAATATTTCCATTGAATCTATTTGTAAATGTTTTTACAAATATTTCCTTTTTTAATTCTATTTGTAAATGTTTTTACAAATATTTCTCCTTCTATTTGTTTGCACATGACTTCCTTTGTATTTGTGTTACAAATATATTTCCTTTATATTTGGTTTACAAATATATTTTCTTTTTAACTCCTTTTTGGTTTTTCCTTTCTTCACACCCAATTCATATTTCATTCACATTGATTTTACTCAATTTATTCGTTTCGATCCATTTAACTTACTTAAGTTAAATTTAATTTCAATCATTCAAATTCCCATTAACTAATTGCTAATTAACCGTTTTGCCTATTTCACCCTTTTTATTTGAATATTACTTGTTCAAATATATGTCAACTTAATTATAAACTAATCTAACTATATTTTCAACTCGAGTTATATATTCGATTTCGAATATAAATTCTCAATCTCTTTCACTTATCCAAAATCCCAATTTCGATTCAAATTTCCTTTAACTAATTATTTTCCAATTTAGTTAATTCTATTTAACCATTTAAAATATGATTTTTGTCTTAAAAATCATTTCACTTACTTCACTGGAGTTCATATTTATTTTATATCTCCAGTCTGGATTTTTCTAATGCCAATTTGGATTTTTCTCCTAAAAATCCTTTTATTTATTTAATTTGAACCGTTATGGTTTTCTAATGGTTCTGGCGCTGCTTTTCTAAAAATTTGATTTTGACATAACTCAAAATCTATACGACGAAATCTAGATTTTTCCCTTTCATTAGAAAACTATTGTTCAACCGGTCCCGACGATTCTTGTTTCAAAGAATTCCGACTTCAATTGAGTTCTATATACTAAATTGAAGTTCGAATCGCCAATTTACGAACTGCCGCGTTACGGCGAGCTCGTTTTAACTATATTTAAAAATATAAACGTTTTAACTTTGTTTATAATAAACTCAACTCCATTCTGATATATTTTTAATATATATCAAATCCTTTTTTTTTCATTTCAACATAATATTCCCGATCTATTTTACTTCTAATATTCAAATTCTATATATTTACAATATTCAAATTCCATTTGAATTTCTTTATTTCAACTCATTTGAATTTCCTTCTATTCAATTTCTATTTGAATTTTCTTCGATTCAAATTCTAATTCAATTTCCTTATCTTCAAATTCTATTTGAATTTCTTATCTTCAATTTCTATTTGAAATCCTTTATTCAAAACCCATCTGAAATCCTTTGTTCAATTTCTATTTGAAATCCTTTGAATTTAAATTCTATTTTAACTCCTTTGAATTCAAATTCTATTTCAATTTTTTCTTATACCATTTCTATTTGAATTTTCTTTATTCAAACTCATTTGAATTCCTTTGAATTCAAATTCTATTTCACTTCTATTTGAATTATATATATATATATTCAAATTCCATTATTTTACTTCTATTTGAATTCTATATTCCAATTCCTATTTCAAAATTCCTTTGAAGTTACATAAATATATACATATATTTATATCTATCTCAAATTCAAAACATTTGAATCTTCAAACAACTTGTTTCTTTTCAAACAAATTCCATCAAAACTTTTCTAAGGCAGCAATTCGTCACTTAGAAACTCGAAAATGAACACTGGTGATGTTGCGACCATCATCAGAATTATTTCCCAGCCACTGAAGTGAGTCTAGTGCTATATTTCTTTCAAAACCCATTTAGAAAACTATTTTCCAAACTCCCAGGATTTTTAATTCTGAATTCTGGTTGGAATTCAATTTCAATTTATCACATTTGTATTTGATTTCATATGCAAATTCCATTGGTTATATATATAACTATTTCAGTTTTATTTTCTAATTTGATTATAATCCTAACAATCAACTTAACTATTTGAAAACAATATCGTGTCCAATCTCCTGTTCAAGTGTTTATAAACTCCTATCGACATCGTGGCGTCCCACGATTCGATCAGAATTCATAACTCACTCAACAGACTAGTCAACACAATATAAAACAGTTTTTATATCAAATAACAAGTACGCTCTCTCGTATATATATATATATATATATACATATATATATACACACTCAACTCATTCTAGGATACTACTGATCCTATCTCTAATGAGCACAATTCCACATAGCCTAGGTATTCGCTCAACCTAAGCTCTGATACCAACTGTAGCGACCCAAAAATCCAGTAGAATTTGAGCTGACCAAAAACACAAGTCCAACCCCAAATAACACAGAAATTCGAACCATTAATAGAAAGAAGTTAGAGGGTGAGGAAAGATAAGATAGAAAATTAGAATAGAAGAAGAAGAAGAACACAACATCAGAGTAACACGAATCTCACAGCGGAACGAATAAATATATTTCATAAGATAACTTTGAAATACAAATCTGTACTTGAATATACATCAATATCAACGTACATCACTTACAACACAACGGAACCACTATAACTAGATAACGCTGAAGCCTCCTGCTCCAAGCTCCTTTAGATATATCTGAAAAATCCTGAACTACTTGACTGCCCGTACAAATTTAGGCACCCAAGAGTTTAGGTAGAACAAAACAAAATAAACTCCGGGTCAGTCATGGGACTGGTATGAGTAAACAGTTTAAAAACAGTTTCAGAAAACTAAATGATATCTCATAAGACCACGCTGTATAACACGGAACGGGTTTTTCCCTTATGAAAATCCAAACACTTGACTTATCTTTATATCAAAACTCTTTTGATATTATAATAATGTCTAAATCAAGTAAATAACAATCTAGTGGAACGTTTGCATCTCACGTTCCACATATATATACAATCAAAACCGCAAGCACGTATTGGGTATTTGGTTTTCCAACTATGACAAGGTATGGAACCACCTACCGCTGGTATATCTCTAGAGGAGAATACACCGAGTTCAACAAGAACATCTTGCAACTCAGCCACACATGACCGACCACTCATTTCGCTTCAGTGTATCGAATGTATATCACCAACGATTGGGATCAACAACCGTTCCCGTATATATATATATATGGGACAGCATTGATAGATTTAAAGAAGCAAATGAATATTCTCTAGATAGGTGATTATACACCCTACTTCGGAGCGACCGACTTAGCTATGCTGCCTGCCCGATTTTTGTCATTTCCTGATTGTTGAGGCCAGAGGTTACGCCGTATCATCACATCAGATTCACTTCGAATGCCACATTGTCAGATCCATCGAAAATCACTAATTGACGTCTACAACAGTACATTACGTGTTTGCTAAAGAAGTGCCCTTCTCCGCTTCCACTCTTGGTACGGTTGAAGAAATCAATGTACGTGACCTTTCTGGAAATACACTGTCAGACATTCATCCATACAAGTCATCCAGAACAGGATGAACCGAAGGCACTATTTCTATTAATAGAAAAAGTCCTTGCACTCTACTCCGTCTTCGATTATCTTTATATAATCTGATTCTCACGCTACTGCCGATATGGAGTGGTTCTTCGGATAATAATCCAACTGGTCTCTCCATATTTACAACGATGGTCAAAACTTCGATAGTCTGTGATTTAACTATCGAATAAAAACAAGTGTTTCGATAGTCGATGATTAAACTATCGAATAAAACAAGTGTTCCGATAGTCGATGATTTAACTATCGAATAAAACAAGTGTTCATCCAAACATCCAACAATCACTGAACATTTAATTAATATTCCATTAATTAAATCTCTTCTCTATTTCTTATCAATATTTGTTAACCAAATATTTTCAATAACCATATTGGTCTTATATGTTATTTGGAAAACATTTCCGAATATCGCCTTCCTTTATTTTCTAAACTTTAGAAAATATATATTATTTATAATTGGAAAATATTCCAATTACTTATCTCTTTTCCAATCTCGTTTATTTCTATACTTACGAAATGTTCATTATTCTATTTCCAAGCTTTGCACATATTTGGGTTAAAACAGATGTTGTGTAAAACATCGTTACGACAACCCAAATACAGTATTTAACTAATTCTTATTCCACATTGATCTTCGAGCCTGAATCTTGCTACTTATCGGTATATCATGAAATCAACCAAGTTGGGGTATAATTACCTCTCAGACCTTGACTGAATAACATTTAACGTCAAAACAGACAAGACTACTTACTCGAATAATCAATACCATACAACTGATTATTCACCTTTAAACACATACACATTTTCTCTTTCTATTCCTACGAGATTTTATTCTTATACTTCCCTTTTTAATTATACTATTCTATTTCTAAGTTCGTTTCCTTATCGACTTCTATATAATTTGATATGTTGATTTCTAACTATCAAATTATCTTAAAAATATTCTATCTCCTTAAATTCCCGGAAAAATTCGCCATAACCTCCTTTGTACCGGGAGCATCGGGAAATTTCAAATAGCTTTCCCGGTCCTTCTTATCTCAAAAAGAAAAAGAAAAAGGCAAGCGGCTTGCCGATACGGCGCATAAAATCTCATATGGAAATTAAATACGTACCTTTTTGTCGGGCATTCTATTTATTTCACTTCTATACTTTATTCCATACCTGTCTACTGTATGTCTATACCTGTCCAATCTATTTTAACTATACCAATCGTTTTAACTCAATTTGTTAATTAAATCTGTTACTTAACTTTTCAATCTATTTCACCTTCATATTTGAACATGACATGTTCATATATATTTTAACTGCATATTAACAAATTCTAATTATACTCATACTCTCGTTCCCTTATCGACTTCTTATTTAAATTCCAAATCAATTCTATTTGAATTCTCTTTATTTAAACTTCATTTGAATTCTATATTTCAAATTCTATAGTTTAAAGTCCATTTGAATTCTATATTCAAATTCTATAGTTTAAAGTCCATTTGAATTCTATATTCAAATTCTATAGTTTAAAGTCCATTTGAATTCTATATTCAAATTCTATAGTTTAAAGTCCATTTGAATTCTATATTCAAATTCTATAGTTTAAAGTCCATTTGAATTCTATATTCAAATTCCATAGTTTAAAGTCCATTTGAATTCTATATTCAAATTCCATAGTTTAAAGTCCATTTGAATTCTATATTCAAATTCTATAGTTTAAAGTCCATTTGAATTCTATATTCAAATTCTATAGTTTAAAGTCCATTTGAATTCTATATTCAAATTCTATAGTTTAAAGTCCATTTGAATTCTATGCATTATTTATAAACAACGTTTATAAATTCAATTACTTGTCCCATATTTCCATTTATAAACAAAGTTTATAAATTCAATCACTTGTTTTATATACCTTCAAAACAAGTTAATATTTCTATACCTCGTTAAAAATTCAAATTCTATTTATAAAAATAGAATTCCCCCTTTTAAATTTCAAAGACCTTTTTTTCGATATTTTTATAAATCAATATTCAATCCCCAGGGATATTTTAAACAACCAAATTGTAAAGACCCGCAACTTCCCCGTAAAGGAAAGCGTCGGATAGTTCGAGAACAAACCACAGCAGAACACATACAGAAGAACATTTCATTGTATATTACAACAATGCATCAGATTACAAGAATATACAGAGTATAAATGAATATTACACAGAAATATCAGAGATTTAAATTACATTTAAATACATAGCAGCGGAAAATAATACAATACACAACTAGAAGAGATATACGGATACAAAGCTTTCCGGATATCATTCCAGCTGTAAACCAGGATCCTGTGTATATAAATCTGCAAAACCAAAACTACTAGCTGCCCGTGTCAAAATAAGGGCACCCAGAGTTTAGGTTAAAACAATAAACTCCAGGTCAGTCATGGGACTGGTGTGAGAACTAAAACAGTTATTAATCTTTATTTTCAAAGTTAGGTAAATCAAGGGACCTGAGACGACCCGATTTCCCGTTCTCACGGAAACAAGGTTATCTTTTGGAATATAACACAGAAACATATAATAGCAGAACAGAATTAAATAAATACACCAGAATGAACAACAAAATATACTGGATAAAAGTAATCATCAGAGTTACACAGTATACAGGATCTTACTTAGTACAAATACAGTTCAGCTATACATAAATGTCTACAGCGGAAATAAACAAAATATGTACAATAGGAGCTGAACAGCATAAAAAGAAATAAATGATAGAATCCATCTTCAGCTCCAGCTATCCAGAAAGAACCAGCTAAACCTGAATACAAGGCTGCCCGTGTAGAAAAAGGGGCACCCGAGTTTGAAAGTGAAACAAACTACGAGTCAGTCATGGGACTGGTATGAGAAATCCACTCAACACATATATAATTGGCTAATCACAGGACCACGCCACTTTCGTGGAACGGGTTTACTCCATTGGATTGCCAGTGCTTTAAAACAAATCTTTCTTTTTGACATCGATATGCTTTTTATAAAAATGAAACCGTTATAAGACTCAGTTCCCATCACACAATGCAACGCAAGCCGGAGGATAGAGTTTTACCTTATAACGGTCAAAATATGATTGATACGAATAAAACAAAGGCATTTGATATTATTACTAGTGTTTATATGTTTTGAAAACAATTTCAAATCATAACTATCAATCATAGACGGCATGGGTACCATATATCATGTCGCCATATATATATACAATCAAAACCGCACGATCACGTATTTGGAAATTGGATTTCCGTCATGAACCAAGGCAAAAGATAGTCCTTACCGAATTCGTGACTCTCTAGCCCGAGCCACAGGACCCAGACTCAGGTGGGCCCTTGGATCGTCAGGGCCGGTCCACCGATGTGGATTAAAATGCCTGAACAATACGTTTCCCCGCCCTTTGGGGCGTAAACGAGCCAACGAATGACTCCATCGGACCCGGATCGTCCGATCAAACCGAGGCGCCTCGCAACAGCAACAACCACATAGGTGAAAAGTATATAAATGTCAGGGCTGGTAGGTCACTGACACCACCCTAGCTAGAAAGAAACGCATGCCCTCCCTGAGGTCCTTCCTCCCGTTTTAGGTTCAAACCGGGGTGTGAGGCTCGCGAATTCACGTTATACACAAAGCTATGCCACACAGGCGGTGCTTTGATCATCACCACAAGACTTTGCTTTTCAACAGAAGCCCTGATCACTGCATCTTAGCATGCCACACAGGCAATTCACCCCGTGCAACTGATGGCTATCAATCACACAGAACAAATTCCAATGTCGGACACACAGTCCATTTACAAGTCCGTTCTGGGTCTGAACGAAACCGGAGGCACTAAATACCTCGCAAACCCTTCGATCAACACGTACGTCTGAACGATCACCACTCATTATCCATATTTCGGGATGCCTCCCAATCAGGACCTCGGTTACCATCCAAACGAGGTGAAGATCTCCGGTCTTCGACCATCGTCTTCATCTTCGAATTTCAATCGTCGGTCGATTATTCGAAATGAGAACTAACTCGGCCTTTTCAAATAATTCACGTATATTTAGAATTTCAAATCGATTTATTTCAATGGTTAAATTATTCGACAACACCAATTGTGTTCTTTATATAGTTTTCACACCAAACACATTCAACCATCAAACATCACATAAATCAAGCAAATTCAGTTTATTTCCGTTCCATATCGCTTACGATATTTTATAACTATTTATCGCTATTTTTATTTATTTTAAAATAGCTAATATATTCAAAACGACGTTTCGGGCCATAACGTGGCCGTGGCGCTGTTTTTCTTCAGATTTCACTTACACATATCTGAAAATCTAACCGTTGGATCTTCACAAAATTTACATCATTAGAAAGGTCTTTTCAAAACGAATCCAACGGTTCCAGTTTCGGGAAAATCCGACGGTCGGATCTCCCGGTACAATCGTTTGAAATTTCGATTTCAAAATACGAACTGCAGCGTCGTTATTCGATTAAATATAATTATATTTATATATATAAATAAATATAATCGTTTCTGGCGCTGTTTTTCTTCAGATTTGAATTAAACATTCCAGACAATCCAACCGTTGGATTTCTACAAAGTTGGTGCCGTTGGGAAGATATTTCCAAGGCGTACCCGACGGTTGAGGTTTCGGGAAAATCCAATGGTCGGATTTCCCGCACTAGTCGTTTGAAATCACGGTTTCAAAATACGAACTGCACGGCCTCGTTTCGTTTTAATTTTATTTATATTTATATATTTATATAAATATAGTTCATTCAATGTTTTCTATATCGTTTTCACTTCAAATATTTTTCTAACACCTTAAATTTTGGAAAAATTTCGCCATAACCTCCCCTGTACCGGGAGCATCGGGAAATCGCAAATAGCGTTCCCGGTCCTTCTAATCTCAAAAAGAAAAAGAAGAAGCCAAGCGGCTAGCCAATAGGCTCAAAATCATCACCCAAACAAATCAGTAAATGTGTACCTATTTGTCGGGCACAAAATTTTATTCCTCTTCTCTAGCCCCTTCGCTATAACCTGTTCAATGAATATGCATGTACATATATATATACAGTCCATATCATTTTTCATTTTCTATTCAACTTCATATTCGATTTCTATTTGGTTTAAAAACACCATTCATTCTAATGTTACATAAATAGGTGCAAATCATTTCATTAGCTAATTAATGAATATTTCAACTCATCTATGTTTATTTTGAACAAGTGGCTATTTTTAACACTTCATATTTTAACGATTTATGCATACAACAAAAATGTGATTTTTTATTGTAAAACAACTCATTTCGAAACACTATTTTTTTTTTCTATATAGTTCATGTAGGTGATAAAATAGAATTTTTATCATAAAACAATTTATTTCAAAATATGAATACCATTCAACACATGAATTTCTAAACAACGAATGAATATCAATTCAACACATGAATGTTTTCAATAGTTTTTATATATAGATAAAAATGTGATTTTTATTATCGAACTATTTATTTCAAGATATGAATACCATTCAACACATGAATTTCTAAACAACGAATGAATATCAATTCAACACATGAATGTTTTCTATAGTTTTTAGATATCGATAAAAATGTGATTTTTATTATCGAACTATTTATTTCAAAATATGAATACCATTCAACACATGAATTTCTAAACAACGAATGAATATCAATTCAACACATGAATGTTTTCTATAGTTTTAAGCATATGAAAATAATTCAAACACACAAATATTATTCAAAATTTCGGCAGCATAACGGCAGGGTAGTTACACCGGCACCGTCCCTAGTACGGCTCCTCGCTCTACCTTAAAACCTCGCGGTTTTTGACAATGGGAAACATGCATCTAGTTCGCACGCAGGCGGCATGTATATATATTTATTCATTTCCACAACTAATCCTAAGTGGTTCCAACCAAATATTTCACAACTACAAATGGGTATCTTTCAACCACAATCAACCAATATCAATCACAAACAATCCCAAACAATCATTCGCTATCAATCAAATTTCCACAACAATTTCAACCAATAAATATCGTCCATGGTTTGTGGACGAGGGGCGTATATATATATAGATATATAGATATTTATATATAGCTATTCACTTTCATTTTCAACACATATATAATTATTTTTAAATCAGAAATCTCACCAATAGCTATCCAACTGCACGACTCTTCCTAATAGAAATCTTCGCCTTTTGTTGCTTTCGCCCGTATTCTCTACACATGTAAAAATAGAATTTTTACTATGCTATTCAATATATAAAAATCGAATTTTGACTTCGCTATTCAATATATAAAAATATGATTTTTACTTTTGCTTTCAACATATAAAAATATGATTTTTACTTTTGCTTTCAACATATAAAAATATGATTTTTACTTTTGCTTTCAACATATAAAAATATGATTTCTACTTTTGCTTTCAACATATAAAAATATGATTTTTACTTTTGCTTTCAACATATAAAAATATGATTTTTACTTTTGCTTTCAACATATAAAAATATGATTTCTACTTTTGCTTTCAACATATAAAAATATGATTTCTACTTTTGCTTTCAACATATAAAAATATGATTTTTACTTTTCTAAAAGAAATCAGTTTTATTCTTTTACAAAATCAATTCAGTTTTATTCTTCATAGAAAATGCAGTTTTTATTCTTTATTTCAAAAACAGTTTTTATTTTGCTTTTAAAACCAGTTTTTATTTTGCTTTTAAAATCAGTTTTTATTTTAAAAACAAAATCAGTTTTTATCTTTTTTTTAAAATTCAGTTTTAATCTTTTAACAAAATCAGTTTTTAAACTTTTTAACAAAAATCTGTTTTTACTTTAAACAGAACAGTTTTTATACTTTTTAAAAAGAACAGTTTTAATACTTTTAAAAAGAACAGTTTTAATACTTTTAAAAAGAACAGTTTTAAAATTCTTTTAAAAAGAACAGTTTTAAAATTCTTTTAAAAAATTTCAGTTTCAAAAATGCCTTTTTAAAAATTACTGTTTCAAAATCTATTTAAAAATTACTGTTTTAAAATCTATTTAAAACTACAGTTTTAAAATCTTAAGAAAATAAAATAACAAAGCTAATAAAAAAAACTTACAAAAGGGGGGGGTGGCGCTGCGTCTCCGCGAGCTTCGAGGGGGGGTGGCTCTGCGTCTTCGCGAGCTTCGAGGCGGGGGAATTGGCTCTGCGTCTTCGCGAGCTTCGAGGGGGGGTGGCTCTGCGTCTTCGCGAGCTTCGAGGGGGGGGTTCTGCTCCGTCGGTGATCGTGCGATGGGGGGGGGGGGGGCTTCGTCGGAGTTCGTGCGGGGGGGGGGGGGGGCTGGCGATTTAGGTTTTCCTTTTTTTTTTTTCTGAAGAATGAAATAGGATTGAACGGGGGGGGCCAGGAGGAAGAATAAAGGGAGGGAATTAGATATTTTTTTTTTTATTTAATTATTTAAAGTTGACTTTTACCCACGACCACGAAACGAGGCCCACCACCTGTCGTCTATAGCGTTTAACCCCCATTCCGAACACAATGGGATATGTATCGCAAGCTGATGTGATCGTTACAATCAGTTTCTGTTGAATTTACCTTTAAATCATTATATTGAATTTTAAACGTACATTTCAAATTACCGGGGTCACATACTAACTAGAAAAATTCCAGAAAAATATTTTCTAGCTTCGTATTGACGATACGGTCCTAACAAAACTAGTTTCGTCGAATTCTGAGACCGTTTGAAAAATGGCCAATTTCCATTCGATTAAAATCAACAGAAACTGGTCAAACGCGTTTTCTTTTGCCACGCTCACATATTAATTCGAAAAATTATGAAATTTGAAACCTAGCAATAACTTGACACTGCGGACCCAACAAAAGTGGTTTCGTCGAAATCCGAGGTCATCTGCAAAATATCCATTTTTAAGGGCTTGAATTTCCATAGCGACTATTCAGAATCTTCGACTGTACATATCTTTTGATTCCCGCTATCAAATTTCGATTGGTCGGATTCGTTAGAAAGATATCATCAATTAGATTCTATTATTTTTGGTTTCACTAAGATTCGGATTGTTTTGCACCCGGTATATTCAATTGAAGTTTGAAATCGAATTATCGAACTACCGCGCCATTTTCCATTCTATATATAATTATAATTAATTATATTGGTTTTCAAATGTCGATTTCAACTCAGTTTTCATCGCTATTATTTAAAATATTTATTTTAAATATTTAAAATCCATTATTTTAGCCAATTAAAAATTTTTAAATTGGTTCAGATTTTCTGGGTCGTTACAATCTCCCCCACTTAAAACTTTTCGTCCCCGAAAAGGAATAAAGTCGAAAGTGGTTTGATAAATCTACGATCACACATCACAACAACCAATTTGTTTTTAATATTCAGAGTATAGAATAAACAATACACATCCATGAGAAGAAAATAGCAACAGAATAGAGAATTAAAAGGTAATGCAAAGTAGGTTAAATGTACCTTGCACCAGAGTCAATCAGAGATATCCACTCGGCATCTAGGATAAGCTTTCTGAATGCTCTCCTCAGTTTCCCAAGTACAATCTCGGGGATCTCCACTCCATTGCACTTTGACTAAGCGAACCTTCTTGTTCCTCAGCTCTTTGGTTTCTTTGCCGATGATCTTTAGCGGCTCACGCCTCACAGCTAGTTCTGGAGTAATTTCAATATCCTGCTGAGCTGCTTCTTCCACGATCAAGTCTGGATCATGAACGTGCTTTCGAAGTTGAGATATGTGAAATACATCATGAACTCCAGGCAACCAGTCAGGCAGTTTGACCCTATAAGCGAGAGTTCCAATCCGTTCCAGAATAGGAAACGGACCAATGAATTTAGGCGCTAACTTTCCAGTTTTACCGAACCTGATAACCCCTCTCATCGGCGATACTTTCAAATATACATAGTCGCCAACTTCAAAGGATATATCTCTTCTTCTTTTATCGGCGTAGCTCTTTTGTCGACTTTGAGCGGCGAGTAATCGCTTCTTAATAAAATCGACTTTGTCGGCAGCTTCGCGAATCATATCAGGACCCAACACAAGTCTATTTCCAGGCTTGACCCAACAAGCAGGAGATCGGCACGGTCTACCATACAATGCTTCGAATGGCGACATTGTCAGACTCGCCTGGTAGCTGTTGTTATAAGAGAACTCAGCCAAATGTAGATTGTCTTCCCATGATCCACCGAAATCTATAACACAAGCCCGCAATAGATCTTCTAGAATGCGATTCACCCTCTCAGTCTGACCGTCTGTCTGAGGATGATAAGCGGTGCTTAGGTTTAACTTCGTTCCTAACTCGACTTGAAATGCTTCCCAGAATTTACTAGTGAAAATTGTATCTCTATCACTTACTATACTGAGCGGCACTCCATGTAGTCTAACTATTTCCCTGAAGTAAATCTGCGCCAGACTCTGAGCGGTTCTATTTGATTTGACAGGTATAAAATGGGCGGTCTTCGTGAAGCGATCTACGATCACCCAAATACTGTCATTTCCCTTTCTGGTTCTGGGCAAACCATCAATAAAATCCATAGAAATATGTTCCCACTTCCAACCAGGAACTTCTAGTGGTTGCAATAGTCCAGCCAATTTCTGTTGATCGCTTTTGACTAGCTGACAGGTGGGGCATCGGCTTACATATAAAGAAATGTCCCTTTTCATCGACTTCCACCTGAAAGTGCGTTTGATGTCATTATACATTTTGCTTACTCCCGGATGGATACTGAGTTTTGACTTATGGCATTCATCCAATACTTCCTTTCGAAGTTCAGGAATGTTAGGAACGCATATTCGACCTTTGAGCCTTAGAATCCCCTCATTATCAACTTGAAAACTCGAGGGTTCGCCTTGTTGAATTATCCTTCTGATCTTCTGAATGAAGTGATCATCCTCCTGAAGAGCAGATATCTTATCTAGCAATGAAGTCATGATAATAAAACTGGCAATCATTACATTCTTTCTGCTTAATGCATCAGCCACGACATTGGCTTTTCCTGGAGTATATATAATTTCGAAGTCATATGCTGCAAGAAACTCCAGCCAACGCTGTTGCCTCAGATTCAAGTCCTTCTGAGTGAACAGATACTTTAATGACTGGTGGTCTGTAAACAGTTCAAACCTCTCGCCTAGAAGATAGTGTCTCCAGATTTTCAAAGAGAATATGATAGCCAATAACTCAAGATCATGAGTTACGTAGTTCTTCTCGTGTGGCTTCAGTTGACGGCTGGCATAAGCAATTACTTGGCCTCTTTGCATTAACACTGCTCCAAGGCCTTCTCTAGACGCATCAGTCCAGACTTTCAAATCTTGGTTGCCATCGATGATGGTTAACACTGGAGCTGTCGTTAATCTTAACTTTAGCTCTTCGAAAGCCTCCTCACTTTCTTGAGTCCATTTGAACTTCGAATGCTTCTTTGTAAGCTTCGTTAAGTGACCAGATATCTTCGAAAAGTCTTTAACGAACTTTCGGTAATAGCTAGCCAATCCGAGAAAACTGCGGACTTCAGTGGGAGTACTGGGCTGTTTCCAATTCTGAATAGCTGTGATTTTGCTTGGATCCACAGCGATTCCATCTTTCGATACGACATGGCCCAGAAATTTCACTTCATCTTGCCAGAAGATACATTTGGAAAACTTGGCTTTTAATACATTTCTTCTGAGGATTTCTAACACTTGTTCCAGATGCTTTTCATGTTCGGCTTTTGATTTAGAGAAGATTAGAATATCATCAATAAAAACCAAAACAAATTTATTCAAAACCCCTCTGAATACTCTGTTCATCAGATCGACGAAATAGGCTGGAGCGTTACATAAGCCGAACGGCATTACTAACCACTCATAGAATAAGTCGGGGCCTCTGAACGCTGTCATTGGAACACAATCTTCGGCAATTCGAAGTTGATGGAAGCCTGTAGCTAGGTCCATTCTTGAGAATACTTGTGCTCCATTTAATCGATCCAACAAATCATCTATTCGCGGCAATGGATACTTATTCTTTATTGTCTGTTTGTTCAGATCACGATAATCCACACATAGACGTAGAGTACCGTCAGATTTTGGGACAAACACCACTGCTGCACCCCAATCAGAGAAACTAGGCCTTATCAGACCTTTCCATACTAGTTGTCTTGTTTGATTGTCTAATTCCTCCTTCTCTTTCAAGGACATTCTTCGAATAGCGTGAACTACCGGCCTTGCATTCGGAATCAAAGCAATCTTGAAATCTATTTCTCTCTGCGGAGGTAAGCGAACAACTTCTTCGAACACATCCGCATAGTTCTTGACAACAGGAATGTCTTTGATGAGGTCAGGAATATTCTCCGTGACTTCAGGAACATTTTCAATTTGGGCTGGAGAAACATCGAGAGCTGACCAGAAATCCTTTCTATTTGATGTTGGGCCTTCACACGGTATGGTTATATAATCACCTGATTTAATCTTCGCCTTCACGACTCTGTCGGCGCATTTGACTTCAGCTTCATATTTGGTCAACCAGTCTAACCCCAAGATAAGATCAAACTCTTTGAAATTCATGACGACTGCGATGGTAGGAAACCGATAACGAGAGAAAGAAACCGGCACTCCACAAACCCAACTGAGATCAACTGAACCCCCAACCGGATTCTGGACAGTCATTGGTTCTTTGAGCCTTTTCAAATTCAAATCTAGTTTCTTAGCTGCATCTTTTGCAATGAAGCTTCGCGACGCGCCTGTGTCAAACAGTACTTTGACTGGAATGTTTTTGACAGTAAGCGTGCCTTCTAAAACATCAGACCTTTCCTGAGTAGACGAGGAGGCGGGTACTTCTACCACTTCATTTACATTTACTTCTTTAGGTTTCTGAGGTAGCGGGCAGTTTTTCGCAATATGACCGGCCTGGTGGCACTTATGGCATCCTCTTTTCTCTTGAAGCCTCCCTCCGGATTTAGACCCATCCTTAACTTGTTTCTTTAAAGATCTGCAACTTATCGACAAATGTCCTTTCTTATTGCAGTTAGAGCAAATAGCTGTTGTCACTGGTTCTTTCCCAGATTCAGCCCTTTTTCTCTTGGCACTGGGCTTCTTATTGACCTCAGACATTGCACTTGCCTCGGGATAATCAGTTTCCGACTCTGTTTTATCACTAGAACAGACTTCTTCCTCGTCGCGTAACATTCCTTTCTTATGAAGATCTTCATATTGATAAGCCATGTAAATCATCTCTGAAAAAGGAAGCTTCACATGCCCCAATACTTTATTCCGGTATTTTCTTTGAAGCTCATGCATAAATCTCATATTTTTCTTCTTCGGATTTTGAATTAGATGGGGAGCAAAGTGAGCAAGTTCATTGAATTTCTTGTGATATTCTGGGATGGTCATATCGCCTTGAATTAGATAGGAAAATTCATCGCATAGTCGCTCGGTCGCTTCGGGAGGAGTAAATCTTTCCAAGAAAATAACTTTGAATCTATCCCAGGTGATATCACCTTCTGGATTATCCTTAATAACTGAATCCCACCAGAACAAAGCCTCTTCTTTGAGTGCCCAGGATGCCAGTAATCTTTTCTGGTCATCCCTCAGCTTTAATGCTTCGAAGATTTTCTCAGCTGAACGAATCCAAGCTTGTGTTTTCATAATTGCTTCTTCACCCGAGAAAGGTTTTCCCCCCAGATTTCTATATTTCATGAATAGAGCTTCAATATCCGGGTCAGTATTACTTCTTCTGTTTCTGGCACTCATTTTCTAGTTCTTCTGCAAATAGCAGATCAAGTGTCAGGTCACAGAAAAGGTATTTCAAAATATAGAGACAAATACTTGAAGTGTAAATGCGTCTATCGAAGTGTATTCATTCTGCTTTACTCATACTAGGATATTGCTGATCCTATCTGTATTGAGTTACCCGTCCTAGAACACTACTGGTTCTATTTCTGACGAGTTCGTTCAAATGTTTTATTCCAGAACTAAGCTTAACCAAAGCACTGATACCACGTTGAGACGACCCGATTTCCCGTTCTCACGGAAACAAGGTTATCTTTTGGAATATAACACAGAAACATATAATAGCAGAACAGAATTAAATAAATACACCAGAATGAACAACAAAATATACTGGATAAAAGTAATCATCAGAGTTACACAGTATACAGGATCTTACTTAGTACAAATACAGTTCAGCTATACATAAATGTCTACAGCGGAAATAAACAAAATATGTACAATAGGAGCTGAACAGCATAAAAAGAAATAAATGATAGAATCCATCTTCAGCTCCAGCTATCCAGAAAGAACCAGCTAAACCTGAATACAAGGCTGCCCGTGTAGAAAAAGGGGCACCCGAGTTTGAAAGTGAAACAAACTACGAGTCAGTCATGGGACTGGTATGAGAAATCCACTCAACACATATATAATTGGCTAATCACAGGACCACGCCACTTTCGTGGAACGGGTTTACTCCATTGGATTGCCAGTGCTTTAAAACAAATCTTTCTTTTTGACATCGATATGCTTTTTATAAAAATGAAACCGTTATAAGACTCAGTTCCCATCACACAATGCAACGCAAGCCGGAGAATAGAGTTTTACCTTATAACGGTCAAAATATGATTGATACGAATAAAACAAAGGCATTTGATATTATTACTAGTGTTTATATGTTTTGAAAACAATTTCAAATCATAACTATCAATCATAGACGGCATGGGTACCATATATCATGTCGCCATATATATATACAATCAAAACCGCACGATCACGTATTTGGAAATTGGATTTCCGTCATGAACCAAGGCAAAAGATAGTCCTTACCGAATTCGTGACTCTCTAGCCCGAGCCACAGGACCCAGACTCAGGTGGGCCCTTGGATCGTCAGGGCCGGTCCACCGATGTGGATTAAAATGCCTGAACAATACGTTTCCCCGCCCTTTGGGGCGTAAACGAGCCAACGAATGACTCCATCGGACCCGGATCGTCCGATCAAACCGAGGCGCCTCGCAACAGCAACAACCACATAGGTGAAAAGTATATAAATGTCAGGGCTGGTAGGTCACTGACACCACCCTAGCTAGAAAGAAACGCATGCCCTCCCTGAGGTCCTTCCTCCCGTTTTAGGTTCAAACCGGGGTGTGAGGCTCGCGAATTCACGTTATACACAAAGCTATGCCACACAGGCGGTGCTTTGATCATCACCACAAGACTTTGCTTTTCAACAGAAGCCCTGATCACTGCATCTTAGCATGCCACACAGGCAATTCACCCCGTGCAACTGATGGCTATCAATCACACAGAACAAATTCCAATGTCGGACACACAGTCCATTTACAAGTCCGTTCTGGGTCTGAACGAAACCGGAGGCACTAAATACCTCGCAAACCCTTCGATCAACACGTACGTCTGAACGATCACCACTCATTATCCATATTTCGGGATGCCTCCCAATCAGGACCTCGGTTACCATCCAAACGAGGTGAAGATCTCCGGTCTTCGACCATCGTCTTCATCTTCGAATTTCAATCGTCGGTCGATTATTCGAAATGAGAACTAACTCGGCCTTTTCAAATAATTCACGTATATTTAGAATTTCAAATCGATTTATTTCAATGGTTAAATTATTCGACAACACCAATTGTGTTCTTTATATAGTTTTCACACCAAACACATTCAACCATCAAACATCACATAAATCAAGCAAATTCAGTTTATTTCCGTTCCATATCGCTTACGATATTTTATAACTATTTATCGCTATTTTTATTTATTTTAAAATAGCTAATATATTCAAAACGACGTTTCGGGCCATAACGTGGCCGTGGCGCTGTTTTTCTTCAGATTTCACTTACACATATCTGAAAATCTAACCGTTGGATCTTCACAAAATTTACATCATTAGAAAGGTCTTTTCAAAACGAATCCAACGGTTCCAGTTTCGGGAAAATCCGACGGTCGGATCTCCCGGTACAATCGTTTGAAATTTCGATTTCAAAATACGAACTGCAGCGTCGTTATTCGATTAAATATAATTATATTTATATATATAAATAAATATAATCGTTTCTGGCGCTGTTTTTCTTCAGATTTGAATTAAACATTCCAGACAATCCAACCGTTGGATTTCTACAAAGTTGGTGCCGTTGGGAAGATATTTCCAAGGCGTACCCGACGGTTGAGGTTTCGGGAAAATCCAATGGTCGGATTTCCCGCACTAGTCGTTTGAAATCACGGTTTCAAAATACGAACTGCACGGCCTCGTTTCGTTTTAATTTTATTTATATTTATATATTTATATAAATATAGTTCATTCAATGTTTTCTATATCGTTTTCACTTCAAATATTTTTCTAACACCTTAAATTTTGGAAAAATTTCGCCATAACCTCCCCTGTACTGGGAGCATCGGGAAATCGCAAATAGCGTTCCCGGTCCTTCTAATCTCAAAAAGAAAAAGAAGAAGCCAAGCGGCTAGCCAATAGGCTCAAAATCATCACCCAAACAAATCAGTAAATGTGTACCTATTTGTCGGGCACAAAATTTTATTCCTCTTCTCTAGCCCCTTCGCTATAACCTGTTCAATGAATATGCATGTACATATATATACAGTCCATATCATTTTTCATTTTCTATTCAACTTCATATTCGATTTCTATTTGGTTTAAAAACACCATTCATTCTAATGTTACATAAATAGGTGCAAATCATTTCATTAGCTAATTAATGAATATTTCAACTCATCTATGTTTATTTTGAACAAGTGGCTATTTTTAACACTTCATATTTTAACGATTTATGCATACAACAAAAATGTGATTTTTTATTGTAAAACAACTCATTTCGAAACACTATTTTTTTTTTCTATATAGTTCATGTAGGTGATAAAATAGAATTTTTATCATAAAACAATTTATTTCAAAATATGAATACCATTCAACACATGAATTTCTAAACAACGAATGAATATCAATTCAACACATGAATGTTTTCAATAGTTTTTATATATAGATAAAAATGTGATTTTTATTATCGAACTATTTATTTCAAGATATGAATACCATTCAACACATGAATTTCTAAACAACGAATGAATATCAATTCAACACATGAATGTTTTCTATAGTTTTTAGATATCGATAAAAATGTGATTTTTATTATCGAACTATTTATTTCAAAATATGAATACCATTCAACACATGAATTTCTAAACAACGAATGAATATCAATTCAACACATGAATGTTTTCTATAGTTTTAAGCATATGAAAATAATTCAAACACACAAATATTATTCAAAATTTCGGCAGCATAACGGCAGGGTAGTTACACCGGCACCGTCCCTAGTACGGCTCCTCGCTCTACCTTAAAACCTCGCGGTTTTTGACAATGGGAAACATGCATCTAGTTCGCACGCAGGCGGCATGTATATATATTTATTCATTTCCACAACTAATCCTAAGTGGTTCCAACCAAATATTTCACAACTACAAATGGGTATCTTTCAACCACAATCAACCAATATCAATCACAAACAATCCCAAACAATCATTCGCTATCAATCAAATTTCCACAACAATTTCAACCAATAAATATCGTCCATGGTTTGTGGACGAGGGGCGTATATATATATATAGATATATAGATATTTATATATAGCTATTCACTTTCATTTTCAACACATATATAATTATTTTTAAATCAGAAATCTCACCAATAGCTATCCAACTGCACGACTCTTCCTAATAGAAATCTTCGCCTTTTGTTGCTTTCGCCCGTATTCTCTACACATGTAAAAATAGAATTTTTACTATGCTATTCAATATATAAAAATCGAATTTTGACTTCGCTATTCAATATATAAAAATATGATTTTTACTTTTGCTTTCAACATATAAAAATATGATTTTTACTTTTGCTTTCAACATATAAAAATATGATTTTTACTTTTGCTTTCAACATATAAAAATATGATTTCTACTTTTGCTTTCAACATATAAAAATATGATTTTTACTTTTGCTTTCAACATATAAAAATATGATTTTTACTTTTGCTTTCAACATATAAAAATATGATTTCTACTTTTGCTTTCAACATATAAAAATATGATTTCTACTTTTGCTTTCAACATATAAAAATATGATTTTTACTTTTCTAAAAGAAATCAGTTTTATTCTTTTACAAAATCAATTCAGTTTTATTCTTCATAGAAAATGCAGTTTTTATTCTTTATTTCAAAAACAGTTTTTATTTTGCTTTTAAAACCAGTTTTTATTTTGCTTTTAAAATCAGTTTTTATTTTAAAAACAAAATCAGTTTTTATCTTTTTTTTAAAATTCAGTTTTAATCTTTTAACAAAATCAGTTTTTAAACTTTTTAACAAAAATCTGTTTTTACTTTAAACAGAACAGTTTTTATACTTTTTAAAAAGAACAGTTTTAATACTTTTAAAAAGAACAGTTTTAATACTTTTAAAAAGAACAGTTTTAAAATTCTTTTAAAAAGAACAGTTTTAAAATTCTTTTAAAAAATTTCAGTTTCAAAAATGCCTTTTTAAAAATTACTGTTTCAAAATCTATTTAAAAATTACTGTTTTAAAATCTATTTAAAACTACAGTTTTAAAATCTTAAGAAAATAAAATAACAAAGCTAATAAAAAAAACTTACAAAAAGGGGGGGTGGCGCTGCGTCTCCGCGAGCTTCGAGGGGGGGGTGGCTCTGCGTCTTCGCGAGCTTCGAGGGGGGGGAATTGGCTCTGCGTCTTCGCGAGCTTCGAGGGGGGGTGGCTCTGCGTCTTCGCGAGCTTCGAGGGGGGGGGGGGGGTTCTGCTCCGTCGGTGATCGTGCGATGGGGGGGGCTTCGTCGGAGTTCGTGCGGGGGGGGCTGGCGATTTAGGTTTTCCCTTTTTTTTTTTTTTTCTGAAGAATGAAATAGGATTGAACGGGGGGGGCCAGGAGGAAGAATAAAGGGAGGGAATTAGATTTTTTTTTTTTATTTAATTATTTAAAGTTGACTTTTACCCACGACCACGAAACGAGGCCCACCACCTGTCGTCTATAGCGTTTAACCCCCATTCCGAACACAATGGGATATGTATCGCAAGCTGATGTGATCGTTACAATCAGTTTCTGTTGAATTTACCTTTAAATCATTATATTGAATTTTAAACGTACATTTCAAATTACCGGGGTCACATACTAACTAGAAAAATTCCAGAAAAATATTTTCTAGCTTCGTATTGACGATACGGTCCTAACAAAACTAGTTTCGTCGAATTCTGAGACCGTTTGAAAAATGGCCAATTTCCATTCGATTAAAATCAACAGAAACTGGTCAAACGCGTTTTCTTTTGCCACGCTCACATATTAATTCGAAAAATTATGAAATTTGAAACCTAGCAATAACTTGACACTGCGGACCCAACAAAAGTGGTTTCGTCGAAATCCGAGGTCATCTGCAAAATATCCATTTTTAAGGGCTTGAATTTCCATAGCGACTATTCAGAATCTTCGACTGTACATATCTTTTGATTCCCGCTATAAAATTTCGATTGGTCGGATTCGTTAGAAAGATATCATCAATTAGATTCTATTATTTTTGGTTTCACTAAGATCCGGATTGTTTTGCACCCGGTATATTCAATTGAAGTTTGAAATCGAATTATCGAACTACCGCGCCATTTTCCATTCTATATATAATTATAATTAATTATATTGGTTTTCAAATGTCGATTTCAACTCAGTTTTCATCGCTATTATTTAAAATATTTATTTTAAATATTTAAAATCCATTATTTTAGCCAATTTAAATTTTTTAAATTGGTTCAGATTTTCTGGGTCGTTACAGGACCACGCCGTATAACACGGAACGGGTTTCCTCCCAAGAATACCAGTGCATAAAACAAACAGCGCAATGCTAAATAAAGAAAGATGAAGCTGTTATAAGACCCAGGTCCTATCACACAATGCAACGCAAGCCGGGGGATAGGGTTTTCCCTTATAACAGCCAAAGAATGCTTGATACGTTTAAAACAAATCATTTGATACTACTATAAGTGCATAGTGTATAAAACAACTTCAAATCATAAGTATCAATCATAGGCGGCATGGGTACCATATATCATGTCGCCATACTAGTTTTACAATTAAAACCGCAAATGTCACGTATTTGGAAATTGGATTTCCGTCTATGAACCGAGGCAAAAGATAGTCCTCAACCGATTCGTGACTCTCTAGCCCCAGCCACAGGATCAGAGCTCGAGTGACCCTTGGAGCGACAGGGCCGGTCCACCGATGTGGATTAAAATGCCTGAACACTACGTTTCCCCACCCTATGGGGTGTAAGTCTGGTCCGTCAGCCGACCAGAATGCATTCGGCCGAAACCGATATAACCGAGGCGCCTCGCAACAGCAACAACCACATAAGTCAAACTCGTCAGGGCGTGTAAAACCACTGACGCCACTTCTAGCTAGAAAGAAACGCAAGTCCTCCCTGAGGTCCGTCTCCCGTTTTTGGTTCATACCTGGTGTGAAACACGCGAGGTAAACGTTACACAAAGCTACGCCACAAAGGCCGTGCTTTGATCATCACCACAAGACTTTGCTTTTCAACAGAAGCCTTGATCATTTGCATCTTAGCATGCCACACCGGCAAACCATCCTATGCAACCGATATCAGTCACACAGAATGAAATCCGATGTCAGACACACAGTCCATTTACAAGTCCGTTCTGGGGCTGAACGAAACCGGAGGCACCTAGTACCCCGCATATCCATCGATCTCCAAGTACGTCTGGACGATCACCAACTGTTTCCATCTTCTTGGGTGTACAGCCCAATCAAGATCATCAGTTATCACCCAAACGACGTGAAGACCTCCGGTCTTCGACCATCGTCTTCATCTTCGACTTATCGTCGCATCAGTTATTCAGAATGGGATAAACCCGGCCTTTCCGAATAACTCGCGTATATTTTAAATAAGTGTTACACAAACACAACATACGCCTCATTCCAATTCATTAGTCACTAACCGTAAATTAATCAAGAGAATAATTCCCCAAATATTAACCCCGAAGGCCGAAACCAACATCAGATCAATATCCAGAAAACCATTCCGCTTAGCTAACCGACAGTTAGTTTCTGAATTTCACGTTCAAATCTAATTAAAGATTTAACTATCGCCTGGAGCAAAACTGGTGATACTCCATTCTCGATCTTTTCAATCTAATTAAAGATTCATTAAAACTCCACTTAGTTTTAATCATTATCTGGGTTAAAGAATCAGTGTCATTTAATACACGATTCACGATAAACCCAAAATCACATTCCATTAATTATCGGGTTAAAGAACAAGTGTTATTTAAAACACTGTTCACGATAAACCCAAAAATCAATACCAATTCAATTCCAATTAAATATCATTTAATTGGTACACTTCATTAAATCTAAATAAAAAGATTTAATCTTTTCTCAACTGGGTTCAAGAATAGTGTTAGTGAAGACACCATTCACGACAAACCCAAATCACATTCCATTAATTATCGGGTTAAAGAACAAGTGTTATTTAAAACACTGTTCACGATAAACCCAAAAATCAATATCAATTCAATTCCAATTAAATATTATTTAATTGGTACACTTCATTAAATCTAAATAAAAAGATTTAATCTTTTCTCAACTGGGTTCAAGAACAGTGTTAGTGAAGACACCATTCACGACAAACCCAAATCACATTCGATATTCAATACAAGGCTCTGAATAGAAAATATATCGGCTTATATTCAATATCGAATTCTACGACTAACAAATGTCGTATTGGAAATAACGATATCAATATATATCTTTCAAATTTCCATAACAACACCTGTATAATCACGAATTCCAACATCGAAATATTCCGAAGACAATTTCGATTCAAATCCACTCCAATGCAATCATTGGAAATTTTGGTTATTTTTAAAACCCTTTTCAAATTCAATTTATTTATTTAAAAATAAATAGAATTATAATTCTAGTTCAAAACTAGTTTATTTCGATAAAAATCTATTTTTATCTTTTCAAATATGGAGTTTTTCATCCCAATTCTTTCTAAATCATTTCTTATGATTTTACACAAATTATTACTATTTTTAATAATTTTATCAAGGCCCGTTCAGTCGATTTCCAACAATGGCCATCGAACTGCACTTACAGCGACCTTTTTCGAATTTGATTTGGACATAATTACAAATCCAACCGTTAGATTTCTAATTTCTAATATTCTTTAGAAAGCTCTTTTCGATACGAACCCAACGGTTCCGGTTTTAGGAGAATCCGACGGTCGGATCTCCCGTAATGTCCGTTTGAAATAAATGGTCGAAATTCGCGAACTGCCGCGGCGCGGCGCGTTCTATTCAGGCCATTATATTATATATATAATATATAATATATATTTCATCGATTTCTATTTAAAACGAATTATATAAATAGTTTTGAATTCGTTTCAAAAACAATTTCAACTTCCTTTTCAATTCAAATCAAAATTGAATTCTTCTTTATAAATTCGTTTTAAAATTCATTTCTATTCAATTCAAATTTCAATTCAATTTGAATTCATTTCAATTTGTCTTCAATTCAATTCGAAATCGTTTTCAATTCAATTCATTTCGAAATCGTTTTCAATTCAATTCATTTCGAAATCGTTTTCAATTCAATTCATTTCGAAATCGTTTTCAATTCAATTCATTTCGAAATCGTTTTCAATTCAATTCATTTCGAAATCGTTTTCAATTCAATTCATTTCGAAATCGTTTTCAATTCTATTCATTTCGAAATCGTTTTCAATTCTATTCATTTCGAAATCGTTTTCAATTCAATTCATTTCAAAATATTCGATTTCGAAATCACGTTTCAATATTCATTTTAAAATGAATAAAATCGATATAAATATCGTTCACGTCAAAATGGCGTCAATCTAATCAACACGGCTTCATAAATTTCTATTTTCAAATATTCTATTTCAAATATTTCTATTTCAAATATTTCTATTTCAAATATTTCTTTTTCAAATATTTCTATTTCAAATATTTCTTTTTCAAATATTTCTATTTCAAATATTTCTTTTTTTTCGAAACTGGAATGAGGCCCAATCAATTACCATATAATGTTAATTATATGGATTTTCTACAACACATGTATATATCAACAACGATGAATAATCAACCATCAACCAAAGTGCACTACACTGTATAAGCATCAAATATAGACATTTAACGCTTATAGCAGCTTGTCAATCAATCGATCGACATATTTAATCAATCAGGATGAGTGAACTTCAAATTTCATCCTAACACCCGTGTGGGGTTTCAAACAATCAAACACATATTTTATTTGTGTAGTTAGGCGATGTGTAAAATTTATCGACCCAATCAACGTCATTCAAATAGGTGTACATAAACAAACCGTCTGGTTTGTAAATGAATATTTATTTATTCACATTCACGTTAAAAATTATATTTTTAACGATATAACATTTTATTCCAACATATGAATTTCGATTAAGTTCATTCTTTAAATAAAATGATATTTTTATTTTTCTAACTTATTTTAGAAAATTTCGGCGGCATAACGGCACGATACTAGAAACGGGACAAGGCCTAGCCTTATCCCCGGTCTAGTGAAGGCCCACGCCATTCACACATCAATCAAATCAATTTCATTTTGCAAACCACAAAATTTGGAGTAAGGGTCTAACCTAGCCTTACTCCTCCGCCTTATAACGGCGCACGTCTAATCCTAACCAATTTATCGATTCGATTTTTCACACCACAAACCACATTCAAACCAATATCGCAATCAATCACCAAACAGTCAAACAAACAAGTCCATGGTCTGTGGACGATTGTGTCGGGTGCTACTAAGCACCGTCTGCATCCTAGTATATATATATATAACTAGAAAAGAAATGGAAAGGTGAGAAATTCTCACAGATAGCTATCCTAGCTCCACGGCACTTCTTTGATAGAAATCTTCATCGCTATCGCATCTCCGTCATCTTTATTGCCCGTAGCCACTACATATATAAAAATCACATTTTTATATTTTGATATCTTTAAAATAAAAATCACATTTTTTATTTATTCACTTTCAATTAAAAAACATATTTTTATAATCACTTCATATATTTAAAAATCGAATTTTTACTTTGCTTTTCAATATATAAAAATCGAATTTTTCTATCGAAGTTCAATATATAAAAATTCTATTTTTAACAATAAGGTTTTCGCCTTTATAAAAATATAGTTTTCGCTTTTATAAAAAAAAATAAAGTCTTTTCTATTTTTTTTAAAAATCCTACTTTTTCTTCTAAACAAAAACCTCGCCTTTTTGCTTTTCTATTTTAAAGATCAAATCTTTATAAAGTTTAAACCTTTTCTATCCTAAAGTTTTAAAATAAAATCAGTTTTAAACCTTTTTCAAAATTAGTTTTTGAACTTAAATATAATCAGTATTTAAACTTAAAAATAATCAGTATTTATTTTCCTTTTTAAAACAAAAATCAGTTTTAACTCCTAAAACCAAAATCAGTTTTTATTATTTTTTTTTCCTTTTAAACATTTCTTGTTTTAAATTCTGTTTTATAAAAATAAAAAAAATTAAAATAAATAAATTAAAAATAACTTACAGGGGGGGCGTTGAGGCGGCGCTGTGGCCATCGGGGGGGGGGGGGGGGGTTCTTCGTTCATCGCGATAGGAAGGGGGGGGTGTGCGGTCTTCGGCCAGAGGAGGGGAGGGGCAGGCGGGGAAGAAGGAGCGGGAGGAGAAGATGGAGGGGGCGGGGGTTTCCGTCATCGCGAGGGGGGGGGGGGGTTCCGTCATCGGTGGGGGATGCGGCGGAGGAGGGGGATGCGGCGGCGGTGGTCGGTCGATCTCCGAGCTCGATTGATTTTTTTTTTTCTCTTTCGATCCTACTGAAGTGAACAAAAAGGGGGGGGGCCAGCGGTTTATAAGGAGAGGGAGAATATTTTTTTTTTTATTAATTTATTTATTTATTTTATCCTAAAGAGTTGACTTTCACATACGACCTCGAAACGAGGCCCACCGCCTATCGTCCATAGCGTTTTACCCCCATTCCGAACACAATGGGATATGTATCGCAAGCTGATTTGATTGTTACAATCAGTTTCCGTTAAATTTACATTTAAATCACTATATTGAATTTTAAACGTACATTTCAAATTACCGGGGTCACATACTAACTCGAAAAATTCCAGAAAAATATTTTCTAGCTTCGTATTGACGATACGGTCCTAACAAAACTAGTTTCGTCGAATTCCGAGACTGTTAGAAAAATGGCCAATTTCCAGTCGATTAAAATCAACTGAAACTGGTCAAACGCGTTTTCCTTTGCCACGCTCACATATTGATTCGAAAAATTATGAAATTTGAAACCTAGCAATAACCTGACACTGCGGATCTAACAAAAGTGGTTTCGTCGAAATCCGAGGTCATTTGCAAAATATCCATTTTTAAGGGCCTGAATTCCATAGCGACTATTCAGAATTTTCAACTGGACATATCTCTCAATTTTTAAAGTGAAATCTCAGTTTGTCAACTTCGTTACAAAGATATAGTTATACAGATTCAAATATTTCTTGTTTCGTTCAATTCTGACTTATATTGAATTCTGTATATTCATTTGAAATTAGAAATCGAATTTTCGAACTACCGCGCCATTTTCAATTCCTTTTATAATTATATATAATTATTTATATTCTAACGACGACGCGTATAAATATATACGTTCGAATTATATTCAAAATAAATTTCCGTTGATTTTATTTAAAATAATTCATTTTAAATAATCAAAATTCGCTAAAATCGCCAAAATAAAAATTTTAAACTGGCCCAGATTTTCGGGTTGTTACAATCTCCCCCACTTAAAACTTTTCGTCCCCGAAAAGGAACAAAGTCGAAAGTGGTTTGATTAATCAACTCTACGCTCGATCTGGCTTTCATTCTCTAACTTTTCAGTTTCTGAGAATTTTCAACATTTCAAAAATTTGGCTAACACCCTAAATTTTTGAAAAATTTCGCCATAACCTCCCCTGCACCGGGAGCATCGGGGAATTTCAAATAGCTTCCCCGGTCCTTCAGATCTCAAAAAGAAAAAGAAAAAGCCAAGCGGCTAGCCAATAGGCTCACAAAATCATCATCACCCAAACAAAACAGTAAATTATGTAGTAAACATGTACCTATTTGTCGGGCAAACAAATTTTATTCTCTGCTCTAGCCTCCTTGCTATGACCTGTTCAATATAAGTGCAAGTATATGCAAGCAAACGCAACCAATTTTCAATATAATTCAATATGTGATTCAATTAGGCTAAATGGCTAAAAATTATCAAACAATTAAACAAACAACACAAACATCAATCAATTAGTTGATTAGCTTTTCAAATTCATAATTTTAATACATATACAAAAATCATGTTTTTGATGCCAAATCACAACAATAGGTTCTAACTATATATAAGTTTTGGTTCTCACACCAGCCTAATGGAAATATATAGAAAATCACACCTTCAACACTCGAACACTAATTCTGATGATGTAGCTACAATCATCAGAATCATCTTCGGGCGACTAGAGTGTGAATCTATATCTATCCAGTATATTAAAACTTCGAATACACGTGGATCAGACGTATACCCAAAATCTTTATATACTGCATTGTCCAAATCAATATAAATAAATAATCAAATACGAATAGTTGATTTAAATTTTCAAAACAACGAATGTTTTCATTTGAAAAATATACTCTTCACACTCGTTCTAGGATACTACTGATCCCATCTCTAACGAGTCATTCCCATTGGATTTTACTAACCCAATATCTGATGAATTCTTTCGTATGGTTCTAATGTGCCTTGTTCTCTGAGCTTTGTAAACCAAAGCTCTGATACCAAATGTAAAGACCCGCAACTTCCCCGTAAAGGAAAGCGTCGGATAGTTCGAGAACAAACCACAGCAGAACACATACAGAAGAACATTTCATTGTATATTACAACAATGCATCAGATTATTTAAAGACCCGCAACTTCCCCGTAAAGGAAAGCGTCGGATAGTTCGAGAACAAACCACAGCAGAACGCATACAGAAGAACGTTTCATTGTATATTACAACAATGCATCAGATTACAAGAATATACAGAGTATAAATGAATATTACACAGAAATATCAGAGATTTAAATTACATTTAAATACATAGCAGCGGAAAATAATACAATACACAACTAGAATGAGATATACGGATACAAAGCTTTCCGGATATCGTTCCAGCTGTAAACCAGGATCCTGTGAATATAAATCTGCAAAACCAAAACTACTAGCTGCCCGTGTCGAAAATAGGGGCACCCAGAGTTTAGGTTAAAACAATAAACTCCAGGTCAGTCATGTGACTGGTGTGAGAACTAAAACAGTTATTAATCTTTATTTCAAATCATTAGGTAAATCAAGGGACCACGCCGTATAACACGGAACGGGTTTCCTCCCAAGAATACCAGTGCATAAAACCAACAGCGCAATGCTAAATAAAGAAAAATGAAGCTGTTATAAGACCCAGGTCCCATCACACAATGCAACGCAGTCGAGGATAGGGTTTTCCCTTATAACAGCCAAAGAATGCTTGATACGTTTAAAACAAATCATTTGATACTATTATAAGTGCATAGTATATAAAACACTTCAAATCATAAGTATCAATCATAGGCGGCATGAGCGCCCCATCCCACTATGTCGCCATATATAGGATATACAATCAAAACCGCAAAGTCTCGTATTTGGAAATTGGGTTTCCATCTATGAACCGAGGCAAAAGATAGTCCTCAACCGATTCGAGACAATCTAGCCCATGTCTCAGGCAAGCGCGCAGGCAAGCCTTGGATCGTCAGGGCCGGTCCACACGGAGTGGATTATTATGCCTGAACAATACGTCTCCCCACCCTATGGGGTGTAAGTCTGGTCCGTCAGCCGACCAGAATGCATTCGGCCGAAACCGATATAACCGAGGCGCCTCGCAACAGCAACAACCACATAAGTCAAACTCGTCAGGGCGTGTAAAACCACTGACGCCACTTCTAGCTAGAAAGAAACGCATGCCCTCCCTGAGGTCCGTCTCCCGTTTTTGGTTCATACCGGGTGTGAAACACGCGAGGTAAACGTTACACAAAGCTACGCCACAAAGGCCGTGCTTTGATCATCACCACAAGACTTTGCTTTTCAACAGAAGCCTCGATCATTTGCATCTTAGCATGCCACACAGGCAAGCCATCCTATGCAACCGATATCAGTCACACAGAATGAAATCCGATGTCAGACACACAGTCCATTTACAAGTCCGTTCTGGGTCTGAACGAAACCGGAGGCACCTAGTACCCCGCATATCCATCGATCTCCAAGTACGTCTGGACGATCACTAACTGTTTCCATCTTCTTGGGTGTACAGCCCAATCAAGATCATCAGTTATCACCCAAACGACGTGAAGACTTCCGGTCTTCGACCATCGTCTTCATCTTCGACTTATCGTCGTATCAGTTATTCAGAATGGGATAAACCCGGTCTTTCCGAATAACTCGCGTATATATTATAAAAGTGTTACACAAACACAACATACGCCTCATTCCAATTCATTAGTCACTAACCGTAAATTAATCAAGAGAATAATTCCCCAAATATTAACCCCGAAGGCCGAAACCAACATCAGATCAATATCCAGAAAACCATTCTGCTTGGCTAACCGCCAGTTAGTTTCTAAATTTCACATTCAAATCTAATTAAAGATTTAACTATCGCCTGGAGCAAAACTGGTGATACTCCATTCTCGATCTTTTCAATCTAATTAAAGATTCATTAAAACTCCACTTAGTTTTAATCTGTGACTGGGTTAAAGAATCAGTGTCATTTAAAACACGGTTCACGATAAACCCAAAGTCACATCCCATTAATTATCGGGTTAAAGAACAAGTGTTATTTAAAACACTGTTCACGATAAACCCAAAAATCAATATCAATTCAATTCCAATTAAATATCATTTAATTGGTACACTTCATTAAATCTAAATAAAAAGATTTAATCTTTTCTCAACTGGGTTCAAGAACAGTGTTAGTGAAGACACCATTCACGACAAACCCAAATCACATTCGATATTCAATACAAGGCTCTGAATAGAAACTATATCGGCCTATATTCAATATCAAATTCTACGATTAACAAATGTCGTATTGGAAATAACGATATACATATATATCTTTCAAATTTCCATAACAACACCTGTAATATCACGAATTCCAACATCGAAATATTCCGAAGACAATTTCGATTCAAATCCACTCCAATGCAATCATTGGAAATTTTGGTTATTTTCAAAACCATTTCAAATTCAATTTATTTATTTAAAAATAAATAGAATTATAATTCTAGTTCAAAACTAGTTCATTTCGATAAAAATCTATTTTTATCTTTTCAAATATGGAGTTTTTCATCCCAAACTTTCACAAATCATTTCTTATGATTTTACACAAATTATTACTATTTTTAATAATTTTATCAAGGCCCGTACGGTCGATTTCCATTAACGGCCATCGAACTGCACTTACAGCGACCTTTTTCGAATTTGATTTGGACGTATCTCCAAATCCAACCGTTAGATTTCAAATTTCTAACATTCATTAGAAAGCTCTTTTCGATACGAACCCAACGGTTCCGGTTTTAGGAGAATCCGACG
This sequence comes from Allium sativum, assembly GCA_030737875.1. Classification (NCBI taxonomy): domain Eukaryota; kingdom Viridiplantae; phylum Streptophyta; class Magnoliopsida; order Asparagales; family Amaryllidaceae; genus Allium; species Allium sativum. Next base: position 915,833,101 of record CM060913.1, read on the forward strand.
GTCGGATCTCCCGTAATGTCCGTTTGAAACAAATGATCGAAATTCGCGAACTGCCGCAGCGCGGCGCGTTCTATTCAGGCCATTATATTATATATATAATATATATAATATATATTTCGTCGATTACTATTTAAAACGAATTATATAAATGGTTTTAAATTCGTTTCAAAAGCAATTTCAACTTCCTTTTCAATTCAAATCAAAATTGAATTCTTCTTTATAAATTCGTTTCAAAATTCATTTCTATTCAATTCAAATTTCAATTCAATTTGAATTCATTTCAATTCGCTTTCAATTCCATTTGAATTCGTTTTCAATTCAATTCATTTCGAAATCGTTTTAAAATTCAATTCATTTCGAAATCGTTTTCAATTCAATTCATTTCGAAATCGTTTTCAATTCAATTCATTTCGAAATCGTTTTCAATTCAATTCATTTCGAAATCGTTTTCAATTCAATTTATTTCGAAATCGCTTTCAATTCAATTTGAATTCGTTTTCAATTCATTTCGAAATCGTTTTCAATTCAATTTATTTCGAAATCGTTTTCAATTCAATTCATTTCGAAATCGTTTTCAATTCAATTCATTTCGAAATCGTTTTCAATTCAATTTATTTCGAAATCGTTTTCAATTCAATTCATTTCGAAATCGTTTTCAATTCAATTTATTTCGAAATCGTTTTCAATTCAATTCATTTCGAAATCGTTTTCAATTCAATTCATTTCGAAATCGTTTTCAATTCAATTCATTTCAAAATATTCGATTTCGAAATCACGTTTCAATATTCATTTTAAAATGAATAAAATCGATATAAATATCGTTCACGTCAAAATGGCGTCAATCTAATCCTCACGGCTTCACATATTTCTATTTTCAAATATTCTATTTCAAATATTTCTATTTCAAATATTTCTATTTCAAATATTTCTATTTCAAATATTTCTATTTCAAATATTTCTATTTCAAATATTTCTATTTCAAATATTTCTATTTCAAATATTTCTATTTTTCTCGAAACTGGAATGAGGCCCAATCAATTACCATATAAAATTAATTATATGGATTTTCATACAACACATGTATATAATAGCATTGAAAATAATCAACCATCAACCAAAGTGCACTACACTGTATAAGCATCAAATATAGATATTCAACGCTTATAACAGCCTGTCAATCAATCGATCGACATGTTTAATCAATCAGGATGAGTGAACTTCAAATTTCATCCTAACACCCGTGTGGGGTTTCAAACAATCAAACACTGATTTTTATTTGTGCAGTTAGGCGATGTGTAAAATTTATCGACCCAATCAACGTCATTCAAATAGGTGTACATAAACAAACCGTCTGGTTTGTAAATGAATATTTATTTATTCACATTCACGTTAAAAATTATATTTTTAACGATAACACATTTTATTTTAACATATGAATTTATATTCAGTTCATTCGTTAAATAAAATGCTAATTTTATTTTTCTAACTTATTTTAGAAAATTTCGGCGGCATAACGGCACGATACTAGAAACGGGACAAGGCCTAGCCTTATCCCCGGTCTAGTGAAGGCCCACGCCATTCACACATCAATCAAATCAATTCGTTATGCAAACCACAAACTTTGGAGTAAGGGTCTAACCTAGCCTTACTCCTTCGCCTTATAACGGCGCACGTCTAATCCTAACCAATTTATCGATTCGATTTTTCACACCACAAACCACATTCAAACCAATATCACAATCAATCACCAAACAGTCAAACAAACAAGTCCATGGTCTGTGGACGGGTGTCGGGTGCTACTAAGCACCGTCTGCATCCTAGTATATATATAACTAGAAAAATAAATTGAAAGGTGAGAAATTCTCACCTTTAGCAATCCAACCATCTCGACTCTTCTTTTGCAGAAGTCTTCGTCGTTTCGCCTTTTTGTCACCTTCGTTGCTGCTTTCACTACATACGTAAAAATCACATTTTTACTTCGCTATTCAATATATAAAAATCGAATTTTTATTTCGATGTTCAATATATAAAAATCGAATTTTTATTTCAAAGTTCAATATATAAAAATCGAATTTTTATTTCAAAGTTCAATATATAAAAATCGAATTTTTATTTCAAAGTTCAATATATAAAAATCGAATTTTTATTTCAAAGTTCAATATATAAAAATCGAATTTTTATTTCAAAGTTCAATATATAAAAATCGAATTTTTATTTCAAAGTTCAATATATAAAAATCGAATTTTTATTTCAAAGTTCAATATATAAAAATCGAATTTTTATTTCAAAGTTCAATATATAAAAATCGAATTTTTATTTCAAAGTTCAATATATAAAAATCGAATTTTTAGTTCGAAGTTCAATATATAAAAATCGAATTTTTAGTTCGAAGTTCTATATATAAAAATCGAATTTTTACTTCAAAGTTCAGTATATAAAAATCATATTCTTATTTCGAAGTTCAATAGATAAAAATTCTATTTTTCTATCGATGTTCAACATATAAGAATTCTATTTTTCTATCGATGTTCAACATATAAGAATTCTATTTTTCTATCGAAGTTCGACATATGAAAATTCTATTTTTCTTCCTTGAAAAATCCTATCATCTCGTTTATAAAAATCAAAGCTTTTTTTTTTTTTTTTTTTTTTTTTTTTTTTAATCAATTCAGTTTTAATCTTTTAAAAATCAGTTTTTAAATTATGTTAAAAATCAGTTTTTAATACTCTTTAAAATTTACAGTTTTAAACTTTTTAAAATTTACAGTTTTAAACTAAAATCAATTTTCAGTTTTAACCTAAAACCAATTTTCAGTTTTTATCTAAAATCAGTTTTCAGTTTTTTTTTGTTTTTTAAAAAAAATCCTATTTAATTTTAAACTCTAAAATAAAAATAAAATAAAAGTAAAAATAGGAATGCTTACCGTATGCGAAGAGGGGGAGGCCATCGGCTTCGTCGAGGGGGGGGGGCATCGGCTTCGTCGAGGGGGGGGCCATCGGCTTCGTCGAGGGGGGGGCTTGGATTCGCGACTGGGGTCTCGCGATTGGAGATGGGGGGTTTCGGGACTGGAGGGAGAAGGCGGAGAGAGGAGGAGAGAAGCGGCGGTGGAAGAGGAAGCTGAGGAGGGAGTTGCGGCGAGCAGCGGTGGTGGTGGAAGGCTGGAGGAGGAGCGCGATTTTCTTCATCTTTTTTTTTTTTTTTATTTTGTTTTAGATCTGAACGGATTTCTAACGGGGGGGGGGGGGCCTGGAGTATAAAGGGGAGAAGATAATAATATTTTTTTTTTATTATTATTTAATTATTAAAAAGTTGACTTTTACATATGACCTCGAAACGAGGCCCACCGCCTGCCGTCCATAGCGTATTACCCCCATTCCGAACACAATGGGATATGTATCACAAGCTGATTCTATCGTTGCAATCAGTTTCCATTGAATTTACATTTAAATCTTTATATTGAATTTTAAACGCACATTTCAAATTACCGGGGTCACATACTAACTAGAAAAATTCCAGAAAAATATTTTCTAGCTTCGTATTGACGATACGGTCCTAACAAAACTAATTTCGTCGAATTCTGAGACCGTCTGAAAAATGGCCATTTTCCAGTCGATTAAAATCAACTGAAACTGGTCAAACGCGTTTTCCTTTGCCACGCTCACATATTGATTCGAAAAATTATGAAATTTGAAACCTAGCAATAACTTAACACCACGGACCCAACAAAACTGGTTTCGTCGAAATCCGAGGTCATTTGCAAAATTGCTATTTTTAAGGGCCTTATATATATATAAATTCCACAGCGACTATTTCTAATTTTAAACTGGACATATCTTATCATTTCTAAGATGAAATCTCAGTTTGTTAACTTCGTTACAAAGATATAGTTATACAGATTCAAATATTTCTTGTTTCGTTCAATTCTGACTTATATTGAATTCTGTATATTCATTTGAAATTAGAAATCGAATTTTCGAACTACCGCGCCATTTTCAATTCCATTTATAATTATATATAATTATATATATTCTAACGACGACGCGTATAAATATATACGTCGAATTATATTCAAAATAAATTTTCGTCGATATTATTTAAAATAATTCATTTTAAATAATCAAAATTCGCTAAAATGGCCAAAATAAAAATTTTAAACTGGCCCAGATTTTCCGGGTTGTTACAATCTCCCCCACTTAAAACTTTTCGTCCCCGAAAAGGAACAAAGTCGAAAGTGGTTTGATTAATTAACTCTACGTTCGATCTGGCTTCCATTCTCCAACTTTTCAGTTTCTGAGAATTTTCAAAATTTCAAAAATTTGGCTAACACCCTAAATTTTTGAAAAATTTCGCCATAACCTCCCCTGCAATGGGAGCATCGGGAAATTCAAATAGCTTCCCCGGTCCTTCAGATCTCAAAAAGAAAAAGAAAAAGCCAAGCGGCTAGCCAATAGGCTCACAAAATCATCATCACCCAAACAAAACAGGAAATTATGTAGTAAACATGTACCTATTTGTCGGGCAAACAAATTTTATTCTCTGCTCTAGCCTCCTTGCTATGACCTGTTCAATGATATACATGTATATGCAAGCAAATGCGACCAATTTTCAATATAATCCAATATTTGATGCTATTAGGCAAAATGGTTCAAAATTAGCAAACAAATAGGCAAACAACACAAACATCAATCAATTAGTGAATTAGAGTTTCAAATTCATAATTTTAATACATATACAAAAATCATGTTCTTGATGCCAATTCACAACAATAAGCCCTATCTAATTTTGGTTCTCACACCAGTCTAATGGAAATATATAGATATCACACCTTCGTCACACGAATATAAATTCTGACGATGAGTACTCAACCATCAGAATCATCTTCGGGCCACTAGAGTATGATTCTATATCTATCCAATATATTAAAACTTCGAATACACGCGGATCAGACGTATACGCAAAATCTTTATATACTGGACTGTCCAACTCAATATAAATAGGTAATCAGATACGAATAATTGATTTTAAATTTTCAAAACAAAGAATGTTTTCATTTGAAAAATATACTCTTCACACTCGTTCTAGGATACTACTGATCCCATCTCTAACGAGTCATTCCCATTGGATTTTACTAACCCAATATCTGATGAATTCTTTCGTATGGTTCTAATGTGCCTTGTTCTCTGCTTTGTAAACCAAAGCTCTGATACCAACTTTAAAGACCCGCAACTTCCCCGTAAAGGAAAGCGTCGGATAGTTCGAGAACAAACCACAGCAGAACGCATACAGAAGAACGTTTCATTGTATATTACAACAATGCATCAGATTACAAGAATATACAGAGTATAAATGAATATTACACAGAAATATCAGAGATTTAAATTACATTTAAATACATAGCAGCGGAAAATAATACAATACACAACTAGAATGAGATATACGGATACAAAGCTTTCCGGATATCGTTCCAGCTGTAAACCAGGATCCTGTGAATATAAATCTGCAAAACCAAAACTACTAGCTGCCCGTGTCGAAAATAGGGGCACCCAGAGTTTAGGTTAAAACAATAAACTCCAGGTCAGTCATGTGACTGGTGTGAGAACTAAAACAGTTATTAATCTTTATTTCAAATCATTAGGTAAATCAAGGGACCACGCCGTATAACACGGAACGGGTTTCCTCCCAAGAATACCAGTGCATAAAACCAACAGCGCAATGCTAAATAAAGAAAAATGAAGCTGTTATAAGACCCAGGTCCCATCACACAATGCAACGCAGTCGAGGATAGGGTTTTCCCTTATAACAGCCAAAGAATGCTTGATACGTTTAAAACAAATCATTTGATACTATTATAAGTGCATAGTATATAAAACACTTCAAATCATAAGTATCAATCATAGGCGGCATGAGCGCCCCATCCCACTATGTCGCCATATATAGGATATACAATCAAAACCGCAAAGTCTCGTATTTGGAAATTGGGTTTCCATCTATGAACCGAGGCAAAAGATAGTCCTCAACCGATTCGAGACAATCTAGCCCATGTCTCAGGCAAGCGCGCAGGCAAGCCTTGGATCGTCAGGGCCGGTCCACACGGAGTGGATTATTATGCCTGAACAATACGTCTCCCCACCCTATGGGGTGTAAGTCTGGTCCGTCAGCCGACCAGAATGCATTCGGCCGAAACCGATATAACCGAGGCGCCTCGCAACAGCAACAACCACATAAGTCAAACTCGTCAGGGCGTGTAAAACCACTGACGCCACTTCTAGCTAGAAAGAAACGCATGCCCTCCCTGAGGTCCGTCTCCCGTTTTTGGTTCATACCGGGTGTGAAACACGCGAGGTAAACGTTACACAAAGCTACGCCACAAAGGCCGTGCTTTGATCATCACCACAAGACTTTGCTTTTCAACAGAAGCCTCGATCATTTGCATCTTAGCATGCCACACAGGCAAGCCATCCTATGCAACCGATATCAGTCACACAGAATGAAATCCGATGTCAGACACACAGTCCATTTACAAGTCCGTTCTGGGTCTGAACGAAACCGGAGGCACCTAGTACCCCGCATATCCATCGATCTCCAAGTACGTCTGGACGATCACTAACTGTTTCCATCTTCTTGGGTGTACAGCCCAATCAAGATCATCAGTTATCACCCAAACGACGTGAAGACTTCCGGTCTTCGACCATCGTCTTCATCTTCGACTTATCGTCGTATCAGTTATTCAGAATGGGATAAACCCGGTCTTTCCGAATAACTCGCGTATATATTATAAAAGTGTTACACAAACACAACATACGCCTCATTCCAATTCATTAGTCACTAACCGTAAATTAATCAAGAGAATAATTCCCCAAATATTAACCCCGAAGGCCGAAACCAACATCAGATCAATATCCAGAAAACCATTCTGCTTGGCTAACCGCCAGTTAGTTTCTAAATTTCACATTCAAATCTAATTAAAGATTTAACTATCGCCTGGAGCAAAACTGGTGATACTCCATTCTCGATCTTTTCAATCTAATTAAAGATTCATTAAAACTCCACTTAGTTTTAATCTGTGACTGGGTTAAAGAATCAGTGTCATTTAAAACACGGTTCACGATAAACCCAAAGTCACATCCCATTAATTATCGGGTTAAAGAACAAGTGTTATTTAAAACACTGTTCACGATAAACCCAAAAATCAATATCAATTCAATTCCAATTAAATATCATTTAATTGGTACACTTCATTAAATCTAAATAAAAAGATTTAATCTTTTCTCAACTGGGTTCAAGAACAGTGTTAGTGAAGACACCATTCACGACAAACCCAAATCACATTCGATATTCAATACAAGGCTCTGAATAGAAACTATATCGGCCTATATTCAATATCAAATTCTACGATTAACAAATGTCGTATTGGAAATAACGATATACATATATATCTTTCAAATTTCCATAACAACACCTGTAATATCACGAATTCCAACATCGAAATATTCCGAAGACAATTTCGATTCAAATCCACTCCAATGCAATCATTGGAAATTTTGGTTACTTTCAAAACCATTTCAAATTCAATTTATTTATTTAAAAATAAATAGAATTATAATTCTAGTTCAAAACTAGTTCATTTCGATAAAAATCTATTTTTATCTTTTCAAATATGGAGTTTTTCATCCCAAACTTTCACAAATCATTTCTTATGATTTTACACAAATTATTACTATTTTTAATAATTTTATCAAGGCCCGTACGGTCGATTTCCATTAACGGCCATCGAACTGCACTTACAGCGACCTTTTTCGAATTTGATTTGGACGTATCTCCAAATCCAACCGTTAGATTTCAAATTTCTAACATTCATTAGAAAGCTCTTTTCGATACGAACCCAACGGTTCCGGTTTTAGGAGAATCCGACGGTCGGATCTCCCGTAATGTCCGTTTGAAACAAATGATCGAAATTCGCGAACTGCCGCAGCGCGGCGCGTTCTATTCAGGCCATTATATTATATATATAATATATATAATATATATTTCGTCGATTACTATTTAAAACGAATTATATAAATGGTTTTAAATTCGTTTCAAAAGCAATTTCAACTTCCTTTTCAATTCAAATCAAAATTGAATTCTTCTTTATAAATTCGTTTCAAAATTCATTTCTATTCAATTCAAATTTCAATTCAATTTGAATTCATTTCAATTCGCTTTCAATTCCATTTGAATTCGTTTTCAATTCAATTCATTTCGAAATCGTTTTAAAATTCAATTCATTTCGAAATCGTTTTCAATTCAATTCATTTCGAAATCGTTTTCAATTCAATTCATTTCGAAATCGTTTTCAATTCAATTCATTTCGAAATCGTTTTCAATTCAATTTATTTCGAAATCGCTTTCAATTCAATTTGAATTCGTTTTCAATTCATTTCGAAATCGTTTTCAATTCAATTTATTTCGAAATCGTTTTCAATTCAATTCATTTCGAAATCGTTTTCAATTCAATTCATTTCGAAATCGTTTTCAATTCAATTTATTTCGAAATCGTTTTCAATTCAATTCATTTCGAAATCGTTTTCAATTCAATTTATTTCGAAATCGTTTTCAATTCAATTCATTTCGAAATCGTTTTCAATTCAATTCATTTCGAAATCGTTTTCAATTCAATTCATTTCAAAATATTCGATTTCGAAATCACGTTTCAATATTCATTTTAAAATGAATAAAATCGATATAAATATCGTTCACGTCAAAATGGCGTCAATCTAATCCTCACGGCTTCACATATTTCTATTTTCAAATATTCTATTTCAAATATTTCTATTTCAAATATTTCTATTTCAAATATTTCTATTTCAAATATTTCTATTTCAAATATTTCTATTTCAAATATTTCTATTTCAAATATTTCTATTTCAAATATTTCTATTTTTCTCGAAACTGGAATGAGGCCCAATCAATTACCATATAAAATTAATTATATGGATTTTCATACAACACATGTATATAATAGCATTGAAAATAATCAACCATCAACCAAAGTGCACTACACTGTATAAGCATCAAATATAGATATTCAACGCTTATAACAGCCTGTCAATCAATCGATCGACATGTTTAATCAATCAGGATGAGTGAACTTCAAATTTCATCCTAACACCCGTGTGGGGTTTCAAACAATCAAACACTGATTTTTATTTGTGCAGTTAGGCGATGTGTAAAATTTATCGACCCAATCAACGTCATTCAAATAGGTGTACATAAACAAACCGTCTGGTTTGTAAATGAATATTTATTTATTCACATTCACGTTAAAAATTATATTTTTAACGATAACACATTTTATTTTAACATATGAATTTATATTCAGTTCATTCGTTAAATAAAATGCTAATTTTATTTTTCTAACTTATTTTAGAAAATTTCGGCGGCATAACGGCACGATACTAGAAACGGGACAAGGCCTAGCCTTATCCCCGGTCTAGTGAAGGCCCACGCCATTCACACATCAATCAAATCAATTCGTTATGCAAACCACAAACTTTGGAGTAAGGGTCTAACCTAGCCTTACTCCTTCGCCTTATAACGGCGCACGTCTAATCCTAACCAATTTATCGATTCGATTTTTCACACCACAAACCACATTCAAACCAATATCACAATCAATCACCAAACAGTCAAACAAACAAGTCCATGGTCTGTGGACGGGTGTCGGGTGCTACTAAGCACCGTCTGCATCCTAGTATATATATAACTAGAAAAATAAATTGAAAGGTGAGAAATTCTCACCTTTAGCAATCCAACCATCTCGACTCTTCTTTTGCAGAAGTCTTCGTCGTTTCGCCTTTTTGTCACCTTCGTTGCTGCTTTCACTACATACGTAAAAATCACATTTTTACTTCGCTATTCAATATATAAAAATCGAATTTTTATTTCGATGTTCAATATATAAAAATCGAATTTTTATTTCAAAGTTCAATATATAAAAATCGAATTTTTATTTCAAAGTTCAATATATAAAAATCGAATTTTTATTTCAAAGTTCAATATATAAAAATCGAATTTTTATTTCAAAGTTCAATATATAAAAATCGAATTTTTATTTCAAAGTTCAATATATAAAAATCGAATTTTTATTTCAAAGTTCAATATATAAAAATCGAATTTTTATTTCAAAGTTCAATATATAAAAATCGAATTTTTATTTCAAAGTTCAATATATAAAAATCGAATTTTTATTTCAAAGTTCAATATATAAAAATCGAATTTTTAGTTCGAAGTTCAATATATAAAAATCGAATTTTTAGTTCGAAGTTCTATATATAAAAATCGAATTTTTACTTCAAAGTTCAGTATATAAAAATCATATTCTTATTTCGAAGTTCAATAGATAAAAATTCTATTTTTCTATCGATGTTCAACATATAAGAATTCTATTTTTCTATCGATGTTCAACATATAAGAATTCTATTTTTCTATCGAAGTTCGACATATGAAAATTCTATTTTTCTTCCTTGAAAAATCCTATCATCTCGTTTATAAAAATCAAAGCTTTTTTTTTTTTTTTTTTTTTTTTTTTTTTTAATCAATTCAGTTTTAATCTTTTAAAAATCAGTTTTTAAATTATGTTAAAAATCAGTTTTTAATACTCTTTAAAATTTACAGTTTTAAACTTTTTAAAATTTACAGTTTTAAACTAAAATCAATTTTCAGTTTTAACCTAAAACCAATTTTCAGTTTTTATCTAAAATCAGTTTTCAGTTTTTTTTTGTTTTTTAAAAAAAATCCTATTTAATTTTAAACTCTAAAATAAAAATAAAATAAAAGTAAAAATAGGAATGCTTACCGTATGCGAAGAGGGGGAGGCCATCGGCTTCGTCGAGGGGGGGGGGCATCGGCTTCGTCGAGGGGGGGGGCCATCGGCTTCGTCGAGGGGGGGGCTTGGATTCGCGACTGGGGTCTCGCGATTGGAGATGGGGGGTTTCGGGACTGGAGGGAGAAGGCGGAGAGAGGAGGAGAGAAGCGGCGGTGGAAGAGGAAGCTGAGGAGGGAGTTGCGGCGAGCAGCGGTGGTGGTGGAAGGCTGGAGGAGGAGCGCGATTTTCTTCATCTTTTTTTTTTTTTTTATTTTGTTTTAGATCTGAACGGATTTCTAACGGGGGGGGGGGGGCCTGGAGTATAAAGGGGAGAAGATAATAATATTTTTTTTTTATTATTATTTAATTATTAAAAAGTTGACTTTTACATATGACCTCGAAACGAGGCCCACCGCCTGCCGTCCATAGCGTATTACCCCCATTCCGAACACAATGGGATATGTATCACAAGCTGATTCTATCGTTGCAATCAGTTTCCATTGAATTTACATTTAAATCTTTATATTGAATTTTAAACGCACATTTCAAATTACCGGGGTCACATACTAACTAGAAAAATTCCAGAAAAATATTTTCTAGCTTCGTATTGACGATACGGTCCTAACAAAACTAATTTCGTCGAATTCTGAGACCGTCTGAAAAATGGCCATTTTCCAGTCGATTAAAATCAACTGAAACTGGTCAAACGCGTTTTCCTTTGCCACGCTCACATATTGATTCGAAAAATTATGAAATTTGAAACCTAGCAATAACTTAACACCACGGACCCAACAAAACTGGTTTCGTCGAAATCCGAGGTCATTTGCAAAATTGCTATTTTTAAGGGCCTTATATATATATAAATTCCACAGCGACTATTTCTAATTTTAAACTGGACATATCTTATCATTTCTAAGATGAAATCTCAGTTTGTTAACTTCGTTACAAAGATATAGTTATACAGATTCAAATATTTCTTGTTTCGTTCAATTCTGACTTATATTGAATTCTGTATATTCATTTGAAATTAGAAATCGAATTTTCGAACTACCGCGCCATTTTCAATTCCATTTATAATTATATATAATTATATATATTCTAACGACGACGCGTATAAATATATACGTCGAATTATATTCAAAATAAATTTTCGTCGATATTATTTAAAATAATTCATTTTAAATAATCAAAATTCGCTAAAATGGCCAAAATAAAAATTTTAAACTGGCCCAGATTTTCCGGGTTGTTACAGATTACAAGAATATACAGAGTATAAATGAATATTACACAGAAATATCAGAGATTTAAATTACATTTAAATACATAGCAGCGGAAAATAATACAATACACAACTAGAAGAGATATACGGATACAAAGCTTTCCGGATATCATTCCAGCTGTAAACCAGGATCCTGTGAATATAAATCTGCAAAACCAAAACTACTAGCTGCCCGTGTCAAAATAAGGGCACCCAGAGTTTAGGTTAAAACAATAAACTCCAGGTCAGTCATGGGACTGGTGTGAGAACTAAAACAGTTATTAATCTTTATTTTCAAAGTTAGGTAAATCAAGGGACCACGCCGTATAACACGGAACGGGTTTCCTCCCAAGAATACCAGTGCATAAAACAAACAGCGCAATGCTAAATAAAGAAAGATGAAGCTGTTATAAGACCCAGGTCCTATCACACAATGCAACGCAAGCCGGGGGATAGGGTTTTCCCTTATAACAGCCAAAGAATGCTTGATACGTTTAAAACAAATCATTTGATACTACTATAAGTGCATAGTGTATAAAACAACTTCAAATCATAAGTATCAATCATAGGCGGCATGGGTACCATATATCATGTCGCCATACTAGTTTTACAATTAAAACCGCAAATGTCACGTATTTGGAAATTGGATTTCCGTCTATGAACCGAGGCAAAAGATAGTCCTCAACCGATTCGTGACTCTCTAGCCCCAGCCACAGGATCAGAGCTCGAGTGACCCTTGGAGCGACAGGGCCGGTCCACCGATGTGGATTAAAATGCCTGAACACTACGTTTCCCCACCCTATGGGGTGTAAGTCTGGTCCGTCAGCCGACCAGAATGCATTCGGCCGAAACCGATATAACCGAGGCGCCTCGCAACAGCAACAACCACATAAGTCAAACTCGTCAGGGCGTGTAAAACCACTGACGCCACTTCTAGCTAGAAAGAAACGCAAGTCCTCCCTGAGGTCCGTCTCCCGTTTTTGGTTCATACCTGGTGTGAAACACGCGAGGTAAACGTTACACAAAGCTACGCCACAAAGGCCGTGCTTTGATCATCACCACAAGACTTTGCTTTTCAACAGAAGCCTTGATCATTTGCATCTTAGCATGCCACACCGGCAAACCATCCTATGCAACCGATATCAGTCACACAGAATGAAATCCGATGTCAGACACACAGTCCATTTACAAGTCCGTTCTGGGGCTGAACGAAACCGGAGGCACCTAGTACCCCGCATATCCATCGATCTCCAAGTACGTCTGGACGATCACCAACTGTTTCCATCTTCTTGGGTGTACAGCCCAATCAAGATCATCAGTTATCACCCAAACGACGTGAAGACCTCCGGTCTTCGACCATCGTCTTCATCTTCGACTTATCGTCGCATCAGTTATTCAGAATGGGATAAACCCGGCCTTTCCGAATAACTCGCGTATATTTTAAATAAGTGTTACACAAACACAACATACGCCTCATTCCAATTCATTAGTCACTAACCGTAAATTAATCAAGAGAATAATTCCCCAAATATTAACCCCGAAGGCCGAAACCAACATCAGATCAATATCCAGAAAACCATTCCGCTTAGCTAACCGACAGTTAGTTTCTGAATTTCACGTTCAAATCTAATTAAAGATTTAACTATCGCCTGGAGCAAAACTGGTGATACTCCATTCTCGATCTTTTCAATCTAATTAAAGATTCATTAAAACTCCACTTAGTTTTAATCATTATCTGGGTTAAAGAATCAGTGTCATTTAAAACACGATTCACGATAAACCCAAAATCACATTCCATTAATTATCGGGTTAAAGAACAAGTGTTATTTAAAACACTGTTCACGATAAACCCAAAAATCAATACCAATTCAACTCCAATTAAATATCATTTAATTGGTACACTTCATTAAATCTAAATAAAAAGATTTAATCTTTTCTCAACTGGGTTCAAGAATAGTGTTAGTGAAGACACCATTCACGACAAACCCAAATCACATTCCATTAATTATCGGGTTAAAGAACAAGTGTTATTTAAAACACTGTTCACGATAAACCCAAAAATCAATATCAATTCAATTCCAATTAAATATTATTTAATTGGTACACTTCATTAAATCTAAATAAAAAGATTTAATCTTTTCTCAACTGGGTTCAAGAACAGTGTTAGTGAAGACACCATTCACGACAAACCCAAATCACATTCGATATTCAATACAAGGCTCTGAATAGAAAATATATCGGCTTATATTCAATATCGAATTCTACGACTTACAAATGTCGTATTGTAAATAACGATATCAATATATATCTTTCAAATTTCCATAACAACACCTGTATAATCACGAATTCCAACATCGAAATATTCCGAAGACAATTTCGATTCAAATCCACTCCAATGCAATCATTGGAAATTTTGGTTATTTTTAAAACCCTTTTCAAATTCAATTTATTTATTTAAAAATAAATAGAATTATAATTCTAGTTCAAAACTAGTTTATTTCGATAAAAATCTATTTTTATCTTTTCAAATATGGAGTTTTTCATCCCAATTCTTTCTAAATCATTTCTTATGATTTTACACAAATTATTACTATTTTTAATAATTTTATCAAGGCCCGTTCAGTCGATTTCCAACAATGGCCATCGAACTGCACTTACAGCGACCTTTTTCGAATTTGATTTGGACATAATTCCAAATCCAACCGTTAGATTTCTAATTTCTAATATTCTTTAGAAAGCTCTTTTCGATACGAACCCAACGGTTCCGGTTTTAGGAGAATCCGACGGTCGGATCTCCCGTAATGTCCGTTTGAAATAAATGGTCGAAATTCGCGAACTGCCGCGGCGCGGCGCGTTCTATTCAGGCCATTATATTATATATATAATATATAATATATATTTCATCGATTTCTATTTAAAACGAATTATATAAATAGTTTTGAATTCGTTTCAAAAACAATTTCAACTTCCTTTTCAATTCAAATCAAAATTGAATTCTTCTTTATAAATTCGTTTTAAAATTCATTTCTATTCAATTCAAATTTCAATTCAATTTGAATTCATTTCAATTTGTTTTCAATTCAATTCGAAATCGTTTTCAATTCAATTCATTTCGAAATCGTTTTCAATTCAATTCATTTCGAAATCGTTTTCAATTCAATTCATTTCGAAATCGTTTTCAATTCAATTCATTTCGAAATCGTTTTCAATTCAAT
Source organism: Allium sativum (assembly GCA_030737875.1). Lineage (NCBI taxonomy): Eukaryota > Viridiplantae > Streptophyta > Magnoliopsida > Asparagales > Amaryllidaceae > Allium > Allium sativum. Next base: position 915,848,421 of record CM060913.1, read on the forward strand.
TCATTTCGAAATCGTTTTCAGTTCAATTCATTTCGAAATCGTTTTCAATTCAATTCATTTCGAAATCGTTTTCAATTCAATTCATTTCGAAATCGTTTTCAATTCAATTCATTTCGAAATCGTTTTCAATTCTATTCATTTCGAAATCGTTTTCAATTCTATTCATTTCGAAATCGTTTTCAATTCAATTCATTTCAAAATATTCGATTTCGAAATCACGTTTCAATATTCATTTTAAAATGAATAAAATCGATATAAATATCGTTCACGTCAAAATGGCGTCAATCTAATCAACACGGCTTCATAAATTTCTATTTTCAAATATTCTATTTCAAATATTTCTATTTCAAATATTTCTATTTCAAATATTTCTTTTTCAAATATTTCTATTTCAAATATTTCTTTTTCAAATATTTCTATTTCAAATATTTCTTTTTTTTCGAAACTGGAATGAGGCCCAATCAATTACCATATAATGTTAATTATATGGATTTTCTACAACACATGTATATATCAACAACGATGAATAATCAACCATCAACCAAAGTGCACTACACTGTATAAGCATCAAATATAGACATTTAACGCTTATAGCAGCTTGTCAATCAATCGATCGACATATTTAATCAATCAGGATGAGTGAACTTCAAATTTCATCCTAACACCCGTGTGGGGTTTCAAACAATCAAACACATATTTTATTTGTGTAGTTAGGCGATGTGTAAAATTTATCGACCCAATCAACGTCATTCAAATAGGTGTACATAAACAAACCGTCTGGTTTGTAAATGAATATTTATTTATTCACATTCACGTTAAAAATTATATTTTTAACGATATAACATTTTATTCCAACATATGAATTTCGATTAAGTTCATTCTTTAAATAAAATGATATTTTTATTTTTCTAACTTATTTTAGAAAATTTCGGCGGCATAACGGCACGATACTAGAAACGGGACAAGGCCTAGCCTTATCCCCGGTCTAGTGAAGGCCCACGCCATTCACACATCAATCAAATCAATTTCATTTTGCAAACCACAAAATTTGGAGTAAGGGTCTAACCTAGCCTTACTCCTCCGCCTTATAACGGCGCACGTCTAATCCTAACCAATTTATCGATTCGATTTTTCACACCACAAACCACATTCAAACCAATATCGCAATCAATCACCAAACAGTCAAACAAACAAGTCCATGGTCTGTGGACGATTGTGTCGGGTGCTACTAAGCACCGTCTGCATCCTAGTATATATATATAACTAGAAAAGAAATGGAAAGGTGAGAAATTCTCACAGATAGCTATCCTAGCTCCACGGCACTTCTTTGATAGAAATCTTCATCGCTATCGCATCTCCGTCATCTTTATTGCCCGTAGCCACTACATATATAAAAATCACATTTTTATATTTTGATATCTTTAAAATAAAAATCACATTTTTTATTTATTCACTTTCAATTAAAAAACATATTTTTATAATCACTTCATATATTTAAAAATCGAATTTTTACTTTGCTTTTCAATATATAAAAATCGAATTTTTCTATCGAAGTTCAATATATAAAAATTCTATTTTTAACAATAAGGTTTTCGCCTTTATAAAAATATAGTTTTCGCTTTTATAAAAAAAAATAAAGTCTTTTCTATTTTTTTTAAAAATCCTACTTTTTCTTCTAAACAAAAACCTCGCCTTTTTGCTTTTCTATTTTAAAGATCAAATCTTTATAAAGTTTAAACCTTTTCTATCCTAAAGTTTTAAAATAAAATCAGTTTTAAACCTTTTTCAAAATTAGTTTTTGAACTTAAATATAATCAGTATTTAAACTTAAAAATAATCAGTATTTATTTTCCTTTTTAAAACAAAAATCAGTTTTAACTCCTAAAACCAAAATCAGTTTTTATTATTTTTTTTTTCCTTTTAAACATTTCTTGTTTTAAATTCTGTTTTATAAAAATAAAAAAAATAAATTAAAAATAACTTACAGGGGGGGCGTTGAGGCGGCGCTGTGGCCATCGGGGGGGGGGGGGTTCTTCGTTCATCGCGATAGGAAGGGGGGGGTGTGCGGTCTTCGGCCAGAGGAGGGGAGGGGCAGGCGGGGAAGAAGGAGCGGGAGGAGAAGATGGAGGGGGCGGGGGTTTCCGTCATCGCGAGGGGGGGGGTTTCCGTCATCGGTGGTGGATGCGGCGGAGGAGGGGGATGCGGCGGCGGTGGTCGGTCGATCTCCGAGCTCGATTGATTTTTTTTTTTCCTCTTTCGATCCTACTGAAGTGAACAAAAAGGGGGGGGCCAGCGGTTTATAAGGAGAGGGAGAATATTTTTTTTTTATTAATTAATTTATTTATTTTATCCTAAAGAGTTGACTTTCACATACGACCTCGAAACGAGGCCCACCGCCTATCGTCCATAGCGTTTTACCCCCATTCCGAACACAATGGGATATGTATCGCAAGCTGATTTGATTGTTACAATCAGTTTCCGTTAAATTTACATTTAAAACACTATATTGAATTTTAAACGTACATTTCAAATTACCGGGGTCACATACTAACTCGAAAAATTCCAGAAAAATATTTTCTAGCTTCGTATTGACGATACGGTCCTAACAAAACTAGTTTCGTCGAATTCCGAGACTGTTAGAAAAATGGCCAATTTCCAGTCGATTAAAATCAACTGAAACTGGTCAAACGCGTTTTCCTTTGCCACGCTCACATATTGATTCGAAAAATTATGAAATTTGAAACCTAGCAATAACCTGACACTGCGGATCTAACAAAAGTGGTTTCGTCGAAATCCGAGGTCATTTGCAAAATATCCATTTTTAAGGGCCTGAATTCCATAGCGACTATTCAGAATTTTCAACTGGACATATCTCTCAATTTTTAAAGTGAAATCTCAGTTTGTCAACTTCGTTACAAAGATATAGTTATACAGATTCAAATATTTCTTGTTTCGTTCAATTCTGACTTATATTGAATTCTGTATATTCATTTGAAATTAGAAATCGAATTTTCGAACTACCGCGCCATTTTCAATTCCTTTTATAATTATATATAATTATTTATATTCTAACGACGACGCGTATAAATATATACGTTCGAATTATATTCAAAATAAATTTCCGTTGATTTTATTTAAAATAATTCATTTTAAATAATCAAAATTCGCTAAAATCGCCAAAATAAAAATTTTAAACTGGCCCAGATTTTCGGGTTGTTACACAAATCAACTAATTTTCATTCATTTGATTTTTAACACATCATATATGAATATATATATGAAATCAAACAAACGGCAGATAATATATATTTTTGAGGAATCCAGTTGGATTCCTCCAACCTGTTTTCCTGCATCCACAGACGTTAGTCAACATAGTAATACCCATCCTGCTTCGAGGCAGGATATCGCGGTATAGAAGGTCATCCACTAATCATAGCGTGGGGCGTATAGGGTAATCATCCGCTATGGTACCGCGAGCATCCGCTAATGAAACTGCGGGAATCCAACCAATCATCAACCCAATATATATATAATAGTCAACCAATCCTAAATAACTATATATATATTTTAAAACAATCAGACAGCATTCAAACAAGCAACAAACAATTATTTTTAACGATATAAAAATAATTCTAACTAAAAGGTGAGATTTACTCACCTGGGAATTTCATTTGGCGAATATCTTGTTCACATTCCATATCGTTTTAGCTACGAGTCGTCTCAAATTTTCTTGATTGAATTTATGCCTACGATATTTTTTTTAAATTAAATGATTAATAATTATTTATATAATTATTCACATAGAATAAAAGTCACTAAATTTTAATTACCTTAAATTTCTTCAAACAAAAATCTGGGTTCATGACTATTGCTCAAAATCGAACTCAACCCCAACGTCTTGCATGTAACTCCATTATCTTTGCTACCAATTACCTTCCATATCAACACAGCCAAGCGGACTCGAACCCTCCCTCTCAGCAAATGCCAAATTCGACTTCCCTTTCTGAAATACCCAGTCGCAAATTCCAGCATCCACCATCTACCTTCGTTCATCACTCAACACCATACACAGACCCTTATTGGAGCTGTTGCATCCTGCGGTGACCCATACCCACCTTCTACTTCGCAAAAACCTCCCCACGAACATCACTAGTCAGCAATCGAACACCCCCTGCAACCCTAGAACATCCGCAGTTCACCGGAGAGGGCCAATTCGATCATCACTCCAACAGTCGCCACTTATACAGCTCCGACCCCTTTCAACATCGCAGTGACCCTCACCCATCTGCATACCTCCCCAACACTTCCAACCGGATTCGTTTGATCGCATCTTCGCCCATAGTCGTGAGTGCTTCAGTCACGATGTCGAGCTCGGTTTGCTTCTGAAATCTCGAGATTATCTTCGCAAATCCCTAAATCGAACGCACCCAAAATGAATTCGCTTGATTGAAGTACTCGAGCGACTGATCCTTGCGAATTGAATTACAGAAAAATCAATTAGAAAGAAGGGGGGTATGTGCGATTTTATATAGAAGAGGAATGAAGAAATAAAAGGCCACGGGTGTTTTTGAGTTGTGGTGGAAAGAATGGCACGGCTTTGGTTTGATTTGTGGTAGAAAGGAGGCATCGGTGTTATGGTTTGGTCCACCACTATGTTATTTAATTTTAAATTAAACCGATATCCTTTAATTAAAATACCTATGATGCCGAACTCCTTTCTGAACCCAACAAATGTCAATTTTAGGGTAATACCCCTATTCGGGACACACTGGGATAGGTCACGAAGTCCAGTTCGATCATCCGGAACAGATATTTATTTAAATTAATATAATTTAAATTTCAAACAAATTTTATTTTCCTTGAAGATAAATAAATATTATTACCGTTAAAATTTCATATTAATTATTTGAACTGTTTTCAACTCAGTGTTTGACTTCGAATTCAGTTATTCGCTAATTCCTTATTTTGATAATTTAATATATTCGATATTAAATCGAAATTGATTATCAAATCGATGACTCTAATATAAAAATTTCCATTTATATTATCCACCAAATATTTAAATCTGTATTAAATAGTTAAAATTAACCCATCAGAAATGCGGGTCATTACAGGTGAGCTCCTGTACACGTCGATGGCCATTCCCGTTCGTTCATCACCAAACCGCAAGTCACTCCTTCAACATAAATTCAAAAAAAAAATCACCTAAATTCACATCTTCAAATTCTGATTCAACCCATATTAAAAACAATGAGTTCGATTGCTCCTCTTACAACGCGTCGGTGGCACTTCTCGTGAGCTACAGGAGTTTCCGCGACAACTTGAATCTCCGAACTCCACCAGAAAATCACACAACGAGCGCCTTTCCTCCCTGATCACCCTGCTACCCTCGATTTTCCTCCTCGTCGCCTGTACTCCTTGCGAAGGCCAACCCTAGCTTAAACCCCTGCGCTGTACACAATTTCCACCGACGACAAACCCCATCGAACACAACGAAACCCACTCAGAAACGACGAGCAACTCTCCAGCATCACAAATATATTCGGTTTCTAATTTATCACTTTTTATTTGATTTTATAAAATTCATTTGAGGATCGAAATTCATACAGTCGAAAATGGTGGACGCGCATTTGACCGTGGAAAATGATTTAGGGTTTTGAAATGTTAAGGGTATTTTATAGTGATATTTTAATATTTTTATATTGATTTATAAGCAACCGTTAAGTGTGTTTATCGTTTAAAAATTCTCATGATCTCATACGATACCTAAAAATCACCAAATTGGACAGGTAGCTAGAGTTCGACATTACGGTCCCAACGAAACTAGTTTCGTCAAATTCCGACTCCGTATGCTCATACAGCGTATTTTTAACCGTCGAAATTGTAACAACCCGGAAAACCCGAGCCAATTTAAAAATATTATTTTGGCAATTTTAACGATTTTGAATATTTAAAATGAGTTATTTTAAATAATATCGACGAGAAATTTATTTTGAATAGAATTAGAACGTATATATTTATATAGATCGTCGTTAGAGTATAAATATTTATTTATAATTTTAAAAGGAATTGAAAATGGCGTGGTAGTTCGATAATTCGATTTCAAAGTTCAAACGAATGTGCAGGATTCAAAATAAACCGGATTTTAGTGAAACCAAAAATATTTGAAACTAATTGTGAATATCTTTCCAACGAATCTAATTAATTGAAATTTCATAGCGGGGATAAAAAGATATGTCCAGCTGAAAATTTAGAATAGTCGCTATGGAATTTCGGCCCTCAAAAATAGCCATTTTGCAAACGACCTCGGATTTTGACGAAACCACTTTTGTTGGATCCACGATGTTAAGTTATTTCTAGTTTCAAATTTCATAATTTTTCGAATCAATATGTGAGCGTGGTGAAGTAAAACGAGTTTGACCATTTTCAGTTGATTTTAATCGACTGGAAATTGGCCATTTTTCAAACGGTCTCAGAATTCGACGAAACTAGTTTTGTTAAGACCGTATCGTTAATACGAAGCTAGAAAATATTTTTCTGGAATTTATCGAGTGAGTAGGTGACCCTAATAAATAGAAATGCGCGTTCAAATTCAATATATGGAGTTATATGTTGATTTTGACGAAAACTAATCAAAACAGCTGAATCAGCTGATGAAACATATCCCATTGTGTTCGGAATGGGGGTAATTAGCTATGGACGACAGTCGGTGGACTCGATTTGGTGTTCGAATTTTAAAGTTACTTTTTGGAAGTTAATTAAAGAATTAAATAAATATATAAATATATAATCCCACCCCTCTCTCTTACCTTTGAAGTCAACTGTCATATAAATAAATAAATAACCCGTCATTTCCTTGAACCCGCTCCCCCTCCAAATCTTTGATCGTCGCCGCCCTTTGCTAGGCCCGGCGCCGCCACCGGAGGGACCCCACTCCTCCGCCGAAGACCAGACTTCCCCCCCCCCCCTCCTCCTTCTCCATCCTCTCCTCCCCTACCACGAGATCCCCCACGCCCTAGCCCAGAACGAACGGAAATCGCCAGTGCCTCCTCCCCTGGGCCGTCGCCGGCCAACTGACGCCGAGCCCCGCCTCCGCTCAGATGCAACCCACCCACACCGGCCAGCGCATCTCCGACGAACTACAAACACTCCCCCTCTCTGAACATGGTGAGTTTTATTTTATTTTTAGCTTATTTATATTCTTTAATTAAATAAAATTAGTTTTTATATAGGAGCATTTATAAAAAAAAATTATATAGGAGCATTTATAAAATCAGTTTTATTATATAGTTAATATGATAAAGAATAGATTTTTAATATAATTTTTAAATAGCAGAGATAATAAAATATAATTTTTATATTAGTAGAGTATTAAAAATATAATTTTTATATAATGTAAAGAATAAAAATATAATTTTTATATAATGTGTAGAATAAAAATATTATCTTTATATATGTAGCGAAATAAAAATCTGATTTTCATTATATATAGTGAAGTAAAAATGTGATTTTTATAGCGATGATATATAAATAAAAATTTAATCTTTATATAAGAAGTAGAAATATAAAAATATAATTTTAATATTGAAATAAGCGTTGTAAAAATATATAAAGTAGAAGTAAAAATAGGATTTTTATTTATTTGAATGAAGCAGTAAAAATATAATTTTTATTTGAACAGCGTGAAAAGAACTACATTGGAAGTTCAAACCAATCCAGACTATTCAGCAGTTCAAAAGCAAAGCACGGCGGAGTGGAACCCTCTGTGAGAACTTCTCACCTTTTAATTTTCTTTTTCTAGTTATATTATTATATATACTAGGATGCAGACGGTGTTTAGTAGCATCCGACACCCGTCGTCCACAGACAATGGACGGCTTGTTTGTTTGTTTGATATTGATGTGTAGTTGATTGTGTGATATGAAATGAAAAAAAAATATTTATATAGTTAAAAATATTTTATCGTTAAAAATATAATTTTTAACGTGAATGTGAATAAATAAATATTCATTTACAAACCAGATGGTTTGTTTATGTACACCTATTTGAAGGACATTGATTGGGACGATAAATTCTACAAATCGCCCAACTTCACAAATAAAAATCTGTGTTTGTTGATTTGAAACCCCACACGGGTATTGGGATAATATATAACATACACTAATCCCAATAATTAGCTGTATGTCGATCGATTGATTGACAGACTGTGTAAGCGTTAATTATTTATATTTGATGCTTATGCAGTTGTGTAGTGCACTTTGGATGATGGTTGATTATTTGTCGTTGCTATTATATACATGTGTTGTATGAAATCCATGTAATTAACATTATATGTTAATTGATTGGGCCTCATTCCAATTTAGAAAATAAAGAATATTATAAAATATAGGTTCATGTGTTGACCGTACTCATTCGTTGAGATTAGTCATGTGTTGAACGAAATATTTTAACAATAAAATTTACGTCTTTATCATATATAAAATTAGAAACTAACTGGAAAATAGATAAGATGAGTGGTCTCCTGGATATTGATCTGATGTTGGTTTCGGCCTTCGGGGTTAATATTTAGGGGATCGTTCTCTTACTAATTTACGTTTGGAGTCTGATTTGAAATCAAACGATAGATACCATAATCTTTATAAAATATATTAAATAACAAAAATAGTCATGTGTTGACAGTACTCATTTGTTGAGATTAGTCAAGTGTTGAAAGAAATATAGATTCATGTGTTGAATAGAATAAATATTCATTTGTTGAATAAAATAAAGAAGTCTTTGAAAAATATAAAGCCGTATTGATTAGAGATGCGTTATTTTGACGTGAACGATATTTTTATCGATTTTATTCGTTTTATAACGAATATTGAAAAGAGATTTCATAATCGAATATTTTGAATTGAATTGAATAGAAAAACGAATTCAAATTGAATTGAATAGAAAACGAATTTGAATCGAATTGAATAGAAAAACAATTTGAATAGAATTGAATAGAAAACGAATTTGAATCGAATTGAATAGAAAACGAATTTGAATCGAATTGAATAGAAAACGAATTTGAATCAAATTGAATAGAAAAACAATTTGAATCGAATTGAATAGAATTCGAATTCGAATCGAATTGAATAGAATTCGAATTCGAATCGAATTGAATAGAATTCAAATTGAATTGAATAGAAAAACGAATTTGAATTGAATTGAATAGAAAACGAATTTGAATTGAATTGAATAGAAAACGAATTCGAATTGAATTGAATAGAAAAACGAATTCGAATTGAATTGAATAGAAAACGAAGTCTAATTGAATTGAATAGAGAATGAATTCGATTTGAATTGAATAGAAAACGAATTCGAATTGAATTGAATAGAAAACGAATTCGAATTGAATTGAATAGGAAACACGAATTCGAATTGAATTAAATAGAAAACGAATTCTAATTGAATTGAATAGAGAACGAATTCGAATTGAATTGAATAGAAAACGAATTCGAATTGAATTGAATAGAAAACGAATTCGAATTGAATTGAATAGAAAACGAATTCGAACTGAATTGAATAGAAAACGAATTCGGATCGAATTGAATAGAGAACGAATTCGAATTGAATTGAATTGAATAGAAAACGAATTCGAATTGAATTGAATAGAAAACGAATTCGAATTGAATTGAATAGAAAACGAATTCGAATTGAATTGAATAGAGAACGAATTCGAATTGAATTGAATAGAAAACGAATTCGAATTGAATTGAATAGAAAACGAATTCGAATTGAATTGAATAGAAAACGAATTCGAATTGAATTGAATAGAATACGAATTCGAGTTGAATTGAATAGAATACGAATTCGAATTGAATTGAATAGAATACGAATTCGAATTGAATTGAATAGAAAACGAATTCAAATTGAATTGAATAGAGAACGAATTCGAATTGAATTGAATAGAGAACGAATTCGAATTGAATTGAATAGAGAACGAATTCGAATTGAATTGAATAGAGAACGAATTCGAATTGAATTGAATAGAGAACGAATTCGAATTGAATTGAATAGAAAACGAATTCGAATTGAATTGAATAGAAAACGAATTCGAATTGAATTGAATAGAGAACGAATTCGAATTGAATTGAATAGAAAACGAATTCGAATTGAATTGAATAGAGAACGAATTGAATTGAATAGAAAACGAATTCGAACTGAATTGAATAGAGAACGAATTCGAATTGAATTGAATAGAGAACGAATTCGAATTGAATTGAATAGAGAACGAATTCGAATTGAATTGAATAGAAAACGAATTCGAATTGAATTGAATAGAAAACGAATTCGAATTGAATTGAATAGAGAACGAATTCGAATTGAATTGAATAGAGAATGAATTCGAATTGAATTGAATAGAGAACGATTCGAATTGAATTGAATAGAAAACGAATTCGAATTGAATTGAATAGAAAACGAATTCGAATTGAATTGAATAGAAAACGAATTCGAATTGAATTGAATAGAAAACGAATTCGAATTGAATTGAATTGAATAGAAAATGAATTCGAATTGAATTGAATAGAAAACGAATTCGAATTGAATTGAATAGAAAACGAATTCGAATTGAATTGAATAGAAAACGAATTCGAATTGAATTGAATAGAAAACGAATTCGGATTGAATTGAATAGAAAACGAATTGAATTGAATAGAGAATGAATTCGAATTGAATTGAATAGAGAACGAATTCGAATTGAATTGAATAGAGAACGAATTCGAATTGAATTGAATAGAGAACGAATTCGAATTGAATTGAATAGAAAACGAATTCGAATTGAATTGAATAGAAAACGAATTCGAATTGAATTGAATAGAAAACAAATTCGAATTGAATTGAATAGAAAACAAATTCGAATTTAATTGAAAATGTATGGAAATAGAATCAAGATCAATTTGAAATGAATTCAAATTGAATTGAAATTTTAATCGATTTGAAATGAATTTAAAACGAATTCATAAGGAAAAATTCAATTTTGATTTGAACTTGAAATGGAAGTTGAAATTGTTTTGAAACGAATTTAAAACGATTTATAAAATTCGTTTTAAAAAGGTAATCGACGAAATATATATTATATATTATATATATATATAATATAATGGCCTGAATAGAACGCGCCGCGGCAGTTCGTGAATTTCGACCATTAATTTCAAACGGACATTACGGGAGATCCGACCGTCGGATTCTCCTAAAACCAGAACCGTTGGGTTCGTATCGAAAAGAGCTTTCCAATGAATATTAGAAATATGAAATCTAACGGTTGGATTTGGAATTATGTCCAAATCAAATTTGGAAAAGGTCGCTGTAAGTGCAGTTCGATGGCCGTTGATGGAAATCGATTGTACGGACCTTGATAAAATTATTAAAAATATGAATAAATTGTGTAAAATTATAAGAAGTGATTTGTGAAGAATTGGGGTGAAAAATCCCACATTTGTAAAGAGAAAAATAGATTTTTATCGAAATGAACTAGTTTTGAACTAGAATTAAATTCAATTCATTTTTGAAACAAATAAATTGAATTTGAATTGGTTTTTGGGTTTATCATGAGCGGTGTTTTGAATAACACTTGTTCTTTAACCCGATAATTAATGGAATATGATTTTGGGTTGTCGTTAACGGTATCTTCAATAATACTGTTCTTAGACCCAAATGAGTTAAGAAAATCAGAAACTAACCGGAGATTAGTTAAGTTGAATGGTTTCTTGAGTATTGATCTGATGTTGGTATCGGCCTTCGGGGTTAATATTTAGGGAATTGCTCACTTGCTATTTTACGGTTAAGGGCTGATAGAATGGAATGTGACTTTGGGTTTATCGTGAACCATGTTTTAAATGACACTGATTCTTTAACCCAGTTAAAGATTAAAACTAAGTGAAGTTTTAATGGATCTTTAATTAGATTGAAATGATCGAGAACGGAGTATCACCAGTTTTGCTCCAAAGCGATAGTTAAATCTTTAATTAGATTTGAACGTGAAATGGTAATTAATTTTACCGATAACACCGTGGTGTTAGATATGAAGTATTACCAGTTTTGCTTCATGGGATAAATAGGTTGGGATTGGGAAATAAAATAAATAATTACTTCAGTGTGGTTCGCTAATCCCGACTAGTTTGGAAAACCATAATTTGGTTTGAAACGATATCCAAAGGAAGATTAAAGAATAAATTTAGAAGAATTTATCTTGGATAAAATTAATGGAAACCTTTCCCTAAGAATGTGAAAATTTGAATAAAAAGAATATTCTGAATTGGAATGAGGCGTATGTTGTGTTTGTGTAACACGTGTTTATTATATACGCGGGTTATTTGGGAAGGTCGGGTTTATACCCATTCTGAATAACCGATTCGACGAGATGTCGAAGATGAAGACAGTGGTTGAAGACCGGACGTCTTCACATCGTTTGGGTGATGACTGATGATCTCGATTGGGCTGTACACCCAAGAGGAGAGAAACAGTTGGTGATCGTCCAGACGTACTTGGAGATGGATGGATATGCAAGGAAAGTGCCTCCGGTTTCGTTCAGACCCAGAACGGACTTGTAAATGGACTGTGTGTCTGACATTGGATTTTATTCTGTGCTGATTGATCTCTATTAAATATACATCTGTTTGGCAGTGGAGAATTTATTCTCTTGCTTAACGCCCTTCTCTGAGACGTACGAGCTCAGAGGTTGCATATCGATGTACATCAGTCGTATGGCATGAATTGCCCGTGTGGCACGCCTAAGTGGCAAATGATCAAGGCTTCTATTGAAAAGCAAAGTCTTGTGGTTGATGATCAAAGCACGGCCTACGTGGCGTAGCTTTGTGTATAACGTGAATTCGCGAACCTCAAACCTCTTTATGAGTCAAAAACGGGATAAGGATTGCAGGGAGAGCATGACGTTTCTTTCTAGCTAGTGGTGGTGTCAGTGCTTAAACTGGATGACATTTATATACTTTTCACCTATGTGGTTGTTGGATGAGGCGCCTCGATTTTAGGTCTGTTAGGAGCGGGAAAAGTGTGTTCAGGAATAATTAATCCTCAAACGTAACGGAGGACCGGCCCTGAAGATCCAGGGGTTACCCAGAGTGTGTAGTCCCGAGGCATTTGCTAGAGTGTCTCAAAGCGGAGAGGAGCTTGCCCCTTGCCTCGACTCATGATGGAATCCAATTTCCAATACGTGTATTTCAGTTTTATTTGTAGAGCCTAGTATGGCGATATAGTGGGATGGGGCACTTATGCCGTCTAAGATTGATATTTATGATTGAAACTGTTTTTGAAACACCTATGCACTTATAATAGTATCAAATGATTTGTTTTAAACGTACCAAGCATGTTTGGCTATTATAAGGGAAAACCCTATCCTCCGGCTTGCGTTGCATTGTGTGATGTGACCTGGGTCTTATAATAGCTTCATTTTTCGAAAAAGCATTGCGATGTTTTGTTATATGCACTTGTATTCTTGAGAGGAAACCCGTTCCGTGTTATACGGCGTGGTCCCTTGAATTACTCTCTTTTAAAGTAAAGTTTTGAAATAACTGTTTTAGTTCTCACACCAGTCACATGACTGACCAGGAGTTTATTGTTTTAACCTAAACTCTGGGTGCCCCTATTTTCCACACGGGCAGCTAGTAGTTTTGGTTTTGCAGATTTATATTCACAGGATCCTGATTTACAGCTAGAACGATGCTCGGAAAGCTCTGTATCCGTGTATTACTTTCAGTTGTGTTTTATATTGTTTTTCCGCTGCTATGTAATTTATTGTAATCTCTGATATTTTATCGAATGTAATTTATTCATTCATACTCTGTATATTCTTGTAATCTGATGGAATTGTTGTAAATAACAATGAAATGTTCTTCCGTTTGCGTTCTATTATGTCGTGTCCTCAACGCCATCCGGGCTTTCCTTCATGGGGAAGTTCGGGTCGTGTCAGAAATACCGACTGTTTTTCACTCTAAAAATCCGTACGGCCACACAGTGTTTCTAAAAATCACGAAACTGGAAATCTAACAACTATTTGATATTGCGGATCTAACAAAATTGGTTTTGTCGAATTCCGACTTCGTTTGCAAAAGTGGATATTTTTAAAGCTCTAGATGACCCATTTAAATATATAAATATTTAAATATAATTAAATAAAATATTAATAAATTAATATTATCGTATATATATTCACAGTGGAATACCATACAACGTCAGAAAAATCCTATATTGATTTCTAACTCGATATTTCAATCTGGGTCAACCCGATATTCGATTTATATTGAAATTCCTTTTTAAAATATAAATAATTCCTTTATAAATCATAAAGGAATTCCACAGCGACTTTTCTAAAATTTTATTTGGACATATCTCAAAATCTACACAATGAAATCCCGATTTTTATCTTCCACTAGAAAGATATACTCCACCAGCTCCACGCGTTTCTTGTTTCACAGAAATCTGATTTAAAACGAATCCTGTATATTCAGTTGAAGTTCAAATCGCCAATTTACGAACTGCAGCGCCATTTCGAGCTCAATTAAAATTATAATATAATTCTACATTCAAACTGACGTCGATTGAATATATCTGTTATTCTAATTCAATTCTAAATTGAATTAAATATCACCGATGATCCAGTTCACACCATATCGCAATTTCAGCCAATTCTGATTATTTCAGAATTAAATATATTATTTAATTTATTTTTTTAAATTAATTATTCACCATTAAATAATTAAACGACTAGTTAATTCACTATATCACTATTTATATAATTAAATAAATTAATTATAATACCTCTACCACTGCGGGTCATTACAATCTTCCCCACTTAAAATAATTTCGTCCTCAAATTGCTAAGTTAGAGAACGACCCTATCTATTGGAATTCCTAAGATTTGTTTACCCCTTATTTCTGATTTCAACTGAACCAATTAATATCAACTAAAATATTTATTCATTCCGACTAACTAAAATTTTCAAAAATTCTGAAAATTTTCTAACACTTTAAATTTTCGGAAAATTTTGCCATAACCTCCTTTGTACAGCCCTATCGGTAAAACCACAACTCGCCTCTCTAGGCCTTCTCCAACCCAAAAAAAAATCAAACAGCCAAGCGGCTTGCTAATTCGGCTCATAAATTTCATGCTTATATCAAATATAAACTTGTACCTTTTTGTCGGGCATATCAACTCTATCACTTCATCTGTCATCAATTCAACATATACCGATGCAATTCCAACATGATCCCAAATCAATTTGTCTTTAACACAACCATTCGCTTATACCTAAGTCGAATTTCATTTCAAACTCAAGCACTATTCTTGATTTCAAATCCATAACTCACCAGTCCAATATAATTTCAGATTATCTCTAATCAAGTCTAATTCCACTTGACATCAGTCTATTTCAATACGATTTTCACTTAACTGGCCTTTAATTCCATCTCAATTTTATTGGATTTTACAAATTTTACTTTAATTTGTTTTTATCTTAAACAGCCTTTTCTTCCTGGAAGTTTCAAATAGCTTGGCTTTTCTAAAAAATCAAATATCCTTTCCTGGAATTTCAAACCAACTTGTTTTTCTCAAAACAATTCAAAAACAAAATCTTCGGTAGTAATCCGTCACTTAGAAACTCGAAAATCACACCGATGATGCTGCGCAGTCAACATCAGGGTTACTTTCCAGCGATCGTAGTGAGTTCAATACTATACCACTTCAAAACCATTTCTTAAACATTTCAACCTTGAAATCAATTCCAAATATCCTTTTACAATGTTGTAAACAATTTAAAATCTCCAAGGATCTTAAAATTCACATATATTAAATACAGATTCATTTACAAACACCTCTCCCATTTCTGGGATTTTAAATTCCAATTCTGATCTAGATTCAGATTTAATTCATTTCAATTTCATATAATTCACTTGTATAAATTCTGATTGGTTATATATAACCATTTCACATTTTATAATCTTATCTAATTAAAATCACTACCAACACATCCTATATATGATAATATATCACATATCCATACTGTGTCGGTCCATCGTATTCAAGTGTTTATTTACTCCTACCGATACAGTGGATCAAACTGATCGACCAGAACTCATAAACAACTCAGCCAATGAATCTCCACAATATAAAACCATTTTTATATCAAATAAAAATACGTTCACTCATATATATACACTCAAACTCAATCTAGGGTGTTACTAACCCTATCTCTACCGAGTCACGCCACAGAGCCAAGGTAATTCACTTAACCTTAAGCCCTGATACCAACTGTAATGACCCGGATTTCTGGCGACTTTGGTTATCGACATTAACACGATGTCGACTAACCAAACATCGAAAATCCCGGTAATTACTGAAAGAAATTAGAGGGTGAGGAAAGATAAGATAGAAACTTATAGAATAGAAGAAGAAGAAGAACATCATCATCAGAGTAAACACGAATCTCACAGCGGAACGAATAAAATGTAACATAACTTTTTAAATACAAATAGTATATGTATACGATAACATTGCAGAGTACAACACTTACAATAACAGCGGTAATAATAATAGCTATAGAATCTTGAAGCCTCCTGCTCCAAGCTCTCCAAGTGTATCTGTAAAATCCCGACTACTTGACAGCCCGTACAAATTTAGGCACTCGAGAGTTTAGGGAAACAAAAAAATAAACTCTGGGTCAGTCATGGGACTGGTATGAGTAAAACAGTTTATACAGTTTGAACAAGTAAACGATATCTGATAAGACCACGCCGTATAACGGAACGGGTTTTTCCCCTTATGAGAATCCAAATATCTTTATATCAAAAACCTTTTGATATTATAATAATGTCTATCAACCACAATATAATAATCATCTAGCAGAAATGCTTTCATCTCACATTCTACATATATAGTATACAATCAAACCGCAAGCACGTATTGGGTAATGGATTTCCAACTATGACAAGGTATGGAACCACCTTCCGATTAGTGTACTCTAGGAACGATACACTGGAGTTCAACAAGAACATCTTGCAACTCAGCCACACATGACCGACCACTCATTTTGCGTGAGTGTATCGAATGTACATCACCAACGGTTGGGATCAGCAACCGTCCCCGTATATATATATGGGACAGCATTGATAGATTAAAGAAGCAAATGAATATTCTCTAGATAGGCGACTATACACCCTACTTCGGTCCGACCGACTTAGCCATGTTGCCTGCCCGATTCCTGTCATTACCGGATGTGAGGCTAGAAGCTACGCTTATCTTTTACACGCCACATCTTCATTCACTTAGAATGTCACATCGTCATGCCCTTTAAATCACAAATTGATTTTCCCAAAAATACCACGGGTATAAGCTAAGAGAAAAGAATTCCTCCGCCACCAACGTAAATATGTTTGAAACGATCAACTTACGTGGTCTACCAGATATACTCTGTTAGACCTTCGTCCATACAAGTTGTCATGGGCCTGGACAAACGGAAGGCACTATTCAGTATATCCAGCTTAGGCACTGTTATCTAAGACTTATACAATAGCCATTGCACTTTACTCCGTCTTCAATTATCTTTGGCATATATGATACGCAACGCTTATGCCAATACAGAGTGGTTCGTTGGATAATAATCCAACCGGTCTCTCCATATTAACAACGTTAAAATGGTCAAAACTTTGATAGTCTGTGAGTTAACTATCAAAGAAAAATAAGTGTGCAAACAACGATACTATTTCCAGATGGAAATTATATCGATCAATCATCCAACATATATATATATATATATTCACATTTCCTTATTTCTATGTTTAGAAAATATATGTTATTAACACTTGGAAAACATTTCCATTTGTTTATTTACATATCACTATCATCCCACATCTATCAGACTCTAACTAACAAGAGAACAACTTCCCAAGTATAAACCCCGAAGGCCGGAACCAACATCAGATCGATACCCAGAAAACTATTCAACTTATTAATCTCTAGTCAGTTTCTAATTTCTGTTTAACTCCATATTGATTTACTCTAACTGAATAACTCTATTTGTTTAACTCCTATTCGAATAACTAATATTGAATTTAACTCTATTCGCTTGACTCTAGATCGCAGCGATCACAATGGTTACGCCTGATTCCCTCAGGAAACATCCGACCGCCGTAGGCTATCCGCAGCCCTGCGAATTATGCTAGCAGTCGTGCTAAACGGCAACTTATCTTGAATAACTATGTTTGACTAACTCTTCAAACAAACTATATTTGGTTGACTTTTATTTGATAACTTTAATCGACTAACTCTTTTCTATCTCGTTAATTCCCTTTTTATAAATACTATTTATTTTCCAACTAAATATTCCTTTTATAATTCTATTTATTTCCTTTATTCTATTCATTTCCTTTTTCCTAAAATCTTCTATTTATTTTATAAATAATTTCTCCTTTATAAAATCCTTTGATTTTATAAATACTTTACTTTCAAAATATTTCCTTTTATAAAATCGATTGATTTTATAAAAATTCCTTTTATTCTATTTATATCCCAGGGTCTTTTATGATATTCAAAATAGCAAACCCACAATGATCGATATCATTTAAACACACATAATCAAACAGATTATACATCACATCATATATTACAATATATGAACAGAACAGTATCATAAATATTGAGGAGTCCACTTGGACCCCTCCAACCTGTTCCCCTGCATCACAGATGTTAAACAACACATATATAAAATATTCTAATAAAACAGAATCAATATTCGATTAACGATTTATATATATATATATATATATATATATTGTTATCTATGATTTCAATCAATACACAAACAACTCAACCAACAGTTAACACACAGCAATCTGTCATCATTTATTAGTTCTAAATATACGTTATAAAAATAGAAACTGTTCAGAGTTGGTGAGTTTTACTCACATTGGCAGTTCATCGTTAAAGAATGATAAACTGTTTGTTTGATTTGAATTAAACAATTTATTTTGCCATAAATTCATACGAGCCCTAATCCCCTTCCAGTCAGCTTCATTGTGAAGCTCTCGTCCATACGATCTCAACGCAACTTACGGTTCGTGATTCTGATTACGTATGAGAAAGATATTACTTATATAAGTTATACGATTATTTGAATTGAATTAAACATCGATATATATATATATAACCATTGGGATTGAATAAATCTGAATGGCCCATTACCCCTTTATAATAGCCCCGACATTTTTGAGCTTCTTCCCCAAAACAAATGAGCGGTGAGCTCCTGTACACTTCGATGGCCATTCCCGTTCGTTCATCCCCAAGCCGCAAGTCACTCCTTCAACATAAATTCAAACAAAAATCACCTAAATTCACATCTTCAAATTCCGATTCAACCCATACTAAAAACAATGAGTTCGGTTGCTCCTCCTACAACACGTCGGTGGCACATCTCGTGTGCTACAGGAGTTTCCGCGACAACTTGAATCTCCGAACTCCACCAGAAAATCACACAACGAGCGCCTCGCCTCCCTAATTACCCTGCTACCCTCGGTTTTCCTCCTCGTTGCCTATACTCCTTGCGAAGGCCAACCCTAGCTTAAACCCCTGCGTTGTACACAATTTCCACCGATGATAAACCCCATCGAACACAACGAAACCCACTCAGAAACGACGAGCAACTTTCCAGCATCACAAATATATTCGGTTTCCAATTTATCACTTTTTATTTGATTTTATAATATTCATTTGAGGATCGAAATTCATACAGTCGAAAATGGTGGAGGCGCATTTGACCGTGGAAAATGATTTAGGGTTTTGAAATGTTAAGGGTATTTTATAGTGATATTTTAATATTTTTATATTGATTTATAAGCAACCGTTAAGTGTGTTTATCGTTTAAAAATTCTCATGATCTCATACGATACCTAAAAATCACCAAACTGGACAGGTAGCTAGAGTTCGACATTACGGTCCTAATGAAACTGGTTTCGACGAATTCCGACTCCGTATGCTCATACAGCGTATTTTTAACCATCGAAATACTGACTGTTTTTCACTCTAAAAATCCGTACGGTCACACAGTGACTCTAAAAATCACGAAATTGGAAATCTAACAACTATTTGATATTGCGGATCTAACAAAATTGGTTTCGTCAAATTCCGACTTCGTTTGCAAAAGTGTTTATTTTTAAAGCTCTGGATGACCCATTTAAATATATAAATATTTAAATAAAATTAAATAAAATATTAATAAATTAATATTATTGTATATATATTCACAGTGGAATACTATACAACGTCAGAAAAATCCTATATTGATTTCTAACTCGATATTTCAATCTGGGTCAACCCGATATTCGATTTATATTGAAATTCCTTTTTAAAATATAAATAATTCCTTTATAAATTATAAAGGAATTCCACAGCGACTTTTCTAAAATTTGATTTGGACATATCTCAAAATCTACACAATGAAATCCCGATTTTTCTCTTCCACTAGAAAGATATACTCCACCAGCTCCACACGTTTCTTGTTTCACAGAAATCCGATTTAAAACGAATCCTGTATATTCAGTTGAAGTTCAAATCGCTAATTTACGAACTGCAGCGCCATTTCGAGCTCGATTAAAATTATAATATAATTCTACATTCAAACTGACGTCGATTGAATATATCCGTTATTCTAATTCAATTCTAAACTGAATTAAATATCACCGATGATCCAGTTCACACCATATCGCCATTTCAGCCAATTATGATTATTTCAGAATTAAATATATTATTTAATTTATTTATTTAAATTAAATATTCACCATTAACTAATTAAATGACCATTTAATTCACTATATCACTATTTATATAATTAAATAAATTAATTATAATACCTCTACCAATGCGGATCATTACATGGGGAAGGGGCTGGAGAAGGGGTGGATGTCAAGTGGAGGAGGTAGAGGGTGTGGCGGCCATGGCTAACGGAGCTGGGAGGAGGAAGAAAGTTAAAGGAGAAAGTGAAAAAGGAAAGGGGAGAAAGGAAGAGAAAAGGGTGTTTTATAAAAGGAGGAAGCTCATGGATTCATGAGGTGTCGAAGGGGGAAGTAATGAGAAGAAGCACACTTTAGGAGATAGGATGGATGACACGTTGTTAGGTCCTTTTGGCCTTTAAGGCTTTTGTAATATATTGAACTTTTTTTTGTTCAACCCCGCATCTTTCACTTGTGATCGAATGCTAAGTCCGCTTAACACGAAATTTTGAAACCTTACATTAGTCGTAATTCTGGATCTAACGAAACAGGTCTGTCGAATTTGGAGTTCGTTTGACCTTCCATTTTATTTTTTATTGCGTTTTCGCTTATTTTTAGCCGATAGACCCGGTATGCTTTTATTTCTCGCATGCTCACATACTAACTCCAAAAATTGTGAAATTTGGAATCTTACCATTTTTCGATTTTCCGAATCCGATAAAATTGGTTTCGTCGAATTCCGAGATCATTTGGAAAATGTTCCTTTATAAGGTAACAAAAACAGCGTTGATCATCGAATTTTTAAAATCAACTATAAATCCTTGTAAAATTAATTAAAAATAAATTTTAAATTGGTTCCAAAATTGTGGGTCTTTACACTAGAAGATATCTTTTTAGAGGCTCGATCCATTGCTTCATTCAAATAACCTCCTAGATAGGAGCCTACTTAGAAATAGAGGGGTTCTAGTCGGCATTGTATATTTCATGATCTCGACGGCCACAACACAAATGATTGTCAGCATTTTTGGGACATGATTGTGGAGCATGTCAGACGCGGTGAACTAGAACAGTTTGTTAGAATTCGGTTGTTGCGCCTGGAGATGCACAACCCCCTACTACTACTAATCAGGATAGACCCGGACCTAGTTCCCATGGTCCAATTCTCAAATGATCTTCATTCTGGTTCTGAGTCTCGGATTCAGGCCTTCGGGGCACCAATATCTTATGGATTGTAGATGTCTTGGTTATTTGGATCTCGTTTTCAATTGTATTCTAGATTTTGGATTCTTGGCTTCAAAGATTTTCTTGTTTGGCTCCTCGGATTTGGTTTTTTGGATTTCAGTTTTTTTGGCTCTAGGTACTTTGGCTTTGGATTTCTGGCTTTTGGCATCTAAATTTTTCGACTTTTGGATAATGATCTCCCCCCTTATGGCTTTTCTACCTTTGGTCCTCTGGCTTTGGGTTTACATCATTTCTCGAGCTTGTGGTTTGGCTATGGCTTTCTAGATTTGGATATTCAGGCCCACGGCCCATGGTTTTGGCTTTAAGGACTTAGGTCCTCTAGATGAATCATTTTTGGTTACTTTGGGTTGTAAGATGGTTGAGTCGACATACCCACGTACGGTAACCAATGGGGTCCATAGGCATTCTCTTTGTCCGACAATATACCATCCCCTACTCTGGATATCAATGAAAAGATTACTTTTCTCAGCTTCGGATTTTGAATGGCTAAATTTGCTTACCCATGTGATAGGAACCAGTGAGATCCTAGGCATATGATCTTCGCTACACGGTTCGCTTTCCCTCGCGAATGAATTTGGAATCAAAAAACGGTCAAGTCCGCCTACCCATGCATGGGGGCAGGCCGGCCCCCTAAGCAAACTCTTTACGGATGACGAACCTAGAGTTCTCTTTTGGCCTTGCTAAAAAATCCCTAACTTTTATAACATTAATATAATTATTTTGCAAAGTAAGGATGCTTGCTTGAGGAGTATGAAATCGACAACAGGATTACAAACATTAATAAGCGTCTGGCTATCAATGGTCGGCTTTCCCTAATTTGGCAAGATCACCTTGATTTGTGGCGAGTATTGGATCTTGTGTGTCTGGTCGGCATATCCTGCTCGTTTTCTATATTGGATCGTCCTATCTAGACGATTCACTTTGATATTGGCTTACATCGGGTGGACTTGTCAGTGACACGACAAGATTATTCACTCGTGGCTACCCTTGATCGTCTTACTTCAGCAAGATCGCCCTGGACACCAATGGCAACCTTTGGTCGTCTTGCTTCAGCAAGATCGCCTTGGGAAAGGATATGGCAATACTTGGTTGTTTTGCTTTGACATGATTGCCTTGGAAAACTCAGGCAACCTTTGGTCGTTTTGCTTTGGCAGGATCGCCTCATAAAACACTGGCTACCCTAGCAGTCTCGTCGGTGACATGGCAAGATCATTCACTTCTGGCTGTTGGATATCTAGATGTATGGTTATTGGTTATTCTGAATTCATGGATTTTAGATTTTCTCGGTTTCCAGACTATGGATTCTTTGGTTATTCAAGTTATTGGACTCCTACAGTCCTTTGATTATTCTGGCTATCTCGATTATTCTTGTTATTCCGGTATCTCTAAATGATCTGGAGTGATTATAGGCTTTCATTGGATTTTAGGATACGTGGTTTTTTAGTTTCTTTAGTTACGAAAAGATCATGAATTTTTGGTTTATTGGCTTTGGTTTTCTAGTTAATACGATCCAGCGCAGTCGTGGCTCTTCGTTTTTATGGTTATAGAAATTCACTTCGAACTTCTCTAGGTTTTGATTTCTAGATTTCCGATCTTGTCGCAAAATAGATCTTCTTTCGGTCAAGCAAGGCATGTTTTGATGGGCAAAGTGTTAACAAGCATTTTGGTAAAGCTGGCACATGTCAAGGTTTTGATTAGCGATGCTCTCAAGTTTCGATAATGTCGTCAGAAAACACAAAGAGATTTGGTTAAAGCTGTGACGTGTTCGGAAAAGGTTTGGAAACGGCACCGATTCGTAAAATCGTCGTCGATGGACTTGGAAAACCGACGCAATAAAAATATGTGATCGACTCGGTTCGATCAACTCAAAACACTTGAGCGTGTCGGTTCGAACACGTAACAAAAGTAGTCGTGGAAAAATATGTAGATTTTGGTAAAAATAAGTGTTGCGTGCTCAAAAATAGCTAATCAACAAGCATGATCATGAAAAATGGCTTGCACAACTCGCGACACTGAAATCTGGTAATTTGGAGAGTTTTTACCAAAAACCAGTTTTTCACGTACCAGTCACCTCAAAACAGTTAATCAGAATTGTTGGATCAGGAAAAAATGTTGGATCTGACACTTAGCAAAGTCGGATTTGGCACGGTTAAAATTTAGTGATCGACACAGGCAGATCACACAAAATCACGTCTGCAGCATGGTTCGATCAGCTAGAAAAACCAACCTGGTTCTTGGCTTAGCAAATAAAGGGTTCCAAATCCCCTAAATTTTGAATCCCTCAGGGATTCGAAATTGTAACAACCCGGAATTTTGACAATATATTAGTTATTTAATTAGATTCTCAAAAATAGGGGTTTCTGCAAAGGATGAAATTTGACACAAAACTTTAACCAATGCGTTCGTCTCGGAATTCTGGTCAACTTTCATGTTTCGAGTTTCGTGAACGGAGTCCATATAAAAAAGTTACGGATGAAATACCATAACGAACACAAAAAAATAAATCATAATAGTTATATATTATATATCATATTTAACCAGCCTCACTAGGCAATTGGCGATCTAAGTGGTCGACCGTCGCCGTCGACCGAAGGTCGACTCTAGCGGTCGATCTACTGGGCGCCAGAATGCCTAGTGACGGCTAGGGTTAAGGGGTTAGGTTATAATATATTGTTAAACGAATGGACGGATATAAACTAAAGTAAATCCAAGGTTCATTGCCAATTCCATTCCTATAAATAAAGTGGTAAGGCCTCGTTCTTTTCCATACAAATCTGTAGGCAGCATCGAAGCTCTGCCATTTTCCTCACTCTTCAAACCTAATTTCTTAATTAAAAATATATTCATATACAACAAATCAAACAAAAATCATATAGGGTTGAAAAGGATTATCATATCCAATGGAAAAGAGTGTGAATTACCGCTCTACATCAGATTCTCCCATCTTCCTATTTTCTTACATATCTACAAATCGGAAAGTATCCCGTAGATTTAGAAGAATGTGGGAATTGTAGGCTTAAAAGGTTATTCAAACTTAAGATTTGGATTCTTTCAAGTGAGTGGGAAATTTACATATATAGTTATAATACCCTATTATCTCGTTTGATTAGATCTCAAAAGATATGCCTAATTTCATCAGATCTGTTCGTAACATTGTTATAATTGAATTGACACCTATCGGGTCTGATTGTAAGTATTGTTAAAACTTGTAAATTATGAATTGTGGTTAGAAATAATATTAATTGTAGGGTTCTTAAATTTTTTTATAAATATTTCCTACAATTATGTTGTATAATGTATTGCAGTTGTTGTAAAACACTGAGGATTCGAAAATCAGTCCCAATAAAAATGTTAACATGTATTTTCTTCCAAAGCCCTAGCTTCAGTGTAAGTCGGTGAATTATGTTATTTTAATTCAAAAGAATTATACCTATTTGCATACGATGTTGTTGGGGTTTTGTCTTAATTGTTGTAAATATGTCGGTTTCCCTCTTTTCGAACAAAAAGATATTATATTGAATTCACAAGAGATATGACAAATAGATTGAAAAGGGAAAAGTGGTGCAAACGTACATATAAGTATACATATTTGTGCATAGTTTGCATCAAATATTCCAAAAATATATATACATATATAATTCTTGTGAATTTGAAATTTGTCTATTCCACTAATCAGGCATAATTTACAATAATTACAGGTCTTTTTGTAAGATTATCAAGTTTCCGCCTAAATAATATACTGGGGTTCTGGAAGCACCTCAGATTCTATCAAATCTTTGGGTTCGCTTCGAGTCTAAAAGCTTTTCGCGTATCTATTTGTATCGTTTTTGAGTGAGCTGATGAGGCTTGTTGGGATATAAGATACCTTATGGCAAGATTAAATGCGAAAAGGAATGTTTGGATATAGATAAATCAAATCATAAAATTTAAAAATAAAATAATATCAAGAAAGATAACTACGTTGACCGCGCGAAAACATAAATATAAATATATACATATTATCTGTCCAAATCTGCGTAAAACTTTAAAATATACATTGTATGGAATGTTCTAACGATATTCAATTATGGAATTATATATGAAAATGTAACCTATATTGAATAAATATATTTGTGGTGACCATTGTAGCAATTAATATAATTAACTTCTATAAATAGGGCCGCAAATCATTAAATAACAATTGTAACCAATTTTGATTGAGGAAAGTGAATATAATAGCATAATGTTTACAATTACTAAATTGATTAGGATTAATGTTGTAAACCTCAATTAGGGAATTTGAATCATAACCCTATTTAGACATGTGGTTAAGCTCAACTTGTGGTAGAACTCTGCCCGGAACCGCCCGGCAAATCCAACATCCACAGCTAGCCAGCTTAATGTGAGGGGTCTAATGCGTAAATATAATGTACCAAGATAGGAGGTTAAGTTCAATTTGTTGTAAAAGTCTATCCGGAACCAACTGTCAAATCCAGCATCCACAAGCAGTCAACTTAATATGAGAGGCTTGTTGCACAAATATATATATATATATATATATACATAACAAGCAATAAATAAATAAAAATAGTAATTGTCTGTTGGGATACAACAAATAGATACTTCAAGACTGATAAATGGTTGTCTTTGGAAAATATGACCGTTATGGTCATAAATTGCAATAAACTAAGAGATAGAAGCAAATGGATGTAAAAAAAGGGATTAATGGATATTGATTGCTGTTTAAATACTAAGTACAATTAGGGAAATAATCAAATGAATATCCTAAGGTAAGGAGGATATAACTTTCCTTATTTATCTATTACCTATAATAGAAAGCAAAAGAACTGAAAAGCTGAGTTGAAACGCCTCCCTTTCTTACATATCTAACGTGGCGCTCTGTAGCAGCCCTT
The DNA here is from genome assembly GCA_030737875.1 of Allium sativum. Lineage (NCBI taxonomy): Eukaryota > Viridiplantae > Streptophyta > Magnoliopsida > Asparagales > Amaryllidaceae > Allium > Allium sativum. The sequence continues at coordinate 915,875,300 of CM060913.1, forward strand.
CTCTCTTATCGACGTTTCAAAATTCTCGCCTCCTGTTCCACTCTTGCCTACTCTCATTGTTCCCACTACTTGCACTCGCATTCAGTTACTTTCTCCACTCTAAAACCGAAGTCATTATAAACCTAAAAATTAATTCCCCCCTTTCCTCCTTCACTCTACCTTCCTCTGAAACTGTCCACCAATTTTCTTCTCCTTCATTTAATCGTTTTTCCCTCTCTTTTTGACTATTCAATTTATTCTACCGCAATCTAAAAATTATAATAATTTATAATCCCTAAAACTATTTACCCCCACCTCTTGCACTCTCTAGGGTCAATTTTCTGCTCTGTCCTTTAACCGTTATTTCTATGCCTTCTCGGTAACTTAATTTCAAAGCGAGCGAAGTGAGTGGCATGGATTGTACTATTCGCATGGTACTAGACCTTCACTGCAATGGCATATATTTCTAGCTTTAACTTGGCCAATTCAAGCAATGACGTCCATTCTTGGAGTGTGTTAATCGAGCACTGACAAAGCAATTGTTCCAGATTCATTTTTAGGTTTTACCCTTTGTTTATTCTTGGTAATTTAATTTAATTTAATAAAACTACTGATTTCTTAACATAAGGCTGGTTTATTTTAATTGTCAAAGTGTCGTTTTCCCTATTCTGTCAACGTACAGCCTGCTATATGTTCTTCATAGTACCATCATCTCTGTACCATTTACTGATGATGTTGAAATGTTAGTTGAATGTTTAGATCTACAAATATTGGTACTATTTTCTGTTTTCAGTTAAGGTTGTTGTCGGGTGCAATTATACTGTTACACCTAAAACAATATGAGGTTATTTGAATATGTTTGATGAGATAGTCCTATAATTGATCTTAGTTTTTGAGTTTATAAAGTTACTGTAATTTTCGGACCTTTAACGATTTCATAGGAAAATAATAGTTCAAGCCTCCATGCTTTAGATGCTACATTACATTCGATATGAAATTTAATTTCATTACAGATACACTATAGCTTATAAATGCAAGTCGATAATTTCAAAGTAATTGTTTTTTATCCTTACTTCTTTATCCTTTTCAGCTTATGATATTTGAAAGATTAATGAAGTTAATAAGTAATGTAATTCTGATCTATTTGGTGATTATACAACAATCAAACTTTTTAGTGTTGTGCACATTCAATCCAATGTTTGGAATATGTGAAAATAGCATCTTTATTTGTGATATCAACAAATATATTAAATAAGTGCTATGTGACTCAGTATTAAATTTATTTTGTCATACCTGGCACAAAAAGTATTTAAAGATGTGTTGCTCAATATAAACGTAAATATGTAACATGTTGTTGATGTTCAGGCGTTGCTGCTGTTTCATGAGGCAGGGGTTGAGATAGTTGCAACCTGGTAGGAGATGAGATGGGAATATGATACAACCTGGGAATGGCTACCTTATTAAATATACCTATAGTTGACTACTCTCATTTAAAACCTTCAGTAATTATGCATAATTTCAAACAGCTCAAAGTTCGTTTACACCAAAACATTGTTAATTACTCTCTCACAAATTCGTAGTATAAATTTGTACTTCCTATATCACATGTGTGGCTTGCTAATCAAATCAATCTCATGGCTCCAATTCTAGGTTAGTTATCTTCTTTTTTTTGAAAAATATATGAATACTTCTGCATTTTATTTACTTCTGTTAGATTGCAATGTTTGTTGTCTTAGTAATTTTCAAAAAAGGTTGTCTTACTTTCACATGTCAATATATTAATCAAAATAAACAGAGCGGAGATAAGTAATTAACTTCTTGTATTTTATAACACTTACAACAGAACATATTTCTGATAATTTAAAAGGAATTATTTTTAAAATACTATCTATTGTCATAGTTCATTTGGTGGAATATTGTTAAGATAATATGTATAGACTTTGTAAAAAAGTTCGTTCAAGCTAAAAGTATTGTTTCTTGTATTGAGGTAGTCATTTCAATTCATTTGCAACTTGAATCAAATTTTATGACTTCTTATTGTTATATTTAACAGATCATTACTCATTGTTATTTTATTTTCCATTATTTTCCATCTTTGTATTTGTTTGTAACTTATAAAAGATGATCATTTTTAAACTGTTACATTAATCATTGAATCCTTATCAAAGTATACTTCATTTTAATTAATGAAATACATATAACAGATATGCAAATCTACATAGTGTTGGGGTTTTGTGCACAGCGGAAGTTTGATAAAACGCCAAGAAAATAGGATCTTTATCACCCAATCACTTGAAGATGAATGTGATTGAAAAATAAACATATCGGAAATATGAGCATACGATATTCCACCCAACCACCCTCTTTATTGATTCACCAATAAAAATTGTTTACAATCGATCTCAACTATCGTTACAAACAATTACAACTTGAACCAATAACCTTATTGAGAAATAGGTAGAGAATATCTAATGGCTAAAAAATTTGAAGAGAAAGACAATGAAGAATAATGGCAAATTTTCCATAAATATAGCAACCAATATTTCTCCATAAAATCTAGCACCAAATCTCTTCATCAAATCTTGCACCAAATCACTTCATCAAATCTAGCACCAAATCTCTTCATAAAATCTTGCAACAAATCTCTCCACAAAATATGTAAGATTATTTGTTGCCCAAAATTGTGATTTGTGTATCACCAATTTCAACACTCCACCTTGATACCAAATCACAACATCTCCTCCACTAAAACAATAGCCCCATAGCTCTCATTTTCAACCTCTTCTTTCTCAATTAACACCATCTCGATTTTAACGGCTACAAGATTAAACCATCATGTCTTCTCTTCAAGTCTAGGCTTAATTGATTTACACTCTCAATTACACCTTATTGATTTCATCAGGCCACAAGATTACCTAATAGATTTTCAGGCTCAATCACACCTTCTTGATTTCATTAGGCCACAAGATTACATAATTGATTTCCCGGCTCAATCACACCTCCTCTTTATCGATATACGCCTACCACTTGATCCCTCTTCATCTACATGGATCCCTTGAGAATTATCAACGTGAAGACAACAATCGATACCATGATCCTCAACGGATCTTCAGCAGTGATCAAAACCAACCTCTCCACCTTGCTGCAGACTAGGTTCTTCATTCCAAATTCTCAAAATCTCCTACTCCACAATAGCCATCCATGAAAGCAACATCATCTCCGACATCTACAATCTTCAATCTAAAATCACTCCAATCTATGCGATGAACTAGCTCTGATACCAAACTGTTAGGGTTTTGTGCACAACGGAAGTTTGATAAAACGCCAAGAAAAATAGGATCTTTATCACCTAATCACTTGAAGATGAATGTGATTGAAAAATAAACAACACAACAAAATATCGGAAATATGAGCACACGATATTCCACCCAACCACCCTCTTTATTGATTCACCAATAAAAATTGTTTACAATCGATCTCAACTATCGTTACAAATAATTACAACTTGAACCAATAACCTTATTGAGAAATAGGTAGAGAATATCTAATGGCTAAAAAAATTGAGGAGAAAGACAATGAAGAATAATGGCAAATTTTCCACAAATATAGCAACCAATATCTCTCCATAAAATCTAGCACCAAATCTCTTCGTCAAATCTTGCACCAAATCTCTTCATCAAATCTAGCACAAAATCTCTTCATAAAATCTAGCAACAAATCTCTCTACAAAATATGTAAGATTATTTGTTGCCCAAAATTGTGATTTGTGTATCACCAATTTCAACACATAGGGCCCATTTAGCATGAAAGAAGGTTGGGGATGACCATTCACACAATTCCAAATCAAAATTTTCAGAAATGAGACAGAATTTAAATTGTAAGCAAGGGTCTTTAGTATCATGCATAGCTAAGGTAGTATCCAATCTGTGTTGTGTAGTTTAGAAGATACAGATTATCCAACTTTTGCACCAATTTCAACCGAAAGACGGATTACATATTTGATTACATCATTGACCCCAACTTTGTATGTGAAGTTTGAAATTCACATCATTGTGAATTTACAATACATAGCACTCTTGCACTATCAAATTTACAATCTACTTTATGATACTTTGCACCTCCTCATTTTGGACTAACTATTTCAATGGATCACCCCGATACCATTTGATGGTCTATCAACACAGTAGCACGAGCTTGAAAGATCATTTGAATGAAAAATCATTTATGAGAAACAGGCTGGGATTAATTCTCCATGTTTCATAGTGGATTAGCTTAAACTATGCAATCAATAACATGTTAGGAAAAAGATTGGATACCTTGTGATTAAAAATATCTCTCAAATTACAAATTTATTAGGTAGGCTTTATCATGTGTCATCTTGATGTTAATTGATTGAAAATAGACATTAAAGTTTACATTAGTCTAATCTATAAATCTCAATATCCATACTTTTACTCATGTGTATGAAAAATATATAGCATTACTTGTGTCGGATAAATGTATATATTTGATACCTCATACATATTTCCTTGCCAAAAAAAAAGGATACCCTAAAATGCAAGGCACCAGTTTTGGTCTTCTAGGTTTTACTATATAATATATGCAGAGTAATGTACCGAATTGACTCATTAGTAAAATGTCTAGATCTGACTATCTATTTTTGTACCATTCATCCAATAATAGTGTAGCGATGAAAAGGCCAACATCTCAAAGCCATAAATCCAAGTGGAAATGAAAATGGTGAAGTAAAGAAGTGTAAAATAAGTGGTTATCCAAAGCCATAAATTTTCAGAATACTGGTTATTTATTACACTATATTTGTATTTTAACATCCTAAAACGTATTTTCCACACTGGTCCAAAGGAGTAAAAATGCCATACTTAAAACCTTTTTAATGCAAATACATGTTGTATACCATCCCAATTGCTTTTAATGTTTAATAGTTACTGGTTCTAAGCTTAGCGTTTGATCTAAGTAAGTTTTGATCTTTCATTACCATTTAGCTCATTTTACATCTACGAATCCACCATAGTCATCATTTGATCCATCGTATACCTCTCATTGCCGGCACTCTAAGCGGAAATTTTTTAAGGAAAGAAGATATACTCTGGAAGATTTCTCGAAGCTGAAAAACTTTCGTGATTTTGCAAAGGTTTTGCAAGTTCGGTGCGGAAATGACTGCACTATTCTTCCCATTTTGCGTTTAAAACAACAAATTTTTGTCTATGCTTGTGACTATAGTCCAGAAGTTTTTTAAATAGAAAAGTGACAATAGCTATGAAAGATATTGTTTCGGTGAAAGACAGATTTATTGGACTTATCTGAAAATGCTTTTTCAAATTGGTTGTTCTACACAAAATGTCACATACATCTATGGAAGAGTTAGTTAACTATATACTAGATATCGATCCAGCAAATTGTGTATCTTTCGCCACCTTAAATGGGCCATTTACCTATGGAAGTGTTCATTTTTGCATCAATAGATAATATTTTGTTACTTTGGACTCTATGGCATGACAATGCTTTGGTTTTCATCTGAGCAAAGAGTTGGATTCATAGAGTACGGGCAACTAGATGGCACTCTCTCTTATTTACGCTAGAATCTGCGAGTGAACCCTTTCTTTGTGCTGGGTTCATCAAGTTAGAACTTTAGCATTGCTATGCGAGCTCTGTGAACCACCGAATAGAAAGAAAATGCAATGAATATGGGGGTACATGGAAATTTTCAGAACCCCCTAGTCAGGTAATTGATTAGGTACCATACATTTTACTGTTATGACATTAGTTTTAGTCATGAAATTGCACTTCTGAGCATTCATGATACCAGAAAATATATAAGCATTGTTACAAACCAATGTAAAATAATAGCGTATAACTATTTTCTATTAGTTATAAGATTCCAAAACTAAGAAAACTGTAGATATAAGATAAGTTTTCACCATCGTCAGCAACAACATTCTTACACAAATTTGAAATTTAATTGCATTTCCATAATTCTGACACCATGCTATATTAGTCGACTAGGTCATACCATATTTTCATCTATCTCTAGCGTTCTTTTACTTAGTTATTATTTTATGTGGATTGACATTAAGAATTCAGGTTATGCAAGTATTTTTGAATTGACTGTGAAAACCGTGTTTCACTAAGGGAAGAATAGACTAACATGTGGATCAATAAAGTTTACTATGGCCCCAGATATGGAATCAGAAAAAAATCATAAATATCCACGCATAGTTTTTATATGCTCATAAGCGTATGTATAAATTTGTACTATAGTTGCTCTTCTATTTCGATATTTTCTATATTCTAAAGTGTATGTGAATTATTAAGGGCATATTTATGACCGAGTAATGGTGGTAGTATGCAAGTGGGATCATCAGTTTCTTATTTTGCATTCAATAGCAATATGTCGTTTCCTATTTTGCAATATGTAGGTGAAAAGAGCACAACAAGTTCATTAAATAAAATAGTAAAATAAATAAACAAATGTGTCGTTCCCTATTTTGCATCATTTTTCCACTCTAGCCAGATTGCTTGCTTCCTCATCTATTTCAGGAAGTATTTATATTGCATTCCATAGCAAAAAAATAGTTGTTTATTTGTATACAATAAATTCTTACCTATTTTGTAGAAATTATTCCAACTGCATATTCCATGTTTTTCATGGCTTCTTTTGTCCAAGTCATTTTAACATATATTTATGATCTTAGTCTATTGATATCTTATCTATCATGCATGATTCCATCGTTTTCACTTTCTTTACTTCATGTAAACAAACAGATTACTGATAATATTCATTCTACTTGTCATGAAATTAAAGTTACTTTCGAGTACTTAGATCACATTTGAATTTCATTTGGTACAATTTTCCATTGTTTGCACTTTGTCTTTCACTAAGTATTTTTTTGATTAGTGTGCAAGATTGGAGAGGAGAAAGACAAGGGGCAAGATGGAAACAGAAGGTGAAGCCAAACAGAAAACAAAAGACAAAGAGAGATGTAGAAATATACGCATAAAGGCTTTTTTTATCTCCTTGATATATTAGTCGTGCTGAAAAGGTTATATATATATATATATATATATATATATATATATATAGAGAGAGAGAGAGAGAGAGAGAGAACACATAGACACAATTGGTGACACAATGCATCTCTGCTATTGGGTTCCCCTATGATTTCCACCATTCCACATGATGACAAATAATCAAATAGCGACTATTCTGTGTTTTTTAATTTATGTTAGCCTTATGTATATATATATATATATATGTATGTATGTATGTGTGTGTATATATATATACATATATAAACACACACTCAACTAGGAAAGCCACATCAAAGTCAGATGAAATAATAATCTTTACCTCAAAATGGTACATCATTCCTTTGATCGTATGAAAAATGAAAACAAAATGTTTCTATGGAAAGGTAAAACTAGCGATGTATATTATCTTTTGTTCCATGTATATAATGGAATACGACAATGTGCTTTTTGTATGTAACATTTTTTGTTGTGGGAAGAACAAAGATTAGTTTTGGGCTTTTTATTTCTATAATTGCATTAATCTCACCGAGGTGATACCTTGTTTTAAAGAGGAATTCACTTACTCAGCCCTGTTTTCGTAAACAATAACGAGAATAGCCATGTTTCAAAAATAATTACGAATGTAGACCTGTTTGAGTACTGAAGACGAGTTTTGGACACTCGCCTTCATTAAAATACACAGGCGAGTTTCCAAAACACGCCTTCAGTAAATCCTCCCCCAATTAACAACTTACACACACAACACCACATTCAAACAAGGATACACACAAAACCACATTCAAACTAGCCTTGTCACAAAACGGTGACGTAGTGCTATGTTGACTACTCCCTTGTACATTAAAATCGATGCTCAGTTAATATTTTATAAAAATTCTGCATAAACTATTAATAAATCGCTATGGTTTATAAACGATTCCGCAGTGACTTTTTGAAGATTTGATTTGAACATAACTAAAAATCTATAGTATGAAATCTTCATTTTTCTCTTCCGTTATAAAAATATAGTTCATTAGATTCAAACGTTTCTTGTTTCAAAGAAATCCGACGTAGAACGAATCATATATATTCAGTTAAAGTTCAATGCGTAAAACTACGAGCTACCGCGACCTTGGGAGCTCGTTTTTAATTATATTATATTATAAATTATACGTTCAAACGTTGTTTAGTTAATACGAATATCAAAACCAAAAATACGGATGGCAAACAAGGAAACTGAATGACATATAGCCAAACGTACCAAATAATTATACATACAGTAGTTTTATTCAAAGCTAAGAAATAAATGAACGTACCAGAACATAACAAATAAAGGTACCAAACATAATAAAGTTGATTGCAACTGATGCTAACACATAAATAAGTATTAAAACTTAGGATGCAATAGATACGAACACAGAAATAGGTGCTAGCTAGGAAAATATTACGTAACCACACTTTATCTCATGTTTATGCTCTAGGCATTTTAAGTCGTCTAATTATTAGGGTTAAACCGCAACTGTTCATTAACGATTCAGAGTTCTTGTTCGAGTTCGTTCGCATATGTTATTCCCCTTGGGCATAACGGTTCGTCTATCCATTTAAAGTAATTGCATCCGTTCGGATAGGATGGACATAGCTGAATGCGCCGACCAATATCGTTGCCATCTGCACGAACCACAACTTCAACCGGATAACCACAGTAGCAACCAAATTGATAAGAGTCATCTTCCTGTTCATAAGGAACAGGAACATGTGGTACTTGATAAGAACCAACTTCTTGTCGTGGTGCAACGACGGACGGTTCATGCGTGCATTGAACGTTTGGTACTTGGGCTTGATATGGAGGTTGGACGGGCCGTTGTTTGACGGTGGTCCAAGCCGAGAGTTCAGTTCGTTTAGAAACCCGAGTTCATCTGCAAGCTCCTGAAGTTGCATCTGTTCATACGTCTGTTCATCAGAGTCTGGAGATGATGGCCAAGAAGGCATAGTTATGGTAAAGCATAGAGTAGTTAAAAAGGAAATTGTTGGAGTGAGGTAAGTTGTGAGTATTTCGACAGAGATATATAGCTGCGTAGTGTACTACTGAATAAAGGGTTAGACAACCAATGATGTGAACGGTCACTGGTATACCTTGCTTTATGTGTTGCACGACACTGTTTCGTCTGACGCAATACTGTAGGGAATCTGCTTTACGTACTCCTTTAACCTTGCACTGACTAGTCGTATCAGGAGAGAATCTGCTTTACGTACTCCTTTAACCCTGCACGACACTATTTCGTCTGACGTATTACTGTAGGGAATCTGCTTTGTGGAGATGTAATGTTGCTACTTCATAGTTGTAATGTTGTTATTAGTTTACATCAAGATTTATGGTTTTTTGTCAGCAATGTTCGTACTTCCAGAAATTTTAATATTTTGCATTACGTAACTGAGAAGCTTACAACAACGACGATTATAACAACGACGATTACAACATTAAGAAATTCAAAGTACAGTAAAAAACATTAAGATAGTTTCCATGTACACCTACCACGGACGTGGGAAAAATCCAGCTCTAGCTGCATCATCTACGATCTTGTTCAAGCATCTTATTTTGGTTTATGTTTCCAGTGCATATTGAACTCCATGTTCGCACATTGGAAGGTCGATCCACTGCTTAAAGTAACAACAATCAATTTTGTTAGGAAAAACCTTGTGGTCCTTGTAGGCTTCACAACCAAAAAATCGACGACCCGCATTTTTTTGGTTTTTGAAACAACCATGACCGATTTTTCTCCACAACGGCAAAAAGGGTTGGATCCATCCGGACCTAGTGGCTCGACAACGCGCCCTTCAACCACCCTTTCTTTTCTAGGTCATTGATTTTCTACCGCTTCATCGTCATTTTCCCATTTGTCCATGGTGGAGCCTACACTTTCTTTGTCGTGTTTCGGCATGGTGAAAGAGGAAGGAGGAGCGGTTTTTTCATGTTTAGCCGGCTTCAGAGAAGCCGTTATATATAGGGAAAACAGGATCGTCCCCAACCACATAAAATTTAAACATTTCACTGCACAAAGGAGTTAAAAACAGGGTCATCCCCATTCACGTGCGCATTATTGTTGACAATGCCTAGGAACTCGCAGCACGTCAGGCCAAAATGTATATAGTATGGAGTGAGCATTTAACTTAACATTTAACCTTATATCAGTTCTACAGTGTTCCTAAGGGACAATTTCTGAAGTGAGCATACTGATGAGTCATATCAGTTCAGCACCTTAACTATCATACCGAGTAGTCATATCAGTCTAGCCCCATAATTAACTTTAGCTAAAGGGGACATCACATGCACACTAACTACTTGTATTGGGTCGTGGTTATGTTGTATCGTTGGGTCTAAGTTATGTTGTATTGTTGTGTCTTGGTTATGTTGGGTCTTATTCAAGCTGTTTCGTAGGCTCTTGTTTATGTTGTACTGGGTCATAGTAATGTGTTTTTATCGAATTAGGCGAACGGGGTTTGTATGCTCTATGTTGTTCTTGTAAAATGTTTGGCTTGTTTAAAATGTTTTCAAAAGAGTTTAATTGCGAAGGTGAGTTTTGAAAACTCGCACAAAGGCGCGTTTTCAAAACTCGCCTATACACACACATGGACAAAATAGGTCTACGTTTGTAATTACTTTTGAAATAGACTTAAATCTGTTATATCTTTTTTAAAGTGGCCTACATATGTGAATTATCCTGTTTTAAATGCTTAAATATAATTCATGTAATTTCGTGTATAGGCTAAGATATTTTGTGTTGTATGATTTAGTACGGTTGTTGTACTACTATTAGATTATGGGTGAATATATTTAATGGTGTTCAACAGCAACAGGCCTGGCCCAAGCGTTTGGGTTGCACCAGCCCAAATAGAAAAGTGGCACTATGTCATAGATGCCCTACTGCAACGAAATCCCAAGGTGTTGCCAGCTAAAATATTGCCACAGCTATGCTGATTTTTGTCTATTGCAACTCACTCTTCCATGAGTTAGCATAGAATCAAATTGTGTTGCAGTAGCTATAGATTTATTCAAATTAAAAAATTAATTAAATTACCAATCCGTGTGATAACGATCCAACGGTCTATGTTATCAATCCGTAATCTGATTTTCGTTGTCCTCTTAGCTCCTTTGCCCCCAAATTTTCAATTTCCTGCTGTAACCTAATTCACGATCCTTTTCCCTCAAATTTTCATTTTCCCGTGGTAACCTACTTCACGACTATTTTCTTCTCTTTATTTTTCCCTTGAGAAAAAACATGCCGATCAAAAAATAGGCTTTGTTGTGTTCCTTTTAATGTTTTATATGAATAAAGAGTTACAACCGATCTGGAGAAAAATGGTGACCTCATCTTCTCATAATTCAAATCTGAATCCGAAGTCAAAGGAAGTTTTATATCTCGATTTCGATCATCGGTCAGTTCATCCGCCTGATCCTAACCCTTCTATACAACATGCAAAGCGGATGGGTAACACGAATCAAGGTATTTCTCTTTCCCCTAATTTAGACTCCAGATCTGATATTCCGGGTTTAATCGCTACAGATCGGCTCGAGATAAATAGAACTAATCCTTTGAAATCAAAGTCTCGGAATACATTTGTGATCCTTTCTCTTGCAAAATAAAACATATAATTTTGCATTTGCATTCTTGGATCTGGATCTTGATAGGATAATTTGAATAATTTTATCAGCAGGTTACAATTACAAGGAGTAACTAATGGCGAGTAGGATAAAAGAGGATGAACGAAATGAGAAAATTATTCGGGGATTAGCGAAGCTTCCACCTAAAAAGAGATGCATTAATTGCAATAATCTTGTAAGTTTAACTTGTATGATGCATTATTGTTATTATTATGCAATCATTGAAATTGATTTTATTACGTTGATAAACATTAATTATTGTTTCATTCACGTTACCACCAGATGCAATTGTGTCAAACTATAAAAATATACTGGGTCATTAGCTTGGTTGTTAAGGAAAAAATATTAGAATGGGCAAGAACTTTTGTAAGGTTAATCTCTTTGTTACCATTATTTCTTCCTTTAGCAATCTTAAGCATATAAGGCAATAGAAGATGGTATACTAGATCGCTCAGAGTTTACTATTTAGCACAGATGTGAGGAATTCTCTTTTTACAATCGTGTATATCTGAAATTTGCGACATGGTGTGCCAAATGAAGAAATCTATAAAGAAGCATTCACTACATAATGGGAGATACATGTGGTATTAACCCAATGTACTCTGATTCAATATATTCAGGCAATGAAGGTATAATTCAACAGTCAATAATGAATGTACGCTTACGAATAAAAAAACAATTGGTTAATTGATTTCAATATTTATTTGAATGCAGGTGGTGGTGTTCTATTTAATTAGCAAGTGTTGTAGTTCATTAGGGAATGAAGGTAGTGCAAGTTGAAAATCCGTAACTTCTTGTCTTGTTTCTTTGTATATCCCATCTTGAGATATAAATTCTGCTTCCATTTAATTAATGAGGATGAGCTTATACTAAATTTAACTTTATAGAATGCTCATTTGAAATATATACTTCTTTCTTTATTTCGTAATGAACTTGAATTACTGACCTGAGCATCAGTACGTAAGGTGCAAGTGCATCTTGAACATTCATCATTTATTTTGTTCTCCACTTATTTTAAGCTAGCTCTTACCTATATATCCGCAGATAATGCATACAGATGAAGAGATGGCACCAAATATCCGAGATCTGAAGAGGAACTACATCTTTGGTGGGGTATGCAGTGTTGTTGCTAACACATCAATCAAGGTTATAATTCAAACCTAATCTGTTCATATATAGCTTATAGTTTCCCTTTCTACCATGATCTCTGAACTTGTTTTTTTAATTGCCTATTTCTTCTTGGAAAATGATGCAATATATCAGGTTCTTGCTGAGATGAAATCCATTAACTTGCTGGGAGTGCAACGAATATGTATAAATTCCATAGCATTTGAACAGGTTATCCTGTCAAATATTTTTGCTATTTGCACTTGATGATATCTTATTTGGTTACATAGAATGTCTAGTTTTATCTGTTATGATTCTCCTTTTATGCAAATTATTTGAATGCTTATTATTTGAAATATTTGGTCAAAAGGGGAATGCAGTATTATTGCTCCTTAGCATTTTTCACTAACTTTCTCTGCTTAGGGAATTTTTGGAATGTCTGCTTAGGGAATGCAAGAAAGAGGAAGTTGCTAATATTTTAGATGATGATGCTCTAAACTATCTCCCAGCACGCAGGCATGCCTTTTTGATAATTTGAGACATCATTACAAAAAAAAAAAATCATGTTATAGAGCCTGATTTCCTTTTTTATTGTTTGTTTAATAGTGAAAGTGAGATTGACGATGTATCAGAGGCGATCAATGATGAAGGAATGCTGATGTATCAGAGGCCATTCATGATTGAACATGAGAAGTTGTGCATACTTTGCGAGCGAATTATCAAAAGGGAAAAAATAAAGGTAGCAGTTTATATAATCAGCATCGTGTATTTTTTCTTGCTTACGGTTGTATGTGTGAGTCTGTATATGAGTGATCGAGTGACAATGTAGCGAGAAATGTATGTAAATATAAATCATTGTGTAAAATATGAGTGAATGTACAATAGTGGAGTCAAAAAATTTGTACCATTTGAAATGTTGAAATAAAATATTTATTTGAATAAAATACTGTGTTATAATAACATTTATTATAATATTATGAAAATTTTGATTAATAGCAGTTGAGGTATAATTACTTTAACAGTTGTAAAACAAAATTTAGCAACTACTAGAAACAGTTGTAAAAATGGTTGACTTTATTATGATTGCAGACATAACTAGTGGCGCATTAAACATATTACAATTGTTTTTGGCAGTTGTGAAAGGGTATTTTTTGTTGTAGTGGTACCTATGGCAACATCTGTATCGATGTTGCCTTAGGGTCGCAAAGATGTTGCATTTGACTCTAAGGCAACGCGGCAAAAGGCAACCCCGAGAAAGTGTTGCCACAGATCATTTTTAGCCTATAGCAACTTTTTTTGACACCTCCTGCATCACTTCTCTGGTGTTGTATGCAATCTATGGCGTAGTGTGGATTAGGAAAAAATGTAGAAAAATATACAAACTGGCTATGCACAACCTTAACCTCGGTGGCTTGCCTCTGAATATATACCATACCACTCAGCCAACCTTAATATTGTGAGTGCTTGTGGCTAGCTCCTTTGAAAACTGATGAACTTCGCCGGAATGTTGCCCCTTTCTGGGGGTTGCACCAGGCTGCCGTCTTGGTGGCCTTACCCTTGGGCCAGCTGTGAACAGCAAATATAATATAAAGAAATTGATAAGGAGTAGAAGAGAAGAATGATTCTTTTCCATTTAGCAATCACAAATTTATAATTACAAGATACATGCATTCATATAATTATGGAATAAATATCATTAATGATATTTATTCCTCATATTATAGCATACCATTTATAAGTACTACTGCAGTTATGAAATTAATATCATTAATGATATTTATCTTATTCTCTCTTATTATGGCATATCATTAATGATATTTATTCCTCAAATTATAGCGTATCATATGCAGGGATTGACATAAAATATGTCAATCCTTATCACGGCCCCTCAAAATGGACGGCCAAGATGAGAGACCAATTTTGCTAACCAATGTTGTGAAGGAGGTACGTGGTAGTGGCTTGGTGAGGGCATCCGCAAGCTGGTGATTAGTGGATATGTAAGAGACCCTCAAGTTTCCATTTTGCACGTTCTCTCTGACAAAATGGTAATCCAATCCTAGATGCTTCATTTCAGAATGAAAAAACGGATTAGCACTCACATATGTAGCTCTAGCATTATCACAATAGATGACTGGCGCAAGAGTGAGGTTATAACCAAGCTCCTTGAATAAATTTCCTACCCAAAGAATTTCAGCAGTAACATTTGCCACTGCCCTGTACTCGGCCTCGGTAGATGATTTAACTCTTGTACGTTGCTTCTTTGACGTCCAAGAGATAGGATTCTTTCCCAAATAGACTATATATTATGTTGTAGATATGTAGTCATCTTTGTCACGAGCCCAATCCGCATCAGAGTAAGCATGGAGAGTGAGAGATGAATCCTTGTGTATAATTAAACCCATATTAGATGTTCCACTTAGATATCGAAGAAGATGATGTAGAGATTGCATGTGTTCCTCAGTTGGATGCTGCATGTATTGAGTTAACTTGTTCATTGCGAATGTCACATTAGGCCTTGTGAGACTTAAATATTGTAAACTACCTATCTAAGTACGATACTCAGTAGGATCCTTAAGAAGATTTTCATGTATAATTAATGGAGGATGAGTTGCTAATGGTGTTGCAACTGGTTTTGCATCATCCATATTAGCTTTGCACAAAATATCAGCAATATACTTATTTTGACTCAAGAAAATACCTTTTGGATGAGGCACTACTTCCACTTCCAGAAAGTAAGACAATTCTCCAAGGTCTTTGAGTGAGAAACGTGCTACCAATTTTTTTAAAAAAGCTTCTAAAGCATGAGTTGCATTACTAGTAACAATAATATCATCCACATAAACAAGCAGATAAATGATGTCATCATTTTTGTGCAATGTGAACAAGGATGAATTAGAGACCATATTCTTGAAGCCCAACTTAATTAAATATTGTCGTAATTCTTTATACCAAGCTCTTGTAGCTTGTTTTAACCCATATAGTGCCTTGTTTAATTTGCATACATGTGTTGGATGTATAGGATTTGTGTAGCCAGGGGACTGTATGGTATATACATCATCAGTGAGTGTGCCCTGTAGAAAAGCATTGTTTATGTCAAGTTGGCGCAATGACCAACCTTGACTAATCGCAAGTGAGAGCACAATCCGAACCGTGGCGGGTTTAACTACGGGGCTAAAAGTTTCACCGTAGTCGATGCCAGCTCTCTGATTAAAACCTCTTGCCACATAGCGAGCCTTGTACTGAATAATGTTACCATCCTTATTTCTTTTAATTTGGAAAATCCATTTGCATCCCGCTACATTTTGTGACATAAATGAAGGTACATGATCCCAAGTTCTATTTTCCACCAATGCATTGATCTCTTCATCCATAGCTTTACGCCAAACGGGGCTTTATAATGCTTAGGTGATATTTTTTGGGATCTCCATTTCATGGACCTCCGCATTTAAATTCAGTTTACTAATTGGTTTCCTAATGCCATGTTATAGTCTTGTGGTCATTTGAGGAGAATGTACAGGATTGTTGGGTATTGAATTTGTAGATATGGATATATCAAGGTTTGATTGAGATGGAATAGAGGAAAGCTCAACAGTGGTATTAGGAGGTTGAGATGAGTTTGTTGTGGATATAGGAGATGAAAGGGTTGATGTGGGGAATAAAGTAGGAGGTGTGTTGGAAGGTGAGTTAGTTTGCAATGAATGAGAAGAGGAAGATTGAGTATTTGATAATATAGATAATGTGAGAGGCGCCCATTGTTCCACTAGGTCAGACAAGGAGGCAGTTGAATTATTAAGTTCAGAAAAAGGAAAAATGTTTTCTTTGAAATGAACATGACGAGAAACATAAACATGATTAGTATTTAATTCGAGACAATAATATGCACTTTGAGTAGGTGAATAACCAACAAAAATACATGGTTGAGATTTGATTTCAAGTTTGTGAGAATTGTAGAGTTTAAGCCATGGGTAGCAAAGACACCCAAAACTTCGAAGCTTGGAATAATTAGGATGTTGGTCGAATAATTTAAAGTAGGGTGACACATTGTTTAGAGTTGGCGTGGGAAGTCGATTAATCAAGTAAACAGCTATTGAGCAAACATTTGTCCAATATTCAAGGGGCATTTTAGCATGAGTTAAGAGTGATAGAAATGTTTCAACAATGTGTCGATGTCGTCGCCCCAGATAGCCATTGTGTTGAGGGGTGTGGGGTGGAGTTGTGAGATGAGAAATTCCATCGATGGACAGGTAGTTACGTAGGCTTTCATTTTCACCACCGTTGTCCGAGTAGAGAGTTTTTAGAGGCAGTTGAAAATATTTTTCAGTTAGAGCTTTATAGCGAACGAATACATGTTTTGCATCTGACTTTCGTTTCAAATTATACAACCAAATGTATTTAGAAAAATGATCAATGAAAATAAGATAATATCTAAAGCCATCATGAGAGTTAATTGGCGATGTCCAAAGACCAGAATAGACATACTCAAGTGGGGCAGTAGACACATTAGAGGAAGTAGAAAAAGGAAGTTTATGACTTTTATTACAAGCACATGAATTGCAATCTAAAGTGGAGATACTAGGAACATGAAGTTTATTTTTGGAAACAATTTGCCTAAATTCGTTACGGGATGGATTCCCCAAACAATGATGCCAATCAAGTGACCTAGTTGTGCTTGCATAGACTGTAGGGGTTGTGGATCTGAGCTGATAAATGCCTGTTGTAACTAGCCCTTGCAAAAGAGATTCCCCCGTTTTGAGATCCTTCATTTGAAAAGAGGTGGAAGAAAAGACAATTAAGATATTGTTATCATGAAAAACTTGAGAAACAGAAATTATATTTTTTGACATAGCAGGAACAACCAAGAAATTATTTAGTTTGAGTGATGATAAAGAACAAGAACCGACATGAGTGATTTTTAGGCTTTTGCCATCACCGACGATCAATTCTTCGGTTCCATCAAAAGGAGAATGAAGGGATAGATTGTTCAGATCTATCGTGATGTGGTGGGAAGCACCACTGTCGAGAAGCCATGTTGAAGAAGATGAAGAGGCAGAGGGATTTGTGATGTTTGCTTAAGGTTTTGGTGTGTATTGGTTTGGCGGAGGTTGGGAATTTGAAGAAGGAGGAATGACATTAGGAAACTTTTGCTTAAATAAAGGACAATGAAAAATCACATGTCCTTGTTCTCGGCACCATTGACATTTTCCTAGAAAGACGTAGGGCTTTGTGGGACAATGCCATTAAGAATTTGATATGATGAAGTTTGGTCAATGAGAGACATTTTAGAAGAGGAAGTTGAACTAATTTGGACTAGAGCTCTGATACTATGAAGAAGAGTTGAAGAGAAGGATTGAATGATGGAGCCTCCATATTATCACAAAACCAATTGGCAATGTGAAGGGGAACTCCTCATATATTGAGGAAGATTAGATAGACAAATTCCCGATGTGGGACAATTCCAACACGCCCCCGCACGACTAGGCATACATATGTCCTAGCACGTGGATGAATGGGATTAGGGATGGACATTTTTACCACATTACCACTTACCTGCCATTACCAATCGCTACCAACCAAAGTGGTATCGAACAATCGGTAACCAATTCGAACGGTACGGTATGCCAAACCACATGAAAATATGCGGTACGGTAATGGTAATTGAGCATTAACAATGGTAATTACCATACCTACCACATATCTTAAACAATACATATGTATATTCTTATAATTCATCATATATGTTTATCACATAACAAAGACCTTCTAATATGTAATGATTTAGTAAAATACCTACGAAAATACTATTACGCTATAAGATTGAATGCAATTTTTATCATATATCTTAGAAATGGTATGATTCATTTGATATTTTCGTTCATCAATAAAGTTTTCATGCATGTTTGACTATGTAAACTAAGACAGATAAATAAAAATATAATAACAAAAAAAATCAATTTTAATATTTAATATTTTAATGTGAAATATTGTAAACAAAAATATCTCATACTAGTAAACGGTAGAAACTTATTACCGACCTCTACCAACCATTACCAACCATAAACCGAACTGTTGGTAACCGATTTCTTTGGCCGGTAATGGTATGATTTTTCTATTACCATATAAAGTCGGTACGGTAATGGTTTTGAATAAAAAGTTTCGGTACCAAACCGATTCCACCCCTAAATGGGATGACGTAGGGCAGGTTATGAAGAAGAGTTTTGGATCAGCGCTCTGATACCATGATAAGGAGTTGAAGAGAAGAATGATTCTTTTCCATTTAGCAATCACAAATTTATAATTACAAGATACATGCATTTATATAATTATGGAATAAATATCATTCATATAATTAACGATATACATGCATTCATATAATTAATCGTATTTATTCCTCATATTATAGCATACCATTTATAAGTACTACTGCAGATATAGAATTAATATCATTAATGATATTTATCTTATTCTCTCTTATTATGGCATATCGTTAATGATATTTATTCCTCAAATTATGACGTATCATATGCAGGGATTGACATAAAATATGTCAATCCTTATCAGAAATGTGCACTTCATACATTAACATAATTAGTTCAGTTTGTAAATTTAGCATATGAAAAAAAGTCACTTTGTTTAGTAGAAAAAAAAACAGTTTCTTATTAGGACACATGTTTTGTTTGTAACTATGTGAAACAAGATTATCATAAACCAAATTGTATGTTTGTAGAGTGGGTTGTTTCTTTCAAAGAATATTGACGTTCATGTTTCTGTCATAGCTTTGGATCATCCTGAGTTAAACATTGGAAAAAACTATTAGCTAGGAATTTTTTAATTATTAATTTAAGCTCATCGATGGTAATAACCATGTATATTAAGTTGCAAATAATTCATGATTGATAACACTAACCTTATTGTAACATCATTACTGTACTAGTATATGGCTTGCAAACGTTGATTTGCAATTATTGACAGCTATTTTTACAGTTATTAATATATTCTATTATTAGATTTTCAGCTTTAAATCATGTGTTTCACTTTGTTAGAAGTCATGTTTTTATCCTATTATTGCAAAATGGCACTTTGTAAGATGTACTTTTTAGAATGATAATGGATAACAAATATGCATTGTACTTTAGTATAATGTAAGTTTTAACTTTACCATGTTTAGAATCAATTCCACAAATTTACAATAAAATTATAAAACTTAATTATTTTATATAATAAAATACTATGCATTATACTTTCTTTTTTCAGGTAGAGCATTCATGTGCAATGGTTCATACCCACATTTTCCATTCTTACCAATGCCGGTGAAATTGAACAAGTCGGCACCCAACGAGCGCAAAAGGTTCATCCTGAAGAAGCTCACGTACGATCAGAGGAAGAAGAGCCTCATTGAGTGCATGAATTCTCTTAATGCAACTGTTGTTGCTAATGATATAGGAAATGTGAGGAGGATGATTTCATTGAGTTTAGCTTATTTGTATTATTACTGTTATTTTTTACTTCATACTTAGCATTATTTAAGTGTTTGGTTAATTTTGCATGTGATGGAGAAGGTGAGTTTATTATGTTAGATTTTTGTTTAATGGATTTTGGAATCTTTAAAAAGAATACACTGGATTTCTCAGAATATGCTTTGCTGGTTACCTCTCAGCTTATATTTTCATAATGGTGTTCTACTCAACAAATCCTTCTGTTAAGTTATATCCGTTGGAGCAAATGATAAATATTTTTGAAATCTTACCTCATATTGTTTTATGTCGATTAAGATGCATGCACAAGAGACAAAAGGTGCATGGTCTATTGGATTAGAATGTTCAAGAAGAAAATGACTATCTTTGATAAATTTGTATTATGATGCATGCAACATGGAAAACGAATATGTAACGATAACAGTATTAGAAAAAATCTTAGAAAAACTAACAAAGTAAAAGAAAATACAACTTAGAACAGTAGATGATAACATCAAAATTTCCTAATCACAGCTAATTGTATTATTTCCTAAGATTGTATATTCTCAACGGTGTGATGCCATAACCATATTTAGAGGGGATAATATTAAGCTTAGAATGTAGATACGACGACGTGATTTTTAGGAAATGTACTGTAAAATCACATGCGATCAAAGCACAATTAAGTTAATGTAATGTGTTACAACTAGCTGGGGTACATAAGTATAAGTTCAAAACCGTAAGTAACGGGTACCAATTTTTGGTTTATGGACGGGTTCATCTTAATTTAGGATATATCAAAATACCATATATTGTTTTCGATATTACACAACATAAAAAATTATATACCATTAAATCCACAAAATTTCAAATCACGTCTTAGTTTATTTTATTCGATGTCCCCTTAACTAATCTGAATGAAGCCACAAGCGCATTTCCAGTTGAACTTCCGTCTATGTTAAAATAACCCACTAAAATTTCTTGTTTAACTGCATTATTAACATTACATGCAAACACACCACACACTACTTTTACGGTCTACCATCGATCATGCCGACATCACTCTAACCTATGACATATTACTACAAATTTGCAACAACTTCCAATTACATAACCAATGATCAAGTATTGTTATACCTATATTGCGACAAACTAATTTTATCAATACCACATGTCATTTCCTTCCTTACACCAATAACTCTCACCTCTGCTTACATAACTAATCCACCTATCAATTCATTTTATGTCAGCTTGTGCACACTAAAACCACCACAACCCGACTCCAAGCTGCCTCTCCTTCACACCAATTCTTCTTTACCTCCTCGTCTGCGAAGCACGAGTTCCAACCTAGTATTAATGAATATAGAACTTATACTTAAAAGATAGAGTTGAACTTAGTAGGTTAATGATGTAAAATAATTATTAACCATAAGAACCCATGACGATAATGAATCATGTGCATATAGTATTTCTGTGAGGAAGAACTAAACGGAAATGACTTAATGACATAGCCCACTTTATCCCAATAAAGAAAGGTATTAAAGGCGAATGGGGTACGTACTTACTAACCTTCGCGTATAGTCCGCTTCCTGGGTCTTAAGCGGCTGGGTTTGAAGAGTCCACTTGGGAGTAGGTCTTTCAATTTAGGGGTCTTCAATGGCGTGAGTATGTGGGGCCTACCCAAACCTGGAAACTAAAAACGTCAGATATGGCTATCTACCATACGGGAAGTAGTAAGCGACTAAGGAGGTTGTCCAATAAGGCCAGCCAGATGGTATAGCGAATAATAAAATACCACCTCTCACTTTACACGGGGCAAGGGTATATGCGTGAATGACGGAAGCCTTAACTAGCTGAGCACGTAGCTAGTGCCCTCTATTTTATGTTAACGTTGAATATATCATCGAGGAATAATAAGTGACCAATAGGTCCGCCTAGGGTCTTAAGAGATCAGCGAGAATCCACCCTATCTATCACTGATAGTGAGGCATTAAATAATAAAGGATAGTAAATGAGGATATATATATAAAAACTCTGTAATTAGGGGACCACTCTCGATTAAATAATCAACCATGTTCTGGTATAAGGGCTTCCTAAATATGTGCGCAAACGTTCTATCTCGGTATTATACTTTGGGAAGAGTGGTAGGGCCGTGCATAAACATTTACAAGGTTAGGCTAGAATCACTAATCTTGTTAGGCATACATCTTGGGTTGAACCAAACGACACATCTATGTGTCATAATATGTGTTGTACAATTCCTGTTCACTAGAATCTTTTTGTTCTGACCCCCCTCCTCATTACAACCACCAAGGTTTTCTAGAGAAGGTCGGGTTCCCACAATTATTTAAAGTTTGGCTTTTAGTTCTCGTTCTCTCTCATGCTCAGTATTGACAAAGTGACTTACTTTAAAAAGGTAGTTACTTAAGTTAATACTAGTCTATCCTATTTCATTTCCGTTGTGAGCTATCTTACCATACTCTGATTATGCTCATGCTCATTTATTTGCAAGTTCCAAATTTACACGCTCTATGCTTGGATGTGTTTGAGTTTCGATTTTTGTCGAAATTTGGGCACAGAAAAGTGTGGGGTGTTACAGAAATCCCCGTGTTGCCCTTTTCCCCAGACCAGATTTCTTGGACTCGCCTGGGGAGTCAAAATGTGGCACGGCAAAGGGATATGAATTTTGGCATTCAAAAAAAGGAAGATCAACCCAAAGGGATTCGAAATTTCACCATGTTCGTACCGTGACTTTCAATGCGAAAACTAGGTCGATCAAGGGATTCGACATTTCTTTGACAAATGCCGGGTGAACTTGGCATGGTGGAAAATATGTGCGAATCATGTATTTTGGCTTTCTCGACACAGTTTTTCAACCATTCTTAGGGATTCGAAATATACAAGGACAAGAAAGTGGTAGATCATCCTGGCATGAGTTTTTACCATGTTGATCACCTATTTTGGTCCGATCGACACACGATTTCACCAAATTTTCAGAATTCATGATTTTTTGGCACAACTTCGGTTTTTCGACTATGATTTCACGATACGAAATTCGGGCTGACACACCCAAAACTCGCATATAAATACCCCCAAGCTTGACATTCAAAGGGGTTAGCTCATTTGCACTCTTCCCACACATTGGCATACGAGGTTGAATCTCTCAAGCATCATTAATGTATGTCTTCATCTTCTCCATGGATTTTGGACTTCTTTTGGACTTCTAAATGTTGCACAAACATTTGCCTACAACATTTGGACATTTACACTATATGTGGACTGTCTTGGATATCCTTGCAATTTCTTGAACATTGAAGCTACTTTTTGGACATTGCTCCATTTTTTGCTCAACGTAGAAGAAGAAGGGAATTTTAGTCAAAATTTAGAATTGAAAAATATTTTGTTGTTCTAATGTAACACTTTGCACGCAAATATTGTCTAAACTTGTACAATAATTATAATTAGTTATTATATGATGAATGATTACTATAAAGTGGACGTATGCGTTAGTGCTGAATTACTATAAAAAGATGTATTCTCCCTGCATTTAATTACTTCGGATTTGGAGATTGTTTTACTGTAAAACGTACAATCGGGCGTTGGAATGCGCGAATAGCAACCATTCCCTACATCAGCAGGCCTTAAACTGAACGCATTCCAAAAAAATAGACCACTTCAACAATCCATGTAAGGGCCTATAGTGGGAAGATTTTTCATTCATAAGAAAGTTTCTTACTTAGAGATTACTTCTTCTTGGTTAAACACCATATTCTTGACACCCATATTATTGGAACTAACATAAAGGTTATCCTACCCGTCGATCAATTTGTATACAATAATTCATGATGGTTCTAATGCAATTGTTTCTCGAGCCTGACCTCATTTAAGATGGCACATTAAGACCCCTCACGAGAAAATTTCATTTATAGCCTCCTAGCTCACACTATCTGTAACGACCCAAATTTTCTGATATTTTGAAAATTCGAGTTTTTAAGAAATTAAAATAATCACGCACGGTTCTGAACACATACACTCGTTTTTAAATATGATTTCAAAAAGTATAATGATCAGATAAGTTATTTAAATTAGTTTTATCAACTTATCAGTTTAAACAATTTTAGCCAAAAATGAAAATTTGACACTATTCACCGAAATTGTAGATTTTAATACTTTGAGATAAGTGTTTAAATACAACTTGTTAAATAGTTAATATAGGGTTAAGGAACTTTTGAAGTTGATTTTAAAGGTTAGTTATATTAAAATTCAACATTTTAATATTATTCTAATAAGATAGAAAATAGAAATTTCGCAGACGATCTCAGAATTTGACAGATTTTATCGGGTCCAGAACATCAAAATATTGTAGGATTCCAATTTTCACGCCCTTCGGAGTTAGTATGTGGCCGTACAAAATTTAAGTGTATACCGATGAATAGATTAAACTCGAATTGAGCTCGAATGGGAACTTTTTGAGCAAACGGCTTCGAAATTCGACGAAATCAGTTTCTTTGGAACCGTATTGGAAAAATATGCAGGTATTCAAGATTTCATCGAAAATGAAATCAGTATGTGATCACACGAGTAAATAGCTTGAAGATGGACTACACGTACCTTAGGTTCGCGTTCACACTTGAACTAGTTATCTCAAATGTGTGCTTTCTTTGAGTTGTCACGCAGTGAAGAATGCGTGGTGTGTTTTCTCCCCTTGCTTAGATGCTTGACAACTCAGCAATCCATATGTTCCATTTTTTCCTATAAATACACCTCATTTCCTACTATTTCCACTTTACTTATCATTTCTATCCTTCATCCCTCCTTTCTTCCACCACCGTCGGCCATGATGTGAGACGTCCCCAAACCCCGTACTGACGGCGGCAAGGGTAATCCGTGGAATATAACACAGAAACAGATAATAGCAGAACAGAATTAAATAAATACACCAGATAATGAACAATAGAATATACTGGATAAAAGTAATCATCAGAGTTACACAGTATACAGGATCATACTTAGTAAAAATACAGTTCAGCTATACATAAATGTCTACAGCGGAAAAAAAACATAATATGTACAATAGGAGCTGAACAGCATAAAAAGAGATAGATGATAGAATCCATCTTCAGCTCAAGCTATCCAGAAAGAACCGGCTAAAGCTGAATACAAGGCTGCCCGTGTAGAAAAAGGGGCACCCGAGTTTGAAAGTGAAACAAACTACGAGTCAGTCATGGGACTGGTATGAGAAATCTACTCAACACATATATAATTTGGCTAATCACAAGACCACGCCACTTTCGTGGAACGGGTTTTCTCCATTGGATTGCCAGTGCTTTAAAACAAATCTTTCTTTTAAACAACGCAATGCATTTTATAAAAATGAAGCCATTATAAGACTCAGTTCCCATCACACAATGCAACGCAAACCAGAGGATAGAGTTTTACCTTATAACGGCCAAAATATGCTTGATACGAATAAAACAAAGGCAATTGATATCATTGCTAGTGTTTATATGTTTTGAAAACAATTTCAAATCATAACTATCAATCATAGACGGCATGGGTACCATATATCATGTCACCATATATATATACAATCAAAACCGCACGATGTCATATTTGGAAATTGGATTTCCGTCATGAACCAAGGCAAAAGATAGTCCTTACCGAATTCGCGACTCTCTAGCCCGAGCCACAGGATCAGAGCTCGAGTGACCTTAGGAGCGACAGGGCCGGTCCACCGATGTGGATTAAAATTCCTGAATAATACGTTTCCCCGCCCTTTGGGGGCGTAAACGAGCCAACGAATGACTCCATCAGACTTGGATCGTCCGATCAAACCGAGGCGCTTCGCAACAGCAACAACCACACATGAGAAAAGTATATAAATGTCAGGGCTGGTAGGTCACTGACACCACCCTAGCTAGAAAGAAACGCATGCCCTCCCTGAGGTCCTTCCTCCCGTTTCTGGTTCATACCGGGTGTGAGGCTCGCGATTTCACGTTATACACAAAGCTACGTCACACAGGCGGCGCTTTGATCATCACCACATGAAACACCCCACCTCCATTAGGGTCACTCTCAAAGGGAATGCCCTAATTTTGGTGGAGGTTTATAAGTATAAGTCACAGATATACAAGACAGATATAAAAACACATATTTGTAAACAGCCGAAAAGTGGTAACTTTTATTTCATAAAAGCAAATACGTGTTACAACAACATCACCATGATTGTCTTACATCCTTTCCAAAATCATAACATAACACTTTCATAATCTGTCTTGATTACATTATTTAAAGAAGCTTAAAGAAAACATAAATAAACTGCGAAAGCCCCATAGTTGCTGTCCAAAGCCATAGTTCAAAACGAAAAAGTCCAAGCAATACATTTCTCCTCTTCAAGCTGGATATTAAGGCTGGTCAAACTGCAGTGTTCCCTCCCTGTGGACCTGGGGGGGAAATGGAAGAAAAGAAGACGAAAGAAAAGTAGAGTCAGACATAAAGCCTGAGTAAGTCTAGGACTATTCTGTCTATGAATAAAGAACTGGGTATGATAAGTATAAACAAGAAGTGGGAAAGCACTATAAACTTAGTTAAGTTGTCTAGGGTCGAATATACTATCGTACCCCATGTTAATCTCTGAACCCATATAAACTAGTTCCCAACAGGCACCCCATAACCAGGGTGAAGTGATCCATTTTTCGATGATCGGCTCCTACTCGCATAGTTACATGTGTCTTACGGCCCCCGATGTTGTAGTTACCTATGCTGGTCCCACCATGGGGTGTATCAAGTCCCATGGCAGCGGCCCGACACAACCTTAGAATGCACAGGTATGCTACTGGTGCCCAGTGCTTTATTTTTCTGCGCCGGAGTGTGTGCATGCCCGCACCCCGTTAGAACCTACACTGCTACACCACCGCCGTCGATTTGACCTCTTACAATCAGCCCAGTAATCGTGCCCCACCCTGCCTAGTTTCAGGGTATCATGATACACCTTATAGGGTTACTGCTGAAAAGGGTCCCCCGCTACTAGGTTTTCTATTTCTAGCCAACATGCTAAGTTGGTTAAGTGTTTTATAACCTAACCCCCAATCAGTCTGTTTAGTTTAGCATGTTCCATTTTGATTAAGTCTTTAGTCCACCTAATCCTAACAATCCTGACTCAGCTTTAATTGTCTTATTAAAGCCTTGACCTCTCACATTAGACAGGTATTGTTGTGGCTGCCTGTTGCCGGTTGGTTCCGGGCAGTCTTACGCCACAACTCAGTCTAACCTCGGGTCTTTATTGGGCTCCATGTTTAACCACCCACATTGGATAGGTATTGTTGTGACTACTGGACAGCCGGGCGGTTCCGGGCAGGTTTACATCACAACTCAATCCAACCTCGGGTTAAACACATCGTATTTTCTACATTTACATATTTTGTCTTTTCTTCTTTATTTTTCTTATATGTAAATATTTGCGGCCCATTAAAAATCAATGGTGTGAAGGTTACACCAATCATGGGCCCAACCCATACTTGAATTTGGGCCCCTTTTATTTTTTCATTTATTAATAAATTTAACCCAACGTTATTTTCCCCCGTTTAATACGTCCGTTTATTATATATATGTTGGGCTTAGCCTTTTTAAGCCCAACTTAGCCACGTGAAAAGGGGGAGGCTTAAAGCATGATTACATACACAAGAAGGGGAATGTGAACGCATGAACTTGCAACGTAACGTTGGAACTAAAAAAATAGAAACTGGTGTACTTGCATAGTAGTAATGTATACTTTGGTCATAAAGCATAAGTGACATGAATCAAAGCATGTAAACTTGTAGTTGAGATAAGAATCTAAATTGGATATCATTATTGACACATAGTCTTAACTACAACATAAACCTATGTTTTTATTAAGGCATAATGTCAAACATAAGCAAATCATGTTCATAAGATTCCTACATGTTTACAAAGGGGTTTACTTTTGTTACTAATACAAAAGCATAGTTCAACTTGAATTATTCCAACTTAATCATGA
Source organism: Allium sativum (assembly GCA_030737875.1). Classification (NCBI taxonomy): domain Eukaryota; kingdom Viridiplantae; phylum Streptophyta; class Magnoliopsida; order Asparagales; family Amaryllidaceae; genus Allium; species Allium sativum. Next base: position 915,903,540 of record CM060913.1, read on the forward strand.
TTTTAAATCTATTCACCTAACCATGGCGCACATATACTTATGGCATAAATATTTCTAAACATGAAATCATGATTTTTACTTTAGTCATGCAAACTTGCAAATGGGATTTTGAATCTAACCTAGCTATGTACCACATATGTCATCATATAATATAGACCTAACATGGTTTTCAATTATGCAAAATATCAAACATAGCCTAGTCATATTCGTAAGTTCGCAAAGAGGTTTTCTAGTACAAAAGTATGGCTTAATACATAGACCATGATGCCAAATTTTCAACATAATTTCACATGAATTATAATAACCCAAATTTGTTCCAATTACTCACAAAAATGATTTTTGTACAAAAATACACATTATGATGACATAGTAGCAAAACCCCAAACTTGTATGAATTTCAATTAAACAACTACATACATGTAGCTTCAACATGAATTACATAATTTGCGAATATTCCAAACGTATACTTGCATAAAACTACCGCAAACATGTAGTTTTTATAATGAATAACATGCTTTGCGAATATCCAAACGTATACAATATTCCAAATCGATAAGAATCATAGTAACGAACAAATATGAATTACTTTATCGCCACAAATCAAGTATACAAACCAACACAATTATTTGTTCATACCAAAATAATACTCTACTTACAATTGTGTGGCGAATTCTCCAATTTAGGGATTTGGAGATGCGATTCCTTGTTGATTTGATTTGTTTAGGTTGCTTTATGCTTTAGAATTTTCCTCCTAGTCTTCTCCCAAATTGGTGGCTACTCCTAGTCGTTCCTCAGCAGCATGATGGCTTTGTTCTTATTTTTGAATGAATAGATTAGGTTGAGTCCAGGGTCATTTTTATAGAGTTTATGAACTGATTAGGACCATCGATGTTGCTTGGATTGATCGTAGCCATTCATTCGAAAGAGAGACCAATTAGAGCCTGCCACCTAGCCTTAATGACAAAGCATGCTTCTGAAAATCGACCAACATAGATTAGGCCAGCCAGGGTGGACTGGGTTCGACCTGGGCCTGGACCAGGTCGACAGCCCTGTCGACCTGGCTAGACCAGGTCGACAACCCAGTCGACCTAGGTGTCTTAGGCGGGAATTTTCCCGCCCTGGCCAGTTGGGCCCGATTTTTAATTTTAAACTTGTTTTTCTGAGCTGTTCAAATTTTAAACTTAATTCAGAAACTTCCGGAGGCTATATCTTCTTCATACGGACTCCGTTTTTCGAAAACTCGGACTCTATTTCGCGTATTTTTCCGAGACGAACGCAATGGCGTATCCCGTTTCCCTTAGTTCTTTGATTTCAAATTAATTATACTTTAATTTGTTAATTTCACTGTTATAGAATACACGGGGTGTTACATTCTCCCCCACTTAAAAGAATTTCGTCCCCGAAATCTTCAAGTTTAGGAAAATGTATATCCTAACATCCAATCATCCATCTACTCATCCATCAAACACGAGCATCCATTGTCCTTAAAAGACTTCTAATGCTTCATGATCATATGCAAAGTGTGTGTGTGTACATGTACTTATCTAATGCAAAATCAGGCGGTCTACTGATTCAGTTGACCTCCTTAATGCGAATTATGTAAGTGCCATGAATCCATCATGTATGCAAATTTTCCTATTCATGATTCTACATGGGTGCACAATCATTCAATACAAATGCAACATCCATATGACAACACATTAAAGTTCAACCACATACGAATGCAAACATATATGCATATGCAATATGAAGTGACTGAGCCGATCTAAAACCTAGATTGTGTGTGTATATGCAACCACGAGCAACCACTAGCAATCACTTGCAACCACTTGCAACCATCATCCATAACATGTTTCAATTACATGTTTTCATCCAAAGGGTTTCTACCTAAAAGATAAGGTCGAGGAAATATACCTAAAAAGATAGATAAAAGCGCGACTTAAGGAAAAAGAAAGATCAAGGACGTACCCTCGAAAAGAAAAGGGTAAGCAGTGCGTATTCTAGCTTCAGTTTCCCAAGTCGCGTCTCCCTCGGCGTCGCTCCACTGAACTTTGACGAGCCTGACTTCGCGGTTGCGTAGCTTCTTCACTTCCGTTCCTAAGATGCGGGTTGGAACTTTTCTTATGGTTGCTTCGCGTTCCACTTCGGCCTCTTCGAGGATATTTGGCTCTACCACTTCAGCAGACTCATGTAGACATTTTCGGAGATGCGAAACGTAAAAATCGTTGTGGACTCCGGCCAACTTCTCGGGTAGCTCTAATCTATAGGCCATTTTCCCAATTTTCTCGATGATAGGGAATGGCCCTACGAACCTTGGTGCCAGTTTTCCTGTGGTTCCAAAATGAACAACGTTTCTTAGCGGAGATACCTTGAGAAAAACTCTGTCTCCAACCTCAAATTCAAGGTCGGTCCTTCTCTTGTCGGCATAGGACTTTTGTCTGTCTTGGGACGTCTTCATCCTTCTTCGTATTAAGTCTACTTTCTCTGAAGTCTCTCGGATCATATCTGGTCCAAGTATGAGCTTATCAGTAGACTCCCACCAACAAGTGGGCGATCGGCACGGTCTTCCATATAAAGCTTCGAAGGGCGCCATTCCGATGGTTGCTTGATAGCTGTTGTTGTAGGAAAATTCCACCAAAGGAAGGTGGTCTTCCCATGTCCCTCCGAAGTCAAGGACGCATAGTCTTAAAAGGTCCTCCAAAACTCTGTTCACTCTCTCTGTTTGGCCGTCGGTTTGGGGATGATAGGCTGTGCTCAAGCATAACTGCGTTCCTACTACTTCTTGCAGACTCCGCCAAAACTCGCTGGTGAAGATGGGGTCTCGGTCACTAACAATGCTAGATGGTATTCCATGGAGTCGAACGATTTCTTTGAGGTAAAGTGATGCCAGGGATGAGGCAGTTCTTTTACTTTTGACAGGTAAAAAGTGGGCGCTTTTAGTAAGCCTATCCACTATTACCCAAATGCTAGTGTTGCCTCTCCTAGACCTAGGCAGCCCATCGATGAAGTCCATTGATATGCTATCCCACTTCCACTGCGGGACCTCTAGAGGATGTAGTAGTCCGCCAGGCTTTTTCTGTTCCGCTTTAACCTGTTGGCACACCATACACTTAGAAACGAATTCTGCCACGTCCTTTTTCATGCCGTTCCAGAAGAAAGTCCTTTTTATGTCTTTGTACATTTTATCTCCGCCTGGGTGTATCGTCATCTTGGAGTGATGCGCTTCCTCGAGAACCTTCTTTACTAAATCTTTTGTTTGTGGGACGCATAGTCTACCGTCTCGCCTTAGCAAACCCTTATCATCGATGGAGTATCTGTTGAGGTGACTTGAAGTCTCACACCTAATTAGCCTATCAATCATTTCCATAAGCTGAGGGTCTTCGCGTTGTGCCGTCCCTACTAAATCCACTAAAGTTGGCCGTACTTCGAGAGATGCTAGCAAGCCTGGTACAAAATCGGAGGAGGGCCTAAAGTCGAAGCTGGCTATAAACTCTAGGCTTTGTCTTTCAACAAACAACGAGCTTAGGGTCAATTTCTTTCGGCTCAACGCGTCTGCCACTACGTTGCCTTTGCCCGGAGTATAGGAGATTTCGAAATCGTACGAGGCAAGAAACTCCATCCATCTTTGTTGCCTCAAGTTAAGATCCTTCTGCGAGAAAAGATATTTCAACGATTTATGGTCAGTGTAAAGTTCGAACTTCTCACCTAGGAGATAGTGTCGCCAAGACTTGAGTGCAAAGACGATGGCGGCCAACTCAAGATCATGGGTTGGGTAGTTCTTTTCGTGCACTTTCAACTGCCTCCCGCCATAAGCTACTACCCTTCCTTCTTGCATTAAGACGGCGCCTAGCCCTGTCCCACATGCATCCGTATAAACAGTGAACATCTTGCTCCCATCTGGCAGCGTCAAAACTGGGGCTGTTGTGAGAGCCCTTTTCAGTCGTTGGAAAGCAAACTCGCAATCCAAGTCCCAATTGAACACTAAATTCTTCTTGGTCAATTTCGTGAGCGGAGCTGAGATTTTCGCAAAATCCCTTATGAACTTTCGATAGAAACCCGCTAGTCCTAGAAAACTTCGGACCTCAGTCGCATTCCTTGGGGTCTTCCAATCTTGTACCGCCACTACCTTAGCAGGGTCCACTGCTAACCCTTGTTTGGATACTATGTGCCCAAGGAACCTCACCTCTTCTCTCCAAAAGTGGCATTTGGAGAATTTGGCTTTTAGTTGATGGACTCGCAAAGTTTCCATGATTGCCCTTAAGTGTTGAGCATGTTCCTCTTCACTCTTTGAGAAGATAAGGATATCATCTACGAAGACCACTACGAATTTGTTGAGGAAATCTCTAAATACCCTACTCATCAGGTCCACGAAGTAAGCAGGTGCATTTTTCAAACCGAAAGGCATGACAAGCCATTCAAAGAAGCCGTCTGGGGTTCTGAACGCCGTTTTATCGATGATATCTTCAGCCACCCTTAGCTGATGAAAACCGGTTGCTAAATCGAGCTGGGAGAAAATAGACGCTCCTACAAGCTGGTCAAATAAATCGTCAATTCTAGGGAGAGGGTGCCTATTCTTTTTCGTTAGCTTGTTGAGCTCCCTATAGTCAACACATAGACGGAGTGAACCATCCGCCTTGGTAGCGAACACCACTGGAGCGCCCCATTCTGAAATGCTCCTCCTAATGAACCCCTTTTCTAGAAGCTCTTTAATCTGTTTACTGAGCTCTTTCCTTTCTCGTGGAGCCATGTGTCTAACGGGCAACGCAACGGGCTTTGCATTATCTACAAGATATATGCGGAAGTCTATTTCCCGCTTCGGAGGCAAGCCCTTCACCTCTTCGAAGACATCCGGATATTCCCGGACCACTCTAACTGATTGCAAATTTTCAACAGAGGCATCTAGCGATTCAAGATAACTAAGCATAACCGCATACGAGGGATTACAAGAAATTTCCAAAGTATTACCGAGCTGGGTTAGGAGCCTAACAACCCTTTTCTCACAATCAAGGATGGCCCCATTACTGGATAGCCAATCCATACCCAAAATCATACCATACCCCAAAAAGCCCAAAACAAAGGCACTACATTGAAATTCTACGCTTAGAATAGAAATTTTCAATCCCAAACAGATCATAGACAAATGAGCTGGGCCCCCAATTGGGTTTGAAACAATTAAGGGGTCCTCTACCATACTAGTTTTTAGGTGCAGAGATTCTACTAAAGCAGACGAGATAAAGGAGTGTGATGCGCCAGAATCAAATAAAGTGCGAACGGGGTGATCATAAAGATAAACTACACTTTCTACAGAAGTATTTATACCTCGCTGTTGCAAAGGTGGTGCTTCTAGCACATGAACCTGTGCCCCTGAGGTGGATCCAGCCCTCTGCCCCTGTCCTCGTTTCTTTGGGCAATCCTTAGCCCTGTGGCCTGTCTCACCGCAAGAAAAGCACCCACCATTCTCCTTGGCCTTCTTTTTCCGGTAGTCCTTTACTAAGTGCCCCACTTTGCCACAGAAATTACACTTCCTCTTCTCTTTGTTGCCTTTCCCGCCTTTCTTAAAGTCCGTCTTCTTAGGCTGCAAACCCTCTTTCTTCCCTTGAGAGCTTTCTGCCTTTGACTCCTTTTTACCCTTATCCTCCTCATTCAGCAATGCCATTTGCACCAATCTTTCATACGTGGCCCCCATGGGTATATGGGTCATGGCCAAACTGTGTAATGGCTCATTTAACCCTTTGACGAAACGGAGAGCCTTTTTGTGCGGGGTGTTGACTAGGTCTAGCCCAAACCTAGCCAGCTCATCGAACTGATTAACATACTCTCTGACTGTCTTGTTCCCTTGCTTAAGAAATAAGAATTTTTCCAACTGCAAGCTCCTTTCCGCATCCGAGAGAAATTTAGTCTCAAACCTTGCCCTAAAGTCCTCTCATGTCTCCACTGGTCTTTCTACATTAGTGACTTCCCACCAGTAGGAAGCCTCGCCCTTTAATAGCCATACTGCCAGTTGTACTTTTTGTCTATCTTCTACCTCAAAGATGATGAATAGGTCCTCGGTTTCTTTCAGCCAATTTCTAGCTGCCACGAAGGACTCAGTTCCATTGAAATCCTTTCCTCCCATAGCTTTAAAATCTTTACATATCTTAGCAAACGTGTTTCCCCGTGGAGGAGGTGGAGGAAAAGGTGACGCTGCAGCTGGATGATTTCCTGCAGCTGGGGGAGGAGGAACGGTAGGACCTGGCTGAGTGGCCCTTGCTTCTAAGAACCGTCTAAACCAACCAGGTATTGGTACCCCTTCCGGCAAGTTAAGTTCTTCGGACATGTTGAAAAAAAAAACGATAGATTCAAAACGAAGGATAAGAGATAGTACCTATGGCTTTGGGGAGTGGACTTTGCCTTTTTAAAATAAAATAATATTTTTCTTCTAAAATTGCTTCTTTAAATTTCCTTTTTGAAAATAAATTTTCAAAACTTTTTATCTTATCTGGTAAACCTATGCTCTGATACCAAGTGAAACACCCCACCTCCGTTAGGGTCACTCTCAAAGGGAATGCCCTAATTTTGGTGGAGGTTTATAAGTATAAGTCACAGATATACAAGACAGATATAAAAACACATATTTGTAAACAGCCGAAAAGTGGTAACTTTTATTTCATAAAAGCAAATACGTGTTACAACAACATCACCATGATTGTCTTACATCCTTTCCAAAATCATAACATAACACTTTCATAATCTGTCTTGATTACATTATTTAAAGAAGCTTAAAGAAAACATAAATAAACTGCGAAAGCCCCATAGTTGCTGTCCAAAGCCATAGTTCAAAACGAAAAAGTCCAAGCAATACATTTCTCCTCTTCAAGCTGGATATTAAGGCTGGTCAAGCTGCAGTGTTCCCTCCCTGTGGACCTGGGGGGGGGGGGGGGGGAACGGAAGAAAAGAAGACGAAAGAAAAGTAGAGTCAGACATAAAGCCTGAGTAAGTCTAGGACTATTCTGTCTATGAATAAAGAACTGGGTATGATAAGTATAAACAAGAAGTGGGAAAGCACTATAAACTTAGTTAAGTTGTCTAGGGTCGAATATACTATCGTACCCCATGTTAATCTCTAAACCCATATAAACTAGTTCCCAACAGGCACCCCATAACCAGGGTGAAGTGATCCATTTTTCGATGATCGGCTCCTACTCGCATAGTTACATGTGTCTTATGGCCCCCGATGTTGTAGTTACCTATGCTGGTCCCACCATGGGGTGTATCAAGTCCCATGGCAGCAGCCCGACACAACCTTAGAATGCACAGGTATGCTACTGGTGCCCAGTGTTTTATTTTTCTGCGCCGGAGTGTGTGCACGCCCGCACCCCGTTAGAACCTACACTGCTACACCACCGCCGTCGATTTGACCTCTTACAATCAGCCCAGTAATCGTGCCCCACCCTGCCTAGTTTCAGGGTATCATGATACACCTTATAGGGTTACTGCTGAAAAGGGTCCCCCGCTACTAGGTTTTCTATTTCTAGCCAACATGCTAAGTTGGTTAAGTGTTTTATAACCTAACCCCCAATCAGTCTGTTTAGTTTAGCATGTTCCATTTTGATTAAGTCTTTAGTCCACCTAATCCTAACAATCCTGACTCAGCTTTAATTGTCTTATTAAAGCCTTGACCTCTCACATTAGACAGGTATTGTTGTGGCTGCCTGTTGCCGGTTGGTTCCGGGCAGTCTTACGCCACAACTCAGTCTAACCTCGGGTCTTTATTGGGCTCCATGTTTAACCACCCACATTGGATAGGTATTGTTGTGACTACTGGACAGCCGGGCGGTTCCGGGCAGGTTTACATCACAACTCAATCCAACCTCGGGTTAAACACATCGTATTTTCTACATTTACATATTTTGTCTTTTCTTCTTTATTTTTCTTATATGTAAATATTTGCGGCCCATTAAAAATCAATGGTGTGAAGGTTACACCAATCATGGGCCCAATCCATACTTGAATTTGGGCCCCTTTTATATTTTTATTTATTAATAAATTTAACCCAACGTTATTATCCCCCGTTTAATACGTCCGTTTATTATATATATGTTGGGCTTAGCCTTTTTAAGCCCAACTTAGCCACGTGAAAAAGGGGAGGCTTAAAGCATGATTACATACACAAGAAGGGGAATGTGAACGCATGAACTTGCAACGTAACGTTGGAACTAAAAAAATAGAAACTGGTGTACTTGCATAGTAGTAATGTATCCTTTGGTCATAAAGCATAAGTGACATGAATCAAAGCATGTAAACTTGTAGTTGAGATAAGAATCTAAATTGGATATCATTATTGACACATAGTCTTAACTACAACATAAACCTATGTTTTTATTAAGGCATAATGTCAAACATAAGCAAATCATGTTCATAAGATTCCTACATGTTTACAAAGGGGTTTACTTTTGTTACTAATACAAAAGCAGAGTTCAACTTGAATTATTCCAACTTAATCATGATTTTAAATCTATTCACCTAACCATGGCGCACATATACTTATGGCATAAATATTTCTAAACATGAAATCATGATTTTTACTTTAGTCATGCAAACTTGCAAATGGGATTTTGAATCTAACCTAGCTATGTACCACATATGTCATCATATAATATAGACTTAACATGGTTTTCAATTATGCAAAATATCAAACATAGCCTAGTCATATTCGTAAGTTCGCAAAGAGGTTTTCTAGTACAAAAGTATGGCTTAATACATAGACCATGATGCCAAATTTTCAACATAATTTCACATGAATTATAATAACCCAAATTTGTTCCAATTACTCACAAAAATGATTTTTGTACAAAAATACACATTATGATGACATAGTAGCAAAACCCAAAACTTGTATGAATTTCAATTAAACAACTACATACATGTAGCTTCAACATGAATTACATAATTTGCGAATATTCCAAACGTATACTTGCATAAAACTACCGCAAACATGTAGTTTTTATAATGAATAACATGCTTTGCGAATATCCAAACGTATACAATATTCCAAATCGATAAGAATCATAGTAACGCACAAATATGAATTACTTTATCGCCACAAATCAAGTATACAAACCAACACAATTATTTGTTCATACCGAAATTATACTCTACTTACAATTGTGTGGCGAATTCTCCAATTTAGGGATTTGGAGATGCGATTCCTTGTTGATTTGATTTGTTTAGGTTGCTTTATGCTTTAGAATTTTCCTCCTAGTCTTCTCCCAAATTGGTGGCTACTCCTAGTCGTTCCTCAGCAGCATGATGGCTTTGTTCTTATTTTTGAATGAATAGATTAGGTTGAGTCCAGGGTCATTTTTATAGAGTTTATGAACTGATTAGGACCATCGATGTTGCTTGGATTGATCGTAGCCATTCATTCGAAAGAGAGACCAATTAGAGCCTGCCACCTAGCCCTAATGACAAAGCATGCTTCTGAAAATCGACCAACATAGATTAGGCCAGCTAGGGTGGACTGGGTTCGACCTTGGCCTGGACCAGGTCGACAGCCCTGTCGACAGCCCTGTCGACCTGGCTAGACCAGGTCGACAGCCCAGTCGACCTGGGTGTCTTAGGCGGGAATTTTCCCGCCCTGGCCAATTGGGCCCGATTTTTAATTTTAAACTTGTTTTTCTGAGCTGTTCGAATTTTAAACTTAATTCAGAAACTTCCGGAGGCTATATCTTCTTCATACGGACTCCGTTTTTCGAAAACTCGGACTCTATTTCGCGTATTTTTCCGAGACGAACGCAATGGCGTATCCCGTTTCCCTTAGTTCTTTGATTTCAAATTAATTATACTTTAATTTGTTAATTTCACAGTTATAGAATACACGGGGTGTTACACCACAAGACTTTGCTTTTCAACAGAAGCCCTGATCATTTGCCACTTAGGCATGCCACACTAGCAATTCATGCCGTGCGACTGATGTCCATCGATATACGACCTCTGAGCTCGTGCGTTTCAGAGAAGGGCGTTAAGCAAAAGAATAAATTCTCCGCCGCCAAACAGATGTATATTTAATAGAGATCAATCAACATAGAATAAAATCCAATGTCAGATACACAGTCCATTTACAAGTCCGTTCTAGGTCTGAACGAAACCGGAGGCACTAAATACCTCGCAAACCCATCGATCACCACGTACGTCTGGACGATCACCACTCATTATCCATATTTCGGGATGCCTCCCAATCAGGACCTTGGTTACCATCCAAACGAGGTGAAGATCTCCGGTCTTCGACCACCGTCTTCATCTTCGACTTTCAATCGTCGGCCAATTATTTGAAATGAGAATTAACTCGGCCTTTTCAAATAATTCACGTATATTTAGAATTTCAAATCAATTTATTTCAATGGTTAAATCATTCGACAACACCAATTTTGTTCTTTAATGTAATTTTCACACCAAACACATTCAACCATCAAATACCACATAAATCGAGCAAATTCAGTTTATTTCGATTCCATATCGTTTATGATATTTTATAACGATTTATCGCTATTTTTATTTATTTTAAAATAGCCAATTTAGTCAAAACGACGCATCGGGCCATAACGCGGCCGTGGCTCTGTTTTTCTTCAGGTTTGATTTACACATATCTGAAAATCTAACCGTTGGATCTTCACAAAATTTACATCATTAGAAAGGTCTTTTCAAAACGAATCCAACGGTTCCAGTTTCGGGAAAATCCGACGGACGGATCTCCCGATACAATCGTTTGAAGTTTCGATTTCAAAATATGAACTACAGCGTCGTTATTCGATTTAATATAATTATATTTATATATATATATAAATATAATCGATTCTGGCGGTTTTTTCTTCAGATTTTAATTAAACATTCCAGACAATCCAACCGTTGGATTTTTACGAAGTTGGTGCCGTTGGAAAGATATTTCCAAGGCGAACCCGACGGTTGCGGTTTCGGGAAAATCCAATGGTCGGATTTCCCGCACTAGTTGTTTGAAATCATGGTTTCAAAACACGAACTGCACGGCCGCGTTTCGTTTTAATTTTATTTATATTTATATATTTATATAAATATAGTTCATTCAAAAATTCCTATATCGTTCTCACTTCAAATATTTCACTAACGCCTTTAAATTTCGGAAAAATTCGCCATAACCTCCTTTGTACGGGAGGGGCTGGGAAAATTCCCAAATAGCCACACGGGCGTCTAATGTCAAAAAGAAAAAGAAAAGGCCAAGCGGCTAGCCAACAGGCTCATAAAATCATCACCCAAACAAAACAGTAAATGTGTACCTATTTGTCGGGCACAAAATTTTATTCCTCTTCTCTAGCCCCTTTGCTATAACCTGTTCAATAAATATGCATGTACATATATACAGTTCTTATCATTTATCATTTTCCATTCAACTTCATATTTGATTCCATTTGGTTTAAAAACACCATTGATTCTAATGTTGCAAATATAGGCAAAAATCATATCATTAGCTAATTAATGAATATTTCAACTCATGCATATTTATATGAACGAGTTGCTATTTTTAACACTTCACATTTCAACAAATCATGTATATAATAAAAATGTGATTTTTTATTGTAAAACAATTCATTTCAAAACACTATTATTTTTTATAGTTTATATAGGTGATAAAAATAGGATTTTTATTAGAAAACAATTTCTTTTAAAAACGAGATTATTTTTCATATTCCATATAGTTGATAAAAGGTGATTTTTGTTATGAAACAATTTATTTTAAAATATGAATACCATTCAACACATGAATTTCTAATCAACGAACGAATATCGATTCAACACATGAAGGTTTTCTATAGTTTCTATATATAGATAAAAATGTGATTTTTATATTTAAAACACGAATACCATTCAACACATGAATTTCTAATCAACGAATGAATATCGATTCAACACATGAAGGTTTTTTTTTCAATGAATAAATATAGTTTCAGCAAATGAAAATAATTCAAACACATGAATATTATTCAAAATTTCGGCAGCATAACGACATGGTAGTTAAAACCGGGACCGTCCCTAGTACGGCTCCTCGCTCTACCTTAAAACCTCGCGGTTTTTGACAATGGGGATCATGCATCTAGTTCGCACGCAGGCGGCATGTATATATTTATTTCATTTCCACAAACTAATCCTATGTGGTTTCAGCCAAATATTTCTCAACCACAAACGGGTATTTTTCAACCACAATCAATCAATATCAACCACAAATAATCCCAAACAACCATTCGCTATCAATCAATTTTCACACCAATCACAACCAATAAATATCGTCCATGGTTTGTGGACGAGGGGCGTATATATATATATATATATATATATATATATATATATATATATATATATATATAGCAATTCACTTCTATTTCAACACATATATAATTTTTACAACGCATATATAACTTATACATCGAACGTACAACTTATACAACGCTTATACATGAGGTGTACAACGCTTATATAACTCATACATCGAATATATAATTTATACATCGTCGTTTTCCTTATCGTTTATAAATTAGAAATCTCACATTGGGTTCCACTCCACCAAAAATAGCAGAAGGCTCAGAAAAATATGCGGTCTCTTCTAAAATGTAGAAGGCGTCCATATGGTCACGATGTTTCCTGTTTCAACGAATTTCGTTAACACAGCAAAAAGATATGATTTTTCAAAGTTTGCAACAGTTTAAAGGTGTTAAACAGCTGAAAATAAAACAAGCCGTATACCTTTATGAAATGTTCAAAACTAGGTCATGCGATTTCGTGAAATCCGTGAATCGATAGCTCGATCGGCCTACGCAGTGTCGAAGGGGAAGGAGAGAGCTTTCGGCGCAGGGGGGTGCGGTGGCGTTCGATCGCCTGAGGCGGCGGCGGCGGCTTGAACGCGCCAACTTCTCGATGTCCGTTCTCCCAAACCACGCAATGAAAAAATCCAAACCTTATATGGATTTGAAGATCTCTCCTAGCTCTACAAAGTCTTCAACTGGAGCAGGGATAATTTTGCGTGGATTGATCAGAAAATGAGGGGGAAGGGTTTGAATGTTTTCCGCCTTCGATCGGGGAGAGAGAAAACAATATTTTCCTTTTTTTTATTAAATTCTGATTGGCCAGGAGATTTTATAAGGGGTTTTCTGACGCGACCACCAATCTAAACCCAACGACTGTCATCCCTAGCGTTTTACCTCCATTCCGAACACAATGGGATATGTTTCGAAGGCCCATTCGATTGTTTCAGTTTGTTTTCCTTCAAATTAAAATATATAACGTTCAATATTTAATTTGAACGTACATTTCAATTTACCAGGGCCACCAACTGATTCGAAAAATTCCAGAAAAATAAATCTAGCTATGTTTTGACGATACGGTCCCAACAAAACTAGATTCGTCGAATTCTGAGACTGTTTTGCAAAAAGGCCCATTTTTGGTCGATCCAATTTAACTGTAATTGACCAAAACACATTTTCCTTTGCCACGCTCACATATTAGCTTCAAAAATTATGAAATTTGAAACCTAGCAATAACTTCACATCCCGGATCCAACAATAGTGGTTTCGTCGAATTCCGAGGTCGTATGCAAAATGGCCAATTTCACGGGCTATATAAATCCCATAGCGACCTTTCTGAAAATTCATTCGGCCATAACTTTTGCTTTCCGCTATGAAAATTCGATTTTTCAGATTCGTTAGAAAGGTATTCACTAACAGATTTAAATATTTTTTGTTTCACTAAAATCCGTTTTGTTTTGCACCCGGTACAGTCCGACAAAGTTTGAATTCAAATTTTGAAACTTCAGCGCCTTTCCAAGCCTTGTTTATAATTAGAATTAATTATATTCGTTTTCAATTGTTGATTCAAACTCACTTTTCATTGCCATTATTTAAAATATTTATTTTAAATATTTAAAATCCATTATTTTAGCCAATTTAAAAAATTTAAATTGGTTCAGATTTTCTGGGTCGTTACAATCTCCCCCACTTAAAACTTTTCGTCCCCGAAAAGGAACAAAGTCGAAAGTGGTTTGATTTATCAACTCTACGTTCGATCTGGCTTCAATTCTCCAACTTTTCAGTTTCTGAGAATTTTCAGATTCTTCAAAAATTTGGCTAACACCCGAAATTTTCGGAAAATATCGCCATAACCTCCTTTGTACGGAGAGAGGTTTGGAAATTTATTAGGTCGTATTAGGTACCCAATAAATCCTAATAAGCATACACATATTTATAGTGATATATTCTGGTGTTTACAGGGGAGCATGTATTGATAATAACTCCAGAGAATAAATTCTCGTCACCTGCCCCGTGTGGGAAATAAATAGTCCATGTGCTGTATCTAATAACTAGAGAGACGTGATTATTGTCAACTCCAGACCCGTGTGGGGTTTTTATTAATCTGACAATTTAATCGTTACAATTTAAATAGTCCATATCAGTCATCAGTTTAACCTGTAAAATATAATCATCGCCATACAAGCCTCTCGATCGTATGGTTAATCTTCCACCTCGTCACACAAGCTCCAAATGCTTATGTGCTATATGATGAAGTATGTCTATCTTCAGAAGTATGCCATGTAATGTAGTTCAAAATTAATTGTTACTATCCTACGGCGACGTTTATTATTTCACACAGAAAAACCAGCACTCCGCATCCAATGGCATTCACAGGAGTTGATATAATAATATTTCGCATCCAACTCATTAAGGTTTACCTATTTGTCGGGCACGCAAATAAAATCTTTACTCAACAGCAGATCCATTTACCTATTCAAATATATAAAATACACATGTATATATATTTCTATTTATTTTTAAATCAGTTCAATGTGTGATTTAAATGAATAAATTCTACCATTCAATCTCCTATTAATTAAATTAACTATCGTTTCAATAATCTAATTAATCAAATTTATTATCACACAACACAAACAACAATCAAATCATTTTTTAAAAAAAATCATACAAATCAATTCCTATATTCTTTTAAAATCATTCAGACGATAGAATTAAAAGTGCACATCCATGGAAAGAAAATAACAATAGAATAGAGAATTAAATGGTGATGTAAAGGATGGTAAATATACCTTGCACCGGATTCAAACAGAGATATCCACTCGGCATCTAGGATAAGCTTTCTGAATGCTCTCCTCGGTTTCCCAAGTACAATCTCGCGGATCTCCACTCCATTGCACTTTGACTAAGTGAACCTTCTTGTTCCTCAGCTCTTTGGTTTCTTTGCCGATAATCTTTAGCGGCTCTCTTCTCACAGCCAATTCTGGAGTAATTTCAATGTCCTGTTGAGCTGCTTCTTCCACGATCAAGTCTGGATCATGAACGTGTTTTAGAAGTTGAGATATATGAAATACATCATGAACTCCAGGCAACCAGTCAAGCAATTTGACCCTTATAAGCGAGAGTTCCGATCCGTTCCAGAATAGGAAACGGACCAATGAATTTGGGCGCCAACTTTCCAGTTTTACCGAACCGAATAACTCCTCTCATCGGCGATACTTTCAAAGACACGTAGTCTCCAACAACAAAGGATATATCACTTCTTCTTCTATCGGCATAGCTCTTTTGTCGGCTTTGAGCGACGAGTAATCGCTTCTTAATAAAATCAACTTTGTCGGCAGCTTCTCGAATCATATCAGGACCCAACACAAGTCTATTACCAGGTTCGACCCAGCAAGCGGGAGATCGGCACGGTCTACCATACAATGCTTCGAATGGCGACATTGTCAGACTCGCCTGGTAGCTATTGTTATAAGAGAATTCAGCCAAATGCAGATGGTCTTCCCATGATCCACCGAAATCTAGAACACAAGCCCGTAATAGATCTTCTAAAATACGATTCACCCTCTCAGTTTGACTGTCTGTCTGAGGATGATAAACGGTGCTTAAGTTCAACTTCGTTCCCAGCTCGACCTGAAATGCTTCCCAGAATTTGCTAGTGAATATTGTATCTCTATCACTGACTATACTGAGCGGCACTCCATGTAGTCTAACTATTTCCCTGAAGTATATCTACGCCAGACTCTGAGCAGTTCTGTTTGATCTGACAAGTATGAAATGGGCGGTCTTCGTGAAGCGATCTACGATCACCCAAATAGTGTCATTTCCTTTTCTGGTTCTGGGCAAACCATCAATGAAATCCATAGAAATATGTTCCCACTTCCAACCAGGAACTTCTAGTGGTTGTAACAATCCAGCCAATTTCTGTTGGTCGCTCTTGACTAGTTGGCAAGTAGGGCATCGACTAACATATAAGGAAATATCCCTTTTCATCGACTTCCACCAGAAAGTGCGTTTGATGTCATTATACATTTTGCTTACTCCCAGATGGATACTGAGTTTCGACTTGTGGTATTCATCCAGTACTTCCTTTCGAAGCTCAGGAATGTTAGGGACACAGATTCAACCTTTGAGCCTTAGAATTCCATCATTATCAACTTGAAAACTCGAGGGTTCGCCTTTCTGAATCATTTCTCTGATCTTTTGAGTGAAGTGATCATCCTCCTGAAGAGCAGATATTTTATCTATCAGTGAAGTCGTGATAATAAAACTGGCGATCATTTCATTCTTTCGGCTTAACGCGTCGGCCACGACATTGGCTTTTCCTGGAGTGTATACAATTTCAAAGTCATATGCTGCAAGAAACTCCAGCTAACATTGCTGCCTCAAATTCAGGTCTTTCTGAGTGAACAGATACTTTAACGACTGGTGATCTGTAAACAGTTCAAATCTCTCACCCAGAAGATAGTGCCTCCATATTTTCAAAGCGAACACAATAGCCAATAACTCAAGATCATGAGTTACGTAGTTCTGGTGTGGCTTCAGTTGACGGCTAGCATAAGCAATCACTTGGCCTCTTTGCATTAACACTGCGCCAAGGCCTTCTCTAGAAGCATCAGTCCAGACCTTTAAAGCATGGTTACCATCGATGATGGTTAACACTGGAGAAGTCGTTAGTCTTAACTTTAGCTCTTCAAAAGCCTCCTCACTTTCTGGAGTCCATTTGAATTTAGATTGCTTCTTTGTAAGCTTTTTTAAATGATCAGATATCTTCGAAAAGTTTTTAACGAACTTCTGGTAATAGCTAGTCAATCCGAGAAAACTACGGACTTCAGTGGGGGTGCTGGGCTGTTTCCAATTTTGAATAGCCGTGATTTTACTTGGATCCACAGCAATTCCTTCTTTCGATACTATGTGGCCTAGAAATTTCATTTCATCTTGCCAGAATATACATTTGGAAAACTTCGCTTTCAATACATTCCTCCTCAGAATTTCTAGAACCTGTTCCAAATGCTTTTCATGTTCGGCCTTTAATTTAGAGAAGATTAGAATATCGTCAATAAAAACCAGAACAAATTTATTCAAAACTCCTCTGAACACTCAATTCATCAGATCGACGAAGTAAGCTGGAGCGTTACATAAGCCGAACGGCATTACTAACCACTCGTAGAATAAGTCGGGACCTCTGAATGCTGTCATTGGAACACACTCTTCGGCAATTCGAAGTTGATGGAAACCTGTAGCTAGGTCCATTCGTGAAAATACTTGTGCGCCATTTAATCGATCCAACAAATCATCTATTCGCGGCAATGGATATTTGTTCTTTATGGTCTGCTTGTTCAGATCACGATAGTCCACGCATAGCCGTAGGGTACCGTCAGATTTTGGGACAAATACCACTGCTGCACCCCAATCAGAGAAACTAGGCCTGATCAGACCTTTCCATACTAGCTGTCGTGTTTGATTGTCTAATTCCTCCTTCTCTTTCAAGGACATTCTTCGAATAGCGTGAACTACCGGCCTTGCATTGGGAATTAAAGCAATTTTGAAATCAATTTCTCTCTGCGGAGGTAAGCGAACAACTTTTTCGAACACATCCGCATAGTTTTTAACGACAGGAATATCTTTGATGAGGTCAGGAATATTCTCTGTGACTCCAGAGACATTTTCCATTTGAGCAGGGGAAACATCGAGAGCTGCCCAGAAGTCCTTTCTATTTGATGTCGGACCTTCACATGGTATGGTTATATAATTCCCCGTTTGCGCCTTTGCCTTAACAATTCTCTCGGCGCATCTAACCTCAGCTTCATATTTGGTCAGCCAATCCAATCCGAGAATAAGATCGAATTCATTAAAATTCATGACGATAGAGATAATAGGGAATTTATAGCAAGAAAAAGAGACATGCACCCCACAAACACAACTGAGATCGATGGAACCCCCAACCGGATTCTGGACAGTTATTGGTTCCTTGAGCCCTTTCAAATTCAAATCCAGTTTCTTGACTGCACTCTTTGCAATAAAGCTTCGTGACGCGCCTGTGTCAAACAGTACTTTAACTGGAATGTTCTTGACATTGGGCGTGCCTTCTAAAACATCAGACCTTTCCTGAGCAGACGAGGATGCAGGTACTTCTACCACTTCATTTACATGTACTGCTTTAGGTTTTCTGAATAGCGAGCAGGCCTTTGAAAGATGACCGGACTGATGGCATTGGCTGCACTTCCTATTCTCTTGAAACTTCTTACCGGATTTAGACCCATCCTTTACTTGTTTCTTTAGAGATCTGCAACTTATCGAGAGATGTCCTTGCCTATTGCAGTTATTGCATACGGCGGTCGTTACGGGTTCTTTCCCAGATTCAGCCCTTTTCCTCTTGGCAACGGGCTTCTTACTGATCTCAGACGTCGTACTAGCTTCAGGAATATCAGTTTCCGACTCTTCTTTGTCACTAGAACTGACTTCTTCTTCGTCGCATAACATTCCTTTCTTATGGAGATCTTCATACTGATAAGCCATATAAATCATTTCAGAAAAGGGGAGCTTCACGTTCCTCATCACACTATTCTGATATTTTCTTTGCAGGCCGTGAATAAATCTCATATTCTTCCTTTTTGGGACTTTAATCAGATGAGGAGCAAAGTGAGAAAGTTCTTTGAATTTCTTATGATATTCTGGGATGGTCATATCACCTTGTATCAGATAAGAAAATTCGTCGCATAATCGCTTAGTCGCTTCCGGAGGAGTAAATCTTTCTAGGAAAATCACTTTGAATCTATCCCAGGTGATATCACCTTCTGGATTATCCTCTATAACTGAATCCCACCAGAACAAAGCTTCGTCTTTGAGTGCCCAGGAGGCCAGTAATCTTTTCTGGTCATCCCTCAGCTTTAAACCATCAAAGATCTTTTCAGTCGAACGAATCCAAGCCTGTGTCTTCATAATAGATTCTTCACCAGAGAACAGTATTCCACCCATATTTCGATATTTGATTAATAGGGCCTCAATATCCGGTTATGCATTCCTTCTGTTTCGGACACTCAATTTCTGGTACTTCTGCAAACAGCAGATCAAGTGTCAGGTCACAGAAAAGATAATATAAAATATAGAAACATATACTTCAATGTAAATGTGTCTATCGAGGTGTTATTTCATTCTGCTACTCATACTAGGATATTACTGATCCTATCTGTATAGAGTTACCCATCCTAGAACACTACTGGTTCTATTTCTGACGAGTTCGTTCAAATGTTATATTCCAGAACTAAGCTTAACCAAAGCTCTGATACCAAATGAGACATCCCCAAACCCCGTACTAACGGCGGCAAGGGTAATCCGTGGAATATAACACAGAAACAGATAATAGCAGAACAGAATTAAATAAATACACCAGATAATGAACAATAGAATATACTGGATAAAAGTAATCATCAGAGTTACACAGTATACAGGATCATACTTAGTAAAAATACAGTTCAGCTATACATAAATGTCTACAGCGGAAAACAAACATAAATGTACAATAGGAGCTGAACAGCATAAAAAGAGATAAATGATAGAATCCATCTTCAGCTCCAGCTATCCAGAAAGAACCAGCTAAACCTGAATACAAGGCTGCCTGTGTAGAAAAAGGGGCACCTGAGTTTGAAAGTGAAACAAACTACGTGTCAGTCATGGGACTGGTATGAGAAATCTACTCAACACATATATAATTTGGCTAATCACAGGACCACGCCACTTTCGTGGAACGGGTTTTCTCCATTGGATTGCCAGTGCTTTAAAACAAATCTTTCTTTTAAACAACGCAATGCATTTTATAAAAATGAAGCCATTATAAGACTCAGTTCCCATCACACAATGCAACGCAAACCGGAGGATAGAGTTTTACCTTATAACGGCCAAAATATGCTTGATACGAATAAAACAAAGGCAATTGATATCATTGCTAGTGTTTATATGTTTTGAAAACAATTTCAAATCATAACTATCAATCATAGACGGCATGGGTACCATATATCATGTCGCCATATATATATACAATCAAAACTGCACGATGTCGTATTTGGAAATTGGATTTCCGTCATGAACCAAGGCAAAAGATAGTCCTTACCGAATTCGCGACTCTCTAGCCCGAGCCACAGGATCAGAGTTCGAGTGACCCTAGGAGCGACAGGGCCGGTCCACCGATGTGGATTAAAATTCCTGAACAATACGTTTCCCCGCCCTTTGGGGCGTAAACGAGCCAACGAATGACTCCACCAGACCCGGATCGTCCGATCAAACCGAGGCGCCTCGCAACAGCAACAACCACACAGGTGAAAAGTATATAAATGTCAGGGCTGGTAGGTCACTGACATCGCCCTAGCTAGAAAGAAACGCATGCCCTCCCTGAGGTCCTTCCTCCCGTTTCTGGTTCATACCGGGTGTGAGGCTCGCGATTTCACATTATACACAAAGCTACGTCACACAGGCAGCGCTTTGATCATCGCCACAAGACTTTGCTTTTCAACAGAAGCCCTGATCATTTGCCACTTAGGCATGCCACACTAGCAATTCATGCCGTGCGACTGATGTCCATTGATATACAACCTCTGAGCTCGTGCGTTTCAGAGAAGGGCGTTAAGCAAAAGAATAAATTCTCTGCCGCCAAACAGATGTATATTTAATAGAGATCAATCAACACAGAATAAAATCCAATGTCAGACACACAGTCCATTTACAAGTCCGTTCTGGGTCTGAACGAAACCGGAGGCACTAAATACCTCGCAAACCCATCGATCACCACGTACGTCTGGACGATCACCACTCATTATCCATATTTCGGGATGCCTCCCAATCAGGACCTCGGTTACCATCCAAACGAGGTGAAGATCTCCGGTCTTCGACCACCGTCTTCATCTTCGACTTTCAATCGTCGGTCAATTATTTGAAATGAGAATTAACTCGGCCTTTTCAAATAAGTCACGTATATTTAGAATTTCAAATCAATTTATTTCAATGGTTAAATCATTCGACAACACCAATTTTGTTCTTTAATGTAATTTTCACACCAAACACATTCAACCATCAAATACCACATAAATCGAGCAAATTCAGTTTATTTCCATTCCATATCGTTTATGCGATTTATCGCTATTTTTAGTTATTTTAAAATAGCCAATTTAGTCAAAACGACGCTTCGGGCCATAACGCGGTCGTGGCGCTGTTTTTCTTCAGATTTGATTTACACATATTTGAAAATCTAACCGTTGGATCTTCACAAAATTTACATCATTAGAAAGGTCTTTTCAAAACGAATCCAACGGTTCCAGTTTCAGGGAAATCCGACGGTCGGATCTCCCGGTACAATCGTTTGAAGTTTCGATTTCAAAATACGAACTGCAGCGTCGTTATTCGATTTAATATAATTATATTTATATATATAATTATATTAAATATATTTATATATATATTTATAAATATATTTATATATATATATATATATATATATAAAAATATAATCGATTCTGGTGCTGTTTTTCTTCAGATTTGAATTAAACATTCCAGACAATCCAACCGTTGGATTTTTACAAAGTTGGTGCCGTTGGAAAGATAATTCCAAGGCGAACCCGACGATTGCGGTTTCGGGAAAATCCAATGGTCGGATTTCCCGCACTAGTTGTTTGAAATCATGGTTTCAAAACACGAACTGCACGGCCGCGTTTCGTTTTAATTTTATTTATATTTATATAAATATAGTTCATTCAAAAATTCCTATATCGTTCTCACTTCAAATATTTCACTAACGCCTTTAAATTTCGGAAAAATTCGCCATAACCTCCTTTGTACGGGAGGGGCTGGGAAAATTCCCAAATAGCCACACGGGCGTCTCATGTCAAAAAGAAAAAGAAAAGCCAAGCGGCTAGCCAACAGGCTCATAAAATCATCACCCAAACAAAACAGTAAATGTGTACCTATTTGTCGGGCACAAGAATTTATTCCTCTTCTCTAGCCCCTTTGCTATAACCTGTTCAATAAATATGCATGTACATATATACAGTTCTTAACATTTATCATTTTCCATTCAACTTCATATTTGATTCCATTTGGTTTAAAAACACCATTCATTCTAATGTTGCATGTATAGGCAAAAATCATATCATTAGCTAATTAATGAATATTTCAACTCATGCATATTTATTTGAACGAGTTGCTATTTTTAACATTTCACATTTCAACAAATCATGTATATAATAAAAATGTTATTTTTTATTGTAAAACAATTCATTTCAAAACACTATTATTTTATATAGTTTATATAGGTGATAAAAATAGGATTTTTATTAGAAAACAATTTCTTTTAAAAACGAGATTATTTTTCATATTCCATATAGTTGATAAAAGGTGATTTTTGTTATGAAACAATTTATTTCAAAATATGAATACCATTCAACACATGAATTTCTAATCAACGAATGAATATCGATTCAACACATGAAGGTTTTCTATAGTTTCTATATATAGATAAAAATGTGATTTTTATATTTAAAACACGAATACCATTCAACACATGAATTTCTAATCAACGTATGAATATCGATTCAACAAATGAAGGTTTTTTTTTCAATGAATAAATATAGTTTCAACAAATGAAAATAATTCAAACACATGAATATTATTCAAAATTTCGGCAGCATAATGGCAGGGTAGTTAAAACCGGGACCGTCCCTAGTACGGCTCCACGCTTTACCTTAAAACCTCGCGGTTTTTGACAATGGGGATCATGCATCTAGTTCGCACGTAGGTAGCATGTATATATTTATTTCATTTCCACAAACTAATCCTATGTGATTTCAACCAAATATTTCTCAACCACAAACGGGTATTTTTCAACCACAATCAATCAATATCAACCACAAATAATCCCAAACAACCATTCGCTATCAATCAATTTTCACACCAATCACAACGAATAAATATCGTCCATGGTTTGTGGACGAGGGGCGTATATAAATATATATATATATATATATATATTTATATTTATATATAGCAATTCACTTCTATTTCAACACATATATAATTTTTACAACGCATATATAACTTATACATCGAACGTACAACTTATACAACGCTTATACATGAGGTGTACAACGCTTATATAACTCATACATCGAATATATAATTTATACATTGTCATTTTCCATATCGTTTATAAATTAGAAATCTCATATTGGGTTCCACTCCACCAAAAATAGCAGAAGGCTCAGAAAAATATGCGGTCTCTTCTAAAATGTAGAAGGCGTCCACATGGTCACGATGTTTCCTATTTCATCGAATTTCGTTAACACAGCAAAACGATATGATTTTTAAAAGTTTGCAACGGTTTAAAGGTGTTAAAACAGCTGAAAATAAAACAAGCCGTATACCTTTCTGAAATGTTCAAAACTAGGTCACGCGATTTCGTGAAATCCGTGAATCGATAGCTCGATCGGCCTACGCAGTGTCGAAGGGGAAGGAGAGAGCTTTCGGCGCAGGGGGGTGCGGTGGCGTTCGATCGCCTGAGGCGGCGGCTTGAACGCGCCAACTTCTCGACGTCCGTTCTCCCAAACCACGCAATGAAAAATTCCAAACCTTATATGGATTTGAAGATCTCTCCTAGCTCTACAAAATCTTCAACTGGAGCAAGGGCTAATTTTGCGTGGATTGATCGGAAAATGAGGGGGAAGGGTTTGAACGTTTTCCGCCTTTAATCGGGGAGAGAGAAAACGATATTTTCCTTTCTTTTTATTAAATTCTGATTGGCCGGGAGATTTTATAAGGGGTTTTCTGACGCGACCACCAATCTAAACCCAACGACTGTCGTCCCTAGCGTTTTACCCCCATTCCGAACACAATGGGATATGTTTCGAAGGCCCATTCGACTGTTTCAGTTTGTTTTCCTTCAAATTAAAATATATAACGTTCAATATTTAATTTGAACGTACATTTCAATTTACCAGGGCCACCAACTGATTCAAAAAATTCCAGAAAAATAAATCTAGCTATGTTTTGACGATACGGTCCCAACAAAACTAGATTCGTCGAATTCTGAGACCATTTGCAAAAAGGCCCATTTTTGGTCGATCCAATTTAACTGTAATTGACCAAAACACATTTTCCTTTGCCACGCTCACATATTAGCTTCAAAAATTATGAAATTTGAAATCTAGCAATAACTTCACATCCCGGATCCAACAAAAGTGGTTTCGTCGAATTCCGAGGTCGTATGCAAAATGGCCAATTTCATGGGCTATATAAATCCCATAGCGACCTTTTTGAAAATTCATTCGGCCATAACTTTTGCTTTCCGCTATGAAAATTTGATTTTTTAGATTCGGTAGAAAGGTATTCACTAACAGATTTAAATATTTTTGGTTTCACTAAAATCCGTTTTGTTTTGCACCCGGTACAGTCCGACAAAGTTTGAATTCAATTTTTGAAACTGCAGCGCCTTTTCAAGCCTTGTTTATAATTAGAATTAATTATATTCGTTTTCAATTGTCGATTCAAACTCACTTTTCATTGCCATTATTTAAAATATTTATTTTAAATATTTAAAATCCATTATTTTAGCCAATTTAAAAAATTTAAATTGGTTCAGATTTTCTGGGTCGTTACATGACGCCTCCCCCCTTCAGCCCCACGTTGTCGCTACCCCCCCCCCCCCCCATGGTGCACCAGCAGCCACCGGCCCCTCCTCCCCTTGTCGTGGGCATCCCCCTCCAAAACACCCTAAACACTTCCAAACTCCAAAATAACACCCCTTTCTCTATTTAAACCCTAAAATCAGCCTTCCTCCACCCCACGCAGCCCCAACCCACCACTAAAACAGACCATCAGCCCCCTTTCAGCCCACCAATGCCCCCGGGCCCCACCTCCTCAAGCCCAAGTTCTGTTTCCCCCGAAACCCTCTCCGTTCGCCCCAAAAACAGTGTCCCTTTATTCGTCTGAAAATCTCAAACCAAATAGCATCGAACCTCTGCCAAAATTTTCTCAGAAATATTACGGTGATGCCAGAAGGCTGTCGAAATTGTCCAGGATCTCTAGGACGTCTTACAGTCAAAGTTAGGAGGAGTGGAAACCAAAGGCGTGAACTTTTAAATGACAATAAGAGCTAGCTTATGTTGATTGTTGTTTGTGAACTTGGTTGAGTTGTTAAATGATCTACGATGGTTAGTATAAGTTCATAACATGATTGAATGATGGTTAGTATGAGAAAGATTTGATCTTTAAGTAGAATTGTGCATTCACTTAAGTTTATGACATTTATAAGCGATGGGGTAGACCTGTGCAGTTAAAGCGCTTAGCGGTTCTATAGCGATGATCATGCAGAAAG
Source organism: Allium sativum (assembly GCA_030737875.1). Classification (NCBI taxonomy): domain Eukaryota; kingdom Viridiplantae; phylum Streptophyta; class Magnoliopsida; order Asparagales; family Amaryllidaceae; genus Allium; species Allium sativum. The sequence goes on from CM060913.1 coordinate 915,929,205, forward strand.
GTGTAGTGGGGAAATAGTGGAGACGCAAAAAGGTTCATTAGATGTAAAACCAAATATTTAAAAATTAATTAATCATCTTTCTCACAATATTTGTTTACAAGAAACGAATACTAATTAATCTTATATAAAAAAATCACTTAATATCATAGTTATGCATGATAAATTTGATGAATGTAATTAATTGTTACCATATAATAAGCACTTATGCCTTAAATTTAGCCAATTACGCTAACTTTACTGAATTTCTTAAAAAGAGAACTAGTCAAATCAAGCTTTATATATTAATATTGCAACAGTAAACGCTAAAAGCCATGATTTAGCGGATGCAGCGGAAAATAGCGAGGCTAAAAGTGGATCTACTATTCATCAGCGCTAAATTGAAATAACATAGGGGTTGAAGAGTGTTATGGGCTATAGCGGGGATCTTGCGAATTTAGCGGGTCTTTAACTACATAGGGGCAGACATTGGAAATGGTTTGAACCTCAAATGGTTATGGAATGGGAAATTAATTTAATATTGGTTGTTAAATATGGGTATGAATCCCATTTGGTATTGAATGCCATGTTTTTTGATGGTTATGTATTGCGGTTAATCTATTGATTATCAAATATCGATTTTAATGAATATTTTATTAATATAATAATGAGTAAAAAATAAAAGTCAAAATTTGACTTCTAATTTTGGATGGACGTAAAGTTTGATTCATTACGATGAACTTTTGCAAATAAAAGAAATTGATTTGAAATAATTTTCCAGTAGCTATTGCATGTTCAAGTTTTTATTTTAAAATGAATAGTAACTGGAAAAAGTGAAATTCTATTAGGGTATCTAGGAACTGTTATGAAAAGATTTCTTTTTCAAAACTTTCTTATTTATTTTTATAATGGATGTCAAGAAAATTTGGATTTAAAATAATGAAGTTTGAAATATAATATTATTTTAACAATAAAATAATATTGTAATATCTGTTTATCAGAAATATTTGAAATTGAAGTTGAAATTGGAAATATAATTTCCAGATGTTGTAATATAATTAATAAATTATCTTAGAAGCTATTCGATTAGATATATATTAATCGACGTTCGTTTGAATAGAACTCGTCGCGCATCGGTAATTCGCGAACTTTACCTTGTAACTTCAAACTGGCATACCGGGATATCCGACCGTCGGATTCTGCCGAAATAAAAACTATTAGATTGGAAGTGGAAAACGCTTTCAAATGATATGTAGAGATTTAAAATCCAACGGTTAGATCTTGAGATAAGTCCAAGTCAAATTTGAATAAAAATAGCGCTAGTGTAGCTGAATGACCTAAAACGTCGTCGGACTGAAATGACCTATTTTTAAATAAATAATCATTATAAATTATGATAAATGATTTTAAAGAGTTATGAATCAAATATACTTGGTTTTTGGCATTTATTGTAGTCGATTGATTGTTTGGATTGTGCTCGACCAGTTTATGAGCAAATATGGTTTTATATTTAGCACTGGGTTGGGTAGAAAATACTTGTACGCTAACATCTTGTGATTTATTTCACCATTTGACTATGGGGTGTTTACCGATGTTGTTGGGTTCATTTCAATTTAATGAATGTTTTTTTTGAAATGGGATTGTGATAAGTGAAAAAAGTGTTTTATAAAACAAAAAGGATTTCGAGGACTAAACCCGATGATTTTGAGTGGATTTGGAAATGGAAAGTGATATATATATATATATATATGATTTATTTGTGATTATTGCTGTTAATGAATTATCCACTTCAGGATATAAAATGATTTAATATGTGGCAAAAGATCCAGGTAACTTATGACTATAAGTATGTGTAGAAGAATGACCTTAATTGGTCATTGGTCGGTGTAGTCTGCTCCGGTTAGTGGGAGATGCACCTATATAATGAGCGAGTGATGATACATGTTGTTTGCCTTATTGGTGGGAGAAACCTCCTGGTATTTGGTTGCATTTGTTTTGTTATGCATTAGTTATGGAATTTCCAAGTGATTTGGTTTGAGATCCCAAAGTGGAAGTTAATTTGATATAAAAGCTAGATATGTATTTCAAATGATTTGAAATAAGAATTCGGGAATAAAGTCCAAAGAGATAATTTCTGCAAAGTTAATTAGATTTTAAAAATATAAGTTTGGGGATTAAGCCTAAATGGGTAGTTTGAGGAATTACATATTGTTTGTTGCATCGTTGGCTCCAAGATTCTATTTGTGATAGTTGTTTATGATTTAGTATTCATGTGGAGAAAACTCGTTCCATAGTATACGGCGTGGTCTCGTGATATACCTTAGTTTTAAATAAGTATTAAGATAACTGTTTAGTTCTCACACCAGTCCTATGACTGACTCGTTGTTTGTTTCTCCCTTGCAAACTTGGGTGCCCTTATTTCCATATGGGCACTCGAGTAATTTTGTTTTGTAAACACTTAGACAAGGTTTCTGGATTGAAGCTAGAGTTGTGTTCAGAGCATTAGTTAGTCTTTCGATGTGCAATGTAATATTGTATTTCTGCTATTCATTGTCTTAATTTATTATACTCTGATATATTTCTTGTACTCTGATGTAATATATCTATGATGTTAATGAAAAGTCGTTTGTTTCTGTCAGATGTTGTTGTACGCCCAAAGTTAATGCCTCAAGGGTTTCTACCATTTTGGATTGGACTTGTGTGGATTACAATCGATTCGAAAGGAGAAAATTTTCGGGCCATTAATTTATCCTTCTTAAGACGTAATGGAGTACAGGCCAATGAATCTCTACAGAACATATTATGAAACCCTATCACATTTGTTATAGCCAAACCTTACTCCGATATCATTGTTGGATCTAGAGGACCACATAATATAGTAAAAGAATGTTTCAAAAAATCTAGTTTATAACTATCTTAAAGATCAGGTTTGAGTTATTATGAAAAAGTGTCAGATTATATCATATCATATTTAATATAAAGTCAACTCTTATTTTATTTCAAAAAATTTTGTAAAGTAAATATGATTATATTTTGTGATTATCTATATGCTCAACATATATATATTAGTTCAATTTCAAGTGAGTATAACAATATAAATACAGAGATGAATGTATGTATATGATAACACATATGTCAGTTTCGTAAAAATACTTCCACGCTCCCACATAGGCGCTAGGATTGCCTTATCCGCTAAACTTTTGCCTAACACCTCTATGTTCCTCCTAGATGAGGTTGACTATATTACATACTCATATAAATAGATTTATGTGCATCATCTGTCATAAAGGTTTGATGCCTCTAATAAGCATTATATTGTTTGTATCCAACAATTTTGTCTTCATTGGTACTTCCAAATCCACGATATTCTAATATGGATCAACTAATACAAAACAAAATACTAAAATTTTGTTCAAAACGTATGAATTTATCAAAAATGCATAGCTTCGATTAATCTTCGACCAGTCCCCATTATGGCGATTAATCCCTAATTCATGATTACTATCTAACATTCGCCTAACGATTTTCACGACCTTGACATACAGACAATTATTGGGATTCATCGTAGTGTGTGTGCGCGTGCACGCATGTGCACGTGAGAGAGAGAGAGAGTGTGTGTGTGTGTGTTAATAGCAAGCACTATGTGTGCATAATTGATATTTTATATAAATGTGTATTTCAATGACAACCGCACACATACACATAAATATTTTGTGTGTATATACTCATTTACATGTACTAATTGTTTGACCATAATTAAAATCTATCAAGTTGCTTCT